>CM037876.1:34679074-35931574 GCA_021292165.1 Shinisaurus crocodilurus
TTCTTACCCATACTTGAGTAGGAAAGAATTCGGAAAGACATTTTGATTCCAAAAGATACAAAATGTGTAAAAATCGAGCTTCTTCTCAGACATAGACATCTAGAGAAGAAATAACATGGGAGTCCTCTTTTGATAAATAGATGGGACTTGACAGTTTTCAAAGATGAAAGGCCAGCTTTCTCTTCTGACGTCAATCTCTCAGCACCATGGTGTTGTCAATCATTTTGTTCAAATGCTGAAAGCAAAGCATGTACAGTGATCAACCTGAAGCCGTAGACATGATGTCATAGATCCATTTCTACAGTTGCAGCATAAAGGGTTTATAATCTGCCTCTAGTGAAAGATTAAGATATCATCTGTTACCTCTTCCAGCAGAGTTTACAACTTTATTTCCGCCCTTTGGGCTCTAATGTTCAAAAATCCTGCACTTCAGACTTCCATCCAGTGGTTCCAGCCAAGTATCTATTGTTGAAAGCACTCATGAGTGAGAAAAGGCAAGAGATCAAGGACTGCTGCCAAAGGGACAAGAACAAAATAAATGAGATAACATCCATACATATTATTACTCCATGTCAAAACTAAACCAAAAAACCCCAACAACACCCTGCATTAAAAGCAGGTTAAGGTAGAATGGCAAAGCACTCGGTTACCAGGAAATGCCAAAGACCAGATGGCCAACTTGGGTCTAATAATATGTGCATTATGATATTTCAAAATTACTTGGTTGCATATACCCAAATAATCCACATGGAGTCATAGGATTTTTTCTTTCTTGTACCTTTATGCTAGAATTTTAACAATACTTGCTAGGATGTAAGTTTACTGAACTTAGTGGGACTTACTTCAGAGTAAACATGTTTACAATGAGTGTGTGTAAACACACATGCTACCGTGTGTGTGTGTGTGTGTGTTCAAAAAGGTGTTTGCTCCAGTTCATAGAGATACAAACTAGACAAACTGAGGACAAGATGTGTCTGTGAATGCCATTCCTGCAATGTTTCCTTCTATATTCTATTTTGTGTGAATGCACATAGGGATATATAACATCTTTGTACTGAAATGGGAGTTGGGAGTTTGGTCTGAATCTGGAGGGTTGTGTCTGTCTATGCACAAATAGGGTTGAATTTTTATTTAATTTAGGGAACAATCCCTGTGGTTGCTAGATGCTGTCTAGACAGCCACAGAATAGGTCGGAGTCCCAACTCCAACTTCAGAAATGTGTTCTGCCATCAGAGCTGGGACCCCTCCACCCTTTCCGCGCCACCTGCAGCTCTGAAGTTGCAAGTGTGACTTTGGAGAAGGCACTGGGGGTGGGTGGGTGGGGAGGGGAGGAGTGAAGCTCCACCAAGATATGACGTATCCCAGGGGTGTCTCACTCTCAGCCTCTCCTACTCACGAGCAGGGGAAAAGACATAGACAGCTGAAATCAGCTGTCCATGTCTTTTGCAGGGAGAGGAAAGTGTGGATGCAATCCTCCTACGCTGGATTGGATGCTGGATTGTTTGGAGGGTTACGGGTAGCCACATTGGATGGCGCCATAATTCGTTTAAAATATTTTTAGGCTGCCTTTTCTCGGCCATGAGACTCACTGGGTGACTTTGGGCCAGTCACTTACTCTCAGCCTAACAACCTACCTCACAGGGTTGTTGTGAGGATAAAATGGAGAGGAGGAGGAGGATTATGTAAGCCGCTTTGGGTTCCTTGCAGGAAAAAAGGCGGGGTATAAATATAATAAATAAAATTAAATAAATAAAATAAGGCGGCTTCCATCATAAAACTAGAGCTGCAATATATAGAACAGGACCGGTGCAGGGCAGTTTGGCGCCCCAGGCGAAAAACTATTTAGCGCCCCCCCCTCTCCAAAGCAAAAAAAAAACAAACCCTGCGCCGCCACCACCAACCTACCTTCCCCCCCGCCCGCTGCGGCGGCGGGCGCGCGGCGGCTGCTGCTGCTGCGACGAACTAAGGTAGGTGATGGGGGTTGGGGGGGTGGCAATGGCGGGGGAGGCGCAGCGGGGGGGCGGCGAGCGAGCGAGAGGGGGGGCGGAGGGCGGGCGGTGGGCGGCGGCGGCTGCTGCTGCGGCTGCTGCTGCGGCTTGCTGCGACGAACTAAAGTAGGTGACGGGGGGGTTGGGGGGGTGGCGATGGCGGTGGGAGGCGCAGCGGCGGGCGAGCGAGCGGGTGGGCGGAGGCGCGGCAGCGGCGGCGGCTGCTGCTGCTGCGACGAACTAAGGTAGGTGACGGGGGGGTGACGGGGGGGTTGGGGGGGTGGCGATGGCGGGGGAGGCGCAGCGGGGGGGGAGAGCGGCGAGCGAGCGAGCGGAGGCGCGGCGGCAGGCAGGAGGGTGGGGAGGAGGAGGCCTGGCGGGGGAGGCGGAGGCCTGGAGGGGACGGCGCAGCGGCAGCGAAGAGGAGCACAGCGTTTCGCGCCCTCTTCAGCCGCGCGCCCCTCTTCAGCCGCGCGCCCTAGGCAACCGCCTAGTTGGCCTAGCGGTAGCGCCGGCCCTGATATAGAACAAAACCAAACCAGCATAAAGCATAGCAAATAAAATCATAATAAAGAAAACAGTAGTAGTAGTAGTAATAATGAGAATAATAATAACAATGAGAATAATAATAATACCAAGAAGCAGTCAATAGCAGCATCTTACTCAGCTGAATATCATTTAATTGAATAAAATAATTCACCACCAGATCAATCAGTGGCAGTACCATATGTTTATCAAAGAAAAAACAGCTCCAAAATAATACCGTAGGTCATTAACACCTGTTTGAACCCTTGCAGTAATGGGCCCTTATGAACCTCTGTTGGAATGGAGTTCCAGAAATATGGGGTTATATATCTCCAAGCCTGAGTTTTCTTCGTGGGTGCAATTTAGTTGTGCATGGATTGGTGACCATGCCCTCATGCAGAGGGCTCAATGGGAGGCCTGTTCCCTGCCCTCCCCCCATTGTACTCTGGAAAATATTGGGGAAGATTTCATAGATCATAGAGTTGGAAGGAGCCTACAAGGCTATCGAGTCCAACCCCCTGTTCAATGCAGGAAACTAGAGGAGAGGTCTCCCATCCAAGTAATAACCAGGTCTGACCCTGCTTAGCTTTCCACACTCGGACAAGCTGAGCCAGCGTAAGCCACAGGTGAATTGTACGTGCACTTGGATCCATGTTACTAAATATGAATTGCCCAGCCTTACCTCTCACTTGGATCCATGTTACTAAAGTGTTGAGCTCAAGTAGCTTACACTGATTTGGCTAGAGGGCCCTGGTTCAGAATGAGGGAGGAGGAGCATGCAGACCTCTTCATCGATGTAATATCCCGTCCCCAGCACATATGTCCAGGGTAGGGTGGGGTGGGGAGAGAGAGAAGGAAGCATGGCTCCATGAAGTCCTCTAGAAATCCTTCTGTATGTGGGCGCTGAGCCTACAGGATTGCTGTATGCCATTAGAGTTTGGGTCCAGAATTTATTTTTCATTTATTTATGCTAACATTTATATGCTGCCTTTCTACAGCAAGCACACTCAAGGTGGCTTACAAAATAAAGGTATAAATCACAAAGCAAGTTTAAAGCAAAAGAACAATAACCACCCATGATAAAGCATCATAAAAGCATACTGGTTGGGACCAGGCTATCTGAAAGACTGCATTCTCCCATACAAGCCTGCATGGGTTTAAGGTCTCTGGGGGAGGCCCTTCTCTCAGTACCTCTGCTGTCAGAGGCACGTCTGGGGACGCAAGAGAGGGCCTTCTCAATGGTCACTCTCAGGCTCTGGAACCCCCTCCTCAGTGATGCTAGGTTAGCTCCCCCTCTGTTGTTCTTCTGCTGGTAGGCAAAGATGGTGAAGGATGATGGGAGTTGTAGGCCAAAACATCTGGAGGCCCACAAGTTGCCCATCCTGGTTTAAGTGACAATACTAGGGATGGAACCTACGATCTTTAGCATGCATGGCATGTACTCGGCTACTGAGCTAAGGTCCCTCCTGCAAGTTCATGCTGCTGTTCCAATTGCACATGCCATTCATGCAGCTCAATCAAAGAAACACAGGGTACAAAGTATCCAAGCCAAATTCCAATACAGTGAAGTATCTTTTTCCAAAATGTAGGACTCTTTGAGCAAGTCAACCATATAGTTATAGCACAACAACAGCTGCTTTTTAAAGGCACTTTTCTCTTGGCAGGGGTTATTTCCTGCCTCGGAGCCCCACTAGTGGGAGAATGGCTTTAAAAAGTATTTCTGGGGTGGGAGTCAGGTGAGAAGAATGGGCAAGGGGGAGAGCTCCTCCCCCTACCAGGCTGCTTTATGTGGATTTGGAAGCAAACCCAATCCTTCTCAGTCCTGAGTTCTATGACAGCTTTCTGTATGCCAGCACCTCTGCAGACAATGACCTGGTTCACATGTCATGCTAAGCCACGGTGGGTTGTCTTCGTGGGTGGTCGCAGAATGGCATAGCACGGCATCTGAACCCAAAGTGTTTTTTTTTCCATTGTGGGTTGTTTTTAGCAAACAAGCCACCTTGAGAACCCATGGCTTGTAGTAGGGGTTATTCAGGGTGGCTTGTTGTGATGTCCAGACTCAGCAGGGTGATTTTATTGTGGGTTGTCGGGAATGGCTAGAGAGCTGCCTGGCAAGGGCGGTGAAAACTGCCTCGCAATCTTGCTAGTGTCACTGCGTTTCTCCCCTCATCCCTTCTCAGTGCCCCCCACCTCAGGATGGATTTTAAAGTTTTTCTCTCTCATAGAAATCTTGAAGAAAGGACACTGGAGAGTGTCCTGAATGCGTTCACAATTTTATTTTAATTTTTTAAAATGTCCGCTAATAGGAATTTTGTGTAATTTCCTCCTCAGTTTTACTACTCTGCCTTGAAATTTGCACCATTTCCCCCTTACTGCTCTGCCTTGAAATTTGCATATTTTTATCCATTCAGTCCCTGCTCTGCCTTGAAATTTGCATATATTTACCAATCCTGTTCCCTGCTCTGTAATCCTCATGTACATCTGACAGCTAGCAGTGGAGACCAGTGGAAGGAAGCGACAAGCACAACGCAACATGTTGGGACGGGGGCAGCCAAAAGGGGCTTGTGGCTATAGGAGAGGAGCAGTTTAGGGGCCAGTATAATTACTTCAGTAGAACATGTGTTCATTAGCAAGGGATGTAGAGGATGAAATTGACAAGGATATTGACAATCGGGGGATATTGGTATGCTTGGCTAAATAGCAGACAGGCAGAGTGAGGGAGAATGGAATTTCTTGTTGGAATATGGGTTCCACATATTCAGGGTTTGCCTTCGGGCTAGAAGGCTATAGAAACCAACAAGCCTGATCAAGGTCAGGACTGAGAAAGATTCACCTTTGTCCCAGTGAGGGTAAGGTACAGTTTTTTGTGTCCAGAGTAATTGGAGCAAGGGTCGAGCTAAATTGTATGCAGCTGGGATGACATCATGCCTTGATGCAGCTGGCATTACCTAATTTAGCACATGACTGTACCATAATGTATATAAGTGTGTGAAGTCTTTGGGAGGTTGTTGGGAGTCAGGAGTATAGGTAAATATATGGTAAGAGAGCATTCTGGTGTGATAAGAGTTTGTATGTATGTCATGACTGTAACTGTTTTGTCTGACATGCTATTCTGTTTTTCACTCTTGTAAATATATCACTCTTTGATCTGTTCATGTTTTACAAGTTTAGTTTAGTAAACTTTAGAGTTTGAAAGAAACTGACTTGTTGTTTTGCTTTTTCGCCTACTGGCCTTGCACACGGTTTTTTCTCAAACTACCCTAACGCCACAACTCGAATCTGCAGCCACTGGACAAAGTTGCTTAGCTTTGTTTTTCCCCCAGTGGTTCAGTATTCCAACAGGTTATGGGCCCAGATTCTGTGGCACATGGGTATTGAGATCCGTGGAGTTTTGTTTTTGGCTAAGGTCCAGTGAGGTGTTTTTGTTTGGGTGCTGAGAAGTTTGATCGCTACAAAGTTCCTGGCTAGGGCTTTGTATCGCAGGTCCTTCTCTGGCAACAAACCCTGAAAAGCTGGAAGCACAGACGGTGATAAAGAGTGATCCTCTGGAGATAGAGGAGGGAAGAATTCCAGAACCAGCTCCCCCTGTGCAGACCGTGGACGGCGTACCAATGGCGGTGGTGCAACAGTACCCGGGAGTGGTGGTGGACAAGCTAACGGGTGAGAATTACCTGGCTTGGGAATTCAAAACCAGAATGCTCCTGATGCGGGAGGATTTATGGGACATAGCTGTTGTCAATCCCCCGTACGGCCCAACCCCTGAAGAGAGCAGACGGATGCAGAGAGCTCATGCAATGATTGTGCTGTCTCTGTCCGATGCACAGCTCTTGCATGTCAGATCACTGGAGAATGCCGCCGACTGCTGGATGACTCTCAGGAGGATACATATTCGGGACTCTGCAAGTTGTAAAATCCTGTTGGCACGGCAACTGTACAGGAAGCAGTTGCTGCCCGGGGAAAAAGTTTCTGACCACTTGCAAGCGATACAGGAGCTGTTGATGAAGCTTGCTGAGCGGGGTCAGAGATATGAAGAAATCCATCAAGTCCAGATCGTTCTGTCATCCCTGGATGAGAGCTGGGACTTGCTGGTCAGTAGTGTTGCTTCGCTCCCAGAAGACGATCTTACCATGGATTATCTAGCCGGCCGTCTCCTGGAAGAAGAGGAGAGGAGGAAAGCGAAACAGCAGCAGCAGAAACAGCCGGCAGCTCCCTCCATCCGAAGGAATTCAGGCCGAGGAGTGGTGAGAGTGTCGGGTTACAGCAACAGCGCAGAGCAACCGAGAAATGCCGGAGAAGACACGGAGGCAGCTTTGAGCGTGTGTAAGTGCTTCAGATGCGGGCAGCCAGGACACATCAAAAGACATTGTAAGATGAGCTTGCAGAAGGGCGGTCCACAGAGGAAGAAACAACCCCAGGAAGATGGACGTTGTAGTAACTCTGTGTCTGCCACTGTGAGGGTGAATGTAAGTCAGCCTACATCAAGGTGGATTCTTGATAGTGGGAGTTCAAAGACAATTTCTAACTCGTCTTTGCCTTTTGTATCATTTAACAAGGTGTCAAAAGAAAGCAGTAGTCACACTGTAACGTTGGCTGATGGGAGCACGTGTCCGATTGTGGGTGAGGGGAAATGCAAAGTACCCTATCTAGAAACAGAAATGGAAAATGTTCTGTGTGTCCCCAATTTAGACTATAGCTTATTGTCTGTATCATGTTTGACCAATGATGGGTATGAGGTGGTATTCACAAAAGCTGGCTGTGAAATACTCAAAGGTGGGAAGCTTGCTGCCAAAGCCTCCCTGGTAAATGGGCTATATGTGTTGTCTCCCCACATTGCCATGGTTAATAATACACCTTTACACGATGGTTGTTTACACACATTTCACAGGAAATTAGGGCATTCAGGATTTGGTGTAATTAAGAAGACTGCTGAGTCTTGTACTGGGGTTACATTGAAAGGATGCAAGAAGTATCTAAACTGCAGTGTGCAAACAAGCAAAATCTAGGGTGCAGCCAATAAGTAGAAAATCAAACAGGCAGGTCAATGAAGTGTTTGAGTTGGTGCATTCCGATGTGTGTGGCCCCTTCAAACCCAGTGAAGGTGGTGCAAGATATGTGGTACTGATTATGGATGAATATTCCAAGTTCACATGGGTGTATCTGGTGAAGCAAAAAGCTCAGTGTTTTTCTGTGTTCCGTGACTGGGTAGCATATGCAGAACGGCAGTTTAATACGAAAGTACGTACTCTACAGACAGACCGGGGTGGGGAGTACTTGAGCGGAGAGTTTCAAAAGTTCATGAAAACAAATGGTATAGTGTACAAACTTGCGAACCCCCATTCTCCATGGGAAAATGGTACGGCTGAGAGAAAATTAGGGGTGGTTCAACAAATAATGAGATGTTTGTTAACTGACGCTGGTCTAAGCACAAACTCGCATTTTTGGGGTGAAGCAATACTTGCAGCCAACTACCTGTGCAATAGAACCTGGTCTATGGTGATTGGTAATATACCGTATACAAAGCTATTTAACAGGGCTCCGGAGCTTGGCCACCTTCGAGTCTGGGGTAGTTTTGCATACGTGCATATTCCTAAATCAATGAGAAGGAAGGGAGAACAAAGATCACAAAGGTTGCGTTTTGTGGGATATGCTGGTACTGGGAAATCCTGGAGGTTTTCACGAGGGAATGCCAGGGTGATCATTTCTCAAAATGCAGATTTTGTTGAGGAAGGTTGGCAACGTATACATGCAAACCCAGAGGTTTTAATTCCGATGGATGACTCTGAGCCAGCCAAGCCGCAGCAGCTGGCGAGAGAGGGGGGCCAAAGCCCAAGGAATGCAAAACAATCTTTACAAGCCGATTCAAGTGGGGAAGGGCAAGCCGGTGAAGGCAGTACTGAAATTGAGATCCGAAGATCTCAGAGGAGTAACAAAGGTGTTCCACCCCAGAGGTTTGTGATAGGAGGGGCAAGAGTTTGCAATGTAACATATGTTGAACCTGAGAACCTTGAACAAGTAAATAATTTGCCTAATACTGAAAGCAACAGTGGTTGGAGGCAATGAACAGTGAAATGGAATCATTCAAACGAAACAATGTATATACAGAGGTGAAAGCACCAACAGGAGTAAAGATAACTGGCAGCAGGTGGTTATTCAAACGGAAGGTGTCAATTTCGGGAGAATTCATATTTAAATCAAGATTAATTGCCAGGGGTTTTTCGCAAAGGTGGGGGAAAGTTATGATGAAACATTTTCACCCACTGCAAAAGCAGAAACAGTAAGGTTACTACTGTCACTGGCTGCGAAAAGGAATTTACAGGTGCATCATTTGGATTTCACGACTGCTTATCTAAATGCTCCTCTGGAGGAGGAAATATACATGGAGCCGGCTCCGGGGTTTGAATGTAAACAGGGAAAGGTTTGGTATCTTAACAAAGCGGTTTATGGGCTGAAGCAGTCAGCCAGAGCCTGGAATATCTGTCTTAACGAAACATTGCTGCAATTTGGTTTCAAACGTGGGGTAGCTGACCCGTGTCTGTACACTAGAGGGTCAGGAAACAGCTACATGGTTTTAATCACGTTTGTTGACGATATTTTGTGTGCTGGGTCAAGCAGCAGCCAGATATCCACATTTGCACAGCAATTAGGACAGAAATTCAAAATAAAATCTCTGGGTGAAGTCTCACAATATCTAGGTGTTCAGGTGGTCAGATCAAAAGAGTCTATTTGTCTGAACCAGAAACAAAAGGTGGTAGCATTACTTGACAAATATGGTATGCTAGAGTGTGCACCGGTCCTGACACCTATGACCACAGATTTTGTTAAATCAGTAACTGCTACAGACAAAGTGTTCCATGAAGTAGAAAGGTATCAGTCCCTGGTTGGCAGTCTGCTGTATCTGGCTCAGTGGTCACGACCAGATATAGCTGCCAGTGTGGGAGTTTTGTGTCAGTTCACAGCACAACCCACTGTTCCTGCATGGAATGCAGCAAAGAGAGTACTGCGGTATCTCAAAGGCACACTTGACATTTGTTTAAGTTTACCGGTGAAAGGGTCTGAAAACTTACAAATATGGGTGGACTCTGACTGGGGAAACTGTGTATTGTCCCGGAAATCAGTCAGTGGCATGGTCATGCAATTTGGTAACACCATTGTGAACTGGGTTTCAAAGAAGCAAACAAGTGTAGCCACATCCAGTTGTCAGGCCGAAATGGCAGCAGTATCACTGGCATGTGGGGAGATAACTTGGTTTCTACAACTGTTCAAAGATATGGGTATTGATCAACAACTGCCGGTAGAGGTGTATTGTGACAGTACAGCATGTATATCTTTGGCCAACACAGAACACTTGAAAGCCCAGACTAAACACATAGCTGTGAAATATTGTAATGTAAGGGACCACATCCAAACTGGGGTAATTAAACTGATGTACTGCCCGTCAGAGGGGAATTTGGCAGATGTCATGACCAAGGCACTGCCCAAGCCCAAATTCCTTGAAATCATAACAAGTTTGGAATGTTGTAAAAATGAATGTGTTTAGTAATAAAATGCAATAAAGCTTCAAGCCTCTCAGGCAAGGAGGGGTGTTGGAATATGGGTTCCACATATTCAGGGTTTGCCTTCGGGCTAGAAGGCTATAGAAACCAACAAGCCTGATCAAGGTCAGGACTGAGAAAGATTCACCTTTGTCCCAGTGAGGGTAAGGTACAGTTTTTTGTGTCCAGAGTAATTGGAGCAAGGGTCGAGCTAAATTGTATGCAGCTGGGATGACATCATGCCTTGATGCAGCTGGCATTACCTAATTTAGCACATGACTGTACCATAATGTATATAAAGTGTGTGAAGTCTTTGGGAGGTTGTTGGGAGTAAGGAGTATAGGTAAATATATGGTAAGAGAGCATTCTGGTGTGATAAGAGTTTGTATGTATGTCATGACTGTAACTGTTTTGTCTGACATGCTATTCTGTTTTTCACTCTTGTAAATATATCACTCTTTGATCTGTTCATGTTTTACAAGTTTAGTTTAGTAAACTTTAGAGTTTGAAAGAAACTGACTTGTTTTGCTTTTTCGCCTACTGGCCTTGCACACGGTTTTTTCTCAAACTACCCTAACGCCACAACTCGAATCTGCAGCCACTGGACAAAGTTGCTTAGCTTTGTTTTTCCCCCAGTGGTTCAGTATTCCAACATTTCTAACTTGTTCCTAGGCAACATCCAGCATTCCCTCCCCTGATTTGATCACATGGTTTGCTCCACTGAACCCTGCCCCCTGACTTCTCAGAGGAGATTGGTTTCTGCTTTTGCCCTTTAGCTAGACTCTAACAGTCTATCTTAATCGTTTACTGGGCAGTCAACTTAAGAAAACCCTCCCTGTAATCTTCTCATCACACATTCCAACATTGAGTACTTGTGCAAGGCCTCTAAAACAAACAAACAAACAAACAAACAAACAAACCTATGAATGTGTTCCCATGTCCATAAGGGCTTGAAATCTTAAATCCCTTTGGCAATCTGATGGGGGGGGGGTACCTCATGAGCTGGCAACCCCAGTGGACCAAGTGCAGAAAGGCGTACTGATGTAGGGAATGAGGAAACAAGGATTTCTGCCACAAAGGTGCCTGGGATACATGCTGACCGCAGCCGGGAGGACTGAGAAGGACTGAGGGAGAAACAAGCCATGGGAAGCCACCGAGCAGGTGATGGTCTATCAGGAGCAATGGACAAGCCACCCACCCACCATGGCTTATTCTCAAGGTGGCTTAGCATGCCATGTGAACTCACCCAATGGCTTTTGTCAGCACAGCAACATTGACCCACACTATACTCTTGGTGGTACATTGTACCCAGAGACCCCACCTAGCTGCGAGTCGTGCTTCTCCACTTCTTTCCACCGGGCCTGGTATGGTGGGGCCCTGGCTGACTCCAGCTACAAAAGCTGCTGTTATATTTGCTGTTATTTGGATTATTATTTTTTCTTTTGGTAGTTCTACTTTGACTTTGAATTATTATTGGATTGTTTAATCAATGGGTTGTACCCAATGTTAGCCCTATTTAGAGTAGACCCACTGAAATGAATGGGACTTAAGTTAGACTAACATTGGTTACAACCCAAAGTGCATGGGTTGGATCCAGATTGATGCCAGATCAATTGTGCTGATGGAAGTAGACTTCCCGGCCCTCTCCTTCCCATGGCACCCCCTTGGGCCCCCTGAAAATGCTACAAAGCAAGTCAGGAGATCCTACTGAATGGGTGAGTTGTGGTGTGCGTGGGGAAAGGGGATCCCCAAAAACTGGGCAGAAGGCCCTTCCATGAGCACAGCCCACGAGGAAGGTCCCTTCCTCTTGCAGAATGCAGATCCTGGACCCAACCTTATATTTATTAATGTGAGATATTTTGATCAGCCTATGTGTGTGACTATTTATCTCTTGTTAGGACTTGTACCTGTTAGAGAAGTATTTGGAAATGCTGCTACTATTTTTTTTTTATGTATCCCCCCCCCCCGATGTCGCCATAAGCCGCTTTGACCATGGCTTTACCATGGAAAAGCAGGATACAAATAAACTGAGGATGACTGTGGGTTAGCTTGTGACATGATGGTGCTGGTCATGACCCAACAATCGGCTTGACAATTGTTGCTCCCCATCTAAAATGCTTCCTTTGCCAGCAAAACAGCTCATAGGTTTAGGCTACTGCTTAGGATTGACTCGTACCCTTTACCAAACCATATACATAAGTTTCCAGGAATGAGCTTGGGGCATCGTCATCATGAGCAGTGGCATTTTTGACATCTCTGCAAGTTGACATTCTGCCAACATTCTGCCTTTGCACACTGCCATCATTTTCCATTGAGACAATTTAATCACACATGCATTTAGTGTAGCTATTATTAGCTGCGCTCAATACTATCTTGGTGAAAAATCCATACAATAGGTGATGCCTGAGCCAAGTATAAGTCGGCAGAACACATTTAAATTGAAACCCATTTCCCTTGTAACACAAAGGCATTTCCCTTCCCCCCCCCCCCCCACATGGAAGACTATTTCCAGTTTTTATTAACCGCAATAATTTTGGTTTCAAGATGCTTTGGAAAAACTCCTCAGCATTTTATAGGGATAGTTGGGTGCTTCAAACTCCTGAAAAACCAGCCACTTATAGCAGTGGTTAACTTTGGATTTAGAAGCCAACTTTATTTTAACACTACAATTCTAAGGAAACATGTATTGCTTTGTTTGCAAGCAATGCACACAAATGGTGCAGAGGCTTACGTTTTGACATACTATAACTTTGAATAATCTTTGTATTATATATCTATTCTAACAGCGTTGCTAGTATAAACGACACAGGCAAGGGGGATGAAAAAAGTATTTCCTTGCAGAGAATGGCCTCTTTGGTGCTTGAGACATCCAGCATTAGCCCAAACATCTTGTTGTTCCATGTGGCATCCCAGCGGGGTGCACTGTCAGAGAGAATGCTGAGAAACGGGGTACAACATTCTGATGATGTATGTATTAAATAGAGTTTATTGAATTAGTCCAAAGACAATATCAAAAGTGAACAAAGTAATATAGATTTAGAATTACACACGAAAGTTAAAACATAGGGCAGAATTATGTATTTGGGCTTTACTGAAAGAAAACTAAGATTGAAAGTGTTCTAAAAACAATAAAAAATAAAAAAAATTTTTGAAGAAGTATATACCAGCATAAGTCTATATCCTCAAAGCTTAGAATCTCTATCAGAGTTAACTGAGATGGATTCCAGATACCTTTTCTAAGGCTGAAAGCCTTTTCTGCAAAGGAAGCTACTCTCCACGTTATATATGTAGGTATGATGTACGTAGAGGTGTTCTGGAACGGGAGGTACATATTTCTGTGTGATTCTACCATCAAGGACAACTTAAAAGACATCCTTCAAAATGAGAGACATCTGGTGTTCCTGCAACTATCATTGAGCCACCATCAACAAACAAACAGCTTCCCCACACAGCAGAGGCTTAGTTGAAATGTGGCAAAGAATATAAACAACCAGAGGCTAATGGGATGGCAAAACTGTAAAAAAGAAAAAGAAAAAAAGTTCACATAACTGCAAGATCAATTACCAGTTTCATCTTACTTGTTTCTGGGAGGTTGTGCATGCTCGGATATGTGTGTGCGTGTGTTTTCCCTTCCCAGTGCTCTTGGCACCTAGACATCTCTAAATTAAAAGTAGCTGGTCTTTGTTTATCATACTGAAGATTAGTTATCCAAATGCATTCACCATAGATTCTAATAAAGTATTTTTAGTGCTTTAGCCTGCATCCTTGGTATGCTTCGAATTACCCCATGTTCAGCTTACTAGCTTTGGAGCATTGTGGTGGCCATGAATGCTCCATGAATGGGCTATTCAGCCCAAACACATCTTCGAAAAAGCAGAGCACTTTTCTGATGTAGGTTCCCCCCCCCCCCCCATTTTCTAATACAATACGAACTATACAATACAAGTAGTTTTATCAAGGAGATGGCCTATTGGTCAGTAAGTTCTATTCGCTTTAATATAATAAAAATGTTGTAATAATGCTGATCCTGTATGTGTGTTAGCAACAATTAGTAATATACTGTATGATATATCTGCTATTTAAAAATGATCAAATTCCAGTTGCAAAGTTAGACAGCTTTGCCAGGTGTGTATATGTGTGCGCGTGTATACTAGAAAGCAAAAGGTAGCACTTCTACCTTTCCATCTTGTCTACGGCAGATGGTCAACTGTTGTGCAAGCATCCACAAGTATTCATTAATGTTCCAGAGGAACTTCCCCAGTTCCTATGATGGCCTGCTTCAGAAGAACATATATTAGATTTCATGTTTCCTAGACTAACTAAATACTGTAGTCCAAATGCTTACAGCACAATCCTAGGCATATTTACTCAAATGTAAGCCCTACTTAGTTCAATAGAGCTTGCCAGTACCTGCTCCAGGTTTTTTTTTTGGGGGGGGGGCTTGGGCAAGACACCTTAATGGACCCCCCCTCCTTCAGTGAGATTACCTTCTCACTGCCACTGTCAGCAGCTGCTATTGCTCCTCATTCTCTTTTTCCTCACTGTTACCACTTGCTTGTTTGACAGGCAGAGAGCTAGTGAGCAAGTAGGCAATGGGCTCTGCTGCTCCTCACCACCACCACCACTGTTGTCTGGGCTGGAGCAACAGGCAGGTGGTGAACAAGCAGGTTGCCATTGTGAAGAGGAGGAGCAATTCCGGGGGGGGGGCGCTCTCATCCCTGTTGAGGTGTGGGCCCTTAGCCTTGATGTCGGCCGTGGTCCTTGCTGCCAGGTGTGCATGGGATTGCAGCCCTAGGTTATGTAATTAGAATGATCACGGAGAATGAGAATCTCATTTTAGAGCTGGGCTCTCCAAGCTGGGGTTCCCAGATGTTGCTGGACTACAGCTCCCAGAATCCCTTGCCATTAGCCATGCTGGCTGGGTATGCTGGGAGCTGTAGGCCAGCAACATCTGGGGACCCCAGCTTGGAGAGCCCTGTTTTAGAGTACGCTAGTCTGCCTTGCATAGCCTATATGAGCTCTAAGACACTGATTTGTTCAAGTCCAGAGGAATGGGGGAGAATTTTGTTTGGTTTGCGTTTTTAAATGAACTGACCTAATTTACAATTTCTGGGCTAATATACGGATTGGAGTACATTTGTCCTTCAGATTACCCACCTGTCTGTATTTTGCCATTCGTTTTCTCAGCTGAAAGATTGCATAAAATTGCATATATTAGGGGAAGTTGCATACAAAATACATATATCAGGGAATGTTGTGCACAAAAATGCATGTACTAAGGGAAAGTGTGTACAAAAAATAAATGTGATTTTTCATATTTTGTTTTGAAATCACAGACTGATGCAGAATTGGACAGAATGGACTTATGACGGGCTACATGTGAATGGGCATGGGTTGGAAATAGACAGATTCATCCATCCCTCGGGGGTGTTCCCCCTTTCCCTATGATGAAGATATTTCCTCATTTAGTGATGGGACTTCTCAGGGGTTTTGTTTGGCTTAGAGTGCCTTTTGCACTATGGGGTAAACGTTCTTTTGTGGTTTCTTCTGTTCTCTGATTGCCAACATGTACTTAGGGACATTGCAAAGTATTATTGGGAACGAAGACTGAGGGTCAAACCAAATCCATCTAATATTTATTTATTTATTTATTATATTTATACCCCGCCTTTTTTCCCCTGCAAGGAACCCAAGGCGGCTTACATAATCCTCCTCCTCTTCATTTTATCCTCACAACAACCCTGTGAGGTAGGTTAGGCTGAGAGTCAGTGACTGGCCCAAAGTCACCCAGTGAGTTTCATGGCCGAGCGGGGACTCGAACCCAGATCTCCCGAGTCCCAGTCCAACAATCTTATCTTAACAGTTTTATTTCTATTAATCTGAAATATGCAGGTTTTAAAAATGCAAATTGTATCAGCTGAGGAAGAGGCTGTCAGGCTGATAATTAATGGGATCAGGGCAGAGTTGGAGGGAAAATGTAACACTTCCCCCCCATTGCAGCCCTGAGGAAAACCCTTCTTCTGAAACTGAAATTTGCATTGGGGCTGTGGGGGGGCAGGGGGGCACATGTGGCTTGATGCTGAGGGCAGCACATACCCCACCAGTTCCTTAGACCCAGTTTTGGAAAATTGACTTTTAGAAACCTGTATCAAATGTGTGACCCTCCCCCCATGGAGCAGAGAAATTTTAAGGATGCAGTCCTATGCATGTTTAGAGAGAGAAAAGGCCTACGACTGCCAGCATGCCCGAGCCAGCCATGCTGGCTGGGGCATGCTGGGAATTGTAGGCCTTTTCTCTCTCTAAACATGCATATGTTTAGCCATCTTGCCATCTTGCCTGGGAATTAAATCAGCCATCTTGGCTGGGAATTATGAGAGCTGCATTCCCAACATATCTGGAAGGCACCAGATTGGGGAAGACTGGTTGAAGACACATATTCTTCCTTCTTTTATTTTTTCTAACAGTGTGAACTAATTTCCAGTAAAAGCTTCTTTTATCCACATATTCTCAACTGTTCCACATCTACCAAAACACCTATTTCTCTAACAAGTTTCTGGTAAATAGCTATTTTGATTTTATAGCAAATACCAACAAATCTCTGAGGAGTAACTGAGGCAACTCCACATGCCTGGAGGGTGAAAAGAGAAGTATTGATAACACCTGTTACAAGAGAACTTAAGAACGCTTGGTGGAAAAAGAAAGCTGAAGAAATTCAACAACTTGTAGAATCTCATGATGCACGGGGCTTTTTTAAGGCCACAAGGGCCATTTATGGACCAAAAACCTATGGTACAAACCCTTTACAATCAAAAGATGGCACCAAACTCTTAAAAGACAAAGAGTCTATTGCACTGCGTTGGAAAGAGCATTATTATGACCTTTTAAATCGTAAGTCTAAGGTGGATAATGAGATTTTTTCGCAAATCCCGCAAAAACAAATTAAAGAGGAACTTGCAATACTCCCCACTTTGGATGAAGTAAAAAAAGCCATTAATCAAATGAAGAACAACAAAGCTAGTGGACCAGATGGGATTCCTGCTGAAATCTTTAAAGAAGGGGGGCCCGAACTTGTACAACATCTTCATAAACTCATCGAAAAAATCTGGATAAGAGAAGAGATCCCAGAAGACTTCAGGGATGCCATAATTATCACCCTCTTTAAGAAGGGTGATAGAACAGACTGTGGAAACTATCGGGGCATTTCTCTCTTAGCAACCGCAGGTAAAATATTTGCTAGGATTCTCGCAAACCGTCTTCTATCTATTTCAGAAGAGGTCCTCCCTGAAACTCAATATGGTTTCCGCCCCTCTAGAGGGACAGTAGACATGATTTTTACTGCACGTCAGCTCCAAGAAAAATGCCGGGAGCAAAATCAACCCCTTTATATGGCATTTATCGATTTGGCTAAGGCCTTTGATACTGTAGACCGTACAGCTCTCTGGACTATCCTTATGAAAATTGGATGCCCCAATAAATTTGTGAATATCTTGCGACTTCTCCATGACAACATGACGGCAACGGTTTTGGACAACAACGGCTCTCATGGTGCTCCATTTAAAGTGGGATCAGGTGTTAAACAGGGATGTGTTATCGCCCCAACATTATTTGCCATTTTCATCACCATGGTTTTACATCTTGTCGAGGGGAAACTTCCCACCGGTGTGGGAATTATATATCGAACAGATGGAAAGCTTTTTAATCTCAGCAGGCTGAAAGCAAAAAGTAAGGTAATTACAACCTCCATTGTGGAACTTCAGTATGCTGATGATAATGTGGTCTCCGCACATTCAGAGGATGATCTCCAAACTATCCTAAATGCTTTTGCAGAAGCATACGAAAAACTTGGTCTCTCACTTAACATCAAAAAAACCAAAGTGCTTCATCAGCAAGTGCAAGCCAATCCTTTGATGATGCCATCTATCCAGCTTGGCGGGACAATACTGGAAAATGTCGATCATTTTCTCTATCTTGGCAGCTATCTTTCTGTTACAGCTAACATCGACAGTGAAATCCAGCATCGTCTGAGCTCTGCAAGTGCCGCATTTTCTCGAATGAAACATAGAGTGTTCGAGGATCGGGATATTTGTAAGAAGACCAAAACACTGGTTTATGAAGCCATTGTATTACCAACTTTATTGTATGCCTGCGAAACATGGACTATCTATAAACGTCACTTCCACCTCCTTGAAAGGTTTCATCAACGTTGCCTCCGGAAAATCCTGCAAATTACTTGGGAAGATAGGCGAACAAATGTCAGTGTACTGGAAGAAGCAAAGACTACTAGCATTGAAAAAATGATCCTTCAACGCCAACTTCAGTGGACCGGTCATGTTGTTCGAATGCCTGACTGCCGTCTCCCAAAGCAGTTACTTTACTCCCAACTCAAGGATGGAAAGCGGAATATCGGTGGTCAATATAAGAGGTTTAAAGATGTTCATAAGGCTAATCTAAAAAAATGCAATATAAACATCGAAAACTGGGAAGCTCTGGCCCATGAACGATCTAAATGGAGGTTGGCCTTTCACAAAGGTTCCATGGACTTTGAAGAAGCCCGAGTGCAAGGTGAAAGGGAGAAACGTGCTAAGCGAAAAGCACGTCAAATGAATCCTTTACAGGACCATCTTCTATCTGGTAACCTGTGTCCTCACTGTGGGAAGCTGTGTGGATCTAGAATTGGCCTCCACAGTCACTTACGGACCCATCGCTAGAGTCTACACAATCTTCTTTAGAATCTCCTCCTTTTATCCCGGAAGACAATCTTACTCGGTCACGAGTGATCGCCTGATGATGATGATGATTTCCTTTATTGTGACTTATGAATATTAACAGAGAATGCCTGAGCATGTACGGGTGGAAGGTTGGCAGCCCATCCCTGCTTGGCTGTAGAGTTCCCCTTATAGGCGAAGGAAAATCTTAACAGTTTTATTTCTATTAATCTGAAACCATTTTTTCCAATGTTGATTTGTCCCATAATGTAAATGTTGGTTGTTCTTTCCTAGTTTCCTTAAATTTAAGTTTTTATTGCTTTTTTCCAGGTGTAAGGTTTTGAGAAACCAGATAAATAAATATACATACATTATATGTAGTAAGTATAACAACCCCATCTCATTATTCCTCTAACAATTCTCTTTTCTGCTGAATGTAGCATTGGATTGCAAAGTATTATTGGGAATAGACTAGCTACATTCATGTTTGGGGTATGTCCAACTATTAGAATCTACAAAACAGTTAAACTGGAATTTAATTCAGTTTATTCCCACTGACTCCCATGGGATTAAATCAATGGTATTACGGTATATCCGTTGAATCTCTATAGATGATGGGGGGTATGGGGGCATAGTGACTGATTGGACTGGCTTCCTGCCCAATGTACTTTCAAAATATGTAAGGCATCCTGGTTCCTGTGTGTGTTGTGTGTGTTTTTTAGCAGATGGAAGTAGCAAATCTGTGTATGGAGTGATAGTGTATTGTTTTCTGGCTAACATTATGGAATACTCTTTCCACTGAGGTCCACCTGGCGCCAACACTGTCACCTTTTCGGTGCCAGATTAAGACTGTCCTCTACCCACAGGCATTTGATGACATATGTTGGGGCATTTTTGTCTGTTGTTTTGATCAAGTCCAGTATCTTACTGTAAGTGTTTTAGGGCTCTTAATTAATTTATTATTTATTTTTTTATACCCCACCTTTTTTCCTTCAAGGAACCCAAGGCGGCTTACAGCATGTGTGATCAATTCCAGTCAAGTTCTTACTAGGTTATCAACACAGCCCTAAGTGAGACATTCTCAGTTTGTGATGCTCTGAAGCCAGCATGTCTCATGGATAGCCTGCACTTCATGGAGACTGCTCAACTCCATGTTATTGGTTTTTGCTGGAAGCTCAGCCATTTGGAGTATTGGTTACTAAATGACTGAGAAAGTGACTTGATTTACCCTTGTGAAATTTTCTCCCTCTAGAATGATTTGGATAAGTTTTCAAAAGGCATTAACCGCTTCACAAGGGAAGATCCCACCTTCCGAGTCCATTTTGACACAGAGAGCAAAGAGACGATTGCTTCAGGAATGGGAGAACTACATCTAGAAATCTATGCTCAGGTGATTGTCAAGACTGCATTGGTTAATCCACTGTATCTCAGTTTTGTTGCAGAATTGAGATCCGAGCACTACATGAGGAGCATTTCCTTTCCTGCTTTTCTACTACATAACCTCTAGGTGGCACTGTGGTATAGTGGAATAGTGCAAACACACAAGTGGAAACAGTGTTTTTTTTTGGCTTTTGGAAATGATACCCCATTTTCCCTGCTCTAAAAAAAGTTGCTGAGAGTGCATTTTAAAAACAGAAGCAAAACTGTAGGGTCACATCAAGAACCCATAAACAACCATGAGTAGGGAATGACAAGCACACAATAAATGCTTCATGTAGAAAATCTCTTAGCTGTTTAAATTGTTTTAATTTTTATATTATATTTTTATTACCTTGTATTGTACTGTGTACAGTAATACCTTGGATTGCAAGTAACTTGGTTTGAGAGCGTTTTGCAAGACAAGCAAATTTTTAAATATTTATTAAAAAATTTTTTACTTGATATACAAGCGATGTCTTGCAATACAAGTACTGTAGTACGGCTTAAATTAAAAATCTCTGTACAAATTTTTTGGGGAGAATTTCATTTTGATATAAGAGTGTTTTGGATTACAAGCACGTTTCCAGAACGAATTATGCTCTCAATCCAAGGCATGACTGTATTTTTTTGGAGTGGCATAGAAATAAAAATAACAACAACAACAACAACAACAACAACAATGTGATGCAGCGGTCTGTCTATGACTAGATGTGTATAGCTGGGGTTAAGTCTACCGGTATATATCTGTCTGGGAAATGTACGTAGATGGTCTGTATCAGCTGTAATAAAAGAAACAGTTGTGAGTTCTGGAAGAAAAGGGGAAACGGAGGCAATCCTCTCTCAAGGATGGTGAAGCATAAGGGGACGGGTGGGGAAAGGAAGTTAGATTCTTCCTGGAGTGTTGGATGTACTACAGCTTTCCCCAACCTGGTGGCCCTATGTAGTTTCACCCATACAAGATTTTCAAGTTGTAAGAAAGAGAGGTATGCTAAACATTAATGTTGCATCTCTCTATGATTTGCATGTACTATGTATATAATACACAAATAAATATATCTGTTTGGAATACTATACCTAAGTAACTGTCACACTGTTACTGATAGATGGTGCCAACTTTATTATGGAGACCAACCACGGGAGACTAATTTTGTGCGGCAGATACACTTCCAGCTCCCTGGCAGTGCAACCCTGTGAGGACGCCCGCAACCCTCTGAACCCAGAGGATTGCAAGCATCCTATGCAGGGCGGGAGAAGCGTGGCAGATAGGATATCTGCCGTGCTCCCCTCGCCCTCAAAACCATCTAGACGGCCGATTTCAGCGGACTAGATTTTCCCCTCGCGAGGAGGAAAGGCTGAGGGGCAGCCTGAATTCCTTGGAATCTGTCGGAGCCTCTCTCCTCCCCTCCCCGCCCCCAGGAATGCCTCCCCATGGAGGAACCAAAGACAGAAGTTTGTCTTTGGTTCTCAGCCAGTGCGGAAAGAACCACGCTGGCTATGAGGTGGGGGGCCGCTCCATGGCGCTGCAACTTCGTAAGGGATTTCCGAGGTTGCCAGAGGCTTCCTAGCCCCAATCCTGTCCCCCCCCAAACAAGGTCAGAGGGACATAGGATTAAGCCCTGAGCCACTTTTGGGAGAATACAGTGGTTCAGCTGTGCTGGCTGGGGCATGCTGGGAGTTGTAGGCCTTTTTTCTGTCTAAACATGCATAGGATTGCACCGTTATATGGGTAAGTGTTTTGCCTGCAGCTGGATGAAAGCCACACAAAAAAATTGCACTGAGTTAAATAAGCAGTTTTGTACATAATTTATCCTTAAATAAAGATTTGTACATCTTTTTGAGCTGAGGACCGTGCCGCAAACTTCAGAGAAATGTGTAATCCGAGAGATAACTGTGTAACATGATCCGTGTGTACGTAAGTCAAAGAAGTGTGAATGAAGTTGGTTTGCTTCAGAGAGTGGACCAGTTGAACTCCTCAAGCATCTCTACATGTAATGGACCCTACATCAGACCCTACAGATCCTCCTCACTGTCCATTCCTTTTTTTGAAAGTTAGATCTTGCAGCCCCAGACTTCAATGGCAGTTTTGCTGCATAAGGTAACCATAAGCAATGTTCTGGCCTGCAGCATTCTGAAATTATAAAAGCCAAACCGGTCATTTTTCTTTTCTTTTCAAAGGGACTTGTAAAGCTGAGCTTGGGGCCTGAGAAACACACAAAAATGCTTCATTTATATATATATTTACGAGGACAGCTTAAGGTTGCTTTAAATGTTTTAAGGAACCAAATGAAAAAGGATCCATTTCTTTACAAGTGGTGGTTTAATCCTGCTGGTAATGTGGTTATACTCCAGATGACTCTCTCAAAGGACAGGGAGGAGCCCAGCCAAATGTGTCTTGTGTTGAAAGGTTTACAAAGAAGAAACAGATCATATTCAGCAGGCTGACGAATGGCTTCATTTCCACAGCCAGAAGGAAGAGCATTAATATAAGGCTATTTGTTTGGTTTGTTTTCTTTTGTGAAACAGCAAGACCGTGTCCTCCACATTACCTCTCAATTGGGGTACTCCAGGGAGAGCTATTTCCCCATCAGTTCCGAAAGGTAATGCACAAACTTTCATCATGAACCTCTGGATTCCATTATGGACATTTTATTTCTTTCAGTAATGATTTGATCCAAATGAAGTTAGCAGTTTTAACATGATGAAAGCACTGATGATTTTGATGAAATGCAGGCTTATGAGGACGTTAAGGCTATGAAATTATTGCCACACTCTTAATAAATGCCCTAATGTCATTACAATGTAATAGAGGCCGTGGCACCTTCAAGTCTAACGAATTTATTGTGGTAGGAGTCTTCATAAGCTACAGCCTAAGAAAGCCCACGCTACAGTGAATTTGACAGTCTGTAAAATGCCACAGGACTCTTGTTGTTGTTTTGTAGTACAACAAACACAGCTACTCTTCTGAAATCTGAATGAGGGCCCCGTTGACAGTTTCTGGACTGTATCACTTCTGGCTGGAGACCAGAAGTAGTGGGTAGATTGCTTGTTTGAACAGTCCCCCTATGAAAAATCACTACACACTGAAAACTAGCAAGTCAGGCTTGAATTCTCATCTTGACATCTAGTCTGCTATGTGCAAGGAGATGTTTGTTTGCTTGTTTTAGATAAGTATTTCATTCATTTATTTCATTTCTATACCACCCCACAACCAAAGCTCTCTGGGCGCTTCACAATTTATACATAAAAACAACATGGGGGAAAACAAATATGTGGGAATAGTCAGTCATGTACCCCCCTTCCCACTTGCAGTCTGAAGAACAGACTACAGGAGCAGGTTTACTACTTCATCTGCTGTTTGGATAGAACAGACTAAGGTTGTGAGGGATATTTCTTATGATATCGACATTTTAAATAACTTAGAACTAATCTCTTTCAGTCAAAAAAGTCTGTAGAGTGTAGGTTATCCCAGTGGCTCAAAATTGCACCTGATATTTAATCACATGGAGTTCCTATATTTGGGTGGATTTTCTTAACAACAGCTGATATTTGATTGGAAGCAACCTAAAGGACCACTTTGAGGGTTAGTGCCTGATTGCATTCTGTAAAATGCCACAGCAGTGGGTAGCACGGTATATGCCCTGCCACATATTTAGGTTTTGTGGTATTCCTTTATTTTAACAAGGCACATGTTTCTTCCAAACAGCATTATGGAGAAGCATGTGGTGAACCAAGTTGAGGCATGCTGTGGTATTGTGAAAACTGAGTGACCAAGGGAGGATCCTACACTATAGGCAGTATCAAATGCAACACTACCACTAATGTAAATTACATTGCGCTGTTTCTAATTGAAGTAGGAGGAGTTCGAAAGGTCAGATGTGTTCTATCATTTGTATTTGTAGCACAAATGCATAATACATGCCTCAGTATCGTGTTGCAGTTGCAGGGGAAATGGGAGAATATGCTGCCAGTTCAGTGTCCTTTATCTCCTTTTTTTTTTTTGAGCCCACTGACTGCATGCACACCTTTGATGGTATGCAGCAATGGAGGTTTAAAAATAAATTGTGTGGTAAATCACAGCTTCACAGTTCACACAGCACCATATGTACATTGTCAAAACCAGCTACCATATATATTGGAAGAGGAGGGGAAAGATGTGTGTGTGAAACAAAGGTCATGGTGGTTCCATTTTTGGTGTTTGTTTTTTCCTGCCTGCAAATCCCATAAAAATCAGTATGAGGAAAGAGCATGGAGCAGGAGGAGGAGGAGAAAGACATGAGAAGGGGGAAGATTGTGTGTGCGCGCGCGCGTGTGCTGCAAAGCAGGTTTTACATCTTTAAAGCCACTCTTACCAGTACAAGATATAATACTGCCAGATTGGAACACCCATGACTTTACAGTGCATGGATATAACAAGCACCAGAAAAACTATCATCAAGGTAGTTTGGGAAACAATGGAATATTGAGGAAGAAATTGTGCATGTATCATGTGTCCTGTGTGTGAGCCAGAGTACCAGGATAAAACATTTGTGTAGATTAGCCCCAAGTCGTTTCAAAGCGACATTCTTCCATTGGTTTCCTTCTTGTTATTGTTTTTGTTCTTTCCTTCTTTCCCCTTAGAGGTTGGGGATGAAGTTGTTTAAATAAGACAAGTTTTAAGAGAAAAATGAACACTTCAATTCAATTAACGGTTGATTATGACATTAGTGATGGTAAACAATGGCCAGCTTCCAAAGAAGAGTGAAGCCCAAGGAGACTCTAGGTTTGCTTTTCTCAAGTAGCAACCCTGAAGACATATCCCAGACATGCAGTTTCACGTGGCAAACTGCTTTTGAAAATAAGGAGGCTTTCAAAAGAAGTTCACGATATTGCATGGGGGGGATGTCAAAGTCAAAAATGTCCACTAGCAGTTCTTTGGATCACAGCCATGATACTAACTTCGTTCTAACTGGTTTCCAAATGTTTATCTACTCCCAAAAGTGCAGCAGAGCAAAAGCTTCTCTTCCCTTATTATGTGACATAATTGTATCCGACCCAAGTGGTGCAGGAGCTTCGCCTCACTTTGGATGACAGAGACAACATAATCCTAGGGTTATGTTATCTGATGACAATAATGTCAGCACACTGGAGCACTAATGGCCCTGCACAGCTAGCGGTATCTCTTGACAATGTCAGTTTATCTAAACCAGATTTTTCATCTTTCTGTTTATACTAACCTTTGCAAAACCAAATACTATATGCACATGAATACTGGAAGCTGGAACTAAGGAACGTAGTGGCCGGGCTGGTGGTTGGAATTCTATTCCATGAATTTGTCTGCCACTTGGTGGAAGGTGCAAGGGCATGTGCAGAATCAATTCCTTATGGCCTGTGCAAGCAGAGTCATGCATTTTCCCAGAGACTGGCCTAGACAAGTTTGCTTCTATAAGAGTCCAGTGCAAGGGAAGCTGGACTTTAGGCAGAATCAACGAACCAGTTGCAGTGGGGGCCATAATAGCAGAGCACATGCTTTGCATGGAGAAGGTCCCAGGATTAATCCCTGGCTGTGACAACACGGCCCTTTACACTTTAGGACCACGTGCATGAACCCTTCTCAGGCTAAGCATCAACACTTTGAGTGGAGGGTCAAATGAAACCTTTCCCCTACTAATGAGGGAAAAGATTAATTCTGGTTATTAAGGATCTATTTTTAAATTTATGATACTGTGGGTACAAAGGTGTGGGTGTAGATTTAAAAGTAAAGCAGGTTAATAACGCCAAGCTGACACGTAGGATTTGAGTAGCAAACAAAATAAATATAAGTTTATTTTAATTCTCAAAATCTTAGTTCCAGAAAATAACTTAAAACCTGCCTACACCAAACACTTTGTAATTAACCTAAGTCCTTATAATTCTAAATACTTTCACTCCTCATACAAGCACTGACTTCTCTTAAAACTCCTCACAAGACACGAATAACCCAACTCCCAAACTCTCTAACACTCCCAACACACTACAAACACTCTCCCATAACACACACTAACCTGACTAACTCTGACATCACTCAAACACTCCTTATATACTCCTCCCCCTACCCTTTCTAAGACATCACAAACCACACCCACTCAGTTCAACATTCTATACTCACTAAATATATTAAAGCAGACATACACCAGGGAACTGAATTGTGGGGTTACGCCACACTGGCATCTCCTGCTAAAAGGATCAGATAGAAGGTGATGGAAAGGCCTCTGACTGATACTTGGGAAGGCCACTGCCAACCACAGCAGACAATTACGGGCTAAATGGAAAAATAGTTTGACATGGTATAAGGTGGCATCCTATGTTTCTAAGGAAACTAGCTAAAGGTCTTGGACCTCTTTCAGCCCAAGGGACAAATTCAATTTTGGAGATGCTTTGGGGACTACATTCCAGTGGTAGGTGGGGGCCAAAGGGTAGCAAAAATACCAAAAACATCAGGATGTTTTAGTTTATAGCTCTTACTGTCTGTAACTAAGCCTTAGGATAGGCATTTCAGCCTTTTAGAGTGGGAAAAAATGCACCAGGAAACCACCAAATGATTGGTGGGCAGGGAAAAGGGGGCCAAGGGAAGGGGATATAGTCATCTGAGGAAACCAAAGGGTCCAGTTGGGACCCCAAGCAGGTCAGATTTTGCCCACAGACCTGAGATTCAACACCCCTGAGCTAAAAGAATGTTCTTGTTCAAAGTCCAGTAGCACCAGGGGTCAGTACTAGTCTAGGGATGGGCGAACCTGCCCATTTTGCTTTCTCTTGCATTCATTTTTTTAAAATCTAAAGTTCTTTCTATCCCCCAAATTATGAAATTCATATAAAAAATGAACTGAACTGAAATTCTTATCCATCTGTACCAGACACATTCAGTAAGCACAGCTATTCCTGGCATGGAGAGGACCATGATGTACCTGCCAGCCATCTACCTGTTAAAGATGAGAGGCCTGTCGGAATAGAAGAGGTGGCAACTCTAATTGAGCACCATAAACACGGTTGAATACACAGGGATTCAAACCCAGACTTTGAAGAGCTCAGTGTGGGCCTGGATGGACAAATCTGTCCATTTTGGTTTCCCCACATTCAAGTTTTAAAAAATTTTCTATGCTGTTCATGAAGAAATTTGTGAAGGTTGGTAAGTTATTATCAAAGAATGGACTGAACAAAATTCTTACCCATTCCTACTGTTGACTTGATATGATGCGGGACAAATGGGGACTGCAGCAGACAGAAGAGAAGGAATAACAAGAGGAAGGTTCTGTCTGGTGCCCTTTATTATGCAAACTACACTAGCCGCGTACTGCAACAGTGAACCGCAATAACTGAAAAAATGATAAGCCTAGTCTGGGAAATTCCGGAAGAAACAAA
Organism: Shinisaurus crocodilurus; assembly: GCA_021292165.1. Classification (NCBI taxonomy): domain Eukaryota; kingdom Metazoa; phylum Chordata; class Lepidosauria; order Squamata; family Shinisauridae; genus Shinisaurus; species Shinisaurus crocodilurus. The sequence continues at coordinate 34,706,618 of CM037876.1, forward strand.
GAACGATTACGCAGGACTACTGCGACCAGCACCGAAAAGTGTGTGCATCGTGAGCCCCGCAAGTCACGGCAGTGATACAGTACTGTAATAAACCTTAGGTGTGGATCTGGCAGTTGCACTCACAATATGCCTGGATAGATGGCATCATACTTTGAAAAGAGACAGAAAGGGTTAGGGTGGAAGAGAAAGGAAGAGATACAGTTCATACTATTTTGCCCTTTTTTGCTGTTTTCTATTAGACAAGGCTCTCAATATAAATTCTTTAAAGTGGAAAAATGTGTCTCATGGGGATCTATTTTATTATTGCATTTTTCTCTTTTGATGGAAAAAATTGTAATGATACGAAGTGGAAAATGTCAAGAAAAATTAGTCCAAATGGTTGACACTGTAAACTGAAATAGGAAACACATTTTGCTATGTATCACTGCACTTTGCCAAAGGCTTATAGTACAGGTGAGCCGAAATATTGAATTATAATGGATGACTTTTATTTTGCACGTAATTGTTCTGTACTTGTGGATGTTACCCTACATTTGGGCTTGAGTCGGAAAAGCCATAATGCACCTGCTTAAATTCATTCATACTTGAGACGTCACCTATTTTGCATTGCACTTGTAGCAGTGCAGCCTCTAACACCAGCTGGCTGAGCTTAGGATGGCCAGGGCAGGTGTCCTACTTTACAGAGGACAATCCTCTATTTGGAGCGGTCTGCAGACAGTCCTCAGTCCTCAAGGTGTCATCAATTTTTATTTATTTATTTATGTACTTAATACTTGTAAACCACTTGGTGTAGCAAAATCTCTAAGCGGGTTGCATGCCAAGGTTAAAAAAAAATCATTATTAAAACACTCAGGGCACAATCCTAAGGCTGCTAGATGGCTCCGAATTTGGAGCGTCTTCTCTCCGCCCTTGCAGCCGGCACAGTTCTTTTTTTATTTTTATTTATTATATTTATACCCCGCCTTTTTTCCTGCAAGGAACCCAAGGCGGCTTACATAATCCTCCTCCTCTTCTCCATGTTATCCTCACAACAACCCTCCAAACAATCCAGCATCCAATCCAGCGTGGGAGGATTGCATCCACACTTTCCTCTCCCACCCCCAGTGCCAGAGTAAAGAGGCATAGGATTGCATTTAGTGCTTTATGGTATAATCCTACACCAGTTTAGATGGGGGAAAAGGCCTACAACTGGCTGGGGCATGCTGGGAGTTGTAGGCCTTTTCCCCCATCTAAACTGGCATCGCTTTGCACCTTTAAGTATGTAAAAATGTTTAAAATGAAGCTTCCTGAATTCTAATTCACAAGCCAAGAATATTTTCTTTTCAATGGAGCTGGCTGACATTTCAAACTCTTTTTTTAAAAAAGCACTGGAAATTTATATGCCGTGTTTTATTTAGAACTGTGACTTTGGCCGGTGTGATGAGCTAATGGCTAATTTTGGATAATTCTGTTTGACCCATTTTGCTGGTAAAGTTCTCAATGTAGCCATATTCAGAAAGTATATGGAGGAAGATGACAATGAATAATCTGTTAATAAAGCACCTGATGTTGCACTCAGTGCTGTACAAATTCAAAACAAAAAACTATACCAAGTCCCTGCCAGAGGCTTACAAGCTGTCTTCGATTCTGGAACCCGCATTTTCAGCAGCGAAGTTACACAAATCAGATGGGTTCTGGGCTGGCCACTCTGGAGACGTCGGAGACCCTGCATTGGAAACTTCAGTGACCCAACTTTGCCACATATGCCCAGAAATAATTGAATATGTGTATAATTTCATTTATGTATTTATTATATTTATATGCTGAAGCCTTCTACAGCTCCTTCTACTGGATGTCAGGTCCAGTATCAGGGGCAGCATACCTATGTATTCCTCCAATATCAGAGGCCAATGTACTTCAGTTGCTGGGGAACATGGGTGGGAAGGTGCTGTTGCACTCATGTCCTGTGTGTGGGATTCTGTGGGCAGCTGTTTGGCCGCTGTGTGTGAACTGAATGCTGGACTAGATGGAGCCTTGGTGTGATCCAGCATGGCTCTTCTTATGTTCTTATGATCCAAAGCCCCTCCATTCCCCCAAGAAGCTCAGAGATTGGCTCCCTCAGCTGTACCAGCATGGAGCTGTCATAGCTAATTCATCTCCATTGGTTTCAGGGGGGGGGGGGATTCTAAAAAATGAAGATCTACCAAGCTGAATAGCTTAATGAAGCTGCTGCTCCCACCTCCTGTCCTGACTGGCACGAACTGATCAGGCTTTGGAAGTAGTGGACAATCCTCTCACCCAAGAAAACTCTGCTTCTTTCTACCTTGGGCTGGGTTCAGAACCTTTCCCAACACTTGGTTAGGTACATTCTGTGGTTCTGTGGCTTCTTTCTTTTAAAGCTTGGTAGTGCCTGCTGGTTCCTTGTACCTTTAAAATCTCCATGGGATAAGAATTTTTTATTTTTCTCTTTGTGAGCATCTGTTAGTGTTCAGGAGTTAGGCTAAAAATACATGACATTTTGAATAGCAGTCAAGTGGTGTGCCTTTTAACTCTGCCTATAACACATCTAATATTTTCCCTACCTGTCTCAAATTTGGTAGGTCTGGTCCTTTGGACCTTACTACTTTGGGGGTAGTAGAATACCTGAAAATGTAATGGGCATTGGATGGGAAAATACCACATTACAGGCAGCCGGAGAGTAGTACCACTGTCTCCTATTTAAATCAGTGGTAGATGAAAATGAATTGGGATGATGCAAATGGGTGAAATTAATCACAAAATTAAAAATGGAACAAATGAAGGTTTTTAGAACATGAACAGCTGGAGTAACAAATTATGTGTGTGCGCGCGCGCACACACACACACACGTGTATGTGTGTGTATACAGAGAGAGAGAGAGAGAGAGAGAGAGAGAGCGCCAGTGTGGCGTAGTGGTTAGAGTGTTGGACTGGGACTCGGGAGATCCGGGTTCTAGTCCCCACTTGGCCATGAAGCTCACTGGGTGACTTTGGGCCAGTCACCAACTCTCAGCCTAACATAACTCACAGGGTTGTTGTGAGGATAAAATGGAGAGGAGGAGATGGAGGATTATGTAATCCACCTTGGGTACCTTGCAGGAAAAAAGGCAGGATATAAATATAATATATATCTATATATTTCTAATGCACCACTCTGAAATGAGCAGCCAAGAGCAGTACATAGGAGAAAGATGGTCTTAGAAAATATGGGGGATAAGATAAAATATGCAGCAGAATTAAGACGAGGAAGAATCAAAGGGGAGAAACAGAAAGCCCAGTGAAAAGAAAATTACACTAATCAATGTGTGAATCAAAGCCCAAAGCAAAGTTTTGGCAGTATCCACTGAAAACAAACTGAATAAATCTTAGAAATATTATCAAGAGAGAAAGAAACTACAAACTTGAGGAAGAGAAATAATCAGAACAGGAAAAGATGTATTGAAAATAACACCAAGGCTACATGCAGAAGAAAAGAGAGACAATCTCCTAAAAAGAAGAAGGAAGGTTCCATGTAAACAGAATAAACCTTAGGCAAGTTGAACATGATAGAACCCAGGTTAAGCCATTTAAGGCACAATCCTATGCATGTTTAGACATAAAAAGGCCTAGATATGCTGGCTGGGGCATGCTGGGAGTTGTAGGCCCTTTTTCTGTCTAAACTTGCAAATGATTGCACCCCTAAAAGTTCTAAGGTTTAAGTATGTGCTTAAATCCTCCATTTAAATCAAGGGGACTTAGAAGTGCTTTATGTTGGCTGGATTGTACCTGTGAGAAGAAAGATCATTTGTTTGGTAGTACAAAAGGGGTAACAGAAGATACAACTGGATATTATCAAAATAAAATTTATACTTAAACCAAAAGACTAAATGAAATAATCAAGAGAAGAAATATAAATACAAAATGAAAGAGGAGGCAGAACCAAATCTTAGGAGGGCACTAACAAAATCTCATAAACAGCTTCATGGCCAAGTGGGGACTAGAACCTGGGTCTCCTGCATCACAGTCCAACACTCTAAGGCTTATTCAGGTTTAATTGCAGTGTTGGCACTTTGAAATAAATAAGTTGGTTTTGTGTTGCAGTTTGGGCACTCGGGCTCAAAAAGGTTCACCATCACTGCTCTAAGCACTACACTTCACTGGCTCTCAGTTCCTTGCATTTCCTGTGCTCATGCAGGAGGGGCCAACAAGGCATGGCAGCCGATTGGCAGCAAGAGGGTGGAACAAGCATCCTGATAATCAGGGACATGGAGATCCCTGATCAGATTCACAGGACCCAGAAGACAGGAAAGTAAATGATGAGTTAGGCCTCTGGTCTCTGAGTACATGACAGAATTGAAGAAGAGATCCCTGGCATACAGAACAGTGTCTAAGTCTACAGGACGTTTATCACTTGTGTATAACTGATATTCACTCATGCCATACTGCCATGTCTGGGTATAAATACAAACCAGCAGTCAGAAACATATGATGCTTTAAGAAAGAGAATGAAAAGAAGCTAAAGGGTACCAAGCAATCTTCCAATTTTTGTAGTGGGCCCATCCTACAAGTTTGTGCCTGCCCAAAGAAATAATGCTTGGATGCTGGTTCTGAGGAAACAGATGTCTTATCTGCCAATCTCAAAAACTGAAATTATGGAATTTCAAACAGCTGCTGCGCTTGACAGAATTTTGCATTTGTGTGTGTGTGTGTGTGTACACATACACACACACACACACACACACACACATTTTTTTGCAGACAGGAGAGTGGAAGTTCCAGAAGATTATTGTACTTACTGAAACTAAGGAGAGGAATGAAGTGTGCACGATGAACTCATTTTTTAAAAATGATGACAAAATCATAATACCACAACACAGCCTCAGGAAAGATATACTGAATACAGTGTACACAAGTCATCTGGGAATTGAGGTATGTACAAGAAGGGTTTGAGATGCTGTGTATTGACCAGGCATGTATGTTTAAATGGGAGATGCTGTGCAGCCAACCTACCAGATGTCAAATCTACAGAAATAAAGACACACACACCCCAAGACACAACCCTACATCAAAAGAAAGAGTGGAAACTTCCAAAAGTAGCTGAGTAACATATGACCTGCAGAGCATGTAAAGTCTTGTGGCAACCATAGCGGAAGCAAGTGATAATGAGATGTACCTTTGTCAGATGTAGACAAGTTGGAGTTGCAGGGCAGATCAAGTGAAACTGTGAGAGCACAGGGTGCCAGTGAAGCATGAGGCAGGTGATTTTTAAAAATCCTATTAGATACAGAGACTAATATCTTCTTTAAAAGGTGAGAAGTAATGATAGTAGGAAACAAATTTTCTGTGACTACGTGAATGAAGGGATGCTGTTTCAGGGAACACCAGCAAAGACCAATGTGGACAACTGATGGCCCTCCAGATGTTGTTGAACCGCAACTCCCATCAGCCTCTGATCAGTATAGCCAGTGGTGAGGGATGATGGGAGTTGCAGTCCAACAACATCTGTACAGCCACAAGTTGCCCACTCCTGGACTAAAACCTAGAGCAGGGCTCTCCAACTTTGGGTCCCCAGATGTTGCTGGCCTACAGCTCCCAGCATACCCAGCCAGCATGGCTAATGGCAAGGGATTCTGGGAGCTGTAGTCCAGCAACATCTGGGGACCCAAGGTTGGAGAGCCCTGACCTAGAGCAATTTGCCATTTTGAGGATAATTGCACTAAGAGATGCATAGTGTTAAGTAAAGTTGGTTGGTTCAACACTTCAGTGTCTTGTGATCTCAGCAGGAAATATTGCCTGTAGCACGGACTAAATATGGAAGGTTTTCTGTTCAGCTAAATACAGTTCCACATGACCCTTTTACCACTAGGTTATATGGTGGGATCATCCTATGCATGGGCTACAGGGCAGGGGTGGGTGGGAGGAGGGAAGCAAGTGTTTCGTGGATTAGGTCCCATCATGAGCTTTCCTTTTGTCTATTTTTGTGGCTCTGTAGTTAGAATGTTGCTCTATCTACTAGGGCTGGGCCAAGCTGCCCCCCCCCGTTGAATCTTTCTTCCAAATGAAGATTGGGGAGGGGAAATTGGCGGTGCTTCCAGCTGAGTCCTTTATCATGCCACCGCCCTGCCTCATTCACAGAATATGATGATGCTGTCTTCCATTTGTAACCCTTCTGGATTTCCCATCTTCGGATTGTTATGCCTCTGTCTGGAAGCACCTTGGGTGACAGTTGCAGGGTTGGGCATGGGAGTCATTTTCATGGGCATGGGCATGAGCATGGGGGGTGAAGTATTTACTTTCGCTGTTTACGAGATGTTCTTTTCTTTTTTGACTTTAGAAAGTCACGGCGCTTGGCAGGCAGCAGCTTGCTGCTGTGTGCTTTGAAATTGGTTCACTAATGTTCCTGGTACCCCGGCCCGGCCCTTTCCATGTACAGGATTCAACTGGGCTGGCAGCTGAAACTTACTTCAGCACTGACTATGGGGCAGCGGCAGTCTCCATCACACCAGAGGGAATAGGGCAGCCCATGTGCCACACAGAGCTCTGTCCTCTAACACCTTGCCTTTGCGTGAAAGGGTTTATTATGCCTGTGTGTGTGTGAGAGAGAGAGAGCGAGAGAGCGAGAGAGCTTACAAATCCATGTTTTGGACATATTTTGTTGCTGCCCACTCTGGTGCCAGTCTGGCCCCACATAAAAATGGTCCCCCTCTCTGGCTAAATAATAACCCCACACTGATTCATCTGTCCCCAGACTGGCCTCTTTTCGGTTCACATGGAGAATATATTTTACAATTTCAATTCACTGCTGCTTGCATACAGTAATTGCAGGAATATTTCAGGCTAGGAAATAGAAGAAAATTGGTCTTTGCCTCTAATTTAAAGTGAAATGGACAGGAAATACCTTATTTTAGGCTTAAAGGGTGCATACACATTTTCAGAAGGGAACCCTAAGACCTTAATATGATCCACATTAAAAAATATCTTATGAAATTAATCAGCTGTTTCCCATATGGTCTTAAAAATATCTTCCAATAAGGTAAATATGAGCAAACGTGATTTTTTGATTGAATAGATTATTTAATGTTTTCTTACTTTCTATCTTTCTAGAAAGTAAGATGGTTATCCGAACATAAAAAGGATTTTAATTCAAAGTGACATTGCCAGATTCAAACAACATCCCTAGCTTTTGATATTTGCTCAGAGATGTAAGATTTAGTAGGACTATTTCCTAGCTTCAGCTGCAGCGAATATGGTGGTGGTCGTGACTTCAAGAGGAGATTGCCCTTAATAAAAATGAAGGGCTGGAGGGTTTGGACTTTATTAAAAACATAAGCCGTAATGATCAATTTGGATAAATTAAGCTTCTGTAATTACTTGCAAGTGACGTATTGTGAAGGCCTGGAGGGCTCTACTATATCATGAGCACAGTACTCAGTATTGAATGTATTACGGAATAATCTCTGAGATATATCTGAGCTCTCCAGAGGACCCTGTAGCTCTTTGCGTGCAGGAGATGCCCATTCATCTCAAGCTGCATGATGAGAAAGACATCTGCCTGAGCCCTTACAAAAGACTTCTAGTCTGCACTGACTAGATGGAGTACGGTCTGACCCCGTATTAGGCAGTTTCATATGTTCATAATCTTACTATCTAAATGGCCATGCTTGTTTGACTGCTGCTGCCAAATTAGTTCCCAATTCTCTTAGGTAGACCACATTTTGCAGAATGTTCTGCATTTCGGCCCATCCTGGAAAATGTTGGGATGTTGACATTTCCTTGGACTGTACCCTTCCAAAACTTCATGTGTGCTCTGCGTGAGGTCTTCCATGGCATTGGCAAAGCCTTCTTCATTTGCTTCAGTGTTAGGGACAACTGTATACTTGCAGTTCGTTTAGCTATATCTAAGCCTGCCTCTGGACAGGACAGTGGCTTGATAGGATTCACTAGAAGTAGAGGCTGGAGGTAGTTAATTCCAGCTTATCTGTACCAAAATATGAGGGGAGATGCCCTCTAACTTAGGTTAAACCTAATTTGTCCTGGAAAATACACCCTTAAAATGTGATTATTTAACCGTCTAGAACAGTTTCCCCCAACCTGGTGCCCTCCAGATGTTTTGGGCTTCAATTTCCATCAGCATTGCCAATGATCAGGAATGCTAGGAATGATCAGGAGTTGTAGTCCAAAACTTCTGGAGGGTACTGGTTCAGGTACAAGTTACACCCAATGGGTTGGATCCCAATGTAGGTGTGTGCAAGCAGGCTGGTGGAAGTAGGCTTCCCTGCCCTCTCTTCCCCATGCAGGGCCGGTGCTACCATTAGGCCAACTAGGCAGCTGCCTAGAGCGCAGGGCTAAAGGGGGTGCCAGTCAGAAGCAGCGGCGGCAGGAGGAGGAGAAGGAGATGGAGGAAAGAAGAGGGGAGCTTGTGTGTGTGTGTGTGTGTGTGTGTGCGTGTGTGTGCGCAAAAGGGGGAAGGGGGAGGCCCTGGACTCAGCACCATCACCAGTAGCAGCAGCAGCTCCCGAGAATCGAGGGACCCAGCAGCCTGGCGGGGCTAGGGAAGGCTGGGGGGTGTTATTTGGGAGGGGGTGCAGGGGGAGGCGGAGATCCCCCTCCCCCAAGCCCTGGCTTGGTAACAATGTTGCCAGAAGAAGAATGTGGCCAGCGCCGCCGCCACCTCCACCTCCCACCGCGCCGAGCTCCCTACATTGCATTTGCTTTCCCCAACCTTCGGCACTGCTGCTGGTGCAGCAGGGAGAAGAAGAAAAAATATGGATCCTTCTCTTCCGAAATTATTCCTCGGGCAGCGACCGAAAACAGGATCTTCCCCCTCCTCCTCCACCACCCTTTCTCCTTCCCCTTCTTTCTCTCGTTCTCTTTCTGTCTTTTTTTTTAAATTGCTCGCTGCTGACTTTCCCTTCCTGTTATTTTCTAGGCACACACGCGGGCGCAGAGACAAAATGGGTGGGAGAGGATTCCTAGAGAGAGAATCCTCCGCTCTGAGGCAAAGCCGCGGCGGCTGCCACCTGCGTGTTTCTGGCGTCTGTGCACGTCAGAGGGGGAAGCCACGCGGACTCTCATTCCCACGTGCAGACTTTCTAACCAGCTCAGCTCCAACCTCAGAAGTGAACCAGTGGGGGAGAAAAGTACTTAGGCGCACCGCCTGGGAGCTGCCTTGCCCTGAGTCAGACGCCCCCTCCATCTAGCCCAGGATTGTCGACACGGACGGGCAGCAGCGGCTCTCCAGGCTTTCAGGCAGGATCCCTTCCGAGACCTGCTGGAGATGCGGGGGGGCACTGAACCTGGGACCTTCTGCATGCAAAGCGGGGGCTCTACCCATGAGCCACGCCCCCCACATGAAGGGAGGGAGCGCAGAGGGTGGAGGGGGTTGAGCTCCTCTCACTGGCCCACTCCTTTCTGTGTATAAATAAATAATAATTGACCCTTTTGGGTGGGTGGGGCAGTCATGTGCATAAATCTGGCTGGGCGACCAGCCAGTGTTGGAGCGTGTGCAGAGTGTGTGCGGGTTGGGAGATTTATTATCCTGTCTGTGTGCTAGAAGACGCTTGAAATTCCACACACAGATCTTCCAGATCTCACTTCCCCCCTCGCGCAGCATGCAGCGTGTTGTGCCAGTTTAACCAGCCCAGCTTCTCCGTTGCAGATTAATCCATGGAGTCAGGAAACACTCTGTAACACCACAGGTCTAATTCTACCTGTTTATTCACTTAGCAAGTAAAGTTCTACAGAGTATACATTTCCTAGTTACAGTCCATGTGCAGAGTATAAATGCATAGCAAGCATTACATCCAGTGGAGTAAGTTGAGCTTCACTCCACCTCAGCAAAGGCATTACATTGTTGCAGTAACAAAGTCTAGCAAGAAGAACAAGAAGAAGAGAGAAAGCAGTCCAGCTTCTCTCTAAGATGGCTTCAGACAGAAAACAAGTTAGCATGTCATCAGAACATACAAACCATGTGACCAGCTCATATTGCTCTCACAGTCTAGTTTCCCATGCGAAAACACGAGAATCCAGAAAGACACAACAAACCTGTTTACTTCACCATTCTGTCCCTTCCATGTGTAAACAATGTGCTACAGCTGGTAAAGTGATACATATCACAACAGCCAGATGGGCGATTAACGGGGGAGGGGGACGACTAAATATCTGATCTTGCCTAGGGCACCAAACTGCCTTGCACCGGCCCTGTCCCCATGACAGCTTCTCCAGCACCCCTCCCCCCAATGCTACACAGAGGGTTGTGGTAAGCTGCCTGTGGGTTGGAGGGAGGGCATCCCTGAAAAATCAGGTGGACACATATTCCATGAGCAGATCTCTGCTCATGGAAGTTGCCTCCACCTGATTTTCAGGGTTCCCCCCTTTCTCCTGTGCTACAGCCTACCCCATTCAGCAGAGTCCTCTGACCCTCTGTGTAGCAGTTTTGGTGGGGTTGGAGGGGCTGCTGAGGGGAGGAAGGTGTGGGGAAGGCTACTTCTGCCAGCCCAGTTGCATGTGCCTAAATCTGGGTTGAACCCACAGTGTGTAGACAAAGTCCTGGGAGGCAGAGTGGAAGGAGGTGAACCAAGCCTTCTGGGCATGATTGCATATCAAATCAATACCCTGTGTTCTGTATACACATGCTGGGTTACATGTGAAGGGGGCTGTAGTGGGAAGTCAAGCCATTGCAGGGTAAGCTCCAGGACCAAATGTTGATGATGCTCCAGAAATGTCTTGTTGCTGCTAGAGAAGCCCCTGGGTGGTGGCAGCAATGCAGAAGGAGAGATGTGCTCCATTATAGGGATGAGCTATTGAGATTAAGGAAAGTTGTGGGCTCAAGGTCCAGTATATAGATACATAGGGCATTACCATAGAAATCAACATAAGATGTGTGTACTTTTGAAGTTCTGGAGGTGTATACAACCCAGGAACAAGGTGGGAGCAAAGAAGCACACTGGATTCAAGGCAGAGGATATTGTGTGGTTTTTCTTGTCAATGCCTCAGTTGTGGGCTATTGGTGTTTTTGTATCCCATTATCTGTAGTTTTGGGCCCTACCCTTCCTCCAGGACATCAGTAATTACCAGAATCAGGAACAGCTTATTGGACCATGTGAATATGTAGAAAATAACATTTCATTTCCCTTGGCTTGGGGTCTAAATGATGGCTATATTTAGGGCTGGAAAGAAATCCCCCCTCCCCAGGTTAGATTGGCTTGGGGCGCAATCCCATGCATGTTTAGACAGGAAAAACTCCTACAGCTCCCAGCATTTCCCCAGCCAGCATGGCTGGCTGGGGAATGCTGGGAGTTGTAGGACCTTTTTTCTGTCTAAACATGCATGGGATTGCACCCTTAAACTCCCTAGATTGGTTCCCTCCCATACTCTATAACAGACATTTACAACATATGTCCCTTACAGGGTGGCCATGTGTCCTACTTTACAGAGGACAGTTCTCTATTTGAAGGTGTCATCAGTTTGAACTGCTGTTCAGTCCAAATCCAGTTTAAGAATTAAAAAAAGCTTATGAAGGGAGAATAGGGGCCTTGAAGTTGCTCATCCACAGTTAGCATCTGGACAGCAGACTGACCAGGCACACAGGTCACCTGGTTACTGGTTCCCCACTATGGTGAAATGTAATGTATTTCTATTTAAATTATAGTCATTATGTTTAAGCGTCCATCTATACATAGACAATAGCAATTCTGGGATATGCAAATTTTATGCTAATCTGTGCCCTCTAGGAGCTATGCATGGTGCTCCATGGTGGTGAACCCATTTTGGGGATGGAGTTCAGCACCATGGATAGCTCCTATGAAGCTCCAAATAAAACCTGCAAAACCTGCAATGGAAAAAGAGCCCCCCCCAAAATAGGAGTCACTACCCTCCCCTGCCACCACTCTTGTATTGTTGCTTGCCAGGTGTTTTGATTGACACCCCCCCTTTTTGCAGTTTGAGGAAGGCATCTCAAACCAGAAGTTTTTGTGAGCTTCTGTTAGGTTGCATTTGGCTTGGTGAGTAAGGTACAAATCATATAGAAATTGTTCTACTGTACACATCATAGATTTTGGGATGATTCATCTTGAACTATTCACCTGCTTAAATAACTTGATGTAGCGTGCCTGCTCTTTACTGTAGTACACTGTGTTCTGGGTGGCAAAGCTGACTCAGTGGTGAGTCCTTCTAATGGCAGAACCACAGGGGAACAGACTGGGGTCATTCCAGAATCTGGTGGGTTTGATCATATTTCTGGAATAGCTTCAGAGATCCATTGGGGCTCAGTCTCATGCTACAGTACAATGATCGCATCATGCTATATATGCCATCTTTGGGTATATGTGGAAATGGTTCCACGTTCATGGAGGAGAAGGTCATCGGTGGCTACTAGTCCTGATTGGCTATATGCTTCCTCCAGTATCAGAGGCAGTATGCCTAAGTACTCCAGTTGCAGGGGAAGGTGCTGTTGCATTCATGTCCTGCTTGTGGGATCCCGTGGGCAGCTCGTTGGCCATTGTGTGAACAGAATGCTGGACTAGATGGACCCTTGGACTGATCCAGCAGGGCTCTTCTTATGTATTTATGTTCTTAGGTTGTGCCACTACTGTGTCTCTGAAGCCTCCAGAGTTGCCAGAACCCATCTGATTCTGGCAAGTTCATTGCTGAAAATGGGGATTCCAGAATCAAAGGCAAGTTTCAGAATTAGAAGTGAAAGTTCAGTAGATATTGGTATAGAAAAACCTGTGGTTTTTTCCTGGGATGCCCATCTCTGAAGTTGACTGGCTATATTTGTTCTGAGCCACCATGAGATCTTTGCTATACGGTGGCCTATAAATACTGGGTTGCATCCAGGCTTCATCATGCTTAGAGTAGACTAATCAGTGAGATTTTAGCCTTGACTAAGATATGCTTCATTGATTTCAATGAATCTACTCTAAGAGCATGACTAAATCTAGGTCCAAACCACTGTAAATAAAATATCTGACAGATGGTCCTGTCTTGGAAACATGGTTGCATATGGAAGGGCCATAGCTCAGTGGTAGAGAGCACATACGTTGCAAACAGAATGTCCCAGGTTCACTCCTTGACATCTTCAGTTAGAAAGATCAGGTAGCAGATGATGGGAAAAGCCTCTGCCTGAGAACCTGGAGAGGCACTGCCAGTCAGAGCAGACTACAGCTCCCAGGATTCCTGACCATTGGCCATGCTGTCCTAACCTGATGAGAGTTGAAGGTCAAAACATCTGGAGGGCACCAGGTTTGGGAAGACTGGAGTAGACAACACTGCGATAGCTAGATAAATATTCTGACCATTTATAAGGCAGTTTCCTATAATTCTGGATGATGTTTCTGTTTAATTCCATGATTTTAAATCCAATCCGTTTACCTCTTCTGTTTCCTACAGTGCCAAGGAAAGGACCCACTCTCTCAAGAATCCAAGTAATTTTCAAGCGTTGGGGAAAATGGTGACCAACTTTTTAAAAAGAGAGGGAATATTATTTGAAATGAATCTTCGCAAAGTTCCTATTTAGACAATTGAGCTTTTATGCTAGTTTTGAACATATTTATGGAGTAGAGCCATTTGGGTCCAGTCCCATCAAGACATAACGAACAGCAAAGAGAAACAGAGGAAAAAAATGTGTTGCCAAACAAATGGTATTATGACTAAAAGATGAGAAGGGGGTAGAAATCTTTTGATGAATAATTCATGCAGGTGACCTTTTGCTGAGTTTTGGCAGATAATTTATATGGTTAATAGCATCTGTCCATTTCTTCAAACTGTGCAAGCCAGCAGTGGTTTCGTTTAAGAAAGACAAAGTGGAAGAACAAAAGCAGAGTTTATGCTATAAAACTATGACAAGTTTAATGCATTCCATGAGCTACTTTCACCAGAAACAGTCTCACACTGGAGACATATTGTTTTTCAGAGAGTTGAATTTATTAATTTACTTCCAAATATTGAGATGCAGCCTGTTTGCCTGATAACAGACCTCCAAGGTGGCTGACAATAACTGAAAATGAATTCATAATAACACATATTTTTTTCTTTCTTTCTATCCTGGAGCTAAGCCTAGAGCAGTCTTCACCAACCTGGTGCCCTCCAGATGTTTTGGCCTACAACTCCCACTGTCACATTGGTCATGCTGGCTGGGGCTGATCATTGTTGGCCAAAACATCTGGAGGGCAGTAGGTTGAGGAAGGTGGGCCTGTTTTCTGTCATCATCCCCCAGAGCCTTCATAAGTCACCAACAGGTAGGGCTGGAAAGGCTAGCCTGAAACCCTGGAGAGCCGTTGCCAGTCAGTGTCAACAATACTGGACTAGATAGACCAATGGTCTGACTCAGTATAAAACAGCTTTCTGTATTCTAGCTTGGTCTTCTCCATGCAGGGAATAGCTCTACCTATTGAATTTGGCTGGTACAGATGGGTGAGAATTTCATTTTGGTTCATTTTTTAATGAGAATTTGCCCAAATTTGTAAATGTTTTGTATATGGGACAAAAAAGAACATGAGATGTTAATAATTCAAATGCGTGAGAAAGTGAAACTGACAGGTTCATCCATCCCTACTCTCAAGGCTCCTTAGGATGCATGTTTTTTAAACAAGAGTTCTCCATTCCGCCTGGCAAGCTGGCGTTGAAATGGTGGTGAGGGTTTTTTTGAAAGCACTCTGCATGGAGATCTGCTTTTCAAAGATAGTAAGCTAAAAATCCCACTGGGCATGCCTAAAGTAGCTCTCTGGATTCCAGCCATAGCCCATTTCCATCCTTATTGGAGCCTGAAGAGCTTCCTCAGAAAGTGGCTGCTTGACTTTTGTGACTAGAACTAATGATGCTACCAGATGCTGGGGAGAAGCAGCAGCAGCTGCCCATTACTTTAACCACCATGCCTGTGAGCTTCTAGAGCAGCCTTCCCCCCCAGCCTGGTCCTCTCCAGATGTTTTGGACTAAAACTCCCAACGTTCCTGACCATTGGCCGTGTGGGCTGGCTGGGACTGAGGGCAGGTTGGGGAAAGTTATTCTAGAGCAGGGGTAGGCAACGTAGTGACCGCTGACACCAAAGCACCCCAGACACCTTTCTTGGTACCCTATCCCTCCTGCTTTAAAAAGCAGCTGGGATTGCTGTGAAATAGGTTTCTGTTGGCGCTGAAAACTGTGGGTTCAAAGGAGTTGTTTAGTGTGTTGGGGCTCAGACCCCACTTCTGCCTTCCGCTCAGTCTTCTGGGCAGCTTACTTGTCCTTTGCCAAAGAGTGTACACCTTTTTAGTCCTCATGCAAGCCTACGCCCTCTTAGCATAGTGGGTATAAGAACTGCAAAGTGGGTATAATTTCCCAACAACTATGCTCAGCTTCCGTAAAAGTGGTTACCAAAAATTAAAATAAAATTCGATGATACTTCAAAGTATCAGCCAGTCCTCAAGATATCGTTGCAAGCCTGAAGCTGGCACCATATCTCAAGTGAACAGAATATAAATGTGGCTCAAGTTTAGTTAGAGATGCTACTTGGTATGGCAACTATTACATAAACTTTGAGATATGCTAATTCCATAGCAAAGCAAAATATCATTTGTATTGGCTCCGAAAGCCCCAGGAACTGCATTACAAATTCACAGGAAATGCAGAGTCATGAACACCAGGTGCTGCTACTCTTCCCTAGGAGATTCCATTACATAGTGAATGACTTTCTGCCGTCTCTGAGAACAATTTGCTATATGCAAATAATCCTCTATCCCCTGCCACGCCATGTAATTCCAAATGACCAGGGAGAACCAAACATCCTTCCCCCCCACCCCCAGGAAACTTCACACGGGAAAAGAAGGGGAACCATGGAGTATAAAAGGATTGTTGACTCTTCTGAGTCCTGGCCTACCTAACCGGACCTGTGAGCATAATACACCGACGGAATAAAAATGCACATCTTCATTGATGGGTCAAGTTTGTGTAACTAAGTTCATGTGTTGAGGAGGCTGGAGGGCAGTGTGTGGGTGCTGACTGAGAGAGTGTAATGCTTTATTGATCTGTGAGACGTTGTATCTTGCTTGTTGGAAAACTGTCTACACTGACAGCTGCCTCTGTTCTCTTGCAGCAACAGACTGATAACCTGGGATATCCACCTGAGTTTGTGTTTTGTTTCTGGTTTCTTTGTTTCTTCGATCCCTTGTTTTCTCCCACCCCATTGCGATAACTGAACTTCTTGATATGTATCTTTCAACTTAAAATAAATTACTGAGTTTCTTTATAGTTTTAAAGAAAATCAATAAATATCATGTCAGTTTCAAAAATAAAATAAAATAAAAGGAAGAACCGAGCATCTAACCCAGATTAATGCCATCCCATGCCTTCCTTACTGTGTAATAAAGCTGTTGGCAAAGCAGCCAGACTGTATATTCAGTTCCTTTTTGTTTATCATCCATAGAGCCCATCCACCTGGGATGATCAGGAAAGATGAGAAACATATACAGCAGTTATCCAGCAATATTAAGGATGCAAGACAATTGGCAGCCCAAATACAGATTGCAATTTAATTAACACCATCAGTATTGGTTTGAATCATATCCCCAAAGAGTTGATTCATTATGGACAATCTTCACCAGCAGGACCTCATGCTGAGTCATGTGTCCCCTGATTCCCCTCCCGGCTTGGCAACTCTTTTTGACGGAGCACACCCACTCAATTTTTTAAAAAAATAAAATGGATTTCTTCATTGTCACCAAAAAATTGTCCAATGTATTCACAGCCTTCATGGGGTGAGATTGGCAAGCCCTATATGCACATCTTTTTATATGGAAAGGTGGTATGGAAACATTTGTGATCTACTTTAAAAAGCACACACATACCTTCTCCTTCATTTGAATCAGAACATCAGGAAATTATCTGCAAATTACGGCTCAGTTGTTCTTCAAAGAAGGCTACAGCCAGGGTTAATTGGACCATATCGGTGCCTGAAGAAGAGAATGATGAGAAGCTTTTTCTCTGTCTCCCACCCTCTCTTTTTCTGGCAGCTAAGTACGATGTCATATCTGACATATTGCTAAGCTGCATTCATGTTATTCTTGATTAAACATTCTTGCTTTAAATGTAAGAAAGACGGAGCGTATAATTTAAATGGTTCATGGAAGTCCATCACATCTCGGTGCTTTGGACTTGCAGGTTCTCCGGCATCATTACGACTACATTTAGGACACTTGTGTTACAATATGGTATTATTAGTTAGTCTGACTTTCCCAGTACTATTCATGCATGTATTACCTCATCTGTATTAAGGGCATAATGGGGCCCTATTAAGTATCATGGGGTAGTATTCAGTGCTGGCAATTTGCCAGCTCTAAACACGTTGCACTGGTAGGACTGACCATCAGCACAAGTAGTGGTCAGGAAAGTAGCGCATGCTAGCACAACTCAAGAACTACCCACACATACTGCTTCTGGAATGGGACAAGTTAGCAGAGCTCCCTTTTGTGACTGCTGCTGACCTGTCCAATTTCAGAAGCAATCGTTTCAGGTAGTTTCTGGATATGCTAGCAGGGCCAGCGCTACCGCTAGGCAGACCCAGGCGGCTGCCTAGGGCGCGTGGCGGAAGAGGGCGCAGAACTCTGCGCCCCTTCCTCGCCTCCGCCGCGCTCCTGCCCTGCCTGCCGCCTCCGCCGCGCCTCCCCGCCCGCTTGCTGGCCGCTGCCGCTGCCGCCGCACCTCCCCCCCCGCGCCCGCCCGCCCGCCCGCCAACCAACCAACCACCTACCTTCCCGTCGTAAAGCACGGGGGTCCCATCGCGTCGGAGGAGGAGGAGGAGGCGGCGGCGGCAGCAGCAGCCAGCAGCGGGGGCGGGGGGAAGGTAGGTGGTGGCGGCGGCGGCGGCGGCGGCGCGGGTGTGTGTGTTGCAGAGCAGGGCTGCTTTGCTCTGGAGCCCCCCCCACGGCACGAGGGGGGGCGCTAAATGTAATTTGGCCTAGGGCGCCAAACAGCCCTGCACCGCTCCTGTATGCTAGTAGCAAGCACTACTTTCCCATTGCAATAGCGGTTGTTCCCACTAGTACAGTGGCATTATTGGATTTTGCCCTTTGTTGCTAGAAGTGATTATGCTGTCTGGGAATGGCCACAGCTTTATTCAGCACGTCTTGATCATTGCAAAAAAGAATGTCATTGCTTACACATTCGTTGTTGTGCAGTAATTGCTCTCCAAACTTGTCAGTCTGCTTTGCTACTGTTGCAATTATCATTTAGAAATTTTAGGGGTGGGCAACTTTGGGAGGTCCAAGGCTATTTTCACTCTCTGGACCTCCTGTGAGCTGCACATACCTGTGGGTGCCAAAAACATGGGGGAGGGGAATAAAAGTTAATTTTTTAAAAAACAAAATGGCATCCGGAACACCTGCAGAACACCAAAAGAGTCAAAATTAACTCCTTTGCCGCTATGGAATCCCAGAAGGTCAACATTAGCTTGCAAACAATCTAATTTTGACCCTTTGCTCACTCTATAGCAGCTCCAGATGCCATTTTGTTTGTGGGGGTAATAAAAAAAAATATTTTGTCCCCCTGAATTTAGATACAACTATTTTGAGTTTTATAGTGTCCCCCAATCTCATACTAAGCTTGCAACTCACTCAGGTAGGTCCCCATTATTGCCTTTTTTTAACAGATGGGAAGTGGGAAATAGCAGCTTGTCCAGAGCCACACAATGAGTCCACCAGACTGAAGTTTCTAACTATGGGGTTTCCATAGTTCCCATTGTTTCCATAGTTCCCATTCCCATATTCCACAGTAAAATGGATCTCATTCTTGTGGGGTGGGGGGGAGATATATTTCATGGCAGTCAGCCTAAATTCTTTGCTCAGTTCCATCCCTATGACTGTTCTAATTACATCCTTTGGACCACCAGAAACTATTCTTCTTCCTCTTTGTTTCTTAAACACTTCAAATACGCGTCGACAATTTGCCATTATTCAGTCATGCTATGCACATTTCCTTCTTTTCATCTTTCTTCATATGTCAGGAAAGCCTATGGAGCCACCATAGAGATGTAAAGCTAGATGAATAAATGAATAAATCCCATGGTGAGTGCGACTGATATGGCAAGATTGTGGTGGCTCAGAAGAAGCTGCCAAAATGAGAGAAGAAAAGAAAAAGATATTAAAGGGCATTTTACTTACATTTTGCTCTTTTCTCTACCATCCAGTTATGCTTCCCCGTTGTAGTTGTTTATGTTTTGAAAACATTGCCTGGGACTGCCTGTGGATGGCTCACAGTTTGAAAAGGGAAGTCATTTCTAGTATTGTGAGCACTCTGGTCATTTTTTGCAGCATATGCACCATATAATTTGAGCCAACATTTGCACTAATTAAAAAAGCTCTCAAAATGTAGCAATAGCCTACATAAAATGGATTTAAAATGGTGTTTTACTTGATGTTGATTACTGGTCATTATTTTATTTTTTTAGGGATAAGCTCATTTCTCCCATCCCATTCATTTATTGTTCCATGCTCTTCCCTGTGTTTTTCTTCTCTGACATTCTGCTTATCTAGGAGTTTTACCATTAATTCTGGAACTTGTCACAGCTTTCTGCTCCTTCAGTTCATGTGTGTCTTTCCCTCTCTCTGCATTGCTGATTTGCACCTGCCCAGTGACAAAGCATTACATCACCATCATGACCTTAATGTGATTGCATGCACAATCACCTCAAGATTCTTATTTGCAGTATTTGATCAACGCACACAAGTGCACATATACATTGGTTAAAAAAAGTACCATACAAAAAATTCGATGTGATCATGTATGCAAATTTAATTCAATCATACACACAGCATATCAAGATTGCTTTTTTAAAAAAACAATGTTTTAGCATCACACACGTGTGCATTGGTAAGATCAGTCTGGCCCCCTCATTGATAGCCAACAGGGGAAACACACAACACTTTTTATTTAAACAAGTGTTTGGCCTATTGGGTTATTTTTTTGTTTTGCTTTGCTACTCTGTGTTTTCATCTGTATTTCTAATTTACAGGGCAATCCTATAGATGGTGCTGGAGTGCTCCAAGGTTGGAGTATCTAATACATCTAACACTCGGTCGGGTTCCTGCCAGCAGGGCAGAAGGGAGGGCATAGTGGTGTTCTCCAAACTTCCCCCATTTAAAAAAAAAAAACATCAGAGAGATGAGGGACGTGGATTTTTCCACAGGGGTAGGGAGAGGGGGATCTGAGATTGGATCTCTTTCTCTGAGACCACAGATTGCAGTCTCAATTATCTTTCTAACTAGGTGCCATTTTTTAAATCTGCTCATAACTGATTCTTTTGTTATTTATTTATTTTTACATTTATATCCCACCTTTTTTTCTATTGCAAGGAACCCAAGGCAGCTTACATGGTTGTCGTCCTCCTCTCCATTTTATTCTCACAGCAACCCTGTGGGGTAGGTTAGGTTATGACTGGCTCAAAGTCACCCAGTGAGCTTCATGGCTGAGTGGAGACTGGAACCTGGGTCTCCCGAGTCCCAGTCCAACACTACAACCACTACACCACACCAGCTGTCATAGTGCTTACTTCATGTTTGTGAATCGGTTTTCTTTATTGTGGATTTTAATATTGTTAGCCACCTTGGGCATTTTTTAAGGAAAGGCAGGGGTGGGGTACTATAACTGTAACAAATCAATAAATAATATGCAGAGGCAGCAAGAGAGAACTCTACAGAAGGAACATAAAGCTGTGGCTGACGTTGCACACACAGCACTCTAGACAATTCATCAATAAAAACAGAAGGATGGAGTATTTCTCATGCACCAGTTCTGTTTCAGAAACAAGGCCAAGTACTTTGGAATTCAGAAATCCCTTCAGCTGAATTTGGAATCATGAGTGGGCTACATTTATGAACAATGTAGCCCTCTTTTGACTTCATTTTCTCCCCCCCCCCCGTACCCTTATCCTTCTTTTGAAGATTGACAAGCGGATTGTAATCCTTGTCCCTCAAATTTATTTATTTATTTATTTATTTATTTATTCATTCATTCATTCATTCATTCATTCATTCATCTTCTATACTGCCCAATAGCTGAAGCTCTCTGGGTGATGTAGATATAGATTGTTCTCCTAATTAGGGACAAATGTGATTCCCAGTGCTCCAAGAGTAGGCTTTACATATTGACCAGGTTTGCTGGTTGCATGCGTGGGGGGTTGCATGATTACCCTCGCCAGCACAGCTTGAAGTGTCATGTGAACCTGGCGAGGGTGGCTTGTTGCCATGGTTAAGAAGCCATCCAGAACCCATTGGCTGTTGTAGGGTTCTGGGGTGGCTTGTTAACCACGGCAACAAGCTATTCCCACTGGGTTTGCATGACATGGCGAGGGGAATCATGCAAATCCCCCCGGCATGTGACTGGCACGCGCAGTAGGGGGGGAAGTAATGATTGCGATTGTGCAAACAGTGTGCAAACAGGGCCATTGTCTGGCAACCACCTTTCCTCCCCGTTGGCATCCAATAGCAAAGCATCGTTTCCTGACATGAACCACAGCTACATATAAATAGAAAGCAACAATAATGGACAAAAGAGATCTGAGGAATTCCATGTAAACTTCCATGACAAACCACTGTAATGAAATGGAGAACGGCAGATGTTTTTCCAAGCAGTTTGTGAGATGTTTGTTTTTGGAAATCTTTTATGACATTTTCTCTGAATTTCTGTACAGCGCCCACTAGGACTGGAGCCCTGAATCTCTGGGAGGCCATCTGCCCCACCACCCTGCTGTCCATGGGCACTTGCGGAAATAAAAGTACAGGGGCTCTGATCATCTCTGTTGCTTCTGATCCCCCTGGATTAGCTGTTTTTTTGGCCCACTTGAGCTTCACCTCCTGCTGCCCCCACCCACCCCTGAATCTTTCTGCCTGAGATTTTTTTTCTTTTCTGAAATCAAATGCCCTCCTCTCCCCTGTCCGTACATCCCTTTTTACAAATAGGGGCGTCCTTAGGAGACAGGGTCCTTGAAACACACACACACACACAGACACATACTTTAGAGCACAGGTAAATTAGCGTATGCACATTTGTGCATTTTTTCTTTTGTCCTGCGGGCCTGAGCCCCAGATCTTTTTGGTACCTAGCACTGCCCCTGGCCGAAGGTCAAGTCTTACCTCTCTAAGTCCAAGAATCTACCACTAGACCATACTGCCTCGATAGTATACTTGAAAACAGGTCTGTGGCTCATGTTGGCTCAACTT
Source organism: Shinisaurus crocodilurus (assembly GCA_021292165.1). Taxonomy (NCBI): domain Eukaryota; kingdom Metazoa; phylum Chordata; class Lepidosauria; order Squamata; family Shinisauridae; genus Shinisaurus; species Shinisaurus crocodilurus. The sequence goes on from CM037876.1 coordinate 34,728,780, forward strand.
GTCTGAGCGTGGAAAGCTAAGCAGGGTCAGGCCTGGTTATTACTTGGATGGGAGACCCCTCCTCTAGTTTCCTGCATTGAGCAGGGGGTTGGACTCGATGGCCTTGTCCAACTCCATGATCTATGAAATCTATGAATCCTGCTCTTACATGGGCCTCCTAATGGTCTCCCATCCAAAGGACTTCTCAAGTCCACCCCCACTTAGACAAGCACTCCTAGACCACCCTCTGGGCTTTCAAGTTGCTGGTGAGACACAAACTAACGTGTAGAAGGGCAGGCTAGTAAAAGCTGTTCACGTCAAGTTAGTAACTTTTGAGGGCTGTTTTCCAGGGCAGTTAAACCAAAGCACTAGCATTTATGGTGAAATAGTTTTGTTGACTTCAGTGAACTAAGCAGTGGACTAAGTACTTCAGCTTAACAGAGCTGTAATTTGCTATCAGTCCAGTAGAAAAGAAAGCAATGTTAAATTGCCCAGGGGCAAAATATATATACCTGCAGGAGACTGCAGTACTAAATGTTGCTACTGGAGCCTCAACCAATCCTGGACATACTTGTGTGACCCACATGTTTCCCCCTCTGCAGCTAATAGCAGCTTTGGGGAGCGGGTGATATAAGTTGGGAAACTGGTGTGGAGGCAAAGGGTTAGGCCCCCTTCCCCATTGCACCATGCCACTGGTCGAAATTCCCCCTTTCCCAGCTGCCTTTTAAGACAGAAAAAAAAAAGTGCAGTTCCAATCACAGAACTCTCATGTACTGTGTAGCTTGGCTCTGAGGGAAATGTGTGAAATATTCATTTAAAGAAGTCTTGCTTTCAATAGTGCAGCTAGGGCTGGACTTTGAGGCCAAAGCCCAGGGCCCCGCAACCCTGGGCCCCCACCCCACTTGGCAACCCAGAGAGCAGCAGGTGATGAAGACATTAGGGTAGCAGAAGCAAAGGCCATTTCCCCCCCTGTAGTCATGATGCTGCCATGATTTAAGGGAGTATAAAATGCAAAACTGCACAAACATTCTAAAATATAGGGAATGTAGAAGCAATTGTAAAGCATGGAAAGGCAGTTGTGGGAAGGGGGAGAGAAATATTACTTGTGTGCTTCACAATTAGGGAAGAGGGAGAAATTAGTTCACACTTTAATGCGACCTTACCGAATTTTTGCTTTTGAACCACTATGAGAAACGAAACTCAGCCATACTTCAAAATTCACACTTTTTCCAATGAATTTTGTGATGGAGTTCTCCAGTTTTTTTTTTTTTAAAGCATACAAAATGGGTGTATTAGGGGAAATAATGTTAAAAATATGTTATATTAGGAAAATCACTTACAAAAATGTGTTTGCTGGGCAAAAATGCATGCATTAGGACAAACGTGCAAAAAAATGCTTATGAATTTTCATGTGAACTTAAAAAAAGAATTCTCAAAGTCCATGACAAACTTAAGACTGGAGAAATTCTCAAAGTTCAAGATGAACTGAACTTAAGATAGGAAAAATGAGAAATGGAGAGATACCAAAATGGACAGATTCATCCATCCCAGCATCCCTATAAAACTGAAGCTATACACAAGGCCATCTAAAGGGTCCTCCCCTTAAGACCATTAAGGGTGCAATCCTATGCAAGTTTAGACAGAAAAAAGGCCTACAACTCCCAGCATGCCCCAGCCAGCAAAAGGACTTCCTCTACTTTATGGAGGCTTAAATGTGAGCGTGCGCACACACACACTAAACAACATCATGAATGTAAATTTAGTGCTCACCCAGATTAAAGAGGATCGGATCAATTAAAAGAGCTGGCATTGGTTCGCCACACAGTTCCATCAGCACAAGCCCCTTTAAAATCAACGGAGGTTATGCCAACTGAAGAACTGTGCTGACAGTGAACATTTATTTTCAGCCCCTGGGCAAGGGACCTGGTGTTTTGAATTTTCTTGAATCGTTGGGATTGCCGACTGCGATGTGTAATCCCCCCCCCGTCTCGGTGTCGCTGCAATTCTTTCCATTAACAGCATACAGTACAAAGGAAGGCTTGTGCGCAGAGCCTTGCATGTTGTATTTGGGTCTATATTCCTTGTACTCTTTGTATTTGCTTCTGTGTATTTGGACATCGACATATGAGGGACAAAATGTCCCTCGTCCTAATTGTATGGACAGAGGCTGCAGTCAGGATCACACATTCGTTGAATCAACCCTCATGCGGTCATCATTATTCTTTCCTATACCTACCATGTTATCCCATCCGTCTTATGTGTCTCCACAAGGATATACATCTGATGAAGTGGGCTGTAGTCCATGAATGCTTTATGCCACAACAAACTTGTTAACCTGTCAATGTTTTTGCTGCAACAGACGAACATGGCTACCCCTCTGGAAGCTATACATAACTGTGTAAATAGTTCATCTTTATAATGATTTGCAGTTTATTACTAGGGATGTTCAATGCCTTGAATTGGCTTTTGTCTGGCTTGCATTTTGAAGTGAACCAGCATGACCTGCACCTCCCAAACTAATTTGCAGACTGGTGTGCAGTAATCCTTAGGTTTTCACACTTCTCTGAATTTTGTGATGCAGTTCTCAGCTCAAAAAACACAGCAACATGTGTATAAAAATGTGGGTTTTAGAATCAAATACTTTGGAAGTGCATACTTTGTGAGAAAATACATACGCATATATATATATATGTGTGTGTATATATATATATATATATATATATATTCAGATGTTCAAGAATTAGGTAGAAGGTGTTTTCTGGATTTCATAGATTTCATAGATCATAGAGTTGGAAGGGGCCTACAAGGCTATCGAGTCCAACCCCCTGCTTAATGCAGGAAACTAGAGGAGGGGGTCTCCCATCCAAGTAATAACCAGGCCTGACCCTGCTTAGCTTTCCACGCTCAGACAAGCTGAGCCAGCATGAGCCACAGGCCTGTCATGGGGTAGCGCTCCCTCGGATGGAGAAGGTATGCCGGGCGCCTGGGAATACTCCTTGATTCAAAACTGTCACTGGGAGACCTAGACAGCCTCAGTGGCAAGGAGTTCTTGTGGCCAGCTAGGCTGGTTTGTCAGCTACGACCATTTCTGGACTGGGATAATCTGGCAACAGTAGTCCGTGATCTGATAACTTCCTGACTGGACTACTGCAATGTTTTCTATGTAGGGCTTCCCTTGAAGATGAGTCAGAAGCTGCAGCCGGTGCAGATTGCCGCTACCTGCATGTTGATAGGGGCAGTGAGAATTTCATACCAACTTTGAAGTCTCTGTACTAGCTGCCAGTGAGCTACTGGGCCCAATTCAAGGCATTGGCACTAGTGTGAAAAGCCTTAAACAGCTCAGGACCCAGGTACCTGAAGGACAGCTTTTTCTAGTACCAATCAATCCAAGATTTAAGTTCTGTCAGGGAGCTTTGCATGTGGTTCCCTTGGAGAATGTGGCCCAGGGGGCTGTCACATGTGGCAGAGCCTTCTTGGTGGTGGGATCCCAACTGTGGAATTCCCGGTAGAGATTTGGCTGTCCCACACACTGTTGTCATTTTGGTGCCAATTAAAGATGTATTCATTTGTACAAACATTTGGGGTATAAGCTTAATGTTGTATCTGTTTTCTGGTGTTGCAGTGATGGTTTTATTGTATTTAATTGTGTATCTGTAATTTTAGGATTATGATTTTAATGGTGCTCATGTTTGCGTTGTTTTTGTAAGGGTTATTAGCCACCCTGGGCTCTTTGCGAGAAAGGACGGGATATAAATATAAATAAACAAATAAATGCCAGCCTTCTGAGGACAGAAAGGCTCCACTCAGTTTTCAGGGATCCCCCCCGTTTCCCCATAGCGCAGCCTATCCAGTTCAGCAGGATCCCTTAAACCACTGGGTAGCATTGTGGGGGAGGCTGGAGAGTCTGCCATGGGGAGGAGGGCACAAAGATATTAGCCTAATCCATGTGCAGCCTTAGATTTAGAGAAGGAGATATAATATAAGTTAACACAATTCCAACCCTTTTTATATTAAGCCGATTGGTTTGGCTTGTGACATCCTGAGGTGCAAGGCATAATTATGACCTCAAAAACACAAAATGGCCTGTGGTAGCCTTTTAAATACTTTTACAGTTACCACATCCTCCATAACGTATCCTTGTTTTCTTTGAGATTAACATCTCTCCCTCATATGTCTTCTTTGTCTATTCTTAAGCTTTTCCTTCTAAACCACCCATGAGCTTTACTGCTGTTTTTCAAATCTCCATTAAAAATATCCCCCCCCCCAAAGGCTGTGCTTATTAAAAGATGTGCGTGGAAGAAGTTTACATTATTGGGCCCTATGTTTCAAATGTAATGCTGTCTCCCTTTTGCTAAAATAGCTGTACCTTGTTGAGCACATGCCCCATTTTTAGGCTGCAATCCTGTGTGCTTCTGAGGAAACCTGCACATCTGCTAAAACAACCCGATCCCCTTCAGCAATCCTGCTGCACCGTTTGTTACTCATATTATGTGTTTGTGCAGTCAGATTTTCCATTTGGTGCATGAAGCAACACTGTCGATACTGGTGGATTTCATTTTATTGTTTTAAGCCCGGTTGATCCATCTTTTTGAATTGTTCTCGGAGCTTGTGATATGTTTGTAACCACAATAAGGCTGTTTCTGATTTTGGATGAGGAGAATTGGCTTCCTAGGTGTGCTTGAATACCCAAAGTCTGATTACAATTGGATGATACTTGGAAAAGGTACAAGGGAAACAGTGTGCTGTTATTAAAGGCTTTGAGGGAGTTGGAGTCCTGTTCATTCAGAAAGCATGTGGTGACTGTGTTGTATCCAGGCACAGTGAATTAGCTATGCAATGTCCCTTTAGTATAGCTCAGCTTCCAAAAACCCCTTTTCCCTTTTATCCTTTCGACTAGGCAAAACCCTGCTGCATGCCAGTGTTAAGAGCTCTGCCAAAGAGAGTGTTATGACCTTGTAAATAATCAGCTAAGGGCCAAATTAAATGTTTTGCTAATTGTGCATAGCAGAGCTATGTGTGATTGCCTTGCTTACTTGAGAGTAAGTGCGTGTGGCCCTGATTTTAATCAGGACCATGGCGATTCAGGAGGGGGAATTTAAGCTTCCCCCATCCCATTTTCATGCAGTGATTAGCAGAACGTTTAGTTTGGCCCTAAGTGGTCAACATCTGTGTAGAGTCTGAATTCAATAGTCAAGATGAATGAGTTATTTTCATCCGTCTTCACTGCAGAAGATGTAGGGCAGATACCTGTGCCTGAACTGATGTTTTCAGGAAGGGAAGGGAGTCTGAGGGACTGAGGTAAATAGTGGCAACAAGAGATGAAGTTCTTGACCTTATTGACAAATTGAAAGTTAACAAATCACTGGGCCCAGATGGTATCCATCCTAGAGTTCTTAAAGAACTGACATGAGAAATTGCTGATCTTCTAAGAAAAATATGTAACATGTCCATAAGATTATCCTTGGTACCAGAGTACCGGAGAATGGCCAATGTAACACCATTTTTAAAAAAGGGATTCAGGGTGGATTCCAGAAAATTACAGACTGGTTAGCTTAACATCTGTTCTGAGTAAATTGGTGGAAAGCATTATTAAAGATAAATTAGTAAGAATATAGAAGGACAAGCCCTGCTGAAAAAGAATCAACACGGCTTCTACAAGGGTAAGTCCTGACTCACTTTTAGAGCTCTTTGAGAGTGTCAATAAACATGTGGACTAGGGTGATTCACCAGACATTGTCTACTTAGACTTCCAAAAGGCTTTTAATGAAGTCCCTCACCAAAGACTCCTGAGCAAACTTAGCAGTCATGGAATAAGAGGGGAGATCCTCATATGGACTGGTAACTAGTTAAAGAACAGAAAGCAGAGAGTAGGAATAAATGGTAAATTTGCCCAATGGAGGGATGTAAACAGTAGGGCCTCACAGGGATCTGTATTGGGACCAATGCTTTTCAACTTATTTGTAAATTATCTGGAATTAGGAGTGAGTAGTGAAGTGGCCAAGTTTGCTGAAGATACCAAATTATTTAGGGTGGTTAAAACAAAAAAGAATTACAAAGAGCTCCAAAAGGATCTCTCCAAACTGGGAGAATGGGCATCAAACTGGCAAATGGGGTTTAATGTAAGCAAGTATAAAGTGTTGCACACTGGGGTTAGAAATCCCAACTTCATATATATGATGATGGGATCTGCTGAGCCAGTGGTGACTGACCAAAAAAGAGATATTGGGGTTGTATTGGAACAGCTGCATGAAAATGTTGACCCAGTGTGTGGCTATTACGAAAAAGACAAATTCCATGTTAGGTATAATTAGGAAAGGAATAAAAAATAAATCTGCCAAAATCGTACTGCCTTTATATAAAGCTGTTGTGCAACGACACTTGGAATAATGTGTACTGTTCTGGTCATTGCACCTAAAAAAGGATATTGAAAAATTGGAAAAGGTGCAGAAAAGTACAACTAAAATGATCAAGTGGCTGCAGCAACTCCCTTATGAAGAAAGTTTACAACATATGGGACTGTTTAGCTTAGAAAAAAAAAGGAGTAAGGTGTTCAAAATTATGCATAGTGTGAAGAAAGTGGATAGGGAGACATTTCCCTTCCTCTCTAATAATACTAGAACCCAAAGGGGTCATCCCATGAAGCTGATTGGTGGGAGATTCAGGACAGATAAAAGGAAGTACTTCTTCACACAGCACATAGTTAATCTATGGAATTCACTACCACAAGATGTAGTGATGGCCACCCATTTGGATGGCTTTAAAGGGAGATTAGACAAATTCATGGAGGATAACTCTATCAATGGCTACTAGTCCTCATGGTTATATGCTACCTCCACTACCAGAGGCAGTATGCCTATGTACACCAGTTGCTGGGGAACATGGGTGGGAGGGTGCTGTGGCACTCATGTCTTACTTGTGTTTTGTGAGTTCCCCACAGGCATCTGGTTGGCCACTGTATGAACAGAATGCTGGACTAGATCATGGCCGGATTAAGATAGGGGCTGTGGGAGCGGCCGCTCCAGGCCCTTAACAGATAATCGGCCCGCAATTATAGGGACACACGGCGATTTTTCCCCCTTTGGAGTTAGCTCTGATCGTTATCATTCAGCATAATTAATGATTTTTTCAAGATTAGAAAGGTGTTCTAAGCACATCTGCATTACAGGCTTGAGGCAAGACCTAGCAAGAACTGTTGTTCTCAAATTAGCATTTCAGTATCTTTGCATTTCAATCACTGTTACTACATTTCTTTGTGAGAACGTCTAGCACATGGGGGGCTTGCTAGGGTCTGTAATATTCAGATTTAGAAGGGACCTCTCTCTCCAGCCTCGAGCAAAAGATCTTTCTGATTCGCAGCTCAATTGTCCAAATGCTAGTTTAACAAAACAAAACAAAAAAAGCAACAAGAACAACACAATTATTCTTGTTCAAGCAAAGCTGGCTTTTTGTTGTGGCTGCTTTTTTTTTTTTTAATAAATAATTTGGGGGAAATTGGGAAGACCCTTACTGATGAGCTGCAGGAGTTTTTGAGTTTTTGCTCTGGCTGGTCCTGATGGCCCTCCTCTGCACAGGTAAGGTTCAAAAGTTTGACTCTTTTGATCTGCAAGTTCTCCTTCTCCTTCTCCTTCTTTTCTGTAAAAGGGCTTTCCCTCTTTTGTGAGCCAAACTGAACGTAAGGGCTGTGTGTTTGTGGGTGTGGGTGTCTGCCTTTTGGGGGTGTTGATCCTCCTGCCGCCTGCAAAATGTCACCTGCTTGGCTAATACTGTGTGTGTGTGTGTGTGTGTGTGTGTGCATGTGCGCTTTCATGGGGAATTGTGTGGCATTTTTTTAAGTTTTATTTTGAAAAACCCCAGAGAACAGAGTTCACCAAATATCCCTCTTGGATATTTTGGACTACAGTTCTCATTTGCCTCAGGCAGCATGGCCAGTGGCTGGGGAAGATGGTTTATGTTTATTTAAAAATGGTTGTTGTGAATGTTCTATTTATGTGAATGTGTCTGCCTTTTGGGGGTGTTGATCCTCCTGCCGCCTGCAAAATGTCACCTGCTTGGCTAATACTGTGTGTGTGTGTGTGTGTGTGCACGTGCGCTTTCATGGGGAATTGTGTGGCATTTTAAGTTTTATTTTGAAAAACCCCAGAGAACAGAGTTCACCAAATATCCCTCTTGGATATTTTGGACTACAGTTCTCATTTGCCTCAGGCAGCATGGCCAGTGGCTGGGGAAGATGGGAGCTGGGGCCCCAAACATTTGGAAGGGCCCCGGTTGGAGAAGACTGCCCTAGAGGTTAAAAAATGTGGAGGTACTTATCATCAACGATATGTGATGAATGGTTTTATTGAGTTAACAAGCTTATTGTTTACAAAAAAAGAAATATTTTCAATATGTTTCTGTTTTGGCACTTTAATGGTAATTAAAATATTTAATTTGTTTTAATATAAAATTGCGTCTTCATTTTATTTATTTCCATAAAAAGGCCCACCAAAATCCTCAGCACCAGGCCCATAATGCTCTTAATCCGGCCCTGGACTAGATGGACCCTTGCTCTGATCCTGCATGGCTGTTCTTATGTTTTAAGCTTCAAGAGACACCACAATGACCAAATCTTTTACCCTTTCTGTCCTAGTCATTTGAACTGTTGTTTGTTCATTTAGATTTATGACAGATTGTTGCTCATCAACAGTGATGGGGTAGTCAGATTTTTCCCAACCTGGTGCCTTCCAGATATTTTGGATTTCACCTCCCATCAGCCTCAGCTTGCATGGCCAATGGTCAAGAATGCTGGGAGTTTAAAACTGGGCTAAGAAAAAGAGACAGTGAGTGGCCCAAGGTCTCCCAGTGAGCTCCATCCCTTTATGGGGATTTGAACCTAGATTTATTTATTTATTATATTTATACCCCGCCTTTTTTCCTGCAAGGCCTACATAATCCTCCTCCTTCTCTCCACTTTATCCTCACAACAACCCTGTGAGGTAGGTTAGGCTGAGAGTCCATGACTGGCCCAAAGTCACCCAGTGAGTTTCATGGCCGAGCGGGGACTAGAACCCGGATCTCCTGAGTCCCAGTCCAACACTCTCACCACTACGCCACACTGGCTCTTCCCATCCTGGTCTGGTACTCTGCTATGCCACACTGGCCCTTAGCACCCAGCATTATCCTAATAGTCAGACTCCAATTAAAAAACAAACAGACCATGGATAGGAATGTGGACTCCTAGTGAGTAATTTACTGAGATGGACACTTGGTACTTTGGGGTGTAACCATAGGTATAGGTCAGGGGTGTATAATATGGTATAATATGGTCATAAGAACATAAGAAGAGCCATGCTGTATCAGATCAAGGGTCCATCTAGTCCAGCATGCTGTTCACACAGTGGCCAACCAGCTGCCCACAGGATTCCACAAGTAGGACATGAGTACAACAGCACCCTCCCGCCCCTGTTCCCCAGCAACTGATGTACATAGGCATACTGCCTCTGATACTGGTCATTTGATAAGTGGACTGCTCAGTGCTAATAACATTGAACACTGTATACCAGAAAGGTGAGATATAAATCTTTTTTTTTTCTCTTTCCCCCTGTTTATCTTATCCGGGAATAAATAACTAGACATTTTAAATTATATATTTTAAAGTATAAATGTATGAGTTGCCTTTCAGCTGAGAAAGCACCCTCAGGTGACGTCAACTTAAAAACAATTTTAAAAAGAGTGTTGAAAGCTAAGCAGGGTCAAGCCTGGTTATTACTTGGATGGGAGACCCAGGGATGGGGACTTGGACTCGAGGACTCGACTCGTGAGTCGGACTGAGTCCCCCCTCTGACTCAACTCGGACTCGAGTCCCAATATTTTTAATGGGACTCGAGACTCGACTCGGGACTCGAGACCAAGGACTCTTCAACATCCCTGGGCTGTGCCAGAAGGAGTGGAGAGGAGCGTGATTGCCGGCGAAGAGCGCATGGAAGCGAGGTGTGCCGCTGCTCGGCCACTATGGACCGAGATTTATTTTGATTGATGTGTTGCGTACTTGGGAGAGGCAGAAGAAGGACCTGAGATTACTCTGTGTGGCTGCTCTGTGTTTCTGGTTCCAGCAAGTTCATCACCAGTGGAGCGGGTGTTCAGTGAAGGTGGAATTGTGATGAGATCTCACCATTCCAGAATGGGGGCCAAACATTTAGAAAAAATCATGTTCCTCAAATGCAACATGGATAAGTTTTAGGAAGTACAGCAAGTTTATTTTTTTAAATCATTTTTCTAAAATGCAACCTTTCAGACATTTTGGGTTTGGCTGCCTCTGCCTGCCTATCTGGGGTTCCCAGCCTCCTCTGCCTGCCTGGTCTCTTCTTGACCAGTTCAACAGTTGAATTGTCCAAGACAAAGGCCTCTGCCTGCCTGCTTTGGGGTTCCCTGCCTCCTCTGCCTGTCTGGTTATTTTGGGTTTTTCTGCCTGGTCTGTTCTTGCCAAAATCAGTTGCAGAGTTTTGAAATAAAAAGGCACACTTGTGCCTAGAATTTATTTAAACCACACATCTGAAGTAGCCTTATTTTGTTGGGGGAAAATCCCATTGATTTTAATAGGGACTCGTGGAGTCAGCTTTGGGAGTGACTCGTGACTCGTGACTCGTGAGTCACCATTTTGGACCAAGGACTCGGACTCGAGACTCGGGTCCAAAGACTCGTGACTCGACTCGTGACTCGAGACCAAGGACTCTTTAACATCCCTGGGGAGACCCCTCATCTAGTTTCCTGCATTAAGCAGGCAGGGTGTTGGACTTGATAGCCTTGTAGGCTCCTTCCAACTCTATGTGAAATCTAAATCTATGAAATATCACTAATGTAGACATCTATCTATCTATCTATCTATCATCTATCTATCCCAAGGCTGGATCTAGCTATACTGCAAGTGGGGAAGAATGGCTTTCCAAGGCACTCGGTTGTATTATGTAGATTCTGAGCTTTCTGAGTGGGAAAGGGATTCAAGCCAAATTTGATTAAGATCCAACCTTGGTGCTCTCATCAGTATCGCCAGAAGGCTTACCCTTCTATCAAAGAACAAATGCAGGATAAGGAGAGCACACTGCACCCACTTTTCAGCCACTGAGAGAACAAAAGGAATGGTTTTTGTAGCATTAGCTCACAGCAAGGACAATTTTTCTACAATTACCTGCAAGCATCCTTTGTTGATTTGGCAAGATCGACGTTTTTTGTGAAAAAGTTATTGAAACTATAAATTACACATTAACATATTTTAAAAAAACACCCACCCTTCTGTCAGGGAATTCTATGTGGGTCACAATGCATGATCAGAAATAAATTCCAGTCATTTCGCGCTTGTAATGCTGAACTCATTATTTGTCTTTGGCTATGATAGGGTTTCCACATCTGCAGAGCTCAAATGTATGGTGCCAAATCTTGCTGAAATGCTTCATTTAAGTAGCCCTACTGATTTCAATGGAATGACTCATGTGTGCATATTGGAGATGTTTTGGCTTAATGACAGTGTGAAAACCAATATCTAGACTAGCCCCATATCTGGGCTTGGGATCATTCTAATGTTGCTGGTTAAAGGTGTTTTGTTTTTGTTCCCAAACAAAGTTGTCAGTCTAACTTGGACAAATATTCAGTGAAATACATTTACTTTGAGCCTGGAAGGATAACCAGTAAATTCAATTGATTTTTCAAAGTTCTCATTGCATAGTTTTTCTAGAGGTTTTTTAAAAAACAAATTATACTAGTGATGGATTTAATTTAATTTGGATTTAATTTGGAATGTGGTTAGTGAAAATAAACCAATTATTTCCCCCCAAAGTTGGAAAACAAAGAATTTTATTTCTGAGGCAATTCCAAAATTCAAGTCAGAACATGACAGGGCCTGAGTTTTTTCCTCCTGTGAGCCTATCAACCCACAGTGAAATCACAAGCTCTTCTAACCCCCCTTCACTTTCCTTAAAACATATGTGGAAGAAGCAGAAGAGGAGCCTTGTGACAGAGAAGTATCACAACAAGCCTCCATAATGCCTTTGAGCGTTGCTCCAGCAGCAGCTTGGGTGCCACAATCCCTGGGAAATGTAAACCTTGCTAGGGGCATCAGGAGCCCTGGAAGAATTTCCCAGGATTCCTGGCAACCTGGGTTCTACAGCACATGCTTGCAACAGTGTCCCAAGCACCAGGAACCTTTTGATATGTGGTTCCCAGGGTTCATACCCAGCGAGGAATTGAAAGCTCCAGAAAGTACATCTCACATGGAACCCAGTGCTTGGGATACTGTTGGAGCAGCATTCTAGACTTAGTGGGCTGCATAGTGAGGCTCTCGGTCACTACTATATTAATCACCTGGTGAGTTTGGATGGGAAGGAGAAGCTGTGGTAGCAGCAGGGAGGGATGGCAGTGCTTGGCGAGCCGATTCTGAAACAGGCCCAAAGTTTAGGGATACTTGGTCCCAGTTTGGCTAGGACTTGACTGGCAGAGTATGTAAATCCATATTCCAAGCCCCCACCCAACTGCAAAATTCAGTGCCACAGCTGCATTATACATAGGCAGAAGAAGAGGAGATCATTTCTGTTATGGGCTTTCTATTAAGGTATGGTTGTTCTTACCAAGAAGCCTAGTTTTACAGAAGTGTGTGTGTTTGTGTGTGTGTGTAATGCTATCGTTTTGTTCTCCCCAGCAGAATGAGGTCTACCTTGCACAAAGAACCTTTGTGATGATATACTGCACATTATTGAACAACCTGTTTGGTTTTAAATGGGCCATAAACAGATGGTTCTCTGTGCCATTAAATGGGATATTTGACTTTTAAATGAACAAATAATTCCCTTGCACTTTCTTTCTGGAAGAGGTGTTAAAAAACCTTCATGAGTGATATTTCACATTTTGGTGGAGAGGTTAAGTAGAATGGCCCACTTTACAGATGATAGTCTTCTGTTTGAAGGCATCCTCTGTTTGAAGGCCTGTCCAGTCCAATTCTGGTTTAATGATAATGAGCCATCAGAAACAAGAGCTGGGTCCTGAAGTTGCCCATCAACAGCACTTGGACAGCAGACTGATCAGGCACAAGGTCACCTGGTGTGTCACCTGGTCACAGTCTTCCACACTATGTCCTCTATTACTATTTATCTGTCTGTCTCTCTGTCTGTCTATACACATAAATACATACACATTAGCATATGTGTATATGTGTATAATGTGTAATACATACACATTAGCATATACACATAAATACATACACATTAGCATATGCATAACTCTATTATGCAAATCTGTGTCCTCTTTTGTCCTCTTTTTTGGTGATGCATTTCCTCTTTTTTGGTGATGCGGAACTGGGCATTGTAAGATGATTGCCTCACCCTTTAGGCCCACATGAATGGCCAGTGACAACAGCCGTGGGAGGAAGAAATGGGCTCACTGAGGTCACCAGTTCACCATCTTCCCCATGAAGGTGAGATGCATTGTATTTCTATTTAAATCATAGTAATTATTTCTAAATGTGCATCTATACCTATAAATTAGCTTATGCAAATTTTATGCAAATCCATGCTTTCTTTTGTCCTATTTTTTGGTAATCCATTTCTTCTTCTGCTTTTTTTGGGGGGGAGGGATGCGTAAGTGGCCACCCCAGGGTAAAGATATTTCAATCAAGGTAGGGGGAAAGATCCATCTCAAGGTTGGGCCAACTCTCACCAACTGCCTGTAAGAAGGATTCCAGAAGAGCGAAGGAAGCAGGCAAAGAAGAACACCAGGGCCTTCTCTAGCTAGACTGTCCCTTTCCACTTCCCCAGAGAGCCAGATACTGCCAACTGCCCTATGAGAAGGATCCCAGGAGAGTGAGGCAGACTGGCAAGCAGTGGTGCAGCTAGGTAATTTTAGATCCTGGACTTAATGGTCTTATGGGGACCCCCTTTTGGTGACCACCTGCATTACTTCAGTTGTGAAGAATGCGGCTTACGCACGCTGGCTCAGCTTGTCTGAGCGTGGAAAGCTAAGCAGGGTCAGGCCTGGTTATTACTTGGATGGGAGACCCCTCCTCTAGTTTCCTGCATTGAGCAGGGGGTTGGACTCGATAGCCTTGTAGGCTCCTTCCAACTCTATGATCTATGAAATCCTATGTTTTGCATCTTATATCATGCGGTATACTTGAATAGGCATCTGTTTCCAGATTTGCTGTGAAAAAGTTACTATCTCAGGAAGAACCTGGCCCTGAACAGGCCTGTGGCTTACGCTGGCTCAGCTTGTCTGAGCGTGGAAAGCTAAGCAGGGTCAAGCCTGGTTATTACTTGGATGGGAGACCCCTCCTCTAGTTTCCTGCATTGAGCAGGGGGTTGGACTCGATGGCCTTGTACTTGTAGGCTCCTTCCAACTCTATGAAGAAACTAACATTTATCTCCCCCACACACACTGTTCAACTCCCATTCCATGCTTTATAATTGCTTCTACATTCCTGATCTAACAACCACAACCTGATTAAAAAATAATAATACTCTGAGCATGTGCAGATTTGTCATCGACCACCGGCTGCCCTATGGGAAAGCTTCTTAACTATTAGTTTTATTCGGCTATTGTTTACTGTGATCCTATTAATGCGTTTCGATATTACTTGTAAGCTGTCTTGGAAGGACTTGTAAGTTGTATGCAGAAAGGCAAGATCCAAGCAATTTGGGAAGAGGCCGTGGCTCCTGGCTCAGTGGTAGAGCACTTGCTTTGCATGCAGAAGGTCCCAGATTCAATTCCTGGCATCTCCAGGTAGGGCTAGAAAAGCTCCTGCCTAAAACCCAGGACAGCTGCTGCCAGTCAGTGTTGACAATACTGGGCTAGATGGACCAGTGGTCTGACTCAGAATAAGGCAGTTTCCTATGTTCAAATTGAAATAAATAAATAAATAAATAAATAAATAAATAAATAAAACCTGCTGTTGTATAGATTCAAGATTAAAATGACAAATGGTTTTAAAAACAAACCTATGTGACACATAGATTGTGTCACAATCTATTTAAGTATCATGTCAAATATTAATTTCATGGAGGAATACCAGACTTGTATGGTCTTCCTAGGCTATGTGAAAACTAAAAGTGAAAGAGCCCCAATTTGTAAGGGATCTGACAGAAATACCTCTTACATGTTTACCTCTCACATGTGCATGTTTACTCAGAAGTAAGTTCCACTATGTTCAATGGGGCTTATTCCCAGGGTAAATGTGCAGAGGATTGCAGCCTCAGGAAAATTCCAATTTGGGAGTTGGTTTTAATTTTCAAATCCCAATTAAATATCCCAATCCTCCCAAATTAATCATGTCATTTCATTGCAGTACTGACATTCTCTGGACTAGCTGGTTTATTAAAAAAAATTCTTATTATTAAAGAGCAAATTGGCCAAAGATGTACATGTGGTTGCTTGTGCCTAACTAGATATTTCCAGTCCCATAGATGGATTGTTTCAGAAACCAAACTAACATATGAATGAAGCCACTTGGATGGCTGCCTAGCTTTAAGTCTGAAATGCCAATTAAAAATGGGCTCAGGCAGGAAGTATAGGGCCTAGTAACATCCCTGTGAGTTGTCCTGCCATCCTAGGGTAACTTATAAGTCATCCTGCATACTGAAAAGAGCTGCAGGGAAATTATGAATTCAGGGTTGTGGTTTTGGTTGTTGGAGGAGTGCAATTATAAACAAGCTTAGGCAATTGACTGAGGTCTACATCTGATGTAACATTTTCCACACTTAAAACACACACACCCCACCAGCAAACTTTTAATTTTGTACATCCAGTTCACATCCACATTGCAACAAGCACACACAAACAAATGGCAGGCCGTTGAAAAGACTAAAGTGTTACAGGGAAAACTACACACAAACAAGATGTTTGAAGAGGGACAGCATGTTTACATGGTAGTGCTAAAAGAAAAGCCCTCTTCCGTCATTCTCTCCCTCCCCCCACACAATTAGAATTGCATGACGGGGGTGACTTATGCATCATTAAAAAAGAGGACAAAAGAAGGCACAGATTTGCATACCATGTGCATATGCTAATTTGCGTGTATAGGTGCAAATTTAGAAACAATAATTTTAATTTAAATAGAAATGCAATACATCTCACTGCAGTGGGAGAGACTGACCAGGTGACCTATGTTGCCTGCTTAGTTTGGTGTCCAGATATTAACTGCTGATGGACAGTTCAAGGCCCCCTGCTTGCCTTTCTTATGGTTCTTTATCCTTAAGCTGGATTTGAACTGTATAGCCCTTCCAACAATGGACAGCATCAAATAATTACTGTCTTCAGAAAGTTCTTCAAATTGAGGACTGTCTCCTGTAAAGCTGGACACCTGCCCACCCTAGGTAGAGTGGGGATGAGGCCACTGGCCCTGCTCCCTCCGTCACACTGACCTCATCGCCCACCAAGTTGACAAAGGGCATCTCAGAAATTAGGTGGAAGAGTTAACATCAATGGGTTGTAGTGAACATTGCAGAGCCACATCAAAGTTAGGCATGCATGGTTGGGCAAGGGCCCACTGGCAAGAGCCCCTGGACTTGCTCCTCTTCTTCACCACTGCAACCTGTTTATTCACCTGCCTCTCACTGTGGCCCAGGCAACAGTGGTGGTGAGAAGGATGAGCTGTAGATGCCTCTGCTTGCTTGCTCACTGGCTCCCTGCCTGTCAAGTAAGCAAGTAGCAGCAATGGTGAGAAAGAGGATGTGGAACAATAGCAGATAGTGACAATATATATATATGAAAGGATTAGTTAAAAAAGAAGCTGAAAGCCACAATGAAGGAGGTAAAAGCCTTACCTTCAGGAGACGGTGGGGTGATTTAAAACCAATATGAGAAAGACAAATAAAATGTCTATCACAGGTAATCAAGTAGCCAGGTGGAAAAAAGAGGACAGAACCTCTTGCAGCTTTAACAGTTGCACAGAGGAGGGAATTTCAGCAAGTGCAGCTTGAATAAAAAGCTACATTTGTGGAAAGCCCTATTTCTACGTAACTATTAATGTGGCAGGCACTCTGCCCTCTTTTGGTCACCCAAGATATATAGGTATCACTGGGGCTAGGTGGCATTTACTTGAAAGTTCTTAAAGAAAGAGAGAGCAAAGTTCATGGAGCTGAAAAGACTTGACTCTGCCTCTATCTCTATAATCTCTAACTAAAAGGATCTCAAAACTAAAGTTTTCAAGCACTTCTAACATTCAGATTTCTACGCCCTCCTCTGAAGACCCTAGAATATGCTTTAGTGTAATATTATTGAAGGCTGGACTACTTCAGGTTGCCTTGTGGGACAGAAAACAGGCAGAAGAAAAGCATTAAGCGCTAAACCTGCTCCCCTCTCAATACAGCTCCCCTCGGCATGGGGCTACTGCACTCTTCTTCTGTCATGTTCATAAAAGCGCTCCTCTCGCTTGCTAGCACGTCCTTGGCTACATAACACAGAAAACGTTTGGCTCCCCTGCTCGTTAACAGAGAACAAGGAACTGGAGCAGGCTTTCTGCGTTTTCTTGTAATACGTTTCCAACATTCTGCCCCGTAGCTGACCTTTAAGCCTGGAGTTTTTGTACGGCTCACTCTCTTTCTGGCAAATGTCTTGGTAAGAACGAATGGTCAGGTGGTTTGCTGGCGGAAGCCAACGTTATTAATTGGACACATAGAGAGAACTGAAATGAGTTTTCATGGTGATGTCATTACACTTTTGTCCTGTAATCAATCTGTGAAGCGCCCCCTCCCCCCCCGGCACTTTGAGCTTGAGACACAGCGTTCATCTTCCACGAGAAAAAGATCCTAGAAGCCTACCAAGCAGCTGGTGGAGATGCAACCCATGGGTTTCTGATTGGCTCCTTATAGCCACACATCTTCCCTGTTTTAGGAGTAGCTGCACTGGACGCCTCTCTCAGGTGCCGTAACTGTGATTTTGTTGCATTCCGAAGAAATGCAGCGCACTGCTCCTCCTCCCAACTACTTTCTAGTGAGGTATTCCCACCAAATCCCACGTCGACATTTAGAACTTTCCTAGTGCTAGCTATGAAAGGATAAAGCCCTAGTCATATGATTCCTTCTGGTTATTGTTAGGATTCCAGCCATTTTAAATGCTCGTCTTTCATTTTAAGATTTGGCCACTGTTCTTTACCTCAGAACTATTATGGATAAAGAGTCGCCTTATCATCGATATCTACTGTTAGAAGCCAAAGGAGGAGTAAGTGAAAACCCTGCACACTGTAAGGCAAGTCAGAAAATCTCATCAGCAAAGGGCTGTTTTTTCTCAGATGAAATTCAACCAGCATGATAACTGTTCTGTATCAAATTCCAATAATTAAATTATTTTAAAAGCATACCTTTATGGGGTTCCTCCTCCCCATGAGCTCTTTTAATTGCCAGTTCAGAGAGGCCTGAGAGGCTTCCTGGAGTCAGAGAAATCAGCGCTGTTTCAAAGTTGGTGGAACGCACCCCACAGATTCAAACAGACTCTGCTTCCAAACAAACTTCCAAGTTTTACTTAAACAAAGGCTCCTATACAGAGCTCTCTCAGGTTGTGGCCTCCTTCTCTCCTCAGGCCAGAAGCAGTGTTTTGTTGCCCTTAACTACCTCCTGTTTCCTCCCACGAAGCAAAACCCATTCAGGCTGAATCCAGTTCTTTCATATTGTTACATCCCTTGTCTTTTGTGAAAGAAAAAAAACAACACCTGGAATTTTTATAGTCTTTTAGGTATGTAGATCCCTTAATAACTTGCCCACTTTGAGTGTGTCTGCATTCAGTGATGACATCCTTCAGCTGATATTCTGCTCCCCTGTAGACTCAGGGTGTGTCCTTGCTGCAGTTTCTTCTTCTACATTCATCACCCCTGGACTATTCTCTGGTGTGCCTCTGCCCTGGTCAGCACATGGCAAGGATTCTCTGCTTGTCTCATCCTGCAGGATCCTCTGCTGGTTACATGATTGTCCCTCATTCAAATTCATGGCATCACCCGATTCTTCTGTTGTTTTCCTTAGATGTCTTCTGTTACGTCTCAGTATTCATCCACTGTCCATCTATATCTTATATGATCATGGTTTATTGTGTGGAATTATGGTTGCCTTGTGCCAGACTCTGTTCTGCTTTGCTAGGGGTTGGACTCTCACTGTGTCCTCTGGCTCTAGGCCTAGAAGATCTCTGGCTAATTGGTTGTAATACAGGGCCTGTCTCTGTTGTTGCTGTCTCCTCAGTTCATCAAGGAATGGTCCTGTAACCCCTGTCTCTAATAGCTTCCCACTTGTTGGTAAAGGATCTTTGTTCTTCAGCTCATTGACCTTTGTGCTAGACTTGAGTTTAGGCCTTGGGATGGAGTGTTCCAATGATCTAGGAGTGCCAGATATGGGTCTGCCCCTGCCACTCTTGCTTTTCTTAAGAGTTTCTTAGCTGTTTTTACTGCAGATTCTACTTCACCATTACTTTGAAAATACCCAGGTGATGAAGTAGTGTGTTCAAAATCCCAGTCCTTGCTGAATTTCTGGAATTCTGCTAAAACAAACTGGGGCCCATTATCTGAACACATAGTGTCTGGTATCCCATATTGTGCAAAGCGTGCTTTCATCCTATATATGTCTGTTCTGGCAGAGATATCTGAAAAGTTTGAAAAGTAATCTACAATGATCATGTATTCCTTGTCTTCCCAGCTACACATACTTTTGCCCAAGGTCTCTCTGGAAAATCATGCTGTAATAGTGTTTCTTTGGGTTGGCGGTCTTCTGCACACTTCACATTTCCCCATGGATGACTTCAGTTGCTCATTAATTCCTGGCCAGTAGTTTGCTTCCCTGGCCCATCACAGACATCCTTCAATTCCCAGATGTGATGAATGCACTTCGTGCATTATTTCTGTCCAAAGGGCTTTCTCCCTGAAAGATGATGCTGTTCTGTCTCTGGAGGATGTTGTCTACCTCTATTCATCACTGAATCTCTCTCAGTCTTTCCTCAGATATGGGTAAGTACTATACCATATTGATGGTTCCTGCTTCAGCTTCTACTGATCCCTCCATGGCAGCTTCTGGTAGGTATGCCAGGCTCAGGGTATTTGCCAACACTAGGTCTCTGCCCAGGCAGTAGTTGATTTGTATATCATATTTCTGCAGATGCTTCATCATGCATTGTAGATGCTTTGGTGCACTGAGTAAGGGTTTTTCCCCATATATTTTCCAGTGGTTTATGGTTGGTCTGGACATCTACTGACCAGCTACTGATGATATTTCTCCATTCCAAAAAGTATTGGAAGTAGTTCTTTTTCAATATAGGCATAGCCCTTTTCTGTTTCTGATAAGGCTCTGCTTGCAAATGCAACTGGCTCTCTACCTTGCAGCATGGTAGTTCCTAGACCTGTTTCTGATCTCACAGTTCTTTGAGAGGTGTTTTAAAAATGTAGCTAAATAGTTGGTCATTCCCAGAAATCTCTGGACTCCCTTGACATCTTGGGGTCATGACATGTCTTGAATAGCTCTTACTTTTTTTTGGATTGGATCTACCTTCAGGTCCCTTGAGGTTAGTAAATGGTCAATCTATGGTACTTCAGTGATCCTCACTCTGAAATTGTCCTTATTCAATTTGACATTCCTTTCTTTCCATCTTTTTAGAAATGCTGTTAGTTTACGATCATGGTCCTCCTGTGCTTGTTGTAGGTCATCACCTTCTCCCACTACCAGCCCATTATCAGCTATTGTCCAAATCCCTTCCAGACCCCCAAGGCTTATGTCGGCCTGTTTTGAAATACCTCAGGGGCAAGACTGATGCCCATTGGCATTCCTGGCCAGTGATATCTCCCAAAGGGTGTGGCAAATGTTATCAGGTAACTGGATTCTTCATCCAGCTCAATTTGCCAGAATCTATTTTTGACATCGCAGACAGAGAATAGTCTTGCTTTTGACAGATCTGGCAACATATCTTCAATAGCAAGCAATAGAAAATGGCTTCTCCTTAGTGCTTTACTTAAGATTTTTGCATCTATGCATATTCTGAGTTTCCCTGACGGTTTTTGGATCACAACCAGACTGCTTATCCAGTCTGTACTTTTCTCTATTGGTTGAATAATTACCTGTCATTGTAGACTTTGCAACTCTTCTTTCAGAGGCTGTACTAAAGCTACCAGTAGTTTCCTCCTGGGTAACTTAACTGGCTTCGCACTTGTATCAATCTCTAGTTTATAAACTCCATCTAGTTGTCCATCTGCCTCAAACACAACCCTGAATTCCCTCTGAATCCTTTCTTGATTCCAACTTCAACTGAATGTTCCATCACTCCACATACACTGTCGGTCCAGTAGCACCCCCACACCAAGCTGCTTGCCTGATCTGTCAGGGGGAGTGCAACACCCTCCAGAACAGGTTAGATGACACTCAACTGAGCAGATGAACCACCTGCTAACAGTACCTGCATCTTGCCTGGATTGAGCTTCATCAAAAATTCTCACACAACCCTAGGCCCTGAGCAGGGTAATGGACTGGATTCCAGTCCATTACCCTGCTCAGGCACGAATTCAGGACATGTACTGCCTCACCTAAGTTTGATAAAAAGGAGAGGAAGAGCTGGGTGTCACTGACATATTGATGGCACCTCAGTCCACTTCCCTGGATAACCTGCGCCAGTGGCTTCATGTAGATGTTAAATAGCATGTGGGATAAAAGCTGCCTCCCCCCAGCTAAGGGCCTACCACCAGGCACATGAAATCTGCAAGCTCAGAACTTAGCACAGGCACGGAAAACCTGTTTTTTTTTTTTTTAAGCCCCTATATATATATATATATATATTTCTATGTATATATTTCTCCAACTGGACTCTGTTGGGCAATCCAAGAGAGAAACATGCACTGTACATGCAAAACTCTCATATGTATGTTATATACAAAGATATCAAACATGCATTCCGATTAAACCAATGGAACAATCCTGTGGTCCCTGGGGGAGCATCTCAAGGACCATATGTAGCAGACTTCCCCTCCCAAGGCCCTAGGCATAGATCTGGCTTTGGGAGAAGAAATCAGAGTGGGGATCTCACCCTTGGAGAGGTAAGCAAGCTAAACAGGCTCAGAGGCACATCTGGCTAAAAAATAGCAAAGAAGAGAAAAGGGAGGCAAAAATGCCTCCACTGTTCCTCTGCCCTTGCCTGCCAAGGCTAAAAAAAAAAAAGATAAAGGGTTCTGATGTTGGAGCCCTCCCCCTGTAGAAGGTCAATCTCTTATGATTGTGCTCTTAGGAGAGCTGCATAAGGCTTGCCCATACTTGCAGGCCCAGAAATGTTCATGGTGGCCCTCATGAAGTAGCCATGGCTATCTTCCTGCTTTTTATTTTTATGTTTTTTTTTCCTTCCTCAAGTGCCTTCAGGCTTCTCAGATATTGCAAAATATCAGGTCTATTCTCCTTGGTGCTCCCATAGCCCAGCCTCTGACAGATAGCCTTTCTTTTCATTCAGAGGTCTCTCTCCTTTTCACAATCCGCACTACCTACATTTGAAAGTTTCAAAATGATTTCCCTAATGTTTGTCAATTGTTTATTACAATTAAAACAGACCATATGTTTCACAGAATGCTGCTCAACAGGAAGTGTGTCTTAAAACAACAAGAATAAAAGAGCCAGTGCGGCATAGTGGTTAGAGCAGGGGTTCTCAACCAGGGGGGAATTTCCCACGGGGGGCGGGATTGGGAACACAGACTCAAACTGTTGGAATACTGATCTGTCTACAAATTACAATTCTACAGATTGTACATAATCTACAGGACATCACACTTTATTGTATGGCACAGATTAAATTAAAAATAAAGATAAATATTTCACTTGTTATCTGTGGAAATATTCCATTTATATACTATAATGTATATGTACCAATATAGAAAAAATAAAAGATTTTCAATATTATATGCATATTATTTGGAATGCAACTTTTGAGTCAGACAATCTTGGAAAGGGGGGAATGACATTCTGACATATGGTGAAAAGGGTGCATGGAGCAAAAAAAAGGCTGAGAACCACTGGGTTAGAGTGCTGGACTGGGACTCGGGAGATCTGGGTTCTAGTCCCCACTCAGCTTTGAAGCTCACTGGCTGACTTTGGGCCAGTCACTGATTCTCAGCCTATCCTACTTCACAGGGTTGTTGTGAGGATAAAATGGAGAGGAGGAGAACCTTGTAAGCCACCTTGGGTTCCTTGCAAGAGGAAAAAGGGTGGGATATAAATGTAATGTATTATTATTATTAACAACAGCAAAACAACCAGTTCTCAAATCTAGTGGTTTGGTTAATGCAGTATTGTACATAGTATTATTATTTTAAGGGAGAGGTGTGTGTGTGTGTGTGTGTGTGTGTGGCTATGACTTTTGTTAAACTATTTACATTTTTTTTAGTGTGTCTAGTCACAGCTGTGGTGCATGTGATGAAACACAAGCCTCCTCATTTCGCCTTAATGTATCCCTGACCTGGGAAGATGACCACCTCTAGGGGTAAGAGATGATTTAATTTCCACACACACAGAGTTCTGTTTTCCTTTGGCATCAAGGCAGCAGATAAGTGTCAAATTCTACAAAAGCAGGCATTTGGGTTTGGGGATTTACGCAGCCTTCCTAATGAGTCTAAACATAGACCACCAAGGTTAATTTACATCAGGCCCTCAGATGGACTGAGAACCACAGATTATGAAAGTGCCTTTTTAAATGTATAATCTTTGCTGCATAACATTTTCCATTTCCAACTCTTATCCTGGCTTTATTAAGTATTTTATATTCATGAGAGCATTTGTAACCAATACTTCTTGGGAGGGAAGAAATTTGCCGTTGCTCTTTTACAGTCTCCGATACAAAGGAAATGGTTAAACTCATTCATCTGGAACATTGAAATGTTATAACGGGAGTCAGTTCAGAAATGCTGCTCTCTTAGCACTTCGGGGGGGGGGAGGGAATAAATAAATTATCTACTAACAACCCCCCCCCCCATTTTTGTCTCACTGCACTTTAATAGCTTGTGATTCTTTTTTGGGATAATCTAGCAGAGTTCATTTGTTGAATTGAACAATAGAACAAAAGCTTCTGTTGATCTTTTTCGGTATAAACATTATTTATCTCCCCAGAGCCTACTGATTCTATAGATACACTGCATGGAATGTGTTGTCATGGTCCTTTTCAGTCATTGAATTTAGGGATAATGAACCTGAGTAGGTGACAGGCTGTGTTCCGGATCTACACATGCTTATTAGAATGTCTGAAGAGAGACCTATGCAGTACGTGCAGGGGTTCTCTTCAGATGTTATAATGAAGTGTTTTTAGATTGGGGGTGGAATCCACCACTGAGATATCATCCCCCCTCCAAGCATGGTCATTATTCCCAAATTGAACATCATCATCATCATCATCATCATCATCATCATCATCATCATCATCCATTTATTTCATTTCATTTCTATACCGCCCAATAGCTGAAGCTCTCTGGGTGCTTCACAACAATTCATAGAATTGCAAAGCACAACTACATATAATAAAATGCTGCATAAAATTTCAATATACAAAATTTAAAACAATTTAAACAGCTAAAAACAATTTCAATAGAAATACTAGGCATGTTAAAAAGACACCTGACATAAATGCCCCATCATACGGCATTTAATACCATTAAATGCTTGGGAGTAGAGGGCAGCCTTAATCTGGCACCAAAAAGATGACAGCTTGGCTCCAGGCAGGCCTCAGTGGGGAGATCATTCCAGAATTGGGGGGCCACCACTGAGAAGGCCCTCTCCCTTGTGGCCACCCTCCAAGCCTCTCTTGGAGGTGGCACTTGGAAGAAGGCCTCAGATGTTGACTGTAGTGTCTGTCCAGGTAGATTCAGGGCTACAGACAGGCTGTGTGAAGAGCATAAGGTTGTCAGCTCTTGAACTCAACATTCTGGTTCATGAGTAGAACCCAGAGGCTGTTAAGGGTGGAACTGTAGGCCTAGGGCATAGGAATTTTTGGCAGGATAAGGGGTGGAGCCCATTTGTTTTTGATGGGTCTGGGGGCAGGGCACAGCACAAACTCAGTTCACGTAAGGCAGGGATGGGGAACCTCCAGCCTGTAGGCCTAATCCTGCACACATAGGTTCTCCATCTGGCATGTGGAGGCCTGGGCTCCCTCCATAGACCCCACCCCCTTGACTCATCAAGCCCCGCCTCCTGGGAAAGCTCAGCGTACAGCAAATCCAAGCTGGCTCAGTCCCCTTTGCTCCTCACAAAGAGTGAAGGGGACTGGGCTGGGTTGTCCTCACTTGCTTCGTGTCCTTCCCAATGGGTGCCAGTGGCAGACTCAGGACCAAATGAGGGGCAAATCCATGCCCACCAATGTCATATGGCCCATATGGGGGGGGTCATTCCCCCACCGCAAATAGGTGCTCGAACCTTGACTTAAGGTATAATTTTGGCAACTGGCTGAAAGCAACCCCCACTCAGGGCAATCATAGAAGTGGAGCTTGTCCATCTTGTTAGGCTTCTGGTAGATTTCGATAATCTCATAACATGGTATTTAATGCCATATGCCAGATGGATCTTCCTGACAAATTCAATGGCAATTTTGGTGGTGGAAATTTCAGCGGTGGAAGCAGGGTGTGGCCCTTGCTTAGAGTGGCCACGTATACATCACAAAAAAAGAGGAAATGCATCACAAAAGAGGACAGTTATTTAGATAACATCTGCATATGCTTACACACACACACACACACACAAATTTAGAAATCATTATTATAATTTAAATAGAAATATAGTACATCTCACCATAGTGTGGAAGACAGACTGTGACCAGGTGACCTGTGTGCCTGTCTGTTTAGTCTGCTGTTCAGGTAATAACTGTTGATGGCCAACAGGTCTTAGAGCTCTTTATCTTTAAACTGGAATTGGACAGGACAGCCAACTTCAAACAGAGAACAGTGGGGACAATAGGCAGGCAGTCTGGAAGTGCAAAAGGACCTGGTATTTCCCCCTATTTATGAGGTGGAGTAGGCCAGCCTTGGAGATACCCAGCAAGCAGTGGCACAGGATTTGCTCTCTGGGATCACCTGATTATCAAAGTCAGGAAGATTCTGCTCTGTGTGTTTAGTACCTTGACTTGACCTGCCTGCAGTTCCCTCCTCCAACGAGTGACACAGGCAATGAGGAATCAAGATTTGAGCCCCCACAAGACCTGACACAAGGAGTTGCTCAACTAACTGAGGCACAAGTGGACAGTGTTTTGTCATAAAACAAAGCAATTTTTTTTTTAAAAAAAAGAACCACCTCTCTTCACTTCTCAGGGTTGGCATCAAGGGTAGGCTTAGTCAGGCACCTGCCAAGGGCTTCCACCCCAGCAGGGGCCCACTGACAAAAGCTCCCTTGAGTTGCTCCTCCTCTTCACCATTGCAGCCTGTTTGTTCACTTGCCTCTCACTCTGGCCCAGACAATGGTAGTGGTGAGGAAGAGGAACAGTAATTGCCACTGCCTACCTGCTCACTGGCTCTCTGCTTCTCAAGCAAGCAAGCAAGCAAGTGATAGCAATGATGAGAAAGAAGACAAGGAGTAATAGTAGATAATGACAAATAGTGGTGAGAAGGTAGACTCACTGAGAGAGGGGACCCATTGAGGATGTGTCTTGCTTGAAGGGCTTTCAAAAACCTGGAACCAGCACTGTCACTACTAGTCCTTTTACAGGATGGAGAGGACTTGTCTCTGAAGAGAGGTATGTGCACCGAGCCAAGGCTCAAATGGAAAATCATTCAAACCACTGGAATTAGTAATATTTTTTCTGGTTTCTGGCTACACACACATCACTGTGTTCAGTTGCTCATTAGGCTGTAGTACTAGGCCAAGGTTCCATTGGCAACGATTTGGTTGTAGGCACCCATATACTGGAATGGCCTCAGTATTCTGGGGAAAATTCCAAGTACCAGAGAGAGGATAATTGTATGAATATACTCTATCCTGAATGTCTCTTGGCTTTCTTCAAATCCTATAATAATAACAACATAGAGATGGCCACTCATTCACATTTATGGAGTGGCTTCTGTTATGGGCATAAAGCCAGCTGCTCTGTTCTGCGAGTTCCTAGAATGGCTTCCTAAGTCTGGTTCCCGAATTTTGTTCTAATAATATGGAAGCCTGTGAAAGGAGTCTATACACCATTGCCAGAGCGCCTGCAGTCATTATCTTGGGGCTAATATATAGCCATTTGAAATAGAATCAGACCCAATCTCATGCCAATCTTATCCCAGACACCTTTTAGGACAAGACATTAAAATATATTTCCTTGGGCAAGTAAGAGGGCTAAAAATATTGTGAAACGTCTTTACCAAGACACTGCTGGATAGCAATTTTGCCACATACACAGATATATTTTTACTGGATTGTGCTTGTGGTGATGAAGCCCTTCACATAGACTGGCTAGCTGGTGTGCTGTCACACACATTTCAACTGCGCAGGGATATCAAGAAAGTTTGCTTCTGTGAGGGAAAGAAAAGTTGTTAATTTGACTGCTATTAAAATCTCACCCTGGCCCTAGAAGCTAGGGAAACTAAGGAAAGGAACCCAGAGGCAAGGTAGATGAAAGAATGGTGCAGATTAGGACTGCAAAATGGAACTGAAGTCAACAGGAACTGAAGGAGGCTTGAGGAAAAGGGCAGAGGAGACAGTAAATTGTAATGGGATAAAACAAACTTAAGATTGGAGAAATAAGAAAGTGGGAAAAACAAAAAATGGACAGATCCATCCACCCATAGTTACAGGTGGTATGAACCAGCCCTAAGAGCTTAATCTTTCTTTAATTTGAGTTTGAATGTATGAGTTCTATTAAGAAAAGAATAAACTCAAAATCTAGAAAGCCCTAGACCATTTACATCAGAGTACAGCTGGAACGAACATATTGCAGTGATTGGAGTCAAGGTTTACGCTAGGCTAGCTAAGAATATCGAGTTTGACTTTATTTTTAGTTATGTCTTTCTTTCTGTATGTTTACATCTGGATTAGACCAAAAATTCTGCTAAACTTTATATTAATCAGACTTGTCTATTTTTATATAATGGCCTGAATCTAAATATAACATTCTCTCTAGTCATCTTTGAGCTTTACAGTCTAAATTGTTCATGCACACTAAGAAAATCGCCAACTGGCTGGTTGCTCTGCTAGCTCAGCCTGATCACTTGAGTGCATGTGGGCCCATATTGTAATTCACTAGGAGAGAAATTACAACTGAGAGTCCACTCACCTTAATTTATAAGCCATGTTTTGTAGTGAACTCACACTGACTTGTCCATAAGAATGATCATCCTGGGCTAAACCAAAAGTCAATCCAGTCCAGGTGTGTTTGTTTCCCTCTAACACTGGCCCTGCGCCATATTTATTTATTATTTATACCCTGCCTTTTTCCTGCAAGGAACCCAAGGCGGCTTACATAATCCTCCCCCTCCTCTCCCTTTTATCCTCACAACAACCCTGTGAGGTAGGTTAGGCTGAGAGTCAGTGACTGGCCCAAAGTCACCCAGTGAGCTTCATGGCTGAGCGGGGACTAGAACCCGGATCTCCCGCGTCCCAGTCCAACACTCTGACATCTCACACAGGGGGCAAGAAGCTGATGGGCTATCCCAGCCTTCCCCGACCTGGTGCGCTCCAGATGTTTCAGACTACAGCTCCCAGGATTCCTGACCATTGGCCATGCTGGTTGGAGCTGATGGGAGTTGAAGTCCAAAACATCTGGAGGGCACTACTTGGGGTAGACTTGGCTGTCCCCTGATGTTTCTACCTATAACCTAGTACTCAGAGTTATGCTGCCAAAAGCTTAGGAAACTTGCAAAGTACTTCTTTCTGGATGGATGACTGCTATAAAAATGTCTATGCACAGAATCCAAGTCAGTACTTGCACTAATTACACTGAACTACTCTAAGGGACCTCTAGCGCAATGCCAATGACATTAACTGGTGTGTGATGGGTTTTCCAGGGAAATGCGTCAGCGTGACGCCAGCTAATCCTATTGGCATTGCGCTATAGGTTACTTATGCTACCACAACGTAATTTACGTTAGCACTAGTGTTGACTCAGATACTACCCTATACAGTGTGTGTGTATCTTTTCCCGCCCCTACCTATTCTCATTTCATTTTCCTTCCAAACTGTCCACTTGGCATGGCATACTTGATAGATCTGTACAGGCTAGCACAGGCCTTGGGCTGTTGTGTGTGTGTGTGTGTGTGTGTGTGTGTGTGTGTGTGTGTGTTTAAACTAATACTACTGTGATTCAAAAACCAGTTAGAGAGCAATCCTGTGCCACCTAGCCAGCATCTAGAGGGCCATAGGATCATTCAGATTCCCAGCTCTGACCTCAGAGCCGGGGAGCCATACTTGGAGCTCCCTACCTACCTTAGCAGCCAGCTGCTTCTCCGAGGTCGCAAGAGCAACCTCTGAGAAGGGGTTTAGGGGGGGGGGGGGGGGGGGGGGACAGGGTGGGGAGGATCCTCTGAGTTCGGAGGGTTACGGGCAGCCTCATTGGACTGCACCCTTAGTCATGGATGCTTATGATCACCAAACTTTTATTTATTTATTTACAGCATTTATACCCCGCTCTTCAGCCAGAAAAGGCTCCCAGAGTGGCTTACAAAGATGAATAATAGGCCAAAAACATCTGGGACCCAAGGATGACTGACCTAAAGGTTATGTAGCAGAAAAGCAGAAAAGGAAACACGCCTCCTGTAGTGCTTGAGTCTCAGTTCTGCGAGGAAACCGAAATACTGTAGATGCAGTGGATTAACAGCCTCATGTAAAAAAGCCCTAGCTCTGGATTGCCTGCATCAAGCAGGGGGTTGGACTAGATGGCCTCCAAGGTCACCTCCAACTCAGTGATTCCAGGACCACCCCAGATGTGATTCCTCCACTATGCCCACATTTCCGAAATTGAGGGTTAAAGTCACCTATTATCTTCTGTCACATGGACTCTTCCCCCTCCCTGCCCCACCCACCCCTTGTGTGCTTATAACATCTTCAGAAAAAGTGCCTTGGCTAAGGACCCTTGACTTTGTAGGATGAAAATTGAAAAAAATGGAAGTTAATAGGGAATTGCAATAGCTCTATAGGCTATTTCTTTTCCTCTCCTATCAAAAATGTGACATCAGAAACAACCACTCATCTCTTGCAGGAAACAAGCAACCCCTTCCACATTAGAAAGACATTTGGCTTTGCTAATTACATTTGATTAAGATGTCTTCTTAGTTTGACATGGCTGAGTATCACTTTTACTCTTTCAAAGTGGTCTGTCTGTAGGGAACAGTAGTATCCTGAGAGTTTGGTTGTGACATGTCTCTGGATGCATCTGATCACAGGAGCATCCATGAGAAGGCATGTGCATACTTGCAGGATGATGGGTCCAGTACCATACGCTGTGGACTTTAGATCCACAAGTCAGCTTTGGGCTTGACAGCTAATATGCTGCATTCCAAGAGGATTCTTTGCAGATGTTGCTGTGGTGTTTATGACATAATATCTCTTCCCACCACAGTCAGATAAGTGAAAGTGACCATCAATAAAGAGGGAAAGCAAAGCACTCGCATGTGTTATTTCATGGGGGAAGTAAGTCAAGCATCATATGCTAGAGAAACTTGGCCAAATAACACACATTAAACCTGACTGTGTCTCAGTGTTCTCCCAGGAGGCTCCGTGTACAGATGTTACTAGGGCATTTACAATACCAATTTTTATTTTTATTTTTTTAATCCTTTCTCTGTGAACTAAATCGAAGCCGGGGCCATGGAGACCTAGGCTCGAGATCTCTGTGGCACAGGTTCCTTGAGCAATTTTTATAAACACTTCCTAAACGCTTTATGAGCTACGAAAACAGTTGGGGGAAACTGTGCAGCCACGTAGAGGTCACATGCTAAGTACATTGCTGGAAAACTATTGGGAAGGATCGGGAACAGGAGTTCACAATGACAAATGTTGCAGGCCTAAGACAAGAGCCCCTACCTTGACATTTCCTGCTGTAGTTCTTAACATCTGTGTTATACTCTGCAATACTTTTCTTATCCCACCCCCATCACACACACACACACACACACACACACACACACAGAGCGAGCTGCAGAGTACACATTTCAGTCACCAAACACGTGTCTTAATTCACATTCTTTAAATTCAGGATCATAAATCATTGAGCTTGGGAAGAAAAGGGAAAAAAAAGAGGGGGAAAAAGAAAGAACCGGGATCATTGGCGTCTGTAATTCCACCCACCCACCCCGGCCCCTGCTGTTCCTGGTCTAGATTACAGACATATTGTTGCTAAAAACATTTTAAAAAATTAATAAATGCCATTCGCTGAATTAGCTGATTTATGGCTTGCAATTTCCGTAAATGCCATCAGCTACAAGGCTCTAAAACGGCTGGGGGTTTTGCTGCTTTGCTTTGCGTTGTGCACGAGTGCTCCTCGAGACAGCCATCCGCGAGCGACGACATGGCGTAGCGGTCTTGTCAGGTGTCCCGTATAAAACGTCCTGCCTGAGTTCAAATGTTAACTGGAGCGATGGAGTGATAACGGTTTGGGAAGAACCCGATCCTGCAAGGTGTTGAACTTCACCAGCGAGGTGCTGAGTGTCTGGGCTCTCTCACAGAGCTTCAAAGGGGATGAAACTGCTTAGCGTGTTGTTAGAGGCATTCGACATGAAATGGTATTTAATCTGGATTGACACTCCATTCCTGGAAAAACTGCGAACAGACTCTTAGCTTGAGCACCATCCTGGTCAAAGCAGGTGCGGCAGGGCCTCTCCACTGCAATCGAATTATTATAAGGAGTTGGGCAGCACCATCCATTGTGACTGCCCGTAACCCTCTGAACTCAAAGGATTAAGACATCCAATGGAAGGCACATGGAGTGTGGAGGCAAGGATTGCCTCTGCACTTCCCTCGCCTCCCAAAACGCTTAGCTGGTTTCTAACTGTTTTACACCGGCTCACGAAGAGAGGAGCCAGAATCATCGCCAGGATTACTCATAGGACAGCAGTGCCTTGCTCCTCCCCTCCTTGCCTGCCCAATGCTGGCTCTGAAGTTGGTCTTCCATCTTCGGAGCCACAGCTGGTGTAGAAGGAACCGTTCCTACTGTGAGGGCGGAGGGAGGGCACTCCAAAGTCGAAGTCCCAGCTCCGACCTTGGAGGGCTTTTCCAAGGTTGAAGCTGCTGGGACTCCAACTTTTCCTATCTCCAGCCAGATAGCATCTACCAGCCATAGGATTGCGTCCTCGTAGCACTTCATAATATTGCTGAAATCGCTGACATACAGTTCATTAAGTGCATTTCCTTAAGAAATGCAACTGTTTCCTGTGGTTTGAATAGGGACAAAGGTGGTTTTTAAATCACATTACTTATGTAAATCTCGGCTCACCTTTGCAATGACGTATGTGTTATTGCTCAAGAAAGTTTTGTAAATGACAACGATTAAGCTAATTATCACTGTCTGTACTTTTTTGCAGTTTAATCCCATCTGACATCACTGTTTACATTTCCCCACTCCCCACATGTGTATATAGATGGGCCAATTTGAGGTTGACATTCCATGCATCTGATGAGCTGGACAGTGTCGTCCACAAAAGTTGATGCTGGACTCAATAAATGTGTTCGTCTTAACATAGATTCTTTGTTATTTTTGTGGCAACAGACGGACACGGCTACCCCGCTGGAAATTGTTCCAGTTATTACAGGTACTAACTGAAATATGTCAGGTAGATGCATGAAATCTAATAGGATGAAGGCTATAAAATAGGCACATGTGTATAGGATGGGGAATCAGAAAACCTAGAGACATGTACAATGGCCTCCTGAAAAATCATATAGAAATCAATTCCACATCCCTCAAAACTCATGCAGATAGTTCACTTGAGCCCAAACCATCCATTCCCCCCGCTTCCGAAAGGTTTGGCCAATGTTTATTAAAATGGTTTAAAGTTGCCTCAAAATTCCTGCAAACGTTTTGCCTGTACCAAGCAAGTTATTTATTTTAAATTTTGTTTTCATCCCATGACAGTTATCTGTGCGGCATTGTTATGCTTTACTTGATGAACATGTTGATTTTTCTTTCAGTATGTTCCCAATACTAGGTCTCACGTTCCCGCGACATGTATTCTAATGAAATGCCTTTCTTGTAGCTGTCCTTTTCTGGGGGAAAGTAAGCACTATTCAGAAACAATGCCCGTATGTTGAATCAATATTTGAGCGGGGCCATGCTAATTAACCACGCCCCTGACATCAGGCACACTGCCTTGCCCCACTGCCTGATAGCTATGTGTTGTGTTCATCACAAACATCTGTAGTAAAGAAGTCTTCATGCACAAAGGCTTCCTTACTACAGACATTTGTGAGTGGGATGTGTGAGGAATCTGAAAAGGGGGTGAAAACCTGATGAATTTTCTCGACTCTGCTACATGGATTCCATTACGTCAACCCCACACTGGTGCTGACTTGATGTGATGCGAATTGAGCCAGCATAGGGGCTTCTGTTTTTTAAAAAGGGCCACTATTTGCATTTTTTAAAAAAAAAGCTGGGGAAATTTGCGCAAAATTCAGGCCTCTATTCTGCAAATTTGCACAAATTGCAGAGCAGAGGCCCGAATTTTGCAGAAGTTTGAAATTAACTGTCAGAAAATTCAAAGTGGCCAAGTGGCATATGCAGTGAGAGGAGGATGCTTCCATACTTCTTATGTTAAATGCTACAGCAAGAACAACAATGATTAATCTAATCTAATGAGTCGCCCCAATTTGTGCAAATCATGATTTGCGCAAATCGCACTAGGGATTCACAGTTCGCTGCTCCAAATTTGTGCAAATATTTTGAGCAACTTTGCAGAAGCTGAAAATAAAACCCCGACTCAGCCCACTTTTGGCTATTGAGTCAGAAATATGTTGGAAGTCCATCGAGCTCAAATGGAATGAGTTTTCCAGTGTCGTCGAACACCCTGTTTGTGATTAACACAGAGATGTCAGGGAGAAAGCCAGTTTACATGATGTCAGGAGTGGATCTAGTTGGCAAAGCCACACTCACATATTGATTCAGTGGGTGAGAGGTCCAAAAGAGACATTACGTTAGGGTACAATGCTACTGGGTCGACACCCGCTAGACAGAAGCCTCTGATATTGGAGGCTTCTGAGTATCCTATGACCTGCCAGCCTATGGCTGGCAGGGGGGAGGAGCAATGGAGGCAATTTTCACTTCTCTGTCCTCCTTGTAATGTTTCCCCCTCTATATGGGTCTTTGAACCTGTCTAGAAGAGGCAGGTGGGGACATGGGCAGAGCCGAAGAGACAACTGACAATAGGATTTTTCTGTATCTCAGCCTCTCCTCCTTCTCTCTTCCTCACCTACCAAAACACCCCTTTTTTATCCTAGGCTGCCTTTGTGATCTCAGAAAGCAGGTGCTGTGGTTCTTTCCGTGGAAGCTATGAGGGGCTGGGGGAGGGAGCAGGGGGAGGGATTGGATTGTGTAGTCCTCTGCCCATAGTCATTGCAGTGTCTACAGCTTTGGGATGGGGAATTCAAGAAAGGCCATGGTCCCTGGGATACTCTCCAGGGACCATAGGATTGCTCTGTTAAATTTATTTATTTATTTAATACATTTTTATACCACCCAATAGCCGAAGTTCTCTGGGCGGTTTACAACAGTTAAAACCATAAAAAATAAAATAAAATAAATATAAAAATTAAAACCACAGATTAAAAACAAACAGCAGAGCTGAATCTGGCAGCTACGTCTCTATATTAGAAATGAGTGGCTAGGAGAGAACCAAAGGTGGAACAAGGTGGAAGACACAGTCTTACATTTACAGGTAGAAGCACCATCTCCAAGTATGGACAGAGCCTCCATCAAGTGATTATTCATTAAATGGTGAGGCGACTGGTGATATACATTTATGTGTGCATCCGGCCTACAGTAGGTCTACACACACACAAACACACCTCGTTCGACTTCTGTTAGAGTTGCTGTTCACGGGAATGATATCCGACATGTTTTAATTTATTGTTTTTATCTGTTGCAATAAGTTTATCCCAGTGCAATGCTGATCATTATCACTATTACATCTTATAATGTGCACAGTGACTTATACAGAGTAACATATTTTTTTAAAAAAGCAGCCCCCTGTCCCAAACTGATTGCATGCTGTTTGTGGGCAGGGACCTGCTTTTTTCCCCTTTCCTTTTTTTTTTTTTTTTTGTAGAAGGCAACAAAGGGACGGGGGGAAAGAGAGCCCACTTAACTTGTATTGCATTGCAGTTACTCCCATAGTGTAGGTCTCTGGCGATTCTGAGAGTGCAGTGCAACTCACCCTGAATGATCTTTCTCTGAAACTCCATCTGTGTAAAGTCCAACTTACTCTAGGATCTATCAGCTTGCTTCAATCATCAATAACGATGCTAGCGGGGAGAGAGAGAGTTATATATATTTATAGTTTGGAAGCTATTCCACAGGAAGTGTCAGATCCAGGCAAGACTGGTTTCCTCCAAATGTTCCATGTTCAAGTAATGCCAAAAAATGTTGTTATATGATACACCTGTCCAAAAGCAGCCCTCTTTGCACAGCTGCAGCATCACTAGCCACCAAGACGGCTTTTGATGGTACCAAGTGGGAATAGGTTTCATGCACACAAATGGATTCAATTGGCCTTGCTTTTCATTGATTTAGCTACGATTCCACACACAAATCCATCTGTCAGCAAACAATGAGAGATAGTTGATAAATGCTGCTTGGAGGGGCAGCGTTGCCTGTTGCATCATGATGCTGTGTGTTTGTCTTGGCCCTTAGAAATGTAACTCAGGCAAACTAAAGAGCAACAAACGTAACAGAGATGGAGACACATGCAATGGGATTTAAGAGATCTGAGGGATCTCTCTCAAAAAGCCACAGCCTTTGTCCCAATGCTCTTTGGTCATCTGGAATATTATTTTGTCATCTTAAAGGAAAGAAACAAATTTGGTCAATGGGATTTTGCTTTGCAAGTTGGATATTGACTTAACTTCCACTTGAGGGGTACCAGGTTCAAATCTGCTTGGAAGCCATGCTTTCTAGCCTGGGAGCACTATGCCGTAACTGGACTTGCTCTTGTTACTGAGTGATGAGGGAAAACAGGAGAGTGCATTCATC
Organism: Shinisaurus crocodilurus; assembly: GCA_021292165.1. Taxonomy (NCBI): domain Eukaryota; kingdom Metazoa; phylum Chordata; class Lepidosauria; order Squamata; family Shinisauridae; genus Shinisaurus; species Shinisaurus crocodilurus. Next base: position 34,764,840 of record CM037876.1, read on the forward strand.
CTAGGGATGGCTGAAGAAAATGGTTGGGTTCACATTCATATGCAAGATTACCCAATTTACAGCTCCCGGAACCGAACACAATTTGCAGATGGAAATCTGCACATTTCTGAGTTTTCAATGCGTTTGCAAACCAATGCATTCAAAAACACGTACATGGAAAAATGTGTACATTTCAGAAACATGCAAAAACACAATTTAGTCAACGGATACATATGCACAAAAATGCATACATTTGAAAAATATGCACAAAAGTATGTATGTATGATTTTCCATGCGGAAAAAGAAAGGCTCACAGTTCAATGCAATGAATGCAGAGAGGAATGGATAAGCACATGTAATTTCCCAGGATCAGCACAGTGCAAGCTCTCTCGCTGCCTGAAGTGGGAGAACATGTGCCACCGTGCCTGCCTTGTGCCCCTTCCCTTCCTCCTCCTGCTGCCACATCATGCTCCCGACTCCCTTTCCCCCTCCCGCCTGCACCGCCTTACCTTTGCTGCCAGGTCAAGACCTGGCCAAGCGTTTGCGAGAGCACCGGAACCGCTTCTTCTGGCTGCAGCCGGGCTCTTGAAGGGGAAACACCACAGCAAATGCCACCCTAGGAGAGCAGCTGGCAGGACTCTCTAGAGCAGCCACTGGAGGCAGCAGGCTGGTGGGCCCTCCTAACTGGGGCAGGGAGAGGCAGCGGAGAGTGGTGCAAGTCACCACTCCTATGGCTCCGCTGACTGAAGTGGGTGCCTCACCCTGCTTCATGGGTGGGTCGGTCGGCACGGCTCAGCATTTTGGAGCATGTGTGAACAGGGAAAGCACTTCACAACACATGTAGAACTAAAAGGTGGTTTATTGATCGAGCGTATGTGTGTAGATTCAAACACAGAAATAAATGGTATAATCCAATTCAAAAATGTAATTCACCCTAGTGGGGAAGACTGTGAGCCAGTGAACTGGTGACCTGTGCGCCCGCTCAGTCTGCTATTCAAGCGCTGACTCTTGGAGGGGCAACTTTAAGGCCGCCGCCGCCACTGCTGCTCCTCTCCCCTTTTATGGTTTTTTTAATCTTTAAACCAGACCTGGATTGGATAGCCATGCAAATAGAGGTCACCTTCAAATAGAGGACTGACCTCAGTAAAGCGGGACACATGGCCACCCTATTCTAAAATCATCCTTGTAGTCCTCCTTCCTGAGTCCACCACCTTATGAAAAGAGGCAAGTCATGACCAGGGAGATGGCCTGTGTTATTATGGCCAAGTCAGCCCAGGGAAGCCCACCTGGCACCTGCTCTGATGTCTTTTTGGCACTAAGTCTAAGGGCACAATTCTCTACATGTTTAGACAGAAAAAAAGGCCTAGAACTCTCGGCATGCTGGGAATTATAGGCCTTTTTTTCTATCTAAACATGCATAGGATTGTGCCTTAAGTGATTTTTTGTTTGTTTGTTTGTTTTTTAATGTGGCTGGACCTCTTAATGTAAATTCTTAGAACTCTTTTTATGCTGGAATTTTATTTGTTTTTACTGAGATTGTGCTGGTGCTGCTATATATATATATATATTAAAAAATGTTATTTATGCTTTTAAATGGTGTGCTGCTCTGAAAATCTCCAGTCTGAAAAGTGGCTAGTAGATATTTAAAAATATATAATAAATAACATAAAATGAAATAAAAGCCTCAATAGTGCTTTCCTTATCCACATTGGACAGGCTGACACTGCACTTGCCAGGGATGGGGACTCGGACTCGAGGACTCGACTCGTGAGTCAGACTGAGTCCCCCCTCTGACTCGAGTCTGACTCGAGTCCCAATATTTTTAATGGGACTCGAGACTCGACTCGGGACTCGAGACCAAGGACTCGTCAACATCCCTGGGCTGTTGACGAGTCTTCTGGCTGTGCCAGAAGGAGCGCGATCACCGGTGAAGAGCGCATGGAAGTGAGGCGCGCCGCTGCTCGGCCACTATGGACAGCTACCAGGAGCGCAGCCCCAACAATGTGTTGAGATTTATTTTGATTGATGTGTTGTTGTGGGGGGTTAGGGTTAGGGTCAGACATTTTGGGTTTGGCTGCCTCTGCCTGCCTGTTTGGGGTTCCCTGCCTCCTCTGCCTGCCTGGTCTCTTCTTGACCAGTTCAACAGTTGAATTGTCCAAGACAAACGCCTCTACCTGCCTGCTTTGGGGTTCCCTGCCTCCTCTGCCTGCCTGGTTATTTTGGGTTTGTCTGCCTGGTCTGTTCTTGCCAAAATCAGTTGCAGAGTTTTGAAATAAAAAGGCACACTTGTGCCTAGAATTATTTAAGCCACACATATGAAGTAGCCTTATTTTGTTGGGGGGAAACCCCATTCATTTTAATAAGGACTCGTGGAGTCAGTTTTGGGAGTGACTCAGGACTCGGGACTCGTGAGTCACCATTTTGGACCAAGGACTCGGACTCGGACTCGAGACTCGGGTCCAAAGACTCGTGACTCGACTCGTGACTCGAGACCAAGGACTCTTCAACATCCCTGGCACTTGCACTTTATTGCAAAAAATAAAAGTGGAGGGGTGAGAAGCCATATATCAGGTCTGGGGGAAAAATCAGGAGGACAACACAGAAAACATGGGAATTTAGCAATGACATTGTCTGGATGGATTCTCCATAAAAAATGAGTGATGGAAATTGCTGAAAACATAAGAACCTAAGAAGAGCCAATGCTGGATCAGACCAAAGGACTGATCTAGTCCAGTCCTATTTATCTAGTCCAGTGTCCTATTTATTTAGCAGCCAGTTCAATATTGCCTTTATTTATTCATTAAATGTATATTTTATCCCGCCTTTCCACTGAAATAGTGCTCACGGTGGCTAACATATAAAATACAGGGGGGGGGGGGAATGACAAAGTTATCATTAAAACATTTAAATTTATCAATTAAAAACACATCTAATAAAACACAAATAAAAATAAAAGTACATCAATAAGAAAGAAATAACAGCACCCACCAGATTAAAAACCCAGTTTGGCAGAAAATCAGCTTTGATGCCAAAAGCTGCCTGAATAAAAATATCTTTGCCTGAAGGAGGGAGCCTGGCCTCCCTTGGCAACCACTTCCAAACCCTGGGAGCAGCCACTGAGAAGGTAATCTCTCGTGTCCCATCAAGTCTTCAGGCCTGGTTATGGGATAGAGATTGCTTTGGTCACCTTGGTGGATGATCTATGCTGGGAACTGGACAGGGGGAGTGTCTCCCTGGTAGTTCTGCTGAACCTTTTGGCGGCTTTTGATACCATCAAACATGGTATCCTTCTGGGGCGTCTCTCTGAGATGGAACTGGGAGGCACAATTATATGGTAGCTCCAGTCCTTCTTGGAGAAGTGATCTCAGAAGGTGGTGCTGGGGGATTCCTGTTTGATGCCATGACCGTAGGCCTGTGGTGTCCCTCAGGGTTCCATCTTATCCCCCATGCTATTTAACATATAAATGAAACTGCTGGGAGAGATTGTCCAGAGTTTTGGGGTTGTGTTACCAGTACACTGATGACACCCCACTCTATGTCTCTTTCCATCTAAATCCAAGGAAGCTGTTCTTGTTCTAAATCAGTTCTGTTGCCAGCAATGGAAGAGGGTGAACAAACCGAAGCTTAATTCAGACAAGACAGAGGTGCTCCTAGTTAGTCGAAAGGTAGATCAGGGAATAGGGACCTTTACCGAATGGAGTTACACTGCCCCTGAAGACTGAGGCTTGCAGTTTGGGTATACTCCTGGATTCGGCCCTGGACCTGGATGCCCAGGTTTCAATGGTGGCCAGGAGTGCATTTACATAGCTGAGACCATTGCGTCAGCTATGCCCATTCCTGGAGCTGTCTGATCTAGCCATGATCTAATCTAATTCCTGATTAGATCTGATCTGATCTAATCCCTGCTCGGCCATGAAACTCACTGGGTGACTTTGGGCCAGTCACTGACTCTCAGCCTAACCTACCTCACAGGGTTGTTGTGAGGATAAAATGGAGAGGAGGAGGAGGATTATGTAAGCCGCCTTGGGTTCCTTGCAGGAAAAAAGGCGGGGTATAAATATAATAAATAAATGTTCACACATGCTTTAGTTATATCTTCTTTGGACTACTGTAACATGCTCTATGTGGGCTGCCTTGGAAAACTATTCAGAAATTTCAGCTGGTCCAGAATACTGCGGCCAGACTGTTGACCAGAGCTGGTTACAGAGACAACGAGTCTCCCTTGTTACAACAGTTTCATTGGCTACCGGTCTGTTCCCAAGCACAATTCAAAGCACTGGTTATGACCTATAAAGCCCTATATGGCTTGCACTCTTCCAGTACTTGAAGGGTTGTCACACAGAGGAGGGCCAGGATCTCTTCTCGATCATGCCAGTTTGCAGGACACAGATAATGGGTTCAAGTTACAAGAACCCAGATTCCACCTGAACATCAGGAGGTGGTGGGCTCTCCCACTCTGGAGGCATTCAAGGTGAAGCTGGATGGCCATCTGTCAGGGATGCTTTGACCTGGATTCTTGCATTGAGCAGGGGGTTGGACTCGATGGCCTTGTAGGCTCCTTCCAACTCTACTTTTCTATGATTCTATGATCAGCCTAGCTGAAAGACTGCCTAATCCCAGACAAACCTGCCCAGGCATTAAGATCTTCAGGGGAGGCCCTTCTCTTGGTACCACTGTCTTCAGAGGTGCATTGGGTAGCAATGCGAGAGAGGGCCTTCTCAGTGACTGCTCCCAGGCTGTGGAACTCCCGGCCAAGGGAGGCTAGGTTGGCTCCCACTTGGTTGTCCATCTGCCAGCAGGCAAAGGCATTTTTATTCAAGCAGGCCTTAGGTATGTGAGCTGGTCTGTTGGGCTGGGTACTGTTTTTATTCTTATAGTTGTGTGTGTTTTTAACAGTGTTTTTAATGTGTTCATTTTATTATTTTTTCAACAAAGTTTTTATTGTAATTTTTTAAAAAAACAATTTCTTATGATTGTTAGCCACCTTGAGTTCCATTTTCTTGGTGGAGAGGCAGGGTACAAATCAAATCATCAATCAAATAAGTGTGCCTCTGTTAGTGACAGGACTGAGAGAAGGGTCTCTCCTGAGGATCTTAAAACCCAAGCAGGCTCACATGGGAGAAGGTGGTCTTTTACATAGCCTGGTCCCAAGCCACATAGGACTTTATACGATATAACCACAGTTTGAATTGTGCATGCTCCCTGTAACCAGCCCCAGTCAACAGTCTGGCCACAGTATTCTGCACCACGTAGAGCGCATTACAATAGTCCAAATGTGGTTTCCCGAGCAATGTAAATGGTATCCTACTTTCAGTATGCTCAGGCAATGCTTAGCCTTCAAAAAAAGATTCCCCCTGCCCAGAGTATTCACCACACACACACACACACACACATATATAATATGTGGGCCTACTCTTTAGCATGTGTCCCATGCTTAGTTGATTTTGCGGGTTGCACGGTTAGCAACGTCTCTAAATTTTGGCGGAGAGTTTCCATTGTTGTTTTTAACATGGTGAAATTGCCTTTGCAAGTCGTTTTTGAGGAGAAGAAGAAGAAGAGCAAGGAAACATTTTTGGGGTGCAATCCTGCTGCACAGCAAGCAAATCTTCTGGCAAGCGTTAAAACTAATTCTTCAAGAGTCAGATAAAATTAAGAACATTTGTATGTCTTTGCCTCCCTCTATAAACATCTCGGCTGTTTGAATACCCCTACCACTGGAAAGTGACAGACACATGGATGATTTATGAGGAATAAAATTGTTTTGTAAGGGTAAAAGGAAAAACAAAGTAGATTGTTTTACAGTTGAGCATTCCTCAAAACTTACATTTCAGGCTTGGTATTGCTTCCATTAAAGTTGGCAGGACTTTCACCACTGACTTCAATGGAGTTAAGCAAGTATTCTTGAAGTTCTGGCCAGATGATGGAAATAGTTTGTGGGCCTGGATCCAAGGACTTTGTGGGGAGTCCCATATATGCAATGGGGCTTCTGAGACCTCCTGACCACAATGCACCCAACCTGAAAGTCCTGAAACACAGAGGATCTTCAAGAGCAGCTTCCAAGACAGAGCAAAGAGCTGTGGTTGGACAAGGACTTCCAGGGAAGGCTTGGTGCACATGTGGAAGCATTTGTGAATACCTAAAGGGATGTTTGGATCCTGGCCATGCCTTGGAGTCATGAGTCTTTCTGGTTGTGTCACTTATATAGTCAAGAGGTACAAGCCTTGAAGGGATGGTGGCGGGGGGGGGGGGAGGTTGCAGCTTCAGTTCCCATCAGTATGCACATTGTTATTTGCTATTCCACCTCATTCAGATGGAAACTGAAACCCATTCCTGGATTCCCATCTCTGATCCACAGCCCAGAGCTTTTGCTCACAGTTAAATCATATCAATGGAGCTATCAGATCTGAACGTGCAAAGGAAGGCTTACATAAGAATATAAGAAGAGCCATGCTGGATCAGACCAGGGTCCATCTGGGCCAGCATTCTGTTCACACAGTGGCCAACCAGCTGCTCGTGGGATCCCACAAGCAGGACATGAGTGCAACAGCACCCTCTTGCCCATGTTCCCCACAGGGATGGGGACTCGGACTCAAGGACTCGGACTCGAGGACTCGACTTGTGAGTCGGACTGAGTCCCCCCTCTGACTCGACTTGGACTCGAGTCCCAATATTTTTAATGGGACTCGAGACTCGACTCGGGACTCGAGACCAAGGACTCTTCAACATCTCTGGGCTGTGCCAGAAGGAGTGGAGAGGAGCGTGATTGCCGGCAAAGAGCGCATGGAAGCGAGGTGTGCCGCTGCTCGGCCACTATGGACGGCTACCAGGAGTGCAGCCCCAACAGTGTGTCAAGATTTATTTTGATTGATGTGTTGCGTACTTGGGAGAGGCAGAAGAAGGACCTGAGATTACTCTGTGTGGCTGCTCTGAGTGTGTTTCTGGTTCCAGCAAGTTCATCACCAGTGGAGCAGGTGTTCAGTGAGGGTGGAATTGTGATGAGATCTCACCGTTCCAGAATGGGGGCCAAACATTTAGAAAAAATCATGTTCCTCAAATGCAACATGGATAAGTTTTAGGAAGTACAGCAAGTTTATTTTTTAAAATCATTTTTCTAAAATGCAACCTTTCAGACATTTTGGGTTTGGCTGCCTCTGCCTGCCTGTCTGGGGTTCCCAGCCTCCTCTGCCTGCCTGGTCTCTTCTGGACCAGTTCAACAGTTGAATTGTCCAAGACAAAGGCCTCTGCCTGCCTGCTTTGGGGTTCCCTGCCTCCTCTGCCTGCCTGGTTATTTTGGGTTTTTCTGCCTGGTCTGTTCTTGCCAAAATCAGTTGCAGAGTTTTGAAATAAAAAGGCACACTTGTGCCTAGAATTTATTTAAACCACACATCTGAAGTAGCCTTATTTTGTTGGGAAAAAACCCCATTGGTTTTAATAGGGACTCGTGGAATCAGCTTTGGGAGTGAGTTGTGACTCGTGACTCGTGAGTCACCATTTTGGACCAAGGACTCGGACTCAAGACTCGGGTCCAAAGACTCGTGACTCGACTCGTGACTCAAGACCAAGGACTCTTCAACATCCCTGGCATGGCTATAAGCAACCTCCAGTATCACAGGCAGTATGCCTATGTACACCAGTTGCTGGGGAAGTTCCCCAGCAACTGGTGTACATAGGCATACTGCCTGTGATACTGGAGGTTGCTTATAGCCATGAGAACTAGTAGCCACTGATAGTCTTATCCTCCAGGAAGGCTTGCAGAGCCTTCACTGCAGTGAATGGGATTGTGATGTTCTAGGGGTTCCCTCTAAGGCTCTGGCCCCAGAGGTCACTTGGTAAGTCCCTCAGCCTGTCAGAACTTCCCCTAATTTATCCCAAAATAACCCACTGCTACCACTGCAGCCTTCCTCAACCTGACAGCCTCCAGATGTGTCGGACTACTCTCATCGTTCCCATCTTGGCATGCTGAGAGCTGTAGCCCAATACAACTGGAGGGCCCCAGGTTGGGAGAGGCTGGCCTACTAATTTTCAGAGAGCAGTAGAATTTCCCCTTTTTCCTATACTTGGTTGTGTCATTCAAATCCAGCTTGTGGGGTGAGATATGCTAACCTTACAACTTGCTCAGACCAGAAGACGGGTACTTATATCAATAAACATATATTTATTTATGGAACAGAACATCCAAAACAAGTTGTCATTTGATAAAGAATAAGAAATAATGGTTCTATTCTATAATATAACCTAGCGGACTCCCCTTTTCAACAGCTATAATCCAGCCTTTTACCTAGGCCTGCTGATCTCTCTCTGACTCCCCTAACTGCTCTGGCTTCTTCCTAACTCTTCTGACTTTCTCTTAGTGTGGCCTTGGGCAGCATCCAGTGGTGTCATTCCACAAACTCAAATAGTGCTAGTGGAGCTACGCCGGATATTTCCATTGCGCAAGCGGTTGCCCATTATGCTTGCGTAGTCTGTCATGCAACTGCTTGCACAACTGCTTGCCCAAGTGAAATGCACAACCGGTTGCACAGTGGTGCACAAGTATAATGCACAACCTGTTTGACAATGGATTGTGCAAGCGTAATGTGCAACTGCGTGCACAACAGGTTGTGCAACTGCTTGCACAACTATGCTTGCGCAAATGTAACTTTAGTCGGATTCTCCTCTTGCACATAGTTTGCAACCTAGTTTGTGCAGCATAATGTCATTTACACTAGCAGAATGACATAGTTGGATACTGCCCCAGGTGTCATACTTTACAGATGACAGCCCTCTATTTAAAGGCCTGTCTAGTCCAAGTGCAGTTGGAAGATCAAGAACCAGAAGAAGGGTGAGCAGGGGTGTTGAAGTTTCCCATCAACATCTGGACGATAGAATGAGCAGGCACACAGGTCGCCTGGTCCCAGTCTTCTGCGCCATGGTGAGATGTATTTTATTTCTATTTAAATTATAGTAATTATTTCTATATTCAAATGTGCAAATTTTATGCAAATCTGTGTCCTCTTTTGTGGTGATGTGTTTCCTTCCTCTTTTTTTGGCAATGCATAAGTGACCAGACCACCCTGCTTTCTCAACTGAGTTTGACTCCCTGCCACTCACTCCAATTCCACCTATAATTCCATTCTACTCACCTGCTGTCACTCATTCATCTACTCATGCATTTGTCAGAGGGGCATTCTTTGTAGGCAGGGAAACTGTGTTTATAAGGGTAGGGAGTTTGGTTTCATTTTACTAGGGTTCACATTGTTTGGATGGACTGATTTTTTTTTAAAAAATAGTAACATTCATTCTAACTACCTAAGATTATTTTGCATTTCAGAAACTGATACCTACCAGGGCTAAAAGCAACCACAGTTGCAGCTACAATATTTAGGGTGCAATCCTGTGCGTATTTAGACAGAAAAAGGTCCTACAACTTCCAGCATTCCTCAGCCAGCAATGCTGGCTGGGGAATGCTGGGAATGCTGGGACTTTTTTTCCTGTCTAAACGCAAAGGATTGTGCTCTTAGTCACCATACATTGTTTACTAACTAAATATAAGGATGCAAAACTGCACTCATAATTTTAATGTATGCAATCATAAATTTGAAAAGAAGCAAAACAACAACAACACAGTAAGGTAAGTCGTACCGTGAATGTGAAGTCATGGCTGAATGGGGGCAGAATCTACATTCAGCACAGAGCAATAACTGGAATTGGCTCACACAATTTTCATTTCAATGCATTTGTTTGTTGATGTTGCATGCAATGAGGGAAAATTACTTTTGAGTTCACTGTAGTAGTTAGCTTTTTTTCTGGGCAAGAAGACATTTTTGCTGTTACACAGAACAGAAGAATAGACCCACACCTTTTAAAATGCACAATCTCTCTCACTTTCTTGGCCCTGGAGTAACAAAGGATTCATTTTTCACCTCATGTGTTGTGTTATCTTGGAGTTTATTCAAAGGCCGCCAAGCCTGTGGGAGAATCTAATATCTTGAATGAATTTGGACCATCTCCTAAGGACTTTTGATTCTATGCCTGACCAAAGCTGGTTACATAATGCTCAAATACTCTTCTAATGCAATACACATGGGTAGAGTCTACACTGGAGCCCCTTTCGTTTCCAAGACACCGCTGTGTGGTATTTTTTTCACACACAAGTGCTGCTCTGTGGTCCCACATTAATGAATACAACAGTGCAGTATCTGCTATGTTAATAACGCGATCAAGTACCACACACCAGTGTTGTAATTGTGGGAGAAGTAGGGAGAGTTTGAAAGGTCACATCATCATTTGTGTTTTAGCATGAGCACATGCCACAAACTACAGTATAGTGCTGCATTTGGAGATGTGGGAGGTTATGCTGCCATTTCAGGTTCTCTTAAAAAAAAAAAAAAGGCTGGTGAATGCATGTGCAACTGCACAGCTATGTGGGAATGCAGGTTTTAAAATAAAAAGCTTCTGTGCTTGTTCACAATTGCACAACTGGGTAGGTGCACATTGAAAATTAGCCTTTAAAATGGCTGACCAACCACCCCTGTTGTCAACGGAAAACTAATGGAGTACAACCAAGAATTTCCTGCCAACAAATCCCTTCCACTCAAGGTCAAAGGTGAAGGTGTGTGTGTGTGGGGGGGGAGAAAGTTGTAAAATGGGCTTTACAGCTTTGAAGCCACTCCCACCAGTAAAAAATACCACCAGATTGCAACACACATGACTTAGTAGTGTACAGAAACTGCAATCACTTGGGGTGGAGGAAGGCAGGATGTCATAACAGTGGTCTGGAAAAAATGGAATGTTGAGGTAGAAATAGCATCAGAACAACAGATCAGGGAATGTGTCATGTGCTGTGTGAGTGAACCAGATACCGTATTTTTCTGTGTATAAGACGCCCCCCACTGGGCAGTTTCGCAACCGCGCGGTTCTCTCCTCGGCTTACTTCCGTGTATAAGACGACCCTCAATTTTTAGTCTAACGATTTTAGGAAAAAGTATAGTCTTATACATGGAAAAATACTGTATTGCAGTACTCACTAAAAAACAAAACACAGTTTAGTGTAGTGTAGATTAACCCCTAGTTTTTATAGTCTGGGATGTAGATACATTTTTTAAAAATCTCTTGCGAATTCATGAACTGATCATTATGTCTTGGGTACAGAAGGAATATACTTGTTCTCTCCTCCATTTTGTTTCTAGCACCCTAGTCAGCAACTTGGAGAGCCATTCTGAGAAGGAATTGGAGGGGTGCACCAAAGTTCTACCTGCCACGAGCACCTAATGGCCATTTTGGTTGCCCCAAACTGATAGCAACTGGGGAGACAGTTGGGGGGTCAGAGTTGGCTTAGTGGCTTCCAGTTGCTGGCTGCCATTGTAGTACATAGCTTGACTCGCTTGTCGTATGTGCTTTGCAAGCATCTTTCCAGATGTGGCACGCTGTGGTTTGCATTCCCAGAGCCTGTTCTGTGTCTGAGTCTATGCACAGAACAGAATGAGTTGGGAATTAGGGGGTAGAATGCCGAGGTGTTAGAATGGAGTGCAGTGTACCCTGTCAGACTACAGGAATATCACTTTTGAATGATTTCCTAGGTCCAGGTTAACAAAATTTCCTAGGTTAACAAAAATAAAGTCATGTAAGAAGAAAATGTGTACATCAGCAGCCTTTTGTCTGTTGTCTCCTCTGAATGCTTTCTATAAGTAATTGGGCAAAGAGAACAAAAGAGTGACTATGGAGTAAATACACATTTGCCCTGCAAATACCATGGATGACTCATAGAACAAAAATATTTGGTCCCATGACCTAAAAACAACCAACATTAGAAATTCCATTAGCTTACAAATGGGATTCACTAATATGATTTTGCCATAGTTCAGGACACATCTATTGGTTGGTTCAAACTTCTAGCCTGAAACATATTTCACCAATGGCTGTGACAGAGTAAGTCAGAGTCAGTTTTTCTGGAGTGAATAGTCCTTATTGAGGACAGATGCTTCCATCATTCATGAAGAGATTAAGACCAAATACATAGAAACTGAGAAAAGAAAACTGCTTAAATGAAACATTTTATTAACTACAGCAGGAATTAATTCTTAAGTCTCCTTTTATATATAAGTGATGGTGAAAATTTACATACCTTATTTGTGTGATTCAGAGAAGGGATGTCTTATTGATTGATGTATATAATATGCATTGTAATATGTATCGTATTCTTTTTTTTTTATAATATTTTTTTTATTTAAAATTTTTAAACAATACAAAGAAAATAACACACACATATAACTAATATAGTGCTCCCATCACCATGGGACCAAATAATACAATGACTCTATAATTGTTCATTATTCCAAAAATACAACATATCTTGACAGGGTAAACTCCCTTTCCCCCTTTTTAACACATATTCCAGAAATAAACCCCAAATATCCTTGAAAATATTTTTCTTTAATTGACCCCTTTTGCATTTGATATGTATCGTATTCTATGGTGGGGGGAAAGTTTAGGCTGATGGTACTTGCAGAACAACAATAAAATATTTTAAAATATGAAATAAAATACACAAGTAGTCTATTTAACACAAGAACAATGCAACCAATAGTCCCTCTGGTGTTTAGTCCCTCTAGTCCAAAGAGAAATATATCATTCTTGCTTGCAAGCTTTGCAGTCAGCCTGTCCCAATGTTCATATAGTTCACCAAGATGCTGGATACTTCAGTTACTCTTCTGTTGACAACATTAATTCCAAACAACAGGACAACACAGCAAATGGCAACTTATCAATTGCAGCTTGAATGTCATAGGCCTGCAATAACAATGAAATATAACAAACATCAGAGGTACAAAAAGTGATTCCCCAGCCCCTAGCAAATCAACCTTGCACATATATGCATTCAATTTGCCTTATACAAGGTGATACAAGTCCATAACATTCAGCTCCCCAGCAGAACAAACTGTTTTTCCTTTTGCTCTCCCCCTGAATGATGACTCTACTGGGAGAAACCCACCACCAGTTCCCGGGGGTTACATCAGCATTCTGAGTGGCACCAACCAGGTGGCCATCCCTTTCAATTCCCACAATGCCCCTGACAAAACATTGCTTTGGAGTGTTCCGGGACATCCAAAAGGAGGCTAGCCAATAGAAAATGAAAACTGCCATCAGGAAGCCCACCAGGAATAGGGTTGCCATGTATCCTACTTTACAGAGGACAGTCCTCTATGTGTAGGTGTGCTCCATTTAAAGGGCTGTCTAGTCCAGGTCCAATTTGAAGATCAAAAACCATAAGAAGGGAGACCAAGGAGGCTGGCCATCAGCAGTTAGCACCTGGACAGCAGACTGATCAGGCACAGAGGACACCCAGTCACAGTCTTCCCCACTATGGTGAGCTGTATTTTATTTCTACAGTATTTAAATTATACTAATTATTACTATATTGGCATCTATACATATATATTAGCATAGGCAACCTTGTGTCCTCCTTTGTCCTCCTTTTTGGTGATGCATTTCCTCTTTTTCTGATTCTATTGCTGCGTAGCTGGAGAACTAGGTCAGTGGAATGATACAAGTCATGTAAAACTAATATAGTTTCAGCATCATGCTCTGACTGCATCAGGGGTGGGGAACCTGTGGTCTTCCAGATGTTGTTGGACTACAACCACCATCATCCCTGACTATTGTATATGCTGCATGGGTCTCAGTGATGCAGCTAGGTAATTTTAGATGCTGGATTTAATGATGTCATCCCTTCCCTTAAGATGGACATGTGTGTGAAACACACAATTAGCATTTCTCTTCTACGCACACAACCACTATTCCATGCTTTAAAACTAACATTCCTGATATGTTAGAGCAACAACAACACTGTTTACCAACTCTAATTTAATCATCATCATCATCATCATCATCATCATCATCATCTGAGTATGTGCATTTTTGCATTTTAAACTCTCGTAAATAAATCATAGCACCATCATGACCGGAGAAATAAAATTGAGTTTGCTTTTGCTGCCCCCATCACCTGCCGCTCTCTGGGTGGTCATATCGGGTCCCCCTGGGTTGTAGAGCCCTGGACTTTGGCCCCAAGGTTCAGCCCTAGCTGCACCACTGCTGGAACTGATGGGAGTTGGTCCAACAACATCTGGAAGGTCACAGGTTCCTCACTCCTGCTCTACATGATGATGTTCATGCTTATTGAAGTAAAACAGGAAATGCTTTAGAAAGTAAGAACTGAGATTAAACTGAGATATTGCAGTTTTTGTTTTGTTTTTTAAACCTTAATGGTAGCCTATTCTATGCATATATCTCATGAGTGTCAGTGGAGTTAAAACACACTTGCTGATATGATTCCCAAAATAAACACCAGAAAATGATGAAAGATGTCCTGAATCTGGTAAAATATTGTGCAATCACTATAACAATCCCCAATGAATGGAAATTCTGTCATTCCAGCTGCTACTAATGTCTTCTAAAATAATGGAAAAGAAGGATTTATCGGTAGGTGACTGCTTTGTGGATTTGGTTCAGGAAGATAAGCAGTTGGCTAAGATCAATGATAGAAATCTACGAGCATTCGCGGTACAGATGTTCCAGGTACAGACTGAACATTGTGTTTTTTGTTGTCTACCTTTGAGACTGTCCATAGTTAGAGTGAGTCCATTAAAAGCTATATCCATCACTGCAAACACTCAAGGGTAAGTCTGAATAAAACGGCAGGAAGGAAATGCTTCAGATTAACGTTTTGGCGAAATGCCTCACGAAGAAGGCATTAGCTGAAATATTAGTCTATAGGATTTCCTTCCTTCAGTTGTTCTTAATACGCCAAAGGCTCACTGATAAAAGAGTTTGGATATGCTGGTGTAGATCATGGGTTAGGGGAGGGGGAGTTTGGTCATATGATGTTAGAAAATATACCAAAAGTACAAGGAAGTCAAGTCTGGAAGATCATTCTAGAACATTTCAATTAACTATAATAAATGCCAAGGACACTTTAAAAAAAGTGCCACTTTCTGCCCAATGGGTTGTTTCCAATGTTACTCCTACTTAGAGCAGGCCCATTGAAATGAATGGGACATAAGTTAGACTAATATTGGATACAACCCATTGAATACAACCCAATAAGAAAAAACATTGGAATCAGAAAAACTGAATGTAACCAATTAACCTACTTTTACACATATAGAATCATCCAGAATAGAGGGCTTTTCTAGTGCTGTACATGTATGCAACACACTTATCAACCACAAAAGATGTTACTCAGGCAGTAACGTATTTGTTGATCCAGTACATTTATGTCCTGCCTTTCTCCATTAGGAAGCTACAGATGGCGTACACGAGGATCCTAGGTGGTCTCCCCTGCACATACTGGCCAGACTCAGACCTGCTTAGCTTCAGTGCAGTGGCATCAGCACGTGCCCACAGATCATATCCTGGGACTTGGTTCAATGTGGAACTTGATTCCCATTGCAAAAACAACAGTAATATAAAGTAAGAATGGTTCAAGTAAAGGTTTAAGAAAACCCTTTGGGCACAATCCGGCCAAAATGAAGCATTTTAAGGTCTCATTGAATTAAATGGGAGACAGTTAAAACACATTGAAATAAATAGGTTTATTAGTTTAGGCATGGCTAGATTGCGTCCTTTATATTCTACTAGCTTTTTTTACCCGGCGTTGCACGGGTCGTCATTTTCCTATAGGCACTATTTGTTTGAATTTCCTTAAGGTAGCTGTCTGCTGTTTGGAATCCCTTGGAATCCCAGCTCCCCCGGGACTACCAGCTCCCCTAGGATTACACGATGAAATCCCAGCTCCCCCGGGACTGCCAGCTCCCCCAGGACTGCATGACATCCCAGCTCCCCCCCGGTACTACACAATGAAATCTCTGCTTCCCCCCCCCCTGGGACTATGCAACAATGTTTTCCCTGTGTCCTCCCTGGACCACACAATGAAATCCCTGGTTCCCCCCCCCCCGGGACTACGCAATGAAATCCCTGCTTCCCCTCCCGGGACCACACAATGAAATCCCTGATCTCCCCCCGACAATGAAACCCCCCCCGGGACCACACAACAATGAATTCCCTGCTGCCCCCCCCCTGGACCACACAATGAAATCCCTGCTTCCCCCCCCGGGACTATGCAATCAAATCCCTGCTCCCCCCCCATACTACACAATGAAATCCCTGCTCCCCCACCGGGACCACACAATGAAATCCCTGCTCCCCCCCGGGACTATGCAATGAAATTCCTGCTTTCCCCCCCCAGTACTACACAATGAAATCCCTGACCCCCCCCAGGACTACACAATGAAATCCTCCCCCCCGGGACCACACAACAATGAATTCCCTGCTGCCCCCCCAGGACCACACAATGAAATCCCTGCTCCCCCCTCCGGGACTACACAATGGCGTTGCCTGGGTCATCATTTTCCTATAGGCACTGTTTGTTCGACCCCCCCCCCCCCCGTGTAGGCCCCGGCTGCAGTTCATATGAACATTCTGTTTGGACGTAGGAGAGATTTGCATATCTGCCTCTGATTGGGCCCCTGTGGCAGTGCATACCAACATTCTAAATGCTGTTGGAGAGATTTGCATAACCGCTCCTGAATGGCCCCTGCAAACATTCCAAGCGACACCATTGGCTCTCATCTATTCTGTGCCGTACAGGTGCGGCGAGGGTTTTTCGGAGATTTGAACCCACCATTCTTTGTCCTTGGGTGATGGAGAGTACGCGTGCCAAGTTTGGGGCGGATCCGTCCAACCGTGTAGGAGCCAATGCGACACACACGATCCGTTCGGACGTACGTACGTACGTACACACACACGTACAAAATTCACATTTATATAGTAGATGTTATGTAACACCCAATTTTGAGATTTATTTATTTTTAAAATCATTCTGTGCCAGCCTTCTCCAACCTGGTGCCTTCCAGATGGGTTGGAGTACAACTCCCATCAGTGACCAGCCAGCCACTGGGAGATACTGGGAGTTGTACTCCAACACATCTGGAGGGCACCAAGTTGGGAAAGGCTGTGCTATGCCATAGGAAGATTTAACTATGAAAAATGCAATGATATTAGGAGTTCAAGCCACCTCCTGAGATTAAACACCTGGTCCATAGCCACACGCATACAATTTGGATTTAACTCACTTGTTCAGTGATAATCCATCCGTTATACCTTGGAGGCTCTGATGAAAGCATCATGCTCCTCCATCTCTCAGGCCTTCCACAATCACTTCAGTGGGAGAATTGAGAGCAGAAGGTCTGTGTGTGCATGAGAGAGTGTCTGAGGCTCTAGATCTAAATGGATGAATTTAAATGAATGCAAATGCAAGCACTGCCGGTGAACTAGGTTGTGGATTCAATTTGAGAAGCAGTTATGACTTAACTCATTTTCCCCCTGGCATTTAAGCAATAAAATCCCAGTTACTTCATATAATGAGAAATCTCCATTATACATATCCATAAGATCTTTTATCTTTTTATAATATGAAAGTTTGTTTCATATATATTTCATATCATATGTTTTCTCAAATAATGTTACATTTTTTCCTTCGCTTTTAGTAAAGGAACAAGTCTGAAAATGTTGACTGGAGTAATCATGCTAGATTCAGTTGACTACTCCAGAGCAAATAATTCCAGGAATGCCTCTGATGCATATGATTTTGATAATAAGAAAAAGACTTGCAACATTCCAATTTGTATTATTTTATACTTTCACTGTGTTTGTGGTCCATAAAATGGGCTATATCATGTGATGGATGACATCCAACAATAGCAAAACAAATATTAAACTCATGCCAGAATTGTGGTTCCATTAATTTTTTTCTAAGGCAGCCTCCCCTCATCCTGGCACCCTCCAGATGTGTTGGACTACAAACCCCGTCATCCTCAGCAGCATGGGCAATGGTCAGGGTTGATGGGGGTAGGTTAGGCTGAGAGTCCGTGACTGGCCCAAAGTCACCCAATGAGCTTCATGGCTGTGTGGGGACTAGAACCCCAATCTCCTGAGTCCCAGTCCAACACTCTAACCATTACGCTACTCTGGCTCTCAAATAATCAGATAAAATCAATGGAATCAAATTTTCTACTGCTTTAGTATCAATGGCTTACTTGTCCCCCAAAATGACTGAAAACAAGCATTTACATTTAAAGTTAGCCACAAATGTGGATTGGCAGGTGTGATGCCTGCATCCTGTTGCAGCTGGGATGGATTCCTCACAAGTGTAGAAATATCAGATGAGGATAATCTTTCAGTGAACTATTAATTATTTGGTTACTTTCCAGTATCATGAACTGCAACAGCTCATTTTGTTCTAACTCACTTAATTTATTCTTGCCAGGATGCACTTAGGTGATGTATTTGCTAGTTCGATATATTCTGGGTAACATTAGCACTTCCTTAAAATGTGCTAACAGGTGTACAGGTGAAAAGTTGAACAGCTTAAAGGGTTCAAATGGTGTTAGAAAAGGCAATGGATGTTTTAGGCCTGCTCTGTAAATAGATTTACATTATCCTCCTTCTGAGCTATACAAAACTCTTAATGCTGCAGATTGGCTTTTTGGCCAAACGAACCCAGTGTTTGTTGCAAATGCTGGGTTTCTCTCCACATCTTTCCCCTTCTTCGGAGCAGGTCAGATTTGTAAAGCCACCTGGGGTGTACTATTTTGAACTTTCAGTTCCTCCAGCTTTTGTGTCAGAAGATCATTCCACACCTTTCCACAATGTGCATACTCTCCGTGCATGGAGGAGAAGGCTACCAATGACTACTAGTCCTGATTGGCTATATGCTACCTCCAGTATCAAGGCAGTATGCTTGCGTACACCAGTTGCCAGTGTACATCCTGCTTGTGGGATCCCGTGGGCAGCTGGTTGGTCACTGTGTGAACAGAACGCTGGACTAGATGGACCCTAGGTCTGATCCAGCATGGCTCTTCCTATGTACTATGCAAGACACATAGAGCTCCTAAAGCATTTCTGTACATTTCTGTACCCTATTGAGAACTAGCTAGGCTTTCACTCCTGTGTGGAAGCATGTCCTTTTCTTTTAATAAACTCCTGTCAGTTTGTAGGTGGAGGAAGGTAAGCCCAGCCTCAAGCCCAGCCTATATCAATTGTGGGAGAGGGTGCACATACACCCATAGTGCAGTGGTAGAGCATGTGGATTGCATTCAAAAGCTCCCATGTTCAGTTCCCATCATTTCTAGGAATAGCTGGTAAATACTCCTGTCTGAAACCTTGGCGAGCCATTGCCAGTCATTGTAGACACTGCTGAGACAGATGGGCCAATGGTCTGAATCCATAATCTATCTGATGGTAGATTATTGTTCCATCATACAAAATTTCAAACCAATCTGATACAATTGTCACAGATAGAGCAACTTAAAAGGTGCTGAAAATTGACACATTTGTACTGTTTACTCAAGTACAGCTTGGCATATCATACATTCCTTTCAAATTGTGGGGGAATCTACTGATGACCTTTATTCAGGCTTGTCGCGGAGGTGTGTGTTTCATTTGTTTGGTGACATTCTGAGCAGCAATTAAAAAAAATATCAAGTTTATTCTGACACCTGAAAGTCTATGGCAGCAACTGCTGGCAAAGTTATGTCAGGCATGCTCAGTTTCACTCAGAAGCTAGAATGCTGCCAGTACTCCAGTATTTTGAATTCATAGATGCCTAGATTATAGAGTTGGAAGAGGCCTACAAGGCCATTGAGTCCAACCCCCTGCTCAGTGCAGGAAACTAGAGGAGGGGTCTCCCATCCAAGTAATAACCAGGCCTGACCCTGCTTAGCTTTCCACGCTCAGACAAGCTGAGCCAGCATGAGCCACAGGCCTCTGCTCCTGTCAGCATTCTGACCGTGGGGGCATGGTAGCAGGGAAATGTCAACTGAGATAAGGGTGAGGTAAATTTGAAGGCTAAGGGAATCACTCTCACTGATGAAGAGAGGGATGAAAAGGAAAAGGCTATGCTGGAATCCTGTGCAGGCTTCCTCAGAGAGGTAAGCTATTCTGAACATACAGGGACATTTGTACACATCTACTCATTTAATGACTTGTTTTTGTTTTTGTTTTTTTCAGAACACTCTAAGAATACATTTCCTTTTAAAAAATCAGGGAAATTCAATGTAAAAAAAAAACACCCCTGCCTTTGTGTGTGTGTGTGTGTGTGTGTGTTTATAAGCAACAAACAGGCATGGGTCAACTCACAGGAGAATTCCTGTAGCAATACAGTACGGTTCAGATGCTTTATAAAGAAATACAGGGCCAGGACAATGTGGGGCATATTTTCTGGTCCCCGGTACTTCATCCTCCCCATCTGGATTTAGGCCTTAAAAATCCCAGGAAAAGTGTGGGTGCATGAAGGGCAAATTGTAAGCAAGCACAGTTTGTGACATTGCACAACATCATCCCGGATCATGAGGCATGTCTGTTAAGGCATCAGCCTAAGCTTCCAATTTCTTGGTTTTTGTGGAGTTTGAGCTGACATGAGATAGCCTTAACTCTGGTCATAAACCAGGAGGTGTTTTTTTTTTTTTTGTTTTGTTTTATATCCTTGAATGCATAATATTTAGTAGACATTACGATACTGCTTTTAGTAGATGTTATGATCTTTGCTTTTGCTTTATGCTGGTCTCCAGGGCTGGCCCAAGATATTTTGCTGCCTGAGACTAAGGACAAAATGGCAGGGCCCCCCCATTCCACATACAGAAACCAACTGCTCTGGCAGTTATTTTAACACTGGTGACAGCAGAGCATGATCCATTGCACCTCAGGGCAGCTGGCTTAGTTTAGGGTGCATAGGGCAGGCTGCATGGCACACACAGCTCTGTCCTCCAAAAACCTTGCCACTTCTCTGCAGCATCTGGTGCCTGAGGCAGCTGTTTCACTCTGCCTAATGGTAGGGCTGACACTGCTGGTCTTCACTGTCACCTGTTAGGAGACTTTCTCTTTCCCTCACTGTTGTTGTGGACACCTTTTTTTTGTTGTTGTTGCTAGGATCTAAGGTCCTATGTGTTGTTTGACACATTCAATACTTTTGACTGAACTGGCATCAGCAGATGCTTCTCTTCCTCTCCCACTAGAACGTGTTTAATGGATCATCTCAATACAAATGCTAGAACAGTTGAAATCTGGAAAGTTACTAGACTGAACCAAGGGAAGACTGTTTGATTTTCAAGAAAAGCTTGTTAGGAACAGCCAGTCTGATATATTAAAGCCTGAGGCAAATCTTTGATTTTATATTTGAAACAACTTTACAACCTTGTACCAGAGATTAAGAACAGTATATTTTTCCTGAGCTGCTTTCTTTCACTTCTGCAATACCTGTAAAAAGTGTAATAAGAGATACAGTTGTCCATTCCCTCTCCCCACCTCCGGTATCAGCAATGCATGCACTTGCCTAGCCAGGCAAATTGAAAGTGACATCTTATTTTTCATTTTTATTGTTTACATGTGGTAGTCTCATTTTGAAGCTTTAAATACATCATTTCTGAAGTCGCATAGGCATCCTGTCCAAGAAGATCTTTTATTGCCATTAATACTTCTGCCCACAATGCGCAAGTCTCTGGACATTTTCATAATATTATTAATTAATGGAGCACTAGGATGTGACATTTCTGGTATACATCACCAGTTCACCACACTCCCTAATTTTGTGTAAATCTTGGTGTTTTATAACTGCAGAGAATTAAATCTGCTATCAAAACAGACTTCTCTTTATCCTGAGAGCGTCATAAAATTTTAATGCCTTTATTATTTAGTGTGCTATATACGTCAGGAACAATTTTCTGGGTGTTTTTTTTTACCCTTGAGCATTTTTTTTAAACCTTTGCAGGATGCATTTCCCCCCCTGAGGTATCTCTGCATTGCCTAAATAAACGTCTACAGTGTCACAGACTGAGCTAGGAAGCCATTCTTTGGGATGCTGCAATTATGTTCGGATGCTGGTGGATGATTGGCTAGTTAATAGCCAGGGTTCTCTATTTCTCCCATAATATTCCATTAACATACACATCTACATTTCACCATAGTAATTTGCACAGACACTATCCAGTTTCTTTTCTCTGTAGCTCTGGCCAACTGGGATTGCCTTTCTGTTTTTTCATTCCATTAGTTTGTTCAGCTCTCTATAATATATTTAGGCAAAATATTCAGACAGGACATTCTGCTGAACTTTGGGTGGCCAGAATTTCCACACAAATGAATATTCAATTACCAAAGCTACCATATCTACAGTTCAGATAGATGCAAGTCATTCTGATCCATATAATTGATATGGGCTCTGGCCAAATTTAATGTTCTTCCATCCCAAATGCTTTGGAGCAGGTATGCAGGCAACCCTCTTTCTCTAAGGGTATGCCCTTGTAATAATCAGGAGGTAGAATCTATAGAACATGTCCTTCTGTTTTGTAACTTCTGTGCTGGAGTTAGACAGCACACGATTGGCTCCTTCCTGACCAAATTACCAGGAAGGTCAGTTCAATTTTATATTAAATATCTGATGGAAGATAAAATCGCAATGGTGTCACCGATAGTGGCTAAATTTCTATTTGTAGCAGTGAGAACAAGAGAACAGCTCACAACCATACAAATTGCTATTTGAAACTAAAAGGATCATATGCAGGGCCCAACTTGTGGTTACTGGAACGCCATATCATTGTGCTTATGTTATATCTTGGATCCAAGTGAATCCTGGTGTACTGTATGTTTCTATTTATATTTGGGTCTATTGACTGGAATAAATTTGATTGATTAGGAAGGAAAAAATATTGATATGGGGGGAACATGTGAGATATACTCCAAATATCCTTATTTAATGGGGACATTTCCTCCACTTCCCCCAGTATTTTCTTGGTAAACCACTCACCCTGTTGTTTACCTATTTTGCATTTTAGGAATGCCTTTGAAAAATATTGCTGCTAGTGTTTACTAGAGCTGTACCATTTCTCACCAGTTGCACCCACCTCCAAGTCATCAGTTTTGATTTGGCTAAAGTTTGGGGGAGAGGCAAAATTCTTTTCAGGGGAAAAGAATCAGAATGGCCACCATTTTGTTTTCCCCCAAAGCCCTGTTCTGAGGTGCCTTAGTTTTGAATTTGGGGAAATTCAAAATGGCTGCTACCATAAAAAAAAATTGCTGCCTCCTTTGCTGGTTACTGGGGGCCACCATTATAATGGACAGCAGCTGAATAGCTACAGAAAACCATTTCTATGGATATCTACACTACAGAGTATCTACAGAGTGGGTGGATCATTCCTCCAGCATCTCATTTTATTTGAGAGGTGTAGTGATTGAAGCAGCCTTTGTAAAAAATATAGCACCAGAGTGTGCCATTCCGTGCAACCCAGTTTTTAAACCTGAACTACAATGAAAACTCTTTTTTTGCATTTGATTTCTTTTTCTCCTTCCTTACTTCCTTCCTTCCCTCCTCCTCCTCCCTCCTCCTCCTTCTTTAAATAAGAATGCCTTTCAGAAAATCTTCCCAAGGTTACTTTATTCAAAAGCAGAGTCAAAGTTTTAAAAGGTGTCCCATGCCAATATTTCTGTGTGTGTGTGTGTGTGTGTGTATGTGTGTGGTGGAGGAAACAGAGATTGACAGTGTAATCCAATGCAAGGGTGGGGGGAGGACTAGTTTTGATGGTCTGCTCTGGGATCTTGATGAATCTGGAAGGTTTTCTTTCCTCCCCAGGGGATTTTCCTGCAGGTTTAGCTGGCTGTCCTGCTGAGGCCATGATTCTCACTTGGAATGAGGGGATGGACGACTTCAACCATCAATACTGTCACTCCCAAACATCCCCAACCAAATTGTAGAGCCATATCAGCTCTACCTTGTTATTCTGAGGAGCTGCAGGCAATGATACGATTGGGTCAATGACCTGGGCACAAGTAGCAGATGACTCATAATGAATATGACCAAACACAAGTAAGAACCCATTTTTGGGCTTATTCCGAGATGGTGATGGTGGGGAAGAAACTTTACTTCTCCACCACCATCACATCTGCACAATGTCATCCAATTGAGCTGCTTTAGGTGGCCTATTGAATACAGTTCTGGGGAACACAGTTCTGGGAGCCTTGAAAGGCCCACTGTGACTGATCTGCATTGATTTTGTGGATAAAATCACTTGCATCTGTCTTGACTTGGATGCTGTAGTTTTAACAGAAGCAGAGATGAATGCAGCTAGAGCATCATCTGGTTCTGTTGCTATGGATATTTTTCATCTCAAGGATGTGGGCAAGCTACTTGGAGAACTGAAGCCTACCACATGTGCTCTGAACACTTGCCTATCCTGACTGCTAAAATCTGCCAAAGCTAGGCAGGGATTATGGAACTCAGAGGTAAGCAATGCTTCTCCAAGAATTTCTGCAGCTCTTAAGGAGATGGTAGTGAGATCCTTTTGGGGGAAAACACACTCGTCTACATCCTATGATCAAGGACAATTACCACACAGTGTCCAATCTTCCATTTTCGAGTAAGGTGTTGGAATGGATGGTGACCTTTTAAATCCAGGTGATCTCGGAAGAAACTTATTATTTGAATCCATTTCAATCAGGTTTCAGGCTTCCCCCAGGCAGCTGGTTTGCCATTGTGTGAACAGAATGCTGGATTAGATTGGCCATTGGTCTGATTCAGCATAACTCTTCTTATGTTCTACATTTTTATGATAAGTGTTGATTACACTTTCAGGTCAAACAACAGGACAATAAGAGCAGGTCCCTCCACTGAAGACAACTGTCCAGTAAATGGGGCATGGGATGAACTCTATATTTCATTCGTTGCTACTTGCTACAGTAACACACCAGAACCAAAGTAGCCTCCAAAAATAAATAAGTGTGCTTGACATGCAGGTCCACCAATCTCCCTCCCCCCTCTTTACCATGTAATTGGGTAATTGAAGGTTAATCTACCAGTTAAATACTGCAGCCATCATTAACTGATTTATGGACTGAAATCTGGGTACACATAATAAAATATCTACTAATTAGTAGGCATAATTGGGCAGCTATTGCATCTTCATGCCAGGATACCCATGCATGATACCTGTGTTATTTCAGAGTACACTGTGCTTGCTTGGGGATATTTCTTGGTACTCTCTAGCCCCACCTACTGGGAATATTTCAGAGCCTTGATCTATCTTGGATGCATTCCAGGTCCTGGCTTTTAATATGTGAAAGAAAGGCTTTAGCAGACATAATGCTTTTTAAAAGTCCCACAGTGGGACTTACAGAGCCCCAACATTATAGTATTTTCTTAAGGAGGAATTAAAATTGTGTAGTCATGACCAGGGCTTTTTTTCTGGTGGAACTCACCGGAACTGAGTTCCAGCACCTTTTCTTCTATTAATTGCATTACAATTTAATCGCCATCTACTCCCGAGGAAATGTAATCCAAGAGTTCCGGTACCCTTTTCTCCAGAAAAAAAGCACTGGTCATGACAAAGTTCAATTATAATATCAACCATATCAATATCAATACTCTCCCTCTTCTGGAATATATAATCAGTTGCAAGGACTAACACTATTACATGAATTCTGTAAACATACTCTCCTTTCCCCCCTTTAATGTTGCATTTGATTTCAGGTCTTAGACCATTCCTTTTGGAAGACATGAACCTAACTGGACTGCTGAAATAAAGCAGGGACTTCTTCACCCATGCCTTTCTCACTTAATGTTTACAGTACACTGCTCTCAAATTCTATCAATAAATGTAATTATTAAGCATAAATCTATGCAGGCTGGGGTTGGGTCCAAAGAATGACAAGTAGAAGGAAAATAGCCACTAGCACTATTCCAGAAATGCTTCACAAGAGCTTTCACTAGAATTCACACCATCTATAATAGGTAGATATGCTCTTGATGAGTTTATTTTTATTTATTTATTTATTGCATTTATACCCCGCTCTTCAGCCAGAAAAGGCTCCCAGAGTGGCTTACAAAGATTAATAATAAGACAGTCTCACATTTCTGCTTGTGCAAGAGATTCCACAAGCTCTTGCACAAGTGAAAGACCATTTTTGGATTTAGTTTCATTTTGCTGAGCAGTGCTCCAGTGCTGGGTGTAAAATAGCCTTTCCATGAATGGAAGGCACCTTCCACATGCAGAAGTATATATTTGGATCCAACCCAAGATATTCAATAGATGCTGGCTTGTAGTGAATGCATACACTACTAGTCTCAATCAAAAATTAATCTTTGTTCTACTGAGAGAGCACACAATAGTTTATTGTCTCTGGATTCTGCTAGAGAATAAACTGAAACACCACCAAGAAAAGCCATAGTGAATACATGGTCTTGCAAACATCTTTATTGAACCTATTATCTATTCTGGGCAGCATTTCAGAAGACCTGATGTTAACCTTCTATAGGTATGGGCAGCTATTTATTAAAGAAATAATTAAGCACAGCTATTTCAACTAATTTAGTCCAATTTGGGAGGAAAATGGGAAGTGATCTGTTTTGCTTCCCATCAGACTTCTCGGACCATTCCAAAATACGGCAGAGTTGGCTCGTCTTTTCTCTTAAGAACTTTCAGCCAATACTTCACAACGCAAAATAATTGTTGCAGCCAGAGAATTCAAAGAGGTACAGCTCAGTCATCAGACTCTACTCTGGATATAAACTGAGTTGGAAGCTGGCCAGAAAGTTGCCAGCTGGGGAAGGACCACATAGAATCAATGTTTCCACTGTGTTTGTGGAAGACATGATTTAAAAACACACAAACAAAACCTCCAATTCAAATTATTTGAAAAACATTTCTGTCTATATTTGATCATCAAGCACTTCCTTACTGCATACCAACAACAGCAAATTTGAATAGCTGACAGGCTAAAAGGCCCACCTGCCAGCATCTTGGATTTGTAGATAATCTCATTCTTCACATCATGTCACAGTTGTGGCTACCCATATATTGCCACATGTCAGGACTTAATAAATGGAACATTATTTGCTTCTCTGGTCCAAATGTAGGAAAATATGAAACTATACTTGCTATGTCTGAACTAGAGAGGTGGATAGTGCTCCAGGTGGGAATTGTAGATATACAGTCATTTCTAACTACCCATTTGAGTAGCATCATCATGACACATTGTTTCATTGTCCTTTATATGACAATGCACATCTGATGGGTGCTGTCATGTAGGGCTTTTAGAAATCTGCTATCATAATGCTAAATCAGGCATGTACTTCTTTCAGGTTTCTGAAAGAAGTACATGCCACCACTACCCATGTGTAGTGTACATAATATCATTCTCCAGATCATCGAGAAAATGATGTATTGTGCACTTGTGTCACTCTTATGGCTACCCATTAATTGTAAATGTTAGGACAATTTGTGTACCTGGAATGTTATCTGCCTCTTTGATCTGGCTTAGCAAATGGGTGGGCAATGGTAAATTGGGATCTATTGGTAGATCTTTGGGTGATTTGCAGTAGACCAGCAAGGGTTTCTGACTTCCACTTGTTTATCAATAACAACTAAAAAGCTTCCCACCCCTAAATTGAGTTGCTGAAAAAGTACAGTGGCCAGAGGGTGAAGGGACAAGGAGTGGATTTTTGTGTGAAAGATTTTGTGAGCTTGCGTCTGATACTGAGAACAGCTTCCTCTGCTGAGCATATCCTCAGAGGCACCTTGTTCCTCATGTCTCCATCTGCCTGAACCACCATTTTGGACTAGGCTCTGGCTGGGGCATTACAGGGTCCTACTAAACACAAAGTATATTCTGAAAGCCTGAAGTCTGCCCACCACTGATTTAGCATTATGATAGCAGATTTCTAAAAGCCCTACATGACAGCACCCATCAGATGTGCATTGTCTCTTCTCCATATAAAGGACAATGAAACAATGTGTCATGATGATGCTACTCAAATGGGTAGTTAGAAATGACTGTATATCTACAATTCCCACCTGGAGCACTATCCACCTCTCTAGTTCAGACATAGCAAGTATAGTGGCTTGGTTTCTAAATGTTCTACCTGCCCACACATCCCAGCCTATTTATTTTATTTCATGTTTCAGGAGAAACAAAATGCACTTCAGCCACTCTTGTGGGTAGCTAGAAATTGCTTCATCTCTATAATAACTTATACCTAGAATGGTGTCAGCATCTCCAATCCAGGCATAGCAACATCTAGCTCAGCTAGGGGTGTGCGACACTGGAAAACTGGTTCCGTTTTAACTCAATGGACTTTCGACACATTTCCAACCTGATGGCCAAAAGCGGACTGGGGGGGGGGGGTTCGGCTTCCACAAAATTGCTCAGAATATTTGCACAAAGTTGGAGTCAAGAACTGCATATCTCTAGTGCGATTTGCATAAATTGGGGCCGACTTGTTAGATTAGAGTCATTGTTGTTGTTCTTGTTGTAGCATTTAACATGAGATGGATGGAAGCATCCTCCTCTCACTGCCTCTGCACACACTCCACCTTGGCCACCTTGAGTTTTCTGTGAGTTAATTTCAGATTCGTGCAAAATTCAGGCCTCCGCTCCGCAATTTGCGCAAATTTGCAAGCAGAGGCCCAAATTTTGCGCAAATTTCCCTGGCTTAAAAAAAAATATATTACGCAAGTCATGGCCCGCTTTAAAAACAGAAGTCCATTTGCTGGATAGATAACAATTGCTCCACATTGTGCTGGGGAGGGTGTAATGAAAAAGGTACATATGCCCACATGTGGTGGAGCTGTAAAAATGTTCTGGAATTTTGGCAGAAAGTGTTTGCAGAAATATCAGAAATAATTGGAATGGAATTAGAAGTCTGCCCAAAATTAGCATTGTTAACAATAACAGAAAAGTTAGTTTGTTTAAAAAATACAAAAGAATTGATTGTGAATTTGTTAACAGCAGCTAAATTAATGATAGCTAGGAAATGGAAAGTTCAACATGTCTTTTCAATTACTGAATGGTATAAAGAGGTATGGGATATCACGCTAAATGATAAATTAACTTGTAATATTAAGTGTCAAAAAGGACAATTGGAGAAAGACACTTTTGTGAACATTTGGGGTAAATATTTTGGGGGAGAAATATAACTTGGTCCCAAGAGATGGGGGAGTGCACACTGTTTATGTTGTATTTTTGTTTTTTGTTTTCATTATAAGTTGTATGATTGGAAAAATTCAATAAAACATATTTTAAAAAAAAGCAAGACAAGAAACCAAAAGAAAAAAAGAAAAAAAAGAAGTTCGTTTGCTGACTCATCTCACGTCAGATTGAGTTGGCGCCAGCGCAGGGTTGACAGAATGGAATCCACAGGGCCAAGTCGAGAAAATCCATCAGATTTTCCCACACACACCATCGGATTCCTCACGCATCCTTAAGCTCATCAGAGAAGAGTTCAGCATGTGTGCATAAGGAGCACTGGTTGGTGAAGATTGGTGAAGCTGATGTGGTTTACTAAAGAAGAGGTATGTAGCCAAAGCTGTGGTCTGATGCAAATTGGCAGATAAAAGAAAAGGAGTTGGCAATGAGCTTCCTGAAAAATCTTACCTTTCATCAAGTCAAGTTTCTAGGTCTTTGCCCTCTACTGTGTTCCCAATCTGGATTGGGTGTGTGTGTCCTGCGCTCGCTATTTACATTAGAAGAAAATTTGCTTTAGTGCGAATGGGAACTTTTCTTCTAATGCAAACAGCAGGTGTTGGAGCCCAGATCTGAATCAGGAACATAGCAGGG
Source organism: Shinisaurus crocodilurus (assembly GCA_021292165.1). Lineage (NCBI taxonomy): Eukaryota > Metazoa > Chordata > Lepidosauria > Squamata > Shinisauridae > Shinisaurus > Shinisaurus crocodilurus. The sequence continues at coordinate 34,794,450 of CM037876.1, forward strand.
GGCAGATAGTTAAAGCCCCCCTACCCCCACCAAGGTCCCAGTCCAGATTGCCTTCATCCTGCACCCGCTATTTAGTTGATAAAAGACATTCACATAAATGCTAATTGTGTGAATGGAGTCTAGTTTAGTGTGGCCCTAAGTCAACCTTTCTTTGGTTTAATCCTTCTCCTTAATGGTGCAGAACTATATAGGTGTCATTAACGGAAGGAGAGGAATTGTTAAAGGAAGAAGTGTCAGGACTAGGTAGCCTCCTAACTTAGTCCCCTAACAAATCTAGCCAAATTCTAAATTTTGCACAAGTACGTATAATGTACCCATGCATATCGGCAACATAACCAGAGTACAATGTGCAATGCACACAAAGAAGTGCAACAATGTCAAGAAAAAGCATGTTAAGAAGAAATATTCTAGTTCAGGGATGAGGAATTTGTGGCCCTCCAGTTGGTCTACAGCTGGATGGCCACAGTTGTTGGACTACAGCTCCCATCATCCCTGACTACTGGCTGTGCTGGTTAGAGCTGATGCGTGTTGGAGTACATCAATATCTGGAGGCCCACAGGCTCCTCACCCCTGTCCTAGATGGAAAAGTGCTGGTAGAGACATAGGCTTAGGTTCTGCATCACCATCAGAGCATTGCTGGTTCTACTACCATTGTTGTAGTGGCTCATTGACTGAAATTGGAAATCAGTGGAGTGCTGGAAGGCATCCACTTGGATGGAGCAGGATTAGAGTTTTAAGTGACTTCAGCTGATGTGGATGTTCCCAGCCTATCCTTGTTATAAGGCTTGTATTATGTTTGACTTCTATAAAAAAAAGGTGCTTGTCTTCCTTATTTAATATCTAAGCAAGGAGAACGTCAGATGATCCCTTGCAACACAATAGGCCATTGTTTTTCTAGTGATGCTTAAGAAGTTTGATCATGCAGGCCCAGCATGATGAGCAAAGGTCCCACATACTTGTACTCACAGGCATTCTTGCTTTGAAGTCAATGGCATTACTCATGTGCAAACCATTCACTCAAGAATGATAATTCTTCTCATGGTGATTGGCAAGGGAGCCTTAGCTTCATTGTAACTGAAAGGTAGGAAAGAACAGTGATAATTAAGGATTTGACAGATCACAGACTATTTCAATCTAAAAATTAATCGTATTTTTATTATTTTCAGATGGCAAACTTTTTGAGTTGGGCACAAGATTGTAACAAACAATGGAAATCTGATAATTTAACAGTCCAATGTCTTTCTATAGCTCAGCCTTCCCCAACCCATTTCCCTCCAGATGTTTTAGACTACAGCTCCCATCACCTGATGGTGCGTGAGTGACAGCAGAGCTTTGTGTATGCTGGATGGGAGATTTATAATTTTGTTTGTGTATAGAGGTTTATTATTTTATATATAGATTTTTTAGATTTTACTTTTTTTTGCGCAGCGTGCAGCGTGTTGGTTTGAAGCTGCTAGCTAGCTTGTTTGTCCAGTAATACCTTGGATTGCAAGTAACTTGGTCTGAGAGCGTTTTGCAAGACAGGCAAAAATTTTAAATAAATTTTGACTTGATAAACAAGCGACGTCTTGCAAGACAAGTCCGTAGGGATGTAACTGCTCGCCTCGAGTGGGTGTAGCGGGCCAAAATCGGCCCCGCTCACGCCCGCCAGAGACTCGCTTTGATATAAGAGTGTTTTGGATTACAAGCACGGTTCCGGAACGAATTAGGCTCTCAATCCAAGGTATTACTGTAATTTGCTTTTAGCTTTTAGTTTTTTTGGTTTGCAGACTATATATGACTGGACCAAGATCACCCAGTGAACTTGATCACAGAGCTGGGTCTGAACCAAGGTTTTCTGATCCAAGTTAAGTGCTTTATTCACTATATCACACTGGATCTCTCATGCAGACTACAAGTGTCTCCCCCTTGTTGGCTTTACATCCTGATATATATATATAGATACCTAATTGCAACAAATTCAAAATGACCTTGATGATAACCTTGTTTTTATCTCCCACTGCTGTGTAATGGTAGTAGGCGATCACTCGTGACTGAGTAAGATTGTCTTCCATGATAAAATTACAAAAAGAAAATTATAAAAAGGGGAAATTGTAAAAAATGGTGTAGACTCTAGCGATGGGTCCATAAGTGACTGTGGAGGCCAATTCTAGATCCACACAGCTTCCCACAGTGAGGACACAGGTTACCAGATAGAAGATGGTCCTGTAAAGGATTAGTTTGACATGCTTTTCGCTTAGCACGTTTCTCCCTTTCACCTTGCACTTGGGCTTCTTCAAAGTCCATAGAACCTTTGTGAAAGGCCAACCTCCAATTAAAGCGTTCATGGGCCAGAGCTTCCCAGTTCTTGATGTTTATATTGCATCTTTTTAGATTAGCCTTAAGAACATCTTTAAACCTCTTATACTGACCACCGATATTCCGCTTTCCATCCTTGAGTTGGGAATAAAGTAACTGCTTTGGGAGACGGCAGTCAGACATTCGAAGAACATGACCGGTCCATTGAAGTTGCCGTTGAAGGATCATTTTTTCAACACTAGTAGTCTTTGCTTCTTCCAGTACACTGACATTTGTTTGCCTATCTTCCCAAGTAATTCGCAGGATTTTCCGGAGGCAATGTTGATGAAATCTTTCAAGGAGGTGGAAGTGACGTTTATAGATAGTCCATGTTTCGCAGCCATACAATAAAGTTGGTAATACAATGGCTTCATAAACCAGCGTTTTGGTCTTCTTACATATATCCCGATCCTCGAACACTCTATGTTTCATTTGAGAAAATGCGGCACTTGCGGAGCTCAAACGATGCTGGATTTTACTGTCAATGTTAGCTGTAACAGAAAGATAGCTGCCAAGATAGAGAAAATGATCGACATTTTCCAGTATTGCCCCGCCAAGCTGGATAGATGGCATCACCAAAGGGTTAACTTGCACTTGCTGATGAAGCACTTCGGGTTTTTTGATGTTAAGCGAGAGGCCAAGTTTTTCGTATGCTTCTGCGAAAGCATTTAGGATAGTTTGGAGATCATCCTCTGAATGTGCGGAGACCACATTATCATCAGCATACTGAAGTTCCACAACGGAGGTTGTAATTACCTTAGTTTTTGCTTTCAGCCTGCTGAGATTAAAAAGCTTTCCACCTGTTCGATATATAATTCCCACACTAGTGGGAAGTTTCCCCTCGACAAGATGTAAAATCATGGTGATGAAAATAGCAAATAATGTTGGGGCGATAACACATCTCTGTTTAACACCTGATCCCACTTTAAATGGAGCACCATGAGAGCCGTTGTTGTCCAAAACCGTTGCCGTCATGTTGTCATGGAGAAGTCGGAAGATATTCACAAATTTATTGGTGAATAATCACTTCACCTTGAATTTAAACGTCAGCTTGAAGTGGTGAGTGGGCTTGTGTCATGGTAGCCCTCTCCTGAAGTCCCTGTGCAGGCTCCTATCACTTTCTGCACACATCAGCTTCTTACTTCTCTACTTTTGGCTATAGTACGTCCCTCATGTTCTTTAAGGACTTGTTCCCATATGCCTGTACCTCATTCAGTACCTCATCACTCAATGGCTCGGAGAGCAGAACTAGACACTGCAGCATACAGAGGGCAACTGCCCCATGTCTTCTTCCTCTCCTCCATACTGTTGAAGAATTGTCTATCCATGGCCGGATCCACATTACAATTTATCTAATCAAGTTAGCAGAACAGTACTGCTATATTCACGTTCCACAGTCACTACTCACAGGGCATACTCTCGTTAAATGTACTGCAGTCATCCAGGTTTGCCTTTGCCACCCTACACCTAACTCTGTAGCGGTAGAACTGGGCATTACCTTGAACAGGGCTATTTTTTTTTTTTTTTTGGCTTTGTCATATCTGCACAGGTGCAAATGAGTGCAGGAGCGACATTTGAAAAAAGAAAAGAAAAGCCTTTCCAGCCCTTCACAAAAAAGAAGACTGCTGCTGCTGCTGCTGCCACCACCCTCCCATGGGGTCAGGGTGAAGCCAGCAGGGCCCACACACATTTGAATTCTCTCTTACTCTGCAATCCTATACACACACTTACCTGGGATAAGTTAATTGAACTCAGTGGGACTTCCTTTTGAGTAGACATGCACAGGCCCAAGCCCTAACCACCGATCATTTGGTGGTTTCCACACAATTGTGCAGTTTCTCCCCCCCCCATTCTAAAAGTTTGAAATGTCTGTCCTAATGCTTAGTTAAGGCCAAGCTAAAAGAAGTTAATCAAATCATGCGTAGCAGAGCTATTGATTCCAATGGAGGTTTTTTTTTAAAACACCTCCATAGGGAAGGTGGAATTTCAGGAAGAAAATGGGAGGGTGGAAGCTTAAATCCCCCCCTCCCGGATGGAGCACCATGGTCCCAATCCAAATTGGGGCTGTACACGCTGATACTAAAGTAAATAATCCAATCACACTTAGCAGAGCTATGTGTGATTGGATCTGAATAATGTTTTGGCCCTTACTGGTCATAGGAGCTTTATGCTGTATTTTTGGCTCTGCCCTTTTGCCTTCAGCCCCAGCCGCCACTGGCATGCGACCCCCAAGATCTTCTCCAAAATGGAATTCAGCCCTTGGGCTGAAAGAAGCAACCCTGCTCTATTCCAGCCACACCAGGCCCTCATCATCTGTTCTCTCCTTCCTCTCCAAGGGCCTTCAGCAATCTTCCTTGCTTCTTGTGATTGAAACCCACAAGAAAGGGCACACAGATAGGGATAGACAAGATAACCTCATCTGTTATCCTATAAGCCCTGCCCAGTTCATTCAGTTTGGATCTGTAGCATCTAAAAGAATGAAGTGACCAATTATGCACAAGCTGGCCATATTTACAAGAAAAGCCATTAAGAGTCAAAGCTTCAAACTTCATCCAATTTACCACATATCTGGAGGCTTAACCAAAACTATTATTGCATGAAAGAATGGAGAAAATTGAGAACAGGGCTTTGTAGACTGTTAACAAAACATGACCCATGTACACACAATATACAGATTGCCAAATGTCAGTAAGAGTCCTTTTTGTATTTTTTTAGTGTCTAATTAACTGTGTCAGGAGTTCAAAAACAATTAGGAATTCAAAAGGACAAGGGGAGAAAGGAAAAAGAGGGCATTGCCTAATTCCTCAGTATATAAATATTTCCATGTTATGCTGCAGGACTTCATCAAACTTGAAAGAGCACCATCAGGTAGTTTTCACAATGTTTTAAAATCTTTCCCATTCAAAAACTCTCTTGCTGTGTCTAATCAGCCTCTGGAAGTTTGATGTCGAAACCTGTTTCCTCCTGACATTTAAATGGTATGCTAGATTTTCCATGCCATTACAGTGGGTTTCACATCAATGCATTGGTGTGAAACCTTTCTTGACTCATAGAAGTGAAACCTTGGACACCAACTGGCTGAATTGGGGTGGTGCCACAGAATGTTCATAAACATTACAACTTCTCAAGGAACAAAACTGCCAGCAATGCAATGTTAACAATTCAGTTTCTGAAAGAAGGGAAAGCTGTCAGTTTGTCTACTTCACCCAGATCCTATGGAAGGGTCAAGTGGATGGGGCAGGCTAAAGACTGGAAAACTGACTGGAAACAGATTGCAGAAAACAGGAAATTTAAGGGGCAGAGAACCAAGAGAGGAGAGTGTTTGAAGGAAATGGGCAGAATAAGCAGCAGAATGAGATGCAAGAGCCAAGGGCAGATGGAAGAGAGACTGAAGCCTGAGGAAAAGACTTGAGGACCAGAGAGTTAAGAGCACATCGGTTTGCCAAGTCTGGACCCTGAAAAGGTTCATGCACCTTTTTAGTAAGCAGGAAGAATGAATTGTGCCAGCTGTGGCTGCCACCTTCACTGCAGCATTGTGATCTGCATATCCTAAGGGGCACAAAGAGGGTCAAATGGCAGTGGAATGGGCATGGGCTGAGGTATTAAACTTGATGTTTTGATTTTCACTAACCAGACAATTCTTTGACTACAGGCTTCTAATAAAGAAAAATGTCCTAAACTCCAATGCTCAAACTGGAGTGGTGGTGGTGGTGGGGGCGGCGGCGGCAGTGGATCTCAATTACTCTAGTCTTTGTGATGCCATAGATGTCTGCTGTTTGAGCATTCATTTCTATAATTCCTACAGATAGGATAGTTAGATGCAGCAGAATTATTGAATGGTAGGGTTGGAAGGGATCTCAAATGTTATCTAGTCCAACCTTCTGCTGGTACAGGAAATCCACTGTTACAATATCCCTGGCCATCCAGCCTGTGTTTCAAAGCATCTAACAAAGGAGAGTCCAGCACCTTGTGAGGCTGTCTGTCAAACAGCTCATACTATCAGGATTGGAAGTTCTTCCTGATGTTTAGTTGAAAATCCTCTTTCTTGGAAGTAGTAAAATGGCTCCTTCTAATACTTTTGTAGAAGAGCTAATGGTGCCACTTTACTCAGCCCTGTAGCAGCTCCATAAAATGAAAATATGTGCATGCCCCAAAGATGCCCAGCTTAAGAAAGACATAGGAGTGCTGCCCAGTATTGTAACATCTAGTAGTTAGTCATCTAAACTGATACAAGTTTCAGTTCCCATGTCTAGGGTTGGCATCGTCAGGCACCTGCTGAGGCCCATACTGTTGGATTCTGCGCCGCTGGGGGGGGGGGGAACAAAGTTCAGCAACTATGTACCCCAGCAGCTGCAGGTGTAGCAGCGTTGAGAACGTGGTGTGGATAATGCTAGTCCAGAAGGTAAAAAGCAAAACACAAGCCTGTTTCTTTAGCAAAAGGTTTACTAAAACTAAGACTTGTAAAACAGGAACAGAACATATACAGAGTGCTAATTACAAAAGTGCAAGAGAACAGTATGTCAGACAAAAACAATGTACAGTCTGGACATACATAAACTATCTCTATAATTACACAATGCTCTACTCATATAACCAATAAATCCTTCTTACAATAAACTCCTTTCCCCCCCAACAAGAACATAGAGACATTGACCCACCTTTTATACATATCTGTACAGTTCCACCCATAGATGATGTAATGCCAGCTGCACCCCACAGAATGATGTAATGCCAGCTGAAAACAATCTATTGGATCCGGCACCAATGTAACCTTGGAGCCAACAAGGAAAAAACTGTACACCCTTCTACACTGGGCCAAAGGTGACATGCTCTCATCCCAGTGACCTTGGGACAGATCTACTGTTTCCAGGCAGATCCTTCTAGCTCGAAGGCAAACCTTAGAATATGGAGACACCATATTCCAACACATACTCCAGCAGGAGACCTACTGCCAGCCCTTTGACCCTGCTTTTCTTCCTCCTTGCTGTCTCTGCCTGAATGGGCAATGCTGACAATGGTGAGGAGGAGGGGGCTGACTCACTAGGCGATCACTCGTGACCGAGTAAGATTGTCTTCCAGGATAAAATTACAAAAAGAAAATGATAAAAAGGGGAAATTGTAAAAAATGGTGTAGACTCTAGCGATGGGTCCGTAAGTGACTGTGGAGGCCAATTCTAGATCCACACAGCTTCCCACAGTGAGGACACAGGTTACCAGATAGAAGATGGTCCTGTAAAGGATTTGTTTGACATGCTTTTCACTTAGCACGTTTCTCCCTTTCACCTTGCACTTGGGCTTCTTCAAAGTCCATAGAACCTTTGTGAAAGGCCAACCTCCAATTAAAGCATTCATGGGCCAGAGCTTCCCAGTTCTTGATGTTTATATTGCATGATTTTTTTAGATTAGCCTTATGAACATCTTTAAACCTCTTATACTGACCACCGATATTCCGCTTTCTATCCTTGAGTTGGGAATAAAGTAACTGCTTTGGGAGACGGCAGTCAGACATTAGAAGAACATGACCGGTCCACTGAAGTTGGCGTTGAAGGATCATTTTTTCAACGCTAGTAGTCTTTGCTTCTTCCAGTACACTGACATTTGTTTGCCTATCTTCCCAAGTAATTCGCAGGATTTTCCGGAGGCAACGTTGATGAAATCTTTCAAGGAGGTGGAAGTGACGTTTATAGATAGTCCATGTTTCGCAGGCATACAAAGCCCCCCCCCCATAAACCAAGGGCTTCCTCATCACTCCCATCTTTTACTCTTTCAAGCGTTAAGCAGGACTTTTCTCTTTTCTATTTGTTGTGCATATTCTCAAATGTTTTAGCTTTGCTAATTTTATATTTTGTTTGTTTTGTTTTGTTTTGGGTTTCTAATATATACAATTTAGTATTTCTCTAATCCTGCCCCCCTTTCCCCCCAGTTTGTGCTATTATAGTTTGTTTGTTTGTTTGTTTGTTTATTTATTTATTTATTTATTTATTCATTTATTCATTCATTCATTCTCTATACTGCCCAATAGCCGAAGCTCTCTGGGCAGTATACAACAATCAATTAAAAAACAACAGCAATAAAATCCAGTTAAAAATATAAACAATAAAACATTATGAAATTTTTGAAACCAATTTTAAAAATATCCCTAAAACAAGTTAATAAAACATGACCGCTGAAAACAATTTACCACCCCACCATATACCATTTAATTATTAAAAGCCTCAACGTAGAGGGCAGTCTTAAGCTGGTGCCAAAAAGATAATAGGGTTGTTGGTGCCAGCTTGTTGCTGGTAATAGACACAGAAGTGGCAGTCTTTCTGTATATCATTGTAAAGAAATATAACTATAACCAAACACTATCATAAGCTTTGATGTATGAAATGATGGCTATGCCATATTACTCTTAATTGTGTGACTTCACATGAAGTGGATCGTGTGTATCCTAACCTAAGAATTAACTGAATATCAAAAACTGGTTGGTAATTTTTAGTTTTGTTGATTGTTATATGTTTTGTGTTGTTTGTTGTTTTCTTTTATGGAAATAAAAAGATTTCAAATTAAAAAAACTGGTTGGTAATTTATCCCATATAGATGCCAATTTAGAAACAATAGCTATAATTTAATTAGAAACACAACACACATCTCACTGTAGTGGAGGGGATTATGACTAGGTGACCTGTGTACCTGCTCAGTCTGCTGCGCAAGTGTTAACTTTTGATAGGCAATTTCAAGACCCAACTCTCCCTTCTTTGGTTCTTTGTCTTTAAACCATAGTTGGACTGGACAGCCCTTCAAATGGAAGACACCTTCAAATAGAGGACAATCCTCTGACAGCCCTTCAGACAGAGGAGAACTGTCCTCTGTAAAATAGGACACTTGGCCATCCTATTTGATAATGTTCAGCTGAGAGAGAGAGAGAGTTGGTAGACTGCTGCCTGTATACCCCTAGCCTTAGCAAGATTCTCTTTATCCCTTTGCCTGCATTTTTCTGCCATCACCTTCCTGCTCAGCCAGGTGACTGAACAAAGCATACAGCTGTCCCTGCTAATCCCTGAGCAATTCCCATCCATCCATGGTGGTAGCTCACACATAGACATGATGGCTGAGTCATTCAGGGGCATGGGGAAAGGACCAAAGGAGATGCACTGAAAGCCTTTCCCCTTCCTCTGCCTGATCCCTTCCTCCTACTGAAAATTATTGCAGGTCTATACTTGAATTATGAAGCTACTAAGGGCCAAAGAACACATTACAAACATCAAGGCCTGTGGTTTACGCTGGCTCAGCTTGTCTGAGCGTGGAAAGCTAAGCAGGGTCAGGCCTGGTTATTACTTGGATGGGAGACCCCTCCTCTAGTTTCCTGCATTGAGCAGGGGGTTGGACTCGATAGCCTTGTAGGCTCCTTCCAACTCTATGATCTATGAATCTATGTGGAGCTTCCTCGAAATGGACTCCATGGAATGACTTACTGCTACCACAGTCATAAAATATAGCACCAACCATCACATCATTTGGGCACCTTGCATGGAGAGTTTCTGTTCCTGGGCTGCCACTTTTAGGAAGGGGGGATTTCACTGCCGTGAATATTCTGTGCCAGGTACCAGAATGATATGTTACAGCTGTGACAGGCTAAAGCAAGGCGAGTCAAACATCTTTCAGCCTGAGGGCCAAATTCAATTTCAGAGAAGCTCTCTGGGGCGCCATTCCTGTGAGGCCAAAGATACCAGCATCTTTTAGCTTGAAGCTCTCACTGCCAGCAACTAAGCCTGGGAAGAGGCCTTTCAACCTTTTAGAATGAAAAACAAACAAACATGAAAGCCAGGAAACCACCAAATGATTGGCAGCCAGGAAAAAGGGGGTGGGGCCAGGGGGAGGGGCTGTGGCCATCTGGGGAACTCCAGAGGACTGGATTAGGACCCCGGATGGGGCAGATTTGGCCCGTAGGCTGAAGGTTACAGACCCCTGGGCTAAAGTATAGCATGGATGATATCTCCTGCATGAAGTTCACCACACATGTTTTGGCTCTAATTTATAGTTGTTTGGGCTTCTTTGTCAAGAAGATTTGGCATCATGGCATGTGTGACTGCAGTGCAGCATTGTATACAATTAAGATTGCAGCAGGGCCAACATATCACCTGAATAGCAGTAAGAAAAATATCAGAGGCAGTAAGCATTTCTTATTTTGTTGCGTTTGGTTTGCCAAACATAGAAGACACGGCAGTTCAAACAGCTGCTGTTAAGCTACTCCATTTCCTTTACGTCTACATTTCTACAAAATCACAAATCATCTCTGCTGGGAGGATTTAAATTGCCACTTAATGTCTTTACTGAAGCTGGATAATATGGTATCTTGCCTTTCTTTGGCAGCCATGCCGTACCCAACATGACATCAGATTAAAGAACTGGAAGTGCCTTGCAGAGCATTGCTTCCGCTCTGGATAAAATCACTCTTTCTGCAATAATCATCAAGGACTCCATATATTTTCCATTTTGGATTGCAAAAGGGTCCTTCTCCTACTAATGACTCAGCCCAAATGCCCAGTGGCCTTGATGGGATCAGACCTGGGCCAAAGGTCCAACATTTACGTTTTGCTAGGAAATGTAGTTCATTTTTCATGAAAGGGAAAAAAAACAAAAACAAACCAACCAATCATACCAATATATGATGAATCTGAACTTTGTGACCATTTCAGGATGTTGTGCGGAGAATATGCAATGCCCTGAGCTTCAAATTATTGAATAGATTTCGCATAAAGGGTCAGATGTGTCAATTCCAGGTTTGGCTCATGGCTGCGGTAGACATCCCGTTCTATGAAATGTATGGCTGATGCACAAGTGTATTTCTGCAAAAGTCATCTTTGGGGTTTGGGAAGGCTAACTAAGATTAGTTGTGTCTGTGTGCAGAAGAATGAGATATTATAAGGGAAACATGGGACAATAACAGCAACAATGTGTTCTCAACGCCACTGAAAATACTACTACATTTTCAAATCTTCCTAGAAATCTTTTCCAATTTCCCAAACAGTGCTGATCAGTCCAGTAAGCAAAGGTGGTTGTGGTGGCCGGATGGTTGTGGAGTCCCACTTTCTTTTTGTACTCCTAAAGTGCAAGGCATGTTCTGTTCCCACCTGCAGAATTAAACCAGGAGTATTCTCGTTGTCTCTTCAAAATGTGTGGTTTTTAACATTGGGCAGCACAATCCAATGTGACTGCCCATAACCCTCCGAACTCGGAGGATTATGGGCACCTAATGGAGGAGGGAAGGAGCACGGAGGTAAAGGTTGCTGCTACGCTCCTCCTGCTCTGCAAAAGACTTAGACAGCTGATTTTGGCCATCTAAGTCTTTTGCCCCGGCTCATGAGGAGGGGAGGCTGAGCCGCCACCAGGATACAATGTATTGTGGCGGAGCTTTGCTCCTCCCCTCCTTGCCCCCTCTCCCCACCCATGAACCTCCAGCTTTGAGGTTGGTCTTCTGACCTCAGAACTGCAACCGGCGTGGTTCTTTCCACGCCAGCTGTGAGGACAGAGGGAGGGTGCCCCGCCCCCGAGGTCAGGCTCCCAGTTCCAACCGTGAGTACTTTTCTGAGGTTGGAGCTGGGACTCCATCCTTTCCTAGGCTGTCTAGACTAGAGGCAGTAGGATTGCACCCTTACTGTGTTTATGTTTTTGAATGTTCTTGTTTTTATTATTTTAAGGTTTCATTGTTTTAAATTGTTGTATATCACCTTGATGACTTTTTAGCAGACAACACAGTATATAAATGTATAATAATAATAATAATAATAATAATAATAATAATAATAATAGTAGTAGTAGTAGTTGTTATTATTCTCCACCCCAAATTATTTCTTCACTAACCACTTTGTCAGCAATCATTTGATTCAAATGCAATTGCATTCTTTAATGTCTCCTGAGTATCCGTCGATGAGCTGGAGCACCTGATGAAAGTATAATTATATTCTTTGATACTGGAGAGGATATTTCAGTATCTCCTGGAAGTTGTTCAATAGGTTGTTCCACCAAAAGGAGTTATTCATTAGTCATTGTGCACTGAATTTTTTTAACAAATGAGAAAAGGAAAGGCTTGGGTTGATTATTTATGGTTTATGAAACAGAATGTGATGTTTACTTTCTTGACAGTGGATATGGGTCAGACAAATAAAAGACTAAGGGTGCAATCCTATGCAAGTTTAGACAGAGAAAAGGCCTACAACTCCTGGCATGCCCTAGCCAGCTATGCTGGAGTCTAGTCAAAGTTAAGACCTTTTAATTCCCACTGACTTCAATTTAACACATGCTTGATTTTGGTTTGATCATATTTTTATGCCTTGTCATTATGAGGCTTATCCTTCCTTAGGGATAAAGGTAGATAAGAATTTCAGGGCCAACAATTTGCACATTGCACTGAGTGGACTGTTGTCATTTCCTAACCATTGCTTTTCTTCTAATCAGATGTTAAGCTAGCTAGGGGATCTTGAGTGTAGATTTTATGTTTTAATGATTTGTAGCCACTTTGAAAACCAGATATTCGAAAATTAGCCTAGACCATGATAAATTCATTCATTAATTTAAAGGATGCTGTATTTTCAAAAGTTGGATTTGAAGAAGTTGGATAGTAGTCCCTCAGTTGCATGTTGATTGACTAAGCACTCAACTGTTGTTGATCTTTGGAATCAATTAATATAATGAATGCCAATAATTGTCTATTATTTTAAATTGGAAATTCTTAAACTTTGCTGCATTGAAGACCAACTACTCTGGTTTGCTTTTTCTCTGTAGACCCCCACATTTTCCTACCTTATGTCCATCACATGGGAGGAAGATTGAAAGGTCCTTTGTCCAGCTCCTCCAACTTGAAATCTGATTCTCTCCATTTGATTTAATCATGATACATCTCTCCTCTTCCTCCTCAACATACTACTTCAAGAAGGGAGGACCTCTCCAGTGGAGTTCCTTGTGCAAGAAGTTTGCTAGGCCATTGTCCAAATGTTTCCACTGTGGAACATAATCCTCTCCACTGGGTCCCATTCATCATCTTTCCATTCATTAACATTTCCACTGTAGCCATTTGTAGTAGTGCTGATGACACACAAACAGCTTTTCAATTTAAGGTTTAAAATTTACATCGAAAAATCAGCATAGTAGAATCTTCTGAGAAACCTCAGACTCTTCAGCATTTTCCTTTTATTCTCCCCCCCATCCCTACACACACGCGCGCGCACACGCGCGCGCACACACACACACAGTTTAAGAATCACTGCCTTAGAAGGCTAAGTTCAATCAACAAGAGAAGAATCACATTGCAAGCTCGGGATTGTACGGACTTTGACTGCATATTGCATCCAAGTCTGCGTTCAGTCCAGAAGGTGTGAACTGGGTAAAATCCTGATCAGAAATGAACTGAAACAAATTTCCCATACATCCCTATGCCTACACCAGGGGAAGGTGTAACTTGGAGGTCTAGTTGGAGATTCTTCAGTGGTTCCAGGTGGCCTGCAGGTTGCTGTTCAGGCAAAGGGCTTTAGAAAATCTGGATACACAGGAGTTTTCAGAACATTGTTTTATTCCACAATGGGATATCAGATAGGGTGGAAAGGTACTGATGGTTGTTGGGTTTTTTAAAAAAGGAATTCAGACTATTGGTCCTTCTAGTTCAATATTGTCTACACCAGGGGTGGGGAATGTGTGGCCCTCCAGAAGTTGTTGGAGTGCATCTCATAGCATCCCTTACCATTGGCTATGCTGGCTAGGGCTAATGGGAGTTTCAGTCCTACAACAGGTGGCATCGAGAGCACATAATGCAGGCCACATGCTGAAGCTAAGCAGGTATGAGCAACAACAACAACAACAGGTATGAGCTGGGTCAGTGCTTGAATGGGTGACTGCCTGGGCTGCCCACATCTGTTCTCCTGCATTGAGCAGGGGGTTGGACTTGATGGCCTTATAGGCCCCTTCCAACTCCACGATACTATGATTCTATGATCAATCCTGGTCTACACTGACTGGTAGTGGCTGTCTAAGCTTTCAGGCAGGAGTTTTTCCTAGCCCTGTTTGTAGATACCAGGAATTGGAATTGGGATCTTTTGACCACACAGAATATGCTCTACCACTGAGCTACAGCCCTTCTCTGCACAATCTTCCTTCCCGGGCTGAGTGGAAAGGGGATTGAAGGGTGCATTTTGTTTATATGCTTGGGCCCTGAGCATTGGAAGGTGCACATCTGGCTTAGTGCACCTCCCTCCCTCCTACCTGCTTGTTGTGACATCCTATAAATCACAATAATGTGGGTTAATTCCACTTCAGTATAGGAGTGTAGACCAGATTATCTTCAGGTCCTTTTCCAGGCCTAAAATGCTATGATTTAAAGGGTCCTTTTCCCCATCCCACACCTTTTGATGGACACAGATATTAAGAATTTGACAAAGCACATTGAAATGAAATAAAAATCCCATGAGGCACATGTGCAACCCCCCTTCAGCAGACTTTGCTTTGCTGCAGCTGCAATCATATGCTTAACCTCAGGGGTTGAAAGGTTCTGCAAAACTGGAGAAAGTTCACCTCTATCCTCACAGGGGATTTCTAAGAAATTTCTTGGCAGCCAGCCACCCCCAGGTGACCGACACTGAAATGCAGCAGGCAGATAGATCTGTGTGCTTATGCAAATATCCTCAGCTTCACTATTGGTATATATTTCTGGACCCAATTTAATATACCTAAGCCTTTTCTGATTTCATGATACTTTTATTGTACAGCGTAAAGTTTGTACATAAGAATTTGGAAACATCACCATATGTCTTTTCTTGTCTTGCTGCTAGAAACTGAATAGTTACAGACTCCTTGAGAAGTACTTCATAACTTTCTACACTCTTGCTGAAATAACAAAGAGTATTGTAGTTGTAGCACCTTAAAGACTGACAGAATTGTTTATTATGGCATAAACTTCCATGGACTAGAACAGGGGTGGTCAACTTATGGTCCTCCAGATTTTTCACCTCCAACTCTCATCAGCCCTAGCCAACATAGCCTGTGGTGAGGGATGATGGGAGTTGTAGGACAAAATATCTAGAGGGCCACAAGTTGCCCACTCTGATGTGAAGGGTAACCTTGTATGGCTAGCCAGGTATTCGACTGATGGTCCTGAAATTCCTGCCTGGTTTGTCATCTCCGCTGTGTCTTCAGACCTGGGGATGACAAGGGGAGCCCAGGAGCTCAGGCAACTGGTATGGAGTCCTCTGGTGCCACAGATGGAATTCTGGGGATCTGAAGGCTCTGCAGGAATAGTGGAGTCCTTTGGGTTGTTGCCTGTGTTGGGGTTTGCTAGGGAGTCATGCTCCTCCTGCTCCTCTTCCTCTAAGAGCTCAGGTTCACTATCTGCATATGGCTGGACCCAGAAAACAATACTACATAAAAGTTCTTGTCTGTCACACCCACCTGCTGATGGTGGTGGACAGACTGCAGAACCTCCAAAGGATCTCAGATAGGGTGGCCACCTATGCATCACCAAAAAAGGGCAGCAATTTGCATAATATTTGCATATGGTAACATATGTGTAAAAATGCACATTTAGAAATAATAGCTATAATTTAAATAGAAATACAAAACATCTCACCATAGTGGGGGAAATTGTGACCAAGTGACCTGCTCAGCCTGCTGTCCAGGTATTAACTATTATTGGGCAACTTCAAGGCCTCTGCTTGCCTTTCTTATGGTTCTTTATCCTTAAGACCACCACTGCCGGGGAGAAGAGCAAGCCAGGCAGGTGGGTCCAGCTCTGCTGCTGCTGCCGCCGCCTGTGCGAGGCCAGCCCACCCCACCGCACCTGTGGGACTGCCGCCTGCCCCCTGCAGGCCCGGGCTCAGCCGGGAGCCGCCTTGCCCCACCTGCAGCTGCTTGGAAGGGGACTATAAAGACCAGGCCCCAGCTGACCCGGGCACCTCCTCACCACCACTGCCGGGGAGAAGAGCAAGCCAGGCAGGTGGGTCCAGCTCTGCTGCTGCTGCCGCCGCCTGTGCGAGGCCAGCCCACCCCACCGCACCTGTGGGACTGCTGCCTGCCCCCTGCAGGCCCGGGCTCAGCCGGGAGCCGCCTTGCCCCACCTGCAGCTGCTTGGAAGGGGACTATAAAGACCAGGCCCCAGCTGACCCGGGCATCTCCTCACCACCACTGCCGGGGAGAAGAGCAAGCCAGGCAGGTGGGTCCAGCTCTGCTGCTGCTGCCGCCGCCTGTGCGAGGCCAGCCCACCCCACCGCACCTGTGGGACTGCCGCCTGCCCCCTGCAGGCCCGGGCTCAGCCGGGAGCCGCCTTGCCCCACCTGCAGCTGCTTGGAAGGGGACTATAAAGACCAGGCCCCAGCTGACCCGGGCTCACCACCACTGCCGGGGAGAAGAACAAGCCAGGCAGGTGGGTCCAGCTCTGCTGCTGCTGCCGCCGCCTGTGCGAGGCCAGCCCACCCCACCGCACCTGTGGGACTGCCGCCTGCCCCCTGCAGGCCCGGGCTCAGCCGGGAGCCGCCTTGCCCCACCTGCAGCTGCTTGGAAGGGGACTATAAAGACCAGGCCCCAGCGGGGTTGCCCCTTTGGGGGAGCCACTTCGGGGGTGGCACGAGGGCGAGGGCCTGTCCCCCTGCTGTTGGGGATATAGGTGGGGCTGGGAGTTTTAAAGAGGCCCTTCCTTTTTGAAGGGCTGGGGTTTTTTAGGGGTTGATTTTAGGGGTGGGTCTCCCGCCTGACTGGCGGAAGCGAGGGGGCATGTGTCTCTCCAGGGAGATAGTGGGGGGAGTTCTGGGGGGCAAACGGTACCAACGTTGAGCGGCAGGCGCTGGCAGAGCGCTAGGGGCAGGCCACGCCGAGTAAGGGGAACAAGGGATCGATGCTTAATATCTATCCCTTGTTCCGGGCCTGCCCAGAGCCAAGGGATAACTGGGGGATGTGTTGCTCCTCCCCCCACCCTGCGTTTGCTGTTGTGCAATGCCAGGTCCGTTACCCAAAAAACATCTCTCATCCATGACTTGATCATGGATGAGGGTGCGGACCTGGCATGTGTTACGGAAACCTGGCTGGACGAGGCCGCTGCTCCAACTCTGGCGGCCTTGTGACCGGCCGGTTTCTCGTATGCCCAGCAGCCAAGGGTTGGGGGACGGGGAGGGGGAGTGGCTGTTATCTACCGGGAGTCCTTGGTCCTCACCAGACTCCCTCTCCGGGAGACCAAGTTTATTGAGTGCATGTACTGGAGGTTGGGTCCAAAGGGCAGCCTGGGGATTCTGCTCGTGTACCGTCCACCCCGCTGCACGACAGACTCCCTGGCCGAGGTGCTGGAGGTGGTCTCCGATGTGCGTGTGTTGTCCCCCAGGCTAGTGGTGCTGGAGGACTTCAACGTGCATTCGGGGGCTTCCCTCACTGGGGCACCTCGGGACTTTATGGAGACCATGGCTTCCTGGGAGCTGCACCCTGTATTAACTGGACCTACCCATGTAGCCGGTCATGCACTGGACTTGGTTTTTGTTTCCGGAGAGGGGGGAAATGATCTGGAGATCGGGGGTATATCCACCACCCCCTTGTCATGGTCAGATCACTATCTGGTGGGGTTGGATTTCTCGGTGCCACAACCCCTCTGCAGGGGTGAGGGACCTATTAGAATGGTCCGCCCCAGGCGTCTTATGGATCCGGATGGATTCCTGAACACGCTTGGGGAATTGGAGCACACAAACGGTAGCTCGGTCGAGACCCTGGTGGATGACTGGAATGCTGCAATCACCAGGGCATTAGACCGAGTTGCCCCGAAGCGCCCTCTTCGCCTAAACAGAGCTCGCGCGGCGCCATGGTTCACTCCGTCGCTGCGAGCTCTGAAACAAGAGGTGAGAAGGCTAGAGCGCCGATGGCGAAATTCCCGCTCCGAAGACGATCGAACACGGGTTAGAGCTGCATCTTCAGCCTACCGGGTGGCGGTGAAGGCAGCAAAAAAGAATTTCTATGCTGCCTCCATTGCGTCTGCAGAGTGCTGCCCCAGGAGGCTGTTCCAAGTGGTCCGGAGTCTGGTCGGTCCAGTCGCTCCGGACCCACTGGAACAGTCAAAAGCCTCCTGTGAGGCTTTAGCGAAGCACTTCGCAGATAAAATCGATCGGATTAGGAGTGGGATATCGTACGTCGTGGACACAGGGAGTGAGCGGGAGGAGGCCAATGGCAGACCGGTTTTGTGGGATCGGTTTCGGCTTCTTCCTTCTGATGAAGTGGACAAGGTGCTTTCATCTGTGAGGCCGACCACCTGCTTGCTTGACCCTTGCCCATCCTGGCTCATCATGAGCTGCAGGGAGAGACTGGGTGAGGGGATCAAGGCGGTGGTGAATGCCTCCCTCGAGGAGGGAGTGATGCCATCAGCCCTCAAGGAGGCAGTAATAAGACCGCTTCTAAAGAAGCCCTCCTTGGATCCCCAGGATTTAAACAACTTTCGCCCAGTCTCCAATTTACCATTTCTGGGCAAGGTGATCGAGCGGGTGGTGGGTGCTCAGTTGAAGGCACACTTGGATGAAGCTGATTATTTGGATCCGTGCCAGTCGGGCTTCAGGTCTGGACATGGGACGGAGACGGCCTTGGTCGCCTTGGTGGATGATATGAGGAGGGCTTTGGATAGGGGCGAATGCTCCTTTCTAGTCCTCCTCGATCTCTCAGCGGCTTTTGATACCGTTGACCACGGTATCCTCCTGGACCGTCTGGAGGGGTTGGGCTTAGGAGGCACTGTATTGCAGTGGTTCCGGTCCTTCCTCTCTGGAAGGTATCAGAGGGTAGTTCTCGGGGAGGAGGCTTCGGACCCTCGGCTGCTCACTTGTGGAGTGCCGCAGGGTTCCATCCTCTCCCCGATGTTATTCAACATCTACCTCAAGCCGCTGGGAGCTATCATCAGGAGGTTTGGGGTGCAGTGTCATCAGTATGCGGATGACACGCAGCTCTACCTCTGTTTTAAGTCCTCACCGAGGTTGGCCGTTGAAACCCTGTCCAAGTGCCTGGAGTCAGTGGGTGGCTGGATGGGAAGGAATATGCTGAAGCTGAACCCCGACAAGACCGAGGTACTTCTGGTGGGGGACAAGGGAAGGTTAGGGGATGTTGACCTGGTGCTGAATGGGGTACATCTACCCCTGAAGGACCAGGTCCGCAGCTTGGGGGTCATTCTAGACTCCCAGCTGTCCATGGAGGCTCAGGTGGCAGCTGTGAGCCGGGCGGCGCTGTATCAACTCCATCTGATACGGCAGCTGCGCCCCTACCTTCCTAATCACCTGCTCCCATCAGTGGTTCATGCCTTGGTCTCCTCTCGCCTAGACTACTGTAATGCGCTCTACGTGGGGTTACCCTTGAAGACGGTCCGGAAGCTTCAGCTGGTACAGAACGCGGCGGCTCGCCTGATTAAGGGCAGCCGCCGGCGTGATCACATCACGCCAGTGCTTAAAGAGTTGCACTGGCTACCAGTTGCTTGCCGAGCCGAATTCAAGGTGTTGGTTTTGACCTTTAAAACCCTACACGGCTCCGGCCCAGCTTATCTCAAGGAGCGCCTCCAGCAACATCAAGTAGGCCGCTCAACAAGGTCTGCCACGGACGGCCTTCTCCTTATCCCATCAGCCAGAGCAGCCAGGCTGGTGGGGACTAGGAAGAGGGCCTTCTCTGTGGCGGCCCCCACATTATGGAACTCCCTCCCTAGTGACCTTCGCCATGCCCCCTCCGTGATGAGCTTCCGCCGTGCATTAAAAACATGGCTGTTCAGGCGGGAATATGGGGTGGGTTAGGTTTTTAATGAGAATTTTTTTATATTGTTTTAATTATTATATTTTATTGTGTTTTATTGTATTTTAATTGTACATCGCCCAGGGTGGCCGGGTGACCGGCCAGATGGGCGATTGATAAATGTAATAAATAAATAAATAAAAATTAAGCCAGACTTGAACTGTATAGCCCTTCAAATAGAGGACACCTTCAAATAGAAGACTGTCCCCAGACAGCTCTTCCAATAGAGGACTGTCATATGTGAGGTAGGACACCAGGCCACCCTAATCTCAGAAGACAGGGAGGTTCATATGGGAAAAGGTGGCTCCTAAGCTATTCTGGTCTGTGACCATTTAGGATTCTAGAGGTTAAGACTAGTGCTTTGTCTTGAGCCCAGAAACAAATTTGACACACTTCCCATAGTACCTCAGTCACTGTTCTCTCCAATGTGATTGATAGGGAAAGGCAGGGGAACCATCAAGGGTGACAATTCTCACCCAGAGTGAGAATTGGATTTATCCTATACAGCCAGCCTGCCTGCCTCAGTAGTGGAGGTTATACAGAACAATGTTTTCTGTGGACTTAATCTGTCTTTGTCAGGCTAAGCAAAATATTGAGATGACCTCACAGAAATTGGAGTTGTTAACCTTAAATTAAGTGCTAATGGACTAGGATCCTTCCTAGCATTTCTTGATTGTTGACATGAGCAAGCTGCAGCAGAGCGACAGCAGAACCCCTCCCTGGAGCAATGACAATGCCCGTCTTACTCACAACTTGGCAAGAGAAAAGGATATTTAAACGTTAGAAAGGAGCGCAATGCATTTCGTTCGGTTTCATTTACCATTGGCTGTGTGCATTCTTCAGATTGCATGTCACAATTATGTGGTCAATGCAATGCTCAGCGTTTCCACCACAACAGACCCCATGAAACTGTCCAGGTATGCTGGCTCTGAGGTCGAGGGTGAGTCTGTTCGCCCTCATCCTGTTAATCTCTTCAAAGATTTCTGCAGTGTTTCAAACGTGAAATGCCATTGCTGTCACTAGAGATCAAGCTCGCTCCACACAGTCCTTGCCGTCATTTTCCTTTTCTGCCGCTGGGAAATTATTTACATCAAAATTATGCTTCTTATGGGTTATAGCTTTGGGACAGTGGAAAATATATATATTTTAGCATCACTCAGCACATGGAACCAAACCATCTGTTCCGAAGCTTCAGATCCTTTGGTCTAATGAATTATCTATGGATTTCAAGCCATCCCCAGTTAATTAAAATCACCACTTTTAGCTAAAACTTGATTCTTTGCCTCCTACCCATTCAAATTATTCTATTTCCAAACATTTTCAGCCACAGTGTTTGGAAAAATGGTTGGCTTTTTTCCGGCTCTGGAAGAAATGACCAAGGATTCACTATCCCTTGTTAATTAAAATAATCTGCACACGCTCAGCAGAATTTAAATTAGGGAGCAACCCTATGTCCCATAGACAGCATCTGAGGGGCCATGGGATAGTTCTGATTCCCAGATCCGAGGTTGGGACTGTGCTGCAACCTTGGAGCTGAGAATTGGAGCTCTGCGGCGGCTGCGCCCCCGTCCCCTGCCCCCTTGCAGCTGGCATGGAAAAAACTGCACTGGCTGCCTCTCCAAGGTTAGGAAAGCGACCTTGGAATGGGGGAGAGGGGAGGGGGCAGGGAGGGGAGGGGAGGAGATTGGAGTGGCCAGGATACAAGCCAGCCTGATGATGCCTCCCCAGCCTCATTCCCTCCCCCTCCAAAATGCTCCAGCTAGACAGGCAAAAAAGCCCCTCTAGCGAAAATGCAGGGTAGGAGGACGGGGAGGTGAAGATAGAATTGTATAATCGAGCCTCGCCGGGGCAAAACGAGGCCAAAATTGGCCCCGCTCACGCCCGGCGAGGCCTTACCCTTTCTTCGGGGCGGCTTGCCCACTCCGCGATGAGCCGCCCGCACGGCCCGATCCGTCCCGTCGCGTCACTTCCGGGACCGGAAATGATGCGACGGAACCCTGCGCAGGCGCGCTGGACCCCTGTGGCACGTTCTGCGCCTCGCAGGGTCCCGTTGCGTCTCAGAAGCTACGAATGGGCTGGAGCAGCCCGATCGAGCGGCGCAGCATGCCGCTCAGAAAATAGAGTCGGGTTGGCGCCAACCCCGAAAATCGACTCGTAGGCGCCAACCCGGCTTGGATCCACCGCTAGGCGAAGATCGCCTCTACTGCTCCCACTCTGCACAGGATGACCATATAAGCCATGCGGGAATATTTGCCAGTTCAGCGTCTGTAATCACTAAGGGGTCTGGACCTGCTGAATAGAGAGCTCGAAAATGATTTTCCCAGACCTCGGGCAAAACTAAACTAGCCATCTTAGAAATTTGAGGGCGAAGGCCATGACCAACAATGTGCCAGAAAAGTGAAGAGTCATTATTTCTGGCTGCACAGATCAGCTGCTTCCATGCTTTGTTTAGTGCCTCTCTCTTTTTCTTCTTGACTAACTCCTTGTATTGTCGCTTCTTAAGATTTTATTCATTTATTTATTATATTTATACCCCGCCTTTTTCCCCGCAAGGAACCCAAGGCGGCTTACATAATCCTCCTCTCCATCTTATCCTCACAAAACCCTGTGAGGTAGGTTAGGCTGAGAGTCAGTGACTGGCCCAAAGTCACCCAGTGAGTTTCATGGCCGAGCGGGGACTAGAACCTGGATCTCCCAAGTCCCAGTCAATGGCTACTAGTCATGATGGCTAAATGCCTACCTCCATTATTGAAGGCAGTATGCCTCTGTCTACCAGTTGCTCGGGAACATGAGCAGGAAGGTGCTATTGCACTCATGTCCTACTTGTGGGCTTTCCACAGGTAACTAGTTGGTCACTGTATGAATAGAATGCTGATCTGGATGGTCTGATTCAGCATGGCTCTTCTTACGTCTTTACGTTCTTATGATCCTGCCTCAAGTCTACACCCAGCAAATTGTCTTCTTCAATCAAGCCAAACACCTACTTCCTCCTCGGCAATGATGGACTATCAATACTATGTAACTGTCCTCTTCACTTCAACAATATGTTTGTGAACGTTCTATAATTAATACATGCACATTAGATATAGATATAGATATAGATACACAAAATGTTTACTTCTCTGCTGAATTCCTCCACTACCTATATTGTGCTGGTTAGTCATCACCACCCACTCAGAGAAATAAAGATTAAGGGCACAATTCTGTGGCAATGCCCGTAAGCCCCCAAAATCAGAGGCTTCTTAATAAGTAAGTCCCAACAGGAGCCAGAGCCTACCTATGGCTTAATTAGCCAAAGAAAGCAACCTACCAAAGTAGTTACTGAAAATATATTCCTAGATAAAGGAAGTGACACAGGGGAAGTTAAGTTTAAAGAGCACAACACACTCTCTCCTAATACAAAGACGAGAGTGCCCCTGAATCCGGAGATCTACATATGCAAGGCACCAAAACTACCCCAACCCTGTGTTTTCCTTAATCCTGAAGAGCAGAACTTGGCACCGGCTGCTGCTGATACCTTTGGTAGCAATTCCGACTAAACGAAAACTCTCGCCTCCAAACCCAAAGCATTTCGAATTGAGAACCCTGATTGGCTTGCCTTCTGGCAGCTTGAGCCTCATGAAATTAGAACTCAAGAAATGAATCAGCAACGTAGCCAAATTATTGAATTTCCCAGGCTACCTAGTTTAACAACAAACTGTTGTATTCTGGAAACAATGGAAGGTGGATTAGACACGATAGAGGAAGTAGACTGACTACCACTACAAAACAGTTTCTTAGCTTCTGTGAATAGTATCTCCGTGCACGTAAACCAACCCTCACTGGAAGCCCCTTCTCCTTTTAGAACTTCAGTGCATCATCAGAATAATCTTCTGAAAGAACCCTCTAAACCACTTAGGGAGCCAACTAAGGCCCACTCTGCACGGAACTTATCTTCACACGGCTCCATCAAGCTCCTATCCTAGAAAATCGCCGGATGGTTTTCAAAGAATCTCGACATTTCCTTTAAAGACTATATAGCCACCTTTCATATAATTATGTTTCAAGAAACCTGGATTCGAACTTCGCTGAACATCAACGGTTTCGCCACATTTGAACTTCAGGCCACTACCGGGGGAAGACATGGGAGAGCCAAAGGAGGCCTGGCTCTTCTAGTCTCCACAAAGCTCCAGGCAACAGTGACTAGAGTGGACCCCTGCGATTGATGGGCCACAGCGTGTATTGTAAATTTTTTGTCATAGCAGCCTCCTGATTATAAATGTTTACCTGCCTCCTCAGGGAGATAGATTAACTGAGAATTAAATCTCAGTGCCAGTGTGGCGTAGTGGTGAGAGTGTTGGACTGCCTAACCTTATGTGAATGTGGCTAATCCCCTTTTAAAGCCATCCAAGTTGGCGACCATCACTACATTTTGTGGTAGCGAAATCCATAGTTTACCTATGCACTGTGTGAAGAAGCACTTTCTTTTATCTGTCCTGAAAGCAGTATCCATTGGGGCTGCTCTGCCTCTGCTGGTTCTCTTGTGCTCATGGAAGTGACAACATGTACAAGTAAGTGGCTTTTGTGCTTCTAAAAATAACCCAGGAACGAGAGGGAATGCTCATTTCTAGATTGGGACAGGTCAGTAGAACTTCCTTTTGCAGGCTCCACTGACCTGTCCTGTTCTGGATATGAGTGTTATCACCCATGTTGGGTTATTTTTAGAAGTGCACTTCATTCCCACCATGCACACATGGGCACAAGAGGAAACTATCCTGATCTCCACTACTGAATCAGCTGTACACTAATGGCAAGAAAGAAAGAAAGAAAGAAAGAAAGAAAGAAGAAAACCAGGGGTTGGTGATGCATTGAAGATTGGGTCTGAGGACTGGAGTAGGCAGGGATATGAAAGGGTCTTGAATTTCTTACAACTTCGGCTGTCAGTTTCTAATTCAGCTATTTGTATATGGTGATCTGATCCATTGGGTTGGACAAATCAAAGGTGGCCAGATGTGAGGGCAGATGGAACACTCTTTTGTGTGTCTTAATGATACCATAGCTGATGGACCAGAATCTGCTCATGATGGAGATAATGATTATGAATTGGCTGTGCTCATACAATCAGACCCATGTGTGTTCCACAAGTGCATTCAGATCCAAGGTCGGAAAAGAGCTCCAACCTCAGACCTGGGGAGGATCGGCCCGCGCCACCCCATAGCCGGCATGGAAAGAACCACACCAGTTGCTTCTTTGAGGTTCTAAGAGCAACTTCAGAGAAGGGGTAAAGAGGGTGTTCTAGGGGGTGGGAAGGGGAGGAGACCGGGGCTGCCAAGATACAACATATCCTGGCAGTGCCCCAGCCTCCTTCCCTCCCTGTCTGAAGCGCTATCTAGCTGATTTGCAGGGCAGCAGGAGTGGGGAAGCGAAGATCACCTCCTCACTCCTCCTGCCCTGCATAGGATGCCCGTAATCCTCCAAGTCCGGAGGCTTACAGGCATCCCCATTGGATTGTGCCCTAACCAGATCATCTGCCTACATAGATATTAATTTGCTAGCTCTTTATATTGGGGATCAGTTGACCCCCCTGATAAAGTTGTCTACATCTTTGGTGCACATGAGGAAGGGCTCTATGCAGGTCCCAATTAGGGTGGCCAGGTGTCCTCTTTTAAAGAGGAACATCCTCTATTTGACAGGGCTGTCCTGTCCAATTCCATTTTAAAGATAATGAGCCATAAGAACTGTTGCCCATCAACAGTTAGCACCGGGACAACAGGCTGAACAGGCAGGCACACCGGTCACCTGGTCATAAGGTTTCCAAACTATGGGGAGATGTACTGCATTTTTATTTAAATTATAGTAATTAATTCTAAATGTGCATCTATGCATATAAATGAGCATATGCAAATAATAATGTCCTCTTTTTTGATTATGCTTTTCCTCTTTTTTGGCAATTCGTAAGTGGCCACCCTAGCACCAAATTATGCATGCAGAGATCCTCCATGCAAGGTGGGATCCTGACTGGCCCAGAAATGTGCTAACTTATGGTACTTACATGTGTTATTTATAGGTTTGCCCTGTTTCTGTGAGTTTATATTTAGGAATAAAATGCCATAATAAAAAATAGGACTAGTCAAACAATCAATCATTCTTAAGCTTAATTATGGATTTTCCCTTTTATATATTTATGGAACCCATCATCTGTTTCTCTGAATGTGTTCAACATTCATATTCATTAGGCAAATAGTCACCAAAATTAATTTTTAGAACAACTTTTTTCTGGAGGGGGGTGGGAATGTTTACTTTAAACCATTTGCTCCTTATTATTAACGTTTTGTCAAATGGTATTGTTTCTACTTCTTTAGAGGGTGATTGGCATTTTTTAAACAGGAGACTAATTAAGAGTAAAGACTTCTTACATGAATGTTTAGGCAAATAGTTTTGATAATATTTATAAACCTTAAGGATTAGAGATTTCATGCATAGCTAGCAGTTTTCCAAATACTCACCAAGGCCACACTCCTGCATCCAATTATACATTATTAGTTCAATGGACTGAATTATGGAGAACAGAACTTTAGTCTAAGAATAGAGATGTCATCAAATTCCAGAAATAATCAGAATTCAGAAATCTATTTGTAGTTCTGCTAGGGTGGCCAGATGTCATACTTTACACAGGACAGTCCCCTGTTTGAAGGGCTGTCCAGTCCAAGTTAGGTTTAAAGGTAAAGAAACCGTAAGAAAGGAGAAGAGGGACTTGGAAGTTGCCCATCAACAGTTGGCACATGGTCGGCAGATACAGCAGAGATACAGGCTACATGGTCACAGTCTTCCCCACTATGGTGATATGTACAGTATTTCGGTTTAAATTATAGCAATTATTTTTAAATTTGCGTCTATACATAATAATAATAATAATAATAATAATGTTTATTTATGGTCTACCGACCACACCAATATATATATACAATACAGACAAGATATACCAGCTCTCAGTTGTACACTCAGAATAAAAACATACAATAAAACAGAATCAGGCAAGCATAGAAGGCCTAGTCAGAATAGCAACATTCAAGAATTTTGCAACTTCCATAGTGATTATTTTATTTATTTATTTGTTTGTTTGTTTATTATATTTATATCCCACCTTTTTTCCTGCAAGGAACCCAAGGTGGTTTACATAATCCTCCTCCTCCTCTCCACTTTATCCTCACAACAACCCTGTGAGGTAGGTTAGGCTGAGAGTCAGTGACTGGCCCAAAGTCACCCAGTGAGTTTCATGGCTGAGCGGGGACTAGAACTCGGATTTCCCGAGTCCCAGTCCAACACTCTCACCACTACGCCACATATATATAAATTAGCATATGCATTTTTTGGTGCAACCTGTCCTCTTTTATCCTTTTGGGGGGGGGGGAATACACGTCCTCTTTTTTCATAATGTGTGATTCGCCACCCTAGCTTTGGCCCATAGGAATCATAGAATCATAGAAAACTTGTAGAGTTGGAAGGGGCCTACAAGGCCATCGAGTCCAACGCCCTGCTCAATGCAGGAATCCAGGAAACTGCTCCAGAACAGACCTGGGGACTTGCCAGAATCACGTGAGTTTCGTCATGGTACTAGAGGCATCACCAATGCACTAGGCCTCAACGTAAAGTGCTGCAATAATGTTATGGTGGCATATGTCTGCAGGGGTCTTCTGAGCATGTACAGTGATGCCCCTGGAACCTGTCAAATTCTGATAAATTCAACAATGGATCAAGGCCTTTCAGAGTCTGTGGACTTCTCTACACAAGGCATTTATTGGTACTCATGGTACTTTGTGAGAGTACTTTAATTTTGCAATTCTGCTATATCACAACTATACCACAGCGCCACCTTGTGGTTGTGTAATGGAATATATAGAAATATATATGGAATGGAAATATATAGAGAAAGGCAGAGAAAGAAAACCACTGGAAAAAAACTTACATATACAGGACCCATTCTTAATCCCACAAAGAAAAAAGTAGAAGCCTCAATAAAGTGGCGGATTAAAAGCCTCATGTACAGAAGCCCTAGGACAGCTTTCCCCACCTGTTTCCCTCCTGATGTTTTGGACAACTATCCCCAGCATTCCTGATCATTGGCCTTACTGGCTGGGGCTGCTGGGAGTTGAAGTCCAAAACATCTGGAGAGCACCAAGTTGGGATAGGCTGATCTACACATTGCCCCAAAAGAGGAAATGCATCAACAAAAAAAGAGGACACATAGTTGCATAAAAATATGCATGTGCACATATAGATGCAAATTTGAAAAGAATTAATACGATGTAAATAGAACTAAAATACATTTCAGCATAGTGTGGAGGCCTGTGACCAAGTGACCTGTGCGCGTTGCTCAGTCTGCTGTCCAAGTGCTGTTGATGGGCAGCATCAAGGCCCAGCTCTTCCTTCTGATGGTTCTTTATCTTTGCACTGGACTTGGACCGGAGTGCCCGCCCTGTCCTCTGTAAATGAGGACACATGGCCATCCTACCAGGCATGGAGCAGACCCACTCTTGCTTAGCTTCACGAAAGTTACTGCACCATTTTCCTTCAGATCATGCCCCGGAGTTTGTCATTGGGGTCTAAACTCACTGATCTTGCTTGCTTGCATACTCAGGAGTCAGGACTAAATGGACTGCCATATTTAGCCGCTTTGGGTCCCTTGCAGGAAAAAAGACGGGGTATAAATATAATAAATAAATAAATAAATACACACCTTGGCAATTGTACATCTTTATCTACGGTATATGGTGCAACACTGCTTCCTCGTGTGTGTGCAGTTACACATTGCATGCATGCGTCTGTAGCATCTAGATGTCATAAGCACTCAATGGCGTTTTCATAAAGTTCCTGTAGCACGCTGCACACGAAGGATGTTTCTTCTTCCACAGAAGGTGCTGATCAACGTTAATTCTGTGTTAACAAGCATGCTTGCCCTAAGTTATGGATAGTGTCTGTGGCCACATATGAATTGCCTCAAAAGAGGAAATGCATCACCAAAAAAGAGAACAGTGATTTGCATGATATTTGCATACACTCCTTAATAGGTGCAGATACAAATTTAGAAATTATTATAATAATTAAAATAGAAATACAGTGCATCTCACCATAGTGTGGATGACTGTGACCAGATGACCTGTTTGCCTTCCTGTTCAGTGGATCCCACAAGCAGGAATGAGTGCAACAGCACCTTCCTGCTTGTGTTCCCCAGCAACTGGAGTACACAGGCATATTGCCTCTGATACTGGAGGTAGCATATAGTCAATCAGGACTAGTAGCCCTTGAAGAACAGGACTCTCCTCTGTAAAAGAGAACATCTGATCACCCTAGAAGCTGCCTTATACTGAGTCAGACCAATGGTTCATCCAACCTTGGGTCCCCAGATGTTGCTGGACTACAACTCCCAGAATCCCTTGCCATTAGCCATGCTGGCGGGGTATGCTGGGAGCTGTAGGCCAACAACATCTGGGGACCCAAGGTTGGAGAGCCCTGATCTAGCCCAATATTGTCAACACTGACTGCCAACACTGACTGTTCTCCAAGGTTTCAAGCTGGATTCTTTCCTAACCGTACCTGGCCATCAGTGACTCCTGGTCATGATGGCTATGTATTAACTCCAGTATCAGGGGCAGCTTGCCTCTAGTCTGAATACCAGTTGCTGGGGAACACAAGCAGGAGAGTGTTATTGCACTCATGTCCTACCTGTGGACTTACTAGAGTCATCTGGTTGGCTACAGTGGGAACACAATGCTGGGTTAGGCCTTTGGTCTGATTCAGCGTGGCTCTTCTCAGTGTGTGTGTGTGTGTGTGTGTGTGTGCATGCGCGCACGTGTGTGTGTGCGCACACATGTGTCTCATGAAGGGCCCCCAGCAATCCAGTGTGTGTGTGTGTGTGTGTGAGTGATTATTTTTTAAAAATATGTAAACACTACAGTCTCTGGAAAGAAATTGGCCAGGGCAGGTGGTGGTGGGGAATGCTGAGTACAAATTTTGCATAGGTCCCAGAACATCCTGTTGCCCCTGAAAGTTGTGGAAATCTGAAGAGTTGTTTATTTTAGTTACAGAAGCATAATGCACACATCCTTCATATTATCATTTCTAAAATGTATCTTGTCCATGGGAAGTGAGACTGGTATGCCTTTGTTCATCTTACTCTGTGCTTCCACAGTGCCATAGTTTTGGACGATCATAGTTTTGGACTATCATAATTTTTGGACTATCATGTGGTTAATTGGCTAAGAATAACTATTCATGGAAAATTCTAATAGCAGAAGAAAAGAGGTGTGGTTAATGGAGAGGCCAGGAGTCCCCAACCTTTTTGTGTGATTGGGCCAGTTTGGAATTTTGAGAGCATTTATTTATTTATTTATTATATTTTTAAATCACCAATCTGGCCGGTCACCCGACCAGCATGTTGTCGGTGCTTTCACAACATGGCTGCCACGAGGGTGCCTTGCCCATTCACAACACGGCTGCCATTGAGCACATGGCCAGTCACAAAATGGTGAGGCTAAATGAAAAATTACTTGCCCAAGAACCTAAATACAAGTCAGGCATGGGGTCTGAGTCTGAGCTGCAAAACAGAAAACCACTCTTTGGAAACCACACAGTTTTCTGCTCCAACACCCATTTTGCAGAAGGGAAGCTTATGAGGCTCAGAGACAAGTAACTATGCCAAGTAACTATGCCAAGTAACTGAGTACAAGGCAGAGGGAGGATGTGAGCCCAAAATGCCAACTCACATATTTGCCCCCACAAATGACATATGGAGGGGGAATAATATCCATTTCACACAAGGCAAACTGGTGATGCTCTCACACACAGGCAAAGTGCACACCCACACACAAAACACCCAGGCAAAACTCTCACAACCACATTTTTAAACAAGAATCAAAATACACACAAAAAAGCAAAGCAAAGCATACACCACACCCAAACAAACAAACAAACAAACCAGCTAACACAAATACACACACACACACACACACCATATTTTTTTAAAAATAGGCAACCCAACACACAGTATAGCCAACCCCCCTCATCCCCCACCACCCTTTTAGCATCCCCCCCCTGGATATGGACTATCTATAAACGTCACCTCCTCCACCTCCTTGAAAGATTTCATCAACGTTGCCTCCGGAAAATCCTGCGAATTACTTGGGAAGATAGGCAAACAAATGTCAGTGTACTGGAAGAAGCAAAGACTACTAGCATTGAAAAAATGATCCTTCAACGCCAACTTCAATGGACCGGTCATGTTGTTCGAATGCCTGACTGCCATCTCCCAAAGCAGTTACTTTATTCCCAACTCAAGGATGGAAAGCGGAATATCGGTGGTCAATATAAGAGGTTTAAAGATGTTCTTAAGGCTAATCTAAAAAAATGCAATATAAACATCAAAAACTGGGAAGCTCTGGCCCATGAACGATCTAACTGGAGGTTGGCCTTTCACAAAGGTTCTATGGACTTTGAAGAAGCTCGAGTGCAAGGTGAAAGGGGTCAAATGAATCCTTTACAAGACCATCTTCCATCTGGTAACCTGTGTCCTCACTGTGGGAAGCTGTGTGGATCTAGAATTGCCTCCACAGTCACTTACGGACCCATCGCTAGAGTATACACAATTTTACAATCTTACTTGGTCACGAGTGATTGCCTGACTGACTGACTGACTGCTCCCCAGTCCCCCACAACCTCCCCAGGACACTCTTTACTACCCCAGTTTATGTGGGTTTTGGGGGTTATTTCTGGGTGTCTGTGTGCATTTCAAAACAAAGCACTGGGCTGCAGCCACCCATTGTTTTTATTTTCTATGAATGCCTCTGCGGCCCACATGCCTCTGGGGCCCAAAAGGGGCCCAGAGGCATTCTTGGAAATAAAGATGATACAGCACTGGAAGCTGGCACTTAGCCTTGCAGGATGCCAGCCTCCCAGTTACGTTTTTTAATTACAAAAGAAGTCTTTTAAAAAAATATATCAGAAGGAGCAGAGTGTTCCAAGGATGGTGTCTGGGGGCACATTGGGGATCCTAGGGATGGAGTCTTAGACTTTAACCAGGAACAGCTGAGTTCAGATCCATACTGAGGCATGAAGCCCACTGGGTGGCCCTGGGGCAATCCCAGTTAGCCTTACAAGTTACAACAACCTTGCAAGGTAGATTAGGCTAACAAGAAGCAAAGCCCCATGTATGCCACCCTGAGCAACTTGAAGCAAGGGTTGAATAAAAAGGTGATAAAGTAATGGGAAGATGCCCTCAGGTTCTCTAAGGGTGAAATCCTATGCATGTTTAGACAGAAGAAAGTCCTACAACTCCCAGCATGCCCCAGACATGGTTGTTGTGAGGATAACAACAGGCAAATGCCCTCGTATGCCACCCTGAGCTCCTTGAAGCAAAGGTTGAATAAAAATGTGATAAAGTAATGGGAAGATGCACTCGGGTTCCCTCAATTGCTCTTTAAGGTGTCCTGAATTTGACAGTTCTAAATACTCCAAATGCTGTAAGGTTTCCATCTCCCCCTCCCTTTCCCTCTCTCTGAGGGAGATCTTTTAGAATCCAGAATAATTACTGGTTTTAGTAACTGGATGGCTTGATTAAGTGCATTTTAAGACATGTTTATTCCTTCTGCCCCCTTTTCATGTTTTATGCATTATGTATTCTTGTGGTATTATTTCCTTGTGATGTTCTGCTGAAAGAATACCATGGAATCTAGCTGTGTGCCATCAGACTCATTTTCTCCCCAGACATGCATGGTGTCTGACAAACATTTTCTCCCCAGACATGCATGGTGTCTGACAAACAATTCGGGTTTGGGGGATGAATTTCGGCATGTCTTGGATTTCGCCCACCGCATGCACCAGGTGGCCAACACATTGGAGGAAAAATGTCCAGCCACAAGGCTGGGTTCAATTAGAAAACTCCGAAAGTCAGTGGGTCTCATGCTGTAGATCAAGTCACCAACTGGACTGCTTGCCAGGCTAAGTGCTGATATGTGCTGGCTGCAGTGCCAATGGTAATTATCACGGAAAACTACAGCCATTATTATATCTCGTTCACATTTGTGGACAAGGTGTGGAGTTCTTCTGCACTTTCCAACCTGTCATAATCAAGGCACTCTGTGGCATCCTTTGTGTTTTCTATGGATTGTGTAAGAATTTACCACCCAAAGAGATGAAGGAAGATACACCAAAGAGATGAAGAAAGAGAGAGATGTGTTGATCTACAGCAAAACAAAACAAAACAGCAAAAACAAAATGAAAACAGTAAGCTCTTGAATTTGATGGCACTTATTTCCAAGTAGACATTGTCTCATATATATATATGCAAGGCAAACCAAAGAAACAAACTAAAATAAAATAATTTCCTCCAATGTTATTTCCATAACCTAGGGTCTTTTGATTTTCTGAGTCATTTGCCTTTATTGTTCTTTGAAGAAACTTTGCCTCATTTGGCCTGGTACTGTTGCTGCTCTGCTAGCCTGGAAAGAACAGGGAATTGAGTTTGTTCTGTGGATTTTCAGCCATGTTGGAGGGCCTTTTATTACAGCTGGAAACCTCTTGTCTTTTGGATTCATGCTCGTGGTGCAGCACAAGACTCCACTTCAACACCGTGCTCAAATGCTTGTTGGTCCCTACCCTTTCATTTCATGTCTATTCGAACATGAGCCTGCAAGCAGGGATTATTCATCTCTAGCATTCAATAAAGTATGGGTACTATTAAATATATGATGTTGAGAAAGTAGACTTTGTGAAGAGGGTTTGTGGTGCATGGAATGTTCAGAATGATAGATTACCATCTATACTATTTATCATCTATCATCGCCCAGGGTGGCCGGTTTGCCGGCCAGATGGGCGATAGATAAATGCAAATAATAAATAAATAAATAATAAATAATAAATCTATCTATCTATCTATCTATCTATCTAATCAGGGGTGGGCAACTTGTGGCCCTCCAGTATTTTGTCCTAAAACTCCTATCAACTCTAGGCACAATAGCCAAAGGTGAAGGATCATGGGAGTTGTAGGCCAAAACATTTGGAGGGCCACAAGTTGCCCACCTCTGATATATGTGTGTGTGTGTGTGTGTGATTGTCATCTGATACGTGATGTGCATCAATGATGTGTGAATCAGCCTTATGACCCAGTCCTTCATCAATAATTCTGTCTCTAGCCTCATTTTACACTGCCATGTATCCAAAGCCTCCTGGGATCCATTGAAACTGCTTGAATACTATCCTTTCCCAACCTCCTAAGAAGAAAAGTATTTGGAAAGATGGAGGGTATCTGCTTTTCTATTCATTAAAATGTCTTTCCTTTCCTGTCCTCCTGTCCCAGATGATGATGATGATGGGACCTGCAACAGCATTTCTCAGTGTGGAGTGTTCCTGTTCATGGATACTCCATTCCATCCCCCCTTCCCAGTTTTCCAGTTTTCTGGAAAACTGTCAACTTTCTATGTCCACTGAGCCTGCCCATTGGTCTGGGGGTGTTTGGGGAGGGACTTCCCTCCTCCCCTTAAGCGTTATTATTTATTTATTTATTTATTCGGTTCCTCTTTGCCTGCTAATCTCTCTCCCTTGTGCAAGGATGATGCTATTCAGGCTACATAAGGACCAGCACTTGGAGAATTGTGTTTGCTATTGGTATATATGGTAAGAATAATTTATATCTCACCTTTTGTCCATGATGGAATGCAAGGTGGTCACATGGGGAAGGCCCAGAATGGCTTTGCTTCAGCAAAGTTGCTGCATCATGTGCCTTTTCAGACCACTTACAGTCAGAGCACCAAAAAAAAAAAGACAAAAGAGGAAACAGATTTGCTTAACTTTTACATATGCTCAGAGGAGGCTGGTGACCCCTATGCTATTGGGGCTCCTTATCCATTCTAGCTTTTACTCTGAGCTTTATAGGAGCTATCCATGGTGCTCCATCATGGTGGTGAACCTATTTTGTGGATGGAGTACAGCACCATGGATAGTTTCTATAAAGCTCAGAATAAAAGCTGCAATGGATAAGGAGCCCCACTGACACAGGAGTCACCACTGAGGTCTCCCTTGCATATGCTCATTTATATGTATAGATGCAAATTTAGAAATAATTATTATAATTTAAATAAAAATACAGTACATCTCACCATAGTGGAGAAGACGGTGACCCTGTGTGCCTGTTCAGCCTGCTGCCTGTTGCTGATGGGCAACAGTTCTTATGGTTCATTATCTTTAAACTGGAATTGGACAGGACAACCCTTCAAATAGAGGACACCATCAAATAGAGGACTGTCCTCTATAAAAGAGGCCACCTGGCCACCCTACAAATATCGTACTTCATATACACTTTTAAAGCCTGTTATACATTTGATTTTAGTGATCCAACCAAACACTCTGTGATATGTCACTGGATATTTTTGGCCAGTATGTATTCAACTTGGTCTGAGGACAATGTAGCAGCACAAATACCACCCCCTCCCAAAGAGAAATACCAGATCCGCATAGAAAACCCTTGGGATTCATTTAAATATATTTTAGGAAGAGAAGGAACTGAACTCACATTTTGACTCCTTCTAGGCAAACAACGTTATGTTTAAAAGCCCCAGATCGCATGTCCATTGCACATCCAACTCTTTATTATGTTCTGCTGCTGTAACAGGAAAAACACAACACAACATGTCAAGAGAAGCTAAGCCTTTCTCCCTCCGTGTAAACACTTTCACACTATCCTGTTACATTTCTACAAGAATGTTATTACATGAATATCAATGATTTCCCCTTTGTTTCCAAAGGTAAATACACAGCTGCCTTAGCAATTTTAAGAGCTCTCGGGAGTTCTTGTGATGAGACCTCCTGGAAAAAAAAGCAGCAGAAGACTAGCATCTCAGCTGTTGGAAATTTGCATCCTTAATACTGATGTCAACATAGCACTCCTGATGTACACCAGCAAAGGTTCTGGACCAAATTTCTTAACATGTAATGAACTTGTTTAATTTGCAGCATCCTTTTTAAAGAAAACTATCCCAGACTGCCTTATAACTTGCAGTTCTTCAACCTTCGAAGGGAGTGCTATTGTGGGACACTTCCAATGTTTTTCCTGCTTCATTTTTTTTAAAAAAGGTAGGCAGCCAGACAGAAAATGCCGGATGATGTGCTTCTTGGTAATACTGGAAGAAGACCTAGTTTACATGGGACTCCACATGGAGCCTTCATGTAGTGAGAAGCCTCTGATGACTGTAGTAGCTATTGACTTCAGCTACTATAGCCCTCTCTGGAGAGAGAAAACCCCTTCCAGTCTGCTATCAGTGTCACTTCTTGCCCACCCACTTTCTTGCCCACATGTGCTCCCTCTCTCACAGATGTCTTCTTTTTCGTGCAGGTACAGAAAGGAACAAGAACATGGTTGTGCTTTGCTAAAACTTCCTTCTTCCTTCCTGCTGCTGTTGCTGCTACTGCTGCTGCTACAAGAAACTAGTCATTTGGAGCAAGTGGGCTATCAAGCAGTCAACATTAGCAGAAGACTGAAAGGGATATAGTCACTGCTAGAACTGATAGCTGCTGAAGTCACCCCAAAGGCCTCTTACCACACAGAGGCTGTACTTACGGCTCCTTTGTTAATCAGGTCTTAGAACTATGTATGAAACCCATGAGTCACCAAGCTCCTAGGGGCCTTCTTTGGAGTTCACACGTCTCTTATTTGTGTTTGACTTTTAAGGCATTAGGGAAAGATTTGGGGCTACTTCACTCCAAGCATTTGTAAAACATGTCGAGGGAAATGTAATGTCAGAAGCAGTCCTGAGTCGCTCCTCTGGTTCCAATGGGATTTCTCCAGAAGAAGCAATTTGAAGATAGTGGTCCAAAATACATCATTTGTAATGCAACTCCCTCCTACTAAACGTAGACAAAAATGTTAATGATTTGTGCAGAAAAATTCAAATGGATGTGATTGATAGCTGGCTCTCCTAGTGTTCTGTCTGCATCAATTTGAGCAACGGATGAGAAGAGAGTTGCTATGTATTTCAAGTGTGAAATTCTATTTGGCTTTTAACAAACTTTTCTGACACCTCATGAGATTCAGAAGCTTGACATCTATTTTGGTTCCTCGATGGATTGTTGATTTAGCAGACTAACAAAAGATTAAAAAAGGGAGGGGGGAGAACACATTCTGAAGGATATTTTTTGGTTACTGGAATAGTAGATATCCTTGCTTATGGGAGCAGGAAACATGATGATATGATTTCCAGACAAATAGGGTCATCAACCACAGGTGAGGGTTGGGCTTTGGGAAACAGGGGTGGACTTTTGAGACTGTACAGAATCTTCTGCCTGCATGTATGTTACAGGGGGGAAATTGCTCTTCTCTGGACAGGTTCCTTACCAGATGTGCCTTAGTACATCATCTGTACTACTGAGAAACCAGAATACATCTGGCGATTAAAACATCTTTATATAGTTGCATGATTTATTCAGAAAGTATGGCTGAAGCTATAGAACACGGGAGAATCCCATGTAAATAACTGCAAGAATCTCAATAGAGATAATAACCCATGGAACTGAAAATTAGACAAAAGTGCTGTTGTTTGCTGCACAAATAGTTCTAAGGTCATTACACAGAACACAGCCTTCTATTTACATTCTGCTGTTTTGGTATTTTCCTTACCGTCAGGGGATTTAAATAAACCTGCAGTCTCTGTGGGTTACAGTTATGTACTGTTTTATACATACTGGAGATCTATAAGCCTGCAGGCTGAGATAACTGCACAATAAACATCTATTTTATGAAATAATACCTTTAACATATGTTTGTTTGAGAAAGAGAGAGAGAGAGAATTCTGTTCTTCCATGTAGCTCTTACCCTAAGCCACTACCCAAGTGAATGTTAAAGATTTCTGTATCTCCTTATCTGGAAGAAGTTGATTGATTTTACATGAAATTTGTGGAAGGAAGGAAAGAAAGAAGGAAGGACTGGGACATGTTTTTGGAGTGATGATCCCCTTTTCCAGAGAAATGGTAGATTGTCTGGGTACATGTTTGAGAGAGTTTATGGGATGGGACACTGCCCAGGAATCCTATATACATTACCTTGAATTTTATTGAAGAAAGATGGGATATAGATGTAATAAATAAAAATAAATAACATATACATGCAAATCAGCTTATTATGTTTGTGGGTGGGTGTAGTTCTACTGCAGAAGACCATTGTAAATTCGAGGAGTTAGGTTTGGTGTGTTACCTCTTCTCCTCTGTGGGTGTCAATTTCTCCTGCTGCTTTGAGAGATCCCCCCCCCCCCGTATCTAATCACAATATCCTTGGTACTGCCTTTGGGAGTGGAATGTTTAAACTTGCACACCTGGTGTGGGAATATAAGGAGGATAGCATCAGTATCTATACTGGACACTTGCCCATATTAGTTAGCCTTGGAATATATTACTTCCCTCCAAGGTCATTCATGGATGAACACGTACACCGGTGAAACCATATAGCCTGAATCTATATATATAAAAGAAAGTGTCCAGACTGACTGACTGATTGACTGACTCATCAACGCCCAGCTCAAACCGTTTAATCTGGGAACGTGAAATTTTGAAGGAACATTGCTTTTATGACGTAGAGCCCCACTAAGGAAGGATTTTTGGAAATTCCATCCCTAAGGGGGTGAAAAAAGGGGGCAAAATCGCCCCACTCTCATATCTCCTATGGGCAAAACAATAGGGCAGCAGTTATGCAAATCGGCCTCACCTCAGAATTGCTGCAGGAGTCAATAGGAGCAGCTATGCAAATAGCCCATATGATACTTAGAATGTTTGTATGAATTCCTACAGGGGCCAATAGGGCTGGGTATGCAAATCTCCCCTCGGCCGTTTAGAATGTTCTCTGAGGGGGTGAAAAGGGAGGGAAACTTTTAAAATAACTGCCTGACTGAATGACGGCTGTGTGCGGGGCATCGTCGCATAGGCTCCATCACGTTTTGACGGATCCGCCCCAAACTTGGCACGCATACTCTCCATCACCCAAGGACAAAGACTGGTGGGTTCAAATCTCCGAAAAACCCTCGCTGCACCTGTACGGCCCAAAATAGATGAGAGCCAATGGCATCACTTGGAATGTTCGCAGGGGCCATTCAGGAGCGGTTATGCAAATCGGCCTCACCTCAGAATTGCTGCAGGAGTCAATAGGAGCAGCTATGCAAATAGCCCATATGATACTTAGAATGTTTGTATGAATTCCTACAGGGGCCAATAGGGCTGGGTATGCAAATCTCCCCTCGGCTATTAGAATGTTCTCTGAGGGGGTGAAAAGGGAGGGAAACTTTTAAAATAACTGCCTGACTGAATGACGGCTGTGTGCAGGGCATCGTCGCATAGGCTCCATCACGTTTTGACAGATCCGCCCCAAACTTGGCACGCATACTCTCCATCACCCAAGGACAAAGACTGGTGGGTTCAAATCTCCGAAAAACCCTCGCTGCACCTGTACGGCCCAAAATAGATGAGAGCCAATGGCGTCACTTGGA
This sequence comes from Shinisaurus crocodilurus, assembly GCA_021292165.1. Taxonomy (NCBI): domain Eukaryota; kingdom Metazoa; phylum Chordata; class Lepidosauria; order Squamata; family Shinisauridae; genus Shinisaurus; species Shinisaurus crocodilurus. The sequence goes on from CM037876.1 coordinate 34,834,043, forward strand.
ATGTTCGCAGGGGCCATTCAGGAGCGGTTATGCAAATCGTTCCAACGACATATAGAATGTTTGTATGAACTGCCACAGGGGCCAATCAGGAGGGGATATGCAAATATCTCCTGCATCAAAACAGAATGTTCATATGAACCACAGCTGGGGCGGAGCTGGGATTTCATTGTTGGGTAGTCCCGGGGGGGGGGGCAAGCTGGGATTACGTTGTTGGGTAGTCCCGAGGGGGAGGGGGCAAGCAGGGATTTCATTGTTTAGTCCTGGGGGGGGGAGCAAGGACTTCATTGTGTGGTCCTGGGGCATCCTGCTGTTCCGGCACGCTGGACCCCCGTGCTCTGTTTTTGGCGGGGGGAACCAGGGCAACAGGGCTTAAACAGCCCTGTTGCCCTGGTTTCCCCCACCAAAAACAGAGCGCAGGGGTCCAGTGCGCCGGAGCAGGGTCCTGTCGCTGTCGCGTCACTTCCGCCGCGCCGGAAGTGACGCGACGGGACCAGTGCAGGCGGCGCGGCCGGCTCTACGCGGAGAGCAAGAGCCATCAGGTAGGCTCGCACTCGCAGCGGAGAGCCCGCGTGGATACGAGCGGGCCCAGTTCGAGTCTCACTCGTGTCCGCGCGAGAGCTCTCATACATCCCTAGCGGGGGGGGGGGGGGAGGAGCAGGAATTTCATTGTGTAGTCCTGGGGGAGCAGGTAGTCCCGGGGGAGCTGGGATTTCATTGTGCAGTCCTGGGGGAGCTGGAAGTCCCAGGGGAGCTGGTAGTCCTGGGGTAGCTAGGATTCTATTATGTAGTCCTGGGGGACCTTTCCTATGGAGTGATTCAAAACAGCGGTCAGCGACCTTAAGGAATTTTGAACAAATAGTGTCTATAGGAAAATGACGACCCGTGCAAACTTGGCACGGTCACTCTTCATCACGCGAGCGAAGCCGCGGGCAACAGCTAGTAGTATATAAATCCCAGGAAACGGCTCTAGCAGGCAACCTCAGCCCAGGCTGAACCACAGAACAGTGCTGTGCAAGTTGGCCAAGGGGTCCGTCCATTGTCTTCTCCGAGTTCCAGACAACTGAAGGGATGTAAACATGTATTCTCTATATGTAACCTGTTGATTTCTTCTCTGAGAGTTGTTGAAGTTTCAATAAAATTAGCCTCTTTTCCTTTACCATTTGTTGTTTATTGCCTTTGAATCCCTTAGTGGAAAGGAAGTTTTGCCGCTTGGCAGAACAGTTTGGCTATGGATACACACAATATATCCTGTCTGGGGAGGGTACATAGCATAGTGTTTAGAACATATTATTTGCATTCCTAACCAAACAGCAGCCAATCACTAGGCTTAACAGGCAAGTCAGGTTTTTAATTAATTGTAAAAGCACCTGAGGCTGAGTTATCAGCCACAAAAGCTTTCTAAGCACTTGTGGGCTTCCTTCTACCAGCACTAAGGCCAGTTTAGGGCTAAAGCCTAAGACTGCAGAACCCGAATCCAGAACCAGTTTAATCCAGAGCAGCCCCACTGACATTAGCAGGACCACTCTGGAGTAAGTGGGCTGTGAATTTCAACCAAAGGATGTTTGGTTTTGGTTAGAAAGAACTCCTTTAAAAGACTGATAAGCTTCCTGTACAAGGGCTGGATTTTATTTTACTTTTTGTTGCCTTTCAAAAAGGAATGATGAACATGGTATCTGTTGATCTGAACTCATTTTAGACAGTTCATTTATTTAATTTTGTAATAACCTGCTCGTGCCCTTGACGTTTCCAACTGTGGAGACATTATCAGTGACTAGTTAGGATGAAAGGAAATACTTCACCTCAGCTGTGGAGGATCCAGCATCTGTTACGTTTTAGCTGTTATCTTTGGCAAGAGACTTATAAGTGATCTCACAATTGAGAGAGGAACTATATGCACTAGAAACTTATTAACCCTCTCATAGTCATCCTGGTGGATAAAGTGTGTGTGTGTGTGTGTGTGTGTGTATTGTATTCACCAGGATGGCTATGAGAGGGTTAATATGTTTTTATATCTATCTATCTATCTATCTATCTATCTATCTATCTATCTATCTATCTGTCTGTCTGTCTGTCTGTCTGTCCGTCCGTCCGTCCGTCCGTCCGTCCGTCCGTCCGTCCGTCCGTCCGTCCATCCATCCATATCTATGTGTGTGTGTGTACACAATGTATGTTTATACAGAGAGCCAGTGTGGTGTAGTGGTGAGAGGGTTGGACTGGGAGTCGGGAGATCCGGGTTCTAGTCCCCGCTCGGCCATGAAACTCACTGGGTGACTTTGGGCCAGTCATTGCCTCTCAGCCTAACCTAACTCACAGGGTTGTTATGAGGATAAAATGGAGAGGAGGAGGAGGATTATGTAAGCCACTTGGGTTCCTTGAAGGAAAAAAGGCAGGGTATATATATAATTTTTAAAAAATACAGTGTAATTTATATACTGATAAAATGTCGCATATATGATACACACATATACACATACATGTACAATGTTATATATGTATAGTATACACACACACACAGTAAACACTCATACACACACACACAATGTCATATATGTGTTGTGTGTGTATGTATTTAAAAGGGGTGCCCACAGACCCTGGTCTGGAACCAGATTTGGTGATTCTGAAAACAGCTTGATTTGGCTCAGACTGATTTGACTCGGGACTGAATACGAATCTCAGCATGGAAAGCCAAATATTCATTCCTCTCACTGACTATTATTGGAAATCAACAAATGGCTACGGTATAACTTTTAAAAACAGAACTGGATCTAATTTGCAGCCACAGTAGTTTCTTATGAGGGGATTACACTTCCCAAATCTCAGACAAATAGGTGCAGCAGGTTTGTACTAAATGATGATTTATTTATTTATTTATTTATTTTTTAAAGGCACTGCCAATACCTTTTTTCATTTCTTGGCAGGCTTGGATTAAATTTGCGGGATAGTTGCTCCTTCGAGGGTATCAAATTTGGCAAGATTTAGATGAATAGGTACAGAGACCTTTGTGCAAGAGCAGCAATTACAGTTTGGGGGCTTCCAAAAATTATGTGCTTATTCCCCTATTATTATTATTTTTGTGGGGCATTTGTTATACAAATGACTGACAGCACAGAGGTGGCCCCCGTTAAGAAACCTGCAAAATTTCAGAAGGGCAGATGCAGTGCTTTTTGTGGAAGAGGAGAGAGTTCAAATTGGAGGGGGTAAGTGATTTGTGTGGAAATGGCATATGTCACAGAGGTGTCCCTAGGCAATAATCCTGTAAAAAATTCAGAAGGACCGATGCAGGGGTTAGTGAACTATGATGAATGAAAAGCAGTTTAAGACATTTTGATTTTCTGCTCAATTGGCACGAAAGTCACAGAAAGTGCAATAGGACAGAGGGAGATGATGGATATGGAGCATACATTGGCAGGGCCAGAAGGACTTAAACATCCAGCATTTTCCAAGCAAGCACCCAATGCTACTCCCTTCCAGGTCCGACAGACTCCACCAAACCTCTTTTACCATTCCTGATGGTGGGAGAGAGAACTAGCAAAGAGCACCGGACACTGGAACATTCCTGTGACATATTGCTTCAACGTCCCTCTCCCGGTTGGAGAGCCCTGGTGAAACCATTCCGTGTGACTGGAAGCTGGAGCTACCAGTCACAGCACTGCGCCCCATCCCTCTCCCTCTGTCCACTCCTCACCATGGTGTTTTCTTATATGGAGCAATTTTTGGAGATACACTGTCTGGGTATCTGCGTCCTTCCAAACCCTGAATTTTCAGGAGTGTTCAGATTTGGGTTCAGTCTGCTTTGGAGGAGTCCCACGTCGATTCAGACATCCCCCAAATCTGTCCAAATCAGCTTGATCCAGTTTGGGACTCAGGACTCAGCCAAAACTGAAGCACACCCTAGATCAGGGCTCCCCAACCTTGGGTCCCCAGATGTTGCTGGCCTACAGCTCCCAACATACCCAGCCAGCATGGCTAATGTCAAGGGATTCTGGGAGCTGTAGTCCAGCAACATCTGGGGACCCAAGGCTGGGGAGCCCTGCCCTAGACAGAGATGGAGAGAGAGATACGCATTCTCTCTCTCTCAAACACACACACACACACACACACACACACACACACGATATTTATAATAAACATAATTACAGAATATGCATATTAGTAGGTGCATACATCCACACAAACCTGGCATCACTACCTCCTAGTAGCTCAGGCACCTGGTATTTCAGGCAGCTGCCAGGCCTGATCACCCTGACAGGGCGCATCAGCGCTGACACCTGTCCTGAGCACCTGGCTGTGGGCTCAGCAGCAAGTGGCTATTTTAATTTCCCACAATGCTTCAGAGCTGCACTACACTGGGGGCATTGCTGCTGCCTCCAAGTAAGCCTACAGCCGGGGCTTGCCAAAATAGAAGGGGCTCCAGCAGAGGGCACTTTGCCAAGGTCTCCCTCAAATCCCTACATACATACTCATGTCCTGCTTGTGAGATCCCATGGGCAGCTGGTTGGCCAATGTGTGAAAAAATGCTGGACTAGATGGACCCTTGGTGCATAGTTAAACTATGGAATTCATTCCCACAAGATATAGTGTTGTTGGCCACCAATTTGGAAGGCTTTAAAAGGGGATTGGACAGATTTATGGAGGACCAGGCTATCAATGGCTCCTAGTCCTGATTGGCTATATGCTGCCTCCAGTATCAGAGGCAGTATGCCTATGTGCTCCAGTTGCTGGGGATTGGGGAACATGGGCAGGAGGGTGCTGTTGCACTCATGTCCTGCTTGTGGGATCCCGTGGGCAGCTGGTTGGCCACTGTGTGAACAGAATGCTGGACTAGATGGACCCTTGGTCTGATCTAGCATGGCTCTTCTTATGTTCTTAAGTTATTAGTATACTAATTCAAGTGGGCTGAACATAACAGACAGCAGGAGATGCTTCCTCTTAGATTTTAAGGTGCATGGTTTTTCAAACATTTCTGATGATGATGATGATGATGATGATGATGATGCAGAAAAGAGTGCCTCATTGCATATCTCCACAGCAGCATAGACTTGAAGGCCTCGTTTTACTTTTCCAAGCAGCTGTCATGTATGACAAGGACAGATTCTGATGTAACGCTTGATAGCTTGCAGGATGGCTTTTAAAAGTGATCCTGGGAGCACCTAGGGATGGATCCAGATGAAGTGAGGCACACTGTAGTCCAGGCATAGGGAACTTCTTTCATCCCGAGGGCCGAATTCAATTTCAGAGACGCTCTCGGGGGCCACATCCCAGGGGTGGTGGAGGGGTAAAGGCAAAGGAGGTGAGACCAAAAATATCAGCATATTGTAGCTCAGAGGTCCTGTTTTTACTGCCAGTGACTAAGACTTAGGAGAGACAGAGGGGAAACTGCACAAAAGTCAGGAAACCACTAAATGATTGGTGGTTGGGGGAAAGGGGTGTGACCTTCCAGGGAATCCTAGAGGGCTGGATTGGGGCCCCAGAGGGCTGGATTTGGCCCCTAGGCCTGAGGTTCCCAATCCCTGCTGTAGTCCCATCGAAGTGATTTGGACAAGTTAGTTATGGCTATATTAAGTGCCATTGATTTCAGTGGGATACTACAGCATGACTAACTTAGTCTGGATTTAACCCATAGAAATAGGAAAAGTCTAACTGTATATGTGAAATTTCACAGATGCAATCCTGTGAGTGAGATCCAACAGAAATTTGGGATCTGTTTAAGAGAATCATTATAGGAACAGCTATGTATGTGGGCTAACCTGTCCCATTCTGACATAAGGTGGACATTAATATGCAATTACTATGAGAGGTCCTCTCAAGAGCATGAAACATTATATCAAAGCTGGTTCTAAGTAACTTCGTTTGCCTCTTGCCTTTGTTCTGTCTTCGGTCTATCTCACTGATTAAGCCTAATATAATAGCATCAAAGGAATTCATCCTGTTTCAAGTAAGAAATGCTTTTGTTTTAATGCTTTATACATTGCAATTTGGGGGTAATAAGCTGCTGATATGCTCAGCATTTATGAAAGATGAAAGAGGCATAATAAAAACAGGAATGCTGAACAGCCAATCCATGGGACTTACACATTTCCTTAAAATAATAATAATAATAAAAATAAATTAAGCATCTCTTACAAACCACTTGCTCCAAAGGTTTGAGTCAGTGTTCCATACATATAAAGCCATTATAGTTCCCCAGAAATTCCGGTCAAAAAGATACCAGATGGGTAATTATAGTTCCCCTGCAATTCCTGTCCTCATGCATTGGGTAACATTATAGATCATCCCTTTCCTTCGGCACAGTCATCATGCCTGGATTACAGAAGGGCCAGGGGGAGACGGGGCCCCTTACCTTTTTTTTAATGGTTCCATTGGCTAGAGGGTGGCAGCTTGTGAACTGCCACAAATACAGGACAGTCCTCTGGCAGCCCTTCAAACAGAAGACTGTCCTGCGTGAAAAAGAAAAGGAAAAGGACACATGACCACCCTACAGTGGTTTTGGGATGCTTCATGGGGACCTCTAATTTGGCTAAAATTGGGGGTAGTCAAGGGGTGATGCTTGTGTATTTCATGAAGGGTCCCCACCTCCCTCCCCATAATTTGAGAAGTTTTCCCTATCCTATCCTATGTCCTTGTCTTGTCTTGTCTTTTTGCTGCTGTACAAAGTAGTAGTATATTGTTGTAATTATCTATAACAGAAGTACATAAAAGTTCTCAGGGTGAATCCAATTGTGTCTTTCCAAATTGTATCCTTTGTGGATGGCCTTTTGATCCAGAATGTATGTCTACTAATGGAAGAACAGAGGAAGTGATCTTGGCCAATTCCCCCTGCAGCCCCCACTCCCCAAAATCTGCTCCAGAGGGTTGAGGGACTCACCAGAACAACATGGAGGTTGGCATGGGTGTGTGTGAAGGGGGTGAAAGGGGAATTGGCAAACTGACCTCCTCTCCCACTAGTGGAGGGGTCCACACTGGATCCAAAGTCTATCCACAAATAGAAAGGCACAATTGGATTCAACCCACTGGTTTCTTCATATCTTCTGAAAGATAATGTTTTTGAATCCTTAATGTGTTTCTTCATTCTATGATAATCCAGGCTGTAATGCTACTCAAAGAGATTTTCCCACAAGAGCCTACAGTTGACTAGTTTGGCAGGATATATATTTTAAAATAAATATATACATACATGTATACAGAGGGGGGGGGGAGAAATTATTTTCATTGATTTCAGTGGGCCATGCACATATGGAATTCACACAACCTTATATTCCAATCCTTTCTTCTTCTTCTTCTTCTTCTTCTTCTTCTTCTTCTTCTTCTTCTTCTTCTTCTTAGTCAAGATTAATTATGTTTCTATTCCTCAAGCAACATCACATTCCAAATATTCTATTTACATATGTAACTGCAGTTCCAAATCCATACATCGGTGCATGCAATTCCTAGAAATATATAAATAAACTCCATTTTGCCTGAAACTTATTAGTGTGTGCTCTTCCTTCTCTTATCTTCATATATTAAGTAAGCTTTTCCATGATGGTTGTTTCCCGTATCTCCATTAATCAGTCTTTTCTCTTCAGGGACTGCTAGATCATTCCTCTTTCAAGCTATGCAAAGTTTTGCTGAGATTAATAGATTATTATGGACCACATTTTGCTCTTTAAGCAACAGTTATAACTGCTGTATCAGTTAATGTATGGCCCATCATCTGAGTCCAAAATGGTTTGCTCTGAAAGCACCCTCCACCATATATGTATGTATAAATCCTGTGTGGCCTGATCTTAAGCCTGTTGCATGGGAGTAAGTCCCACTGAATTCACCCGAGTAAGTGCAAGCAGGATTTCATCCTTAAAGTTCTATTGATTTAAATACTAGAGTTATTAGGGCTAAACTAGATGTGACAGCCATTGCATGAATGCCATGAACACACATGCTTTTTGCTATGTTAATAACAGCCTCAATGGATGCCAATGGGAGCTTCCCATGAAATGCAAATAGCAGCTTTGGTGTTTTGTGTTGGGACCATGGCAAGGAGACAAAGTTAAAACAGGGGTGGGCAAGTAAAATTGGGTGGGGGAGGCAGTTAACTGCTAAACTTTCCTTCTCCACCTCCCTCAAGTCCTGAAGCTGCTAAGGTTTCCCTACAGCTGCTATTTCGATATTTTAAAATATGTTTTAAATTGCATTCATGCCATTAATATAATGTCTACCTAGATCCCTAAACATGTGCTTAAAATCTTCCAATTGAAATGGCATTTAAAAGTGGTCAGATTTGGCTAGATTATGCCCTATGTATGTCTACTGAGAAGAAACTGCAGTTCAGTTCAGTAAGATTTATTTCCTAGTAAGAATGCTCAGGATTGCAGCCTCATCATCATCATCATCAGGTGATCACTCGTGACCGAGTAAGATTGTCTTCCGGGATAAAAGGAGGAAATTCTAAAGAAGATTGTGTAGACTCTAGCGATGGGTCCGTAAGTGACTGTGGAGGCCAATTCTAGATCCACACAGGTATTACCTTTAGTATAAAATGCTTTCCATTTCTTTCTAAGAGCACATTCTCTCCATGCCTTGAGGAAACTCTGTAACAAGCATAATTTGGTTTTCTTCCTCCAGTATCAGAGGCAGGATGCCTATGTACTCCAGTTGCTGGGGAACATGGGTGGGAGGGTGCTGTTGCACTCATGTCCTGCTTGTGGGATCCCCTGGGCAGCTGGTTGGCCACTGTGTGAACAGGATGCTGGACTAGATGGACCCTCCTTGGTCTGATCCAGCATGGCTTTTCTTATGTTCTTATGTCCGGGAGAGATATAAACCAAAATTAAATATAGTTCAAAATAACTTCTAATTGAAAAACTGTGAACTGAAGGCCACACGAAGTAACTTCTTTGGCGAATACATAGAGCTTTCCAAAGCTTTCTATGCTTACAGTAAACTCTGTGTGTGTGTGAGAGAGAGAGGGGGAGAGAGAGAGAGAGAGAGAGAGAGAGAGAGAGAGAGAGAGAGAGAGAGAAACTGAAACCTAGAAAGTGCTAGGAAGTGTTTTATGTGCCGTGAAAACTGAAATTAAAACTTGCTATATTTTCTGTTATGTGATATTATATTGAATTATATGACACTTTCCCTTATCCCACTACACACATTGGCTTAGTTCTACACTCTTTACACGCATATGTATGATTTGCAAGGTGGATGACATTGTTTTGGCAGTATGAAGTCCTTCTTAGATAGGAGAGCCCAATAGAAAAAGAACAACAGTAATAAAAGGAATGGTGAGGAGTGATCTTGCCTGCCTTGTTTGGACATCGATACGCACCATTCCAAATCTAGTTCTAGACCATTAGCAATCCTTTTGGCTCTGAAATATAAGAGTCTTTGAAGACTCCTTCCCCGTTTACTATTTGTGGGTGTCTCATATGTTTTCCTGATCATACTTGGACGAGAAAAGAGAAACAGGTATGCCACACATTGAAAGCACTATGTTATTTCTATTAGAATAATTCATTGACAGAATATTTAATTTGTTAGATGGAGATGACAAAGTCCTGTGTGGTTTTGTGGAGCTGGTTGAAATTCTTACCACCTTCCCCCCTATAGATCTGCACCAGTACAGTATTGATGGAAAGAGGTGTTGTGTTAAAGCAGCTTCTTGGGGGGGGGGATAGAGGTTCTAGAGCACAGGTGGTCAACGCATGGCCCATGGGCCACATGCAGCCTCCATGGCCCCTGGTGTGACCACTGCAGCAAAAGAATGGAGGTTTGCTACTGAATTTCAGTGACAAACCATGACAGAAGCTTAATCTGAAGATCAAGCCATGGGTTTCAGGGTGGTTTGTGCACCAGGTGAGGGTAACCCGCCCTCACCAGGTTCAGACGTAATGACAACCTGCGCCCAGTGAGGGTAATTATGCTAATTATGCAGCTTGCAACCAGCATGTGCTGGGAGGAAAAATAAGCCACTGTGGCTTATTTTCCCTCCCAGCACATGCTAATTGCCAGCCACCTAATTGACATAATTACCCTTGCCTGGTGTGGGTTGTTGTGACATCCAGACCTGGTGAGGGTAGCTGGAGGGGGTAGTTTACAAACCACCCAGCCACCCTAGAACAAGCCATGGCTTATTTCCCCTCCATGATCGTGTGCATCCGCCCTCTCTCTCTCTGGTTGTTAACCATCCCCACATGTGCTGGTCATGTGCCGGCTCACTTCCCCAATTACCCTCACCTGGTGCACATTGCCGTGATCTGTGAACTCAGCAACCCTAGCACAGAGAGTGTGGGTTCTAGGTGGTGTGTTAACCACCCCAGCCAGCCAGCCTTGCCAGGTTTGCACATCACAACAAGCCATACCCAGCGAGGATCATTAGGGACATCTCGGGCGGCATGTGATCGGCACATGCAGGGGTGGTTAATAAGCCTCTGTGGCTTATTAACCACTTGTGGGTGTGCAAACCGGTCTGTCTTCTGTAGGTCTTTTGTAAAGCTAATTGGTCTTAACTGTCCGTTCAAAGGCAAGCCACTCAAAAATATTTTTGCATCACTACAGGGATAGCTCACAACAAGGGAAAACGGCTGGGGAAATCCATCCGCACTGTGAGGATTGCAGCTAAGCTCAGAGGGAAGCAAGCCTAAGGGGAGAGGTGGCAAACGATGCCATCATCATCCCTGCTAATTGAAAAGTCCCAGCCCTTTGACCCTGCTGTGACTGTGAGCCCTGGTTCCATGACACTGCAGCTCAGGATCTTTCATACAGAGGTGCAATTGTGATGAATTGCGCCCCATTTGCCCAGTGTTTTAGATCTCTGAAAGCAAGAAGGAGAGTGAAATAAACAGCTTGTAATGCTTCATTTAAACCATGTGTATACCTCCTTTTCATGATTAAGTCTTCAATGCCACTTACAACATCAAAAAGCAATACAATAAGGAATATATACTAAGAGAGCAGTCCTGTGGGCGGCTCCTAGAGAGAATCTGAAGGGCCATAGGATGCTGGGAATACCCGCCGCTGCCGCCGCCGCCGCCGCCCAGGCCATAGACAGAGCTACAACCTCAGAGGGGGAAACCTGAGCAGGCATTTCCTCACCCCACCCCCGCCCCTCCCATCATCATCATCAGGTGATCACTCGTGACCGAGTAAGATTGTCTTCCAGGATAAAAGGAGGAAATTCTAAAGAAGATTGTGTAGACTCTAGCGATGGGTCCGTAAGTGACTGTGGAGGCCAATTCTAGATCCACACAGCTTCCCACAGTGAGGACACAGGTTACCAGATGGAAGATGGTCCTGTAAAGGATTCGTTTGACGTGCTTTTCGCTTAGCACGTTTCTCCCTTTCACCTTGCACTCGGGCTTCTTCAAAGTCCATGGAACCTTTGTGAAAGGCCAACCTCCAGTTAGATCGTCCATGGGCCAGAGCTTCCCAGTTTTCGATGTTTATATTGCATTTTTTTAGATTAGCCTTATGAACATCTTTAAACCTCTTATATTGACCACCGATAGTCCGCTTTCCATCCTTGAGTTGGGAGTAAAGTAACTGCTTTGGGAGATGGCAGTCAGGCATTCGAACAACATGACCGGTCCACTGAAGTTGTGGCCCCTCCCAGCCACCATGGAAAGCTCTGTGGCAACTCCTCTCCCGAGGCCTGAACCTTGAAGGGGGCATTCTGGCAGGGGGGTTAGGCTGTGGGCCCCATCCCCACCCCCAGCAAAGTAAGAGAGTTAGATGTGCTCAGAGGTCCATCTAATGTTAAATGCAGTTTGGGAGGAATGTGTCCCGAGACTGTCCTGACTCCCACCAGAGACAAGTCACTGATTTCTAATCAGTTCGCTTTTATTATGTAAAAAGCAAAAAGTGAGCCAGTCTTGCTTCAGGCTACACAGCAGGTTACAAACAATTGCTACAAAAGAGTGAAGCTGCTTTAGCATCCTACAAAGACAGCTTCTAAAGGTAATGCGGCAGATTAGAGAGTTGAAACCAAACTATTGGGAAATTGTTAGAGCCCTCCCACTTAGGCCAGGCATGCTAGCCAAGCCCTGCCTTCAAGGCGGATCCTTTCCTTGAGGAGTGCCATTGGCAGCGAATCGCTTGGAACAACATTTTACTCTGCGCTGGTCCTCCCTCCTTTCCTATCTGATGTCTAACCCTCGGATCTCAAACACCTACTCCCTCTTCCTCCTCCTCCTCCTCCTCCTCCTCCTCTTCATGCTGGCTCAGCGTTCCCATGGTTTGAGAAGGGCCTGTTGGACTCTCAGTGCCATTCCCACCTACAGTATCTCCAGCTGCTGTGGCCTTGAGCCCTCAGTCACCGCTTTCCCCTCCTTGTCTGAGTCAGAATGAAATCCCATGTCGTCTTGAGTTGCCTCTGCAGAGGTGCTGGACTTAATGCTTACAGAATGAGAGGCAAAACGGCCTCTGTCATTCCTCCCACCCTGCCTGGCTCTTGCTGACAAGACTTAGGATGGGCAGCGGGCTCTGATATCAGAGTCCTCCTTCTAGCAGGCATTAATCTGATAGGGTCATACTCCAATAGCTCAAAAATGACCCAGAGTAGGCCTCCTATCTCTATGTAACTATGTCACAACTCTGAAATTTAGTATTGTTTAGTTTTTACAGAGCAAAACGTAAGTGCTGTGCACCTGTGTGTGACCTTCTGGGAAGTTTTTATTCTGCTTGCCTAACATTTCTATTCCTAAATCTTCCTTTAAAAAAAATAATCATAGCTGCTACTAAAACATGCAAGGCTTAATGATATTGCTTAACTTTGACTTCAGACCAATGTCATTTGGCAGAATCAGGGGAATAAGTGGGGGGGGGAAAGGAATATGTGTGAGAAAGATGGAGGCTGGCGTGGCAATTTCATAACGTTTTCAAGCAGATTGTGGGATTTTGCATATGTGATTTTTAAGAACCACAAAGAGGTCTGAATGATCAAGACATGCATTTTAAAAAAAAACCCAACACCCTGTGAAAATCAGTCCCTCAGTTTTGCCATCCAGACTAACACCCAGTCCTAACTAAGTGATTGCCAATGGGATGCAACTAGAAGTAGGAGAGGCAAGGAGAGATATCTTAGACAAAACAAGCAGTTCTCCTAGCTAGCCATTAGGTGGCCACATCCATAGATCTAAACTTGTATTAATAATGTCAACACCCCTTTAAAAGTAGCAGCCTTTTCAAAAAGGGCATGTCATGGAGGCAATTGCTGTTCAGAGCTGGTGTAACACAATGGCTAAGGGTTGTACCCAGTTGTGTTATTCTGCTGATGGAAACTCTGGAAACTCTCTCGAGCAGATATTTGGGCAGCAGGGGGGGGGGCTGAAGATGGGCGGGGGGAGAAAGAGGAAGGGAGTCCCTTATTTATGTTCTGGTGTCTCTGGTGTGCCCTTGTGTGCCCTTCCCCACAAAATCTCTGGCTATGACCTGTTCATGCATCTGATGAAGTAGGCTATAATTTGTGAAAACTCAGGCCACGCATTTGTGTTTAAGGTGCTGCTAGATGCTTCCTTATTTTTTGCTGGAACAGACAAAGGGCCAGACTAGACGTGATGTTAAATGCACCTCTGAATTTAACATATATGTTTCTTAAAATGCAACTAGCAGCTGCTGGGGAGGCATGTGTGATCATTTTTACAATTTAGTATATATATATATATTTCTAAGTCCCCTTTTGGTCCAAAACCTACAATTTAAAGCTGCTTTTTAAAAAACACACTTTAAGTATTTGGTTTACAGCAGGTGGGAAGGGGGACTTTAACTCGGGGGACGGGCTTCCTCACAATACAAACAGCAGATTCAAAGGAGCAATTTTCATAATGATCACGACAGGAGAGGAAAGGGTTTAACTGCCCTAACCTGCCTGCTGCAATGCTGATAATTATCACCCTGCCCACCCCCAGAAGCCACTATTTGCATTAAAAAGAAAGAAAGATGTACGTTAAGTGCAAAGATGCCCTGAAGACTTACCAAAAGCAGGGATGGCCAACAGTGTTCAGTGCAGTGCACAGCAGAAAAGGGTCAAGTGAAGTGGCTGCAGCCACTATCTTCCTTAGCCCAGAATGCCATGCATGTGTCAGGCTGCAGAGGTATTCTGGAGCAACAGTGCAGTTTCTTCACTCAGCACTCATCATTTCTGGAAAAGACCTCTCCTAGAGACTCTGGATAGCAGCAATCTGCCCGAGCAAGCAGACAATGCTGTGCTAGAACAATAAGCTAACTTAGTAGCAGGCTGATTCCTGTGTGTCAGTGAAGAATCTGGTGCCCTACAGGAGGGGCGGGCAGACTTTAGGCTTGCACAAGGTGGCCACTTACGAATTGCCAAAAAAGAGTATATGCATCCCCACAAAAGAGCACAAAAGAAGACAGAATGCGTGAATGGAAGAAGGGATGTGGGGGGGGGGGAGAAGGGGGTCCATCCACACAGTTTTTACAATAGATGTCTATTATTCAAAATAAGGGAGGCAGTTTTATAAGACCTGTGAGTGCATATTTCCCAGCCTGCTTCTTCTTAAATTACCAGGAATGCAAAATAAAAATAAAAATAAAATAGCCCAATAGTTTGACCTCTTAAATCACAAGTTGGATAGGTTTACTACTAAAGTTTGCATAAATTGTGCACATCCTAATTCATATGTATAGATGCAAATTGGAAAATAAATATTACAAGTTAAATGGAAATACAGTACATTTCACCATAGTGCTTGCTCAGCCTGCTGTCCAGGTACTAAATGTCGGTGGGCCACAGTTCTTATGGTTCTTTATCTTTAAACCAGAATTGGACAGGACAGCCCTTCAAACAGAGGACTCCTTCAAACAGAGAATGGGCCTCTGGCTGCCCTTCAAACAGAGGACTGTCCTCTATAAAAGAGGACACATGGTGCCCTAGGCAGGATCTACTTTCTGTTTTACTAGAATCCTGATCTCCACCAACTGGAACTAGGTACAAAATGGAAGCTCAGGCAGGTGGACATAGGCTAAGAATGAAGGAACCAGGTGCCTCTGAGCACACGTGCAGCCCAGAGTCTGGACCAGAATCAAGCTCACAAGTCTTTTCACACAAAACTCCACTCATGTTCCCCCCCACCCCAGGGTTCTTTTTCAGCAATCTCGTTTGGAGGGTCAGGGGAAGCTTTTTAGCCCCTGTTATTGTTACTCAATTGGGGGGCAAAACCTCTTGCCTCCCAATCTACTAGAAATTACCCAGAGATCTACAAGTAGATCCTGATCTACTTTCTGCCTACCCTTGCTGTAGAGAGAAACTGAATGGAAAATCTCCTTTTATCAGTGATTCTTTTGGTTCTAAGTCTTTGTCTCCCCCTCCCCAACTCTCTCTCTCTCTCTCTCTCTCTCTCTCTCTCTCTCTCTCACACACACACACACACACACACACACCAGTCAGCCTGGCGCTCAATGGCCTTGGCTCACGTCCTTTAGTGTAACTCAGACCAAGAAGATTGGGCAGTAATCTCTCCAGTAACGTTACCATCTGGTGTCAGCAGCTCTTCTGGTCCTGATTCTTAGAGCAATTGGAAATTTCCTGAGATTTGGGTGGCTGGATTGTTCTGCAGCCAACATGAAAAAGAAAAAAGAAAGAAAAAGAGAGTTTCATCTTCATTGTAAACCTTGAGGGTGGCAGACGCTCCAGCCAGAATGCGTGAATGGAAGAAGGGATGGGGGGGGGAGAAGGGGGTCCATCCGCACAGTTTTTACAATAGATGTCTATTATTCAAAATAAGGGAGGCAGTTTTATAAGACCTGTGAGTGCATATTTCCCAGCCTGCTTCTTCTTAAATTACCAGGAATGCAAAATAAAAATAAAAATAAAATAGCCCAATAGTTTGACCTCTTAAATCACAAATTGGATAGGTTTACTACTAAAGTGCGTTGTAAATATGTTTCCCATTATTTAGCTCATTTAGCATGTTCAGCAGTGAGTATTCGGATGTTTTGTGTATTATTATTATTTTCATAGCAGGCATTTGATGATTTTCCAAGCCATAGGGATGTTTAAAAGGCTTGAATGCAACTGGCACAATGCTAATAGGTCATCACAAGCCATCTGGATGCAGACTAAGGAAGATGAAAGATGTAATGCACTCAGATCAGGTTTATATTAGAAGCCAGGATGCTAACGTACTTGTAACATACTCAGCAGTATATTTTAAAACAACAACAACACACACACACTTACATGTTTGCTCGAGCCTTGTGGAAATAATGTTTCTGGTAATGTCTGTGAGTACAATCTTCACCCTAAGTAAGTGTAGAATTCTTATAGAATTTTTGGGGGCTGTGAACAAGATTGCAGCCTTTGGCCCAGATTCAGAAATCACCATAGCCCCTCGTAGGACTGTATCGCTTCAGAATGCAGAGGGGTGGGGAAGAAATTTATGTACAAAAGGACCCCCATGTAATAAAAAACAAAAAGAAAAAAACCCTCCAAGCCTGAGCAAAGCAAGCATATCTAACATGGCCTCTTCTCAGATGGGTTACTTTTCTGCATGCAAGCAGCTTTGAAGAATGCAACCACCACCACTCTCAGTGTTCGGAATGGCTGGGGCATGGTGTGTGTGTGTGTGTGTGTGTGTGTGTGTGTGTGTTTAATATGTAGTAGATCACAGTGTTGCCAGGTCACATCTCAAAGGATATGGGTGCAGTTTTTAAATTTACTGATACAGCAGAGTAGAGGGCAGCTCTTACCTTTTCCCTTCAATCCTTCAGTCAGCCACTCTCTTCTCTGTGTGGTGTACCTGAAGTTCTGGTCATTACAGCAGGTAGAGCAGTCAGATGATGGGAACAAGGGACAATCCATGGTAGGGTGGTGGCCAGGTGTCCCCTTTTACAGAAGACAGCCCTCTATTTGACAGGGCTGTCCTGTCCGATTCCAGTTTAAAGATAATGAACCATAAGAACTGTTGCCCATCAACCGTTAGCACCTGGACTGCAGGCTGAACTGGCCGAGGCACAGGTCACCTGGTAACGGCCTTCCACAGTATGATGAGATGTACTGTATTTCTATTTAAATTGCAGTAATTATCTCTATATTTGCATCTATACGTATAAATTAGCATATTCAGATTTTATGCAAATCCATTTCCTGTTTTGTGGTGATGCATTTTCTCCTTTTTGGTGATTCATAAGTGACCACCCTAATCCAGGGGGACAAGTCATGGCTGTGGTAGGGGAGGGTAGCACCACAGGCCTCAGTGGATCGCCACCTCTGATATTTGCAGCTGCTGTTAAACTTTAAGAAACAATGGAAGATCTGACCATGGCGGGTCTCTTGTTATCACATTGCCTTGAACACTTACACTGGAATCTTATAAATGCCTACTCAAGAGTAAGTCTCACTGAATTCAGTGAGGCTTACTCCCACAAGCGGGTATAGGAGTGCAGCCTTAGTGTTCCATTGTAGCAAGAGGCTATGAGAATACTGTGATGATATTATGCTATTATGTATTTATTCTATTTCTATTTCCAATATTTCTGTGCTGCCTTTCAGGGAAAAGCCCTACAAAGGCGGTTTACATACTTAATTAAATGTAAAAACAAGAACATCTGATTACACTTGAACTAAAAAAAGAAATCTGAAAACATTACATAACCCAGGTTGGCATTCATATAAAGCCAAGTTAAAACAATGAAGAGGAAACAATTTAAAATCCACCAGCAATGTAAAACATTTCATGATCAAAGCCAGCCCAACATCTCATTTAAAAGCAGATTTGAAATAAATGGGTTTTCACTGGGCATTTTAAAGCCAATAAAGATGGGGCCAACCATACATTTCTTGGAGGGATATCCACAAATATAGGGCCACCACTGAGAAGGGTGCTTACAAATCTAATTAATCTTGATGGTGGGTCCATGAGCAGGAAGTCCTGCAAATAACCAGATGGGGTCCAAATAGCAACCAGGCAATCCTGAACTATCATCATCATCATTATCATTATCATTATTATTATTTTTTAAATGAAGACATAGCTGCATAGGGTGGCCAGGTGGCCGGCCAGATGGGCGATTTAAAATATATAGTAAATAAATAAATAAATAAAATCCATTCTGCATAATGTGTAATTTGCATAAAGTGTAATTTGACCCTCATTCTGCTCCTAAAAACAAGCAGGGTCAAGTATTTCTACATGCTTCCCTAGGAAAGAAATTCATGAGAACTAGAATCACTATTGTGAAGGTCTTGTTCCTTATGCCTGGTGATGTCACTTCATGAGAAGTTGCCATCTGGAAAAGAATACTCCCAGTCCCCAGATAACCTTAATAAACAGAAAGTGGGCTCACAGGAGGATAGACAGTCCTGGAATTAGCATCCTGATGTTTTCCTGTGGAGCCCTTGGGCTTGTGACTCATGTTGGATTTGCAATTGGGTTTTTCCCTCTTTGAGGTGAATGTTTGCATTCACCCGCCTTGCGATGAACGTGATGGGATGCTGCTGAGGCTGGCAGCAGGACACCCTCTTGCCACATGGATCCCAGCTCAGAGCCACGGCACACGGTGTCACACAGTATCGCTTCTCTCAATGATCAGCACATAACACATGTTCCATTAGAAGTGTGAATCAATAAATGCATCTTTTTACGAAGCCTATCCTCCACTTTCAGCATCAATGTCGTCTTAATGCATTCAGAAAGCTTGCTCTCAGGCGAACCATTAAATATTTGTAAATGAATGCGGCAGAAGGCCTGATTTGAGAAAGTGCATGAACTTGTTCATATGCACTCTTTATATATGGGTACAGCTGGTCAATGATGCTCTATTAGTTTGTAAGCTGCTGAAACATGCATGGAGCATTAGCGCAAAGCCTCTTAATTCTGTTTCCATTCGATACCTAAGTCTTGGATCCACTAACCACAAAAGCCAATAGTGTTGCTCTTAAAGCAGGGGGACCAAGTCTATAAAATGTGAGGTTAATGTGGTTTGTAGGTTGTTTTCAGTTACACTTTATTCTGGGTGCCATCCTGCACCTCTAGAAGCCAGTGGCAAAATCCACTGATATTAATGGGGTAGGATTGTAGCCTCTGGTTTTCACACTGAATGACACACATAGTCCCTTGATGCCTCTTTTCTTGCTCCCTTATACTTGTTGTTCTAGTGCATTCCCCCCCCCCCCAGCTTAAAACATGTAAAATGTGCAGTGGAAAAGTAAGCCTGATGTACATTAAAATGCAAAGGAATAAATCCACAGGAAAATCTGGAAGTAGGCCCAACTATATTTATAGGACATCTAGTATAAAAGCAAAGAAAGGTTTAATTTTCCTTTAACCAAAGCAGCAGAATCTACAGGCCTGTGGCTCATGCTGGCTCAGCTTGTCTGAGCATGGAAAGCTAAGCAGGGTCAGGCCTGGTTATTACTTGGATGGGAGACCCCTCCTCTAGTTTCCTGCATTGAGCAGGGGGTTGGACTCGATGGCCTTGTAGGCTCCTTCCAACTCTATGATCTATCTATCTATCTATCTATCTATCTATCTACATAATAGCATGCCTTGAACATTATAAAATGTTATATAAATGCTAAGCATAATTAATAAGGGGGAGGGTCAAACTACACACTATGCAGAGTGAGTAGAGTGAAGCTAGATCTTTGTGTTTCCCCCCACCCTTAATTAAGTACAGGCAAAGAGGGGTGTTGTAATTTGAACCCCACTTCATGGGGAGGGGAGTTTGATCTTTTCCCTCCACAGCTGTAATCAGGACGAAAATTGCTGCTGCCTGGGATGGCTCGAAGGTTTAAGACAAAAATCTCCACTGGCAGCAATAGGATTCCCCACCCCACCCCGGCCAGCATGATCCAATGTGGCTGCTTGAAACCCTCCAAACTCAGAGGATTACGGGCATCCTGTGGAGGGCAGAAGCAGTGTGGAGTTGAAGGTCGCCTCCATGCTCCTCCAACCCTGCAAAAGACTTAGACAACCGATTTCGGCCATCTAAGCCTTTTGCCCTGGTTTGTGAGGAGGCGAGGCTGAGGCACTGCCAGGATACTTTGTATCATGGTGGAGCCTTGCTCCTTCCCTCCCTGCCCCCACCCCACCCACAAAGCGCCAGCTCCAAGGTTGGCCTTCTGACCTCGGAGCCACAGATGGCGCTGTTCTTTCCACGCCGGCTTTGTGGGCAGAGGGAAGGCACTTGGAGGCTTTGGAGAGCGTTTCTGCTCAGAAACTGGTCAGAGCTGGGACTCCAACTTCTCTTATGGCTGTCTAGATTCTGTCTAGTGGCCATAGGATTGTGCCCTAAGTCTCCTAGCTGTGTATAGGATTGTGATTCTCATCCCAATCATCTTCTTTAGTATTTATTTTATTTGTTTGAGCTATACCCTGCCTTTCTGCCAAGGAAATGGTACTCGAGGTGGCCAACAATAATAAAAACCAAAATTTAAAATAATAAATAAATAAATAAATAACTTAGTTAAAGCCATCATCAAACAGATTAAAAACACAATTAAAAACATAACAATAAAGAATTTAAAAAACAAGGTTGGGGAGAGAAAAATAAAACAGCTCATTACAATAAAACTAAAAACAACAACACTCTAAAAGCATCAACAATCTAAAAGCCCAGTTCGGCAGTCATATACAACCAATTTAAAACAATTAAGGAAACAATTTGTAAAGCAGTAGCTTTACAAATGTCAGTGTACTGGAAGAAGCAAAGACTACTAGTGTTGAAAAAATGATCCTTCAACGCCAACTTCAGTGGACCGGTCATGTTGTTCGAATGCCTCACTGCCGTCTTCCAAAGCAGTTACTTTATTCCCAACTCAAGGATGGAAAGCGGAATATCGGTGGCCAGTATAAGAGGTTTAAATATGTTCTTAAGGCTAATCTAAAAAAATGCAATATAAACATCGAAAACTGGGAAGCTCTGGCCCATGAACGATCTAACTGGAGGTTGGCCTTTCACAAAGGTTCTATGGACTTTGAAGAAGCCCAAGTGCAAGGTGAAAAGGAGAAACGTCCTAAGCGAAAAGCACGACAAACCAATCCTTTACAGCAGGGGTCACCAACCCCCAGGCTGCAGACCGGTACCGGTCCATGGCCTGTTAGGAACTGGGCCGCGTGGCGGCCACCCACCGCACCGCCCAGCCGCCACACTGCCCCGCCGCTGCACCACCCGGCTTTACAGAAATGCTCGTCGGGGAGGCGAGCAGAGGGACAAGCGGCAGGGGTGTGTGTGCTCGCCGGAGCTCACAAGCACCCCAAGAGCCAGGTGGAGTGCTCGCGGCATGTCCCGGTGGGTGGCGGGCGGTGCGCCCAGCCACCGCGCCACGTGACAAGCACCCTGTCCTGGCTCTCGGGGTGCTCTTGAGCTCCGGCGAGCACTCCTCCCGCCACTTGTCCCTCTGCTTGCCTCTCCGATGAGCATTTTCTAAAGCTGGAAGTGACGTGATGGGTCTCCCATTGCGTCACTTCCTTGTTCTCCAGCGCTGCCGCCTGGCCACACAGCGAGGGTGACACCCCCCAGGTCCGTGGAAAAAATTATTCCACGGGACCGGTCCATGGTCCCCAAAAGGTTGGGGACTGCTGCTTTACAGGACCATCTTCCATCTGGTAACCTGTGTCCTCACTGTGGGAAGCTGTGTGGATCTAGAATTGGCCTCCACAGTCACTTACGGACCCATCGCTAGAATCTACACAATTTCTTTAGAATTTCCTCTTTTTATAATTTTCTTTCTGTAATTTTATCCTGGAAGACAATCTTATTCGGTCACGAGTGATCGCCTACTATAACCCTGTCCCTTGGCCTATTACGGCTGCAATGCGATGTCCTGGTTAGGGAAGTCTGCCCCTTGTGAATGAACATGTTACTGCAGGCTTCAATCACATGGACACATTTAAATTAATGCAATGTGTTTTTAAAATCAAAATAACCTCGAAGTGCACACCCCCTTAGTATGCATGCCAAGTTTCAGGTGTCTAGGTTTTGATGTTATGGTACTGATGTATGTATGTATGGACAGACACACAAACTCTTTTATTATTATCGATGTATTATTTTAGTAATAATTTTTCTTTATTTTAACAAAGTAAAAAAGACCTGGGCAAATGAAGAGGTTGCTGAAAAGAATATAATGTTGGTACCAGACATATCACCAAGGGAGGTTATTCCAAAGTTGAGGTACCACCACAGAGAAGGCAGATGAAAAATGCACTTCTCATATAGATGGAATATGAAGAAGGGCCGCCTCTGATTATCTTAATGCACCGGCAGGTTGATATGAGGAGGCGTTCCTTCAGATATTTGGGCCTCATTTATGGCTTTAAAGATAAGCGACAGCACTTTGAATTCATTCTCAGCAGTGAATAGGCAGCCAATGTCGCTCCTTCAAACTGATGTAATATGACTCCACCTAGGAAAACAAGCCAAATTTTAGCAGCTGAATTCTGTACTAGTAGAAGGTTCCAAACCATATTCAAGGGCAGCTCCACATATAATGCATTACAGTAGTCCATCCTGGAAGTTATTAGTATCCCCATGCTGCAGCTGTAGGAGCTGAGGCTGAGATATAAGGCCACATACCCAATGAGTTGATGGCAGACATGAAATTTGAATCTTGAACTTCTTGGTCACTACTCTATCATCAATGTCATTTTAATTATTGGGAGCCATTCTGAATGAACCAAGAAGAGATTAATAGAAATATTTTAAATAAATAAATGGATCCCAGAGGTGAGTCTAGACTTGGATATGGTCTTTTCTTCTAACACCCCTGGTTCCCTCCTCCTGACTGAGAAATTGGCAGGTGAGGAAATATAGGACAACACTCACCGTGCACTGTCCCAAGGTGGGCAAAGATGTTCCACTGCATAACCATTCATGAACAGCATTCTAGAGCCATAACTCCACTGTGAATTTGACATCGGAGGTGCAAAGGGATTTTAGAAAGTGTGAAATGTCTCTAAATTCCTTTATCCTCACACTGTTCAACAGCTACTAATATTAGCTTTAAGAGCAACAGTGTGAAATTATTTCTGGTCACTCACAATCCAGTCTCTAATGCTGTATTTAAAATTAAGCCCTGATTGAAAAGGATTGTTTCCTTTAATTTTTCATCAAGGGAGATATAAAGTGACCTATGGTTAGCCAGAGGAAATGAAAGAAGGATGAGACCTGCAATTAGGAATCCAGGTGGTTTTACTGTGTTTCTTATTTTTCTTCTTCCTTACATTTCCCCCTCCCTCCCCCTCTCTCCCTCTCCCTCTCTTGTGTGTGTGATGAAAAACCTGCGATATCGCAAAGGGAAGAATGTAACCCTTCCATTTTATTTCATTGCATATAAAGGCACAATGTGTTTCATTAAAACAAGATTCCAAACGTGTTTCATTAAAATAAGATTGCTGAAAAATACTCCACTCATGACTAGATCCTAGGACTTAGGTGGTAGATTAATAGAATGCATGTAGGTTTCTGCAAACAGATAAAATGTTATCTGCATTTCTTTGGCTATATGGCATCAATATGCAGGACAGTTATCCTTCAAAATTTCCCTGGTAAAGAATATAGGCTAATACAGTTATTGGAATATTGTTCTCAGGGGGAATTTGCCTGTGAAATAAAAGACATGAAATGATGATAAATCTAAATTATACAGGTCTGTTTAACGGAAATATGTGGTGAAACCCAGCCAATGAAATATTTCTGAACTACCGGTATATTATATAAATCATCTAAGAGTTGCCCTAGGACTACAGAGCTGATGGGGAGCACACTCTGGCCTCTGCCACAGGCCAGGAGACCAAGGGCCACTGGGAAACTGCACCCACTGTCTCCCAAGAAGAACATCATGGCAAGGGGAAGACCAACTTGGTTCCAACCACTGGCCAGAGAAGGAACAGCTTCAGGGACCTAGCTTTCCCCTCCCTACCAGAAGGATCACGGCTTCAAGTGTCGTGGGACTGGAAAGCAGAAGGGAGACATATTCAATTTTGCAGGGCTATGTGTGTGAGTGATTTACTTCCCCTTCCTTCCCTCCCCATGATTTCTTGGGTAATTTGTATGCAAGTGGCACACATCATAGAGGTGTTCCCAGGCAAGAAACCTGCAAAGCTTCAGAAGGATAGGTGCAGGGGCTAGGGAGTTATGATTACTGAAAACCAGTACTGGCACCATCATACGAAAAGACATTTTTCGTATGATGGTGCCACTGGAAGAATGGCCATCTCATGGGCCCATCCTCCCCAAAAGCACAGTGGTTGGAGAGCCTCTGGTAGAACATGCCCTGTGATTGGAAGGTGGACCTGGCAATCACTCAACCCCCTCCCCCATCAATGTTTAGAGAGAAAAGCAAAATATATTATTTTGGGTGACACACTGGCCCAGTTCACACATAACAACCTACCTCACAGGGTTGTTGTGAGGATAAAATGGAGAGGAGGAAGAGGAGGAGGAGGAGGAGGTTCATGTAAGCCACCTTGGGTTCCTTTCAGGAAAAAAGGCGGGGTATAAATATAATAAATGAATGAATGAATAACGAGAAGCAACCATGGGTGAATTTCCCTGCAGGGCTTTTTGTTGCAATGGGGGCCACCATTTTGAATATTTGGGGCATGGTGAGAAGCATATTTGAAGCATAGTTTCTTGTTATGTGCAGACCCAGTGAGGATGGGTTGTTGGGGTGGTTGATAAGCCACCCACAGCCCTATATCAGCTTGGTCTTTGGGCTTCAGCAAAATTCAGAGCACATCCCTACGTGCTAACTATGTCCTTAAAGTAATGTATGGTTTCTACTCTTATGGGCAGATGAGAAGGGGTGGAAGAAATACTCAGGAGATATGGGAAAGAGGAAAAACAGAAAGAGCCAATGTGATATTGGCATGAAAAAAAGGAGGGCTAGGAAGATATTAGGCAGGGGAGAAAGACAAATAAAAAGGCATGGGATGTGTGGGGTGGGAATCTAGGAAGATATGAGAGAAAAGAAAGAGCCAGGAGTGAGAGATTCAGGGGTGGTGCTAGGTACTGAAAAGTTCCGGGGCTCAGGCCCACAGGACAAAAAAAAAGAAAAAAGCACTAATTTGCATATGCTAATATGCATATGCTCTAAAGTCTCTCTGTGTGTAAGTCTTTAAAGGACCCTGTCTCCTAAGGACGTCCCTATTTGTAAAAAGGGATGTATGGACAGGGGAGAGGAGGGCATTTGATTTGAGAAAGAAACCTCAGGCAGAAAGATTAAGGGGCGGGGGCAGCAGGAGGGGAAGCACCTGTGGACAAAAAGCCAGCTCATCCAGGGGGATCCGATGCAAGAGAGATCATCAGGGCCCCTGTGCCTTTATTTCAGCAAGTGCCCATGGACAGCAGGGTGGTGGGGCAGAGGGCCTCCCAGAGGTTCGGGGTTCCAAATGAAAGATTCGGGGCTCCAGCCCTAGTGGGCCATCTCCTAACACCATCCCTGAAGAGATTGACTGAGGAATGGGAGAGGGGCAGAAGAATAGGAAGGGCACAATACAATTGCCTTGCACCTCAACACCCCAGCTTTGAAATCTCATGAACCTTTTACTGGCACGTTATAAATATTGGAATCTCTAGACATATGTAGCTTACAAATCCTATCAGGGATAAGAAACAATGTCATAAGATACAACGTTAGATAAAGTGCCCAATAAGATTCTTTGAGTAATAAATTCACACACATTTTCAATGGACAAGCAAGGCTACTGGTTGTGACTCTGCCACTTTGGTTTCAAGATTGTCTGCCACTAAGTGGCATTGTCTACCTCCAGTAGAAATAATAATGTTCCATCAAGCAGCA
Source organism: Shinisaurus crocodilurus (assembly GCA_021292165.1). Taxonomy (NCBI): domain Eukaryota; kingdom Metazoa; phylum Chordata; class Lepidosauria; order Squamata; family Shinisauridae; genus Shinisaurus; species Shinisaurus crocodilurus. The sequence continues at coordinate 34,859,775 of CM037876.1, forward strand.
AAATCTTCTCTTAATCCTTTTACCAGTTGGTGCTTTCTGAGTGCTGACATCTCTCTGCCCTTTCCAGGTTACTAATGGTTTGATGCAGAGCAGGCTTTCAAGGCACTCCTAATGCTGTATGTATGTATGTCTGTATCTTTACCAGGCAAGGCTGCTATCAGGGCAAGTGTCCCTGATGGGTTGGTCCTTCTCCTTGGATGGGTTGTTGATCCTTCTCCTTGGATGGGTTGATCCTTCTTCTGTTCCTAAATAAGGTGAGCTTCCGTGAAGCCTCTTCTCTTTAGTAAATGGCTAAGGACATAACTTCACATTGAAGAGGAAAAAAATAAACCACCTTTTGCGACTATGGTACATCTCAATTACATTACTGTAATTACAGGGTGTGCTTCACCACATGAACACATTTAACGGCAGGTTTAACAAACATTTGTTTAGCTGGAAGTTCAGTTCCTGGTGCAGGATGATTGCACATGAGGAACCTCTTAAGGCAGGGGTGGGGAACCTCAGGCCCAGGGGCAAAATCTGGCCATCCTGAGGTCCCTCTGGGGTTCCCTTCAACCCACCCCCTTTCCTCCAGCCACTGATCTTTTGGTGGTTTCCCGGCTTTTGAGCAGTTTTTCCCCCATTCTAAAAGGTCAAAATGCCTCTCCTAAAGCTTAGTTACTGGTAGCAAGCGTTTTAAACTACAACATGTGGATTATTATTATTTTTGGCCCCAATTCTTTTGCCTTTGGTCCTGCCCACCACTGGAATGCAGTTCCTGAAAACTTCCCCAAGGTGGAATTCAGCCCTTGGACTAAAAGAGTTTCAATACCTCTGTCTTAAGGTCATATCCATCCGTGTATGTGAGAGTGTCCATCACTTGAAGAGGCAGGTGCTGTTTCTTCTCTGATCAGTGCTTAATTTTTAGGAAAAGAGATATCAGAGCTTCCATCTCCCTGGAAACAATACTCAGTCAGTCCTCTGAAAGCCCTTCTAAATCCTAATGTGTGGGGATCACTCTCTAATCACCAAATGATTAGAGAAATGCAGTTTGAACTTGTTGAAACTTGTTGAAGGGCACTTTTATCATGTTAACAACTTCATATATTCCATTATTAAGCACTGGAAACAAGACTGAGCTAGGATGGCCACTTACACATCACAAAAAAGAGGACACACATAATTTAAAAAGAGGACAAAATAAGGCAAGGTTAGCATAAAATGTGTGTATGCTAATTTATATGTATTGATGTAAATTTGGAAATAATTAGTATAATTAATAGAAATAATACATCTCACCATAGTGGGGAAGACTGTAACAAGATGGCCCGTATGCTTCCTCATTCTGCTCTCCACGTGCTGTTTGTGGGCAATTTCTAGGCCCCCGCTCTTCAGGCTTCTTATGGTTCTTTAAGCCAGACTTACAGCCCTTCAAATAGAGGACATCTTCAAACAGAGAACAATCTTCTGACAGCCTTTCAAATAGAGGACTGTCTTCTGTAAAGTAGGACACATGGTCACTTTAGAATGAGCCTGCTGTAGATTAAATTAAACCCTGCCTCTTCTGCATATAAAGCTACTACATGCCCAGGTCATCAGATGAAGGAGGCTAGAGCCTACAAAATTTCATACCACAATATGCTTCCTGCTCTTTAAAGTACTACAAGAGTCATCAGCCTTGACCCAGTTTAACCCTTTCATGCCCACTGTGATCTCAAAGAAAATCGTCTCCAAGAAGCTGCTATCAACCTCAGGGAACCCCCACCCCACCACCACCCATGCACTTTGGTCCCAAAGAAAATTTGGGGGGGGGACAGCTGTACCTGCTATTATTATTAATAATAATGCAACTGCAAGTGTGCTTAGCGTCACATCTCGTGTAGCCTTTAATCATATGTGTGCATCACTTTGTGTAGTAGATGTGTGTGTCATCTAACAGACCTGGATCATAGGAACATAGAAAGTTGCCTTATACTGAGTCAGACCATTGGATCATCAAGCCCAGTATTATCGACACTGACTTTGGCTTTCCAGGTTTCAGACAGGAGTTTTTCCAGCCCTACCTGGAGATGCCAGGGGTCGAACCTGGCACCTTCTGCATGCAAAGCAGGTGCTCTACCACTGAGCCACAGTGCACTCCTATTTGCATTAGAAGGCATATCCATCCAGTTCAGTGGGATCTGGATTGGTATAGTGATACAGATGCAAATCCAGATGTGCATCTGTGCCTGAATTGGTTGTATACACAGAAATTCTTTTTGAATAGATTTTAGATTTCATTGTATTCATTCATTAAGGTTTTTGTTTTTTTGTTTTTCCAAGGAAGCCAATAAAAAAAATTCTTTTAAAAAATATTGTATACAAGCCCCAGAAGGGCTTCTGGCACAATTACAGGAGGAAGCCCCTGGAATGAAGGAGATGAAAACCCTACACCTGTTTCTGCTCACTGGGGAAGTGGCATAAAGTACAAAGAGATAGCAAGCAAAATCTGAAAGGAATAGTAAATGGTCAAAAATTACCAGGCATGCTGAAAAGTGGAAATATTGAATTTCCACAGATGGCTTTTAAAAATGAATGTTTCCAGTAAAAAAAAAAAAAAAAAGACACACACCCATAAATGAATAGGTTGTATACAATCCAACTGGACTTCCTTCCATAAAACAACCTTGCATCAGGGCACGGCTGGTAGGTAGAAGGTAAGTTATACCTCTGTCAACAAAACAGAATCTGGGTGAAATTATGTTGACACTAATATCAGTTGATTTGCTTGTACTTATGGGTAAGAGAGCTAATAATGGGTCTTCATCATATATTCAAGGAATGCATCAAGATTTTTTTAGAAGGAATTCTTCAGCAATTCCCTTTATAGCCAAATAGCACATTAATGCATAGAGTAATAGCGTAATCAAATCCTGCTACGACACAGGGGAAAGTAATTTTTCTTCTTCTTTTTAAATGTAGGAATTTAGCAACCTCCAGTAATCATATTGATATACGCTAGGCTCGCACGTTCTCCCAGAGAGAGAAGTTAAGGGAATAATAACAGATGCTAGGCTGGGTATCAGTCTCATGTGAAATTAAAAACAACATTGACAGTTCTGAGTGGGGAAGGTTTAAATTCAGAAAGTGTTGGAAGATCTAGTTGAAGATTAGTATTAAACCTCATGTGGGGGAAAGGGAGGTGAAGTCTTTTCCATAAATCATCCAGATACTTAATTTGATATCAAACATGAACCTTAACATATGTCATATAATCTGACTTAATACACCCGGGGCTTATTAAAACGGTGTGAGCCAAAGAGTACAGTTATTTAGACAAGTCTGAGCAACTCCTAGGCAAGGCAGAAAAACCTACCTTAATTTGAAATTGTCTTGAAATTGTCTTGCAGAAGAAAAGAAAAAATTGAAAAAGAGAGGTGTTTTTCTTTAACCAATTCTCCCACTATGAATTTGATCCAACAAGAAATAATGTTCAGACCAGTGAGATGACTCTAAGAAGGCTAGATAATGAAAGAAGACTGTGCTTCTGGACACATGATGCTTCTATGTAAAAAGGCTGATCTCTTTTTCGTTGCTATTGTTGTCCATTATTGAGACAGAATGCTGGACTAGAAGGATACTACTTGGTCTGATCCAGCAAGGTAATGTGTGTGTTCTCATATGCACCGGCATTGCTGTATGGAAGCAAACTGAATTAAGAAGGGCAATTCCACATTTTGGATGAACACTCTCTCAGTGGGATGCAATAACATCCACTACCACATGTCCACATTGATTTTTATATATTGTGATTAGATGTAATTTAGATGTGTATCACAAATTACCATAAATCTGCACTGGCCTGAAGTCAACCAGAAGTATGGAGATGACCCAAGAGATATTATCACTAGTGTATTTAATCTACTTGCTTATTCTGTTGTTTTGGCTGCAACCTGCAGAGAAGAAAATGTTTTGTGGGGTTAGAACAGTACACAGAAGTTAAATGCTAACTGATATTCTGGTCTCAGGTATCACCTTTCCCCCTCTTTTTCTGTGCTCACCTAGGCCCACAGAATTATCCCACTTCACTATCTCCAAAATCTGCCACATTATAAAATGCACTATCATTGTTCCCTCGATTTGCAAAGTTCTGGGGCAAGTGCCAAAACTTGAGTAGCCAAAAATGGCACTATCCATGCACAAGAGTATCCGTAGGCTTGGTGGAACCCCAAGGTTTGCAGGAGTACAAATCCTAAGAGGGGATTTTGAAACAGCCAGATTAAGGCTGACCTTTCTCGGTAACCACAGAACATTGAGTCAGCTGGAAAAGAACATTGGGGCGGGTGATGGAGTCTGCTAGCCGGTGAAGAGAATGGCTTGGCTGCCATGGAGACTTAGCTGGTGCCCAGTGAGATTGTGCTTTAGAACCACTTAGGGTGCAATCCTATGCATGTTTAGACAGAAAAAAACAACCTACAACTCCCAGCATGCCCCAGCCAGCTATGGTACAGAAGTATTTTAATAAATAAATAAATAAAATAAACATACCTCAGAATCTTCTGGAACATACAGAGGTTTTTTGGCAGACACATATGAGTTGCCCAGAAGACAAACAGAAGCAGAATGGCTGCCTGAATATATATGTTCTATCTATATATTCCGAATATATATATATATATATATATATATACTGAACTAGGGACATAGGAATAGGGTGGTGACTTACATATCTGACACATGGCCACCCTACAGGAACCTTCCTTATATTGTCTCTGACCATTGGTCTATCTAGCTCAGTATTGCCTACATTGATTGGCAGCAGCTGTCCAGGGTTTCAGACAAGACTCTTTCCTATAAGGAAAAGGGGGTGGGGAAGGGGGAAAAGGGCTGCTATTGAAGCCGTGGAGTCCACATTTAGTGACAGCATTTAAGATAGAAGTTGGAAGGAGGCTGCAGACATTCAAATTAGGCTCTACAAGACAAGGTGCTGTGATGGTTTCAGTTTGCACCTAGGGCTATCCTTAGGATGGCTGGGATGAAGAAACAAACTGTGGCTGATCTCCCATTTTTGAAAATATAAGAACCACTGTTATCCCAAACTTTCTCCATCCATAGGTGAGACACATAGGTCCCTTGGTGGGTAGAAAACAAAAGTAGAGAGAAACGAGACCATTTTTATATGAACAAAGCTGGATATCATTTTAAATGATGTACTAGGTTAAAAACAACAACAAACCAATAAAAGCCAAATTGGGTAGCTTTACCTAGTAGATGGAGGGGGTATAAAATCCAATGTCAGGTAGAACCCCCAAGGACATATGCCAGTAGAAATCAGAAAAAGCAAATGCATGTGATAGTCTCACTATGTAGTCCTGAGCTGATGAAGACATGATTAAGAGTCTTGTGGTAGAATCGTGTCTTTTTCATGGGAAACAAGTGGCATTTTGGATTGCATTAGGTATTCACCAAACAAAGGTAAGGCAATCAAGTTTAATCACATTTCCAGAGACTCACACAACTTTTCCATTTTTGGAAACAAAAGTCATCCCGCAGCCCTGTATTGTTCTCAAGTATAATGCTTTCAAAACTCTTGAGTCTATACTGGGACACCAGTAGGTCTATAGTTTCAGCATCACTTCCCTGTGAAATGATAGCAGCAGATAATTCAACATGAGCACTGTAATGACAGAGGGAAATGTGTGTTAGGTGTATGTGGAGGCGGTAAAGTGAAGAATAAAGATCTATTATGAGGTCCTTTATAACTGGGCAAGACATATCAAGGTCGACATCAGAACCAAAGGTGTGTTTATTTTCTCAAAAAATTCCAAGGTTAATTATGCTGTATAAATTTTTAGCACAAGTTGACATTACATGTGTTACTAGGGGAAATGCACTAGATATGAACTGTGATTCCTAGCTGTGTCTCGTGTTGTCATGTTCTTCAAGCCATTTTGTTCTATTTATTTTTTTAAAAAAATACTGGTATACATAGTGAATGTATTTTGCATTATGACATAATACGTTTATGTTGCTATGGAAGCACACAAAATGTTGTCCTAGTTGTCCTAGGAAACACAGAAACAGTTTCTGATCGTGGCTGTCACACTGTAGCGCAATCCAGACCATTCAGTTGTCTATTCTTCCAAAAAAAAAAGCAGGAAGTTATGCTGAATGCTGAGCTACAGAAATAACTCTCCTACATAAGGCTTAGGAATAGGGCAGAAAGCACACAGCACCTTCAGATCTCTGAGGCTGTGATCCTATAACACTTGCCCAGGAGTCAATCCCATTGAACTCAATGGGGCTTTGTTCTGAGTAGACATATGTAGGATTTCACTGTTAACTAGGGACTTGGTTGTGCTGTTTCAGTGGACGAGTGCTTTCAGCCTAATTTTCTCTAACCCATCAATGTAACTGAGAGAGGATCATTGGAGCCCCCCCCCCCCCGTATGGACTGTGCCATTTGTATGACTGGGTTTTTGCTCTGAGCATGGAAGAAGGGTGTACTCAATGCCAGCCCCAGGTTTTTGTGGGTCCTTGGGCCCACCCCTTCCTTAGTGAGTCTACATTCTCACTGACATTGTCATCAACTGCTACTGCTACTCATCTTCTTTCTCATTATTGCTACCACTTGCTTGCTTGAAAGGCAGAGAACTAGTGAGCAAGCAGGCAGTGGCATCTCCTCTTCCTCCTCACCACCACCATTGTCTGGGCCAGGGTGAGAGGCAGGTGAACAAGCAGGTTGTAATGGTGGAGAGAGAGGAGCAAATCCAGGGGGCTCTTGTCAAAGGGCACACACTGGGGCGTGGTCCCTTGGCAGGTGCCTCTGACTGTGACAATCCTTGGCACCAGCCCTGGGTATTCCAATGGTATGTTCATGTGTTTATTTTCAATTTGCTCTCCACCCAATTAGTTGTGTTGATCTTCTTGACTTGGGGAGGCATGCTGTCCTTGTGTTGTGAATGTTCACCATGTTTTAACATTGCTTTCAACACACAGGAGGAGGAGCCTTTGTCTAACTGAGAGCCAGTGTGGCGTAGTGGTGAGAGTGTTGGACTGGGACTCAGGAGATCCGGGTTCTAGTCCCCGCTCGGCCATGAAACTCATTGGGTGACTTTGGGCCAGTCACTGACTCTCAGCCTAACCTATCACACAGGGTTGTTGTGAGGATAAAATGGAGAGGAGGAGGAGGAGGATTATGTAAGCCGCCTTGGGTTCCTTGCAGGAAAAAAGGCGGGGTATAAATATAATAAATAAATAAATAAATAAATAACTGTTGTGGCTCTTCTGGGTGTGGTACCTGTTCCTGGCTGAAGATTTCAATGGACTCAGCATTAGGGCCCAGCACATCTGCATTTTCTGGCATGGGATGGTTTACTTCATTACTAGTAGTTTATTACATCCATTTGGGGAGAATAGGGAATCTGCTCATTATTTATTTATTTATTTATTAAATTTTTTAATCGCCCATCTGGCCAGTCATCTCCCTCCTCATTAGGGGAAGAAATCTAGTGAAAGGACTGTGCCAAATTGAATCATCCAATTAACCACACTGTATTTAACAGTCTCAGTGGTACCAGTTCATTTTCGTACTAGGCAGTCTGGCTATAACTAAAGCTGCAATAATACTCATAGTTGCAAGTAAGTCCCTTTGAATTCAGTGGGACTTAATTCTGAGTACAGGGAAGAGTACAGGCAGGTAGCACAGAACTGCAGGAATAGTGTCAGGAAGGCTAAAGCTGAGAATGAGCTAAGGTTAGCGAGGGATGCTAAAAACAACAAGAAAGCTTTCTTCAGATACATGCTCAGTAAAAGACAGAGGAAAGGAATGGTGGTTCAACTACTGCAATGAGGATGGCAAATTGATAACAGAAGACAAAGAAAAGGCAGAACTGTTCAATTCCTACTTCGGCTCGGTCCTCTCCCAAAAGAGGGTATATGACCCCCCTGGCAAACCTGAAGTGCAGACTGTAGGGGCAGGATTGCAGCTTGAGATTGATAGGCAAATGGTCAAGGAGCACCTGATTACTCTGAACGAGTTTAAATCTCCAGGGCCTGATGAGCTACATACTAGAGTAATAAAGGAACTGGCAGAAGAACTCTCAGAACCACTGTCCATTATCTTTGAGAAATCATGGAGGACAGGTGAAGTGCCAGATGACTGGAGGAGGGCAAATGTTGTTCCCATCTTCAAAAAGGGCAAGAAGGAGGAACCTGGGAACTATAGGCCAGTCAGTCTGACATCAATCCCTGGGAAAATTTTGGAGCAGATTATAAAGAAATCAGTCTGCAAGCACCTTGAAAACAATGCAGTGATTACTAGAAGCCAGCATGGATTTGTCAAGAACAAATCCTGCCAGACTAATCTGATCTCAATTTTTGATCGGGTAACCTCCCTTGTGGACTGTGGGAATGCAGTGGACATCATATATCTGGACTTCAGCAAAGCTTTCGACCAAGTGCCTCATGCATGATATCCTGATTAGCAAGCTAGCTAAAAGTGGGCTAGATGGAACAACTATCAGGTGGATCCACAATTGGCTACAGAATCAGACTCAAAGAGTGCTTATCAATGGTTCCTTCTCAAACTGGGGAGAGGTAACGAGCGGGGTACCACAGGGCTCGGTCCTGGGCCCAGTGCTCTTCAACATTTTTATTAATGACTTGGATGAGGAGGTACAGGGAATGCTTATCAAATTTGCAGATGACACAAAGTTGGGTGGAACAGCTAATACTCTGGAAGACAGAAACAAAATTAAAAGTGACCTCGATAGGCTGGAGCGCTGGGCTGAAAACAACAGAATGAAATTTAATAGGGATAAATGCCAAGGGCTGCACCTAGGGAGAGGAAACCAAATGCAGAGTTACAGAATGGGAGACACTTGGCTCAACAATACTACAAGTGAGAGGGATCTTGGAATTGTGGTAGATCACAAACTGAATATGAGCCAGCAATGCGATGTGGCTGCAAAGAAGGCAAATGCTATTTTGGGCTGCATTAATAGAAGTATAGCTTCCAAATTGCGTGAAGTGATAATTCCCCTTTACTCGGTACTGGTTAGGCCTCATCTTGAGTACTGCATCCAGTTCTGGGCACCACACTTTAAGAAGGACGTAGACAAACTGAAGAGGGTGCAGAGGAGGGCAACAAGGATGATAAAGGGACTGGAAACAAGGCCCTATGAGGAGAGACTGAAAGAACTGGACATGTTTAGCCTTCAGAAGAGGAGACTGAGGGGAGATATGATTGCACTCTTCCAATACTTGAAGGGATGTCACACAGAGGAGGGCCAGGATCTCTTCTCGATCATCCCAGTTTGCAGGACACAGAATAATGGGCTCAAGTTACAGGAACCTAGATTCCACCTAAACATCAGGAAAAATTTCCTGACTGTCAGAGCAATAAGACAATGGAATCAACTACCTAGGGAGGTGGTGGGCTCTCCCAATCTGGAGGGATTCAAGGCGCAGCTGGACAGCCGTCTGTCAGGGATGCTTTGACCTGGATTCCTGCACTGAGCAGGGGGTTGGACTCGATGGCCTTGTAGGCCCCTTCCAACTCTACTTTTCTATGATTCTAATATGATTCTATGATTCTATGAGTATTCATGCATTGGTCCATGGTGCAGACTATGTACCGTATTTTCTGGCGTATAAGGTGACTGGGCGTATAAGACGACCCCCAACTTTTCCAGTTTGCGAGCGAGATCTGAGACCCCCCCTGCCGCCGCCGCCGCCGGAACCCCACCACCTACCGGTACCTTCTCCGCACCGCCCCCGTGCCCGCCCCCGTGCCGCCGTCGGAGCCCCACCAGCTACCTTCTCTTAAACAGCCCTGTTGCCCTGGCTTCCCCCGGCCAAAAACAGAGCGTGGGGGTTCCGTCGCGTCACTTCCTCTTCGGAGGAGGCGGTGGCCAGGGTGGGGGGAAGGTAGGTGGGGGTCCAGCAGCGGTAGCGGCAGCGGCGGCAGCGGCAGCGGCAGGGGGGGGACCCGGCGTATAAGACGACCCGGCGTATAAGACGACCCCCGACTTTTGAACAGATTTTCGAGGGTTAAAAAGTCATCTTATACGCCGGAAAATACGGTATTTAGTTCTGTAACATGTTTTTGTCAACCTGGTGCGACTGCAATAAAGAATCTCAGAAGATAATAAAGAACATTGAAGTAAAACAATAGGATGGAGAGAAAACATTAAATTAGTGATTGACTATTAGTGTTACATGCTTGCCTTTCTAACGATTTTAAAAACTACTAATTCCATGATTTCATAGATCATAGAGTTGGAAGGAGCCTATAAGGCTATCGAGTCCAACCCCCTGCTCAGTGCAGGAAACTAGAGGAGGGGTCTCCCATCCAAATAATAACCAGGCTTGACCCTGCGTAGCTTTCCACGCTCAGACAAGCTGAGCCAGCGTAAGCCACAGGCCTGTATATGTCTGAACATATGTTTTAAAAGGATCAAATTACAGTAAAGGGTCAAGTCAGATGATCTAGATATGAAGCGGTCTTCAGCGAGGGATGCTTCATAATCTTAGGGTGCAATGCTACGCATGTTTAGACAGAAAAAAGTTCTACAACTGACTGGCTGGGGCATGCTGGAAGTTGCAGGACTTTTTCTGTCTCAACATCTTCGAGTAGCATCTTTTGAAAATTTTACAACAATTTTTCTGCTTAGGCTAAGAAAGAGTTGAGGATTTGAAGGTTCTTGCAGCAGATGTATTTCCAACTCTTTGAGTTTGCTTTTTTATCCGTTGTAAGCCATTCAGGATTGTATTTAATTTTAGAAAAAAAATTTAGCCTGCTTTTCTGTGTAAAAAAATAACATCCAAAATGGCTGGCAACTTATCAAAGGTAAACATAAAAGAAATTACATACAAACACACACACACACGCACACACACACACATTGATACCTATTGGATATCATACCAAAATGGAAGAGAAGCCTTCCCCAACATGGTGCCCTCGAGATATTTGGGCTTTCAATTTCCATCCAACCCAGCCAGCATGGCTAATGGTCAGGAATGCTGGGAGTTGTAGTCCAAAATATCTGGAGGACACCAGATTGGAGAAGAGTCGAGAGAGTCAATAAAACAAACAAACAAACAAACACTAGGAGAGAGCACAGCAACCAAGCACAACCCACTATCTCCAAAGTTCTCCAAAACAAAAGAGTCGTAATGCTGGAAGACCAGGAATGAAGGGTGTTCCAAAGCCTGTGGAATTTCAAAGCCTGGGAGTCTTGTCTTTTATGGCCAACCACCTTACCTCCAAAGGTATGAGGAACTCAACTGGTGACCTAAGAGATGTGGGGGAAGGATGTAGCAGGCTTGATATAAAAATGGGAAAATGAAATAATATTGGATATGTAACTACTGAATTTACATAACGTTTTGTCAGTCTTAGAAGAAATGTAGAGTGACGCACAATTACTAGCCTATACAAGTCTGATGTAACGTATTACCAGGGATGATGGAGGCTCCCATTGGCATCACTGGATGTTAGGTAATACACTGTAAAAATATTGGACACAATGTCCAAACAAAGTGAGGCACTTTTGAATCCCGTTGATGTTAATAAGAGAAGTATATGATAATTTATATGGATGGAAGCAAATTTAGAAAGAATTTCTATAATCTGAATACAAATATAATAGATCTCACTGCAGTGGGGAAGACTGTGTGCCTGCTAGGACTGCTCTCCAGATGCTAACTGTTAATGGTTAGCCTCAAAGTCCCTGTCCTCCCTTCTTGTAGTTCTTTATCTTTAAGCTGGACTTGGATTGGACAGCTCTTCAAACAGAAGAAGACACCCTCAAATAGAGGACTGTCCTCTGTAAAGTAGGCCACATGATCACCCTAATTCTGAGAGCTTTTCTACACAAGGCTGTTAATCTACTATATCTACTTTCAGTTTCATCGCAGAATCGAGATCTGACTGAGCACTATACGAAGAGCATTTCCTTTCCCGCTTTCCCACTACATAACCTCTAGGTGGCACTCTGGGATAGTGGAATAGCGCAAATACACAAGTGGGAAAAGTATTTTCTTTCGCTTTGACAAATACTACAGGATTCCCCCTGCTCTGCAAAGGCAAAAATCAAACCAAAAAAACCCCTCAGCAAAAGTGCCATTTAAAAACAAAATAGAAACTGGAAGGTCATGATGTTGTCTAAAGAACCTGTGAACAATTGTGAGTAGGGAATGATGGATGCACAATAAATGCCTCATGTAGAAAAGCTCTCATACATTAAAGCCCCATGGAAATCAATGGTGCAAAAACAAGTCTAGCTGTGTGATGGATTGCGGCCTTAATGTATGAAGCAACCTCATTTATCTGAATGTGATGGGTAAGCAGGAAAGTGGCTAGCATAAATGGAAGACTAAGTCGAACAGGGAGGGAACAGGCAAACAGACTTGGCAGGATTCAGAAAGAGAATCGTAGAATCATAGAGCTGGAGGGAGCTTTGAACGCTATCTAGTCCAAACCCCTGCCGAATGCAGGAAATCCTCCAGCATGGGAGAGTGAGGGCAGCTCAAGGCGAAGGCAGACAAGAAAGCAGAGACAGTTTTGATGCACAGCCAAGATACTCTTATCAGACCTGCTCACACTTTGAGGCTAGGCGCAGCTGAGGACCTATTTCATACAAAGAGAAATGCTTGAAACTTCGTTACATGAAGCTTCTTGATGGATGTGCCATGAATTCAGATGTTTTTGATTACTTCTTCAATAAATGCCAGTGCTGCTGTAAATTCTTCCACAAGGGAAATGGGTTTCCACGCTGCCTTCAGTGAAAATGATTAGACTTCTAATGCTTCATGCTCCTCTGTTTCTAAGTTGTATAAGTTATATGCTCCTGCTCCCCCCCCCGAGATTTCTTCCTTTCTTCATTAGTTGTATTTGTTAGTCGCTTTATAAAATGCATTCTCTAAGCAACATGCAAAAATGATAGAACTTGAAAGGACATGGGGCTGAGCAAAACTGACCTCCCCTTCCAGACATTCAAAGGACCATTCTCAGGCTGCAAAAGTTTGTGGACCAATTCAGCTATGTTCAGGGGTGTCAGTGAATTTTGAAGATGGTGAGTACCAAAGTTACCAGTGATCTTTCACATTGTTCCTGTGCTGGCCACCACCATTATATATTCCCAGAATGCCACTACATCATGACATAGCATTATTCCAAGGAGCATTCTGTGGGAAAGTGTTCGCCCTCACTGGCAGCTGCGGCTAACGTTTTGGCATATTTTGTATAGGAACACATTTTAATATAGAAATAAAACTGCTAATCACTTGTTTTGTATAGGACTATCTTTTAATATTTATTTATTTATTTATTATATTTATGAATCGCCCATCTGGCCAGACCTCTGGCCACTCTGAGCGATGTACAGTCCAATAAAACACAAGAGGGGGGGAACACACACACACACACACACACACAGTATAAAACGCAATTAAAAACAGTACAAAACTTAAAAATACTAACCCACCCCATATTCCCACCTGAAAAGCCACATTTTTAATGCCCGGCGGAAGCTAATCAAGGAAGGGGCATGGCGGAGGTCACTGGGGAGAGAGTTCCATAAATTGGGGGCTGCCACAGAAAAGGCCCTCCTCCTAGTCCCCACCAGCCTGGTTTCTCTGGCTGATGGGACAGGGAGAAGGCCATCCGTGGCAGATCTTGTTGAGCAGCCTATTTGATGTCTCTCAAGCCTACTTGATGTCATCAGGACCGGTGCAGGGCAGTTTGGCGCCCTAGGCTAAATTATATTTAGCGCCCCCCCTCTCGTGCCATGGGGGGGGCTCCGGAAAGCAGCCCTGCTCTGCAACCTCCCGCTGCCGCTGCCGCTGCCGCCAGACCCCCCCACACACGCTGCCGCTGCCGCCCCCCACCTACCTTCCCATGCCTCCTCCGAAAAGGGACCCCCGCGCTCTGTTTTTGGCCGGGGGAAACCAGAGCAACAGGGCTGTTTAAGCCCTGTTGCCCTGGTTCCTCCTGCAAAAAAAAACAGAGCACGGGCGGGGCTCCAGAAACAGCGCGGAGAAGGTAGGTGTCGGGGGGGGAGGCGGTGTGGAGGCGAAGCGAAGCGAAGCGAGGTGGGGGGGAGGCGGCGCGCGGGGGGGAGGCGGCGCAGAGGCGAGGCGAGGTGGGGTGAGGCGGCGCGGAGGCGAGGCAAGGTGGGGGGGAGGCACCCAGGCTCAGCCCCACCACTACTCCGGGCGCAATCCCCCGCACTGACCTGGCTCTCGGTGAGGCGGGCGGGCGGGCAGGGCAGGAGCGCGCCGGCAGCGAAGAGGAGCGCAGCGTTCTGCGCCCTCTTCCGCTATGCGCCCTAGGCAACAGCCTAGTTGGCCCAGCGGTAGCGCCGGCCCTGGATGTCATCACGGAGTGATGTCTCTCCGTGGAGCTGTTCAAGCCTTAAAGGGGCCATGCCATTGGCAAAATTGCAGCTAAGCTTGCAGTTTTAGCTTAGCTGCAATTTTGCCCATGGCATGGCCCCTTTAAGAAAAGTTTAAAACGTTTAAAGTAGCTTGCAGTTGCAGAGGCAGGGGAATTCGGGACTCTGCATGACAAAGTGAGAAGCCAGACGGTTTAAGGGGTTTTTGTGACAGTCCCAGCATTTTCAGGGCAATTGGAGACTATGCTATCATGGTAGTTAAAGAAAGAAAGAAAGAAAGGGGAAAAAACTTCATTGGTGGAGGCCCTTTTTCTCTTTCTTTAACTGCTGTGCAGGAGGGAGAGGCAAATTTTAGGAGGAAAGTGGCTCTAGAGAGATTAAACCTCCCCTCCCCATGTACAGTGGTCCCAATCTAGATCAGGGCCCCACACACACTTACTGTGGGACCTTGCCCCAGTCCGTTGGGGGGAAGCTATAGCCTCAGGCACAGATTCTAACTCAGAGGGGGAAGCTGTAGAGTCAGGCCCAGCAATGGGAAACCAGAGGCCTGAGAATTAGTTATGTCAGGCCTCCCACCCACCGCCTACTAGCGAACAGAGAGTGGGTGGGTGAGGTGTTGGAGACTGATATGGTCCATCTTCCTCAGCTAGAAGACTTGACCTTGATGGAGGCCCATGCTAGGAACAGGGCAGCAGGAGAAGGTCTCTGCAGGAGAGGGTGTTTCAGGGGTCTCTCTTTCGGTGCATGGCCAACAGAAGAGGGCAGTCCAGAAACACCCAGTCAAACACCGCAGCCGCTCGAGGGCCAGGTTTCTCTGCCAGGATTGAATGTCCGATAGCGATCCCTTAGCAGCCACTCCCCTATATTTAAACCTGCACAGCTTCCAGTAGCCTTTGCAGGAGACAACACACTGAAAACCTGGAAAGTTTTCCACCTTCTTTTGAACTGGGAACTTAATTTGATGGGACTTTCTCTGTGAGCGCAGCACTCTGAGTGATTGCCCCTTTGTCCTGATGTTCCTGACATGGCTTTCACCTGGGACTTTGCCCTAATCTGTTTTTGTGGATCATTATTGCCTCTGTAAATGGGCCCGATAACGAATTACTGCAATAAAAGGTTTTATCTCTTGCCTCGACTCTGGGAAGCCAGGTTCCGGACACTTACTTTAGAATATAGAAAAAATAAGAAAGGGGGCTGCAGAATTAACATAACATCTATTTTGACCCTAAAAGGAACTGGAAAGAAAAGTTTAAGGGTATTATGCTGCAACCCAGAATGATAAATTCTAAATTTAACCCCATAATTTTTAGATTACCACTGTGCTTTTGAGGGATTTTTTAAATCAAGGAAGTGTAGACATTATATATTTGAAGTCATGACTCTGTGTTATGCAGTGAGAGGGCTTGGTGGAGGACATGTAAATATGATTTACATTGCCTGTAAGGTGTGAAGTTACGCACAATAGCTCTGGCTTCACAACCTTTAAAAGCAGCTCAACAGATGACTTCACACACAGGCTTAAAAGCAACACCATCTTTTCTTCTTCTTTTTTTTTAAGCTGGACATTTTTCCTAAGAGAAAGAGAACAATTCCAGAGAGATGGGGAAATGTTATACTGACCTCTTTGAAACAAAATCATTATCAGCAAGAATAACTTTTTAAGACTAAAGAGATTAACAATTTACTTTCCTAAACCTGGGAGAGTTGAAGGTAGATCTGGATCCAGAGGTGGTGTTGTGGGGGGGCAGAGGCGTAGCGTGGGGGGTGCAGGGGGGCCGGCCGCACCGGGCGCAACATCTGGGGGGGCGCGCTCGCGGGCCAGGTGAGCAGGGAGGGCTCACGGGAGGACACGTGTCAGCCGCGGCGCGTCGGAAGCTCCCGACCCGCGAGCGCGGCTGCCGCTGCTGGGGCCACAGGGGGACCCCGCGCCCTCGGTCAGGGGCTTTGCCGGGAGGGAAGGAGAGAAGGGAGGAGCCGCCGCCGCCGCCGCCCGGGGAAGGCTTGCGTGCCTGGGGCTGCGAGCCGCCCGCGATGCCGCCAAGCTCCGAGCGAGCCGCCCGCGTCGCCCTCCCCTCGGCCCGGCCGGCCAGCCAGCCGGCCGGCATCCCCGGACCCCTGCGGGAAGCCGCCAGATCCTCTGGGCAGAGGTTCCTCGCCGCCGCCGTCCAGAAGCTGGGTGAGGGTCGCCGTTCCCCAGGCTGCCCTTTGCGCCCGGGAAGGGGCCCGGAGGAGCCGTCCGCGATCCCAAGCGCCGAACGGACTGGAGGGGGCGGGGGGCTGCGGAGGGGCTTGTGTTGCCCCCCCCGCCCCGTGAGTCGGCCAAAGCGCCCTGGAGGTAAAGAACGCCCCCCCCGCTCCGGCATCCATCTCCCCTGGAGCATGGACCCCCGCCAGGCGGAGAATATCTTCCGGCCAGTGAGGTGGTCATCAAGATGGGAGCGGAGGAGGGGAGGCAGCCACCCGAAGGGGGAAGCTGCCTGCCCCCGCCCCACTGCAACAGGCTCTTATCCTGCTACCGAGATCCCAAACTTTTGGCCGGGAGGGGCGGGCTGTCAGTGTCCAGCGGGGGAGGTGGGCTTTTACACCTTCTCGGCTTTACCCCCAGCCGGAGGGGGAGGCCATGCCTCCCCCCCCGCCCCGTAGCTCTTCCTGGGGATCCTCTTGAGAGCAAGACACTGGGCTGGAGGGACAGCGCTGGGGCTGCTCTCGCCTCTTGACACGCAGAAGAGCGTCCCCTCCGTAGCCGGCTCAGCGATGGTTGAAAATGTGGAGAATGTGTAATGCATGTTCGCACTCAATAAAGTGTTTGAAAATAAACTTGTATTTAGATGCATTTTACTTTAATTACATCAGTATTTTCATAACAAACAATACATGTGCTTAGGGGGTAAGGGTTTCTTTAACTAATCTAGTGGAAGAGACTCGAGTGCTAAAATCCACGGGTTAGGGGGCGCAAATTACTTGCCTTGCCCCGGGTGCTGACAACCCACGCTACGCCACTGGGGGGGGGACACTAGGGCTGGAACCCTGAATTTTTCATTTGGAGCCCCGAATCTCTGGGAGGCCATCTGCCCCACACCCCTGCTGTCAAGGGGCACTTGCTGAAATAAAGGTTCAGGGCCGCCGATGATCTCTGTTGCATCTGATCCCCCTGGATTGGCTGGATATTACCCCACACCTCCTGTTTCACCTCCTGCTGCCCCCTCCCTTGAATCTTTCTGCCTGAGGTTTTTTCCTGAAATCAAATGCCCTCCTCTCTCCCCTGTCCATACATCCCCTTTTACAAATAAGGCTGTCCTTAGGAGACAGGGTCTTTTAAAGACACACACGCGCACACACACACACACACACACACACACACACACGTTAGAGCATAGGTAAATTAGCATATGCAAATCTTTTCCATACCTAGCACTGCCCCATGCCTAGATCTACTGGTAGATCTCTCAGTGATTTGCAGTAGATCAGCATGGGTTTCTGACTCCGGACTATTTAACACAATGGCTCCCCTCCCACCCTAAATACTACTGCGGAAATGAAGACATGTACATTCTTTAATTCTAGGTGTACGTCATTTTGCACCATGCTCCGGTTGCTGGATATTGGGAGTTCTAGCCAAAAAAACAAAGTCGCTCCCAGAAGCCTCATGTCCGCCCACCCCTGCCCTAAACAAAGAAGCAGGAAGTAAGGAGAAATCGCAGCGGCAATGCATGGAGGGATAGGTAGAGGCAGGACCGGTGCAGGGCAGTTTGGTGCCCTAGGCTAAATTATATTTAGCGCCCCCCCCTCTCGTGCCGTGGGGGGGCTCCGGAGCAAAGCAGCCCTGCTCTGCAAACCTCCCGCCGCCGCCCCCCCAGCACGCCGCCGCCGCCACCGGACACCCCTTGCTCGCCGCCGCCGCCGCCACCGCCCCCCCACCTACCTTCCCCCGCCTCCTCCGAAAAGGAAGTGACGCGACGGGACCCCCGCGCTCTGTTTTTGGCCAGGGTAAACCAGGGCAACAGGGCTGTTTAAGCCCTGTTGCCCTGGTTCCTCCCGCCAAAACAGAGCGCGGGCAGGGCTCCGGAAGCGGCGTGGAGAAGGTAGGTGTGTGGGGGGAGGCGGCGCGGGGCGGGGGGGGAGGCGCCCAGGCTTGGCCCCACCACTACTCTGGGCACAATCCCCCGCACTGACCTGGCTTTGTCGGCGACGCGGGCGGGGCAGGAGCGCGCCGGCAGCGAAGAGGAGCGCAGCGTTTCTGCGCCCTCTTCCGCTACGTGCCCTAGGCAACAGCCTAGTTGGCCTAGCGGTAGCGCCAGCCCTGGGTAGAGGTCATCATTTCATAGCAACGGAACACGGACAAGTCAGTAAGGATGGATCAACAGCAACAACTGCAAAATGCTACAAAGCCCGACACATCAGCTGCACTGCTGCACTTCAGCACATGTTTAAGTGATGGACAAAAGGTCAAAGTACACATGTGTAGCATGCAGCTATGTGCCTGTTTCCCCCCCCCCCTTAATTAATTAAATTCAGGGATGGGCAGCATTGTTATCAGGACTGCCCTGTGCATTGAGGGGAAACTCATCTTTTCCCTTTCCAGTTTATTTATTACATTTATACCCCGCCTTTTTTCCTGCAAGGAACTCAAGACGGCTTACATAATCCTCCTCTCCATTTTATCCTCACAACAACCCTGTGAGGTAGGTTAGATTGAGAGTCAGTGACTGGCCCCAAATCACCCAGTGAGTTTCATGGCCGAGCGGGGACTAGAACCTGGATCTCCCGAGTCCCAGTCCAACACTCAAACCACTACGCCACACTGGCTCAACTGGTTGCAACTCAAATGAAAATTGCCCCCTTTTCCCTACATGGCTAGAAGCAGGAGGGGGGGAAATCCCATTGGTGCCATTGGGATCTTTATTCCCACGGATCCTAGCCACATGCATGGGGGCGTGGGGAGAGAGTTTCATTCAGATCAGTTTGGCCCAGATTTTCTCAGATTTTCTCACTTGGAAAGTTGGTTCTCTGTACTTGTCCATGGTGGCTGTACTTTGGATGGGGAAAGAAACACTGCATTTATAATGCAGCAGACATAGCTAATTTCTTTTATTTATTGTGATTAGCATATTTCTTTCTTCACCATATCACCATTCAGAAAAGCTGCTCTAATTAAATTTTCCCTTTATGTTCTTTTAAGAAATCAACAAGAAGTTACAGAAAATAACTTTCTGAATAGGAACTGCAGAATATATTCAATTTTGTATTATTGAATATATTTCTTCAGAATACTGTCATGGCATAGGTGAAACAAAATGGGTGCCCCCTAGTGGTCACATGCTACTTCTAAATAACACTGTTTTACACAGGGTGAATTTTCAAGTGCATTTCACCCTCTCCTGTTTGCTTGTTTGTTTGTTTGTTTGGTTTCACATTATCTTGTAGTTTTGAACCTTCCTTCTTTATTATCTGCCATGTTGCTTTCCTTTTAGTTGTTTATTTTCACCATCTCTTCACTTCCAACCCACACAAAGGGAGGCTTTTCATCTTCTTCTCTGAGATGCTTAATTAAGGATGCAATCCTATGCATGTTTAGAAAATTGTCCTATAACTGCCAGCATGGCTGTCTGGGTTATGCTGGGAGGTGTAGAACTTTTTAAAAAAAAAACAACAACGTATAAACATGAGTAGGATTGCACCCTAAACTGTGTTTCCACAGCCAGCTATCCTGAGGAACAGTCCTTGAATGTCTGTCAACCCTTGACTTGTTTTCCTTTTACAGGGTGAAACAGGGCAAAACCAGACAAGACAGCAGATCCCATATCTCTTTCAATTTCTGATACAAGATGCCATGGGAGTGGGTTAGGTACTCTCTAATCATTTCCCTGATGCTAGTTGTACCCCCACACTGCTATTTGCTCCATTGGACCTAATCCAACCTCTCCCAAGATGCTTTTAAAAGAAGCTGAAAGGATCCAAGCATGAATCCAAGTCCCTCATCTAGTTTGGCCCTAGTTGAAAGAGAGTCAATATACCATGGAAAGACCAATCTCTTGGCACATTTTTTTTCCCCTTTCCTCTCAGGATAAGTGACTACATGCAATGTGGCTATATTGTTCACTCTGATTGGTGAAGGTCACAGTTCTGTAGAGAAATATGGGGCCATTTCAGGCATCTATTGAAGATCCTGTTCTTTTGGTGGACCAATAGGTGGGCAGCCTTGTCTCCACCTGGGGTGTAGTGGAGCCAAGGCTCGCAGGGATGCAGCGCCAGCACTTTTTGATCAGCAGGGAGGATGCTGACATCATCTGCCACCCCCCTCAGAATTCCCTCCGAGCTTAGCTGCAGTCCTCACAGTAGGCTGGGGGAAATGTATTTTCCTAACAACAATAGATTGTTCCCTGTTGTAATGCAAAATATTTTGGGGTGGCTTGGCCTTGAATAGGCAACTACGACCGACCGTTAGCTTTACAAAAGATCTGCTCCTGGTGGAGATGAAAACTGTTAGAATGGTTTGTTGATATGGATTGACACAGCTGCCTGAATTTTTGGACTCTCCTTGGGGACGTGGTTATGGGAACTGTGATGATGAGCACCTGCATTTCAAAATTTACCACTACACCACTGGTCTCCACTATACTCATAATGTGTGATATGGACTCCTCATGTGGGAATCGTGTGTTTTCCCCTCCCCCTCTTTTTTTTGATGGAGAGGGGAGAATCATGTGATTCAGACCATTGTGCATATGGGTACTTGCATGGCATGCCCATGTGATTTCCAGCCTTATTATTCCAATGAAGATTTTGGTTGGGTTTGCCCTTAGGTGACTGTTTCAACATAGTGGATCAAAGAGGTCAAGATTAAGCACAGGAACATATTTATCTTTTGGATCCTCAATTCTGATCTTTGATACATCCTTCTTGAGACACAAATACCCATCACATTATCGGAAGAAATTACAAAGCTGGATTGATAGGTGGAATAAATCAAGGAAGCTGCTTAACCCACACTGAAAACAACAAATATGTGTGTGTGTGTGTGTGGTGCAGTCAATAATGAACATCTCTTCAATAAGATCTACATTTCTTAAAAACCATTTGACAATGCGGCTTGTGGCCTGGAAGTGGAGTTGCTGTATATTTCAGCACAAGGAAGATAAATTTCATTGAGGGGAAAGACAAAACGTCTTTGAGGAAGGCCTTTAAAATGAAAGAACATATGTTATGCTCTGTACATATATAGCAATCCCGCATGATCGACGGCCTGAGAATGTGAAAGAAGCTTTCGGAAAGGTCTGCTGCTGAGAGAATGTTAAACAAACACTTTGACCAGGACAACAATCTCTCAAGTCTGCTACTGACAGGAGGGGAAGCTACGGATTGGCTAGAAATTTTTGCTGGCTGTCTTCGTTCATTTTACAAGCTACGGTCTTCTTCGATCCTCCCTAGAAACAGGGAGTTAGAGATGTAAGTGTTATGTCTCTCTTGGGAGAAGAAACTTGAGATAATCTGAAATGAAGAAGAGATGGGCTCTGGTGAAATAACAGTGATGAGTTGAAGGCACAGTGCACCTACAGATGAGTTTAACAGTTGAGCTCCTCAGGAGTGCAAAAGTCTTATTTATGGCGATGCAGCTGGAGGCTCGAAAACCAAGGGATTTAGTAGGCTTTAGTCATGGAAGTTTGCACTGACAAAAAGTTGGCCAGTAATTATCTTACAGGTAATTCAGACTGTCATAGTACTGACTTATTAAGACTAGAAATGGCCAACACTATTAATTGTAAAAGAAATTCAAGGTATGGTTAAGAGCTCAACAACACAAGCCTACTATTTGACCAGTCTCGGGCTATGCCACCCAGAAGCCATTTTGTGGTCACTTAACATCTCACAAGGCTGTCTGTGGTTAAGTGCCCCACAATGAGTCAATGAATCCCATTTAGCTTTCCTCAACTCGCTAGCCAGGAATAAGCTATTAGCTTAACCTCATAACTGAAATTAATATAGAATAAGGAGAAGCAAGACGCTGGGGGAGTTATTATCTGTCTTCCAGATGCGGAGGGTGAGGAAAATATGGGAGGAACTGTACATTTTGAAAAATTCATATTCCAATGGCCATGATCCAGGACCTGACTAATGAGTTTGAAATGCTGTGGACAGAAGTTAAACAGGCATCTAAATCCAGATCCACAAGGGAGCTCTTGATCAAGGACTGCAGAGGGCCAAAAGCGAGGGAACCTCTGCAATTTGAAACTAGGCCAAAAACATTTTTTAAAAAACACAAACCTATTAGATCCATGGCTGTTTCAGGTACTAACAAAGGGAATGCATCCCTGCGAGAGTAGGAGAGACAGTTCGACGACAGAGGAATCAAGAAGCTAGAAGACTGGGACCCAACACAGCACCAAATGGTCTTGGAGATGAAGGTTCTACAGTGTACTTCAGTTGTGGTGTCTGATAATTTTATACATCAAAGCCTTGGACAAAATGTTCTGAGAGGGGGACTGACTAGGTGAGCTTAGTCATAACAATACAATACTCTTTCCAGTGGGAGTAGTTTACTTTGTCTGATCCAGTAGGGACCTAAGTTAGTAAACTGCAATTGGAATAAGTGTGGCAATGTGAGAGAGGTCAGTTGGCACCTTCCCAGCATTTACTGAGTGATACTACAAAATTCATGATGCAGGGTGAGTGTAAGCTGAACACAAAACTGTGGAAACAACTGGGATCTTTAAGTGAACAACTGACAGAAATGTGTCTGGCTAGATAATGATGATGTGTGTACCTTGCCTTTCTGCGAAAACCATGGCATCCAAGATTGCTTATAAAACTCATAAGAACAACATATGAAATGATAAGATCAAACAAATAAAAGAAGTTAAGTAGTAGATAACAGTGATTCAGGAGGAGAATATAAAAATTAGAGCATACAAACTAAAGCTCCTAGACATGATAGAAGATGCCAAACAACAACATGATCAGTTATCCAAAGGTTGGGTGAATGAATGGCACAACCTTTGACCAGCATCTGAAGAACGACAAGAAAGGACAGTGCTAGGTAGACATGAATTGGAAGAGGGTAGGTAGATGGATTTGTAAGTGTACAGAAAATTAAATCTGCTACATAAGGCCAGGAAAACAGAACTGTGGATAATTTAATTTCAAGCATGGATTTCACAAACATCACCTTCACCTTTAGGTACGTGGCGCTTCTGTCCATAATGTCTTATAGTGTAGATGCACATAACCCTTTTTAACCACATCTGCAACTGATTTGTGGTCAGATCCTCTTTACAACTTAGTAGGATGCTTACAACTTATGCAGTGGTTACATTAACCAATAATAACTTCAGAATCAAAGGGGGGTTGTGGGGGGATAGCAATTTGGAGGGCACAGTCCGTGTGTGTGGGAAGACTTCCATTGGGTTTGATATGTCCAGCTATTCCATCTTTTCCTCCTTAACAGATTTTTTTTTATGAAAAGGAAAAGGCAGAAGAAGCAGTGAGAAACTATGGGAGGGTTGCAAATGGAAGTAGACATCATCTGGACCCCACATAAAATTCTGTGACCCTGCATAAATCTATGAATAAGGAAGGGAAAATCCCTGATAACCTCTACACCTGGAAGCACCCTAGTTTTGTACTGTTTATATCTCTAATCCTGGTAACTTTTAGTAAATGGATGCAATAAACTCAATTCATATTACAAATGTATTAGGTGGGTAAGTTGGATCTCACCCACACTGACAATCAGGAAATAAATAAAAGGCTTTATTTGGTGTCAGAGAGATGTCTTCTGGGTTGGCGCACCATCAGGCAAGGTGCCAAACCCCACCTTAGACAGCAAATGTTAGGATACCATAGGGTCATCAAATCATCCATTGTTTATGAATAAACAATTGTCAATTGTTTATGAATTTATGATGATATTTTTACCACCATGTGAGGAACACCATGCAGACATTTTGCTTTAGAAAACAAAAGTTTCTGGGCCATCTGTTGATAGTTTCATTTACCCAGTGCATTAGCTCAAAGAAAATGAAATTAAAAGAAGAGTAACAGGGATTGGCTTTTATGTACTAATCATCGGGATGTTTTTTCTAACATAAGTGGATGGACCACATTATTTAAAAAAATATTTTTAAAGTATGTAGCAATTGTTTTCTAGGACATTGTTAAAGTCCCATTAGTGATATTCCCAAATTTCATATTTCCTGGCTTATAAATACAAATTTGGATGGTTTGTAATGGTTGCCTCCTATACGTGGTGAACATTGCCGCCTCAACAATCTTCTCCAGCTTGTATTTTAATTATCCCTCACTGCTTCTCTCTCTCCTCCCCCCCCCCCCAATTCTGGTGCTTGGCAAGCATGCTGCTAAAGCTGCCAGCCAGGTGCCAGAAGCACCTGGAAAATATAGTTTTCCTAGAACTACTGACATCTGTCATTCATTCTTAGTGCTTGACCTGAACAGCATTAGAGGACTTTTTCTTACCAAAAAAGAAAAAGAAAAAATGCCACTGGAAAATACTGTTTGTTAATCCATCTTTTTTAAAAAAAACATCAGGCCTGCTAAATTATTCCTGTTAGAACATATTAATTGTTGTACCCATACCCCCAGATTAAAGAGACAAGACAATAGTTGCTTGGCTGACTGCAATTAAGGGACTCCCCCTCTAACCTGCCCAACAACGCAATCTAGCCCATCCCCTTAAAGCAAGTGACAAGATCCTACTCCTGTCAAACCAAGGGTGAAAGAGGCAGCAACAGAGTAGGAATGGCACTTTCAAATGTGTAGCTCGACACACACACCCTGCATCTGGCACCTAAGCATTGCAGTCAGCCATCTCTTGTCTCTGGTCAAGGGGCTGGGTGCAAAAAGCATGACCCTGCCCACTCGCAAGACTGGGGGCAAAGGACTTTTGGCAATCTGTATTGTCAAGAAACATTCATACAGGGGAAATGTAGATATTGCTTGTGAAACTTGGATCACTGAATCTGTTCCATCCATATGGTTGTAACCTAGCCTCAGATGGGCCACACCAGTTGGGCTGCCACCATTTTTCCTTTCTTAAAGTTGGAGAGCAAGAGAGAAGAGGAGCAAGAGAGGAGTATTTTTTCTTTTTAAAGCAGGCCCCATGTTGAAGTTTGGGCTTCAAGGTGGCTCTTGATTTTAAAAATGTTTGAGACCACTGCGCTATGCCTGATCCTTATGCCCTAATCTTCCTATCTTATAGAAATGTATTATTGTGTATTATAAAATACCTCTGTAGTCATCTATCTAGTACAAAATTCTCTAGAGATACTAAAAATGAATCCATATAAAAATTGTGTGGGATATGACTTTAAATGATATGTTGACTTGTAGTATCAAATGTAAAAAGGGACAACTTAAGAAAAATAATTTTAAGGATATTTGGGGATTACTTTTGGATTTTGTGTTAAATAAGGGGAAAGGGAGCATGCCATGTCAAGATATGTTGTATTTTTGGAATAATGAATAACAATAGATTATAGAGATAGAATGTATCATTTGGTCCTGTGGTGATGGGAGCACTATATAAATGTTTGTATGTTATTTTGGTTGTTTTATATATTGTTTGAAAAACTTTAAATAATTATTTTTTTTTAATGGTCATTATTAGGGCACAATATAATGCATGGTCCCTGAGAGGGCATCCTGGGGGCCATAGTATGTTGTTGATCTGCCTGTCTGCAGGTAAAGAGGGAGGTCTGCAGTTAGAAGAGCATGTCTCCTGCTGGAGACCTCCTTATTGTGGTGGCAGAAGCCTCTGATGCCATCACCTTCTGCCGTCAGTGCTCCAATGGTGATAGAAAGAAAAAAGGGGCATGCCGGTGGCCAGTTGAGGGTGGCCTTGGATCCACAGAATTGAAAGCCCCCTCATTCCCCCAGCATGCCACCAAAATTGGATTTCTCTATTAATGCTGTTCTTTTAGCAACTACATTACCAGGACATTTATTTTATGTTTTGATCATTCCTATTCTTAGCCAAAACACTGAATTCAGGGCAAGAGCGCATCTATATATGACAATGGGAGATATGGTACCCATTCATTTTCCCTGTAGCTGCTGGGGTAAAGGGGGGAGCTCATTGAGAAAATGATGCAGAGGGAAAGGGTTAACTTCCACTCCCCCAACACCAAGATCCCCTAATAACAGGGTCCCATTTACATTACCCCCCACCACCACCACTACAAAGAGTAGAAATTCAGATTGCCTGATTTCATATCTACTTGGGTCTACAGCTACATATTAAATTAACATAAAAGGTTAATTTAAAATGTATTCACTGAAATATTTCATTTTGTTTTAAGAAATGACATAGTTGGTCCATCTAGCCCAGTATTGTTGACACTGACTGGTAGCAAATCTCCAGGGTTTCAGGCAGGGGCCTTTCCTGGTCCTACCTGGAGATGCTGGGGATTGAACCTGGGACCTTCTACATGCAAAACAGATACTCTACTGCTGAACCACACATTCTGGGAATCTTGTGTTGCAAATAATTATTAAGAGATTTTATCATGCAAAGCACACTGCACATTCACTGGAAACATGTTTCACGCATTACAAGGCTTCAGAAAAATCATTGCACACAATGGCATTATCAAAGAGAAGATATTAAAAGTTAAAGTCCAAGAATTTCCCTGTCTAAAATGTGCAGGTGTGCAATTTCTAATAGGCATCACAATGGGCTCGATGTTCCCCACAATGTCAAGTCAACAGGTCTGTGAAACAGAATGTCTCAGCTTATTCATCACATTTCCTTGCGGACTGTGTTGTAGTGGCCATAAATGAAATCATACTGTTCTACCAAGTGATAAATGTTCTGTTCATGACAGCCTGCTTTTCAGCTTTGATAAGCTTGGGAGGCTAGGAGCTCCATCTTTTTCCATGTGCAGGTCAAACTGCAAACAGTGCCTTGAATGATTTGGTCCCCATTACCCCATACTAGTACCTTCAGGTTTCCATGGGTTTCATTATCCTATCTCCATGGTAGGATGTCTATATATCTCTCTGTGTGCATGTATTGGTTCCTTTCAACCTATATAAAGTGGCCCGAAACCAGAGACAATTAGTAGTGCTTAAATCCCACTGCAACTAATTTTATGTCTCATTAATTTCAATTGGACTTCAGAGTAACTTTCTTTGGATTTAGCCTACTATATTCCAGGGTCTAGAAAATTATGTATTGTCAATAGAAAACAAAACGCAAAACAAAACAAAACAAAAAACGTGTGTGCTTCTGGTACTCCTTTCCATTTTCAGCCTCCCCCCTTCCTTCCCAAAATGAAACAAAAGTCTGCCATTTGGAGCAAAGCTGAATTTGTTCTGGGAACTTTATTTTTTCTGGAAATATTGCCTGGACCATTGAGCATTGTGCACGAATAATATTTTACCATCACATCATCAGAATAAATTCTAGTCCCTTTGATTGAGGCTGGATCCAAACCAGGATAATTTGAGTGCAACCCACCCATCCTTGTTATAACCGCTCCATGACTTTTCCATTTCTTAATGGATAATAATGTGGTCTGGGCTTCTTATTTGCACTTCCTCCTTGCATAGCTGGCAGATCAACATTGCACCTGTCTTCACCCTTCACAACTGACAGTTATTTAATTCATGGCCTCTTGGTCTTCATTCAATGGAGTGTGCAGTGGATTGCTTACATTTTCCAGACAATGACTTTAGAAGGGATATTCCAAACCATCTTTAGCATATGACTATCATGCATCATTTCTTTTAAAATATGTGGACTGGAAGTCCCATCTACAGCATATCCACCTTGCCTGGCCTGGCAAATGTAATTTAAATGACGGCAGCACTTCAGGAGTGTTTTAGAATCCCAGCAATATTAAAGGCATCTGGTGTCATGTGGTGGGAACGGAGGCTGTTAAGAGTTTGGTAACAGCTTGATCCTCCAAATTCTCCTTTAGTGCCAGCCTTTTTAAATGGAGCGGGGTCGATATATGGCAAATAACTACCAATGACACTTTGGGGACATTGCAATCTGTAGTTGTGGCCAAACACTAGGATGTACAAGAATTTTATTTCAGTTCACAAATCATCAGAACTTGCCCCATTTACAAGCTCAAATGTGAATGAGAGCACATTTTTTAAGGAAAAGCTCACACATTCCTGAGCTTTCAGTCACATTTGAAAAATGCATATTTTAAAAAATATGCACACTATAAATATGCCCTTTAGTCATTCAATATGTGAATAGTGTTCATTAAAAAAAAAAAAAAAGTACACCGAAATACGCACTTTCCCCATTCCAACAAAAAGAAAAACACATCACAGACAACAAAGAGAGCGAAGCAAACTGAGCTTCAAAGTGAAGTTCTGCCATCCCTATGAAATACAGCTTGTGATATTTGTAGAAAACTCAGAAGACTGACTAAAGCTGTGAGAGCACTAGGGATCCACAATGGATCACTCAGTAAACTAACTTTTCTAGTTACACAACTGTATATATAAAACTAGTTTGCATAATTGTCAAGCTTGTTTTCCATTGCATTGCATCCTCCTGTCCTCTAGAGGGCAGACACTCAACAGAAGGCACAGTTTGACCAACAGATGAAGGGAGGTGCTCATCTTTCACATGTTATGAATAGAAGGGAGTGTCATGGCCCTGAAGTGAAAGTAGCAGGAACTTTGGGGGAAAGTGACCAAGTAATGCTCGAATTCTTGATTTTAAGGAAAATAAGCCGAGTGTAGTCAAACCTTGGATTTCATAGAATCATAGAATCATAGAAAAGTAGAGTTGGAAGGGGCCTACAAGGCCATCGAGTCCAACCCCCTGCTCAATGCAGGAATCCAGGTCAAAGCATCCCTGACAGATGTCTGTCCAGCTGCACCTTGAATGCCTCCCGAGTGGGAGAGCCCACCACCTCCCTAGGTAGTTGATTCCATTGTCTTATTGCTCTGACAGTCAGGAAATTTTTCCTGATGTTTAGGTGGAATCTAGGTTCCTGTAACTTGAGCCCATTATTCCGTGTCCTGCAAACTGGGATGATCGAGAAGAGATCCTGGCCCTCCTCTGTGTGACATCCCTTCAAATACTGGAAGAGTGCGATCATATCTCCCCTCAGTCTCCTCTTCTGAAGGCTAAACATGCCCAGTTCTTTCAGTCTCTCCTCATAGGGCCTTGTTTCCAGTCCCTTTATCATCCTTGTTGCCCTCCTCTGAACCCTCTCCAGTTTGTCTATGTCCTTCTTAAAGTGAGGTGCCCAGAACTGGACGCAGTACTCAAGATGAGGCCTAACCAGTGCCGAGTAAAGGGGAATTATCACTTCATGCGATTTGGAAGCTATACTTCTATTAATACAGCCCAAAATAGCATTTGCCTTCTTTGCAGCCTTCATTGCTGGCTCATCTTCAGTTTGTGATCTACCACAATTCCAAGATCCTTCTCATTTGTAGTATTGTTGAGCCAAGTGTCCCCCATTCTGTAACTCTGCATTTGGTTTCCTCTCCCTAGGTGCAGCCCTTGGCATTTATCCCTATTAAATTTCATTCTGTTGTTTTCAGCCCAGCGCTCCAGCCTATCGAGGTCAATTTGAATTTTGTTTCTGTCTTCCAGAGTATTAGCTGTTGCACCCAACTTTGTGTCATCTGCAAATTTGATAAGCATTCCCTATACCTCCTGATCCAAGTCATTAATAAAAATGTTGAACCGAGCCCTGTGGTACCCTGCTTGTTACCTCTCCCCAGTTTGAGAAGGAACCATTGATAAGCACTCTTTGCCCGAGCCCTGTGGTACCCTGCTTGTTACCTCTCCCCAGTTTTAGAAGGAACCATTGATAAGCACTCTTTGAGTCCGATTCTGTAGCCAATTGTGGATCCACCTGATAGTTGTTCCATCTAGCCCACTTTTAGCTAGCTTGCTAATCAGGATATCATGCATGAGGCACTTTGTCGAAAGCTTTCATAGATTTCATAGATCATAGAGTTGGAAGGAGCCTACAAGGCTATCGGGTCCAACTCCCTGCTCAATGCAGGAAACTAGAGGAGGGGTCTCCCATCCAAGTAATAACCAGGCCTGACCCTGCTTAGCTTTCCACGCTCAGACAAGCTGAGCCAGCATGTCCACAGCATTCCCACAGTCCACAAGGGAGGTTACCCGATCAAAATTTCAGGAAAGCAGATTTTAATAAGCTCAGAGCATGATAAGTAGGATTCCTTAGCAGGAAAACCTAAAAGGAAGAGGAGTTCAAGAGGGATGGGAGTTCCTCAAAAAGGAGATACTAAAGATGCAATCAGAAACAATCCCAATGAGATAAAAAGTGGAAGGAAATAGAAGAAGCCAATGTGGCTACACAAAAAGCTTAGGAATTATCTGAAAATCAAAAAGGGCACATATAGGAGATGGAAGGAGGGACAGGTCACTAAGGAAGTATACAGGAAGATAGCCTTGAATTGCAGAGATAATCTCAGAATGCTAAAGCTCAAAATGAGCTGAGGTTGGTGAGGGATGCTAAGAATAAAAAAAGGGCTTCTTCAGATATGTTGAAAGTAAGAGGAGGCCAGAAGTAATGGTAGACCAGCTGTGCAGTGAAGATGGCAAAATGCTGACAAGTGACAAAGAAAAGGCGGAACTGCTCAACTCCTATTTTGGCTCAGTCTTTTCTCAAAAGAGGATCTGTGTCCCATCTGTCATATGTGACAAACAGCCTGAAGGGGTAGGAGCAGGGCTTTTTTTCTGGTGGAACTCACTGGAACTGAGTTCCAGCACCTTTTCTTCTATTAATGGCATTACAATTTAATCGCCATCTACTCCCGAGGAATGTAATCCAAGAGTTCCGGTACCTTTTTCTCCAGAAAAAAAGCACTGGGTAGGAGTGCAGCTTGAAGTTGACAGAGAGATGGTCAGGGAATATCTAAGCACCTTAAATGAGTTCAAGTCCCCAGGTCCAGATTAATTGCATCCCAGGGTGTTGAAGGAGCTAGCGGATGGACTCTCAGAACCTCTATCTATTATCTTTGAGAAATCCTGAAGAACAGGTGAAGTATCAGAGGAGAGGAAGAGGGCAAATGTTACACTTCTCAATAATAATAATAATAATAATAATAATAATAATAATAATAATAATAATAATATATATTTCTTACCCGCCTCTCCACTCAGATCGAGGTGGGGAACAACCATAAATATAAAATACATAAGTAGTTAAAAACATAGTAAACTATTAAAATATTCATAAAAACCTTTAAAAGTATCCTAAAAACTCTTAAAATTCCACGGGGTAAGCCTGTTGGAAGAGGTCAGTCTTTATGGCCTTTTTAAAAGCCAAGAGACTATCTAGTTGACAAGTCTCTTCCGACAGGCCATTCCACAGTCTGGGAACAGCAGAAGAGAAGGTCCTCTGGGGAGTACTCGCCAGCCTAGTCTTGGCTGACTGGAGTAAATTCCTCCCAGAGGACCTAAGTGCATGGGGCGGATTGTACGGGAGAAGGCGATCCTGCAGGTGACCCAGACCCAAACCATGTAGGGCTTTAAAGGTAATAACCAACACTTTATACTTTGCCCGGAAACTGATTGGCAGCCAGTGTAATGCTTTTAAAGCTGGTGTAATATGGGCACCTCTAGATGTACCGGTGACCAATCTGGCTGCCATATTTTGCACCAATTGAAGTTTCCGAACTAGGTACAAAGGTAGCCCTATGTACAGCGCATTGCAGAAGTCAATCCTCGAAGTTACCAGTGCGTGCACTACCATCTTTGGGTCTTCCAACTCTAGGAAGGGGCGCAGCTGGCGTATCAGCCGGAGCTGATAGTAAGCACTCCTAGCCATCCTATCTATCTGAGCTGTCCACTATAGTGGAGAAGGCTGACAAGCTGACCTGTGTACCTTGCTCAGTGTGAAGCTGTCCAGGTGCTGTTGATCAGCGGTGTTCACAAACCTGTGGGGGGGCTCGCCTCTCCGCCACCTCTCCTCTCCTCTCCGCGGCGGTGCCCCGCCGCCTCGATCTTCTGAGCAGCGCGGAGCAGTTCTCCACGCCGCTCAAGCCACTGGCGCTGGTCCCGTCGCATCACATCCGGCCCCGGAAGTGACGCGACGGGACCCTGCACAGGTGCAATATGTCGCATGGGGGTCCAGCGCGCCTGCACAGGGTCCCATCGCATCACTTCCCGGGCCGGATGTGACGGGACGGGACCAGCGCGGGCGGCGCGGGCGGCTCGCTGCAGAAAGGCGAGCCGCCGCTGGACAAAGGTAGGGCCGCGCGAGCCCTGCGCAGACGTGAGCAGGGCCGATTTCGGCACGCTACGCCCACACGAGGTGAATGGTTACATCCCTACGACAACTTTAAGGCCCTGCTCTCCCTTTTGATTGCACTTTTCCATTAAACTGGACCTGGACTGGACAGTCCTTCAAACAGAGGATGCCTTCAAAATAGAGGACACGCCTCTGGCAGCCCTACAAATAGCGGAATGTTGTCTGTAAAAGAAGACCCATGGCCACCCACCCTAACCAAGAATGGAGTTCCAACTATGTCTACAAGGAATCTGGAAACAACCATCTCAAGATGGAAGAAAATATCATATGGATCCACCCAAGCTAAGCTGCGGAGAGTGCAGAGAGGAGAGGGACCTCTAGGTCAGTGGCTCATGGAACATGCTTTTCCATTATGAAGTTACAGGTTCAGTCTCTGGAGTCTTGCTTGCCTTTCTTATGGTGCTTTATCCTTAAGCCGGACTTCAACTGTATAGCCCTTCAAATAGAGGACACTTTCAAATAGAGGACTGTTCTCAGACAGCTCTTCAAATAGAGGACTATCTTCAGTAAAGTAGGCACCTGGTCACCCTTGCTGTATGTGTGTTCCCTCTGCATTCTTCCCCTCACCCACTGTAACTGTTGGATTCTTACTCATGCAGAGCAGAAAGGAGAAGTTGCTGACAATAGTGCAACCATTCCATGGATGGAGGAGAAATACAGTAGAATGAAGCCTGTAAGTTAGCTGACTGAAGTATGCTAACAGCACATCATAACCAGCAGTGATGTCAGATTCAGAAAGAGGGAGGTGTTCTGCCCATAGAAGCAATCTGAACACTCTGTAATGCTGTATAAATGATTAGCATTATTAATTATAATGGATGCAGTCAATTTCTCTCCTGTCGTGCAGTAGCCTCTTGCA
This sequence comes from Shinisaurus crocodilurus, assembly GCA_021292165.1. Classification (NCBI taxonomy): domain Eukaryota; kingdom Metazoa; phylum Chordata; class Lepidosauria; order Squamata; family Shinisauridae; genus Shinisaurus; species Shinisaurus crocodilurus. The sequence goes on from CM037876.1 coordinate 34,893,275, forward strand.
TGTTTTCTAGGAGAGATCTGTGCACAGAAGCCTATTTCCGGGCACTGATCTCTTCTCTCTGGGCTGGGGCCAATGTCTTTCGGCCTGGGAACGTTAGAAGTTCAGGCCAAACTGTCTGTCTTCAGTAATCCAAGAGTGCATCTAGCGAGCGCCGCATCTTGGCCCATTTCAATTCAATGAATTTGATACAGCTCTTGCCGGCTTTTGATTAGTCGAGATTGTGTTGCAGTCTTGCCATTGCTGAAGAGTATTTCATGAAACCAGAAGCCAGAAAAGAAACCTGAATTGGGACTGAGAAATGTGGATTAGATTTGAAGCACTTTGGATGGAGGCCCTTTTTTTCCTTGTGTTGCTTCCCCGACATGGAAGATTATGATGATGACATTTGAATTGTCCAGCCCAGGATTTCAGAAAACGCAAGATTTGCTCGATGTGCACCAAGGATCCAAGCCAATGCAAAGAAGAATGAATGGTAAACACACACGGGGGGGGGGGGGAGATTGAAACCAGGAAGACAACCTTTATGAATGCAAGATTAAGTTTTTAAAAAATGACTCCAAGCCCACTTACAGTTTTTACAGAGGAGTCATACAAGATCATGTTGCCTCTGCTCAGCCAGGAACTCTTGCAACAAACCTCCCCTCCCACCCTGGCTTTCCCATGATTAAGTTCAGTGCAAATTGTTAGGTCAAACCCATAGGAAAAAATGATAGGAAGTGTTGGATGAAGTGATGATAGGCTTGAGTGGCCTTGAGTGATGAGAGGATCAGAGAAACTAATTTGGGAGGGAGGTTCTCGGTTTTGCCAGGAAGACAATCATGTTGGCTTCTGGCGTTCAGTTTTGGCCGCAAATGTCACATCATCAGTTCTTTGTACAGTGGATAGACATGATCTGATATAGCAGCGAGCTGTCCTCATAGTCCACTGGAGACAATTTGAGGTCATCTCTTAATGTGCTTTTTGCTCACCTTTTATGAATTTCCGCTAACCATTGCTGTAAGGTAGCTGTCTAGAAAAGAGTATTGCTATCTATTGGTAAAGGAGCAAAGGCCAAACTGCATGTTTTTTTTGTTACACGGAAATTCCCACTGGCACCAATGCAAATAGCAGCTTCAGAAAGGAGGTTTTTTGTATTGTTTTTTTGTCAGGAATATGGCAGGTGAGAGAAAGAGTTAAACTTCCCCCAACCCCCATGGCTGCTCAGACTTCCCTGTGGCTTCCATTTACACAACAGAGAGCAGGCACATTAATTGCATTCACACGATGAACATCATGTCTAGTTTGGCCCTGCTAAAACATCATGAGTGCATTAAGTCCTGAGGTTTGTCTGTGTATTAGTCCATATGAAGAATCAGCAACTTCGATAGGTGAGCTCCCAGCATTTTATCAGCTCAACTGTTTACCCAGAGAATTTAAGCTGACGCTTTTGCACAAGATAGGTGATATTTAAGAGCTGATCCACTGTTTTCATGGCACCACTGGTCTGGTATCTCAGCATTTGCTGAGGCAAACGTATGAAGTGTGAATCTGAGCTAGTGGTGACTGACCAAGAGAGATCTTGGGGTTGTGGCAGACAGCTCGATGAAAATGTCAACCCAGTGTGCAGCTGCTGTGAAAAAGGCAAACTCCGTGTTATGCATAATTAGGAAAGGGATTGAAAATAAATCCGCCAAGATCATACTGCACTTAGAATACTGCAACCGCACTTAGAATACTGTGTACAGTTCTGGTCACTGCACCTAAAAAAGAATATTGTGGAGTTGGGAAAAGTGCAGAAAAGGGTAACTAAAATGATCAAGGGGCTGGAGCAACTCCCCTATGAGGAAAGGTTTCAGAAACTGAGATTGTTTAGCTTAGAAAAAGGGCAAGTAAGGGGAGACATGATAGAGGTGTACAAAATTATGCATTGATAAAATACATTTCGAAATGTCTGTTTTGTGAGAAAATATGTTCAAAAATAATATTTAAATATGAATTTTCATGCTTTAAAAAGAATGATAATCACAGATTGATGTGGAAACATGATGGAATGGATTCATGCATGAACACATGTGAAACTGACATGTACTGGAAACTGAGTGAACCATCCATCCCTAGATCTATGTTTTCACATATGAATCCTAAGATTAACCTCCAGGTTGGAAACTATCTTTCTTTATGACTGGGGTGGAAATACAAAGAAGAGACAGCTTTCCCGGAGCTATTCTTTGGCACTTCTACAACCTTGGCTTGAACTGGAAAGTCCAGAGGTGCAGTGAAATGAGAACAATGTGGTAAAGAATATATCATGACTGTCAGTGTTATGCACACAATGGCTCATCGATACTTCATGGTAGCAGCAGGACAGAATGAAGATTTCCCTGTTCCGTTCTAGAAAGAAAAGAAAAGAAAAGAAAAGAAGAGGGGTGGGGGAAAGACAGGCCTCCTGTTTCTGAAGAAGAATCACAGACCGTCATTAGCGGATACATGCAAACTGGGAGAGCAGGGCAAAATACATATGTTTGAGCAATTTTTAGAAAATGCCATATTAAACCCAAGGGATTAGATCCAGAGCTCCCAGGAGGATAACTCCACTCATGGGATATTTCTGCTGGAGGAAGGGGGCAAAAGTGATTCCTCTTTTCCACCGCAGCCCCCTGGGCCTCCTGAAAACTGCTCCAGATGTTTGGGGGACCCTCCAAAACAGCATAGAAGTCAACACAGAGGGCTGCAGGGGAAAGGAGGAATTGGCCCCTTTTCCTCTAGCAGGAGACTCTGCTGATCTCAGTCCTTTCTGCAAACAGAAAGAGCCCTTCTATTTGCAAAAGGGAGACTCTGGATCCAACCCAATTTCAAATGAAATGAAATGAAATATTTTCATTGGGGAACATTTCAAATATGAAATGCAAACACATTTGTATAAATTCATAATGCATTGCATGAGGTGGGGAGGGCTTGATCCATACCATGTGGTAGGCTTGGAGGAATGACTGCGACCACATATTCAGGACCTCTGTGAAGGCTGAGATCTACATAACATTAATGGGCACCAATAGTAACTTTCCTTGAACAGCAAAGAGCAGCTTTAGGAGGGAGGGACAGCAGTTTTCATTGGGACTGTGACACGAGGGAAGGGGCTAAAAATTACCCTTCCCCACCCCACATGCTACAGTCCTGATCTTGATTGGGCTTCCACACAGCTTTCATTTCACCAAAACAACAACTCTATGACAATGACATATATACTTGAAATGCAATCACATGTTTCATGTACTGCCTAGTTAATGTCTGGTTGAGCATTAGGAGAAACATCTCGAACACTTCAATAGTGGAAACAAATACCTAAAGTGGTGGGTGGGCTCTCCCTTGCTAGAGGTCTCCAAGCAAAGGCTGGACAGTTTTCTGTTGGGGATTCTGTTGCTCTGCATTTCGTGCAGTGAACAAGGGATTGGATAAGATTCCCTACAAGAGTCCCTTGAACTCAATGATGCTATGATTCTATCACAGGGGTGGGCAACTTATGCCCCTCCTAATGCTTTAGCCTACACCCCCCATCACCATTTGCTATAGTGGCTAGGGCTGATAGGAGCTGTAGGCAAAAACATCTGGAAGGCCATAAGTTGCTCACCCATGTTCTATAATATAATCTAGAACAGCCTTCCCCAGCATGGTTTTGGACTTCAGCACCACCCATAAGCCTCAGCCAGCATGGCCAATGGTCAAGAATGCTGGGAGATGCAGTCAGAAACAACCTGGAGGGCATCAGGTTCCTCTGGTCTTATTCACAAAGCTATGCAGATGCCATCAAACATTTTCTATCTCAAAAGGATGGAATTTTGCTTTGGGAGTATTAGCTAATGAAGCATAGGCTTGAAGCTTAATGGCACTTGCAAATTTAGATGCAGTCAACGGGGAAATTAGCCTTCAAGCTGGCTCAAGGGCCAGCATCAAGGGTAGGCATGGTTGGGCACCTGCTGAGGGTCCACTCCCCATCAGGGGTCCACTGACAAGAGCCTCCTGGACTTGCTCCTCCTCTTCACTATTGCAACCTGCTTGTTCACCTGCCTACTCACTCTGGTCCAGAGTGGTGGTGAGAAGGAGGAGGAGCAGATGCCACGGCCTACTTGCTCATTGCCTCTCTGCCTCTCAAGCAAGCGAGTGCTAGCAATGATGAGAAAGAGGATGAGGAGCAATAGCAGCTGGTGACGATGGCAGTGAGAAGGTAGACATTCTGGGGGAGAGGGCCCATTGAAAGTGTCTTGCCCAAGGGCGCTCAAAAATCTGGAGCTGGCACTAGCTGGCTCTGTCCAGTAGGGTGTTAATTACGAAAGCCAGCTAGGCAGGAAAGGAGATTACTGCTACCTATCAGGGAGGGTGAGGTTCTTCAACAATCACCACTTAAGCAACCAGGGTTAGAATATGTAGGCTTAAAAGAAAAAAGACTATGTATATTGAGATAGGCTTCTGGGCATCAGTTGCAGTGAAAAGTCCAACATTTATCTATGGCTATGGCAGGGGTGTTGAACCTCAGGCCAGATCTGGCCTGCCTAGGGTCCCAGTCTGGCCTTCCAAGATCTCCCAGATGGCCACGTCCCATTTCCTCAGACACGCAACCTTCAGGGGAGGCTGGTGACTCCTATGTCAGTGGGGTTCCTCATCCATTGGATAGCTCCTATAAAGCTCAGAATAAAAGCTGCAGTGGATAAGGAGCCCCACTGACATAGGAGTCACCAGCCACCCCTGGCCACCCTCCCCGACAACCACCAATCGTTTGTTGGTTTCTTGGTTTCCACTGGAATGTGGCCCCTGAGAGCTTCTTTGAAATGGATTTTGACCGTCAGGCTGAGAGATGTTCAACATACACTGGATCAGCTTGTCTGAGCATTGAAAGCTAAGCAGGGTCAGGCCTGGTTATTACTTGGATGGGAGACCCCCTCCTCTAGTTTCCTGCACTGAGCAGGGGGTTGGACTCGATGGCCTTGTAGGCTCCTTCCAACTCTACGATCTATGAAATCTATGGGATCAACTTTGCACTATGGGATCAACTTTGATTTCTAGACAGCTCATATGTAGAAATGTATTCAAAGATGGATTTATCCATCCCAAACTGTGGTGAGGCTGTCAAATTTTAAAACTCAATTGTGGGGCTTCCTATTGTCCTGCTAACCACTGTGAGCCCACATTTTGGTATGGAGATGTTGCAAAAGCCAAGCAATAAAGTGGTGGCCTTTTCTAGCAGCTTGCTTCAGCAACCACCTATTTTCTTTGGCAACATCTCTGCTTGCTTCATAACACTTCTAAGATTCTTGTAATGGGAAATGTGTATAACATAAATACCCAGGAGACAATGGAGGAACTTCTTCAAGTGCCTACTATTTTTTTTAAAAAAAAATCTGGGGATTGTTATTTGTGTAGGAAATCTGGGGTTTCCCTCTGTTTCTTAAAAATGCTCCCTTCGATCCAATATTGCCTTGAGTTTCAAAATATGCATGCAACAACCCTATTCTACAAAATCAAACAGCAGGGTTGCATTTCGTAATATAAACATTTATTCCTAGCTGGCCTTTGTAAATAACTAATTGAAATGCATGCAAATGGTGGCAAATGCTCCCAACATAATCGTGAACTGCCAGAACAGGATGAATACGCTGTAATTGATCAGTAGTAAGAAAAGGCAGTCTTCACATGCTCAAAAGCAGTTTTCCTCACGTATTGCAGGATTCAGCGCTGCCTGGTACTGAAAACAGATTACAGAATTTAGCTATGGTGAGCCCTCCTATTAATGAAGTCATAGAGAGGGCATACTCTTTTCTGTGATGTGGACTGTCGTAGGGATGTTTGAGAATTTTATTTTTGCTCGCAAAACATGCCCCATTTGAAGCGCTGAATGTGAGCACGAGCACGTGTGCCAATTTTTTTTTTGCAAATTTTTGAACATGCGCTGATGTTCATCTTGTTCCAATTCTCAGTTTGATTTGTGCAAATTCTCTAATTTGTGGAAATTCCCCCAGTAGACTGAATCAGTCCTGCTTTAGCATATGGAAGAAATTTGTGCAAATTAGGGAACTTGGGCAAATCTCGGGCAATTTGAGCAAATCTCCTGCTCAGTCGCTGCTCAGTGTGCACAAGTCTCCCACTCACGCAAAGAGAGCAGCAACTGCAAATGCGAATGGGAATTGGGCACCAGATGAGCAGCGAGATGATGTCTGGAGAATCCTAACAATCTTGAACATTGCTCGTTCGCCCATCCCAAATAGGAGTCCCTTGGCTTGTGGCTTGGAGAAAACTAACACTGAATGGGCAGCTTCCTCCTAAGTGAGGGCCAAATTACATGTGATATGGATGATCTTCCACTGTCCTTTCTAAAGTTTAGAAGCAGTGATGTGGGATGGGTGTGTGTGTAAACTGGTATAGGACAGTGATAGTGGGAAAGGATGTCTGCTTAACCTTGTCCTCTGTGACCTTTTTCTAATCAAAATCAAAATTGTGTGAGCCACCCAGAGAATTTCTTGTTATAGGATGGCATATAAGCATAATAAATAGATAGATAAATACCTACCTGCCCCCCATCACTGCTGAGGAAAAGTGACTGACACAATCTTGTCTTTTTCCTCTTTTCACATATAGTTGGTACTGAGCGTCATGCTATCTGAGTTAATCCTGTATTAGTGAAGTCTTCTCCAGCCTGGTGCCCTCCAGATGTGTTGGACTACAACTCCTATCATTCCCAGTCAGCAGAGAGAGAGAGAGAGAGAGAGAGAGAGAGAGAGAGAATTAATTTTATCTTGTCCAGTAACCTTGCTTGTGCGTTAGACTCATGTTTACTGAATAGAGTGGTGTGGATTTTGGGGGCGGGAAGGGGAGATCTAACTACTGAGTTAGGAGACAGAGGAATGAAGAATGGAGAGACACATTGCTGTGATGATGGGAAAGGGGTCATGGAATGGGGAAGAGGAAAAGAACTGGAGAACACCAACTTGCAGAAGAACACTCTGATTCTTTCCAAGAGTGAGAAGAAACAATAATTAGAAACTACAAAGGGAAGATTTAGTAGAAGGTGTGTGTGTGTTTGCATTTGTCCATTTTTAAAATTTTGTTTACAAAGCTTCTTTGCTTTTCTGTATGTATGTTTCTGTTTATGGTCTTGGACCGTAATAAAGATTTGATTGATTGATGTTTCTGTTTATCTTCTATCCATATTACAACTTTACATCCATGGTGTGATTAGGGCATTTGCAAAGACTCATTACATTTCCCTTTGTCTATTAGCAAATAATGGATCTTCTGCAGAAGTAGCCTTCAAGCAATGGCATATGGTGGGGTGGTAAACTGTTTTTAGCGGTCATGTTTTATTAACTTGTTTTAGGGATATTTTTAAAATTGGTTTTAAAAAATTCATAATGTGTCATTGTTTATATTTTTAACTGTATTTTATTGTTGTTGTTTTTTTAATTGATTGTTGTACACCGCCCAGAGAGCTTCGGCTATTGGGCAGTATAGAATATGAATGAATGAATAAATATAAATAAATAAGCAGCTCAGAACATTGGACACCTCTATCCTTACAATGCACCTGTGAAAGAGGGAAGCATGTTTGAAGATGGGGAGCTAAATCCTTCCTAAAACCATGCCCTGGCCTGGAATCATTGACCATTAGCCCTAGCCAGAATAGCCAATGGTGAGGGATGATGAGAATTGAAGTCGAACAACTCCCAGGGGTGGCCACACCTTCCCCATCTCTGATTTAAAGCTAAATTTGCTGCTCCTGTACATGTATCCCTGATCCTTCCTCGGTATTGTAGCTTCATGGATTCTCTTTCTTTCCTGATCACAGTAGAATGTGATGGAATGTGGAGGCACATTTATTTATTTATTTATTTATTTGATTGATTAATTAATTAATTAATTACATTTCTATCCTGCCTTTCCACCAGAAATGGTGCTCGAGTAGAGAGAGTATTGGCTATTCACTCCTGGGAATGAGGGTCAGCTTTGAATTTTACCTAGTAGAATTCTTTAGACCTGCAGCCTCATGACTGTTTTGGAAGTCATTTTGCATTAATTTTTGCCTTGTTTTTATATCACCATTTTAATAGCTATGATTTCTTAAGGCTATGTGTCAGCACCATCTCTCAAAATGGTCAATTTCATTTCCATTTTCCCAGACTCCTCCAGAAAACAGAGCATAGGAAATTGACGCACAGCATTCAGAGGTGCAAGCAATGGAATGCACGTATGTGTGTGTGCAGCCCGATCCTATTCACGTTTACTCAAAGTAAGACCCAATTATTTCAGTGGAACCTGATCCTGACTAAATGTGGATAGAATTGATTGCAGCATAATTATTATTGGCTTAAATACAATTGACTTAGGTGTCACTGATTCTGCAATCCTGTGCCCACTTCCTTAGGTGTAGTCCCATTGACCACAGTAGGATGTTACTTAAGAGTAAATATGCATGTGATTTGGCTATACGTTTTAGATGTACAGAGCGAGCAAAACTGGTTGCAGCAAATGATTAAAACATGTATGTTTTTCAGAGAGTGGCTTAGGGCCAGTTCACACATTACAAAAATCATCTAGGAAGTTGTACAAATTCCCACATGTAGATCATCATGTTTTACATGTTTGTAAATTACTGCGTGCACATGAAGCAATTTACATGTGTGTATATGATTGTCACATGTGGTGATCTACATGTGGGATTTGTGCAATTTCCTACACGGAAATGACTTTTCACATAGGATTTTTGCAATGTGTGGGGTGGTTATTATTCACAAAGCACTTAAGTGTTTGGAGAGGAAATATATTAACCTCTAGAGGGTTAGAAGTCTGTTGTAATGATCGAAGGAACCCAAGGCCTCTGTTTTCTCTACAATAAGGTTATAAGTTCAAATGTTTCAGTTAAAATAAATTCATTCTAAAGATGAAGCAAAATAAGCCATATTGGTTCATAAGAATATTCTAAAATCCACGGTCAGGCAATAACTTTATTTCGACCAATCAAATATGCACAGATTGTGGGCAGCCTCTGAGATCTCCAGATTTCTTGATCAGGCAAGATGTTACAAAAAGTGGGGGTAGGGGGAGAGAAGAGAGAGAAAAAATAAAGCTAACTTGAAATCATGAAGTCTGCATTGTCACAGTCTTCAGATGGAACGGAGGAGGAAGTGCAGAACTTAAGTGGATTTGAAGGAAGGAAGGAAGGAAATACAGACAGCTTGTCACACACATGGAGGGAGTGGTAAAGAGGATGAGGATATCATCACTGGCTTTGGAGCAAGTAAATCAGTGGAAAGCCAAGTTCAGAAAAAAGCCCAGTCACCTCCTGTTTGTAGATATGCCTGTGTGACACTACAGCATCTTTTTCTTAGTGATCATTGGCTGCTATTATTATTATTATTATTATTATTATTATTATTATTATTATTGCAATGACCAATCAAGTTATAGTAATCAAAGCTAGCCATTTTCCAGTTTTGCTTAATGAAAAACGGAGGGATTTACAGAATGTGATTATTAGCTACCTATACACTCATGCACAGTTTCAGCTAATGAGAGTGGGGGGCGTGTGGAGTCTAGGGCATGGATCTTTTCAGAATAGGCATATGTAATGGACTTGAGATATGAGGGTCTCAGAAAATGTCCCCCCCCCATCTTTACCAAACAAGTTGGGCAGTGACAATTTGGATGGGTGAGGATGTGAAAGATATGTTTCATGAACCTTTTAAAAACTCATTATTCACCTTGAGCATTTGGGAATGTGTCTGGTTAAAAAAATAGACACAAATAAATAATCAAAAAGAAAGAAAGTTAAAGGGGAGGAGAGAGTTGCCATCCAAATATTTCTCAGGGATGGGTTGTCAGACATCTCTGAAAAATCTCATTGTCATCTATGCTCAGTCAACCCTTGATGTTTCCAATGGACTTTGGACATTGATAGAGCAACTCTTGGTATTTCCATTCCAGTGAGCTTCTGATTCAGTTAATTACTGGCCCGGTGTAGCTACCTTTTCTGCTCTATATGGAATTGGGCAAAGAATACAAAGACAAATATGGGGGGAAGGACATTTTAATATATTTAATCTTATTATACATTTCTTTCTAAATTACAAAGTCAACAAGTTGCAAGTATAGTTTGCTACAAAGCTTTCTGTATGAAATATCTTCTATAAGAAAATACATCTCATTAAACATTTCCTGTAAATAAATTACTTCCCATACTAGATCTTGCGGGAAAATACGGGGAAGGGCATGCAGAAACCATCAGATAATGTTTAAATCCGTGGGGAACTTTACTTTGGAACTGTTGGCAGTGCTGCTGCAGCTGAGAGGACAGGGACCTCTTCCTGTCCATTTAAGTCAGTGTTCTCCAACCTTGGGTCCCCAGATGTTTTTGGCCTACAACTCCCAGCATGCCCCAGCCAGCTATGCTGGCTGGGGCATGCTGGGAGTTGTAGGCCAAAAACATCTGGGGACCCAAGGTTGGAGAACACTGACTTAAGTAATGGCTGGTCAGAAATGGTGCACTCGTTCAGCCTTCGTCCTGCTTTCATTGCACTAGGGTACACTTCCTGCATCGATCCCTCAAATACATCCCAGTGAGATTCAATAAAAAGCCTTTGCTTCTTAAAAAGGTTAGAATAGGTCCACTGTATAAAATTACCATTTAGAAAAACAAGAAGTTAAGACATAATTCCCACAGACCTAATAAGGTAACCAGTTTGCTTCTGCTCTCTCAGCTAGTGACATGTTGTCATCTAGGGAACTACATGTGGCATACAAAAATGCTCATAGTGAATCAAGACCTGACAAGCTGGGCAGGGTGTGTGTGTGTGTGTGTTACTGTAAAGCAGCACCAGGTGGCTGCTATTTTGTGTGGAGTGTGTGTGTGTGTGTGGGGGGGGAGGCATTACTTTCAATCTGTGTCTAGCAGCTACATCCCCCCCCCCATTTTTCCTCTAAAGTAGGTGCAGGGACTCACATATGGACCAGGGCCCTACTATGAGGGTGGTGGTGGTAGGGAGTCTTTTAAGATCTGGATCAGACCCTTTGCACCTACTGTAGAGTAAAAAGGGGGGGGGAGGAAGATATAGTTGATAGGCAATGTACTGTTTCAGGCACAGATTTAATGACCCGGTGTGTTTGCAGAAAGGGAGAGAAAGAGGGGGAGAAATGAATCCTTTCCCTACTGCTGTTTTCTCACTCAAAATTCTCCCCAAGCTGCTTCGCTACCATGGGCTTCCAGTGGCATATTTACCAAAGTAAATACACACCTGGAACATTGTTGGGAGGGAACAACGGAAGAATGGCTAGCAAAGAAAGATATGGTACCCTCCCCCCCCTATTCTTTCTCTACCATCTTCCAAGGTTGCTTTACGTTTTTTAAAAATAAATAAATGTCCAAGCTTCATAACACGAATGTGCATGGAGCATCTAGTTTGCCCCCCAATCATGTATGTTATCCTGAACTTCATGAATGGTGTGGGTGTGTATTGGCACAGAGTGAATCCTGCCTAAGGTCAAAGGGCTGGACTGAGAAGGGGGCACAGCTCAGTGGTAGAGCACATGCTTTGCATGCAGAAGGTCCCAGGTTCAATCCCCAGCATCTCCAGGTAGGAGATGCCTGCAACCCTGGAGAGCCACTGCCGGTCAGTGTCAAAGATACTTGGCCAGATGGACCAATGGTCTGACACAGTATAAGGCAGCTTCTTACGTACCTCAGATATGTATGCACTATGATCTTAAACAATTTCATTTTCATGGCTTTCCTGGAATCCCCTCAATGCTCACTAAAGCAGAGACAGAGATTTCTCAGCACCCACACTAAACTTCAGTTTCTCGGTTTCTTTGAGAGGAAGCCATGACAATTGGACTGGTTCAAAACCAGTTTCTATTTGTAGTGTAGTAGACACATGCTCCTTGATCATCTTTATGTCTCTTCCAATCCTATGGTTCAGTAACATTATGACAATTCATTCTTCTTAATTCCATATATATGAGAGTTGTGGTTGTTTTCAAAAATAGAGATAGAGAAAATGTGGCATAAGGCTTGTGTTTACAGAGTTTCTGATTTACAGATATTAGTTACAAATGAACCATAATGTTCATGATACACTGTCATAAGGCAACTTCAGAAAGCCTGGAAAATATAGCTTGTGGAAAGAATGCTAGCCACAGAACCCATATTCGTTACACTGCTTCGGAAGCTTTATTTCCACATGGATATGATCACGCTGTGATTGCAAGCAGCACATTGTGGCAGGAAAAACTCATCGTCTGAACCCACCCATAGAGTGGCACACACGTAAAACAAAAAGAAACCAAAGGGAACATCATTCTCTCCTCCAATCAACCAATATTGCCCAGAGAGCAATTCTTCCTCTCCATTTCCTTCTCTTATGCTTACACAAATAACACATTTGAAAAATAAAATAAAATAAGTGAGTATAGTAAGAGAGTGAATGCAGGGGTGCTGCTAGGAGGGAGGAAAAAAGAGCAGAAATCATTCATTTTTGTCAGTCCATTAATACTGCTGTGGTGATCTTGAACATTATTATCCACTACAATCAGTGGGAATCCAGTAGCAGATCTTGCCATGTGCATTCCTAACATGCACTGGAAACGAGAACATGCATTTGCCAGTGCAGTTGTTCTATTTCATCAAGTGGTGTCATTTCTAATAATAGCTCACATCTTCATGTCCACCTGGATACCTCTTATTTTATTGTCAGGGTTGTTGTTTTTCTTGTCGGTGGCATATGATGCTTGCATTTTAGTGTCTCCATCTAGACCACAGAAGATCGGTACTAAAAGCCCCATTGACACTGCTGTTTAGTAGCATGCAGTCAACAGATCCTGGATACCACTCCTAGAGGCAAAGCTGAAGAAGACTTCACAATACAATCCTCAGTGCCCTGGTATTTACAACTAGCAGCTCAGCATACTGTCTCATTCTAGATGCATCCACAGACAGTTTGCTTTATCTGTTCACCCCCTTGTGTGCAAGCACAGGAAACTGAGACAAGCAGATGCCATTGGCTATGGTAAATGAAGACGAAATGATTTGGGTGTTGTGGTCCAAATGCTTACTTCAACATGTGAAACTAGAGCATCATCTCTGCTTAAAGGCCTCTGTTCAAGACAATGTCTGCCTTGATGGGGCGGGGGGGGGGAATCACCATGTAAGTGATCTCCATGCCTGCAAAATGTAACAATCTTGCTCAACATCATTCAAGTCACAGCCTTGGGTTATTAAAGGGTAAAGTTAACAGGCAAAGACATACACAATAAACTTTCCCTTTATCTCGAACAGTTTCAGCTTACTAGGATATTTTTTTGCTCTATACCCAAGAATGTGTCAATAGAAATGTCTTTTTGGCAAAGCACTGCTTTGTGTCGTAAATACATCCTATAGCGTTATTTTAGAGTCATAATGGGGGAACCTAACCACAACTAATGTGGGTGAGTCACAAGCCCATACGCAGCGCATGGTTAAATGCTTTCCTGCAAACATTTGGCCCCACTGACAGAACAACACCACATCACGAAGAAAGGCCAGCTGCCATCGTGTTCACTTCCAGGGCAGAGATGTGATTCAGTTTGGGATGCTGCTGCTTTCTGCCACAGTGGATATACTTGGGCCATTCAGTACTTATTTACAATCCTTGTGTTCCACCATGCTGCAGTGTATACAGTACACAGGTTCTTCACCGCCTGGTAGTGACAGTCTCCAGCTCTGCCATCAGACCTTCTGGCACACATGAAGTCTTGCTTTGGAAGAATAAGTGGCATCTTTCCAGATTTTGCATGACAGCCCTTTGGCACAGTCACATCGCTGGAAAATCTCCAAGCCGTGGGACCCTTTCTTGCGCTGCTTGGTGCATACCTCCCCTTGGTGCAGCACAGGCTTACAAATTTTGGTCCAGAAATGGCGAGCACAACAAAACCCCTCAGTGCAATCAGAGGACCTCAAGCAGGGGTCTCCTTCATGACCTAAAGAAAGCAACCAAAATAGTTAGTAGTACACAGGGAAGAGGAAAGAAAGGGGTTAAATATCTGCTTTCAAAATGCATTAATTAGGGATGCATGGGGATTTAGTTTGCATTCGAAAAAGTGGTGAAAATGCCCACTTGCAACCCTGGAGGCGAGCACAAGTTTTGGGAATAGCTTGCCAATTCTCGAGCTTGCAGTCACCTTTGTAAAATGGGTCCTTTTTGAAAAACATGAAATTTAAATCCTGTACTTTTCAGCACTGGCACTCAACATTCCACATCTCTTGAAGGCTGATGAGTATGGGCTGTTTTTGGGGGGGGGATGTTGCCCCCCTTTTCAATCTTTTGTACTTCTGCATACTGCTACCTCCCTCTTGTTTCTCAGCAGCCCCATTTTTGCTCCCATTCTGTCAGCACTCAACCATGCGTCTTCCTCATGAAAACAAACAAACAATGACTTAAGGCTGCAGTGAACTGATTCATCAGCTCAATTAATCTATGAAAAACTTGGAATTTACTAAAAACAAAAAGGGGAAGCATCACAAGTACACACACACACACACACACACACATATGGTATATGAGAAACCTTGCAGATTGTAAAACACTATTTGGGCAGGGCAATCCAACAAGGGCATGACATGCCACCATTTATTTATTTATTTATTATACTTATACCCTGCCTTTTTTCCTGCAAGGAACCCAAGGCGGCTTACATAATCCTCCTCCTCTCCATTTTATCCTCACAACAACCCTGTGAGGTAGGTTAGGCTGAGAGTCAGTGACTGGCCCAAAGTCACCCAGTGCATTTCATGGCTGAGCAGGGACTAGAACCCAGATCTCCCGAGTCCCAGTCCAACACTCTCACCACTACGCCACACACTTCCTATGCCCTGCCCGGCTTGCACTGGCTAGGGAGAAGGTTGGGATGGTGTTTTTCCCTGAGGGTGTGTGTGTGTGTGCGCGCATTTTTTTTCCTTCTTGAACTTTTCTCTCCTATTTCTGCCAATGGGAGAGAAATAAAGGATGCCAGCTCCAGGGCTTGTGCAGTTTTACAACATGTAATTGAGTGGACTCTCTCCTGCACTAGCTCACTAATGGCAGTGCAAAGCATTCATTGTAACGCAAAAGGCGCTCCCTTTCCAGAAGACTATCCCACGATTTGGTGTGGAGAGAGTGCAATCCTACCTTTTATGTGTGTCACTCCTTTCCCTAGATTCTGCCAGCCCAAGTCCTTGGTGGGATAGTGATTATTCTTCTTGTTGCGAGGTACTTCCAGAGCCGGGATGTGGGGTGTGAGGATGCTCTCAGTCACTGGTATACAGATACCTAGATAAATGAATAAAGTGAGTCAGGATGGGGGAAAACAGGAAAGGTCTCTGGGGAAGAATATAGCCAGGGTAATTTTCGTGGAATGATGCCAAGCAAGAGTCTATATGCTTACTGTTAGGGCACAATCCTATGCATGTTTAGATGGAAAAGGAGTCCTACAAGTCCCAGGATTCCCCAGCCAGCATGCTGGGAGTTGTAGGACGTTTTTTCTGTCTAAACATGGTGCATAGGATTGTGCTCTTAAAGAAAGTTAATATGGTAGGCCATTTAGTAGGCCATTTCATATTTGATACCTCAGTAGTCATGCTTTTCCCAGCCTTGTAAGGTGGTCTGATATCATTATCCCCATATTGCAGTCGGAGGGTGAGTCTGAGGGGCTCATCTAAGGCAACCTCATGAGCTTTTGGCTGAGATGAGATCTGAATTTGAATGGGGACTTCCCCACATGCTTACCCTGCAGTAGGTCCCACTAAACTTAATGGGACTTAGTCTCTAGTCAGTGTGATTAGGATTGCCTCAGAGACCGAGCTCTCACTGATGAAGCTGTGTCTGGGCTATGCCACCAGACTGCAGGTGAGGTTTCACATGACTGAATGGTCTTCCATTCAAAAATTTCCCTCCACACAGAGAACAAGATGTCAGCGTGAAGGATTCCCTGGTATGCTGATTTTCTATACCCAAGGATTTTTATTTATTTATTTATTTATTTATTTATTTATTTATTTATTTTTAACCATGAAGGAGCTTTCCTTCATGTATGAATCCCTACTCATAGCCTGGAGTGGCACAGCACATGCACAGTCTGAGCGTCTCAGTGAGACATTGCAGAACACCAGTTTTATCACTTTAAAAGGCAAGTTCTGGCTCAACATGATACATACAAGTCTTTCGTTGAAGTCCAAACTGCAATGGGAAGCCTAAATTTTGCCTGTACATTTTGCAGTTCATCAGAAGTCTGTCGTTGCTAAATCCCAGTGGCTAACATAACAGAAAGGAACAATTTCAATCTCTAGTATTTCGGCTTAGTCATACTGTGTCACTCAAAGATCAGTATGACTATACTGGTAAATGAAGTAGGGTGGCCACTTACGCATTAACACCCCTCCCCCAAATGAAGTGCATCACTCATCAAGAGGACTGAAGAGGAAACAGATTTGCATAAAAGTTGCATCTGCTAGCTAATTTATATGTATAGATGCAAATTTAGAAATAGTTACTGTAAGTTAGATAGAGAGATAATACATCTCACCATAGCGTGGAAAACTGTGACCAGGTGACCTGTGCTCTGTCTGACGTGCAGGTGCTGCTAACTGTTGTTGGACAACTTTATCTTTAAACTGGACTTGCAATGGACAGCCCTTTAAATAGAAGACTGTCCTCTGTAAAGTAGGACATAAGGCAGCCCTAAAATGAAGCATGCATTTTAGAAGCATGCACACATATTCCTGGTACTACTGGAAATGACTCAAAGTGTGGGTGCATCTCTTTTTGATCCTAACCTTCTTCCAAGGATGATGATGATGATGATGACATCATCATCATCATCATTTCTATACCACCCAATAGCCAAAGCTCTCTGGGTGGTTGATATCAGAGCATCACACACTTCCCCCTTACAACAAGCCTGTAAGGTAAGGTAGGCTGAGAGATGGTGCGCGGCTCAAAGCTTCAGGGCCAAGTGAGGAGTTGAACATGGATCTCACCACCTTCAGCCGGACACACTAACCATTACACCACACGGGCTCTCTTCATCTGCCCGATTTTGAGGGTGAGATGTACAGGCTCCCTTTAGACTTTCCTAGTAATCAGGGTGTCTTGACCTACATGCATATCTAACTTCAACAAAATTTTAACCTTATGTTAAGAAATACTCTAACCCTTTGGGCTGCACTTTTAATCCCCTGTTTACTTACTAGCTTACTATTGTCCTGTTTTCACATTTTTCTAGTAATCAAGATGTCTTGGACTATGTAGCCAGGGCCAGCATCAAGAGTAGACATGGTTGGGCACCTAATGAGTGCCCACACCCCAGCAGGGGCCCACTGACAAGAATCCCCTGGACTTGCTCCTCCTCTT
This sequence comes from Shinisaurus crocodilurus, assembly GCA_021292165.1. Classification (NCBI taxonomy): domain Eukaryota; kingdom Metazoa; phylum Chordata; class Lepidosauria; order Squamata; family Shinisauridae; genus Shinisaurus; species Shinisaurus crocodilurus. The sequence continues at coordinate 34,910,656 of CM037876.1, forward strand.
CACCACTGCAACCTGCTTGCTCACTTCCCTCTCACTCTGGCCAAGACAATGGTGGTGGTGAGAAGGAAGAGCAGTAGAGATGCCACTGCCAACTGGCTCACTGGCTCTCTGCCATTTCAAGCAAGTGAGTGGTAGCAACAATGAGGATGAGGATGAGGAAGAGCAATAGCAGCTAGTGACAATGGCAGTGAGAAGGTAGACTGGACCCTTTGAGGGTGTCTTGCTCAAGGGCCCTCAAAAACCTGGAGCCAGTACCCCCTGTAGCCCTCTTGATGTGATACTTGCATGGAAGTGGCATCATGTGATTACTGATGAGAGAGGACATGCTCCTGGCTCCACTCCTAGCACCAGGTATACTGCCTGGCCCTGCCTACAGACATCCATGCATTATTAGCATGGTCATCTTCAGGGAAGAAGCCTATGTACAAGCAACTACTAATGTGCCAGATTCCATATGGAATGGCCAATTGCATAGGTGTGCCAATGGTGTGGAAGCTTATGTACAAGCAATTGCTGGAACATAGGCTTCTTCCCTACAGACATCCATGGTAATCAGGCGAGGCCCCCTACACATGAGTAACACATGAGGTGGACTTGTGTGTTACTAGATTTCACCTTTCATCTTATGTGGAATTGTTTTACATGAACAATCTTGATAGTCCGAGTGAGGCTCAAGTGTGCCTTTCTCACTCCCCCCCCCACTCTATGTATATGTGTATGTATATATGTGTGTGAGAGAGAGACAGAGACAGACAGAGAGACAGAGAGAGAGAATAAAACTGCTCTGCAGTTTGGCAAAATGAGTGGGAGAGAAACAAACTAGAAGTAGGGAAAACAAGCCACTGTTTGCTTGCTCATCTGCAAAACGATTCATGGCTAAAGCAACAAACCATGGTTAACATAAACCATGGTTAAGTGTTGTGTGTGTAAATGCAGCCATAGAGGTGTGTGTGTGCATTTCTAGTTTGTTTCTCTTTCACCCATTTTGCTATACTTCAGAGCAATTTCATTTTCAGACCGTTCTTGCTGGGCACCTCTGTTTCACTGCAGACAGCAGCACTGCAAACAAGTCAGGGATAGGCCACAGTTCTGGGTTCAGACATCATGACAAGCCATGCTTTAAACAAGCCAGATGCCATAAGCCAACAACAAACCCTGGGTTCTATTTGAGGTTTGTAGCTGGTTAATAAATCATGGTTTGTTTGCAGGGATGGGTTCAGAGAAGCCAGATTTCAACAAACCACAACATGGCTTAGTGTTATGTGCAAACCAAGCCTATATTTCAGTTGATGTCCTCAGACTCTTTTATTCTAGAGTAACTTTCTTCTTGACTGGGCAATTCTAGAATAACTAGTTTGAGGATCAACTGAAATATCACTGATATTTATTTATTTATTTATTTAAAGCATGAAAGCAGTGCAGATACCATTGTTGCAGCGGTTTCCAGGGCAGCACATGCCATCTCTGTGGCAACGCTTCTTTTTCCTCCTACAAATCATGCAGGCAGATGTAGCTTGATGGGGACTGTGGCAGTATTTCCCAACTTCACATTCCTTGTCATTGGTGCAAGGGTAAGCCTAGGTGGGTTGGGGGTAGAGAGGGAAAGGATACAATAATTAGTAAATGCCTTACCAACAATTAAATGAAACAAAGGGAAAAACAAATAAAAGTACATCCAAGGGTAATTTCAGATGTGAAACTTGAATGGCTTTCAGATGGTAAACATTGAATGACACTCAAAGTCATGAATTTATGACCGTGTAATCATTATCAGTCATAACTGATGGGACAACTTTCAGCTAATAGTACAATATGTATTAGAACACTATCAGAGAAACAAAAGTATATATTAGATCAGGAAGCAATGCAGGACCAGAGGGGTCATTGTCTTTGTTGCTGACATTGTATAGTCTCAGAGGTCCTTGCTGTCCTTCAGGGTTCTTGCAACCAATGGAGGTTGGACAACTTGATAGCTTGGCTGAATGTATCTTGTCAAGTGACAAGATATGTTTGCTTTCAAATTGATTTATCATTTAATAAATCCATTAAAGCTAAAATAATACAGTAGGGCATCTGGAATTTTATGCTACCACCCCATATTTGTCAAATGGAATAAATTGTGCAAATTTCACACATTTGTGCCTATTTGTTTCACATTGATATTTCATGTTTTGTTTTGATCATGTATGCATAGAGAGCATCAGGTTTTTGGTCCCAGAGAATGAGATATATAAATAAGAAGGTAGTTTTTGGCTATATACATAGACAGATGAAATATAGATGCAAATGTAAATTTTTTAGTCATTTCATATAGATTACGTCCTAAAGATAAAACATCACATCTCAAGCTTGGTTCAAATGTTAGGCTAAACCATAGTTTAGTAAGATGAGAATGAGTCACAGCACATCTAGGACTAGTGTATTCCCCCTCCCCCTGTCTCATGGCCACGAGGAAGAGTTCAGAAACTTCCATTTCTGGTTTTGCATAACCAAACCTTGTCACATTTTCCAAACTTATGAACTGTGGTTAATAATAATATTAAGTGTGGTTTGACTGAAATAAGCCAACTTGAAACCCATATAGACTCTACTGTGTCAATGGCCACTAAGAGTTCTAGCAGAATCAATAAGAAGTTCTTTCCCTGACATTCTGCACATGCAAATCTTCTACTAAGGCCACTAAACTCAATCTGGTTTGAGTTTGAAACCAGATTGAAACCCAGTCTGAAAAGCACTGAGTAGGCATGCTTCATCCAGAAACTATCAAAGTTGCTCTCCTACCACATACTCATCCACCCTCCCCTTGAAAGGGGAGGTTACATACACACCTACTTAGCTGGGCCATCTCTGCATAATGACAATGATTATGAGTCTACAACAACAACCTTTATTATCACTGATGGCATCCTACCCTTCTCCAAATAAGTATTTATGACTCTAGCAATTGGCCTAAGTATTCGCCATAAAAGTCAGGGAATATGTATCTTTGAAAGAAACAACACTGAACTAATCCAAGAAATTTTGACAAGTGGCTGTTTATGTATTTGTCTTGTACCCAGCCTTTCCACCAAGAAAATGGCTGCTGCAGCAGCCTTACATACAGATGGCAAGTAGCACAGTCAAGAGCACATATATGACTGGACGGAAATTTAAGCTGAAATGCCAAACCTGTTGTTCTCTGTGTTGCTTGTACTGTTTTCCTCATACAGGCAAGTCATGATATTTAGTGAGCAATATTAAACACCAGTCAAATATACTTCCCCATCACTTTTGCACATACACCGATGTTTGCACATGCACACTCATCGCACATCAGTTAACAAGAAGGACAACTTTTCCTGGACAACCATTAAAAATCCTATTCCATTATTCTACTACTGGATGCTAGGCAGTTGCACTCTCTGGATACTGCTGTATTTGATTAGTGCTTATTACATTATCTTTTTAATTGCATAAGCAAATAAATATTACGTTATCTCATATTAATTAATTCAAGACTTTCACCACACATGTTTCTAAAATGTTAGTTAATCCTTATCATCGGAACTCAAGAGGTTAGCATGCCACTCAGAAAAGGCATTGCCTGGGTGGGAGGGGGAATGGAAAAATCTTGATATTGTGAAGCTATTTTGCCAAAAGACTAATACTTGGATGCAATTTAAAGTTTGCTTTTCAGCACAATTTGACTCAGATCTTTATACAAACAGCTTTGTTTTGTTTACCAATCAATAAAAAAATACAACAAAGATTACACTGACCATGGTCCTGAGAACTGTTCCATGTTTTTACAAGCAGTTATCCTCAGAAAAGCAGCTTATGCAAGACTTTTGTGTGTAGAAAATCACATCATATGATGAATGTTGTTTTTGCATTCATTTAGACTTAATTTTCTCACCAAAGTGACATTTCTCCCTCAAAAATTATTTTACACTATGAACCTTGGATTTGTCTTTTGACACTGAATTATTGCCATGGAACTGGATTTTAAAACAAAATCTGTCCAAGATGTATGTACACCATAGGCTACTCAAGATTTACAACAACCAACATACTTTCCCCATTTGCTATTGAATTAAATGGTGTCAGGGAAGACTTAGGGAACACACCAGCAATGATTTTTATTGTCTCCTTCAAAGAAATACACAAGAGACACAGGAAACTGCTGACTCCACCCAGATACAACTAACTCCAGTGCCACCTAGCGACTAAACCAGTGATGGCGAACCTTTTTGAGCCCGAGTGCCCAAACTGCAACACAAAACCAATTTATTTATTTCAAAGTGCCAACACTGCAATGAAACCTGAATACCGAGGTTTTAGTTTTAGAAAAACAACTCATACAGTTGTCCGAACTAATTAACATCTTTTGTCTTAAAAGAAAAACACAGTAACAGAGCTTTCAATGATACAAACAGTTTTTTGTTGGGAAAAAAATCAACTCAAAAACTTATTGTAGTACTACATTGTACACATAGCCTGAAGGGAATTTATACAAACTTTTAAAATGATTAGGCACATGTATTTTTGGATAAGGGATTCTCAACTTGTAATATGATTATATGCCAGACTGAAATTGTATGGGGCAAGCTTTACCCCGGGTCCTTTCCCTGCTTCTACAGGTGTCGGATTAGTAAAAGTAAAAGTCAACCTGTACTAGGATGAGCAAGATAAACAAGAAAACTAAACGTGCTTAACACATTTTAAACACTTTATGTCTTGGACTGCAAACACTGCATTAGGTAAAAGTTTGCATTGGGCATGCTTTTGCACAATTAATGTGATTTTTGCTATTGCATGCATGCTGATAATTTGTCAAACCTTGGCTCATACTCCGTTAGTTTGAGAGCAACACATGCAGCACTCAGGTCAGCTGTTAGGGCTTTACATCCAAGCCATGCTCTGTGCATCATTCTTCAAAATCTTTTAAATGTGATAACAATGTAGAAAAGAATTCTGTAACAGGAATTCTAGAATAAAATCATCCTGTTCCACACTGTGAGAAAGAACAAGATCATTAGTGTTTTGCAGAAGGGTTCAGTCTTTTTGCGATCTGGTGACCAATGGCTCGAGTGCCCACAGAGAGGTCCCTGCGTGCCAGCTGTGGCACCCGTGCCATAGGTTCGCCATCACTGGACTAAACCATATAATGCCAAAATCCACATGCATAGATTTGGAGTGATGGATCCAGGATCTGCCTTCCTCAAGAGGAAGGACTCCACTTGTGGAAAGTCCCTCTGCCTGATTTTGGGACTTTCCACAAGTGTTCCACAAGACTTTCCATCTCAGCTCACCTTTTTCGGCAGGGTCTCCTGACTCTCTGTTTACCATTTTCAGGGGGCTGGAGAGGCTGCTGCGGAAGGAGAGGGTGAGGAAGTCCACTTCCACCAGTGCAGTTGATCCAGATTTAATCTGGATCCAACCCATGGTATTTACCAGAAGGAAGTCAACAAGGAACCATCTGACAGTTTTCCACAAATCATTATTTAATATCTGGAGAAATTAACAGAACTCCCAACTTTTTTATGGCATGCCTATCATGAAAAAGACCATAGTTCATCAGATTTTCCTTTCTGAAAATTATACCTGACCTGGTTGAACATAATTGGTGCTGATCCACTCACAAAGAAGTGCTAATCCTTGAGCTGTGTTCTTGCTCACTACAGGTGACTTCGCGCATTAGAGCATTTGCCACTCCTGTATCCAAATCTTACTGTGGAAAGTACCGTATTTACACCCAGGTAGATAAATCAGATGTCAATATATAATGAATCCAGGAACAGATCATGAAAATACTTCACACCATATGGATTTTTGCTACCATGAGTACATTTACCATCCCAGCTCCCTGGGAGTGTACCTCTAAGATGTTTTTGCCAAGTATACATATTATAGTTTTATGGGGAGGGACAGTTGGGGGGGGATGCAAGGTGTGAAGTGGTCTTTATAAATGTTTCCTATTTCACAATTTCCCCTAATTGAATTACTTGTGGGAGCCTTCCTGTGAACAAACATCATAAAAGGGAAGCAAACTTTTCCCATGACAAACTGCAAACTATCACATTGGATAGAACAGAACTTCTCTGTTGATAATCAGTTAAGATCCAGCATTTACCCTGTAGATAGAAATGCATCTTAATATTCTCACATAAATCTTTCCCTCCACCAAGGAGCCACATTTTGGCAAACCATGATGAAGTTGAAACACTTATCTGAATTTATTGCAGTGGCTCTTTGATCTAGAAAACTTGGCATGAGAACCATCGTGCATTTGAGAATCCCAGTAGGGCACTTCTTAATTTGAGGAGAGCAGGAAACACTACCAGGAAGTGTAAAAGATACTCAGAAGAATCATTTTAAAACGTGCAAAATGTAGCATCTAAAAATAATAATATAATTCTGTTTGCTTCCAGTTTCTTTAAAAATATATATATCCTTGTGTGAGACAGAAAGAAAAATCAGAAAAACAGCATCAACTTTCCATTCCAGAAGTTCATTGGTTTGTGTCATTTCATGACCTTATCTTTTTTTAAAAAAGAATACTCACACAGGGTGGAGTTTGGTCTATATTCCAACAATCTGCCTGTAGATGCTGAATTTAAGAGAACCAGCTGTTCTTTGGTGGTGTCTCAAACTACTGGGAATAAATTAATTTCTGAGATACAATTTTTCTGTATCTTATGAAGTGTCTTGATATTACCATGTAGCAGAAGAAACCGGTCCATAAATAACAGGTCAGCACAGCATCAAAAGCTATAAATAATAGAAAAGTGTTCTTTGTTTTGCTTTTTTCACCTAACCATAAATTAGCCAGAGCTGCTCTATTCTCTTCTGCTGGGTTCACCTAACCAACATTAAACTGTGTTGAAGTAATGGGAAGGGACCTCTCTGTAGGTCCCAATAAATGTAATTATTGGGCTCATATTAGCAAAACAGATACAGTTATGCCTTGGATTGAGAGCATAATTCGTTCCGGAAACATGCTTGTAATCCAAAACACTCTTATATCAAAACGAAATCCCCCCCAAAAAATTGTACAGAGATTTTTAATTTAAGTCGTACTACAGTACTTGTATTGCAAGACGTTGCTTGTATATCAAATCAAAAAAAATTAAATAAATATTTAAAAATTTGCTTGTCTTGCAAAACGCTCTCAAACCAAGTTACTTGTAATCCAAGGTATTACTGTATTTGACCTGTTCCCTGAAGTTTTGTTGTGGTCTTTAAAATCAAGTGATTCTTGAATGTTCTAAAGACTAGCCACTGAAATCCACACACGCAAAAGAAAGCAGAATCTGGGTCAAATAAATAATGCAGTTCTGGCAACTGGATTCTTCTACAGAAGATCAATAAGAAAAGCCCTGCTGGATCAGACCAAAGGTCAGTCTAGTTCACCACCTTGTTTCCTGCAGTGGCCAACTAAAAGTTCCTGGGAAGCCCACAAGCAGGTCATGAGGGCAATAACCTTCTCCTATGGTTGTCCCACAGCATCTAGTATTCAGAGGAATGCTTCCTCTGATCCTGAAGGTAGCATATAGCAATCATAACTAGTAGCCATTGACAGCCTTATCCTCCATGAATTTGTTTAAACCACTTTTAAAGCCAGCTAAATTGATGACCAACCTGTAGTAGTGAATCCCATAGTGAAACTACATACAGTGCTCAGAAAGATCATATCAGTATGGTAACATTCTTTTGACAAACCTACACATTTGTTTTGGATCAGGAAATGTTTATTGTTGCCATGTTTGCATCAACGAGCATTATGCTTTCTACTGCATTCTCCCAATATCGTGCCCCTTTTGTGCCAAATCCAATAAATTCTCATAATATTTTAACCCACCTACACCAAAGTGTTTCCTCTAACTTCATTAAGTTCCTTGATATCTGGTGCAAAATAATAAAGGCAAATAGGCAAATGCAAGAAGTCCAAGTGCTTACAAAGCTTTAACACTTCAAAACCCATTGTGCAATGTAACCTTGGGTTAAATGTGAATTGGAGAGACTATGGCTTGGACCAAAGAAGGATGAGCAGAACCCTACTTGCACAACATGGCTTTCCTGGCTACTTCTCCTCACTGCTTCTCGTGAGCCTTCCAAAAAGCCACTCCTGAGGATTGAGGGACTATTTGGACAACATGTGACTAGGTATGGCAGGGATTTCATAGATTTCATAGATCATAGAGTTGGAAGGAGCCTACAAGGCTATCAAGTCCAACCCCCTGCTCAATGCAGGAAACTAGAGGAGGGGTCTCCCATCCAAGTAATAACCAGGCCTGACCCTGCTTAGCTTTCCACACTCAGACAAGCTGAGCCAGGCTACAATGAAAGGAGAATGGGCAAAGTTTGGGGATGCTGCCTTGGGCAAGCAGAAGTTCTTTTCCACTCATGAAGGCATCTTTGGATTCAAGACGTTATGTTTATGCAACCTTAAGTGAAGGGGCAGTGCTAGGTACCGAAAAGATCCAAGGCTCAGGCCCAAAGGACAAAAAAAAAAATAATGCACAAATTTACATATGCTCTAAAGTCTCTCTCTCTCTCTCTCTCTCTCTCTCTTTCTCTCTCTCTGTGTGTGTGTGTGTGTGTGTGTGTGTGTGTGTGTGTGTGTCTTTAAAGGACCTGTCTCCTAAGGACACCCCTGCTTGTAAAAAGGGGTATATGGACAGGGGAGAGGGGGGCATTTGATTTCAGAAAAAAACTTCAGGCAGAAAGATTCAAGAGGGGGAGGCAGCAGGAGGTGAAACACATGTGGGCAAAAAGCCAGCTAATCCAGGGGGATCCGATGCGACAGAGAGATTTTATAGATTTCATAGATCATAGAGTTGGAAGGAGCCTACAGGGTTATCGAGTCCAACCCCTTGCTCAATGCAGGAAACTAGAGGAAGGGTCTCCCATCCAAGTAATAACCAAGCTTGACCCTGCTTAGCTTTCCACGCTCAGACAAGCTGAGCCAGCATAAGCCACAGGCCTGTATAGTTTAGAGCAGTGATGGCGAACCTATGGCACGGGTGCCACAGCTAGCACACAGGGACCTCTCTGTGGGCACTCGAACCATTGGTCACCAGATCGCGAAAAGACCATTCCCTTCTGCAAAACACTAATGATCTTGTTCTTTCTCACAGTGTGGAACAGAATGATTTTATTCTAGAATTCCTGTTACAGAATTCTTTTCTACATTGTTATCACATTTAAAAGATTTTGAAGAATGATGCACAGAGCATGGCCTGGATGTAAAGCCCTAACAGTTGACCTGAGTGCTGCATGTGTTGCTCTCAAACTAACGGAGTATGAGCCAAGGTTTGACAAATTATCAGCATGCATGCAATAGCAAAAATCACATTAATTGTGCAAAAGCATGCCCAATGCAAACTTTTACCTAATGCAGTGTTTGCAGTCCAAGACATAAAGTGTTTAAGATGTGTTAAGCACGTTTAGTTTTCTTGTTTATCTTGTTCATCCTAGTACAGGTTGACTTTTACTTTTACTAATCCGACACCTGTAGAAGCAGGGAAAGGACCTGGAGTAAGCTTACCCCATACAATTTCAGTCTGGCATATAATCATATTACAAGTTGAGAATCCCTTATCCAAAAATACATGTGCCTAATTATTTAAAAAGTTTGTATAAATTTCCTTCAGGCTATGTGTACAATGTAGTACTATAATAATTTTTTGAGTTGATTTTTTTCCCCAACAAAAAACTGTATCATTGAAAGCTGTTATTGTGTTTTTCTTTAAAGACAAAAGATGTTATTTAGTTCGGACAACTGTATGAGTTGTTTTTCTAAAACTAAAACCTCAATATTCAGGTTTAATTGCAGTGTTGGCACTTTGAAATAAATAAGTTGGTTTTGTGTTGCAGTTGGGCACTCGGGCTCAAAAGGTTCGCCATCACTGGTTTAGAGGGTTACGGGCAGTCTCATTGGACTGCACCCTTAGTCATGGATGCTTATGATCACCAAAGTTTTAGTTTTTACCAAGATCATCAGGACCCCTGTACCTTTATTTCAGCAAGTGCCCATGGACACCAGGCGGGTGGGGCAGATGGCCTCCCAGAGATTCGGGGCCTAGTGGACTGCAAGTACTGAAGCAATGGAGATGGAATTGAAACTGATCAAAAGCACACACACCCCAAGCTAGAAAACTGGCTTTGAGGTAATTTTTATCCTCACACTTCACACTGTCTCCATGGCTGTTTCCTTTTGTCTCCACCTCTCACCATACATGTTTGACATTTTGACATCATGGAGTCCATCACTATTATAGAGCACATCAGCACTGAAGATGTCTGTGGTAAAGGGCATGAAACAGACTGTGATGTATGAATAACTAATATTGGTAGGAGGGGCCATCTGCGTCCCAGAGGCATTGTGGGGAAAAGAACTCCTGATGGTTATTGGCTGTTGTTGTTAAGATGGCTGATAATAGTTAGAGGCTCTTGGCCTCTGTTGTATTTTATACCCAAATGAATAGTTTAAGTTAATTCCTATGATACTGAGTCTTTGTTCCCAGTGGAGAAGAACATGATTGTATCTCATTACAACAATTACAGGAAGTTATGAAGTCCAAAATTACAGTTTCTGATACTATTCGGAGTAAACACATCTATATGCCCTTTGACAGGAAGTCTAGACGCTCCTGTCCTCCACCTCATTCTGTGTTGCTGGGAAAGTGACAAGTAAGTTTGTGACAAGCGAAAACTGAAAATGGCAGTGGGAGAATGGCGAGGTGGTGATGCCATATAACCAGAATTAGAAAGATGGCCAGCTGTAGTTGACATTACAAGAATGTTCCCTGCGGCAGATCTTTCTTTTCTCTCGGGTCACGGCATAAAAATGTTTTGGAAATATCTATGGAAAGATGAAACTTGTGCGGGAAAAGATACTTGTGAGAAAGATGTGTTGGGAAACCAGTTCTGTTACAAGTTCTGCTAGTGGGAACATATAAGCTTTTGAGCTCCACAAAGATCTTTCCCAACAAATCCAAGTGTTGTTATTGCGAGTGTTTGAAAATGGAAAATAGGTCAGTTCATTTTACCACAGACTGACTGTTGCTTGCATCCAGGACTTCTGGCTTTTCCTTATGACTGTATAATTTCCCCTGGGTATCCTTACAGTTCATTCAAAGCCCTTGGTATTACAAGCACAACTTCAGGTACTATTTTTGGAGGATCTTTCTGCATTTTATGTCCAGGCCTCTTTATGACTTGGCTGGCACAACGTATTCCTTGAGGAACGGTCCAAGAAGTACATGCCATGGCACAGAATGAGAGAAAGACTCCACAGAGACTCCCTGAAAAGCCTTTACATATCTCTCTCTACTTGAAACAATCAGATGTTGGAGTCCTTGCTTTAACACAGGGAGGGTTTGCAACATACTTTTTAAAAAAACCATAAATGGTTTTCAGTGAAATAAGACATAATTATATAACAGTAAATTCAGAGTGAAAGCACGCTACTTCCCCCCCCCCCGCTCTTCCAGCCAGAATATCAGATGCATGTGGGTTGTTTGAAGGATTTCTCATGGATTAAACTGTGGCTCTTCCCCTTTTAGGCTAACCTGAGGCTGGCTGAATGTATGAGGGACAAGAATCACAGTGTATATTGGATATTTCCCCTAACCACGATCACACTGTGAAATCAGGGTCAGGGTTCCCAACAGTGCAGATAAGTGTAAACCATGTTTAGCCAAATGCAAGTTCAGCCTTTCTTCAGTTTTTCTGGTTCAGGCCTGTGGCTTACACTGGCTCGGCTTGTCTGACCGTGGAAAGCTAAGCAGGGTCAGGCCTGGTTGTTACTTGGATGGGAGAACCCTCCTCTAGTTTCCTGCAGTGAGCAGGGGGTTGGACTCGATGACCTTGTAGGCTCCTTCCAACGCTGTAATCTATGAAATCTATGAAACCTGGGAAGGTTGGGGGTGGAGAGGTGTGCGTGCCATGTGCATCCCCATGTCCCCTTCACATTCACAATTTTATAATGCCTAAATGGAGCTTGTGACATCGAGGGGGGTTGAGAAAGGGAGAGGGGGGAGGGACCTTTAAGTGTCTAAATGATCATGTGAACCCACTTTCAATATTATTCTTTGAAATGGCACTAGTTTCAGCAATGATGGAGACAAAAGGTAGGAAGGAAAAAACAGCAAACTATAGGGATGCTGATATGATTTAGTTAGTTGCTTTTCATGGTACTATATCCTGAGGCCTCAGGGCGGGTTCATCTAATCACATAACATGTACAAAATAGAATAATCTTACATTGTATACAAAAACAACCTCCAAGCTAGCTTAATCTCCTCCACAAAGTCCAAGGGGAAAAATATCACAGTATGTTTAGAGTTTTGGTAAAAGAAAGAGGTCTTAAGCTACAATCCTATACATGGTTAACTGGGAATAAGTCACATTGAACTAAATGGGGCAAACAGTTACCAGGGAGTAAGCCCTATTGAATACATTGGCACAATACTTCCTCTTCAAACAAGGAGGAGGTGAAGAAAGCATGGGAATCATATGGGCATACTTGTGTAGAACCCAGGTAACGTGCTACATTATATGTCTGAGAGAAGAGTAGAAGAATACTCCTCAAATAAGATGATCCTTGATCAAGTGAGTGCGTAGATCTGTCCTAAAAAGCCAGAAGGGAGACAGAGCAGGATTTGTAATGGTAGTTGTCAAGGTCTTTATCTTTCCCATAACAAGCAGAAGTAGAGTTATGTAAGATTCAGCAAATCTATGTGAATATGCCTGATTTGCATAATTTATTCAAGTTACAGTATTCAGTTTCAAAAAAGACCCTTAAGGGAAGACTACCTATATGCTCTTGCAGCTCATGTGGTAAAACTTTGGGAGGCTGTGGTATTCATATTTAGTTTGTGCAACAAAGCCTATCCTATAGTTTATTCTTTCAGGGCACAGTCCTATGCATGTCGAGACTCACGAGATAGCTGAAACTATTTGTTCCGAGCAGCATTTGAAAACAGTTTCACCCCTGATGAAGGCACAGCCGAAACGTGTTGGGCAATAAACATTTTAGTCGAGACAGAAAACAGGCCTACAACTCCTAGCATGCCCCAGCCAGCTTCTGTCTCAACATGCATAGGATTGTACCCTTAGTCTCTCTTTATTAGAATTTAGAATCTGAATACTTATTGGGCAGTATCCAACAGGGCCGCTCTGCCTCCAATGGTTCTGTTGAGCACGTGGGAGCAACCACTTGTGCAATGGGGCTTTCATGCTTGTAAAAATAATCCCGGAAATTAGCAGAAATGTTCATTTATGGATTGGGACAGGTCAGCAGAGCTCCCTTCTGTGATGTCTGTCCTGCCCCATTCTGGAAACAAACATTTTCTCTTGTTGTGGGTTATTTTTAGAAGTGCAAAAGCCCCATTATGTGAGTGGCCCCTTCCGCAAGCTCACAGGCACAAGAATACTATGCTTTGTGTTAAATATAACATAATTGCTTGTTTGCTTAAGGGATTTTTTTTTAAAGGAATAATAAATTTGTGTCTTATTACAAGGAAGAGCAGGTGGTACTTAAAGGCCTCTTGAGAGTGGAGTTAAAATGTTGATTAAGTAAAAGTAACACATGAAAATGAGTCTGATGATCTCAGTTTTGTCTCTAGTGGACATTTATTTCTTTCATAAAGCTACATTGCTCCTGATAAACTGCAGTTATTTCCTGTTTTGGGTATATAGAAATAACATACTTCTTTTCTGGATCAGTAACCAAATGGAAACCATTGTGTTTAGTCGAACTCTTATTAGCAGTATGTGATTATTACTTACATGTCTGTATCTGTTATTATGACCAAATTCCAAAGGACAATCAAGAAAAAAACCAAAAAAGAAAGAAAGAAAGAGGAGATGAATTTATGAAATTAACACTCTAGGTGTCGTCGTGTCCTCTGCATCTGGCTCCCAGCATTGCCCTGGGGAATATTCAGATTGTGACCAGTCACAGGCCACCCCACTCACACGGGAACCCTTAGCACTCCCTGCTATACTGTCCCAGTCTGTGAACATCGCTCTTCCATCATCCTCAGACATCTGGGATGGTTTTCCTATAGCCTTACCTGTTCCACAGCCATGCAGGAGGATGTGGCTGCAAAATCAGCCACAGGCCCTTTAGTAATTGTAGACAACTTGTCCAGATGGCAGAGCCACTTCAATGTTAGACTCTGCCAGCCTTTTTAAGCCTTCAGATGACCCCAGTGCTTTGCTGAGACAACATCTTTTTTCAGTTCAGCTTTCAGAGCACTCTAGGAGCTATCCAGTCTGCTGCAGAATCCACAGATTACATTCATAGAAATCCAAACTCATTTGAATCTTTAGTGGATTTCTCCAATATCCCTAAAACACACACAGATTATCAGAAATTCAGAATATGTCTATGCGAAGCATGTTGGCAGAAGCATCACAGCCACCAGCGTTGTTACTAACAGTCACATTAAACAATATTCTGGAAGCCATGAAAAAAAAATCTACTGTGACACGATGACTTTATCACTTGATTTTGAAAGATGGAGCTTGTTTGTGCACTTTGTTCCCCATCCAGCTTTTTTTTTCTTTTCTCAAAAGGCACTTGTTTGTCTTTCATCTCTCCTTTCTTCTTCACAACCACTGTCTGCTAGTTTGCTTTTTGGTTTAATCTCTCACTGGCTTTTTTATCATCTTGCCTAGAGTTAGATCCTTCTAGTTGTTGTTTTTAAACAATCTGTTTGCTGCTATGGGAGAACAGTGGCTCTTCACACACAAAATGTCAGAATATATGAATTCCCAAGTCAATGCCAGTTCCATGTTTGGGGTGGGGGCTTGGGCAAGGTGTACCCAAGTCCTCCTCCTCGCTACTGTTGCCACTGTCCATTTACTCATCTCTCCCTGTGGTCTCAATTCACATCACTTCCCAGAAGAGGACAGGGCATGCAGAACTTGCAGCTCCTTCTCCCTTCTTGTCATTCGCTTGGAGAGGGCAACTGAACAGGTATCAAAAACAAGGAGGAGAAGCCACAGGGCCAGTAGGCTCCAGAGCTTTTCAGTGCCCCCCTCTCCTGACATGGGCCCAAGGCCCGGTGCAAGGCGGTTTGGTGCAGTTTGGTGCCCTAGGCAAGATCAGATATTTAGCGTCCCCCTTCCCACTTGAGCCCTCCCTCCCTATTTCTGGTGCCCCCTTTAGCCCTGCGCCCTAGGCAGCTGCCTAGTTGGCCTAATGGTAGCATTGGCCCTGCATGGGCCTCAGTAGGTGCCCAATGATACCAACCCCTGTTGCCGGCTCTACCCCAGACACTTCATATGGGTCTGCTTCTCCTCTTGGAAAGACCAAGTGGCACTTTGTGTAAGATGAATTGCCTGCATAGAAGCCATGCAGATATGGGACTGGGAATCCCCTTTTACACTTCATTGCATGTGGTAGGGAAGTATGCAGTAGGAAGATTAGAACTGTGCACAAATGGTCTGCCAAAATTCATGATATTTGTGGGCAGAGAAATGGCTAGGGGAGAACACCATTTCACCAAATTTCTTCAGGGAGAAGAGAAATTCTCCAACAGTTTCCCATGGATGGGGCTCACCATTAGCAGCAGCAGTAGCAAACTTTCCTCCTTTTTTTTCTAAAGGGTTTGTTGGTTGGTTGGTTGTGCTGCTGCCACTATATATATATATATATAGAGAGAGAGAGAGAGAGATGAAAATTTAGAATTTCAGACACAGAGAGAAATGGGAAGGGGGGGAAAAGGTTTAAACCCCCTCCCAGAGCAACAATTGGGGCCACACACACTTGCAGGAGAGTAGGGAAAACTAGCATGCACACAGCTCCACTACGTGCACTTTCCCAAATGTTTAGTTTGGCCCTAAGAGAGTCAGGATGGGGAACTATTCATGGGTGGATAACTTATGGTCCTCCAGATGCTGTTGGGCTCCAAGTCCTATTGGCATAGCCAATGGTTGGTTTGGGTGATGGGAGTTGTAGTCCAACATCTAGAGGGCCACAAGTTTCTCACCACTGCTATATATAAATACCATCCCAAAAGCTCTCTGGACTTTCCACATCCTCAGTTACCTTGAATAATCAACCTTTTGCACTTTACAGATGGATCCCATTCATGGTCCCAGTCCATTGTTAGAATGCTCAGGATTTAGCCTTATGGGCCCTTTTCTGGGACATGAACTTCCCCAGTGAATGAGGACCAGTGTCCTCTTTTGCAGCTGCAGTACAACAGTGCTCCAGAGGAACAATCATAAAGTGCCAATGGAATTATGTGCGGGGAGGGTTCCCAGAAGCAGACCATCTACATGCATCGCAAGGACTCCGCAGTGCTGCTCTGAAGTAAATGAGGCTTATCTAAAGGAGCACAGTCAGACTGCAAGGCTCCCCACCCACTCACATAGGGTGTCACTCCAGCAGCAGTAGCCATCATATACCACAGGAGCCTTCCCCAACCTGGTGCCCTCCAAATCTGTGTGGCTGCAACTCTCATCATCCCCTGCCAGCTGGCTGGGGATGATGGGAGTCACAGGCCCACACATCTGGAGAGCACCAAGTTGGGGTAGATTGGGCTACAGTATAAGATCAGGCAGGTAATTTTACTGTTCTCCACAGGGCAGATTAGCCAGAGTTTTTCCTTACCCTTAGAAAACAAGGAGTTAAAGTGATATGAAAATGCTTGCATTTCAGACTGCACACATGATTAAAGTGACAGTATAACTCTCACCTTTCTGTTGCGTTATAGCCGGGAAATCGATGATTAAATCTGCAACTCAGCATAACTATCATTTGCAGAAAGTTTCCAGGAGGCTAAGTTTTGTTATGGCAGGTTCATCTCAAATCAGCATCTCCCACTCATTTTGCTTTCAGTAATGTAGATCAGTAATGTAGATCATTGGCCTACACGTATATGCTGAGGGAAGAGAACACCTTACTTCAGAGTAGACGTGCACAGGATCCGACAGGTGTACGTATATGTATGTGCTTGTGTGATTCACATATAGATTAGGTAAGGAAAAAGATGGCGACAAGGAAGGCTGCTTCTGCTTTGAGCTCCGGAATGTATTTTTAGTTGTTTTTTCTTTTTATCTACTTTGTCTATTTTGCGCTGGCAAATTTTACCTTGGTATTTTTTGTAAGGCTCTCTGAACAACCTTGAACATTCTGTATCACTTACAGTGTTTCTCAAGGACTATTTTTGAAAACAAATGGTGCTTATAGTCATGTGAGTAAATGGGACCCTTGAGGTGGGGAGGACAAGCAATGCCAAGCAGCGGCCAGTGAGCAAGCACTCAATTATTAATTATCTGAGTTGTTTGAATGCTTGTATTCATTGGTTGGGAGTAAATAGTGGGAACTCAGAATAAGTGATATGGTGCTTACCAGAAAGGACTATAAGACCTTGGGAATTGTGCCCGATGATGGTGACCTCCTCCAGGGTAAAAATAAAAAACAAGCAAAGATTACTCAGTTCTTTGAAAACAAAGGGTCTGTTAGTGGAGCTGATTTTAAACTCCCCAAATTCTATTTTGGATCGGACTATGATGATTTATAAAGGGAATACTCAAGTACCAACAGAGGAAACTGTATGTAAAAGTCTTGCTGACGAGGTGGCCTTCGCCGAACAGATACCTTTTGCAGGATGTGCACAGTCAGTCATGGTTGATAAGCAACTAAATGATGCAATTTTCAGGCAAATACAGGAATGGGCCCAAGATAAAGGGAAAGATGAGCAAACTAAGTATTTGCACAAGAAGAGAAATGTGCAGAGCGATTGCCAGTTGAGGGCTGGATTTTTCTGCTGATAAAGGAAACGGAATACATTAAATCCTTTTTATCTCCGAGTAATAATCTTTTGACACTATTGGTAAATAGTATGATTAAGCTAAACTCCCAAACAAACAAGCTATCAAACCCATGTGGAAAAATGAGAGAAACAAAGGATATGATGAAAGGGTCTAGAAACTATAAAAGGGGAGTTAAAAATGCAAAGAAAGTAAAAAATACTAAACTTAAAGATTGTAGACCACAAAAAGATGAATACCCCTAAACTATTAGGAAAAGTTTCTAAACAGAAAGATGAGAAAAGTATTGGAGAATGCCCTAGGCAGAAAGACAATTCCAGCATCAAGGAGAAAATAAATAGCAAGGAACAGTCTGAGGAAAATCATATACCTATGCTGAGAACTAAACCTAATCTTCAAACACACCAAAATCTTCGGATTACTATTCCATCAGAAGGTGTAACCTATTCAAAGAAAGACACTACTAATGAAAAATGGGATTTGATTCTATATCGCCAAAAATTGGTAATGAATAATTACCCCAAACCCATGAGCCTATTAACCCAGTACGACCGAAAACAACATCTGTTAGAGATTCTCAGCACAATAAACCAGGATTTATTTACCACTAGGCATGTCTCCAAGGCCGGGTCGCGCCCCCGACCCGATCTTCCGCGGGGGGCGCCACAGGGGTCCAGCGCGCCTGCACAGGGTTCCGTCGCGTCATTTCCGGTCCCGGAAGTGACGCGACAGGACGGAACGGGCCGTGTGGGCGGCTCGCTGCGGAGAGGGCGAGCCACCCCGAAGAACAAGGTAAGGCCTCGCCGGGCGTGAGCGGGGCCAATTTCGGCCTCGTTCTGCCCGGCGAGGCTCGATTACACAAGCCTATTACCACTACAAACATAAAATATGTAGAATACACTTTTTATAACCATATCCATGCTCATGCCGTGCGTGGTCACCTTTGCCAACCAAAATCAAGCTGGTATGATCTATGCCTCTAGTAGGGATGTTACCGGTGGCTCGCGCAGGCGCGAGTGGGACCGAACTCTTTGTTCTTGAGGACTTGTCTTTTCTACCCTCCCACGCCCCCTCCCCGCCCTCGATGACCAGGTGGGTTGGTTCCGCCCTGCGGGGTGGTGGCACCTCTTGAGTGCTGGCATCTCCTGGATACTTTGGGGTACTTTGCAGCTCTTTGAGACTGCTCCCCACCTTCGGAATGTTTATGCCCTTCCTTGAGGGTAGATATAAATTCACCCTATTGAGGGTATGCAGATGTAGCTATGCAGATGTGACCATGTACAACCGGTCTGCCCAGAACTGTGTCTCCTGTCCCCCCACCCCCCGGGTGGGGATTATGCAAGAAAGATGGGGGAAAGAGGGGTGTCAGCGAAACTATGTCAGGGTTCATTCAACCATGTGTGCTCAGGCTTTCTCCACAATTAGCAACTTTGTTTACATGTATTGATCAGACGACATACATCCCTCAGGATTAGGGCCTAGCCATTATCATCCCAATTTATAAAAAAGGAGAAAGATATGATCCAGCAAACTATAGCCCAATTAGTTTACTGAGTATAATCAATAAATTATATGCCTCTCATCTGCATATGAAATTATCAGACTGGATAGAACAAGAAAACATCCTTGATGATTCATAGATTCATAGATCATAGAGTTGGAAGGAGCCTACAAGGCTATCGAGTCCAACCCCCTGCTCAATGCAGGAAACTAGAGGAGGGGTCTCCCATCCAAGTAATAACCAGGCCTGACCCGGCTTAGCTTTCCACACTCAGACAAGCTGAGCCAGCGTGAGCAAGCAGGATTCAGAGTGTGGTGATCTACAGTTGATCAGGGATTAGTCCTCCAACATATTGCTGAAAAGTATGCATTAACAACTAAAGAGGGCCTGCACGTTGCATTCATTGACTTTAAATCTGCTTTCGACTCAATTCCCAGAAAGAAGTTATGGGATAAGTTTGAGTCTACTAACATCGATATGAGATTACTTGTACTTATGTGTAGTCTCTATGAAAACACTTATGTGAAGGGCAGATGCAGTTGTGCGGGCCATCTAACAGGATTAATACCCATTAATACATAATGGAGTAAGGCAGGGATGTATCTTGGCCCCCATTCTGTTTAACTTCTATATTAATTCTTTGGCTCAGACTCTGAAAAGGGTAAATTCACACACTAAATTGGCAAATAGACTTCTGCAAATTCTTCTATATGCCGATGATGCAGTGCTTCTATCATTGTCAAGTATAGGCTTGAGGTGAGTTTTAAGCGCCTTAGCTTCCTACTGTAAAGATGAATTGTTGACAATAAATTACACAAAAATAAGGTCCTAATCTTTAATAGAAGAAGGATTAATCTTCCAAGCATCATTGGAAGATTAATGGACACCAAATTGAGCAAGTTACTTCCTATAAATATCTTGGTGTAACCTTTCAATCATCAGGCTCGTGGAAGACCCAATTTAAGTATGCCACTGCAAATGCTTCTAGGAGCACTAGAGCACTTCTCTCCTTTTTCTATACTAAAGGTGGCCATTATATTCCTGAAGCCATGCAAGTTTTTACTGCTAAAGTAATCTCGCAGATGTTGTATGGCTGTCAGACATGTGTTATTGAGGACAATGCCCCCATTGCGCATTTTGCAGGTTTTATTTAGAGCCTCGTAGGAACTATCCATGGTGCTGAATTCCATCCCCCAAATAGGTTCACCACCATGGAGCACCATGGATAGCTCCAAATAAAAGCTACAAAACCTGCAATGGAAAAGGAGCCCCACTGAAATAAGAGTCACCAGACTCCCCTGCAACTTAGTAATACATTGCAATCGGCGGGTTGATTTTTAAGCAAACAAATTTATCTTCTTCTGTTTATATTTGGGATATTATTCCCAATATATACACATGCCTGGATTAGAGTAGCCACTTACGCATCACCAAAAAGGATGACAGAAGATGATATCAATTTGCACAACATTGCAAAATGTTTATGTATAGGTGCAAATGTAGAGCTAAAAACTATAATTTAAACAGAAATACAATACTTCTCGCCATAGTGGGGGAAATTGTAAGCAGCTGACCTGTATGCCTTGCTCAGCCTGCTGTCCAGGTGCTAACTGTAGATAGGTAACTTCAAAGCCCCTGTTCTCTTTTCTTATGGTTTTTTTTTTTCTTGAACCCGGACTCGGAAAGTTCTTCAAATAGAGGACACCTTCAAACCGAGTACTGCCCTCTTCCAGCTCTCCAAAATAGAGCTTTCATATGGTAGGAGACAGCACATTCTGTCAAAGATCACTTACTTGTATTATGGTGGCTATAGCACCAATAAGTGGTTACTAAAGTAAGTGGTCAGTAGTGAAGAACTAGGCTACATTACTATACATCTATGATAGTGTACATTATAATGCACATCTCCATGTTTTGTAAGTTTACATGCAAACATTGATATTAACATGGACTGAAATGCTCCTGAAGCCTAAAGTGACAATAATTACAAATAAAATAAAATAAATAAAAATGTAGCAAATGAATGAGATCAGCGGAATTACTGAGCTGAAACCCATAAGGATTCTCTAAAAATGCAGTATAAAGAGGATGGAAAATATGCAATGCATTTTTTTTTAAAAAATAATCCTCACCATATGGGGGAAGAATCCAGTGACCAAATTCCAAGTTTCCTTCCAGCCCTTCCTCCAATGACTATTAATTCTGTATTACAAAAAAAGGCAAAAGGTCATAAAAGTTGATGCAACTGATTATGAACTCTCCTGCCAGCTCTGAAAACTATTGAGAAACGTAAACCCCAGAGAAACATTGACTTCTCATTTTCAGTGCCCAAGGCATAAGGGCAGCTGATAGCTTCCTTCCAAACTCTGTTAATTCCAAATTTGACACCCTTGGGATACTTGAATGAAGGGGAAAGGCCGCTTACAAAGTCAGACTTCCTAATACAGGAAACTGCTGCTGCCGAGAAGCACGTCCGTAAATCCATTGTCGGCACTGAGTGTCAGATATCATGATTCATTAGTAATGATTTGTTATATTGTACGACATCTGTGTCATGTTGTATGTGCTACACACCGAGTGAAACACTGATTGCTTTGAAGGCAGGGACATGATTCACATTTGCTTCCCTTGGGGGCGGGGGAAACTACCTGAAAGTTCATCTATAGGCTTTGATGTTCAAGGGAAGCTCCTCAAAACCCAGTGCCCTTAATACAAAGGTAGGCTAAGGCAAGAAGTGGCACAAAGCTGCATGGAACCATTCACTGCTTCCGTACTGTGACTGGCACACAAGTTAGGTATTCTGAGGAAAGGGGGGCTAGTTTCTTTTTCCCAATGGAAAAGTTTGGGAAGTAGCAATAAGATGAGCAAGTTCCACTCACCTGGATTCAGGACTGAAATCAACAAATGGAGCTACTTCCCAAAATGCAGACATGGTGCCCTGGAATCAGTGGTGCCATCAGGGCAGGACTTTGGGGCAGAAGTCTGGCCCGCACTCAGCCAGATAAGCAGGAGGGTCCCCAAATGGCTGGCTCGTTACATTTTGAAGTAAATTAAGTAATATACATTTACCATGTAAAGAGGAGGCCTCTCATAGATCCATTAAAGGTGCAATCCTATGCTTGTTTAGGCAGAAAAAAAATCCTACAACTCCCAGCATTCCCCAGCCAGCATTGGGAGCTGGCTGGGGAATGCTGGGAGTTGTAGGACTTTTTTCTGTCCAAACATTCCTAGAATTGCACCCTAAGCCCATTCACTGCAACGTTGCAGTATGGAGGGCAGTGCATTGCTGGCTTAGAGAGCTGGCTGCCATCATCATATCTTTTCCCTTGTATAGTTCCCCAATTACCTTGTTTGTTGTTACCATGAAAGTGTGTCCCATATGTGCTTCTGTGGTGCAGGATTGCAGCCCTATCTAAATCCATTACAACAAGCCAACTTATGTAAAGAAAATTCCTATCTGACTATTTCCCTTCAGTCTTGTTTTATTCTATGTACAGGTAAATTATAATGGAAACGGCACAAAGGCCCAGAGTATAAAGATAGAGAAGTTATTTATTGAATAAATATTTGAAAAGAAATAGTAAGGTTTTCAACATTTAAAAAACAACAGTATGTATGACTTATTATAAACATAAGTATCACATAACAATTGAAAGGAAAAAATAAGGTTTTCAATTTTATGTATGACTTATTATAAACATAATATTACGTGATATTACGGCATTATATTGTTTCCCTTGTATTTCATGTTATTCTATGTACATGCAGACCTTGAAATGCTTGTAAGTTACATTCACTGTGGAATGCATGGTAGTATCCATATCAGTTGCATCAAATATGGTTTAAGAATAGCTTTGGAAAAGCTCAAAAGAAAACACACACACACACACACACACACACACACACAACTAAACAGTTTTAAGGAGAATCCATTAGACTCCAATTTTGGTTTCTGAATAATAGTAAAGCTATTCACAGCTGTTTGATACTTGAAGAAAGTCTGGAAAATAAGTTATTCTGCATGTTCAGCTCAGTACTTATATTATCTGTCCTGGTGGGAGGAAAGTGATGCAAATGAATGGAAATGTTGTAGCTGACCGACAAAAGACCCCTCCCCTGCCAAAATTGAAACTATTACATTAACTGGAAAAAGCGAAGAAGTCACAGTGCATACCTAATGTAATTGCATTTGCTTCTGTAGGATAGTTAATGAGTTTCTAATGATTCAAGTAAAACCCATTCATGTAAATAACACCTTATGGGCCCTAAAAGTGGTGAAGAATACTACTGTCAAGTACAGCAACCAGTTTTCGAACTTGGAAGCACTGACTGGCTAGAAAGTGAGAGATGATTAGTCACAGGGTTCTGTTCAGAAGCAACAGTACTCGTTGAGGGTTTGAAATCAATGGGAAGCTTTCAATTAACCACAAGGGGCAATAGATTGCACCTACTTAGAATGGCCATGTCATGTGTCCTACTTTACAGTCCTCTGTTTCAAGGGCTTTCAGAGGACAATCTCTATTTGAAGCTCTGTCAGATGATAGTCATCTATTCTGAAGGCATCCTCTGTTTGAAGGGCTGTCCAGTCCAAGTCCAGTTTAAAGATAAAGAACTGTCAGAAGCAAGTGCTGGGCCTCAAAGTTGCCACTCAACAGCCCCTGGACAGCAGACTGAGCAAGGAGAGCAGGTCACCTGGTTACAGCCTTCCACATTATGGTGAGATGTACTGTATTTCTATTTAAATTATAATAATAATTTCTAAATTTGCATCTATACATATGCATTTTTATGTAAATTTGCAATAGCATATGCCATTTTTATGCAAACCAGTGTCCTCTTTCGTCCTCCTTTTTGGCTAACTAGAAGTGGCCACCCTAATTTCAGTTTGGCCATGGCCCACCTCTATGGCCTTGTCATCCAGGAGGAGTTCTAACTTGAGGAGCTTTCCCCAGGAAATGTGAAAAGGAAACAAAACCCTCTTGCCATCCCTCATAGCACTTCCTCTTTGGTTTGCTCTATCAAAAGAGCTCATAAGGAATGGAGGTGGGAAAGCTGGGTGGGAGAAACGCAGCCTCTCATCCATCTGTGACTGCAAGTGTGTACAATTTAAAGTCATCAGTGCGATTTCTTGATAAATACTTTTGCCAATCCCTGTTCAGCATATTCAATACAGATTAGATTTGATTTCATCATTGTCCCAAACATGTGTATATTTGGAGGTCATTCCCATTGACTTCAATAGGATTTTTCTTCCAAGTAAGTGGAATGAGGATCGCAGCCTTGGGGTGTGTGTGAATCATTTCATTTTCTTCTCTCTGTTCGAAGCCATTTTCTATGTAATTCTCCCCCTTACCCCTTTTATGAGCTACCAAATTACATATGACCAAATGTACCTATTTAGTGAAAATGGGTTCCATTAGTTTGTAACTTTAGCCAAACATTGTTTTCTTTTGAAGGAAGATAATGGAGAACAGGTGGGGATGTTTAGCATCAGGCTGCTGTTTCTAGAATTACATATCTTCTGGGAGTCACTCACTGGCAATCTCTGAAAGCTGCCAGGAGGGCTCGGGAACAAGTATGTTCCAGAGCGCATACCACACATAAAAAGGCTTTCTAAAAATTTAAGTAGGTGAGATAGGAGAAAAGTAGCTGGCCGGCAAAAGCATTTTAAAGTGTCCCTGTTAAAGGTCAGGACCTCCTTCTGTACCCCACATTAACTTAAACTGTGGCCTCCAGCTCTGCAGAAGAAGCATTTCGTTCCCAACATCCTTTCAGAGACATACTCAGAACTAGAGATGTGTGAGGAATCTGATAGGGGGAAAATCCAACCGATTTTCTCAACTCAGTCCTGAGGATTCTGTTCCATCAATCCTCCTGCGCTGACGCCGACTCAATCTGATGTGGGCCGAGCCAGCACACGGACTTCCATTTTTAAAGCTGGCCACAATTTGTGCAATTTTTTAAAAAAGCCGGAGAAATCTGTGCAAAATTTGGGCCTCTACTCTGCAAATTTTTGCAAATTGCATAAATATGTGCATATTGCAAGAGGAGGCCCGAATTTTGCATGAATCTAAAATTAACTGTCAGAAAATTCAAGGTGGCCAAGGTGGAGTGTGTGCATAATGCATATGCAGTGAGAGGAAGATGTTCCATACTTCTCGTGTTAATTAAATGCTACAACAACAACAACAACAACTCAAACCTAATGAGTTGGCTCTGATTGGCACAAATTGTGATTTGCACAAATCGCGATTCATTCATGCCAATTGCTAGAGATAAGCAGTTCTCAGCTCCAAAGTTGCTCAAATATTCCGAGCAGTTTTGTGGAAGCCAAATCTGCCCCCCGCCCCCCCGTCTCAGCCTGCTTTTGGCAGCTGGGTCGGAAATGTGTTGAAGGTCTGTCAAGCTCAGACAGAATGAGTTTTCCAGTGTCACACACCCCTTCTCAGAACAGTACTTCAGCAGCTCTCCCAGCATTGACTTTAGAAAGGTTAGCGACATTCATACTACCTGTGTGAATGCTGTTGGATTGATTGCTTCTGAGAAATATGAAGAAGAGTTTGGCAAATGTAGCCATGTACAGCATCACCTCTTTGAATGCTTACTTTAAATCAGGGGTGCAGAACCCCTGGTCTGTGGGCCTAATCTGGCCTGCCAGTTTCCATAACCTGGCTCGCGGACCCTACTTGGGTTTCCCCTCCCCCCAGTGGTAATCACCACTGTTATCTCCTATCTGAGATCAGAGGAAACAATGGGGTTTATCCTGCATGCTGCTTTCCCTGATGCTGGGAGCTGGGAAAAGCCAGGGGCTGGCCCAGAGCTGGGTGGAGCAGCTCCTCTTCTAAGCATCAGCCGAGTCCTTTTCTCTGTGCTCCGAGAAGCACAGAACTCCAGGCACTTCCTGGCCCTGTGCATGTCTCTTGTCTGCCTATTCTCAGCACAGAGAAATGCTGAAATGGGGTGGGTGGGTGAAGCAATGATGTCACTGGGCACAGCCACACCAACTGACATCATCTGGCCTGCATGAAACTGTTCTGCACCCCTGCTTTTAAAAGACCAATCTATCAGGCACAAAACCGGCTTCACTCGTAGGCTTAAAAAGTACAATAAAGAAACACAGTGAAGAATAGCTGATGTTCCAGCTCAGCAATCCATGGTGTCTTCTTTTTCATTATGGGACAACGAAAAAGAACGGTCAACACTTGGCACCCTTGGCAAGCTGCAGAGCCCACTGGTGCTCATACCTGCCCCAGTACTCTCATGCTGGCTGGCTGGGTCTTTGGGCCACCATCTCCTGATGCCCCAAAGTAGCATTGCTCTGAGGCATTGTAGGAACTGTAAGGTGGTGGCATGTAGCTATCTTCTGCTGCCACCAGGTAAGCCCACAGCTGTGGACCTGCAACACAGGAGTGGGGCCAACAGAGGGCCCTTTGCCAAGGGCCCCCTCAAATCTGGAGGCAGCCCTGGGTACACGTAAGAATTTTTGGCACAATGCAGCCAAACATATTACCATGGCCTCCAACCACAGAGTTTAGCTAGTCATATCAAATCAAGAGGGGAACAGTTTTCTTCACGGCTGCACTTCCCGGCCCTGTGCACATCTCCTGTCTGCCTATTCTCTCTCCCAGTTTTCCTTCCTCTCTCAGGCTCCTTCCTAGAGTGGCCATGTGTCCTGCTTTGTGGAGGACACTCCTCTATTTGAAGTCATCCACTACTTGAAAGGTTGTCCAGTTCAAGTCCGGTTTTAAAATAAAGAACCATAAGGAGGGAGACAAGCAGGGGCCTTGAGCATGGCCCATCAATAGTGAGCACCAGGACAGCAGACTGAGCAGGCATACAGGTCACTAGGTCACAGACTCACAGTCTTCCCTACTATGGTGAGATACATTATATTTCTATTTAAATTACAGTCATTCTTCCTACATTTGTATCTATACATATACATTAGCATATGCAAATCTGTGCCCCTTTTTTCTTCTCTTTTTTTGGTGATGCAGTTCCCCTTTCTAGGAGATTTGTAAGTGCCCACTCTGGCCTCTTCTTCCTTTCTTTCCTCTGATCACCCTTTCTTCCTAGGCTTCCTCAGGCCCCATTCTCCTCATCCTGCCCACTTTTTTTATCCCTAAGTCTTTCTGCTTTTTCTGCTCTAAGACCGGAGCAGCTCAGCCAATAAGAGCCAGCAACATCTCTGCTTGTCCCGATTAGGGCATATATCAGCCAACTGCTGCTTTAGGCTT
The DNA here is from genome assembly GCA_021292165.1 of Shinisaurus crocodilurus. Lineage (NCBI taxonomy): Eukaryota > Metazoa > Chordata > Lepidosauria > Squamata > Shinisauridae > Shinisaurus > Shinisaurus crocodilurus. The sequence continues at coordinate 34,938,169 of CM037876.1, forward strand.
CATTGCCACCATCACTACCATCAAAATCATGACAATATCCCCTAGTTGGTGCTATTTACTTAGAGAGTTGTAGCCTGTTTTTCAACTAAATTCCTCAAAACAGGGTACAAGATAATAAAATAAAATATTTCCCATCTAAACTGCCCTGAGTGCCATTTTTCTTGGTAGAAAGGCGGGGTACACATCAAATAAATAAACAAATAAAACAATTAAAATAGCAAGTTTGAAGCAATTTTAGGTATACAACAGCATATCTCAAGCCTTCCCCTCTCAGCGCTGTCCCTAGCGCTGCAGCCTTGGAGAAAGATTCAGACCCGGACATAGAAGGGGCTGATAATTTGGGGGGCTGCTCAGGCAGTGGAATGTCAGAATCCTGAGAACCTGTCTCCACCTGGCTTCTCAGCAGGGAGCAGGCCAGAGGAGTCTGACACTCCTTACCAGCTGCAGGATTCGATCTTGAGCAACATAGAATCATAGAATCATAGAATCATAGAAAAGTAGAGTTGGAAGGGGCCTACAAGGCCATCGAGTCCAACCCCCTGCTCAATGCAGGAATCTAGGTCAAAGCATCTCTGACAGATGTCTGTCCAGCTGCACCTTGAATGCCTCCAGACTGGGAGAGCCCACAACCTCCCTAGGTAGTTGATTCCATTGTCTTATTGCTCTGACAGTCAGGAAATTTTTCCTGATGTTTAGGTGGAATCTAGGTTCCTGTAACTTGAGCCCATTATTCCGTGTCCTGCAAACTGGGATGAACGAGAAGAGATCTTTGCCCTCCTCTGTGTGACATCCCTTCAAATACTGGAAGAGTGCGATCATATCTCCCCTCAGTCTCCTCTTCTGAAGGCTAAACATGCCCAGTTCTTTCAGTCTCTCCTCATATGGCCTTGTTTCCAGTCCCTTTATCATCCTTGTTGCCCTCCTCTGAACCCTCTCCAGTTTGTCTATGTCCTTCTTAAAGTGAGGTGCCCAGAACTGGACGCAGTACTCAAGATGAGGCCTAACCAGTGCCGAGTAAAGGGGAATTATCACTTCCCGCGATTTGGAAGCTATACTTCTATTAATGCAGCCCAAAATTGCATTTGCCTTCTTTGCAGCCACATCGCATTGCTGGCTCATATTCAGTTTGTGATCTACCACAATTCCAAGATCCTTCTCACTTGTAGTATTGTTGAGCCAAGTGTCCCCCATTCTGTAACTCTGCATTTGGTTTCCTCTCCCTAGGTGCAGCACTTGGCATTTATCCCTATTAAATTTCATTCTGTTATTTTCGGCCCAGCGCTCCAGCCTATCGAGGTCACTTTGAATTTTGTTTCTGTCTTCCAGAGTATTAGCTGTTCCACCCAACTTTGTGTCATCTGCAAATTTGATAAGCATTCCCTGTACCTCCTCATCCAAGTCATTAATAAAAATGTTGAAGAGCACCGGGCCCAGGACCGAGCCCTGTGGTACCCCGCTCGTTACCTCTCCCCAGGTTGAGAAGGAACCATTGATAAGCACTCTTTGAGTCCGATTCTGTAGCCAATTGTGGATCCACCTGATAGTTTTTCCATCTAGCCCACTCTTAGCTAGCTTACTAATCAGGATATCATGAGGCACTTTGTCGAAAGCTTTGCTGAAGTCCAGGTATATAATGTCCACAGCATTCCCACAGTCCACAAGGGAGGTTACCCGATCAAAAAATGAGATCAGATTAGTCTGACAGGATTTGTTCTTGACAAATCCATGCTGGCTTCTAGTAATCACTGCATTGTTTTCAAGGTGCTTGCAGACTGACTTCTTTATAATCTGCTCAAAAATCTTCCCGGGGATTAATGTCAGACTGACTGGCCTATAGTTCCCAGGTTCCTCCTTCTTGCCCTTTTTGAAGATGGGAACAACATTTGCCCTCCTCCAGTCGTCTGGCACTTCACCTGTCCTCCATGATTTCTCAAAGATAATAGACAGTGGTTCTGAAAGTTCTTCTGCCAGTTCCTTTATTACTCTAGGATGCAGCTCATCAGGCCCTGGAGATTTAAACTCGTTCAGAGTAATCAGGTGCTCCTTGACCATTTGCCTATCAATCTCAAGCTGCAATTCTGCCCCTTCAGTCTGCACTTCAGGTTTGCCAGGGGGGTCATAGACCCTCTTTTGGAAGAAGACCGAGCCGAGGTAGGAATTGAACACTTCTGCCTTTTCTTTGTCTTCTGTTATCAATTTGCCATCCTCATTGCGTAGTTGAACCACCAGTTCTTTCTTCTGTCTTTTACTGTGCATGTATCTGAAGAAAGCTTTTTTGTTGCTTTTAGCATTCCTCGCTAACCTTAGCTCATTCTCAGCTTTAGCCTTCCTGACACTATTCCTGCAGTTCTGTGCTACCTGCCTGTACTCTTCCCCTGTAGCCTGTCCTTCCTTCCACTTCCTATACGTGTCCTTTTTTGTTTTCAGGTCATCTTTGAGTTTATTGTGAAGCCACATTGGCTTCTTCTGTTGCCCTCTGCCTTTTTTCCTTGTGGGAATTGTTTGCAATTGTGCCTTTAAAATTTCCTTTTTTAAAAACTCCCACCCCTCCTGGGCTCCCTTTCTCGTGAGAGTCACTTGCCATGGGATCTTACTAATCATTGTTCTGAGTTTGTTAAAATTGGCTTTCCTAAAATCCAGGGTACGTGTTTGGCTACACTCAGCTTTTGCTTCCGTTAGAATCAAGAACTCAAGTATAACATGGTCACTTTCCCGCAGAGTTCCCGAAACTGCCACTTTATCCACTAACTCGTCTCTGTTGGTTAGAATCAGGTCAAGGATAGCCGATCCTCTAGTTCCTGCCTCCACTTTCTGTAGGAGGAAGTTATCAGCTGCACAGCTCAGGAATTTCTTGGAGGGGCCATGTTTGGCTGAATAAGTCTCCCAACAGATATCAGGGAAATTGAAGTCTCCCATTACTACCACATCGTGCCTCCTTGAAACAATGGCAATTTGCTTTTCAAAAGTTCCATCCTCGTCTTCTCCTTGATTGGGTGGTCGGTAGTAGACTCCAACTGCCATGTTCGTTTTATTCTTTGCCCCCTTTATTTTAACCCAGATGCTCTCAATGGGGCTGCCAAGCTCCTCTTCCTGTATCTCTGTGCAGAGATACGTATTTTTAACATACAGTGCAACTCCACCTCCCTTTCTGTTGCTTCTGTTCCTTTTGAACAAGTTATACCCTTCAATTGCTGTATTCCAGTCATGGGAGTCATCCCACCAGGTTTCAGTTATCCCTATCAAGTCGTACTTGCCCTCATGTATCAAGAGTTCAAGTTCGTCTTGTTTGTTGCCCATACTCTGGGCATTAGTATAGAGACATTGAAGACTATGTGCTTTACAGTCCGACTTTCCCCCTACATTTTGTGGTAGACTATCAATGGGCACCGCTGGAGCTGTTCTCTCCATTGTGGCAAAGAGGCCTTCTTCCATTGGTACCCCCGAGTTTATGTCTCCCTCCCCTGTTGGATTCAGTTTAAAGCCCTCCTGATTAAGTTCCTCATGCTGTGTCCAAACACATTCTTCCCAGTCCTTGTGAGGTGCAACCCATCCTTTGCCAGCAGTCCATCTTCCAGGAAGTGTAGCCCGTGGTCCCAGAATCCAAATCCCTCACGTCGGCTCCACCTTCGTAGCCAGTCATTCACTCGGAGTATTTTTCTTTCCCTTTCTATGCCTCTTCCAAGTACTGGAAGGATGGATGAGAAAACTATCTGGGCCCCGAAGTTCTTGAGTTCCCTTCCCAGCTCTTCAAAGTCTGCCGTGATTTCTTTGTAACTCCGCTTGGCAGTATCATTTGTACCCACGTGGAAGAGAAGAAAGGGGTATGTGTCGGTGGGCTGCATGAGCCTCGGCAGCTGCTCTGTCACATCCTTAATCCGTGCCCCAGGGAGACAGCACACCTGGCGAGTCCATGGGTCTTCGCGACATACTTTGGCTTCGAGCCCCCGCAGGAGGGAGTCTCCCACTACGAGTACTCTTCTCTTCCTCTTGCTGTAGGCCTTGGTTTGACTGCCTCCACTTGACTGACCCTCAGCCTCCTGCTCGCTGTCACGTTGGGTGCCCGGTAATCCGTCCTCTGCAGGCTGTCCTCTGCTCTCGTCCTCAAGTACATGGAAGCGGTTCCATAGCTCCACTGCTTCCACAGGCGCAGAGTGTCTTGTAGTTCTTCTGCTCCTAACAGTCACCCTTTTCCAGGGAGTTCCCCCTGCGTTATTTTCCCTTGCCTCTGCAGTCTCCGACTCCGCCTCATCCTGCAGTTGCCCTTCTGGCTCCTGTACTGTGCTTTGGTGCTGTAGATCCACCGTTCTGTCTAAGAACTCCTCGCTTTCTCTTATGCTCCTGAGGGTTGACACTTGCTGCTCCAGTCCTCTGACCTTTTCTTCCAACAGCGTGACCAGCTTGCACTTGTTGCATGTGTAGGCCATGTTGATCTCCGGCAGGAAAACAAACATTGCACACCCCTTGCAGGTCACCACCACTGCTGAGTCCTTTCCTTCCATGCTCTGTTTCTGTCTTCCTAGAATATATATATATATATATATATATATATATATATATGTTTTTATTTTTTATTTTTATTTTTTTATTATTTCTATTTTATTTATTTATTTATTTATTTATTTATTTATTTATTTATTTATTTATTTATTTATTTATTTATTTTAGGGACCTCCCCCTTGACCTCCCCTGCCGACCTCCGCTGCCAAACTCCTGTTTGCTCTCCCTGTGCGCTCGCTCTGTTCGCTCGCTCTCTGGGAGCCTGCTTGCCTTTTCACAGTCCCAAAAACAGCTGGAGCCTCTCTCCTGTTGTGCTCCTGCTCAGCTGGGAGTCAGGAACATGCCTACAGCTCAGGGGGCTGACAGCCTTTCTAGGGGAAACAAGCAGGCCAGAGACTTGGCTGAGGAAGGGGGTGGCCGGGTGGGGGTTCAAACCTGTCTCCTTGGGAATGGAGGCATTTAAAGAGAATGGAAGAGAGATGCCCACTTAGCTATAGTTCACGATTTCAGACAAAGTTTGCCTTCAGATCCTTGCAGGTGGATCTGCAGGTGGACTGGTGAAGAGCATTAGGTGCCCTGCCTCTCTTTAAAAGCAGATGCAGAGTTCAGGGAGCTTCATGGATATAACATTTCTAGTACTGGAAAACTCTCTTATTTGTTCGATACCTGAACCTTGAACTTTTGGCTTGCCTTGACTTCCATATTCATGGGACCTTATCGTGGAAATTATTCATGAACCCTGAACTCTTGTAAATCTAGAAACCTGTGCCTTTGAAACTCTGTCTTAGACTACATCGCTGGTCTTCAGAATCCTGCTCCCAGTTTTTCTTTGGATTGTGTTTTGAAACTTAATCCTAGATTTACAACCCTGTCTGTGCTCCTAATTGAACGAACTGATGTATTGGGACTATAACCTCCGAGAAGTTTCTGTGCTGCGGACTCTAAAGGATTGCTTGTGATTTCCATCTCACTACAATAAAGAGAGTTCATTATTTATTTCAATCCTTTGCTAAGTTGTTCGTGTTACAAGGGAACCGGGTCTGACAGCATAAAACAAGAAGTCACAATTGCAAACAGCAACTGCCAGTCATTTTCTGACCTACGAGCCTGTCTACAAAGAAATGTTTTCTTGGCCCTCTGAAAAGGGCTTGTTAAGAGGATCTTGTGGACTTTTGTTGGAGGGGAATTTCACAATTGTGGGGCTTCTACTGAGAAGGCCCAGTGACTAGCAGATACCAGTATCTGTATCACCTTTGAAGGTGATGGTTGACATCTGTAAAATAAAAGGCCTCATTGCCTGATCTGAGGCTCCTCCCTAGAATGGCCATGTGTCCTGCTTTACAGAGGACAGTCCTCTATTTGAAGTCATCCACTTGAAAGGCTGTCCAGTCCAAGCACATTTTAATGATAAAGCACCATACGAAGGGAGAGCAGGTGCTTTGAAGTTGCCCATCAACAGTTAGCATCTGGGCAGCAGACTGAGCAGCAGGGATATACGGTAGCTCATCTGGTCAGAGTCTTCCCTACTAAGGTGAGACGTATTGTATTTCTATTAAATTATAGCAATGATGTCTACATTTCCATCTATACATATATAAAGTATCATATGCAGATGCTATGCAAATCCATGTCCTTCTTTGTCCTCTTTTCTGGTAATGCACAAATGGCCACCCTATTAGGAATGTAGGACGCTGCCTTATACCAGGTCCACCTGTTTGTCCATCTAGTCCAGCATTGTCTACATGGACTGGCAGTGGCTCTGCATAGTCTCAGGCAGAGGTCCTTCCCATCATCTGCTACCTGATCCTTTTCACTGGAGATGCCAGGGATCGAACCTGTGACCTGAGCATTCAAAGCAGGCTCTCTCACTGAGCTATGTCCCCTCCCCAAGGCAGTCCTGCTCTTGCTATGGTTAGTTCCATTGACTTTCCTGGAGTTTCTGGAAGTTATTTTTGCAAACACACACACACACACAAAACCAGGTTAGGTCCCTTGCTTTTCAGTTTATAGTCAAGTGTCCTTTCAAAAGGACCTTTTCTTTTCTTATGTCAAGTGTTGTAAACTGCAAAGCCACAGTTTCAGCAAATATTTGAGTGTTGGTAAAACACAACCCTGACGTTTAATCTACAGACCATCCATCATTAAAAGCGGAGAGTGAATATATATACATGCATGGCATGATTATAGCTCTTTGGCCTAAATAATTTATAAAGATTTGGTTCAGCTGGTTTTGTTGAACATGTCATATGATTAATCATTTTTTTTAAAAAAAACCCAACTCCCCCCTCCCACAAGACTTGGACAGAGATTATTCCTCTTTCCTCATGTTGCCCACAGCCTAACTTATAAGGGGCATATTCTGGGCTACAGAATTTATTTAGACTGCAGTTGAGGGTGGCCGTGTGTCCTACTTTGAGTGCCGCTTTCTTGGAAGATAGGCAGGGTACAAATCAAATCAAATGAAATCAATTAAGCAATCAATAATAAGCAGGCACATAGTCTTCCCCAATATTGTGGGATGTACAGTTTTTCTATTTTAAATTATATTCGTCATTTCCAAATTTTCAACTATAAATATAAAATAAAAAATGCCAATTTAATGCAAATATTTGTTCTCTTTTGTTTTCTTTTTTGGTAATATGCAAGTGGCCACATTACCACAAATCTATGCCCAATTCCCTGGGAGTACACTCCATTGAACTCAATGGGACCTCTGAGTAGATACACATAGGATTGCACTGTTAAAGTTCTAAGAGAGGTATAGTTTGGCGATAGATTGGTACAGCGTATTTCGAATGAACTGAAAATGTTTTAAAATTCAAAGTTTAATTAAGTTTTAGATAACAGGAGGTAGGAAGGATATGTTTATTTATATAAATATTGTATTTGTGGATGTCTATCATAGAAAGATTTTATACATTTTATATATAGTATTTTCTGTTTTTAAAAAAAATCTTTGATACAATTTTAAATATAAAGTAGAACTTTGGGATGAGTGGAAATGCTGTTTTTAAAAAATAACATGAAGAGTTTTTTTTTTAAAAACCTATTTCCATTTTTAAATTGATAAAATGTAAAAATAAAGAAATAAGGGAGTTTGTACCCCACCCTAGACTTCTTGGGTGCTAACATTAATGGTTTAATAACCAGTGTGAAAGTGTGGGTACCACTCCAGTCTTGTACTATGCTGAAAAATTATCTCAAATACTAGGCAACACATTTTGCAAAATGTGTAAAGTGTAAACTAGTGATTCCCTGAATCCTAGGGCATTTTAGTATGTCACAAGAAGGACAGAAAAGTGTTTTTGGAAATTAAGACTGCAAGCCTATGCATGTTTAGACAGGAAAAAGTCCTACTAAAAACTCCCAGCATTCCCCAGCCATCACTCTCTGTGCGATCAGAAACCCTGCCTTATCAGGGTCCATGAACACGTGGAGAGTTAGTTCCACTCGTGTTCAAGCAAACATGAGTAGAACTTCCTTTCAGTCCTTGTCGATTCAAGATGGCAGGGTGGGAACTGACAGGGGCAGCATGCACACCCCTGACCCTTTACCCAATTTAAGCCCTCGTGCGTTCAGGTGAAGGCCTGTAAAGGTCTGTAATTGACTTGAGTATCCCACATTCACAAGTAAGATCCGAGTTCTGAGACACGACTGAGAAAAGAAAAGAAAAAAAAACAGTTGGGAAACATGACTATAAATAAAGTGTAAGGCATCAGTATTAGCTTTCTGTGTGCCAGAGTAACCAGATGCCTGGGATATTTTTCAGCCTTTACCATTGTATGCTTTTGTATATTCCATGTCTTTCATGTGCTGCTATTCAGTTCAATCCTTTCCAGTGCAGTGCATGCATATCCTTAGAAGCTGGCTGCTAAAAATCATGAGAAATTAATTTGCCTTTTAAAAATCTACACCCTTGAGGGCCAAAACAGATATTACTTTAAATCCATATCAAGCAGCTACATCTTTTTTTGTTTTCATTTTTATTCTAGAGTAGGTCCTGGAGCTCTGATACAGATAGGGACCCTAGCATGGGGACTATGAGAGCTTTTTTCAGATCCAGATTGGGCACCCTGAACCTACTCTAGAGTAAAAATGGGGGGGGGATACATAGGTGCCAGATACAGCTGTAAAATAATGTCTGTTTTGGCCCTGAATCTGCCCCTTAAGTAACTGTTCTCACTGTATTTTCAAAACTCACTACCATGAGTCACTACCACGCCCAGCCTAGCAGCTGCTGCTCACCCTGATTTCTAGCCACCAGTACCACACAAAAAGACTGGCGTGCTAAAAAGGGGGTGTAGCTCAGTTGGGAAAGGGCCGTGGCTCAGTGGTGGAGCACCTGCTTTGCATGCAGAAGGTCCCCTGTTCAATCTCCGGCTTCTCCAGGTATAGCTAGAAAAATTCCTGCCTGAAACCCTGGAGAGCCACCACCAGTCAATGTCGACAATACTGGACTAGATGGACCAATGGTATCACCTGGTATAAGGCAGCTTCCTACGTTCCCAAGTTCCTAGAGTACTGGCAAACAAACAAACCCCAACTCTACCTAGGGCTATACAAAAGTGCCCTGCGCTGCAGCCTCTGTTGCAAGGAGATGGTTTGTGCTTAGGGCGGCCACTGGTGAATCACCAAAAAGGAGGGCAAAAGAGGACACCTATTTGCATGTGCTAATTTACAGGTAGAGATGCAAATTTAGACATTATTATAATTTAAATAGAATTACAATACATCGCACCATAGTGTGGAAGACTGTGACCTGTCTGCCTTGCCCAGTCTGCTGTCCAAGTGCTGTCGATGGGCAACTTCAAGGCCCAGCTCTTCCCTCTGATGGTTCTTTATCTTTAAACCGGAGTTGGGCTGGACAGCCTTTCAAATAGAGGATGCCTTCAAAATAGGGGACAGCGTTCTGGCAGCCCTTCGAATAGAGGACTGTCGTCTGTAAAAAAAAAAAAGAAAGAAAAAAAAAAGAAAAGGAAAAAAGAAAAAAGGACATATGGCCATCCTATTCCTGCTGTCAGCTTTGACTGAGCCTATCACCTCTTTGAGGAGGGGGAATATGTGATCTGTGCTATCAAAGCACAGAACATCACTTCAGGACTGCATCGTGTGCGCATGTGAGATTATGATCTACAAATCTAGATGCTGCGTGCAAGCAGTCCAGTCATCTGAACCATATGCACAGCACCATTCTGTGTGAACAGTTCTGCATGCAAAAGCTTGTTTCTGTACTGCCTCACTGATTCAAGATTATCAAAGATTGCAGTCGTTTCTAACACCACACTGATTTTTAGTCAATTATTTCTCAAGAATGTTTTCATAAATACAATCTCAGAAGAATGCCAGCCTAAACTAATCTCTTTTACTCAAACTTGATTACAAATGATGAGAATGTCAGTGAGTTGGTAGTTAAATGTTAAAAGCTAAGAGCAAAATCCAGCCATAGTAAAATGCTTAAAGGCGCAATCCTATACACGTTTAGACAGAAAAAAAGCCCTACAACTCGCAGCATTCCCCAGCCTGCCATGCTGTAAGATTTAGGGACCCTAAATCTTACAGTGCAATCCTATACATATCTACTCAGAAGTAAGTCCTATTGAGTTCAATTGGTCTTACTCCCAGTTAAGTTGGTATTGGATTGTGCTGTTTATTACCTGGGGGGGGTGGGCTCTCCCTCGTTGGAGGTCTTCAAGCAGAGGCTGGACAGCCATCTGTTGGGGTTGCTCTAGCTCTGGATTTCCTGCAACAAGCGGGGGTGGGGGCTTTACTAGGTGGCCAACAAGACCCCTCCAGTGTTATGATTCTAGTATTCTACAGCCAATAGATTTCAAAGGCAGGACACATACTTAACCCTCCCATTCACATCATCAATGGGACTTGAAATTGTCTCACTTTGGCTCATCATCTCCATTATCATCAACTGCCTCTACTTTTACAGTCGCAAAGGGATTGACTGTATTTTCTCTCCTTGCAGTAGTAGACTTGATGAGATGCCAAGAAGTCACTTAGACAGAATCATGTTGGAGGCAAATGCTTTATATCATAAACATCAGATTTAAAAGAAATTACAATAGCAAAGGAAACACGAATTGGAGGGAAATGGGGAATAGGACATACAATTTCATGAAAATCTCATTGTTTGCATTTCCCCCTTCTGTTTCTTTGCTTTTTACCTTTTTCCTCTTTTCTTTGTTTGTTCTTTCTTTCTTTCTTTCTTTCTTTCTTTTTGCAGTCAGAGCATGATAGTTTTTTTCACTATTCTTCAAAGAAATGAAATCTTTGATTTCAAAAGCATGAGCAGCCAAATAAATCTGTGCTGAATTATAGAATTCTGTCCTAGCTGGAAGACAATCATCCTTTTCCTCCTCACACCACAATTTTGTCAAGGCTCTGATAGGCACTCACAAACAAATTGTTTTTCTTTTTCCTTTTTTCAGGGCCATGTTTTTGCCTGTGTGGTACACCAAGTATCACCTTGAGGCAACTGCCCTTTGCAAAGGCTGTCCCCGAATTTGACACAGCACTTCTAGAACTCTCAGCAAGCAAAGAATCTGGATCCAATTTCCAAATGAAAGAGCATTTCATTAAACATTAAAAAAAAAACATTAAAAAAAACAAAAACAACCTATGGAATGGTTTCGCCTATGTTGGGGGTACAGACATTTTTCTTTCTTTCAGCATTGCCAATTATTATTTATTTAGATGTGGGTTTTAGTTCAAAACTGTTGATGGAAAATGTTGGTCAGCCATTGGTTAGTACATGGATACGTAATACATGGATACCATCTGCGATTGTCTGCTGGGTCAGAACAGCTGCCTTGTTCTGACCCAGCAGACTGATAATACTTTACAAATCCTTCATTTGTGGGCTGTCAGAGAGGTCAGTCCTTTATTTGAAGGGATCCTCTATTTCAGGGGTGAAGAATCATGGGAGCCAAATCTGACCTTCCTGGGGTCCCAAGTCATCCATCTGGGGTTTCCCAGATGGCCATACCCCCACCTTCTTTCCCCCAACCAACAATGGTTTGGTGGATTCCCAGCTTTTGTGCATTTTTGCCCCATTCTAAAAGGTTGAAATTCCTCTCCTAAGGCTTACCGGTAGTTACCGGCAATAAGCGCTTTAAGCTAAAATATGGGTAAGTTAAAATATGGCCTTTTGGCCTCAACCCATTTGCCTTCGGCCCCATGCACTACTGGAATATGGCCCCCAACAGGAGAGCATGCGCTTTGGAGTTGCTCATCAACAGTGAGCACCTGGACTGCAGACTCTGCAGGCATATGGGTCACCTGGTCACAGTCTTACTCACTATGGTGAGATGTTTTGTATTTCTATTTACATTATCATAATTATTTCCAAATGTGCATCTACTCATATAAATTAGCACATACAAATTTTATGCAAATCACTGTCGTCGTCCTCCTCCTCCTTCTTCTTTTTGGTGATGCCTTTCTTCCCTTCTGGCAACGTGTAAGTGGCCATCCTAGTCATCATTTGGATGTTTTGCCCACAGCACCTGAATGCCTCTGAGCATAAGGCTGGTTAACATTTATTTGCATTGCAAAATCACAAAAAGGTGATTTCACTGAATTTGTAATATGTGCATTAAACTTAGGATGCAAAGTATCTAACTAGTAGGCATTTGAGAGACAATTCCCCAGTTAGGTATGTGTTGATCGCAGGGGCTTAGACACTTTTGGGACACCAGCGGAAATCCAACCACTGATATCTGCTTGGGGATTTTCTGATTGGATTATGATGTAAACGTGATGATGCAGATGTACAAATGCTTTGTAATGCTCACTTGGATTCAAGACCACCAAGGTGCCTCATATTTGCACCACAAGGTGTGGAGGAGGTTGGCGTGCATTTCTATATCTAAACTGCAGTGCAGATGGGAATGCAGGAATACACATTCCCAACCACTGATTTCAGGCTATACATTCAGTGTGGCACATGACGTTATGTCCTTATCCAAATGAGACAGGAGGCAGAGGTTACAAGACCTAACCTAACATGAAACCTTTCATAGCCTACCGTACATATTATATAGGATGGTTCTTTCTTGTGTTAGATGCAGGGATGTGCAAATCAGCAAAACTCGAGCTCACTGAAGTTCTCCAAATTCCTTCTTGAAGCTTGTTACAACTCGAATCCATTTCAGATTGCGAACCTTGGGTTTTTTTCCGCATGAAAATCCATGTGTATTTTTTTGAAATGTACACATCAATTGTGCACTTCTTTGAAATGTACATATTCTTCTATTGTTTAAAGCATTTTAGTGTGCATTTTTCAATAGTATGTATTGTTTCATGAGCATTTTTCAGACATACTCATGCTGTCAAACACATTTTTTTGGTCTGCAAATCACATTGCAGCTTGGAAATGTACGGACTTCAACTGCAGAATGCGTCTGAGTCTGTATTCAGCCTGGAAGGTGTGAGCTGGGTAAATCCTGATCAAAAACAAACTAAAATTAATTTCTCATACATCCCTAGTTAGATACACCATCATAGTTGGATTGTGAGATTGCAATCAAACTACACATATATTGCAGTTGCATGTAACGATCATCCAAAGGCCTCTTTTCCCTTGCAAACCTGGGTGCAGAAGCCCAAAGAGGGAAAATTAGCTGATGGGGGGGGGGGGTATCCAGGGGAAAGTGTCTGGCAAGGGTAAAGTTAAAGCACCCCATTGTTCTACTCCTTCTACACAACAAAGCTTCCCTTCTCAAGGATGCTTTCTAATGGAAAAGGGGTTATCAGGCAAATGTTGCATGCTAGGGTAGCCAGGTGTCCTATTTTTACATGTTTCTGTATTCAACAGCCATCATCATCAGGCGATCACTCGTGACCGAGTAAGATTGTCTTCCGGGATAAAAGGAGGAGATTCTAAAGAAGATTGTGTAGACTCTAGCGATGGGTCCGTAAGTGACTGTGGAGGCCAATTCTAGATCCACACAGCTTCCCACAGTGGGGACACAGGTTACCAGATAGAAGATGGTCCTGTAAAGGATTCATTTGACGTGCTTTTCGCTTAGCACGTTTCTCCCTTTCACCTTGCACTCGGGCTTCTTCAAAGTCCATGGAACCTTTGTGAAAGGCCAACCTCCATTTAGATCGTTCATGGGCCAGAGCTTCCCAGTTTTCGATGTTTATATTGCATTTTTTTAGATTAGCCTTATGAACATCTTTAAACCTCTTATATTGACCACCGATATTCCGCTTTCCATCCTTGAGTTGGGAGTAAAGTAACTGCTTTGGGAGACGGCAGTCAGGCATTCGAACAACATGACCGGTCCACTGAAGTTGGCGTTGAAGGATCATTTTTTCAATGCTAGTAGTCTTTGCTTCTTCCAGTACACTGACATTTGTTCGCCTATCTTCCCAAGTAATTTGCAGGATTTTCCGGAGGCAACGTTGATGAAACCTTTCAAGGAGGTGGAAGTGACGTTTATAGATAGTCCATGTTTCGCAGGCATACAATAAAGTTGGTAATACAATGGCTTCATAAACCAGCGTTTTGGTCTTCTTACAGATATCCCGATCCTCGAACACTCTATGTTTCATTCGAGAAAATGCGGCACTTGCGGAGCTCAAACGATGCTGGATTTCACTGTCGATGTTAGCTGTAACAGAAAGATAGCTGCCAAGATAGAGAAAATGATCGACATTTTCCAGTATTGTCCCGCCAAGCTGGATAGATGGCATCACCAAAGGATTGGCTTGCACTTGCTGATGAAGCACTTTGGTTTTTTTGATGTTAAGTGAGAGACCAAGTTTTTCGTATGCTTCTGGAAAAGCATCTAGGATAGTTTGGAGATCATCCTCTGAATGTGCGGAGACCACATTATCATCAGCATACTGAAGTTCCACAACGGAGGTTGTAATTACCTTACTTTTTGCTTTCAGCCTGCTGAGATTAAAAAGCTTTCCATCTGTTCGATATATAATTCCCACACCGGTGGGAAGTTTCCCCTCGACAAGATGTAAAACCATGGTGATGAAAATGGCAAATAATGTTGGGGCGATAACACATCCCTGTTTAACACCTGATCCCACTTTAAATGGAGCACCATGAGAGCCGTTGTTGTCCAAAACCGTTGCCGTCATGTTGTCATGGAGAAGTCGCAAGATATTCACAAATTTATTGGGGCATCCAATTTTCATAAGGATAGTCCAGAGAGCTGTACGGTCTACAGTATCAAAGGCCTTAGCCAAATCGATAAATGCCATATAAAGGGGTTGATTTTGCTCCCGGCATTTTTCTTGGAGCTGACGTGCAGTAAAAATCATGTCTACTGTCCCTCTAGAGGGGCGGAAACCATATTGAGTTTCAGGGAGGATCTCTTCTGAAATAGATAGAAGACGGTTTGCGAGAATCCTAGCAAATATTTTACCTGCGGTTGCTAAGAGAGAAATGCCCCGATAGTATCCACAGTCTGTTCTATCACCCTTCTTAAAGAGGGTGATAATTATGGCATCCCTGAAGTCTTCTGGGATCTCTTCTCTTATCCAGATTTTTTCGATGAGTTTATGAAGATGTTGTACAAGTTCGGGGCCCCCTTCTTTAAAGATTTCAGCAGGAATCCCATCTGGTCCACTAGCTTTGTTGTTCTTCATTTGATTAATGGCTTTTTTTACTTCATCCAAAGTGGGGAGTATTGCAAGTTCCTCTTTAATTTGTTTTTGCGGGATTTGCGAAAAAATCTCATTATCCACCTAAGACTTACGATTTAAAAGGTCATAATAATGCTCTTTCCAACGCAGTGCAATAGACTCTTTGTCTTTTAAGAATTTGGTGCCATCTTTTGATTGTAAAGGGTTTGTACCATAGGTTTTTGGTCCATAAATGGCCCTTGTGGCCTTAAAAAAGCCCCGTGCATCATGAGATTCTGCAAGTTGTTGAATTTCTTCAGCTTTCTTTTTCCACCAAGCGTTCTTAAGCATCCTCTATGGGAAAGACATTCTTTATTGTATTTCTATTTAAATTACAGTGATGATTTATGAATTTGCATATTTACATATAATTTAGAGCCAGTGTGGCGTAGTGGCGAGAGTGTTGGACTGGGACTCGGGAGATCCGGGTTCTAGTCCCCGCTCGGCCATGAAACTTACTGGGTGACTTTGGGCCAGTCACTGCCTCTCAGCCTAACCTACCTCACAGGGTTGTTGTGAGGATAAAATGGAGAGGAGGAGGAGGATTATGTAAGCCACCTTGAGTTCCTTGCAGGAAAAAAGGTGGGGTATAAATGTAATAAATAAATAAATTTAGCATATGAATTGTTTGTGCAACCCTGTGTCCCCTTTTGTCCTCTTTTTTACAATGTGTAACTGGCCACCCTACATGATGCACTACAATGTAACATGTAGCTTGGCACTCAAGGTTCACACTTCCTAAGGACTACTAGTCAACAAATAGATGTGTTCCTCATGAGCATAGATTTAGGGTGCGATTTAGGGTGCCTTGTTCATCTAAGGACTCAACTATGCATGTTTAGACAGAAATAAGTCCTACAACTCCCAGCATTTCCCAGCCAGCATTGCTGGCTGTGGAATACTGGGATTTGTAGGATCTCTTTCTGTGTAAACATGCATATTTATTTATTTATTACATTTCTATACCGCCTTTCTGCTAAGGCACCCAAAGCGGTTTACAATGTTTAAATACACAAACAAACGTTACCCCCCCCCAAACCAAACATACACCAGTTCTCTCAGGCCAACTGAAGGCTTCTTTTGGAGCTGCTGGTACAATCTCCCTGGCCTGGGCTTTTCTTCTGCCTTCCCTCTGTAGCCCCAGGGAAGGTGGGGGAGGGGCTGCCCCAACAGTCCTCTCAGGCCGGTGATGGTCGTTTCAGGAGCTGGTGGCAGTTGCTCCCCAGCCTGGGCTTCTCTTCTGCCTTCCCTCAGGGCACACAGGTCTTAAATAGCCCCAGGGAAGGTGGGGGAGGGGCTGCCCCAACAGCCTTCTCAGGTCGGTGATGG
Source organism: Shinisaurus crocodilurus (assembly GCA_021292165.1). Lineage (NCBI taxonomy): Eukaryota > Metazoa > Chordata > Lepidosauria > Squamata > Shinisauridae > Shinisaurus > Shinisaurus crocodilurus. The sequence continues at coordinate 34,954,651 of CM037876.1, forward strand.
TTGTTTCAGGAGCTGATGAATTGAGTCCTTAGATGAACAAGGCCAAGAAGCTTCGAGGAACACAAATACACACCTCTTCTGGTCATAGATGAAGGCCGTATCTCAGGAAATATTTTGCACAGGTATTGGCAGTGTGAAACAAAATACAGGTGTGCCACATCAATAATTATACTGCAGCTTTCCCTTTAAAATGCATGGTCATTGGGAAAGGTTTTGAGCAAGTCCTGCTTTTGTGTATTTTGAAGAGGAAAGCTGCATTTCAGACATGCTGCTATAGCTAATTGTAGCTAATTTGGGGCCCAGTTCTAGGCTGCTGGCTCTTACCTATAAAGCAACATCAGGTCTGTTCCCAGCATACTGTAGGAATTGCCTAAGCCCATGTGTCTGTGAAGATTAGTGGAAGAGCTCTGCTAGTCACCCAGCAAGTTGGATCAATGAATGATCAAAGCTGGACCACCTTCTCAGTTATGGTCTCATCAACCGGTGCATGGTATTTGGGATCATATTACACCGGTCTTGAAATGTCTGCACTGGTTACCAATTGCTTTCCAGGCTCTATTCAAGGTGTTGGTCTCAGCCTTTTAAGCCCTAAATGGTTTAGGACCTGACTAATGAAGGGACCACCTGTCTTGCTTTGAATCTGCAAAGCAGATTACGATCTGCAGGTGAGGCCCGCTTGAGAGCACCATTACCCACCGAGGCCCACTTAAGAACATAAGAGCCATGCTGGATCAGACTTAGGGTCCATCTAGTCCAGCATTCTGTTCACACAGTGGCCAACCAGCTGCCCACGGGATCCCACAAGCAGGACATGAGTGCAACAGCACCCTCCTGCCCATGTTCCCCAGCAACTGGTGCACATAGGCATACCACCTCTGATACTGGATATTTGTCAGGCACATGTGAAAGGGCTTTCTCCTACATTGCTCCCAAACGATGGAATGCACTCTTTCAAGAACTACGATTGGCTCCCACTCTCCTGGCTTTTATTAAGGCTGGGAAGACACATCTTTTTAATTTAGCCTTTTAAATTATGTAGCTGCTTTAATGTTTTGCTGTTTTAAATGTTCTTTTTTATTTTATTTTTATTTTAAATTGTTGTACACTGCCTTGATGGCCTTTTCACAAATAAGGTGGTATATAAGTGTTAATAATAAAATAATAATGATTAAATCACATACAGCACAATCCTATGGCTGCTAGACAGCATCTAGACAACCATAGGATTATTGGGAGTCCCAGCTCCAACCTCAGAAACTCGTTACGATGTCGGAGCTGGGACTCTGAGCTCGGAGCGCCCTCCCCGTTCCTGCAGCTGGTGCAGAAAGAACCGTGCTGGCTGCGTTTCCGAGGTCGCAATTGTGACCTCAGAGAAGGGATTGAGTGGGCATTCTGGGGGGCAGGGAGGGGAGGAGGCCAGCATCACCATGATATGAGGTATCCCAGCAGTGCCTTGGCCTCCTTCCCTCCAGCTTCGAGGCATGACACTTAGACAGCTGAAATCGGCCATCTAAGTGTTTTGCAAGGAGGGAGGGGCATGGAGGCAACCTTTGCCTCTGCACTCCTTCCACCCTGCATAGGATGCCCGTAATCTTTCAAGTTCGGGTGGTTATGGGTATCCGGATTCAATCGTGCCCCTAGACCAGTGTTTCTCAACCTTGGGTCCCCAGATGTTTTTGGCCTACAACTCCTATGCTGGGGCATGCTGGGAGTTGTAGGCCAAAAACATCTGGGGACCCAAGGTTGAGAAACACTGCCCTAGACTGTGTTACCCAAGGAAGCCCACAATTGTCAAAGCTCCAGGAGCAGTAAAAATGTACCATCTGTCCAAGCTTTTCATCTGTCAGAAAGATAACCTTAAAGAGAGAATTTGATGAGTCTATTGGTTTGCTGCTTTAATGAGGTCGTAATGTTGGATTTATGGTTATATGGGTTTTTAATGCAGATTTTATTATACTTTTATTCATTTTTGTGAATTTGAATTATGGGAAATTTGTAGCTCATATGCTGCCTTGAGCTCCTGAGGAGGTAAGGTATAAAATCAATCATTCCATCAATGAATGAGTAAAATTTCCATGGCAGAATGGTCACAGTGTCTGTACTTTGATGAAATGCATCATGTAAAAAGGTCCTTGGACTTGCTGTGCCAGTGAATTAGGGCCTGCATTACAAAGAGATTATCAATAGTTGAATCAATGCAATAGCACAGATGTAAAATCATCATCTGCCTAATAAAGAGAGAGTTTCTTGCTAAATGGAGAGCAAATGGAAATGGATGCTTTTCATATTCAACAAAGCATTGATGACTAAATGTGTATCGGCTACCTGTGTGTTTGTGTTCCTAATATGTGCTGACATTATTGGAAAGAAATTTTATTTTTCTTATGTGAGTAAACATTATATTGTCCATCTTCCAAAAGGGCAGGCATTTTTGTCCCCTTAAGAGCTGTGAGGGGACAAAAAGGCAGAAAGAACTACCTAGCAGGCCAGGCAACTCTTCCTAAAAACTGCATTTGCTGTTATATAGAATTCTTAAGAATAGAAACCTAATCTCTTTAGGAATATGGTCACCCTGTCTTTTGCTTACTGTATTTGTTTTAGGTTGTGTTTTCTCTGTTATTTTCAGCATGTGCACCCCCTAGCTGACACTAGGAAAATGTGCAAATGCTAGGAAAGAATTTTAAATCCCACACTACAAGGATCGCCCAGAACCAAGCTGGTTTGCTGTGATTTTAAAACAACAGGGCTAGCATCCTCTGTGTGCTCAGTCAAGGAAATGTTTGAAAGCTCACCCACTTGCATGTAGCGATTTATTAGGAGATCTTGTATTTCAAATTTGGGAAGGTAGTAATCTCCTGCTGGCTTTTAAGAGGACACATTAGCACACACACACACACACACACACACACACCAATGAAAACCCGGTCCACAAGTCCATGGACTCCATGTGGCTTGGAAAAAGCCAGTCTGCTGTGGAATCCGCAGGTCAGATTAACTGAAATCCGAACTAAATTGAATCTGTTACGGATTTCTCTGACATCCCTAGGTAGGGATGTGTGCGGATCTCGTTTGGGGGGTGGAAGTCCAGCGAACTTGCCGGGCTCAACCCCCTGAACTCCATTTGACCTATAGTCATGCCTTGGATTGAGAGCATAATTCGTTCCAGCAACGTGCTTGTAATCCAAAACACTCTTATATCAAAACGAAATCCCGCCAAAAAAAATTGCACAGAGATTTTTAATTTAAGCCATACTACAGTACTTGTATTGCAAGACGTTGCTTGTATATCAAGTAAAAAAGAAATTAAATAAATATTTAAAAATCTGCTTGTCTTGCAAAATGCTCTCAAACCAAGTTACTTGCAATCCAAGGTATTACTGTACTTGCTTCCCTGGCACAACTCGCGTTCTCCCGAGCCGAGCCGGGAAAGTGACTTCTGGGTTCCTGGCGGATCACTTTTTACATAGAAAATGGCATAAGATATGTTAAAAACGGCCGTGATTTGCACGTTATGCAAACTGCAGCCACTTTTAATGTATCTTACACCATTTTCTATGTAAAAAGTGCTCCGCTGGAAACCCAGAAGTCCGGCAAGCAGCTCAGCCAGCGTTTGCTTTCAGCCCGACTCAGCAGGCACAGCATCAGCGCGCGCCGTCGCCGAGCACCCAGTGAGTCAGGTGGTGGGTAGAGCACATGCATTGCATACAGAGCGTCCCAGATTTAAACCACCCTTTGGCATCTCCAGGTAGGAATAGGAAGAATGTCCGCCTCATACTCTGGAGATCTGCTGTCAGTCAGTGTCGACAATACTGGGACCATTATACAAATGGTCTGACTCAGTAGTATAAAGCTGTTCCTTCTCTACTCAGGAAGAAACCATATTGATTGCACCCTCAGTGTACAGAAGCCCCTGAACTCGGAGGCATCTCATCATCCAATGTATGGTGGGAGGAGTGGTGGAAGTGATCTTCACTTGCCCATCCTTCTGCCTTGCAAATTTTGTTAGATGGGCTTTTCAGCCTGTCTAGCGAGGGCGCTTCAGAAGAGGAAAGAAGGAGGATGGAAAAGGCTCAGGATAAATTGTATCCTGGCCTCTTTGGTCTCCTCCCCTCCCCACCCACCGGAACACTCCCTTTCCCCCCTCTCCAAGGTTGAGTTTCCAACCTCGGAGAGGCAGCCTGGCACAATTCTCTCCACACTGGCTGTGATGGGGAGGTGGTTTCAGGTCAGATCTCCAACCCGCCCCCCCTTCTGAGGTTGGAGCGCTGTCTCCAATCTCGGAGGGGTTTTACAAACCATCTTATGGTCACTGGGACACTCTCCTAGGGATCATAGGATTGCTCTCTCAGGGGGACAAAATTTGGAGAAACAAATTCTACAGGAAATGGATTAAAGATCACACACACAATACAAACTGTGGGTTGGATCCTGTGTGTCCCTTCTGTGAATGGAACAAGAGCTCCTTCTATTCTGAGATCCAGTGGAGGCTCCCACTCGAGAAAGGGTGATGCCATTTTCACTGATTTTCACATGCAGCCCCCATCTCACACTGTTCTAGAGGGTCCCCCAACCCTCTGGAGCACATTTTCATGGGCCACAAGGGGCTGCAAGAGGAAGGAGGAATTGGCAAAAACTGCATACCCTCCTTCCTCCAGCAGGAGCATTTCATGGATGGAGTTTCAGTCATGGGAATTCTGGATCCAACACTGCAAGTTTGGCTCATTTCATTTCACACATTCTATTTTATGTGTATATTGCCCTTCATAAAATCTTATCCCCAGGTGATTTAAACCAGTCAAATGACAAGATCCTAAGACATATATTAGTATATACGATCATTCATTAGAACCTTAGGACCTTTTTGCTTTGTTTATGAATTAGAGTGTCATATCTGTGATATTATTGCAAGGGCTGTAATTTTTAACTGATTAATCAGTTACATCAGAAGTTCCCAAATTGTGCTCAATGGGTCAGCAAGTTCCATTCAGCTGGGCTGTGCAGTTGCAGAACAGTTGAGAATATCTTACTTGGCCCTGCACTTGAGATTGAGGTCATTTTGACCAGGGTGGGATGATCAAGCAGCCCAACAAGTTCCTGGCTTAGGTCCCATGATTTTCATAATATGGCACTGGTGCAGTTCACTAATTGTTCCCTAAAAAATTACCAGCTGATTTAAGAGGATATGTTCATAAAAACAGGCACACCTATCACATTGGAAAGGCAAGCCTACAGTTACGATAAAACAGAAGTTATGTATGTGATCTGATGTGTAGAAGAAGAAAAGTTTATTAACTAGTCCACCAGGACCCTCAGAAATTTTCAGATGGTTCATGGGAAAAAAGTTTGAGCATAAGAGTTGACTGGTGTAACTGTGCCACATGGCTGAGTAGGGTTTTTAGCTCGGATTTCCCCAGTCCCAGTCCAACACTCTAACCCAGGGGAGGGCGACTGAAGCAGGTCTGGAAGCCACCCCCTAGATCCTTTCCATGGGCTACAATCTGTGGAGCACTGCACAGTCCACGGGGGACTTGTATGTGATTTGATGTGTAGAAGAAGAAGAAAAGTTTATTAACTAGTCCACCAGGACCCAAGTTTTAAAAAGAGGGAGAAATTCAGCAGACCACTCTGTGGCACTAGAGAGTGCTACAAGGGTTAAAATTAGCTTGTTTCCAAGCTAAATTTAACTCTTTTGCCACTCTCTGTAGCCACTACAGAGTGCCAAAAGGGCCAAATTTAGCTTGCAAAGAAGCTGAATTTGGCTCCTTTGAGCACTCCATAGCCACAGGCCTGGTTATTACTTGGATGGGAGACCCCTCCTCCTCTAGTTTCCTGCATTGAGCAGGGGGTTGAACTTGATAGCCTTGTAGGCTCCTTCCAACTCTATGATCTATGAAATCTATGAAACTATGGCTGCCATTATTATTTGGGGGGGGGGATTGTATGATTTCCAGGGGGAGCAGGGGGCACATGCTACCTAGGGTGCCAGTGCATGTTGCCCACCCCTGATCTAACCCCTACACCACTCTTTGCCAATATCGGGTTCCCTTTGTTCACCATTTCTGGTTTTAAATAGGCCAAGTGACAACAATGCATTCTTCTGCCTCCTCAACTCTTCCCAGTGCCTTTCCTTAATCTTTTCCTTAACACTGCTTCCAGTAGATGGCCAGCAACACCCCATTGTGATCTAAATCAAGGAAGGACATTTCAGTTGTGCCCAACTGGTAGAACATGGCCTGGGTTGCCACAACCATACTGTTTTGCCATTCCAGAACCTATCTATGTTTTGTTTTTGTTTTTAAATTGTTCATGTTGTACATCTTCATGTTGTACATGCCTGTACACTGGTTTGGAGAAGGCCTGGAAAGTGTGAAGCAACAGAAACACTCCCTAGTTTCTGTTTGGGTCTTCCAGTCTTTGGGAGCAGTCCCTGGGAGCAGTGGCAAGGAAGAACCAGCCTCCAACTGTAGGATGCTGGGGCTTGTGGTGATGGCAAAGAGAGGAGGGCACCTCAGTATGTGGTATATTCAGCTTTGGGCCAATTGGAGTGTGTGGCCATGGATATGGCGGCTACCACAAGGTATAAAATCCAATGTGTGTAGGCCCAAATCATGAGGTCAATTCCCAGATTTTATTTGGGACATCAACCTCATGAACTGGGGCTATGTGTGTCAGACTGTACATGCCTAGGCCCTATTTAAACATTGTGTCCATATGGATTTGGGAACACTAGAGGCAGGGCAAATGTGCTGGTTGGGTAGTTATTCAGAGGGAAAGGGTTCCCTCATTCTCTATCACACATATGGGCTGTATAAGAGGGAGACATCCAGTCAACCTCTTTGCAATCTGTTGAAATAATCCCTTCATTGTTCTTCACAAGGTCCTGCTTTTCCTAACAGTATCCTATAGTGAAGTGTTTGTTGTTGTTGAATGAACAACATGTGGTCAGAATTCTTGGTGGCTGCACCACTATTGTGGAACTGCTCTTCTGTGGAAAAAGCCTACTGTTTTTAAGAACTGTTGAGAGACTATTTGTGGCCTCTATGGGCAGAACCATTCTGAGTCATTATGAAAAATAAGGCACAAAATCCAAATGGTTTCTATATCCAGTAGTAAAAATGTAATAATAATTTGAATAATTGCTGACTTTGCTAACACTTAATGGTGCCTAAAACCTGCAAACGGTGGTAGTCTGAGGTGTTACCTGCCATCTGGGGATGTCTGAGGTTGTTACTTTACTCTGCTTATTGGTATGTCCAGACCTGTTTTTGGATAATGGGTCGTAGGCCAGTAGTTGATGGATGTTAACATTTGTTATGGTTTAAGATAATTTAATAGAACAATAACAGCATATTAATGTGTACTTTATGTTTGTTCCTTAATCCGTTGTTACCACAAGCTTTTGGGAAATGAATTCAAATGCAGAAATATATTTTACATAGTTGCACCAACATGAATATCTTTGGGTCAGAGGAAGTAATTATGAAACAAGCCTCAGAGATTAGCCACTGAACACATTTTAGTTGACAGAAAGTTTGCTGTCAGATCATAGGGTGCTGGATGGATATACAAGTTAGGCAAACTGTTATAGTAGAACGTCCTTCACATACAGATACACACAGAGGTCAACCAATACCCTACGTGGATAGGTTCTTTCTACTATGGGAAAGAAGAACCCAAAGCTTAGTGGCTTCAAAGTGATATAGGAGGGATGTGTACAGTATATGTGGGTGATGGAAACCACAAGTCATGATCATCAAAGGAGGTTGAAGATGTGGGTTTTGCCACATTTGTTACAGTTTGCAACACTATTATTGTCAGTCTCACCAGGGGACAATTTCTAAAACAGTTTCCCATTCTAAAACAGCCCCACCATCAAGGGATGAATGATTGTGACTCCTCACAACAACTGCTCAGAGTTGGAACCTTTTGCACTTACACGCAGTCGCATGAGGACGCAACAGTGGCTGCCTCAGGAGGGAAGCTTAGAGAGTTTGGGTTTTTTCGGTGAAGTATTTTTGTAAATAAAGGCTGGAAGGAAAAATGCCATGGGGCTGGAAGCTGCAGCTGGGAGGTGGAGGGGGTGGAGAGGGAATCTAGGGGGAATGGTGATTATTATTTTCTTATTTAAAAAGAAGAAGAAGAAGAAGAAGAAGAAGAAATACAAAAGTAACATATGTATTTATCATGGCTCCAGCTGGAAGGGGAAGGGCATAGGAGAAAATGATTTTCTATTATTAAATATATTTATTAAATCACAACTTGTAACAGGAAACTGCAGCTGTGGGAGGGAATGAAGAGAATGAATATTTCTTCAGACCATATGCAAGCACTTGCTTTCACCCGGCATAGGAAGCCAGACCGTTCTGATTCAACATCAAAGTGGACAAGGGTCTACTTCAAATCCATAGTAACCTTTTATTTGCATTCTTAAACTTCCTGCATGCTTGCTCTAGCAGCATGTGTGTGTGTATACACACACACACACACACACATACACACACGGAATCTCCTGGCTTCAATACAGCCCCCCTATACAACACTCCACCAAACAACTCATGTAATCTGGACCATAATGAACTTCAAGCAGAGAACAGGGATAAACACAGGGCATCAAGGAAGATCCCTGCTGGACCGGACCAAAGGTCCATCTAGTGCAGCATCCTGCTTCCCACAGTGGTCAACCAGATGCCCCAATGGGGACCCCACAAGTAGGGAATGAGTGAAGGCAATATTTATTTATGTATGTATGTAAAGTCTTTTCATCCCGCTCCTCAGCCAAAAAAAGAGAAAAGGCTCCTGGAGTGGCTTACAATCAATCAGTAAACAAGACAGTCCCTGACCACAAAGTCACAAACTAAAAAAGACATGGCACACAAGGAAAAAGGGATGGGGAGGGATGAAGGAAAAAATTAAGTAGACTTTCAGCAGTGCTGGTAGAATGGCCCTGCTTACCCTCCCTTCTCCTGGGGGAGATGGGATAGTCCAACTGGAACAGGCCCCAATGTTCCCTATGCCCTCCCCTGCTATTGGTATTCATTGGTATACTGCCTCTGAAAAATGGAAGTTGCACAAAGCCACTGACCTGGTTCGCACAACACACTAAGCCACGGTGGCTTATAAGCCAAAGTGGCTTAGCATGTCATGAGAACCCGGCATGGTTTTGTCGGGGTGGGGGCTTAAGTTTGGGCTATAAGCCACCATGACAAGCCATGGCTTGTAGTAGGGTTTGTTCTGACCCACAATGGGTTGTTGGGTCAACCGAACCTGGACAACATGACCCATCATGGGTTGACACAAACCACCAGCGAGTTGCTTGGCAAGAGTGGCAAAACCCCTTGCCACTCTTGCCAAGTGGCTTCCCTAGCTAGTGCCACTGCCAGCTGCCCCAAGAGTACCCGAGCAGCACTTGGGGACAGCTGGGAGAGGCTTCCCCCCCTCCCCCCGCAAAAAGTGACTGTCGAGTGACAGGCTATTCTCAATAGGGGTCTAAAGACTAGCAGAGACAGAGTAAAATATCTTATCATATGTGGGGATGTGCAAATCTCCTTGAGAAATATCATGACTAGTTTTACGAAACGCATTTGTCTTCACTAAAAATTCTTCAGATCTTTTGCCTGAGGAGGAACTCCCATATTTATCAGCGGATTAAGTGATTTTTTGATTGCAATTCCAATCCAATCCTTTTCAGTGCACAGCAAAATGTTTCCAAGATAAACACATAACCTGAATGAACACTTTTTTTCTTTTTCTTTGTTTTTTGAAAGCCTCTAATATTTATTCGGATGTACATTCCATCAACAGTCCATTCTGCTTTAGGGCCTGATTTTTCAGCCATTATGCATGCAAAACCCAGAGTAACTTCAAAGAAAGTTGTGCATATACATAAGGGCAGAGGAAAATATTTTTTTAATTCAGTTCCCCACCCCACTTTTAAAAAAGTTTAAATTCCTACATCTCAAAGTAGCAATAAAATCTCACTTACTATATACATGTGTTGGGAAACTGCAGCCACTTCTATAGTAGGAAAGTGCTAGTTTCCATTTATATGTTGAGGTTTTTAAGTTTTCAATTTGGGCATTTTTTTATCATGAAATTTTATTTTATTTTGAGATAAAGGCAACAAAATAAAGGCAACAAAAAGAGGAGGAGGTGGTGGAGGAGGCGGCATAATAATAAATCAAGATCACAAATGAAACAAAGGAATTCACTAATTATATTGCTTAGTCTATAACCATTATGCTATAACCAAAATGGCCTAAGCGGGAGCACAATATCTAATGAAGGAATAAAAATACAATTTATACAGTGTATAAAGTGTGTGTGTGTGTGTGTGTGTGTTTGTAGGTGTGCATTAGTCAGAAAAAATATAGGCAACTATACTTGGTTGGAATTTGAACAAAAGTTTGTAGGACTTCAACATAGGAAATAAATGGAAGCCAAGGTGCCATAATATCTTTCCTAAAGTTAGAATTCCTTGCTTATTGCACTTGCTGACTATGTTTATACATTGTCATAGACACCCAAATTTTATCAGCCCACTGCTCTTTATTTGTTTCCCTTGGAGACTTCCAATTACACACTATACATGACTTTGCAGCTGTATACAGTTGCTTAAGAAGGATTTTATGCAGCGATCCAAGATCATTAGGTTCAAAAAGATGTAGAAGCATAGCTCTAGGAGTTACCAGTGGCCTAACATGAAGAAATTCCTGACAGTAATTAGCAACCATGTTCCAAAACTCCTACACTGTTGAACCTTCCCACCAAAGATGAAAGTATGAGCCAATGTGACCACACCACTTTCAACAATATTGACTATAATTCAGATGTATTAGGTAAAGCCTGCAGGAGTAATGTACCACCAACAACTTTGTATTGTGCTTCCTTTATATCAGTGCTGATTGATAAAGATGCAAGATAAATCCAAATACACTGCCAGTCATCTTTGTCCAAAGACTCACCTAAGTCAGTCTCCCATGCCTGCACATTTGAGCATTTTAAGGATTGGATTTGTACATGAGTTATGGCAGATTTGAAATTGTAATTACTGTGACTGTGGGACTCCCTCCCAGGAGAGATCTACCTGGATCTGTATTTGTTACTAGCACTTATCTGCCAGGCAAATCCTATCCTGTTTAATCAGACTTATGGGTCGTTAATTGCTAGTGTTTTGATTTATTTATTGTATTGCTTGGTTTTGATTTTATTATCCTCTTTGGTTGGTTTGACACATAATTTTGGTGCACTGCTAGCTGAATTGCTGGTTTTTTATTTGTCATGTGTGTGTTTTTTTTAATCCTGTGGGCTGCTTTTCTTGATAGTTGCTTGCTTCTATCATATTTTGTTAAACTACCTTGGGTGCCATTTGGCAGAAAGGGTGTAATCCTATAGGTTGTGCCCTCGATGATCGTAAGCCCCAAACTCGGAGGCTTACGGTCATCCTATGCAGAGTGGGAGGAGCGGTGGAGGCAATATTCAGTTCACCTCCCTGTCCTCATGCCCTGCATTTTTTGCTGGATGGGCTTTTTTTGCCTGTCTAGGTGGGGCATTTCAGAAGGGGAGCGAAGGAGGCTGGAGAAGCTCCAGGATAGCTTGTATCCTGCCTCTCCAGTCTCCTCCTCTCCCTGCCACCAAAACACCCCTTTCCCCCCCTCTCCGAGGTCGCTTTCCTGACCTTGGAGGACAGCCAGCTTGGTGATTTCCAAATCAGCTGTGAGGGGACGGGGGCAGGGGGGAGGTTATCTGATTCCCCACTTCGAGGTCAGAGCTCTGCCTCCAACCTTGGATCAGGGAATCTGATCTATCCTATGGCCGCACAGACGCTGTCCAGGGGACATAGGATTGCTCCCTCCGTGAATAAAATCAAATAATTAATGCATTTATTGAGATCTATGGCTTCCAACATCATAACTTAGGGTTTTGGTTCCACCCACCTCCTAACATTCTATTTTTAATTTATTTTCACTGCTCACCAATGGTCATTTTAAAATATCCATTAATTCATGCAAATGAGCAATCATACACTAGAGTGCACATCTTACAGTTCACAATACATAGCCCACTCAACATCAGCCCACCCTTCATGATCAGCAGGGGCCATGAAATAATGTGTGCTTCCCTTGTTCCTCAAGGGTCCCATTAAGTTTGAACACAATATACCAAGGTTCTGTATACTATAGCAGTAAATACATTCTGTAATGTAAATCTCATTCTGCCAGCACAGATACATTCCTGGCTGCCACAGGATATCATCCTTCCCCAGTATGATTATGGTTCAAGTATGTAAAAAAGGAAGAATTGGTGCATCCCTCAGTTTTCTTGCAAGCATGGCTTGCCTTGCTTTCAGATATACTTTCCTGGCTGACACCGCAGATACCCCTCCCCCAAATAGGGGCTGGTTTCACTATCTGAAGAGGAAATTCCAGCCTTCCTCCATTATAGCTCATGTGAGGATTGCCTTCCTGTCTGCTGGAGTTTTGCCCATTAATCTGATGTAATGTAAACTGCATGTTGCCTGTTTAACTGTTGAATGTTAAAATGTTCCATTTTTAGACCTTTGTAAGAAATCACAGTGTCTTGGCATACATGTATGCTACATATCAGCTTTCTGTCTGCTGGGGAAGTATGATGTTGATACCCCCTGAGTCAGTAAGTGAGTGAAGCCCAAATGTCTTTATAAAATATAATATACCAGGCTCATCCGACAGTAGTTGTTATCTATGGAAATAAGATCTCAAAGTGCCTTTTATTGCTATCCTCTGCCCTTCCTATCTGGCAGCCGGAATGCTGATTGCTGAAAGGTGAGCCAGAGAGATACAATGCAACAAAAGAGTGAAAATCAGAACCAGAAATCTGGCTGTCCTAAGCCTGCATCGTATATTCAAAAGGCTCGACTCATCCTGAATGAAGGAGTCCCACCTCACACGCTGCTTCCACCACTAGTACCCTATTCCTGGTCAATGGGAAACCACTTAGATGCTTCTCCGGAGAACAACACAGTGCCATAGCTTCTGGAAGGCTAAAATCAAAACATACGCCGAGAGTTGCCTGTCTGAATTGGCACCACTCTTCCAGCTGTGCAACACATGAGGCTCCAGTTTGTCTTTTTTAACATCGGCAAGGCCAGGAAGGGATTCATTAAAGAAAAGAAAAGCCACAGCTCTGCTTGTAACATCCTTGCATCCCTGTCCAGTTTTATATAGAAAGCATTAGATCAGCATAGGAATAAAGGATTATGGGTTGCTGGTGAAAGGGATACTTCATGCAGATGAAATGCACCCTACTCAGCAATTGTCTTTCAGAGCATCGGTGCGCGGCTGATCTCGTAGCTACCGAACTATGGCTACAGTCCTCCAATTGGCAATTGTTTGGAATAAGTGGATATAAGACGGCAGTTTCTATAGCAAAATTGCAGGAGGCATTAAAATAATTCTCCAATAAGTTATTCGAAGAGAAGGATGTCAAGAGTTCATTCCATAGCATAGTTCAAACGTCAAGGGAAACACACACACACACACACACACTTTATGGCTGCATTATAGTAACAGCCAATTTTCAGAGTGTTATAACAGAACAGTAAAAAAAAGTCACAACAAGGTCAAAAAGTCTTGTAAAGGTGCCCAAAGTGACATGGTTGTGAGTTGTGAGACAGCCAAGTGTCACCAGAAACTTGTGATTTAATTCCTTTGTATGGGTCGCCTTGAGTTGCTATTTTATGACAAGAAGGGAAAGAATATGAAAGGGAAGGGAAGGATACAGTGAACTATTCTTGAAATTAAAGGGTGAAGTGAAGCACACAGAATGACCAGGTTTGCACGATCACCGCAACCTGCAGGTGGGCTGCAATGCATGATGGCTGCCCTTTCGAATATTCAAGCGGGCACCATAGCTTATTATGTCGTGCAAACCTGGCGAGGGTGGCTTATGTGAGGGTTAAACAACCCTTGCATAACCCTAAACCAGCCCATGGCTTATAAGCCACCCTCGATGGGTTCACACAACATGATAAGCCATGGGGACTGCCCACCGCAGCTTGAATATTCAAAATGGCCACGGGCACACACCACAACCCACCGTACTTTAAATGAGCCACAGTGGACTGCAGCGATCATGCAAACCAGCTCATATAGACTGTTTCAGTTGGTCAGGTATTTTAATAAATTAGCATGAGCTTTCATAGGTTACAACCCACTTGATCAGATGCTGTAAGTGGAACTGGAGGCTTTGAATTTGAAAAGACAGTTAAACAGGCGGATCTCCAGCAAGATTTCCATTCTCTTAAAGCGACAGTTACAAACCACAAAGAGCAGTAAAATTCTCTATAATGTGCATTGAAACCATAGTCCCTACTGAGTCCCTGATTAACACAAGAACCCTAAGAAGGCAGAGCAGCAGGGGCCTTGGAGTTACCCATCAACAGTTAGCACCTGGACATCAAAGTAAACAGACACACAGGGTCACAGTCTTCTCCACTATGGTGAGATGCCATCATCATCATCATCATCATCAGGCAATCACTCGTGACCGAGTAAGATTGTCTTCCAGGATAAAAAATTTACAAAAAGAAACATTTTAAAAGGAGGAGATTCTAAAGAAGATTGTGTAGACTCTAGCGATGGGTCCGTAAGTGACTGTGGAGGCCAATTCTAGATCCACACAGCTTCCCACAGTGAGGACACAGGTTACCAGATAGAAGATGGTCCTGTAAAGGATTCATTTGACGTGCTTTTCGCTTAGCACGTTTCTCCCTTTCACCTTGCACTCGGGCTTCTTCAAAGTCCATGGAACCTTTGTGAGAGGCCAACCTCCATTTAGATCGTTCATGGGTCAGAGCTTCCCAGTTTTCGATGTTTATATTGCATTTTTTTAGATTAGCCTTATGAACATCTTTAAACCTCTTATACTGACCATCGATATTCCGCTTTCCATCCTTGAGTTGGGAATAAAGTAACTGCTTTGGGAGACGGCAGTCAGACATTCGAACAACATGACCGGTCCACTGAAGTTGGCGTTGAAGGATCATTTTTTCAACGCTAGTAGTCTTTGCTTCTTCCTGTACACTGACATTTGTTCGCCTATCTTCCCAAGTAATTCGCAGGATTTTCCAGAGGCAATGTTGATGAAATCTTTCAAGGAGGTGGAAGTGACGTTTATAGATAGTCCATGTTTCGCAGGCATACAATAAAGTTGGCAATACAATGGCTTCATAAACCAGTGTTTTGGTCTTCTTACAAATATCCCGATCCTCGAACACTCTATGTTTCATTCGAGAAAACGCGGCACTTACGGAGCTCAAACGATGCTGGATTTCACTGTCAATGTTAGCTGTAACAGAAAGATAGCTGCCAAGATAGAGAAAATGATCGACATTTTCCAGTATTGTCCTGCCAAGCTGGATAGATGGCATCATCAAAGGGTTAACTTGCACTTGCTGGTGAAGCACTTCGGTTTTTTTGATGTTAAGTGAGAGACCAAGTTTTCCGTATGCTTCTGCAAAAGCATTTAGGATAGTTTGGAGATCATCCTCTGAATGTGCGGAGACCACATTATCATCAGCATACTGAAGTTCCACAACGGAGGTTGTAATTACCTTAGTTTTTGCTTTCAGCCAGCTGATATTAAAAAGCTTTCCATCTGTTCGATATATGATTCCCACACCAGTGGGAAGTTTCCTCTCAACAAGATGTAAAACCATGGCGATGAAAATAGCAAATAATGTTGGGGCGATAACACATCCCTGTTTAACACCTAATCCCACTTTAAATGGAGCACCATGAGAGCCGTTGTTGTCCAAAACCATTGCTGTCATGTTGTCATGGAGAAGTCGCAAGATATTCACAAATTTATTGGGGCATCCAATTTTCATAAGGATAGTCCAGAGAGCTGTTTGGTCTACAGTATCAAAGGCCATAGCCAAGTCAATAAATGCCATATAAAGGGGTTGATGCATTGTATTTCTATTTAAATTTATTTCTAAATGTGCATCTATCTATTCATGAACAAAAGTTAGCATATGCAAATTTTATGCAAATCTGTGTCCTCTCTTGTCTTCTTTTTTGGTGATGCATTTCCTATTTTTTGGCAAAGTATATGTGGCCACCACAGAGGATGCTCAAGGTAAGCTGTGCCTACCTCTATTCTGCTCACAAGAACTTGAGCAGCAATGCTCGGCCCCCTGGAATAGGCCTTTTTGATATTCACATTGCCTAGCTGAATTATTTCTATACACAAAGGATTACACTTAAGCCTCTCTCCCCACTCTCACCATTGTCCCTTCTGGCTGGGGGATGTTGGGAATTGTAGTCCTGTCCAACACATCTGGAGGGCTGCAGGTTGTGGGAGACTGCTCTATATTCTCCAAGTACCCTGTGAGGGCACATCACAAGGCTTCTCCACATAAAATAAATAAATAGAATAAAATCCCATATAAAGAAAGTTAGATGTCAGGGAGAATGCTAGTCTAGTAGAAGCATTCAGTTATCAAGTCCCCACCTGCAATTTGAAGTGGTATGGTTCAGGTTTAGGTTTACTACTCATCTGCTGCTTGTGAGAGCAAGATCTTCCAGATGACTCTCTGGCTCTGTGCACTGAATGATTATTAATATAATTCCCTTCACACCCCACGCTCCTGTGGGGGGGGGAGGGTTTTGCGCGGGAGGGGAAGAACGAAGACTGGAATGAGGTGATTTCACCTCCAATAAGGGCACGGGCAAATTGTTTGCCCGACTGGGATAGGCATAAGGGGTGGGGCCCTGAGGCAGTATTTAGGCACAGGAGACCCCACACAGTGCCTCTTTCTTCGCAGCTCCCTCCCTCCACTCCCGACGAAGCAGTGTGAGCTCCTCTGGTCGCCTTTTACGGGGCCGAGTAGGAATTTTGGCTCATTGTCCTAATTGGAGTTTCGCCTACTCCATACTGTGGAATCGGTGGTGGGTTTGTTGTTTTGGGTTACCTGTTATTTCGGTCACATTGGCCTTAGGTTAGGCGGTAAGTGCGGTGAATAGGCAGTGGGGGTTAGGGTTTCGGTGTGCATCCCATGGCACCTTTGAAGGTGATGGGCGAGAACCCGAGGCTCACAAATGTCGATGCCTTGTGGCTCCATTTGTGAGAGGTGGGGCCGCCTTTGGGGTCTACCCATCTCACCCTCCTCGGCTGTCCCATGGCGCCGGGGGGCGGTGACCCTGGGTAGATCCCCCAGCACCCCGTGTGCGGAATTCGAGGGTGGCGAGTCATTGCGCCGCCCTCGAGTTTGGGATGCTTTCGCCCGGACATGCACCACTGGCCTTTGGGCCGGCCTTAGTTAATCCCGCACTTCTCCCTTCGCAGACCTTTGCATGAATAAATGTGGCCCTGATTTTATACCATAACTGCTGTCTCGTCTCTTCATTTCCCCCTTTACCCGCGCAAACATTGAAACAGCCCTGTATAGTAGGTATTGATGCCAACAACGCAAACCTTTTTACTTAAAAAAGAAAGAAAGCTGTTTTGGTGGATGGCAACAAGGAAGAGGGCCTTCTCAGTGGTGGCCCCCCGACTGTGGAACACAGTCAACATTGTTGTCATCTTTTTGGTGCCAGGTTAAAACTGTGCTCCCAGGCATTTGACAGCATATGATGGGGCATTTTAGTTTCAGGTTCTAGTAGTCATCAGGTCCTGGTAGTTTTATTGTCAGTTGTTTTTAACTTGTTTTTAAACTGTTTTAAATTTTTGAATGTTAAGGGTTTTGTATTGTGTTTTGTCATCCTGTGAACTGCCTAGAGAGCTTTGGCTATTGGCTGGTACAGAAATGTAATGAATGAAATGAAATGAACTGTGGGATTCTTTGCCATTTTTCTGAGGTATAAACATATAATCACAATAAATGTTCTTAAAGAAAAAGGTGTTTTTGTGCAGTTTCCCCTTGGATATATTCAAAAGCAAGACCTTATGCCAGTGATGGCGAACCTTTTTGAGCCCGAGTGCCCAAACTGCAACACAAAACCAACTTATTTATTTCAAAGTGCCAACACTGCAATTAAACCTGAATACTGAGGTTTTAGTTTTAGAAAAACAACTCATACAGTTGTCCGAACTAATTAACATCTTTTGTCTTTAAAGAAAAACAGAATAACAGCTTTCAATGATACAGTTTTTTGTTGGGAAAAAAATCAACTCAAAAAATTATTATAGTACTACATTGTACACATAGCCTGAAGGGAATTTATACAAACTTTTTAAATAATTAGGCACATGTATTTTTGGATAAGGGATTCTCAACTTGTAATATGATTATATGCCAGACTGAAATTGTATGGGGTAAGCTTACTCCGGGTCCTTTCCCTGCTTCTACAGGTGTCGGATTAGTAAAAGTAAAAGTCAACCTGTACTAGGATGAGCAAGATAAACAAGAAAACTAAACGTGCTTAACACATCTTAAGCACTTTATGTCTTGGACTGCAAACACTGCATTAGGTAAAAGTTTGCATTGGGCATGCTTTTGCACAATTAATGTGATTTTTGCTATTGCAAATATTGCTGATAATTTGTCAAACCTTGGCTCATACTCCGTTAGTTTGAGAGCAACACATGCAGCACTCAGGTCAACTGTTAGGGCTTTACATCCAGGCCATGCTCTGTGCATCATTCTTCAAAATCTTTTAAATGTGATAACAATGTAGAAAAGAATTCTGTAACAGGAATTCTAGAATAAAATCATTCTGTTCCACACTGTGAGAAAGAACAAGATCATTAGTGTTTTGCAGAAGGGGACGGTCTTTTCGCGATCTGGTGACCAATGGTTCGAGTGCCCACAGAGAGGTCCCTGTGTGCCAGCTGTGGCACCCGTGCCATAGGTTTGCCATCACTGCCTTATGCCATGCTAAGGATATTTCCTGGCCTCCCCAGCTGAAACCTGCAATAGCACCTTGGCTCACTTACACTATGTACTTTTTGTTCCAAAAAGTATGGGAGCACTTGTGAAGAAGCCATTATCAGATATATAGCCCTATTCAGGTCTTACAGGATGATAGGTTCAAAAAAGAAAAGATCTAAATAAAATCAAATTCAACTGAGACTTTTTTTTCCAACCTCCTTCTAGATATCTTGTAAAGAATGCTTGCTCTGTCTTGCCAGTAAATGCTCTATTATAGGATCCACTTTCCTGGTGAGTTGTCATGCAGGTTATAATAGTCGCATTTACTTGGTAACTCCTACTTTTAAATCTGAAGCTCCAATTGAGACTGAAGTTCACTTTCAATTTGTTGCAGCTGCTGTGGCAAGGACCCCCTTGGAAAAAATAAATAATTTCAAGAGAATTCTTCTGGTTAAAAAGCCATTTCCTTACAAGGGAAGTTCTGGAAGATAGCAAAAGGGGGGAAAAAACAAGCCCAGAATTTTACAAGCACTCCTAAAAAGCATTTTGGAAGTGCTATATTAATTCAAACAATTGCAAAAACATTTTTTACTCAGTTAAGAAGTGTAGCCCTTCCAATGAAATGTTTAATATCGAGTGAATTTTGAACCTAACTTTTGACAGACAGCTGTTGTGCTTCAGTGAACACATTACCCTTAACAAGATGCACATGAGGTAAAATGTATCACAAAGTTTTGCTCTGGGAACTGTAGAACTGAGGGCTGATGGCCAGTTTTGCTTTGTTGCTCCTTCTGGAGGACAGTGGAAGCCACTTCAGAAAAACCCATGGTTTCCATACAAATGCACGTCCTAAATATAGCCCAGCAGAGGCTCTACTAGACTAACACTAGCTTAATTGGACTATTTCTCTGTAAATTGTATTTGTTGCAAATGGACTCCCTAGATCCTTCATGACCAGATCCTGATCTCTACTGTTTGATGTGTTATTGGCTCACATTCCTTGGATGTAAAAGTGTTTGGCCCATGATCGAATAGTAAACTGCTGTATGTCATCTATCCATGGCTCAAAAACTGGGGGTTTCCTATTGGTTACCAAAGTCGTGTGGTGTCACGTCTGCTCCCTGACTGGCTGAAGAGGTTCCAACACACTAAATAAATATCTGTGCCAAAAGTGTGTGTGTGTGTAGCTTTTTTTGCAAGACTTCTGGGATGTCTATACACCTGAAGGCCTCCTTCCATATGTTCATACATAACTAATAATATTATCCTGCAACAGCAATATAATGAAATCAACCAGTTTACTTGTGGATATATTTATGAATTGATATTTCAATATTTGCAGGGTTCTTTGTCTCCTTGGAGAGCCATCTGCCTGCCATGCCTGTTTCATGTCCTGTACCAAGCCCCCTCATCTCAGTTATGCTCATTATCCCCCCACAGCATACATCGTGTATCTTTTTGAAACATCTTTTTATTCAGAAGACAATCTTCTCCCCTCCCCATGAACCCTCATTTCTTCAGGGATACCTTGGTAGATCTCCTGCTTCTATGGGGGCCATGGGGTAGTTAAGTTATCCCTCTCCCTGCCCCCCTCGTGATTACCATTAAAATCAACACACACCCCATTAGGAAGTGTAGTAATGAGGCCAATCACAGGTGCTCTAGCAGCGATGCTTTCTATAGTCAACTCTCTGAGCACGGTTAGATGTTGCTCTAGCAGCTGTGCTCAGAGGGACAACCATAGAGAGCACTGCTACTAGACTGTCTGTGGTCAGCCTGATTTTGGCAGCAACCGCAGGCTGCAGGCCAGTCACCTGAGGGCAGCATGTGGCCTGCAGCCTATGGGTTGCCTACATGTGCTCTAAACAATTGTGGGAGGTGACGAGCTTCTCAAACTCAACATTATGCATGGTGTGGAGAAAGTGGACAGGGAGACATTCTTCTCCCTCTCTCATAATACTAGAACCCGGGGTCATCCCATGAAGCTGATTGGTGGGAGATTCAGAACAGATAAAAGGAAGTACTTCTTCACACAGCGCATAGTTAAACTACGGAATTCACTTCCACAAGATGTAGTGATGGCCACCAATTTGGAGGGCTTTAAAGGGGGATTGGACAAATTCATGGAGGAGAAGGCTATCAATGGCTACTAGTCCTGATTGGCTATATGCTTCCTTCAGTATCAGAGGCAGTATGCCTATACACACCAGTTGCTGGGGAACATGGGAAGAAAGGTGCTGTGAACTCATGTCTTGCTTGTGGGATCCCATGGGCAGCTGGCTGGCCACTGTGTGAATAGAATGCTGGACTAGATGGACCTTTGGTCTGATCCAGCATGGCTCTTCTTATGTTCTTATGTTAATATCTCAACATTAGGTGTGGATTCTCACAATTGTCATACCAATTTTCTAGAGAACATTGATCAAGAATGGAGCTGGAGACAATAGTTTTCAGAGAGCTGGAGGTAGTACGACAGACCCATCATTGTATGTGGTGGACACACACTAATTTTTTGTGTGTCTGGTTGAACAGGTGCTGCAGGTCTTTGAACACTACGAACAGGGCAAAGGTGTTGGAGGTTTTATTTTATTTATTTTGAGATAAGGGCAACAATTGTATAGCAATGGTGCTGTCAAAACACTTTTGATCCCTCAGCAAATATCTCCAGCCAAATACTTGCTGTCCATAATATTGATGCTCTCTCACAACCCTATGACTGTGCAGTCCACAGGCTATGCAGTGATTGAGGGAGACTGCCCACCAAGCTCCAGTGTGCGGTGTTTGTATGCACAAATCTAGAGGTGCACCTCAGGACATCCTGTAACAATGCAGCTTTTCCCTTATTCATAACTGGGACTCAAGTGCTGGGCCTGGGAGAAGTACTCAACTAGAGATGTATGCATAAGGATCTCCTATGACCAGGGGAGGCTGGCGACTCCTCTGTCAGTGGGGCTCCTTATCCATTGCAGCTTATATTCTGAGCTTTATAGGAGCTATCCATGGTGCTTTACTCCATGCTCAAAATAGGTTCACCACCATGGAGCACCTATAAAGCTCAGAATAAAAGCTGCAATGGATAAGGAGCCCCACTGACAGAGGAGTCACCAGCCTCCCCTGGCTATGACAATACAGAACAACCACCGGCACACTCTGCAACCACACACTTCAACCCTCCCACTTTCACCATTTCAGCCAGTCCCACTACGGTGCAGACCCGCCTGCTTGCTGTGAGCACTGTAGAGGCTACCTCAGTCAGTATAGGTATACTCTGCCTATTGCACTGCTAAGCTCAAGAGTCTGCCGGGGGGGGGGGGAGGGCTCCACTGCAAAAGCAGAAGGAGGGGGGATATCCCAGCCCTCTCCCAACTGTGACAGAGTGGAGACATTTGTTATCCGTGTAAAGGCGCCAACGTGGCAACCAAATTCGATGCTTGTGTGATGTTTTGATGAATGCATGGAATACCAAATATAAGCAGAATGGCCTTTGAGTGACCTTTGTCTGGTTTGAGTTGTGAGTCTTTCTGCTCTAGTAGCACAGAGACTTGTCTTGTAAGGCATCGTCATTTCAACATTCATTCCATTTGTCAAGAAAACACAGGCCTTCAGCAGAATTACAGCATGACATTCTCCATCCTTTTTAAGAGAAACCATGTTTCCAAACAATAGCCCAATTAGACTTTTTTTAAAAAAGGTCTAGTTGCATATGCTGAGATGCCCAGATCCCCCATAGAGATCTCCAGAATGGTGCAGTCTAGATGCTGAGATTTTAGAGCACTCTCATTCATGTTATTGTTATTATTTAATACATTTATATATCACTTATATATAAGAGGGCATAAGACTGGAATGCAGACAGCATTTTCTTCATGTGGAAACCAGCTTCCATATATAAAGCAGCCATTTTCTTTTGCACAAGCAGCTTTTGCAAGAGCCTTGCTCAAGGAACATCAAGCAGCATCCCATGAATCTCTTCCTCATGCAGAAGCATGCTTTCCCCCCACAGTCAAATGTGTGCATAGTTATACCAGAACATAAGGTGATCTCTGCTAGATCAGACCAAAGGCCCATCTAGTCCAACATTCTGTTCTCACAGTGGCCATCTAGATGCCTATGGGAAGCCCACAAGCCGGTCATGAATGCAATAGTATTTGTGCATACACATGAATGCACACACACGTGCGCACACACACACACACAATCACTTGTTCCCCAGAAACTGGAAGTAATACATAGCCAACATGACTAGTAGCAATTGATAGCCTTATCCTCTATTGTGCAATCGTTTATTTGTGCAAAAGCAGCAATGCGGGCAAGTGTGTGGGTGTGTGGGTGTGTGGGTGTGTTTCCATTTGTCACCTTCTAGATCCTAGCAATTGTATATGAATACTTTTCTGTGAAAAATAATGAGGGCTTTAGCCATACTTAAAGAAAACCCATTGAGATCAATGGAACTTGAGTAGGATGGCCACTTACACATCATTAAAAAAAGAGAATAGCAATTTGCATAATATTTGCATATGTGCATTTATATGTATAGGTGCAAATTTAGAAATAATAACTAATTTAAATAGAAATACAATATATCTCACTGAAGTACAGAAGACTGACCAGGTGACCTGTGGGTCTGCTCAGCCTGCAGTCTGCGTGCCAACTGTTGATCGGCAACTTCAAGGCCCCGGCATCTCTCCCTTCTAATGGTCCTTTGAGTTTTTAAGCCAGACCTGGACAGGACACCTCTTCAAACAGACGACTGTCCTCTGCCAGCTCTCCAAAATAGGGGACTGTCCTCTGCAAAATAGGACACCCAGTCACCCTAGCCTTAAGTTAGTCATGACTAATTTAAGTCCCTATGGGCAGTATCCAACGGCACCACTTCACCGCAGTGGGGCCTTCGCACTTCTAAAAAGAACACTGGAATGGCAGAACCATGCAATGGAGCTTTTGGAACAAGGCTTTTGAGCTACACTGACCTGCATGCTGTGCAAATGGTTCCTCCTGCGAGCACACGGGCACAATAGGATACTACCCATTGATTTCAGTGGCTATGACTAAATCTGGATCCAACCCATAGACTAAGCCACTTACTACCCAATTGTATGCATGTTTAGACAGAAAAAAGTCCTATAACTCCCAGGAGTTGTAGGATTTTTTTCAGTCATGCATAGGATTGCGGCCACACACCCGGATCTTAACAACCTTTACTTGGTAGTAAGCCTCAGCGGTTTTCAGTGTATTTCGGATTGCAGCATTAGGTACCAATCTTGGGTTTTTCCTGATCTACCACCCCCACCACCGCTCTTTAGAATAACAAAGAAACAGACACACCAGACACATTACAAGTATTCAGACAATTAACATCACATCTAATCCCTGTGTCAGTGTTGTGAAAGTGTATGCACGGAGGGGCGGCTGAGCGATGTAGAGCACCCTTGTCCCCTCCACCGCAACCTTCTCACATTGAACAGGAAGGTCTGAAGAGAGATTTATTTATTTATTTATTTATTTATTTATTATTTTTATACCCCGCCTTTTTTCCTACAAGGAACCCAAGGCAGCTTACATAATAATCCTCCTCCTCTCCATTTTATCCTCACAACAACCTTGTGAGGTAGGCTAGGCTGGGAGTCAGTGACTGGCCCAAAGTCACCCAGTGAGTTTCATGGCCGAGCGGGGACTAGAACCCGGATCTCCCAAGTCCCAGTCCAACACTCTCACCACTATGCCACACTGGCTCTCAAGTTAATTGTAATTGTGCTCAAGTTAATGCGCTTACAGTTCTCCCCATGATCAGGAACCTTGCGCAATCAGGATGCCTGATTATCGGGAGGTCTGTAAGCGTGTTCAGCCAAGCACAGTTACAATGTTTCTTCAGACCTTCTCGATCAATGCAGGAAGAAGGGCAGAGATGGGCGGGGCAGCCCCTCCATGCATAGACTTTCATCATACCTGAATCGGGCTCTTGTTTGGCCCTGGGCAGAGCAATCCTATGAGGTAGGGAAAGGAAGGAACCAAGGCAGGGGAACCGCCCTTCCCAGTGCCCTGCTGGGTCCTGCTGACAGGGTGGGAGGTGGAGCAGGTACAGCCTTTTCCCTTTTTATTTGACCATTTTCAGCCACTGTCTTTCTCTTCTTTAAAAACTTTCCCCTCCCATTGTTTCCAATGGGAGGGGAAAGAACTGCACCAGCTCTACAGCTGGTATATTCCCCACCCCCCAGTATTTTTCCGTGTGTGTTATGGGGGGAAGTGTCAGGGGCATCGACAAGCATCGGATCCTGCAGAAATACAGCTTTTCCCAGAATGGCCACAGAACACCTCCTTTTTGTGCTCTCTGATGTCGGAGTCCCGACATCGGAGAAGCACCAGCTGCGGGCGTTTCCACAAATTTACGGAGGAGGCTCGCGAGGTTGGGACTTCCTCTCTGCAGGCAGGCCTCTCTCTCCACCTTCAGAGGAGAAGGTCCAAAAAGTCCTATGGTCCCTGGGGGAGTAGCCACTTATAAATTGCCCCCCCCCAAAAGGACAAAAGAGGGTGCTGATTTGCACAAAAAAATGCTTATGCTGGTTTATATGGATAGATGCAATTTATATGGATAGATGTAGAAATTATTATAATTTAAATAGAAATACAGTACGTCTCACCATAGTGGGGAGGACCATGAGCAATCAACCTATGAGCCTGTTCTGTCTGCTGTCCGGGTGCTAACTCTTGATGGACAACTTCAAGGCCCAGCTCTTCCTTCTGATGTTTCAGTATCTTGAAAATGGACTTGGACTGGACAGCCCTTCAGACAGAGAATGCCTTCAAAATAGGGGACAGTCCTCCGGCAGCCCTTCAAATATAGGACTGTCCTCTGTAAAAGAGGACACATGGCCACCCTAGGTCCCTGGGATGCCTCCTCATGGACCATAGGGTTGCAGCCTTCATGACTGGTTTGAATGGCGATCCAAAAGATTAACCCTAAGATGATTTGGGGAACTGTCGCAAAACTATCACACTATGCAATTGAATCCTGAAGGCTGTTGGGTTCACCTCTTTCATGAGGGCATTGCATTCTAAAAACAGAGTGCCATTTTAAAAGGGAAATCATTCTCATGCCGATCTTTCAGTCATTTCACTGCACGACTGGTTTGAATTACAACACGATCCAATCCAGAATCATCTTATCCTAGTGGGTTTTATACACGGCCGCTCAGCCAAGTAGCGCTCTGATCTTGCCTATGGAGGCTGGTGCTTATTATAGTAGAGATAATAAAATACATTATGGTATTTTCCCCCCTTTCAAGTTAGCATATTAAAAATACGATAAATCAAAGGGAACTCCATATGACAAAAACGAATAATAAACACACACACAAGGGATGCCAACGGTAAGCAAGAAAGTTTCATAATAAACACCTAGATTTTTATAAAGCAGAGCACAATGGCAAACAGCTCTCACCGCTCATCTAGAACTATAATTGCTTCTGGCTTGCATAGTTAAATTTTGCCTAGGTCCCAAGGTTAAGGATTTGGTATTCTCTGGGTTGCTAATTATTTAAGATACTGTTAAATGTTTGGCATTTGAGAAAGCCTATTTTGGCTGTGCCCTCAGGATACTGTGGTCAATTATTCAGAGTTCTGCAGTTTTATTTGCCCACTGGTATGAAACCCCATCTAGCGACTCTTCCAAGGATGTTACAACAACCTCCATTTTAATAGTAACCTCTAACTCAGGAAAATGTGGTATGCAAATGACCCAAAGGATCTTTCAAAACAGAAACATGCTGGGTTGGATTTAAATTCTGGACCCACACAGTCTTTTCAAAACCTTGATATCCATATAATAATTTTAAAATATTAAAATACAATAATCCATTGATTGATAAACATACAAAAGATCCCAGATTATACAACTCCTCAAAGAACCATGTTTCGTTTTTCTTTTCTTTTTTATTTTCTCCTTTTTAATGCCATCCTTCTATTTTTCCATAGTCATTATCTTTTTCTTCCTGCAATTAACCTATTTTCGGCCATTCAGCTTCTTATGTGTCCTCATAAATCCATTTGAATACTCTCCTTACTTTGAAGCAGTTCTGCTGCAGCA
The DNA here is from genome assembly GCA_021292165.1 of Shinisaurus crocodilurus. Lineage (NCBI taxonomy): Eukaryota > Metazoa > Chordata > Lepidosauria > Squamata > Shinisauridae > Shinisaurus > Shinisaurus crocodilurus. The sequence continues at coordinate 34,981,584 of CM037876.1, forward strand.
GTGCAGCAATTTATATTCACAGGATAGAGTCTAAAAGCGTTTCCCATATGTTAAAATACATGCCCACAAAGAAGAGACAGGGCCTGTTGTTGTTGCTGTGGTTGTTGTTTTGTTTTAAGCCCTTTATGCATTACAGAAGACTTGGAGGGAACAGCATCTGTCACTTCCAAAGAAATGTTAGAAGCAGGAAAATCTCTCACACATCATTCAAACTTATCTGGAAACCCAGCATGATGCAATAGTCAGAATGTTACACCTGGGTTCGAATTCCCACTCAGCCATGAAACTTACTGGTTCACCTTGGGTAAGTCACTCTCCCTAAGCCGTCCTACCTCACAGGATTGTTGAGGCGATAAAGTATATTCTTTATAGATGGCTAAAGAACTAGCTGCATTGCATTGACCTAACCTCCTTGGAGGAAGGGTGGGATAAACATGCAATAAACTACAGTACATTGTAAGTTTCAGCATAAAAGTCTGAAGAGCAATTTTACCACCATAAATTTCCAAACTATGCCCTTGGCTTTCTTGGATGCGAAATGGAGGGGCACTCCATGGAGTGGACGCCTTTGCATCTGTGGACAAAATGAAGTCAAGGACCTGGTGTGTGCATTATCTATTTCATTATCCGCTCTATAAAAAAAAAAATGAAGAGGAGAGGACGCACTTATTTTTCCACACCCAGATGATTAGACTTTACAGCAGAGGTGCACAGTCCCTTTGGGCATCAGCTGTGGAGCCAGGGGTCATACATGTGCATGCACATGCAGGTACACACATACACACACACACACACACACACACATACACTCACACTCACTCACTAGGGGTGTGCTTTGGATTTGGCTGAATCGCAAACTGAATCAGGCTGATTCAGACAGATCTGGGAGATTTCTGGATCAAAGCAGGGCTGAAGCAGTCCGAATCTGAATCTGAACACTCCTGAAGATTCAGGATTCAGAGAAAGACAGAGACACAGACAGTGCATCTCCAAAGATTGATACATTCCTCTCCAAACTATCCATATAAGGAAAACACCAGAGTGGGGAGGGAGAGAAGGGGGTGTCGTTTTGTGATGGGCAGCTTCTAACCACAGTGAATGGTTTTACCAGGGCTTTCCAATCCCAGTGCCTTGGGGGGGGGGCGATGTTGAAGTAATATGTCATGGGACTGATCCATTTTAGTGCTCTTTGCTAGTTCTCTCTCCTAGAAGCAGGAATGTTAAAAGGGATTTGGTGGAGTCTGTGGGCTTCTGCACACGAGGCATTTATTGTGCTCTCGTGATTCCTCACCCATGGTAGACTGTGTGTGCTTTACATGACGTGGTCATCCTCCAGGGCCTCTCCCGTGCTTTCTGAGCATTTCCATAGCTTTTTTTTAGAACAAGGATAATGAGCTATTTATGGGATACCATGCTATAAAACGCCACAGAATGGTTGTGTATTTTCACAATTCCACTATACCACAGTGCCACCTTGTGGCTGTGTAATGGAACATATAGAAAGGCAGAGAAAGAAAGAAAAAACCAGGGGGAAAAATGTGTAAAGGAGCTGATCTTAACCCCACAAAGAATCCAGAAGCAGAAGCCTCAGTAAAGCGGTGAGTTAAAAGCCTCATGTAGAGAAAGCCCGGGGGGGGGCAGGGAAGGTGTAGCATTAGATGCTTGCTTGGAAAATGCTGGATGTTCAAGTCATTCTGGCTCTGCCACGGTATGCTCCATATCCATCATCCACCCCCGTCCTGTTGCACTTTCTGTGAATTTGGTGCCAAGTGGGCAGAAAACAAAGTCTTAAACAGTTTTTCATTCATCATAACTCCCTAGCCTCTACACCAGTGTTCTCCAAGCTTGGGTCCCCAGATGTTTTTGGGGCATGCTGGGAGTTGTAGGCCAAAAACATCTGGGGATCCAAGGTTGGAGAACACTGCTCTACACCCATCCTTCTGGAATTTTGAAGGTTTCTTTCCTAGGGACACCTCTATGAAATATGCCATTTTCATACTAAATTACCGAACAAACAAACAACAACAACAAAAAACACCATGGAGGGAGTAAGGGGAAGTGAATCACTCCACTCCCCCAATCACTCCCCCTCACACAATTTGGAACTCTTCCAGACAAAAATGCTGCACCTATTCTTCTGCAGTTTTGCTGGGCCACCCAGCCCTGGATTAACCATTAAGCAATATAAGCACGTGCTTAGGGCACCAAGGGAAGGGGGACGCCACAGAGAACCAGAGTACCATGAATTTTTGCATATGCATTTCCCCCCTTATAACAGTTTTATTTAAAAAATGCCTAAAGCAGTGATGAAAACTTGTATTTCTTTCTGTTGCCCTAGTTATAACTAAGTAATTGGCTTATATTGCTTGCTGCTATTTAGTGTTAAATAAATATAATAAAAAACAGTTTATATTTAATATAGTTGCGTGTTCTGGCATGGGGGATGGCCTTGAAGAAAACTGAGTTTTTAATGTCTTATTTCACCTTCAGCACTTATTGAGTCTTAATGTCTTGCCAGCTAAGCAATGGAAGGGCCGAGGGGTATCATTATTGGGCTGTGCTTAGGGCATCAGCTGGCCTTAATCCGGCCCTAGGGCCACCTCTATGCTATATGAAATTTTCATAACAATTGTCCACAAAAAGCATAGGGGGATAAGTGCATCCTTTTAAAGAAACCTCCAAACTGTAAATGTTGCTCCTGCACAAAGCTCCCTGTTCCTGTTTATCTGAAACTTGGAAAGCTTGATCTCCTCAGAAGAGGCAACTATCCCTGAAAATTTCATCCAATTCTGCTCGGAAATAAAAAGTTATCGGTAGTGCCCTTTAAATAACAACAACAACAACAACAATAACAACAACAACAACAACAACACATTTTAAGGCATGTAGCACAACCCCTCCTGAACCTATCTGTCTGAAATTTGGCAGGCATAGTTCCCTCATAAGGGACCACTATGTCTGCAAATGTCCAATTATAACCAACAGAAGAAAAACCTATAGCAGTTTTTTTTTTAAAAAAAATTCCAATTATAGTCAATAGGAGGCATGAAGATTTGGATTTCGGAATAGAGATTCAGATTGGGATCCAAATTTAAGCAGGTAGCCTCTAAATTGGCCCAAGCTGAATTGGGATCCAACCCAAAACTTGTGGTCAGTGCACACCCCTCATACTTACATACACTCACACACCCTCACACACACTTTCGGGTTGCTGCTTTACTGTTGCCAGTACTGCTGCGGTGCAGCATCGTATTTATTTTAGTGGCAGCCAGGGGTCTTGGGGGACCACACCACACAACCCCTGCTTTACAGAGTTCCAGAAAATGAGTTATTTTCTTGCATATAGGACAGCTCTGATTACTAAAAATGGTGAGAATCTTAAAGATAAGATGATGAAGAAGACAGCCGTTCCTTGTTTTGGTGATCAATGGATATACTTCTGGCCCTTTTAAAATGTATTTTAGTTGTATATGTAATTTGCTGCCTCCAGAGGGAACTGCAGTGTCCTTTGGTTGATGCAAATGAACTGTTTTGACTGACTGACTGACTGACTGATGGGAATCTGACAAATAAGTGTAGGAACACTCTGAGGTGGGGTTATGCAGTTCCTTGTTACTGATGTGGAGATTGACCCAAGCTAGAACATTTGACTCTCATGGCCCCTGCCGCCCCCAAGCCTGTTTAAAAATAGGTAGTACCACCTAACTAGGCACTAATCTTTGTGCATTTCCTGTACATATGCATTTTCTTTCCCCAGGGTTTATGGGTTCTTTTGTTTCATATATAGATAAAGATCAAGATACATTTACAGTATTTATTTGATTTATAAATTACACACTGCACATACCAGATTCCCAGGGCATTGTATAATAAAAACATTAAAACTTCACATAAGATCAATGAATACAGGAGCAAAAAACCTTATCCAGTAAAATAAGATTGGCATTAAAATTAAAATTGAAGAGCAACAGAACATTATGCAACATTTGCCTTAGCCTGCTTAAGGCAAAATAAGAAAGAAGCCAATCTCACCTCTTTCAGGAGGCAGTTTTACAATCAGGGTACCATTACTGAAAAGGCTCTGTCTACCGCCAGACTAGCTTCCATGTGTGGTGGAACATATAACAGGACCTCTGATGATGATCGTAAATTACAGGCAGGTTCATTTGGAAAGAGGTGGTCTTTCAGATAATCTTGGCCACAAACAATGTATGGCTTTGTAGATAATAAACTAGCCCCTGGAATTGTGCCAAGAAACAAACTGGAAGCCAGTGAAGTTGATCCAAGACTGGTGTAATGTGGTCTACCACGCATATTCCTGAGAGGAGTCTAACATGTTGCACTAGCTGTAGCTTCCAAAAAAGTTTTCAAGGACAGTCCCATGCATTACAGTAATCTAACTGAGAGGTGCATTATGGAAAGAATGATTGTGACCAGATCTTCCTTCCCTAAGAAAGGGTGCAGCCGGCACACCAGACAAAGCCGGGCAAAGGCACCCCTGTCCACCACTGCCACCTGACCTTCCAGGAACACCACTGGATCCAAGACCTCATTCGAGCTGAGCACCTGAGATTTCAGAGGGGGAGGAGACCTATCCCACTCAAAAACATGCTGTATCCCCAAACCTGGGTTAGGTTGCCAACTGATCAACAGGTCCTCCATCTTGTCTGGACTGAGCCTCAATTTTTTCACCCACATCCAATCCCTCACTGCATCCTGGCAATGGTTTAGGACTTCCACAGCCTCCTCGGCATCATATTTCATAGATTTCATAGATCATAGAGTTGGAAGGAGCCCACAAGGCTATCGAGTCCAACCCCCTGCTCAATGCAGGAAACTAGAGGAGGGGTCTCCCATCCAAGTAATAACCAGGCTTGACCCTGCTTAGCTTTCCACGCTCAGACAAGCTGAGCCAGCGTAAGCATGAAGAAGAAAAAAGATAGAGCTGGGTATCATCAGTGTATTGATGAGACCCAACCCAAAACTCTGAATGACCTCCACCAGAGGTCTCACATAGATATTAAAGAACATAGGGGACAAAATAGAGTCCTGAGGAACCCCACAGGCCAAAGGCCAAGCCTATGAAATCTATGAGGCCAGTGGGTAGCCAGGTGTCCTCTTTCATAGAGGAGAGACCTCTATTTGAAGGTCTGCCAGAGGACCATCTTCTAATTAAAGACTTCTTCTATTTTAAAGGCTGTCCTGTCCAATTCAGGTTTAAAGATAAACCATAAGAACTGTTGCCCATCAGCAGTTAGCACCTGGACAGCAGCTGAACAGGCAGGAGCAGAAGTCACCTGGTCACAGTCTTCCAAGCTATGGTGAGTTGTACTGTATTTCTATTTAAATTATAATTATTATTATATATTATAATAATAATATATACATATTATTCTATACATATACATGAACATATGCAAATGTTATGCAAACTGGTGTCCTCTTTTTTGGTGATGCATTTCTTCTTTTTGGGCGATTCATAAGAGGCCCTAGCAATAGTCTTTATCTATAATCAATAATATATAGCTATAGATGTGCTGTCTTTGCATGCATCCTTATACTCATACATATCCCGATATATCTGATGTAGTATGCATGAGAAGAAGAAAAAAAAGGAAGGTCAATGAGAGACAGAGTTGCAAACTAGCCAAGTTTAACAGCTGCTAAAAGAAATTTAGAGACAGAGTTGAAAAGGTGAATGGGTTCACAGGTGCAATTCACTATGTACCGTAAGTCTTCTTAACATTTTAAGAAAAGAAAAAGGCCCTGATTGTGAGGATAATGGAGCAGAACACTGGAGAAGAAGTGGCACAAGACTTCTGTCCAATCTCTAGACAAGTTGTGCAAAAAAAGTTGTGTGTTTGTTTATTTTAAAAAATGTGATTGTTTGTTCGTTTATACCAGGCTAAATCACACGTTAATTTTTTAAAGTGCATGCCTAAGATTTTTAAGGTACACCTAAAAATGTAATGTATGAGTATGACAAACAGATATTTGAAAAATGTTTGGATCAGACAGATGCACTTGTCAGAGAGCCAGGATTGACTACAGCTCCCTGTGCTGTACTCACGCAATGGGAAACCTGTGTGCCTTGCTGCACAGGGTCACGCAGTAGGACACAGTCCTCTATTTGACAGGGCTCTCCTGTCCAATTCCAGTTGAAAGATAATGAACCAGAAAAACAGGGCCGGATTAAGACCATTATGGGCCTGGTGCTGAGGATTTTGGTGGGCCTTTTTATGGAAATAAATAAAATGAAGACGCAATTTTATATTAAAACAAATTAAATATTTTAATTACCATTAAAGTGCCAAAACAGTGCCTCCTTCGACTCCTTATTTGGCAAACACCAATCCCCACCCCCAGTCCCTGATCTCTGTCTTCCTCCATCTTTAAGTTAGGCCTATTAAAGCTAGTATACTGGTCCATGTGCCAACGGGTTGGTATACTAACCAATCCATTTTTCTCTATTGTAGTGTGTGTGTGCATGCATGTATAGAACAAAATCTGTAGAAATAATCTATGCTTTGGGACTTGAATGGTTGTTTAAGCTAATCCCCCCACATTAGAAGCGGCCATTTCCCATTAAGATACGTTGCATAAATCCGCTGTGCGCGTGCCACACCTCCAGCAAAGGTCTCCCTATTTATTTATTAATATCCTGCCTTTCTTCCTGCAAGGAACCCAAGGCGGCTTACATAATCCTCCTCTCCATTTTATCCTCACAAGAACCCCGTGGGGTAGGTTAGGCTGAGAGTCAGTGACGGGCCCAAAGTTACCCAGCGAGCTTCTTCACGACTGAGTGGGGATTAGAACCCGGGTCTCCCAGTGCAACACTCTCACCACGACGCCTCACTGGCTCCCACCCCGTTCATTGTTACACGTGTATACATGCAAGTTCACCGGTGCGTGCGAGCAAGGATGCATGTGGCAACATCCTTTAACTAAAAGTAAGCTGAGAGGCCCAATTTGCAAACAAAGGGATAGATGAACATTTGTGGGGGAAGGAGGAGGGCAGGGAAAACACCATGCTCTGCAAGATCCTTTGTTGTTGTTGCTCGTTCTAATACATATAAGCACAGAGGCAGTGCTGTGTAGTGGCTAGAGTGCTGGATTCAGGCCCAAAAGACTCATTTTCAATTCCCCACTCACCTAGAAAGCTCACAGGGTGGCACTATGCCAGTCACAGCTACTGGGCTGCCACTCAGTGGTAGTGCAAAGGCTTTGCATGCCAAAAGTCCCAGGTTCAATCCGCAGTGTGACTAGGGTTGGGAAAGACTCTGTCAGAATCCCTGGAGGGCCATTGCCAGACAGTGTAGAGCAGCCTTCCCTGACTGGATGTCCTCCAGATGTTTTGGGCTACAACTCCCAGCATTCCTGTCCATTGGCCATGCTGGCAGGGGCTGATGGGAGTTGAGGTCATCTGGAGGAGGGCGCCAAGTTGGGGAAGGCTGGTGTTAGACAATACTGAGTTAAATGGACCAATGGTCTGACTTGGTATATGCCAGCGTCCTGTCTCTCAGCCTAACCTACCTTGCAGGGCTGTTGTGAGGAGCGAACAAGAGGAGGATGACCATGTGGGCCACTTTGAGTTCCTGGGGGGAAGGGTGGGATAAAAAACGCAACAGATAAAATGGCAGATAAAACAAGGGCCAAAAAAAAAAAAAAAAAATTCCTGGAACATATCCCTTCAGTCTTTAGGTGGTGTCAGTGTGGGGGTTGAATGTTTCCTGACAGGGAAAGAAAATCGATGTGAAACTAGAAATCGCAGAGAAGAGTTTCATCCTGGGTTTCTCTCCAATGTGCCAGTTTATGTGTGTACAATCCCTCCTCCCCAGTGGGGAAGCATTTAACCATGCAATCCCCCACCAGTATTCTGAAACGGTATATAAACCAGGCAGGAAGAGTTTTTATCACTGGTTTGCTCTATGTGTGCCCTAGCGCTTGATAGATTCCCCGTGCCCGAGGACGCGCAGAGATAAAGTAACAGGGTGCTGCCGCCGCCGCCCCATGGACTTTCGCCTTTGCTCGTTTGCAATTAACAAGCACGCTGCTCTTTTCTAGGAAGAAATGAAGTCGTCTCCTGTGGCTGCAGAGCCCATATTTCTCCCCACCCCTACGATTTGCAGGTTCCAGAGGAGGAATCTTGAGTTTGGAAAAGTGGGGGGGGGAGGAGTTGGATCCACCCTTTCCCCTAGATCTACCCAGCTGCACCACCACCTCTATAATCGGAAAGCGACAACCCTGGAAGTTATAACGAGGCTGAACGGCATTCTCGGATCCCAGTTTCTGATTCAACGCAGGCACTTACACGAGGAGCCTGAAGAAGGAACTGAAGTTCGCACATCCAAAACTTAACCCAATTCGGAATTGGCACAATTCCTTATTCCAAGGGGAAACACATGTTAAAGGGAAGGGGTTTTTTGCGGTGGGGGGGAGAGGGAGAAGTCTTGGTGCTGCAGCATTTCTTAGGCGGCAATCCTATCCACACTTACCTGGGAGTAAGCTCCATTGCAAACCACAGGACTTACTTCCCAAGGTTTGCAGTCGAGCTTGCCATAATGTAAACGTGTATCGGATTGTCAGGCGACTGTCTCCTGGCGGCTCACTCAAGTCTTATTTCGGAGTGTGCGTCTGTGCCCTGAATAAGGGCCAAAACAGACATCACTTTAAATCCGGATCAAGCAGCTACATCTTCCCCCCCTCGACTCTAGAGTAGGTGCTGGGGTACCGATCCGGATCTTAAAAGCCCCCCCCCGCGGACGGTCCCAATCCGAATTGGGGGCCCTGCGTCTACTCTAGAGTAAAAATGAGGGTGGGGAAGTCGTAGCTGCTAGACACAGATTTAAAGGAACGGCAAACTAGGAGCCATCTTCAGCCACGTGAAGTCGATCTCTTTCTTTCTTTTTCTCTCTCTGCTCGCGATAAACTAACTGACCGAACTTCCCATCTCCCCCCCCAAACAATGCGGGGGAGAAGAACCTGGAAAGGAGGCACTTGTGCGAGACGAGAGAGGCTGGATCAGGAGGAGAAGGAGAGCAGTGATTTCTGGGAAGGGGGGGGAGATTCCTCTCAAGCCCCCCCTCCCGAAACGGTCCCCCAAAGATCCAAACACACGCGTGTGCGCGCATCCATCCAGCACACGCCAATATGGAGCCTACGTGTGGCTTCCTCCCCAGTAGTACCTGCTAGGGTTGTTTCAGATCTGCCCGGCGAAGCCTCCTCCCGGCCGGGCAACTGAGCTTTACCAGACATCGTTGCGAAGATCGACCAAACAAACTGCCCCCCCTCCACTCGCCACTTCCGCCCGTGTGGCGGCGGGGCGAGGCGGCAGGCGGCAGAGGAGGGAGGCGTCCAGGCGTGCGCGCGGGCAACAACAATCACCTTACCTTGTTGTGTTGTTGAGTGGCTAAAGTCCTCTCCCTGCGCCTCCCTCACGCGGGTCGGCCCTTCTCCGTCGTTCTCCAGCGGCGTCTGGGCCGCGGGCGGCCGCTCTCTGCAGGCTGCGCTGCAGCAGCAGCAGCCCAGTTACTCAGACAAAGCCTCAGAGTCAGCGCGAGCGTCGTGGGAATCAATGGCAACCGGCCGCTCGGCGTGCTCGCCTCGCTCTGGGCTCCGGCAACGCCCCGCAGGACAGGTGAGCGATGCGCCGCGCGTCCCTATTGGTGGGCCTATTTTGGGGGACGGGCCTGGAGCTGCCGCTCTAATAGCCCTTATCTTAATCCGGCCCTGCAGAAAAACTGTTGCCCCTCAACAGCTAACACTCGGACAGCAGGCTGAACAGGCAGGTACACAGGTCACCTAGTCACCGTCTTTGACACTATGGTGAGATGTACTGAATTTCTATTTGCATTATAATGGTTCTTTCTAAAATTGCATCTAAACATATGAATTAGCATTCACAAATTAAATGCAAATCAGGGACATCTTTTGCCCTCTTTTTTGCTGAGGCATGTCCTCTTTCTTGGCAATTCATAAGTGGCCACCCTAACAGGGTGAGAAATGGTGCACACACATACTTGGAGCAGGAATGCAAACTCTTGCAGATAATGGAACGCACTGTAGATTGTGCCCTGGCCTTTTGTGAATATCAACAGCAGGTCACATGAAAAAATTGCTGGTCTGGACACACCGCAGATTTACTTATGAAGTGTTTTGAAGACTAATTGATTCATCAGGCTAACCCAACACACATTATTGTATATTATTCTTTTATGCAGACTCCATTAATTTACAAATGGAATCGCTTTTTGTAGCTTTCTAATAGCAAACAAAGCTTTATTGAGTTTGATTTGGGTTCTAACTTTTTCCAAAGCAATCCCTCACTTTAATATGACGCAATCATCTTTAAAACTGTAATTGTATAAATAAAATGCCATAAAGGCTAAGAAAGAAAAAAGAAAGAAAGAAAAGGGGAGGGGAGAAGGGGAAAAAGAGGAAACCTTGTTATTTCAACAAACAATGCCTTGTGTTCCTCAAAACAATCTTTTCTAGTCTAAACAAATCAAGGAGAACAACTAATCTAATAAAGGGTTATTTAAAACACAATTATTAAAATGTTATGTGCTAATTATTCAGGATATATGACACGACTATTCTGAAAGGCAGTAGATCTCCAGCTTTGAAACTATGAAAGTCATTAAAGTAAACTATCAGCCAAAAAGTGCCTTCTGGAGAAGCACAGTTGAAATCATTTCATTTTCAAAGAGGCTCAAAAGAAGTATTGACCAAAGTTACTTGTACTAAATGTATGACCATGTGTCCTCTTTTACAGTGGGCAGTCCTCTATTTGCAGGGCTGCCAGAGGACTGTCCTCCATTTTGAAGGTGTCCTCTCTTTGAAGGGCTGTTCAGTCCATGTCTGGTTTAAAGATAAAGAACCATCAGAAGGAAGAGCTGGGCCTCAAAGTTGTCCATCAACAGCACCCAGACAGCAGACTGAGAAAGGCACACAGGGGTCACCTGGTCACAGTCTTCCACACTATGGTGAGAGGTACTGCATTTCTAATTATTTCTAAATTAATTGATCAATACATATCAATACAATACATATAAATTTGCAAATGCAATTTTTATGCAAATCAGTATCCCCTCCACTCAGCACTGGTTAGGCCTCATCTTGAGTACTGTGTCCAGTACTTTAAGAAGGATGTAGAGAAACTGGAAAGGGTTCAGAGGAGGGCAACAAAGATGATCAGGGGACTGGAAACAAAGCCCTATGAAGAGAGACTGAAGGAACTGGGCCTGTTTAGCCTTCAGAAGAGAAGACTGAGCGAAGATATGATAGAGCTCTTCAAGTACTTGAAAGGTTGTCACAAAGAAGAGGGCCAGGATCTCTTCCCGATCATCCCAGATTGCAGGACACGGAATCATGGGCTCAAGTTACAGGAACCCAGATTCCGCCTGGACATCAGGAGAAATTTCCTGACTGTTAAAGCAATACCACAATGGAACCAACTACCTAGGTAGTGGGCTATCTCACACTGGAGGCATTCAAGGTGCAGCTAGATGGCCATCTGTCAGGGATGCTTTGACTTGGATTCCTGCATTGAGCAGGGGGTTGGACTCGATGGCCTTATAGGCCCCTTCCAACTCTACTATGACTCTATGATTCTATCCTCTTTTTTCCTCTTGGGTGGGGGAATTCACAAGTGACTACCCTAAATATGTTGACCACAATTCGAAGGTCTGCTAGCTCAGGGCTTCCCAGGGATGACTCCACAGAATAGTAAAACATAATAGATACTCCCACCCCCAAATATTGCCTCTTGCCCACTCACTCCCCTTGCTTTCAGTCACAGTATATTAAGGCCTTAAATAGCATAGGTTAAAATTGTGCTCCGCTAATAATGGTTTTAGCCACTTCTCCGCTCCTCCACCCCTCCTTCCATAGAATCTATTTCCCATAATTCCATGGGTGACAATGAGTTTCCAGTTATCATGTGCCCCATACAGATCTCCCTCTTGCCATGAACATCCCTGAGAAAACCCTTTGCTTCTGATCCTTAGAACAAATGACTTCCTGGAAATATGCCCTAATGATTTCTGTGGAATTTATTTTCAAGTAAGTAAGTGTGTTCTGGCACATTTGATCCTATCATATCAACACCTGTTAGATGGGGGGCTCCAATCTCAGAGCCCTCCGTCCATCCTAAGTCCTGCCGGCAAGAGCCAGGCAGGGTGAGAAGAATGACAAGAGGCTGTTTTCTTTTTTTCTTAGTCTCCCATTCCTCCCAAATAGCATTTAACACTAGATAGGCCTCTGAGCACTTCTAACTCCCTTACCTGGCCGGGGGTGGGGACACGAGCTGAGAGGCCTGTACTCCCCCCTGCCCCACCCCCTGGCATGCCCCCCTCCCTCTCCCTCTCCATCCTCTCCCCAAGGCTCAGACCTTGGGAGAGGAGCCACCCTGCAGCTTTCTGTGGCAACTGGGAAGGGCAGGCGGATCCCGTGGATTTCCCCCTCCAAGGTCATAGCTCTGTTTATGGCCTGCAGTTTGGGTGGGTGGGTGGATTCCCAGCATCCCATGGCCCTCATATGCCATCTAGGGGCATAGGATTGCTCTCTTCATCTTGTTAGCAAGAAATAATAGAACTGGTATAATGTATCTCTGTTGGCCCTCGTACTATTTTCCACACTGGAAGAACTATAGATTGCTTCAAAGCATTGCTAAGTGTCACTTCAGCAAAGACAAAATGTTATTTCTGGGCTGTATGACTTCCAGCTGCAGGTTAATGTCTAAATCACCCTTCCCCAACCTTGCACCCTCCAGATGTGTTGGACTACAACTCCCATCAGCCCCAGCCAGCATGGCCATGATAGTTGGGGGGGCTGATGGGAGTTGTAGTCCAACACATCTGGAGGGCACTGGGTTGGGGGAGGCTGGGCTAAATGCTTTCCATCTCCACACATACACACACACAAGAAAGTTCCCTTAGCATAGAAATATTGCATGTCAAGGAGAAGATGGAACTGAACCTTTCCCCTGACATGCTATGTTTCTATATACAAGGAGGGTGTTTCGTTTTAGTTTTGATGGAGAAGAGTAAAACAAAAAATACTCCGCCCCAAGCCAATTGAGGAACAGCTGTACCACTTGGGTTTTGCTGAATATATAAAATTGGCTCTAATTTACATCAATGACAGACAGATCCAATCCTAATTTGTTAAGATCTTTTATTCACTGAGTGAAGGTTTAGGACTGCATACGCATCAAACTTTGCAACTCTATGTATTAAAGTTGACTTAGGGCCAAACTACATCTTACCTTTTCTGCAAAATATTGATCATTAAGTATAGGGGGTTTGTTTTACAAATTGTCACCACAGGGGGCCCATTCCAGGTTAAAGTCCCTGTACCACCCTGTCCCAAGCTGGAACAAGGGCTCTGCACTGGTAATTTGTGAAAACAACAGCAACCCTGCAGTCAAAGCCAGAACTGCATGAGAAAAGGTAAAGTGCAGTTTGGTCCTTAGTGCACTTTATCATATTGAACCTAATAACCCTCAGTTCCTGCATAAAGACCTTCTTAAGAAATTGTATACAGCTGCAAAGCCATCAGTTGATAAAATATGATCAAGCTTCTGATCACACTGCAATCAAGTACACACACACACACACACACACACTACTGTATATACTCTGTGTGTGTGTGTGTGTGTGTGTATATATATATATATATATTCTGACAATGATTCTGACTATGATAATTACACATCCAAACTCTCTCAATAGTTAACTTCTCCATAGATGGTTTTACTCTAATTACTCATGATATACTAAGGACTGTTATCACCTGCTTTCCTTTCCCCCTTCATTGGTGATCTTGTGGTATTATTGTTTTATGTGTTCTTCCTTTTTAATTATTTTAATGCCTGTATGCCTGTATTTTAATTATCTCAACATAAAATTCCAAGTTTTGTTTTGTTTTAAAAGTAAAGCTGCATTTGGTTATTACTTGAACTCAAAACTCTTGCCGTCATCTTCATTGTCAGTAGCGCGGAGTTTTTAAATACCGCTGCAGAACTTCATCAGATTACAAGTAACAGATAATGTAGCTCTGGATCTTATTATATTGGACTCTTTACCATAGTAGTCAATGACATCCCAGCAGTGACATAGGAAGAGAGTAAAATGTTGGTGAGGAAGCAGACAGGCTGAAAAGTAACACTGGCTGCATCTATACAGGCCTGTGGCTCACGCTGGCTCAGCTTGTCTGAGTGTGGAAAGCTAAGCAGGGTCAGGCCTGGTTATTACTTGGATGGGAGACCCCTCCTCTAGTTTCCTGCATTGAGCAGGGGGTTGGACTCGATAGCCTTGTAGGCTCCTTCCAACTCTATGATCTATGAAATCTATGAAATCTACAATTTCTATCATAACTGCTATCACTGCTGGATATTTGACATCAAGACCATGTAGGCAGTGAACAGAACATATAAGTCAGCCTTCCCCAACTGGGTGCTCTCCAGAGGTGTTGGACTACAACTCCCATCATCCCCAGCCAGCATGGCCATTGTAGGTCAACACTTCTGGAGGGCACCAGGCTGGGGAAGGCTGTGACTGTATTCCTCATGCCCAGAAGACTTACAGTCTACATTAGACAGCCTGTGGCTCACGCTGGCTCAGCTTGTCTGAGCGTGGAAAGCTAAGCAGGGTCAGGCCTGGTGATTACTTGAATGGGAGACCCCTCCTCTAGTTTCCTGCATTGAGCAGGGGGTTGGACTCGATAGCCTTGTAGGCTCCTTCCAACTCTATCAGATCTATGAAGTTTAGATAGACAAGTCACAGTCGGGAGAAGATTAGAAATTGCCCAGTGAGTAGTGGGCATTGATCACCAGAGTGTTAAGAAGTGGTGGAGGAAGAAGTAAGGATAGACCTTTACACACACACACACACACACACACACACACACACACACAAAGGTTTTGCTAAAAAGCCATCCTTGAGGAAAAACTTGATGGAAGAGAGAAATTTTATAGATTTCTTGAACAGTAGGATCTCCGCTATCCTACTAGAAGGATAGTAGGATCCTGCTAGTAGGATCTCCACTGTCCAAGACCCCAGAGTCCCACTGAAAATCAGGGAAGGCAGTACTGTACTGAATAGGTCAATGGACTGACTTGGTATAACGCAGCTTCGTATATTAATAAGTCATTTGCAGAATATAGAGGAGATCGTTCCATCCACATGGGGCAGCATGAGGCAAGGCATGGAGTATAGAAACAGGACAAGGAGACAAAGGGAGGGGATCGCCAAGGAGCTTGTGAAGGAATAAGCAAGTCCCCCTTTATTTGTGGGGAGGGGGCTTAAGCCTTCAATGTTGATTGAATTTTAGTAATTCAGTGGCGGCAGCACCTGCCTGGCTGTTGCTCATATCAAACTGCTGCATCTCAGCAGCCTAAAGTTGTCTGAGGGTAGGACAATCCCCGAGCATATACCCAGCAGGACTGCTTGGTGAAGTAGTCCCCTACACACACTTTCAGGACATACAATGGAGAACTTTCTACCACACCCGCTACTTCTCCTGGAATCCAGAACACCTAAATGGTTCATGTTAAGATGGAAGGAGAAGAATACAGCTCTCTCACACACACATACACACCACATGACTAAATAAAGATGCTATGTTCCAAATCAGCTCCTGAGTAGCCAGAAGGGGGAAGAGGAGGCAAGGAGACATTATCTTGACAAGCAAACTGGATGGCTTACCATCCAGTTACCAGCTTCTCAGTCAGTTTAGTTACACTTCCCTGCTCCCAGTTCTCAGTCCCCGGTGTTTTAGGGAGATCCAATCACTGATCATAGGAGCAAAGAAAAGGTAATCATTTATTGTGAAAATGTAAGGGCCTAAACAGACATGTCCCAGGAGATCCATTATCAGATCTCCTGACTTTTTTTTTTTTTTTAATGACAACAGGGACAACCTAAAAGTAGCTGTGGTGGCAAGAAGATGAGTGCAAATTGCACCAGGGTGGTGATGCCTGGGGAGCTGGTGTTTAATTCATCATTTTCCTGACTGAGAGAAGGATACAATGGTGTCCTGCTAATAGCGCTATTTACATTGCACTAGTGGAAACCAACCCTTGCACAACGTAAATAGCTCTACAGCTGGACAATGTTGGATCCTTCCTTAAACTACATGCCCCTTAAAGCTACTATTAGTCAGTGAGAAGTACTTGGATTGTGTCTCTCTTTACTCCCCCAGTGCGGCTAATAGCATCTTTGGTGGAAGGGAAAGGCGTAAACCAGGCTTCCCCAACCGGGTGCCCTCCAGATGTGTTGGACCACAACTCTGCTCACCCACCATAGGCCATGCTGGCTGTGAATACTGGGAGTCATAGTCCAACCCATCTGGAGTGGAGGTCACCACATTGGGGAAGGCTGTAGTAAACACTTAGTTGCCCAACACCCTTCTCCAGCTCCAGTTTTTCTCTCTCCACAGCTGCTTTTTTTTTTTAATATTAGTCAACATTTGGGGGAGATCCTATTGCCAATTTCTGGAGTCACATCTGTTTTGACACTAAATCCCTGGTCAGCAACTAAGGTTGTGTGTGTGTGTGTGTGTGTGTGTGTTGGGGGGAACTTTGAGGAGGGAATGGGGGGCTGTGGGGCTGTGGGGCCACTCCTTTCTGCCACCCCCATAAGTGGATTTGAAATGAGTCCCATTTCCACAGTCACTGATCCTTCCTAATGGGGTGGGGGAGAGGGCTCCTACTCCTCAAGGACTTGGATTTGGTTCCTGGAGCTTCCAGTTGCTGACCTCTCATCTGAGATTTCGCATTGCCAGGCTCATCCACAAGTGCAATGGCAACAACTGTTCCACTAATTGGAAACACACAAAGCACTTGGAAGTCAGTCCCATTGATTTCAATTAAGTGTGCTTAGCATCACAGGCTTGTTTGGAAGTAAAGCTAAGATCTTCCCAGAGCTTTTAATTTACCGCCAATATTATGGTTTCATTCAGAACTTTGTGTTTTTGCACCTTCCCTTCCAACTGGATCCACTTACTCTACACAACAAATAGCAAGATGATGAAAGTGATCATTCTGCTGACTATAACAGTAACACAACAACCAACACTGTTACCACTGCTGTGTAGAATGCCAATACTGTGCAAGTAGAGACCGACCACTACCCCTTTTTGTTACAGTTACCATTCATGCTATTATTGACAGCTAGGGATTTCCTAACAAAAGAGCCTCCCTGTTCAGAGGCAGTATGCCTCTGAATACTAGGAACGAACACAAAGGGAATTAAAGCCTGATCCTGAAAAGCATTCCTGATAGGGTCATTGTATGGCTGAGATGTAGAGGGATAAGTGAAAGAGAGAAGGAAGAGTATGGTGGATGGGAAGGAATGAAAGAAGGAAGGGGAGGGGGATGGAATGAAGGGAGGAGGAAAAGAAAGTTGTGTGGAAGAATAGAGTGAGTGTGCTTCCCCCCTCGCCGCTTTTGAGTGCATTGTCCTTCTTCTCCCGCGCGCTCGGACCGCAAAAGGAGGGCTGCGTGCAAGAAAGGAGAGAGAGAAGAGATAGCTCGTGGAGGGCGAGTAGGAGGAGAAGGCATCCTACCTCGCCTTGCCGGTGATAATGCTTCAGCCCTTTCCCTCCTTGGCCCAAGATTTTGCCTTTCTTGCTGCTGCCCAGAGGCAGTCCCTGGTGGAAGGTGGTCGACCTGTTGGTGGTCGCCTGCGTCGGCGCCTCGCCCATGAGCGTGGACTTGATGGAGTTCACCTTGGTGCCGTCTAGCTGGGAGCTCTCCACGACCAGGACCGCGGCGAGGAGGAGCAGAGGGCGGGAGGAGAACTGACTCCCGCTCAGCATGATCATCGCCCCTCTGCCCAGAAGTGAAGGCTTCGTCTTTCCCGGGGAGACGGGATGGATCGGCGGCCGCCGGCTGCAAAACCCAACTGTTCGTGCGATGCTGGCTGGAAAAAGATGAAACGATCAAATCTGTGTTTTAAAAAACCCGGTTGCTGCCGCCGCTGCTTGGCCCGTGCCCCGAGAGCGCAGGGATGCGAATCAAAGCCTCCAGGATGGCCTTTCGCAAGCCGCCGCCGCCGCCTCCTTCGCTTCGGGATCTTGGCAGGCGAGGAAGCCCCTGCAGGCTGCGGCCAGGAGACAGGCGGGCGAGGTCGCCCTTGCGGCGGCGGCGGCGGCGGCGGCGGCTGCGCCCGGGCAGGGAGCCTCCCCACCCGCCGAGCTCCGCTAGGGCTTCAGGAGGAGAGGCGCGCAGTCCCGGATCGGGGCCCCCCAGCCCACTCCGCCTCTCGCCGCGCGAGCAGCCAGCGGGGCAAACTCGAACCAGACCCGCTCCCGGCAAGGCGAGCGAGCGAGTTCCGCCCGCCCGTCTCTCTTTCGTCTGGACCGCCGCCCCCTTCAGTTAGCTGGTCCCGGACATCCCTACCGGAGGCGAGCCGGAAACCTAGACGGAAGACCGAGCCCGCGAGCGCCCAGCCAGGCAGACGCTGAATCGGCCGCCCGCCCCCCCGCCCTTCGGCCGTCTCCGGCAGCCGCGTTCTCCTCCGCGCTCCTTCTGCCCCCGTCGCTTTTATAGCTTCCCCCCCCCCCCGTGGAGTTCGCTTTTCCTCCGCCCCCCGAAGCCGCGGAGTGACAGCGAGGGAAGCTGACTCACTCCCGCGCCCACTCCCCACATCTCCTCCCAGTCCCACCCGGCACCTTCCTCCTCCTCCTCCTTCTCTTCCTCTCTCCCCCGATCCCCCGGGGATCCCCTCCGGAATCGGTCCGAAGGCAAAGGAACTGCGCTGGAAGATTGCGCCTCTGTGCATAGACAGAGTGCCTTACACAGTCCCTTCCCACACGTCTGGGATGTTCTCTTTCTCTTCCTTAGAGCGAGCATATGGCATCCAGGGAAGTTTTTGAGCCCTCTCCCTGTCGAACTGACACCACACTCATACACACACACACGCAAATCTCAGGACTGCTAGACTTGTGTCAGGCCAGGGCTCTTTCTCGCCCTGCACTGTTCTGTCCACTCAAGGCGGAAAGTCTGCCAACTGTTTTACACAGCATCTCGTTCCATTAGAAGGAAGGTGACCTCTCTCTCTCTCTCTCTCTGGTCTCGCACGCACTTTCGCACGCACGCACGCACGCACACACACGCTGCTCAGTTTGCACCGGAATCCAAAACACACAACAGAAATCCCATTGAAGTCAATGGAATTTCGTTGTTGTCTTTTCTTCTTCCAGTTACGCTGAAATCAGAAACAGTCAAGAACCTTGCGGCGCCTGGAAAACTAAGATTTATGTGGCATCAGTTTTCCTAGGCCAGAGCCACTTACTCAGATATATTAAGACTAGATAGATGGATGGATGCTAACTGGTCTGGTACATCAAACCAGCCCAGCCCAGGCTATAGAGAGAGAGAAAATGCAAGCAATAAACTCTGTGCCATTTCTATACAGCATCCAGACTTAAGATAGGCACAAGGACCATTCAGGAACACCAGCAGTTGGCGAGAATACAACGTATTTGCTAGCAGCATATTCACAACTGACCTTACAAATTGGCGTTTCTACCCACGGAGCCGAAGCCTTCCTGCGCCTCCCCAGGCGTGCTTTGGCCCGCGAAAGCTTCTGCCACGGTATCATCCATTCCTCTTTCAGAGGCCACCAAACTCATTTATTTATTTCATTTCACCAATCATTTGTATACCGCCCAATAGCCAAAGCTCTCTGGGAGGTTCACACACTACACAAAAACATAGACCACAAATGCAATAAAATACCGCATAAAATGTCTCAATATACCAAATTAAAAACAAACTGACAACTAAAACCATTTCAATACAAACTAGACCGGTTAAAACAGCTGACCCATCATGCACCCATCATGCCATTAAAATGCCTGAGAGAAGAGGGCAGTCTCAACCTGGCGCGGAAAAGATGACAGCGTTGGCGCCAGGCGGGCCTCAGCGGGGAGATCCTTCCATAAGGGGGGGGGGGGAGCACTGTTGTTCTACGTACGTGTGTATATATTTGATTACAACAGAACAGACTGACGGCGGCTGCTCCTCTGGAATTGGCCACTGAAGTCTGAAGGGCTTCTGGATTTATATTTGGGACAAAACAGACATTGCTCCATATCTGTGTTTAGCAGCCACACATCAGGTTCCCCCCTTTCCATTTTTACTCTAGAGTAGGCGCAGGTGGCCCGATCAGGATTGGGACCCTAGGGGGTGGGCTTTTAAGATCAGGATCGGCCCCCTGTGCCTCCTCTAGAGTAAAAATGGGGGGGGGGAGAGGACATCGCTGCTAGACACAATTTAAAGTAATCTCTGTTTTGGCCCGTAGGGTGCCGCCAGATTTAGCCTCACGTGCTCGGAATGGAGTCCACCATGTATGCTTCTTTTTAAATCTGCATCTTCCGCCTTCTTGACTGGGTCTGAAGTTCGAAACGCGTTAATTCTCCGCTTTAACTGGCTTGTATGGTACAAGCCGACGAACGCTCCGCTCTTAAGGGCACTTTAGCGGTCTCACTCACATTTCTAATCTGAAGTCTAACAGCCTCCGCCATCGCACTTACCCCCAGATATATGGGAGCTGTCCCTTCCGCCGGGCAATCTGCAATGCATGCGCTCAGAAGTGCTCTCTTCTGTGCGGCGGGGATTGCAAATCGACCTTAAGCCCAGATATAGTTCTTAGGGCGCATGCATGTTTAGACGGGGAAAAAGTCCTACAACTCCCAGCATGCCCCAGCCAGCTGCTGGCTGGGGCATGCTGGGAGTTGTAGGACTTTTCCCCCGTCTAAACATGCATAGGATTGCGCCTTAAATCGCTCAACTGTATAGAAAGATTGCTCGGGGCGAAATCTGCAACGCCCCGAGCATATACCCAGCAGGACTGCTTGGTGAAGTAGTCCCATGAAATGTAATGGGCTCCGACGTAAATGGGTTGCACTTGCACCCACTTACTAGTCTAACTTAAGTCTCATTCATTTCAAGGGTCTACTCTAAGTAGAACTAACACTGGACACAACCCAGCGGGTCTAAGTAAGAGGATCATCCGTCTGCAGTATTTCATAGATTCAAGGCCATCGAGTCCAACCCCCTGCTCAATGCAGGAAACTCTACTACTGTACTATAGTAATATACTACTACATTATTATAGCAATATAAAATATCTCCTGCCCCTATATCTTTTATGTTTAAAATGTTTTTATGTTTTTGTATTTTTTTTTACTCTTTTATGCATTGTTGCCCTTGGGGTACCGAACTCCACCCGCCCCTCCCAGCTCGCCCCAATAAGGGGAAATGGGGGAGGGAAGTGAACATTAAAATGCATCCCAGATTGAAGAGTAGCGGTATTAGTCTGTAGAAGTAGTCTTATGTTACCTTAAAAAGACGAATAAATTTATTATGGCATATTTTTTCGTGGTCTACTACAGTCCACCTCATCAGATGTAGGAGGTGTTTCCTGAGTTACCAGTATGCATACATAGCAGTATGTGTACTGGTAACATACCAGTATATGCATGCCCGCGTGCTTCATACCCAGTGCGCGGGCTGCCGGCTTTTCCTCTTTAGTGGCTGGGAGAGAATTACTTGTCAATTTCTCTTGTCAATTTCTTCCCTGCCTGTGTAATAAACAGACTAAAAGCCACCACCACCCTTGGAGAATCTTGGATTTGCCTGGTTTAGGACGATGGTCGCATGCATGCGTATAGGACCACCCCCCACCCACCCCGCGCGCGCCACCTCTTTCCGCCGAGACTCTTCCGACGATCTAAGGAGGGGAGAAGAGAGCGTGCATTTCTCTCCCCAACCCTTTCTTGACTGATGAGGTTTAGCACCAGCCGCTCTAAAGGAAGCTGTGGATGGAAGTGACGGGAAGGGGAACCAGACGATCTCATTCAGCCTACCTTCTCAGCCCCAGCCGATCCTAGACTTAGCATCTTTTCCTCAGGTCGGTGATGATAAGTAGACGATGATGTGCAGGTGTCAGCGTGCATCGGAGCATTCTTTTAGTGTGCCACTGCATGTCAGAATGGGTTTGAAGCGAAATGGCATGCAAAAATTCCGGGGTGTGATGGTGCACTCCCCTCCAACACACACGCACACGCACACGCACACACACTACAGGCTCACAGGGCAGTGATTTCAAGATGGCTCAAAGGTCCTGAGAATTTGGCCGCCACTTTCTCTGGATTGTGCCCATTTCCCCAGGAAATCAGTTCCCTTAGATCTCAATGGGAAGTAGTCAGTCCGGCTCCAGCACTCGGAAATTTACGAGCTGCATTCCCACTACGTGGCACACATCTGGGATCTGAGCTGGACTTGCTTCTGAGTAAAAACGCATCGGCTCTGACTGCAAGTCTTTGCCAAGTTAAAGAAAGGGTGTCGAGCAGGGGTGGTGGACAGCCTTCAGGCTTGCAGAATCTACTTTGTTTTTACTGGATACCTGAGAGACCCACCAACGTAAGAAGACATACACTATAGAATTCAAGAATTCTGAGCCCCGGAATGTTTTTGGAGTATCAGAATGGAATGGAGCTCACACACAGTCCTCCTTTCACACAAAAACCAACACTGATTATCCCAAGCTTTCTTCATTTCAAGCAGTATAATTTAGGATGAGGAAGGAAGGAGAGGAATTTCATTGCTGCCAATACCATTGTTAAAAAATTTGGGAGTCAGATCCTTGCTGATCTACTGTAAACCATCCAGAGACCTACCAATAGATCCAGGTCTACCTTCTGCCCATCTCTGGTAGAAAGCACTTATTTGGAAGTAAGAACATAAGAAGAGCCATGCTGGATCAGACCAAGGATCCATCTAATCCAGTATTCTGTTCACACAGTGGTCAACCAGTTGCCCACAGGAACCCCAGAAGCAGGACATGAGTGCAACAGCACCCTGCTGCCCATGGTCCCCAGCAACTGGTGAACATAGCAACTGCAGGTAGCATATAGCCATCAGGGCTAGTAGGCATTGATAGCCGTCCCCTCCATGAATTTGTCCAATCCCCTTTTAAAGCCATCCAAATTAGTGGCCATCATTACATCTTGTGGAAGTGAATTCCATAGTTTAACTATGCTCTGTGTGAAGAAGTATTTCTTTTTATCTGTCCTGAATCTCCCGCCAAGAGAGGGAGAAAAATGTCTCCCTATCCACTTTCTCTGCACCATGCATAATTTTGTACACCTCTATATATGTCTCCCCTTACTCTCCTTTTTTCTAAGCTAAACAATCCCAGCTGCTGTAACCTTTCTTCATAGGGGAGTTGCTCCACCCCTTGATCATTTTAGTTGCCCTTTTCTGACTTCTCCATGAGGCAACGGTTTTGGACAACAACGGCTCTCATGGTGCTCCATTTAAAGTGGGATCAGGTGTTAAACAGGGATGTGTTATCGCCCCAACATTATTTGCCATTTTCATCGCCATGGTTTTACATCTTGTCAAGGGGAAACTTCCCACCGGTGTGGGAATTATATATCGAACAGATGGAAAGCTTTTTAATCTCAGCAGGCTGAAAGCAAAAAGTAAGGTAATTACAACCTCCGTTGTGGAACTTCAGTATGCTGATGATAATGTGGTCTCCGCACATTCAGAGGATGATCTCCAAACTATCCTAAATGCTTTTGCAGAAGCATACGAAAAACTTGGTCTCTCACTTAACATCAAAAAAACCAAAGTGCTTCATCAGCAAGTGCAAGCCAATCCTTTGGTGATGCCATCTATCCAGCTTGGCGGGACAATACTGGAAAATGTTGATCATTTTCTCTATCTTGGCAGCTATCTTTCTGTTACAGCTAACATCGACAGTGAAATCCAGCATCATCTGAGCTCCGCAAGTGCCGCGTTTTCTCGAATGAAACATAGAGTGTTCGAGGATCGGGATATTTGTAAGAAGACCAAAACACTGGTTTATGAAGCTATTGTATTACCAACTTTATTGTATGCCTGCGAAACATGGACTATCTATAAACGTCACTTCCACCTCCTTGAAAGGTTTCATCAACGTTGCCTCCGGAAAATCCTGCAAATTACTTGGGAAGATAGGCGAACAAATGTCAGTGTACTGGAAGAAGCAAAGACTACTAGCATTGAAAAAATGATCCTTCAATGCCAACTTCAGTGGACCGGTCATGTTGTTCGAATGCCTGACTGCCGTCTCCCAAAGCAGTTACTTTACTCCCAACTCAAGGATGGAAAGTGGAATATCGGTGGTCAATATAAGAGGTTTAAAGATGTTCATAAGGCTAATCTAAAAAAATGCAATATAAACATCGAAAACTGGGAAGCTCTGGCCCATGAACGATCTAAATGGAGGTTGGCCTTTCACAAAGGTTCTATGGACTTTGAAGAAGCCCGAGTGCAAGGTGAAAGGGAGAAACGTGCTAAGCGAAAAGCACGTCAAACGAATCCTTTACAGGACCATCTTCTATCTGGTAACCTGTGTCCTCACTGTGGGAAGCTGTGTGGATCTAGAATTGGCCTCCACAGTCACTTACGGACCCATCGCTAGAGTCTACACAATCTTCTTTAGAATTTCCTCCTTTTATCCCGGAAGACAATCTTACTCGGTCATGAGTGATCGCCTGATGATGATGATCCTTTTTAGGTGCAGTGAGTGACCACAACTATACACAGTATTCTAAATGTAGTCAAAATATAAATTTGTATCAGGGCAGTATGATCTTGGCAGTTTTATTTTTAATTCCTTTCCTAATCATGCTTAACATGGAGTTTGCCTTTTTCACAGCAGTCACACACTGGGTTGAAATTTTCATCGAGCTGTCCACCATAACCCCAAGATCTCTTTCTTGGTCAGTCACTGGTAGCTCAGATCCCATCAGCTTATACTTGAAGTTGGGATTTTTTGCCTCAACGTACATCACTGTACACTTGCTTACGTTGAACCACATTTGCCATTTTGATGCCCATTCTCCCAGTTTGGAGAGATCCTTTTGGAGCTCCTCACAATCCCTTTTTGTTTTAACCACCCTAAATAATTTGGTGTCATCAGCAAACCTCACTGCTCACTCCTACTTCCAGATCATTTATGAATAAGTTGAAAAGCATTGGTCCCAAGTTGAATAAGTTGAAAAGACTTCTCTTATTCTATGACTGCTAAGTTGGCTCAGGAGTCTTTGGTGAAGGAGTTTGTCAAAAGCTTTTTAGAAGTCCCAGTAAACAAAGTCTACCAGATCACCCCTGTCCACGTTTATTAACACTCTCAAAGAACTCTGAAAGGTTACTGAGACAGGACTTACCTTTACAGAAGCCATGTTGATTCTTCTTCAGCAGGACTTGTCCTTCTATATGCTTACTAATTTTATCTTTAATAATGCTTTCAACCAATTTACCTGGAACAGATGTTAAACTATTGGATATGAAACTAAGAAACATCAGGATTGGTTTGATGAAAATGACAATGAGATTAAATATATAATTGACCAAAAAAGGAAAGCCTTCCAAATATGGCAAAATGATATTAACTGCGCTGCCAAGAAAAAACCTACGCTAGCGCAAAGGCTGAGGTCCAAAGAAGAACAAGAGAACTTAAGAACGCTTGGTGGAAAAAGAAAGCTGAAGAAATTCAACAACTTGCAGAATCTCATGATGCACGGGGCTTTTTTAAGGCCACAAGGGCCATTTATGGACCAAAAACCTATGGTACAAACCCTTTACAATCAAAAGATGGCACCAAACTCTTAAAAGACAAAGAGTCTATTGCACTGCGTTGGAAAGAGCATTATTATGACCTTTTAAATCGTAAGTCTAAGGTGGATAATGAGATTTTTTCGCAAATCCCGCAAAAACAAATTAAAGAGGAACTTGCAATACTCCCCACTTTGGATGAAGTAAAAAAGCCATTAATCAAATGAAGAACAACAAAGCTAGTGGACCAGATGGGATTCCTGCTGAAATCTTTAAAGAAGGGGGGCCCGAACTTGTACAACATCTTCATAAACTCATCGAAAAAATCTGGATAAGAGAAGAGATCCCAGAAGACTTCAGGGATGCCATAATTATCACCCTCTTTAAGAAGGGTGATAGAACAGACTGTGGAAACTATCGGGGCATTTCTCTCTTAGCAACCGCAGGTAAAATATTTGCTAGGATTCTCGCAAACCGTCTTCTATCTATTTCAGAAGAGATCCTCCCTGAAACTCAATATGGTTTCCGCCCCTCTAGAGGGACAGTAGACATGATTTTTACTGCACGTCAGCTCCAAGAAAAATGCCGGGAGCAAAATCAACCCCTTTATATGGCATTTATCGATTTGGCTAAGGCCTTTGATACTGTAGACCGTACAGCTCTCTGGACTATCCTTATGAAAATTGGATGCCCCAATAAATTTGTGAATATCTTGCGACTTCTCCATGACAACATGACGGCAACGGTTTTGGACAACAACGGCTCTCATGGTGCTCCATTTAAAGTGGGATCAGGTGTTAAACAGGGATGTGTTATCGCCCCAACATTATTTGGCATTTTCATCACCATGGTTTTACATCTTGTCGAGGGGAAACTTCCCACCGGTGTGGGAATTATATATCGAACAGATGGAAAGCTTTTTAATCTCAGCAGGCTGAAAGCAAAAAGTAAGGTAATTACAACCTCCGTTGTGGAACTTCAGTATGCTGATGATAATGTGGTCTCCGCACATTCAGAGGATGATCTCCAAACTATCCTAAATGCTTTTGCAGAAGCATACGAAAAACTTGGTCTCTCACTTAACATCAAAAAAACCAAAGTGCTTCATCAGCAAGTGCAAGCCAATCCTTTGGTGATGCCATCTATCCAGCTTGGCGGGACAATACTGGAAAATGTCGATCATTTTCTCTATCTTGGCAGCTATCTTTCTGTTACAGCTAACATCGACAGTGAAATCCAGCATCGTCTGAGCTCTGCAAGTGCCGCATTTTCTCGAATGAAACATAGAGTGTTCGAGGATCGGGATATTTGTAAGAAGACCAAAACACTGGTTTATGAAGCCATTGTATTACCAACTTTATTGTATGCCTGCGAAACATGGACTATCTATAAACGTCACTTCCACCTCCTTGAAAGGTTTCATCAACGTTGCCTCCGGAAAATCCTGCAAATTACTTGGGAAGATAGGCGAACAAATGTCAGTGTACTGGAAGAAGCAAAGACTACTAGCATTGAAAAAATGATCGTTCAACGCCAACTTCAGTGGACCGGTCATGTTGTTCGAATGCCTGACTGCCGTCTCCCAAAGCAGTTACTTTACTCCCAACTCAAGGATGGAAAGCGGAATATCGGTGGTCAATATAAGAGGTTTAAAGATGTTCATAAGGCTAATCTAAAAAAATGCAATATAAACATCGAAAACTGGGAAGCTCTGGCCCATGAACGATCTAAATGGAGGTTGGCCTTTCACAAAGGTTCCATGGACTTTGAAGAAGCCCGAGTGCAAGGTGAAAGGGAGAAACGTGCTAAGCGAAAAGCACGTCAAATGAATCCTTTACAGGACCATCTTCTATCTGGTAACCTGTGTCCTCACTGTGGGAAGCTGTGTGGATCTAGAATTGGCCTCCACAGTCACTTACGGACCCATCGCTAGAGTCTACACAATCTTCTTTAGAATCTCCTCCTTTTATCCCGGAAGACAATCTTACTAGGTCACGAGTGATCGCCTGATGATGATGAATTTCCCAGATTCCCCCCCTGGATCCCTTTTTAAAATTGGTGTTACATTGGCCATTCTCTGGTACAGAGCCTGATCGTAGGGACATGTTAAATATCTTTGTTAGAAGATCAACAATTTCATATCTGAGTTCTTTAAGAACTCTAGGATGGATACCATCTGGGCCCGGTAATTTATTGACTTTCAATTTGTCAGTAAGGTTGAGAAATTCATCTTTTGTCACCACTATATGCCTCAATTCTTCAGAATCCAGTCCTTACTCGGAGCTTTAGAATTCTGTCCATTTATATTTTTTTTTCTTTGTTTATATGGCACCAACAGTAAGCATGGCATTTTACCAAGAGCGCAGGTTCTTGCCCTGAGTCACTTACAATCTAAATATTTCTACTTATCTGGGATTGGGAATTTATCCTCTTGCTCTTCTGAGTGCTTCCAGACTAGGTTTTTATCATGCAATTGCCCTGCCAAATCAATAGAATTTTACAGTGGGTCCAGAATGAGCAGAGCTCACAGTTGTTCTAAACAAAAATCCATTCATAATCACCCAGAGATCTGCCAGTAAACCTTCTTCCCGCCCCCCCCCCATCCCAGACACAAACCAAACAGTAGCAGACGGAACGGTGGGGGGAACCAGCCGATCTCACGCAGCCTACCACCCCTCCCCTCCAGCCAATCCCAGATTTGACATCTTTTCCTGTAGACAATGATGTGCAGGTGGATCAGCGTGACTGCAATTATGTGCTTAGTTACCCAGGAGTAATGGAGTAAACTCCATTAATCTCAAGGATACTTACTTCTGACTGCATAGGCTCAACTCATAAAACACACTGAGCATTCAAAGGTGCATCTGAAGCAGTGTAGTCTATTCTACCACTTCATGTGTAGACCAGGATCCTATAGGCTGCCAGGGACAACAGGCTTACAACGGCTGTATATCCCAGACTCAGCCGTATCAAAATAGGGAATTGCCAACTGGTGTTCACGTACCTTCGGGGGGGGTGTCTCACCGCCACCTCATCTCTCCACGACGGTGGGCCCCCCATCTCAATTTTCTGATCGGCGTGGAGCAGTTCTCCGCGTCGCTCGAGCCCGCCAAGCCGACTGCACTGGTCCCGTCGCGTCACTTCCGGCTGGCCGGAAGTGATGCGACAGGACCCTGCGCCGGCACGCTGGGCCCCCGCGCTGTGTATTTTGTGGAGAAACCAGGGCAACGGGGCTGTAAACAGGAAGTGATGCGATGGGCCCAGTGCAGCCAGCGCAGCGGGCCTTGAGACGGTGAGCCGAAGGAGCGCTGGACCCGGTAAGGCCCCGTAAGCCTCGAGGTGGGCGTGAGAGGACACGATTTCGGCCCGCTACACCCGCCTCGAGGCGAGCGGGCACACTGATAGACACAGAAAGGCAGCAAGACATTTTACAATGCAGTTCTTTACAATGGTGTCGTAGTTTGTGGTATTATTTATCTATTTATTTTGGAGTAAGAATGCCTTGTTGTATCTGCCAGGATTTGGAGGCCTGGGCTGCTGCTTCTTGACAAGTAATCTTCTCCAGAAGGAGGGAAGAAGCAAGCCTGTCTTTTCATTTTCCAGATGAGTGGTTTGGGTCTCCCTTGAGTCACTGTAAGAGCATTTCCCCCTTCTTTGTTTATTTATCATCCTATTGATATCATGTTTTGGAGCCCCCAAAGAACTGACAAAATTTAAACAATGACATCCAGAAAATATATACCCATTCAATGAACTGCTAGTTGCTAGTCATGAACTCCTAGTCATATCGAGATCAAGCCATGGTTACCTCAAAATGGATTACATCTTGCTCTGCAGACAATGGCAAGGAAAAAGGGCTTTCTGATTCAGGTGGAAACTAACCTGCAGCTTGCTCTGCCAAGCTGCAGGGGATTCCTCCATGTGGGTTTCCATGCACTGAAAACAGAAGAGCATAGATCTGCCTTCACGTGTTTGTCAGTCAGGATGCCCTGGGGTTTTTGTTCCATGTGCATGACTTCCCCATTGATTAAATAGGATAGGGGATCTCGGGACTAGGACATTTATTTGCATTGAACTGTAGCTGCAGTTGTCCTTGGCATCTTCTTGGGCTGCAATCCTTTACAGCAGGGATGGGGAACCTCTGGTCCATGGGGGCTCTCCAAAGCCCTGCTCCTGTAAGGCTAAGGGGAGGAGATCCTACACAGTTATCTCCAATAAGAGATAACAGCAGGGATTCCCCTTAACGTGCCCCTCCCCTCCAACTGGGAGGGGCACACAGGGGGATTCCTACTGTTGTCTCCAATCACTGATCGGAGGTAACAGCAGGGATTCCTCTCCCACTAGCTTCACCTGCACTGCATCCTGCCCAATGGGTGGAGGCATGGGGCAGAGAAGAGACTCCAATGTCAGCGGGGCCGTGTATCCACTCCAGATTTTCCTCTGAACTTTTAAGGAGCTATCCATGGTGCCTAACTTATTTGGGGGGGGGATAGGTGTGCCTCCAGTAGGTCAGAGAGATACCAGCCGTGCCGGAGTGTGTTTAGGGTGGGGCCAGGCTAAGTGCAGCCTGACCCAGCTGGGCAGCCTTACCAATCAGCGCCTGCTCAAAAGGCAGGTCCCAAACACACACAGATGCTGGAAGCAATTGTTTGTTACTAAAGCTACAGCCAGACACTCCTGACATTCCCGACCTCAGACTTGTACCTTTGAACCTTGGGATGACCTTGACCACGACTTTGCCTGATCCTGAACTGGTTTACGTTTGTTGTATTTTGGAATGATATATTTTGGCTTCGACCCTGGGACTGTGATAAATTAACGACTACGGCTTATCTTGGAACTGGATGGATTTACGACAATAGGGTTCTCAGCACCATGATTAGCTCCTTTAAAGTTCAGACTAAAATCAGTGGATGCACAGCCCCTCTGACATTGGTGCCAGCAGCCTCCACTGGGGCAGAGGAAGTCACCCCAGCCGAGGCACCAGTTGGTTTCATAGATTTCATAGATCATAGAGTTGGAAGGAGTCTACAAGACTATCGAGTCCAACCCCCTGCTCAATGCAGGAAACTAGAGGAGGGGTCTCCCATCCAAGTAATAACCAGGCCTGACCCTGCTTAGCTTTCCACACTCAGACAAGCTGAGCCAGCGTGAGCCACAGGGGGAGTGCTCTTCTCGCCACTGCTGCAGTCAGGGCAGCTTTGCTGCACACAGGCTTTCCCCATGTTCAGCCAAGCTGGGTCTCTAGCTAAAGTGCTTCAGTCAGGGACCAAATGATGTTGGGGCATCACCCCATCCCCTTATGTCATTCAGTCTACAGAGGGTCCAGTGGGAGTCATCTAGCTCCTCACCCACAAACAGTTTCCCACCCCTGCTATGCACACTTTCCTGGGAGTAAGGCACACTGAATGCAAAGGAACTTTCTTCTGAGTAGGCATGCATAGGGATGCACCATTAGTTGTACAAAAAAAAACCCAAAAGAAAGATATATTGTACACTGGGGCACCCAGAGATGAAGTGCACTGGATTTTGCATTCACATTTATTCCATTGATGAACTCCACAAGGGTTGCTCAGGGGGAGGCCTCTGATATCACCAGCAATGGGACCATATCTATTTAGTTTTTGAAAATGTCTAACCCCCACACCTTCATCCAAAAATGGGTACCAGGGCAGCATACATAAATATTCAGTACCCAATACAATAACAACTTAGCACTTGACCTGATCAGCTGCTGTGCTTATGCACCAGCTCATCGTATTGGGTCATATACTACAGCATTAGCATCCCTGAAACTCAATATGGTTTCCGCCCCTCTAGAGGGACAGTAGACATGATTTTTACTGCACGTCAGCTCCAAGAAAAATGCCGGGAGCAAAATCAACTCCTTTATATGGCATTTATTGATTTGGCTAAGGCCTTTGATACTGTAGACCGAACAGCTCTCTGGACTATCCTTATGAAAATTGGATGCCCCAATAAATTTGTGAATATCTTGCGACTTCTCCATGACAACATGACGGCAATGGTTTTGGACAACAACGGCTCTCATGGTGCTCCATTTAAAGTGGGATCAGGTGTTAAACAGGGATGTGTTATCGCCCCAACATTATTTTCTATTTTCATCACCATGATTTTACATCTTGTCAAGGGGAAACTTCCCACTGGTGTGGGAATTATATATCGAACAGATGGAAAGCATTTTAATCTCAGCAGGCTGAAAGCAAAAACTAAGGTAATTACAACCTCCGTTGTGGAACTTCAGTATGCTGATGATAATGTGGTCTCCACACATTCAGACGATGATCTCCAAACTATCCTAAATGCTTTTGCAGAAGCATACGAAAAACTTGGTCTCTCACTTAACATCAAAAAAACCAAAGTGCTTCATCAGCAAGTGCAAGCTAACCCTTTGGTGATGCCATCTATCCAGCTTGGTGGGACAATACTGAAAATGTCGATCATTTTCTCTATCTTGGCAGCTATCTTTCTGTTACAGCTAACATCGACAGTGAAACCCAGCATCGTCTGTATTACCAACTTTATTGTATGCCTGCAAAACATGGACTATCTATAAACGTGACTTCCACCTCCTTGAAAGAATTCATCAACGTTGCCTCCGGAAAATCCTGCGAATTACTTGGGAAGATAGGCGAACAAATGTCAGTGTACTGGAAGAAGCAAAGACTACTAGCGTTGAAAAAATGATCGTTCAACGCCAACTTCAGTGGACCGGTCATGTTGTTCGAATGCCTGACTGCCGTCTCCCAAAGCAGTTACTTTATTCCCAACTCAAGGATGAAAAGCGGAATATTGGTGGTCAGCATAAGAGGTTTAAAGATGTTCTTAAGGCTAATCTAAAAAAATGCAATATAAACATCGAAAACTGGGAAGCTCTGGCCCATGAATGATCTAAATGGAGGTTGGCCTTTCACAAAGGTTCCATGGGCTTTGAAGAAGCCCGAGTGCAAGGTGAAAGGGAGAAACGTGCTAAGCGAAAAGCACGTCAAGCGAATCATTTACAGGACCATCTTCCATCTGGTAACCTGTGTCCTCACTGTGGGAAGCTGTGTGGATCTAGAATTGGCCTCCACAGTCACTTATGGACCCATCGCTAGAGTCTACACAATTTTTTTAGAATTTCCTCCTTTTAAAATTTTCTTTTTGTAATTTTTATCCTGGAAGACAATCTTACTCGGTCATGAGTGATTGCGTACTACTAGCATCAGTGGAATGAAGTTCGTGCTTCGTATACATCCCCCCTCCCTCCAGAATCCTATTCCATCAATAAGTGGATGACAGAATGAAAGATGCCCGACAGTCCATGAAACACAGATGGAACGAATTTAACCGAATCCTTACATCCCTACCCAAGACTCCAATGGCACCATGGTAAGAAGGTATATGCTAAGAAGTTGATTACTTTACCTCACTTGGTCTCAATAAAACCATCCTAATTGTTGTAATTGACTGGAGCTTTTCTAAACAGGAATTGGATTTACAGAAGAATAGAATGCCTTGGGACTGGGGAAGTCAAGTATACCTGAAGGGCAGGGCTTGTCTCATATAGAATCATAGAATCATAGAAAAGTAGAGTTGGAAGGGGCCTACAAGGCCATCGAGTCCAACCCCCTGCTCAATGCAGGAATCTAGGTCAAAGCATCCCTGACAGATGGCTGTCCAGCTGCACCTTGAATGCCTCCAGAGTGGGAGAGCCCACAACCTCCCTAGGTAGTTGATTCCATTGTCTTATTGCTCTGACAGTCAGGAAATTTTTCCTGATGTTTAGGTGGAATCTAGGTTCCTGTAACTTGAGCCCATTATTCCGTGTCCTGCAAACTGGGATGATCGAGAAGAGATCTTTGCCCTCCTCTGTGTGACATCCCTTCAAATACTGGAAGAGTGCGATCATATCTCCCCTCAGTCTCCTCTTCTGAAGGCTAAACATGCCCAGTTCTTTCAGTCTCTCCTCATAGGGCCTTGTTTCCAGTCCCTTTATCATCTTTGTTGCCCTCCTCTGAACCCTCTCCAGTTTGTCTACATCCTTCTGAAAGTGTGGTGCCCAGAACTGGACGCAGTACTCAAGATGAGGCCTAACCAGTGCCGAGTAAAGGGGAATTATCACTTCCCGCGATTTGGAAGCTATACTTCTATTAATACAGCCCAAAATTGCATTTGCCTTCTTTGCAGCCACATCGCATTGCTGGCTCATATTCAGTTTGTGATCTACCACAATTCCAAGATCCTTCTCACTTGTAGTATTGTTGAGCCAAGTGTCCCCCATTCTGTAACTCTGCATTTGGTTTCCTCTCCCTAGGTGCAGCACTTGGCATTTATCCCTATTAAATTTCATTCTGTTGTTTTCGGCCCAGCGCTCCAGCCTATCGAGGTCACTTTGAATTTTGTTTCTGTCTTCCAGAGTATTAGCTGTTCCACCCAACTTTGTGTCATCTGCAAATTTGATAAGCATTCCCCGTACCTCCTGATCCAAGTCATTAATAAAAATGTTGAAGAGCACCGGGCCCAGGACCGAGCCCTGTGGTACCCCGCTCGTTACCTCTCCCCAGTTTGAGAAGGAACCATTGATAAGCACTCTTTGAGTCCGATTCTGTAGCCAGTTGTGGATCCACCTGATAGTTGTTCCATCTAGCCCACTCTTAGCTAGCTTACTAATCAGGATATCATGAGGCACTTTGTCGAAAGCTTTGCTGAAGTCCAGATATATAATGTCCACAGCATTCCCACAGTCCACAAGGGAGGTTACCCGATCAAAAAATGAGATCAGATTAGTCTGACAGGATTTGTTCTTGACAAATCCATGCTGGCTTCTAGTAATCACTGCATTGTTTTCAAGGTGCTTGCAGACTGACTTCTTTATAATCTGCTCAAAAATCTTCCCGGGGATTGATGTCAGACTGACTGGCCTATAGTTCCCAGGTTCCTCCTTCTTGCCCTTTTTGAAGATGGGAACAACATTTGCCCTCCTCCAGTCGTCTGGCACTTCACCTGTCCTCCATGATTTCTCAAAGATAATAGACAGTGGTTCTGAGAGTTCTTCTGCCAGTTCCTTTATTACTCTAGGATGCAGCTCATCAGGCCCTGGAGATTTAAACTCGTTCAGAGTAATCAGGTGCTCCTTGACCATTTGCCTATTAATCTCAAGCTGCAATCCTGCCCCTTCAGTCTGCACTTCAGGTTTGCCAGGGGGGTCATAGACCCTCTTTTGGGAGAAGACCGAGCCGAAGTAGGAATTGAACACTTCTGCCTTTTCTTTGTCTTCTGTTATCAATTTGCCATCCTCATTGCGTAGTTGAACCACCAGTTCTTTCTTCTGTCTTTTACTGTGCATGTATCTGAAGAAAGCTTTTTTGTTGCTTTTAGCATTCCTCGCTAACCTTAGCTCATTCTCAGCTTTAGCCTTCCTGACACTATTCCTGCAGTTCTGTGCTACCTGCCTGTACTCTTCACTTGTAGCCTGTCCTTCCTTCCACTTCCTATACGTGTCCTTTTTTGTTTTCAGGTCGTCTTTGAGTTTATTGTGAAGCCACATTGGCTTCTTCTGTTGCCCTCTGCCTTTTTTCCTTTTGGGAATTGTTTGCAATTGTGCCTTTAAAATTTCCTTTTTTAAAAACTCCCACCCCTCCTGGGCTCCCTTTCTCGTGAGAGTCACTTGCCATGGGATCTTACTAATCATTGTTCTGAGTTTGTTAAAATTGGCTTTCCTAAAATCCAGGGTACGTGTTTGGCTACACTCAGCTTTTGCTTCCGTTAGAATCAAGAACTCAAGTATAACATGGTCACTTTCCCCCAGAGTTCCCGAAACTGCCACTTTATCCACTAACTCGTCTCTGTTGGTTAGAATCAGGTCAAGGATAGCCGATCCTCTAGTTCCTTCCTCCACTTTCTGTAGGAGGAAGTTATCAGCAGCACAGCTCAGGAATTTCTTGGAGGGGCCATGTTTGGCTGAAAAAGTCTCCCAACAGATATCAGGGAAATTGAAGTAAATATAAATAGGACTTTACAAAAACAAATACATGAGGACTGAGAAAAGCAAAAACTGACACTTTTCAGTTGGGGGACCCTTTCTTCCAGATCAACAAAGCAATCTTTTAGATATGCCAAACAAGCAAATCAGTTTAAAAATTCTGCATGTGGTGTCGACCCAGGATGATCTAGAAACATTTTTGCAATGAATTGCTTTAGAAATATGTAAATCAATAAAACAGTTTTTGTAAACTGCCTCAAAGCATGAATGAATATATATACATACACAGGTATATTCTGCATAGAGTTTTTGAATTCAGATTCAAACTGAATTCATTAAACAAAAGTATTAAGGCTTAATATAGCCAACTCTGAAATTGGTTTTTAAAGTTGTATTTTTGGATAATTTGCACTACTATCTTTGCAGAAGCATATTAAAGTAATATTTAGTCATCCAAGTTAACCCAAACAGAAGTATAACACCAAAACAATTTCATTTTGAAAAGGAAAATGTCAGCGGAAATATATAAATACTAACAGGTGAATTTTTCATCACATCTTTAAAAGTACAATTAAAACATACCAATGTAGGTATGCACTGTGAATACATAGCAAATAAGTGTTCACATGAGAGTTTACCATATTGGG
Organism: Shinisaurus crocodilurus; assembly: GCA_021292165.1. Lineage (NCBI taxonomy): Eukaryota > Metazoa > Chordata > Lepidosauria > Squamata > Shinisauridae > Shinisaurus > Shinisaurus crocodilurus. Next base: position 35,017,834 of record CM037876.1, read on the forward strand.
TTGGCCTTTATAAACTTGGTGTATTGTATTGCTTTTATTTTCCTACATTTTTGTCTTTGAAGGTAAGAAAGTGAAATGACTTTTGGGATTCAACAAGTTCCCTCCCACTCCCACATGGACAAACAGAAGTTGTGAACACTGGCTAAGCACTGAGAGTATAAGACCTGGGTTGCATGAAAAGGAAAGATGGAGTTGATTGTCATCACTGACTCATAACCTATCTATCCATGATATTATCTGGCAGTCTCATACTTGTTGAGTGGAATGGGAGGGTACTGGAGTGGGGACCTTAAAAGGAAGTATCAGTCACTTACCACCACCTTCAAGAACCCTATCATCAGCTTGAGGAAGACCACTCAAGAATAGCCATGTAAATATTTGCCAGAAGAGGTTGAACTTCCATGAGTGTTAGGAATGGGTTATCCCATTTTAAGTAAGGGATTTCAACATAATGATACTGAGTCCATTTTATTTCATTGTTTCTATATTTTAGGACAAAGACCCTAGCCTCTGAAATGTAGAACTGAAGTGGGACACTAATCACAATTTTTAATCATCTGCCCATTGGTATCTTCCATAGGCACCTACATTCTTCTTCAACCGGATCTAAGTATGCAGTGGATTAAATAGCTTAGCTAGAGTCCTTGAGCCTTAAGATTCCTTTTCCTCTAGAAAGGATTTCCTTCCCTGGAGGGTGCATTCCACTGAACAACACCAGACCATCTGTAAAAAATGACTTTTCAAACTTTTAAAGTATTTTGGAAGGAGCAATAGCATTGTAAATTTCCAGGCAGGATTGCAGAAAGATTTGATCAGAACAAACACTGACAATATTGCCTGCTATGCAGAAACAGCAGAAAACTTTACCAGAAAGTTCTGGCCAGATGCAGGCTAGTCTGCCAAACCAAGAAGATAGAAAAGGAGATCTCTTGGAGCCGAGCACTGGTAATTCGGTGTGTTTGTCACATGCCAATGGCCAATGATGATATCAAGAGCCAGTGTATTGTGGAGAGTGAGTTTAACTTAGGCCACAAAGACCTGGGTTTGAAACCTTGTGCAACCATCTCATGCTCCTTGATATGTAGACCAGGCCCAGGTTAAACTGAGGTGGTTGTATTCTGACTGTACCACTTCATGCTGCAGATGGGAAATGCCCATTTGGAATTATCCTCCATGTAAACAACTCCTTGCATGTAAGAAAACTAGCATGTTACGAAAAAGAACTCAGCATAATCTTCTTGGTATGCTAGATTTCAGCTTACATGGAGTTGCTGGGTTTTGGGGGTTCTTTTTAAACATAGGGGGATATTAAAAAATGGTATACAGACTGAAGGTGAACACTAAGGTGATCTAACTGTGCCCCAGGGCTAGCTCTAATGATGTTGCGCTAGCATAAACCAAAGCGTGTGCAACGTAACTAGTGCTTGCCTGGGCAATGGGGAAAATTGTCAATTTGCCATTTGGGTGGCAAATCACTGCCTTTTCCCATTGGCCTAGGAAGTGTTACATTGAACAAGCATTGGTTTACACTAGTGCAAGGTCGCTAGTGCTGGGGCACAGTTGGATATTACCCTCTACTTATTGTACCACCTCAAGACTGCACTGTCTCATTCTTCTACATGTGTAAATTCAGTCTAGTTTCACTTGTCGTACCCTTAGAAATACAAATAACTGATATGCAACCATCCTTAATTTGCAAGAGCATGAGGTCATTTTCAGATCCTGCTTTAAATAAACAACATGACCTGCTCTTAAAATGAAACCTGTTTTTAATCTATGTGAAGCTTTGGAGACAATGACTGAATGAAAAACATTATACAAAAATAAAGGTGTATTGTTCAGTAATGTGGAGGCTTTTTACATTTCTCCTGTCCAGCTGTAATGAATTTCTGCCACCCCATGCTGCAATTCTTATAAGCCAAATATAGTAAGAGATCATCCCTTTCGGTATTCCCTTCACAGGGCTTCCTTGGCAGTTTATTTAATTACCTATTGGAAAATATATTAGGGATCATAAAGACATTCCCTGGTTGTCCATAATAATAGCAGACAGAACAGAGTGCGTGAAGAGAGTACAAAATCATGGTTACTTCTACAAAAGACCAAGGATACTTTTATACAACTAGCAAACTGAAACAAAACTTGAGAAAAGTTCAACTTCCACTACCTATGATCTGCTTAGCCGGTGGTGTGCCATTTTCTCTGTCAATTCATATCAGTCTACTCAGTTTGCTTTGAACTCAGTGGGGCATATTTCTGAGCAGACATGCATAGGATTTCACTGTTAGCCAATCACTATTCAATAGTCATGCAACATTTTATATAATTGCCATATTACTCATCCTGCTGGCTATGAAGCTGTTATGAAGTGGATGGTTAATTTCCTGATTCTTCCTGTGATATGTGTTACTCAGTAGTGGGCATAAATTTTGATTAGTCATTAGGAACTTCCACTTTACAAAAAGGCAAAATTAAAACAATTTAGGCAGCACTGAACTCTCACCATCACTCCTGGTCAGAAACCGGGAATTTCTGACTAATGTGCAAAAGAACACAACCAATTACACTCATCCCAATAAAAGAAATTATATTATGTATCAAAGAAATTGTGCATTTTACAACAGTGATATTGCTTCATAATGTCATTCTACTAAGAGGAGTAATACTTTGACTAATGTGCATCATAATGATCAGTGCAGTGCAATCGGCAAACGATTTAAGCTGACCTAGTTGCACTGACTATAGCGTGTTGATGGTCTGAGCTACAAGCCAGCTCAACATCAATATAACTCAGTCCTAAACACTAACTTGGAAGCATTTGTGACTAACTTAGGATCATGGTGGTAGTCGTATTGAAGTGAATGAACTGAGCTGGCTGGCATTCAAGTATTCCGGCTTAACTGGCTTGTGAATTTCAAACCATGCACACTTACTTTGAAGTACATCCCACTGAGCACAGTGGGCCATGACGCCAAGTAAACACACAGCGAATTGTGTTGTTAGTCTCCCTGGCTTCAATATAATAAAAAAGCTCTGGTGCAAGAAATTAAGATCTTATTTTTAATCCAGATTTTATTGTTAACTGCCTTTTGTTAGTCTTGAGTGTCATTTGTTGGCAGAAACACAGGATATCAGATAAATAAATAAGTATGTTGCCTTTTGGAGTAGTCCCTATTCTAACCTCCCCCAACCAGGTGCCCACCAGGTATTTTGGAGTCCAACTCTCATCAGTCCCAGCCAGCATCACCATTGGTCAAGAATCTTGGGAGTTGAAGTCCCAAACATCTTGGGGACACCAGGTTGGCAAAGGCTGCATTCAGTTGCTCTCAAATCTCTTTTTTCAGGGCAGATGGATTATATTATACAGGCCTGTGGCTTACGCTGGCTCAGCTTGTCTGAGCGTGGAAAGCTAAGCAGGGTCAGGCCTGGTTGTTACTTGGATGGGAGATCCCTCCTCTAGTTTCCTGCATTGAGCAGGGGGTTGGACTCAATAGCCTTGTAGGCTCCTTCCAACTCTATGAACTATGAAACTATTAGTATGGCCTTTACACATATTATCAATAATAATAATAATAATAATAATAATAATAATAATAATAATAGTTATGGAAACATTACATGCATGGGTTTCGATTCACATTAAAGGTTCAGTGTGAATGAAGAAGGACCCAAGAGCCCAAGGCTTTCTTCAGTGCCTATGTAAAATCAACGTGTTATTAAGACCACATGTAAAACCAACATGATCTGCATACTAAAGATCAGGTCTCCCGCCCAAGCCTTAAAGGCAGTGATTTGGGTCCTGAGAAGACAATATTATTGCAATATCTCACTTGTTTTCCCTCTTTATGCCTTTCACCGCATTTTTCTGTGTCCTTTTTTCTAGTACATCTTTCCATGTTTTCTTGCTTATGGCTCTTCACAGTCCTCTCAAAGAATAAAACGAATGGGACATCAGGGAAGGCTGGCTGAATTGCCTGTTTAGGGAAATGGCCCATATGAGCAGGGAGAGAGGGACCAATTTACGTCAGTCTAGAAAGATGTGGTTTAGGAGCAAATTGAAGTGTTACTAGAAGTTTTAGAGCAAATTAAAAAAAAAAAAACCCACTGGAAGTCAAGTCCAAATGAGGAAAACAGAATGGAGCATAAACTCTGGCAAGTTAAATGAAAAAGAAAAACTATAATAAAGCTGGCCGAGAGGGAATTTTTGGTGTAACCAGCTAAAAAAAAAAAAAAAAAAGACATAAAAATGAATAACAAGATTTTTTAAAAAAGTTAGAAGTAGGAAACCTGCCAGAGAATCTATGACACTAGTAAACCACTACAATTATGAAGGAAAGCAAAATGAGTTATTTGCATTAATTTCCATATAGGATATTAGGATCCTTATATTTACAGTACTTAATACTTGATCATTTCAGTGTGTTTGCTGATCACTGTGCTAATTTAAGAGGATTTCATTACACCAGTCACGAAAGCGGAAATGGTTAACTATCACAGGGGGCATCCAGTGCTGTGCAAACAGCTGTGTGCTTGCACAAACTGCCTCCATGAGATTTTTACCCGATTTCCCACCCTCTTTCATGTCTTCCCTTAAGACCCCCTGACCCTCAGGAGAGACTTTTCAGGAGACACGGGGGGGGGGGGGGATGCAGCAGGGAGAAAGGATGGAAATTCCCTGTTCATGAGTGTCCTTGCACTCTCACAGCATTGAATGCCACCCAATGATTCCATCCATTGTGAATTCTTATTTCCAACAGCAATAGAGGAATCATGCTTTTGAATGTCCCACCACACCCACCAGTCTGGACTGAAGCTCAATTCAGGAAGGCTGACGATGTCCAGATGAATCTTGCCTGGAGACTCATATTTCACCCAAGTGCCTCAGTCCGGTCTTGCACAGAGTCTGTCTGTCTGTCTGTCTGTCTGTCTGTCTATCTCCCCCCTCTTAGTATAATACCTTTATTAGGCAAACACAAAGGTCACCCAAAATGTGAAGCTTTTGACATCTAGATATCTCTTCATCAGGCAAGATGTTACAAAGTAGCAGGTTGGGGTGATGGGGGAGGAGAAGGAAAACAAGGTTGATTTGGTGTCGAAGTCATGATGTTGGCATCATGGGGTGCTTCAAGATGAGGCTTTCAAGTTGCCATTGCCCTGCCTTGTTCATGGGGAAGGGGTGGTCCAGTGATGGCGTCTTCAACTCGTAACCCTCCAGTATTTTTCCACTACTTTTCCCACCTTTTCTTTTATGGCAGAGCACCCATTATGAAAGAAAAGACAGAATGGCTGCACAATGCCTCCTAAGTCATAGCACTAGGAGCTCTATGATTTGGAAGCACTCTTAGTCAGAGTCTTAAGATAAAATGGGGGGGGGAGGCTTGCAGATATTCAAATTGAGCTCTACCAGGTGATGTGGTGGTTTCAGGTTTTGCCTAGGACTGCTGTGAACAAGAAAGAAGCAAACAATGGTTGATCCCCCATTATTGCAAATATAAAACCCCTTGATGTCAAATCTTATCAGAAAAAAAACCCCAATGACCAGTCCCATGGCATCCAAACAAGAGGGCTTTAATCCACAATACCTTATGCCTCAATGAATTTGTTAGTCCTTAATGTGCACTTCTGGAAATATTTAAAGGCTATTTCATGGAACCAGCTTTGACTGGCATTTAGGGTCCAACCCTATCAGGGATGGGCAACTTCCAGGGGTCTGGGGGCCACCCCTAGCCTCCATACTGCCAAAATTCAATGCCATGGCAATGGTGGGAGCGGGGAAGCCTCTTTTTAAAAGCAGGGATTTGCACTTTGTCACCGAAATTCAACAGTGCATTGACAAGGGTGAAGGGGCTATTTTAAAGCAAAATAAAAACATAAATTTTACAAATTTCATATATGTCAATTTAAAAAATATACATGAAGAAATATTCCCAAGCCACCACCCTGCTTCCACCAGTTTTCCTTTGTACCATTGCCATTGTCTCCAAACCATGAAAATAATGTATTTATCAGCTCTGTGATCCCACCCAACATTATAGTAATTTGGGGCGGGGGAATCTAGATAAGAAAATTGCTATAAAAATAGTCTCCTCCCCAAAGTAGAAGAGTTGACAACTTTTCACCTGTCTTGGGAGATGTTGGCTGGTGAGCAGAGTGCCATGGGTATTATCATAGCCTGCCCACCAGCAGGGGTAGCTGTAGTAAAGACTTCTTCTGCTGTGTATTAACGAACTAGATAATATATAGCCACAGGTATGAGGTCAGAGAACAACAAAGGGAGGAGTCAGAGCAAACACACTTTGTCAGACACACTCAGCAAACACACTTTGTCACATACTGAATAAACACCAGGATTGTTTTAGCAAGTGTTCTTCTGGACAATAGGTGAATAGATATACCAGGTTTACACACCAGTAGATAGAAGGAATATACTGCAGGGCAAGACAGAAGGAAATTGGGAAGTGGGTGGCATATATATATATATATATATATATATATATATATATATATGACAACATGCACCCCATTGTAACATTTTTTACAAGCATACATTTGGGTGACAGAGTCAAGGGCTTTCATATTTCTGCCCTGCCATTTGAAAGAACAGTCTTTCTGAATCTAATCTGTTGTGCTTTTAATTCCACTTCAGAATTTCTAAACACTAAATTTGCTTTCAAAGATTTAATTAGCCAGTTCCTCTATATTGTATGCATATACCAACTCCAAAAGGCTGGGAAACAAAAACGAAGAATGCGTGGGTTTTGGCTTCAAGATTAGCCATGCTTTAGTAATCTAGTATGCCAAACTGTTTCTTATTAATGGATCATGCAAGCACTCCCCACCCCCCAACCACGTCTGCCACTTTCCCAACATATCAATAGCAAATGTTCTGTGAAATGCAACTTTTTCTGATGGAGCCCACCCTGACTTTTATTGTGTGATCTTAAGCCGCCATCAAATGTTAATATCAGATGGAAAGGAGGCTTTCTGGTGTTGTTAAAGGAAACAATTCTCTTTCTTTAAAAACAAAAGAAAAAAAAATCACACACACACACATCAAACTTAAAATATACAATTTAACAACAATATGTTGTAGTTGGATTTGTTGGGAAATGAGATTGGGTTGTATCCAATGTTAATCCCACTTTGAGAAGACCCAGTGAAATGAATGGGACTAACACTGGATACAACCACGTGTGAGACACCTAGTGGCAAGTCCCTCATTACTGCAGCTCTTTGCCATAAAAAGATTGTTGCCTTCACTTGAAACACAGATGTTGTGTGTGTATTTTTTTTCAGTTTAAACCCATCGTGTCCAAGTCCCAAGCCAGCCCACTGAAACATCTGGTTATTGCATGCAGAAGTAGCATCTACTGCAGCGACGATGGGGAATGTATGGTCCTCCAGATGTTGTGGGACTGCAGCTTCCATCATCCCGTACTACTGACTATTCTGGCTAGGCTGATGGGAATTGCTGTCTGACAACATCTAGAGGGCCACACGTTTCCCCACCCCATATCTAGTGGATTACTTATGAAAAAGCTTATGGAACAGACTTAACTTGGGTATTTGTTTTATATTCCATCTGTTGTACATGAGGGCTACCCTTGAAAACTACCCAGAAACGTCAGCTAGTGTAGAATATGGTGGCCGGATGAGAACAAGCCAGGACCAAAGGGCAAGGCCCGAAACACAAGGCACAGCAGATCTCAGGGCTCAGCTGTAACAGAAAACCCTTTATACTCTTTTCCTCCACAGAAGGCTTCAACGGCCAGCCTAGATGGGCAGAGGCTGAGGCAAGTCTGGAAGATTCTTTGCTAAGAAACAGCCACCCGCAGTTCAGAATTCCACCACACGGGGCATCTGCATGCAATTCCTGAACTAGCTGTGCACAACTTGCCAGTATTGAAACATATTCGCTGGTTTTCAATTCATTTCTAGGTACCATTCAAGGTGCTGGGTTTTTTTCCTTATAAAGCCCTATTGACATACATTATGATATATGATCCATCATACGATGATAGGTATCGTAATCATAATGGTGAACTCATTCTCCAAGTGCCAAGCCTTATGTAGGCAAAATGGCATCACCCATGAACACTTGGGAGGTATCAGCATGCTCGGGGGAACTCTGAGGTTTGCAAACAAAAAAAAAAAACCCTAAAAGGTGGGCGGATCCCCAAGGGGCAAAAACACTTAAAACAACTCAGGGGCTACAGAAAGGTGACTGTTGAGGGGAGAATGCTGGGGTGGTGCTGAAAAGATCCAGGGCTCAGGCCAACAGAACAAAAAAAAAAAGCACAAATCTGCATATGCTAATTTATTCGCTCTAAAGTCTGTGTGTGTGCATCGGGGATGTTGAAGAGTCCTTGGTCTCGAGTCATGAGTCGAGTCACGGGTCTTTGGACCCAAGTCTCGAGTCCGAGTCCTTGGTCCAAAATGGTGACTCACGAGTCACGAGTCACTCCCAAAGCTGACTCCACGAGTTCCTATTAAAATCAATGGGGGTTTTTCCCAACAAAATAAGGCTATTTCAGATGTGTGGCTTAAATACATTCTAGGCACAAGTGTGCCTTTTTATTTCAAAACTCTGCAACTGATTTTGGCAAGAACAGACCAGGCAGACAAACCCAAAATAACCAGACAGGCAGAGGAGGCAGGGAACCCGAAAACAGGCAGGCAGAGGCCTTTGTCTTGGACAATTCAAACTGTGGAACTGGTTAAGAAGAGACCAGGCAGGCAGAGGAGGCAGGGAACCCTAACCAGGTAGGCAGAGGCAGCCAAACCCAAAATGTCTGAAAGGTTGCATTTTAGGAAAATGATTTTAAAAAATAAACTTGCTGTACTTCCTAAAACCTATCCATGTTGCATTTGAGGAACACAATTTTGGAACATGAGTCCTTGGTCTCGAGTCCCGAGTCGAGTCCCATTAAAAATATTGGGACTCGAGTTTGACTCGAGTCAGAGGGGGGACTCAGTCCGTCTCACGAGTCGATTCCTGGAGTCCAAGTCCCCATCCCTGGTGTGCATGCATGTGTATGTGTCTTTAAAGGACCCTGTCTCCTAAGGATACCCCTATTTGTAAAAGGGGCTCTATGGACAGGGGAGAGGAGGGCATTTGATTTCAGAAAAAACCTTCAGGCAGAAAGATTCAAGGGGGTGGGGCAGCAGGAGGTGAAGCACCTGTGGGCAAAAAGCCAGCTAATCCAGGGGGATCAGATACAACAGAGATCATTATGGCCTCTGTACCTTTATTTCGGCAAGTGCCATAGACAGCAGGATGGCAGGGCAGATGGCCTCCCAGAGATTTGGGGCTCCAGCCCAAGTGGGCTGCTCCCTAACTCTGTCTCTGGGAGAATAGAAAAGTGACTTAGGAGTGTGAGTTTATGTACACATGTTTGTGTACAAAAAAAGGAGCCCAACTTCCAAGGATGTATTTTGTTGGGATGTCAGTCAGAGTAACTGAGTTTGCCTTCTTGTCTATGCTGCTCATTCATGTAGTCCACTGATAAGGGCTGAAGCAGAGACTTCTTGCAGCTGGCCCATAACTAGGGCATTTCTCTCCTTTGGAGAGTCCAGATAGAGCACTCAAGACCATTTCTATTGCACTACTTTCCAGTAAGTGAGGTTAAGCTACGTTCAGGTGATTTTAGCATTCTATGTTTTCTGGGATGATGATGATGATGATGATGATGATGATGATGATGATGATGATGATATAGCACCCTCAGTATACATGCTGCTTTACAGAGTACAAGCAGGCAGGTTATGGCCCTGAGGAGCTTACCATCTAAAATTCGACAAAGGGGAAACAACCGAGAGGGGAAGGGAGTGGCGGGGGGGAGGAGGGAAGCAATATATCATTGTTTCATCTATAATAATGTTTTTACCCAAGCTCTCAAGACAGGGCAGTATAAAAAAAGAAAATAATTGAATTATGAAAACTGAGGCAGAACCATCACCTCTCCTTGTGTCAACGAGCACAACACACCCTAATATAGGTAACATCAGGTGTATGAATGGCCTAACACAAAGATTCATAATCGCATCAACATATCTATGTGGAAGTTAATATACTAGTACAAAAGTACAAGTTCTCTCTTTTGCTCTCATATATATATATATATATATATGCTTTCACAATGCAATTCAATTACTTTTTTGGCGGGGAAAAGAAAAGTAGGGTAAAAATAATACCTAAAAATAGTCTCAAACAGTAAATAAATATGTAAATCTTACCCATTTCTTTTCAGTTGCTCAGAGAACTAGATAACACATCAGGCAGGAATTAGCTGCTGACATCCAACCGAAAAACCAATTAGGAATGTCTGCCTCCTATAAAAAATACAAATGGTTTCCTTAAGAAAATGGTAATTGATATGTTTGTGACAAGCGAGGGAAAAATGGATTCTAAGGTATAGCATCCAAGCAAATGTCAAAGACCGTGGTTAATCAGACTGGCAACTTTATAAAACAAAACAGTAAACTTGGTAAGTATTTGCTTAGTAGAGGCTAATGATCTTTTTAGGGATAATCTAAACAAAATTTTGTACCCAAACAGACCTGTAAAACTAAATGGACCTCCATAGAAGCCCTCCCAGTCTCTCCTGCAGGGTCCAGTGATGTTGACTATCATCACTAATAATTTGGATCAGGGGCAACTGACTTCTTAAGCATGGGAGAAAATATACCTTTATCTTCAGAAACTTAGTCATTTACAAGAAAGCAACAGAATAAAATGCAGCATAAAAAGCACCTGGATCCTTGTTTACAAGTGACTAAAAATACCTGAAGTCCTGTCATTCAGAATTACCAGTCTCTACATGCTGTAAAATTCCTGTTGAAATTTATTTATTCTTTTATTGATTTGCTGCATGTTTATACTGCCTTTCTGCCAATGTACTCAAGATCATTTACAATTTAAAACACTGGGAGAAGGAAATACAAACTACATAGGGACAACCAAGTCTTTTTTTCTGTACAATGTCCCTGGAAAGGAAGCTGATAGGATGTCATTCATTTCCATTCCCAGGATCATTTGAGGTTTTTCAACTGCGGTGACCTGGCAGCAGTAGTACAGCTGTTAGCTTGCCATTGCTTAATTAATAAAAATAAAATAAAATAAAATAAAGAGCCCCCTTCTCTCCACAGCTGATTAGCAGCTCTCATGCTTTCCTCACCACACCTCTGCAGCCACCTCACAAATTGAGATATGGTGCAAAAAGATTTGGAGCAATAGCCCCACACAGGCCAGCCAGCCTTTACCAATGCCCCTGAATTTCACTTTTGGTTACATTTTGATGACAGATGTCAAGTCTCAGGCAGGAAGTTCTTAATTCTTGAAGATTATGTAAGTAAAACTCTGTGTGTGAGTGTGTGAGCAAGCCAGAGACTGCAAAAGTCGCTTGAAAGACACATTTAAAAACCCCAAGATTGGGATAGCTCTTTTGAATAGCTGGGCAAATTAGCAACCAAATTAAATTTAATAAGGACAAACACAGGTAGAAAAGAGAAACCAATCAGATAAGTATAAGATGGGGGAATTGGCTAACCAACAGATTTATTAATTATTAATATTGTTTTAATAATATTAATTGTTAACATTTTATTAATTGTTAATAAACATTGTGTATTATTAGTGCGGAGTGCTTACCCTAGCATGCATAGTGCTTTCATATAAAAGTTATTCTGTTTGCAGCTCTTTCCACAAACACTCTTGTCTATAATTATTTCAGCCCTTTTCCACACATCACTTCAAACATGTGATGTGGAGGCAGGAGCAGCAAGATGCTGTAACCGCTCACATCTTCAGTAGATTCTGTGGATAGGGCCTCTGCGTATACAACTGTACACTCTTAGCATTCTCTCCCCACAACCAGGAAGTTCCCAGTCATAGGAAGAGAACCCTATGCACCTATAGTAACGTACATGTAGGCTGTATGCACACAATCCTCTGAATATGTGGCTGTTGAAAGGGGTGGGTAGTGTTTTCAATCCCATGAGTTGGATCCAGATATGCGCTCACGGAGGAGCTGTAGCAGCCACACAGTTCTGCAAAAACATTACACCAACAGTAGCGCAACATGCACAGATTGAAATCTGGCCTGGAAGTAAGAGCACATGCATTGGGCAAAGCACATAGTACAATACATTGTGCGATGTTGCACCAGAGCCTAGTGCTCATGGAACCCAGCATGTTTGTTCAGGATCCTACAGTTAGCAGGAATATCATGCAAAGTGTGTGGGGGGGGGAGGTCTTATATGTCCTGTTTATGGTGGTACTGGGAATAGTTCCAGGGAACCAGACAGGGTCAAGTCCAAAAGCCCGTATGCAGTCTAAAGTCAAACACAGGGAGAGCTGGCACAGCAGGAAAATACAAGGCAGCCATCAGGGAACCAGTACTCAGACATCGGTTTGAGTTACACAACAAGCCAGAGTATAAGTTGAGTATGGGTTGAGTGTGGGTTGTCATTGAACCATGGGTTGTTCTGTTGTGTGAACCCAGTTATACTCACAAACCATAGTTTGTTAACCATGAATAACCCACAGTTCACAACTCAACAACAAAGCACAGGTTCTCTTCATAGGTTTCTCATTATTAACAAACCATAGTTTGTTAGCTGGCTGGGTTCACACAACAGCCCATACTAGCCACATCATGTGAACCAGGTGATTGTTCCAGCCCCTAGTCCTCAAACGAAGGCCCGCCGGGTCTTTTCATCCGGCCCGGCAGCCGATCTAGAGACTCCTTGCGAGGGAAGGGGAGATGGGGCAGCTGAGCCAGTGGCGGGGCATGAACAGCGCCCGTCCTCCTCCCCTCCCGGCGGCGGCTGGTCAGTGGGCTCCAGCTGTACCTGAGGCGCCACGCCATGGCAGGCGGTAGTTGCTGCGGAGCCGGGCGCCGGGCAGCATGAAGGAGGCAGCACAGGGGAGCCGAGGGCCGCCGCCGGCTGAGCCACGGCAGGGCCCTGGGGGCGGCCGCTGGGCGCAGGCGCTGCTGGCCATGGAGCTCAACCTGCTGGTGCTGCTCTTATCGGCAATGGCCTTTGGCATGACGCACTGGTGCGAGGGGACGCAGCGGGTGCCCAAGCCCACCTGCAGGCCCCAGAAGTGCACCAACTGCCTCGACTATGGCTACGACGACGCGGCGGGCAACGAGACAGCCGCCAACGGCTACTATGACGACGCATCCAACATGGTGCACTACAGCTGGGAGACGGATGACGACTGCTTCCTCTTCAGGAACTTCCACGCCGGCATCTGATGCTCCTGGTGAGTCGCGGCTGCCCGAGTGGGGAGCGCCAGCCATGGGTGCTGCGCTCCGCTCCGCTCCGCACCGGGGTGGGCGCCGGGGAGCTCCTCTCAGTCACCTCTGGCCCAGTGGGACCGGCCCTGATGCCTGCAGGGCTAGCCACTCTAACCCTGTGGTGCGGGGGGGGGGCAACTGCGCCCCATATTCTGGCCTCCACACTCGGCTCTACCGCTGCCCCGCTCACCCCAAGCGGCAGAACCCGGAGCTGGTGTGGCCCAAGATCTGGGGGGACGGAGTGCAGAAATTCAAACAGCACCCCCCGCCCCACACACCCTGGCCCCCCTTATGGTCCATGGAGGAGTCAGGAGGGGTCGTGGCTCCGTGGAGCCCCCCCCCCAGTCTCTGTGTTTGTACTTTTAAGGCTGTGATCCTTGTATTGTTTTTTCCTGTTTCTTTGCACTACAAATAAGATATGTGCAGTGTGCAAATCAAGCCTTTCTATTCTGTTTGTGCTTTTAAGGCTGTGATCCTTGTATTATTTTTTCCTGTTTCTTTGCACTACAAATAAGATATGTGCAGTGTGCAAATCAAGCCTTTCTATTCCTTTTTAAAATGTATTTCAATTTTAGACAGCAAAATAATTTATAATTAATTTATTATTAATTGAATAACTTTCCATTTAATCAAGTAAAAAAAAAGGACCCCGGTCCTTTTTTTTTTTTACTTGATCCATTCGTTCATTTTTTTTTTCAAACTATAGTCCGCCCCCCCCAACAGTCTGAGGGACAAACTGGCCCCCTGTTTAAAAAGTTTGAGGACCCCTGCCCTAGTGCCTGGAATTTAAGCCTGAGCCTTCAAAGCCCCACCTAGAGCACAGCTGCGGGCCATCAGTGCCATCTGAGAAAAGGTCTACTCATTAGCAGGGCCTTGTGCATGGGTAGCCTTTTACTCACAAGGAGTCCCTATACCTCAGGTGGGCACTTCGGCATCTGGAAGCTAGCTGAGCCTTGACCTTTAGACAACTGTGTTCCCTGGGGCTAGGTGGCCATTCAGCATCTGCCACTGAGTGCTGAGAGGGGGCTGGCTAGGTCTTGATGGTTAGGGTCAATGGTTGTCTCCCCCACAGGCCCAGGCAGGATCTCCCTGATCAGTCTCAAGATCCCCCAACACAAGCAGCTCCTCTGTGATACTTGGGTCGGGAGGATCCCAGTCATCCTCCTCCAGAGTGGGCATGTCATCACTCAACATGCCTTCTGCTTGCATATGATGGAATCTGGATCCAACCCCGTGTCTCCATTGATTTATTTATTTATTTGATTGATACCCTGCCTTTCTATCGAAAAATGGCACTCAACACGGCTACACAGAGACATTCAACATAACATATGAGGACCAACTTCCCCCCACAGTAACCCTTTTCTTTTTTTCTCTTCTCTCTCTCTCTCTCTCTCTCTCTCTCTCTCTCTCTCTCTCCCTTTCTCCATATATATATACAGTATACACACACACACACCCCTACCTACCTACCTGATTGACTCAAGCTGTGTTTTATAACTTGTTAATTGCCTGCTGGTATATCACAATGCTTTCCTAAAATATATCTATCAGCAGCAAAGGCATGGATTGCTGGGCAAAGTGTTTAACCTGAGCCCACATTCCAAACACGCCTGACTATAATTCTAGGAAGGAGAAACAATTTAATACTATTTAGATCTTGTTCACATAACTCATTCCTCACTGCTGTTTGCCTTACAGAGGCATTGTCATCCCAAGCACCATATTCCATGCACGCATAATTAGCTTGGACTTTCAGGCCAAGGAGGTAAAGTCTACCTGGTCGACAGTGGCCATCAATCTCTGACAAACAAAGCACACATGATCTGCCAGTTTCAAAGAACGTCTATGCTGGGCCCTGACATAGTATCATAGTATCATAATATCAAGATACTATTTCGTGATTTTAAGCATTGAAGCACATCTGCTTCTGAGTTCATTGTGTTTGAACATGAAACTGCTCTGATTGATGATGATGATGATGATGATGATGATGATGATGATGATGATGATGATGATGACGAAGACAAGGGAAGATGGTGTCCAATTTTAACGGTAAAGGGGGTATGAAGGGAAGGGAAAAGAAGGCCCAGGAAGGTAAACCATGCATAGGGAGGATTGATTCTGCACTTATCTCACCCACACACTGCTTTTGCTGCCTACTGATTGGGGGCAATCCTATTTTTCATCACAGGGAACTGCCACCATGAGGCATGGTTTAGCCTGCAGCCTTTTTTCTGCGATGTTTCACTTTCAGAATTATTTTTTTCCTTGCACAAGTGCTTTTTTCAAGAAGTGTGTGGAGGAAGGACAGTCGAGTGAATCTGGCTGTACTCAGAAGTTCAAAATCATTAGCTATGCCTCAGCATTATGAGGAGGACTGTATAAGAACCTAGCAACATTAAGAATTGGTGCCTGAGTTTTGTTGTTTTCCTTTCCGCTCCCCGCCCCCTCTTCCTTCTGTATCATGTCTTTTTATATTACAAGCCTGAAGGCAGGGACTGTCTTGTTTTTATTGATTTGTAAGCTGCTCTGGGAACCTTTCTGGCTGAAGAGTGGGGTATAAATGCTTTAAATGAATAAACAAAGGACTTAAAAACCATGGCAGTTAATGTGTTAGCGCTGACCGGGGTCAATAAAAGGCGAACATTTCCAGGATTAATACAATAGCCTCGATGAAGCTCCACAGAACAGCTTTCAAAGCCCAGACAGGCAATTTAGAGCCATTATCTACTCCAGATAAAATGATATGTATAAATGCAGTCTACCCCTCAAGAAGATACGGAGAACCATTTTGCCCCTAACTATGAAATCGCCATTAGGGCGCCTCCATAAGGCAGTCAGTTCCACCA
Organism: Shinisaurus crocodilurus; assembly: GCA_021292165.1. Classification (NCBI taxonomy): domain Eukaryota; kingdom Metazoa; phylum Chordata; class Lepidosauria; order Squamata; family Shinisauridae; genus Shinisaurus; species Shinisaurus crocodilurus. The sequence goes on from CM037876.1 coordinate 35,033,990, forward strand.
TTCTGTTGCCCCAAATTACATCCAATTCTTTTCTGCTGCTATTTTTGGCCAGTGTGGTTTACACTCAATTTTAGACACATTGAATTTATTCTGCTCTGGCTTCACTGTGCGACAATAACATGTGACTGAATCTCTGTACCTTCCCCCTAAAATAAACAAACTGTAGATGACTAGTCCAATATGATAATAATCAGCATGGCGTGTGTCTGGGCTCTGAGCATTTGTTTTCCATGTGCATTTCCTTTAAATGTCAAATATTACATTTCCAGCATAAAATGCTGTTACCCAGACATGAGATTCTCATGGCATTGTGGACTAATTCTTCATCAAGGAGGGCACCAAGCAAGCAAAGTTTAAATATAGCTTTTAATGCTCAGCACAATCATGTATTGGGAATTGCGACTTCATTTGTTGCTTACATATATATTCCTCTGTTGTGTGTATGGGCCCACCAATTTCAAGTAGGATATTGTCCAGAGCAAGCATGGCCAACTGGTAGTCCAAGAACTTCACCCAGCTCATGTCCTGGAGGCTCCATGGTTCAACAGCAGAGCATTCACTTGCATGCAGAAGGTCCCAGGTCCCATTCATTCCTAGCATCCCTAGAAACAGATCAACATTGCCTGGGACCTTGGAGCGTTGCTGCCAATCAGAGTAGACCAATGATACAGCTCAGTATAAGGCAGTTCTATCATTGGTCCATTCCATCAGCCCCCCTCTACCCATCCCCTCACCACATTGCCTGTATTTTTGAGGGCCTTTGGCATGACACCCACAATGGACCCCTCCCTCAGTGACTCTACCTTCTCACTGCCATTGTCACCAGCTGCTATTGCTCCTCATCCTCTTTCACATCATTGCTATCACTCACTCGTTTGACAGGCAGAGAGCCAGCGAGCAAGTAGGCAGTGGCATCTACTGCCATACCCTCCAACATTTCACAGATGAAAATAGGGACACACACGTGGATTTGTAAGAGGTAGGGTTAAGCAACATGAAGGTGTGATCGAGAGGGCGTGGCCAGGCAACATGAGGGCGTGGCCAAGGGTATGGCCGGGCAACCAAAGGGCATGGTCAGGTACAAAAGTTATTAGAGGAAACACACAAAATCTAATATATTATAATTATTACATTATTATATTATACATTATTTTATAATATTTTATTAGTGGCTTTTGTAAAAAAAAATTACCTTAAACCTTTAATTGTTGATATCTGGTGTTTTTCATGGGGGGGGGGCGGTCAGTGCTTGTAGGGCAATCTCTTTCTTCTTGTTTTAAAATTGTCAGGATTGGTCCTGGCATTTTCAGGGCAGTTGGAGAAGGAGAAGAAAAGAAGGAGATGCGGAGGAATGGGAGCTTTGGGGTGGGGGGAAATACAAAAAGGACACATTGGGGTTTTGAGCCCTTTCAGCGTTTTGCTCCTCCAACACCTCTACAGCTCTGGTTTTTAAGCACAAGGAGTAACTTTCAGGGGCTGAACAGCTTTGTTGCTGTTTGTTACTGCGGAAAGGCCCCAGTTTAAAGCACTTTTTGTGTTCTATTCACACAATTTAGATGTAAATAAACACTTAAACTGGAATAATCTTACAGAATTTAACTAACTTGAATTAAGTTAAAACAAACGGTGCAATCCTACGCACAGTTACTCAGAAGTAAGTACAAATGTCTTCAATGGGTCTTACTTCCCCGGGGGGGGGGGCTGGTCAGAGGCAGCAGGTAGAGCTCACACACATCCTCGGTCTGATCCCTTCCTGCTTATTGGTGCCATGGGCAAAATCACAGATAAGCTAAATAGCTTGTGGGAGTGGGAGGAGGCGGGGGGGGGCAACTGGAGGGTATGTCTGCTCCTCCTTTTTACCACCACCATTGCGTGGGCCAGAGTGAGAGGCGGGTGCACAAACAGGTTGCCATGGTGAAGAGGAGGAGCAACTCCGGGGAGCTGTTGTCAGTGGGGCCCTGCTGGGGTGTGGGCTCTTGGCAGGTGCCCGACCATGCCTAACCTTGACCTGGGCCGGCCCCGCTTCACCACTTTGGAAGCAGGAGGCACAGCTACCGGTCTGGCAGGGCCTAACCCATTGGGAAATGAGGCTGCCTCAGTGATCTGCTGTAGGAAAACCAACAGCTGTAATGCTGAAAAGGTTCAGGCCTGAATGAAAATAACTCCATTAACTCATACTTGAAAATGTTCCTGCTATTACATTTCTTCACCCAATGGCTCCTGCAAGGATAATGAGACTGTGGAACCAGACTCTTGTGTGCGCGTGAGAGAGAAAGAGAACGGACAGAGAATTCTTCCTCTACTACTTCCCTGCTAAAAATGTATGGGAACTGATATCTAAATGCACTAATTCCCTTAAGTTGTATAACTTATTTATACCTGAACGCTAAGCAGGCCATTTTAAATGGAAGGGGCTGCCTTAATGGTTCAACACTCTCCATTTCTCACATTATTAACATAATTAATTTCTGATCCAACTCCTGCTTGTCTCCATAGTGAATGCAATCAGATTATATAGGCAGGGGGAGTAACAACAATCCATTACAGAACAGATAAAATCTGCTCATTGACCACTGCCCCTGTGGATCCTAGCCAAGGGATAAAACCACAGGAATCCCTATTTGTTTGTTTACCAGAAGCCAGATTAATTGTACATACACATATGGCCTCCCTTTATGGGCCAATATCCACACATGTGTGGATGAAGAGCCATAAATATGTCAGCAGTGTGGGGCTCCCAGTCCCTTTTTAAAAAATGTAGAATAGAGTGAACATCTCCAGAAGCATGCTGAAGTTTCCCATTCTTACTTCTTCCTGATTGAAGAAGCCATGTGGTTGAGTAGCCCTTGTGTCAAAATCTATTCCAGTCATGTGCTTTGCTGACCGACCGTGTGATTTTGTCACAATCTCCCTGTGCTTGTAGGGACATCTTTTTGTAATTTCCGAATGTATGGTTGCTTTAAGATTTGCATTGAGTGACACTGGCAGGGTCTAAGAATTCCCATCTTCCCACTATGGCCCTACTGCCGGCTACTTAGAAATTGGACTCATACATAATCACAGAAATAGCAGGGGGGGGGAAGCTATTCACCCACCTAGAGGAGCTGATGGTCTGATCCTATGAACACAGAAGTAGTGGTGTATGGGATTTCGTGAAAGTGTCCAGTGCTGGCTCCAGCTTTCTGAGGGCCCTTGGGCAAGATACCCTCAATGGGGCCCCCTTCCTCAGTGAGTCTACCTTCTCACCACCATGGTCACCAGCTGCTGCTTGCTCCTCACCACCTCTTTCTCATCATTGCTGACCACTTGCCTGCTTGACAGCCAGCCAGTCAGTGAGCAAGTGGGCAGTAGCATCTACTGCTCCTCCTCAGCACTACTATTGTCCTGGCCAGAGCGAAAGGCAGGAGAACAAGCAGGCTGCAATAGTGAAGAAGAAGAAGAAGAAGAAGAAGAAGAAGAAGAGGAAGAGGAAGAGGAAGAGGAAGAGGAAGAAGAAGAAGAAGAAGAAGAAGAAGAAGAAGAAGAAGAAGAAGAAGAAGAAGAAGAAGAAGAAGAGCAAGTCCAGGGAGCTCTTGTGAGTGGGCCCCTGCTGGGGTGTGGGCCCTCAGCAGGTGCCTGACCGTGCTTACCCTTGACACCGGCCCTGAAAGAGTCCTTGCATTATGTAAAGGGACTACTAGTCTTAAAGCATACCCGTGTTTTCCCGAAAATAAGACACTGTCTTATATATATATATTTTTGCTCAGAAAAACACACTAGGTCTTATTTTCGGGGTAGGTCTTTTTTCAAATTGCCCTTTATGCCACCACCAGCCCTGGGAATGATCACAACTAGGTCTTATTTTCGGGGTAGGTCTTATACTTTAGCAATTCCCAAAAATAGTACTAGGTCTTATTTTGGGGTAGGTCTTATTTTCGGGGAAACAGGGTACCTAACGGTTAGTATCCAATAGTCAATATTGGCATTGCTGAGCCTCCTCCAGCTCAGTTGCCCAATGTAAAAACCATTGGACCACCCCGGATACCCTCACCTTCCCTTTTGAATGTTATCTAGTGGACCCTGGGTTGTGAGGTGGGGAAGTTTAACTTTTTCTATCTGCCACGGTCCCAACAAAAGTCTCCTTGTTGAAGCTGCTATATTTACATTTCATGGGAAGCTCCCATTGGCAAACAGCAGCTTCAGAGAGGTGATTTGTGCCAGGACTATGGCAGGGAGAGAGTGGCCCGTTCTCACATTGCAACAATCTTGGTTTGCTAAACCATAGCTTGTTGGGAATGATGTGGTTTGTTCTTGGGTTACGTGTATAGCTTGTGTCATACCCCTCCCCTCATGGGGCCTTCTTTTTTGCCCTCCTTTTGGAGCTGTGGGTGTGTTTTGGAGTTATCTCTCTATAAGCCTTACCTTTACAACTCTCACACTATCCCTGGGATTTATTATCCTCACCTTATGTTAATAAACGCCTTTATGTTTTCTCTGACAATATGTAAAGCACTGCTTCTCACACAGGTTGCTTTAACAAACAAAGTGACATTTATTTAAACTACATAAGTTTCTTGAAATAAGTTCAATACGTAAGTTTCAGTTAATACTATTTAATCCCCTATCGTATTCTATTTCTCAGTTCATCCTCACCATCTGTTCACGTTAATAATTCCTGCACTCACTAACTCTGACTACTGTCTCTGATCAATCTGACTCTCTAACCAAACTCCTAACTAACTTAATCTGCCTCCCACAGCACACACACTATACTCCCCCTTCATTCTCTCAGCCAATCAGCTCACATATGCAAATCCACCATTCTTCCTGCCATCATTTCTCACTCACCATAGACTTACCTACCATAAAATATAGAGATGCAAGAGGAATACCTACCTGTAGCCATAGAGTCATAACAGGAACACATTACTATACTTACCATATATACACATACTAATTTACACACAATATCATAACATCAGAGGTTGTTCCTCCCGCAACAACCTACAATCCCAGGTTTAGATGTCATGGGCAACAACCCAGGGATGGAGCATCTCTGGGTTATTTAGCTCAGCAGGAGGCAGCAAGCATGTTCGCTACCACTTGTTCACGGCTACCCAGGGCTTGTTTAAACCTTGGATAGCTGTGGTATGCAAACCAGGCCAAAGGGTTAAACTCCCTCATGGTTCTGTATCTTCTCAGGCTTTGCAGTGGCTCCAATTTACCTAACCAAAAAATATCATATTAATTGCATTTGTGCAATTAAGGTCACATCTAGTTTTGCCCTCTGTATAATGGCAGCTTGCTGACCACATAGCTACAACAGAGATAACAAAAGACGGAGAGCTTTTCTACATGAGGCTGTTAATAAGCTGTTAATCGCTGTATCTGCTTTTGGTCTCGTCGCAGAATTGAGATCTGAGCACTACACAAAGAGTGTTTCCTGCTGTTCTGCTACATAACCTCTAGGTTTATGTACTTTCTGCACTGTGGTATAGTGGAATAGGGCAAATACAAAAGTGGGGGGGGGGAAACAGTTTCTTTTGCTTTCACAATTAAATGCTGCATTTTCCCTGCTCTAAAAAAAACCTCACCGAAAGTGCTCCTAAGACACAGAAGTGAATCTGGAGGGTGCGGACATCATCTAAAGAACCTGTAAAGAACCATGAGTGATGAGTGCATGATAAAAAAATGCCTCATGCAGAAAAGCCCTGAGGCACACAGAGCACTCCTCTCCACCATGCAAAGGATGTTATGCATGATAAAGCCTTCCTCATAGATACCCAATTCATGGAGGAGAAGGCTATCAATGGTTACTGGTCCTGACTGACTGTATGCTACCTCCAATATCAGAGGCAGTATGCACAACTATGTACACCAGTTGCTGGGGAACATGGGTGTGGGAGGGTGCTGTTGCACTCATGTCCTGCTTGTGGGATCCCATGGGTAGCTGGTTGGCCACTGTGTGAACAGAATGCTGGACTAGATGGACCCTAAGTCTGATCCAGCATGGCTCTTCTTATGTTATCATGTTCTTACATGGATGCCCACCTCCACTAGAACAGAGCCACCACTCCAGTTAGTTCTTGTTTCAGAAAGTTTACACTGGGGGGGCGGGTACATAACTGATTAAAATTGGAGTGGGGGTCACAAGGTAGGGCTTCTGGATTTAATTAAGGGCTTGCATAATTCAAGCAGTGGAATGGAGTAGTGATGCTACAGGAGACATTTGGGCACCTGTAGTTTTGCCCCGGGGAGTTCTTTTATTTTCTCTTTCTAAGGAAACACAGCTGTAGAGACGGCAGTCTGTTGTGGAAACCAAGCTACAAATCACTATTTACACACACACACACACACACACACACCTACTGCTTCTTCTGCTACAGGAGAAACTGATGGGTACCAATAAATATTTTGCTGTGGGAGAAAAGGAAAATGCTGCTTGGGAGAGGTGATTTTTAGCCAAATATTGGGTTGAGAGGAAAACATTAAGAAACCCTTTCTACCCTGCCTGCACCAATCTTCCACTGCAGATTGCAGCCTTTAAAAATGCATTTTATTAAAAAGAAAAGAAAAAACAGAAAGAGACTATATTGGGGGCAGGGGGACAGACTACATGCAACTGAGCATCACATGTAGTTTGACCCCGATGTGTCTGGGATTCTTCAGAACAAACCTCATGTGATTGGCTTCCATGGTAGAAGGACTATTTGGAAACAGTCCTCTGTTTTTCTTAAAAGCTCTAACCGCATGCTGCCACACATGTTCATGTTCTGAAAAGAGAACACAAAACTCCTGATGCTTATGCAATGGATATATTTCTTGAGCTTTGATCTTTCTCTGCCTAAATTTTCCAGGGTTGTTTTCAAAAGCACTTGTCCTTTGTCTCTCCTTACCCATTTGTCAAACATAATTTCAGCTCAGGGGGCAGCCAATGCCTCCTGGACAAATATATTTTTTTGGTAATGTTCCTTTATACAAAAACAAAAAACTGCTCGTAACACTTTTTTGTTATTGGTTTGGGAGTGACTGTTATCCATTGTCCCACATATGGGGCGCTGAGTAACTACTAAGGGCACAATCCTATGCATGTTTAGACAGAAAAAGTCCTAGGACTCCCAGCGATGCTGGTTTTTTCTGTCTAAACATGCATAGTTATTTTGACCCTTCCAGATCTCAGAAAAGGGCTTCAAAAAGTCTTGATATTGTTGAACATAAGTGAAGACATAGACACAGTTTTAAGGTCTGGTTTTAAGCTGTGGTTTCCATGAACCCTCCTCCAGTCTCCAAACACAGGGACAGCATATATCCTACACAGTTACCGGTAGTACCCACAAAGTACAGCATTATAATATTCCATTATGTATTTATGATTGCATTTATATCCTGCCTTTTTGCCTCAGTCATTTGAGCCAATGAATGGCATCAAAATCATATGCATGTCTACTCAGAATGACATCCCACTGAATTCAGTAGAGTTTAGTCCCAGATAAGTGTGCATAGGATTACAACTTCAGTTTTAAATACCCTAATAGCCGGAGGAATACAATAACCACCTTGGATAACGTGGTAAATATAAGGCTCAGACCTCATTGTGTCTAGCTGTACTGGGCTAAATTAGGTTTTTTTCTAAAGCGGCACCTCAGTTATGAAGTTCTCTCCCTGAGGAAAACTAGCAAGCACCATCTCTTTGCCCTTTTAAGTGTGTTTTGAACATGTTTTTATTCAGAAAGACCTTTATAAGTCTGTGGTTGTTTTTTTTTTAAATCTCTCTCTCTCTCTCTCTCTCTCTCTCTCTCTCTCCCCCATATATGCTACTGACTGGCTTTTATTCATCCTTTTAGCTGTGCTCTTTTTATTATACAGTCATGCCTTGGATTGAGAGCATAATTCGTTCTGGAAACATGCTTGTAATCCAAAACACTCTTATATCAAAACAAATCCCCCAAAAAAAATTTGTACAGAGATTTTTAATTTAAGCCGTACTACAGTACTTGTATTGCAAGACGTTGCTTGAATATCAAGTAAAATAAAATTAAATAAATATTTAAAAATTTGCTTGTCTTGCAAAACGCTCTCAAACCAAGTTACTTGCAATCCAAGGTATTACTGTATGTTTTTTAAATTGTTCTTTAAATTGTTAGATATTTTACTATGGGTTTTTTGCAGGGGGTGCGGTGGGGAGCTACCTTTCTAAAAGTTGAGTATAAATCCGTAAAAGCAAAACAAAACATGGCTGCTGGTGTACCACTTGCCATGCTGCCTAGTGGCCTCCCTTACCAAGCTGGCCGAGGTTATCTCGGATGTGGTGTCGGAGGAGTCAAGGATCGTAGTGTTCAGTGACTTCAGTGTCCATGCTGAGGCTGCCTCTTGTCTGGCTCAGGATTTCATGGAACCATGGAGCTGTCTCATGTTGTCATTGGCCCAACTCACAGAGCAGGGCACACCCTTGATTTAGTCTTTGCTCCAGATGATATAATTGGTAGTCTGGCCAGTAGGGATGGTGGTAAGAGGGACCCCATTGTCATGGTCAGACCACTTTGTGGTGAAGTTTGGACTCACAAAAGCAGTTCCCCCCCTGCAAGGGTAGGGGTGCCTTTTAGGATGGTCTGCCCTCAGAAACTTATGGAGCCTGATGGTTCCTGAACGCTCTGAGGGATTTTCCAGCCGATAGAGCTGGCAGTTCTGTCAAGGCCCTTGTTTCTCTATGGAATGGTAGGATACAATGACACGATCAATTCTGAGGGTCCTCTCTGGTGCTGCAGAACCCATTCTCTTCCAGTGGTACTCTACAGAGTTGTGGGCAATGAAACAGGCTGGATGACAGCCTAGAGCACAGGTGGCGGAGGTTTTGCTCCAAAGCCAATCGAACACTGCTTAGAGCACATATAATAGTGTCTACCATATGGTAGAGCAGGCTGCGAAAAAGGCTTATTTTACAGCCTTCATCGCATCCTCAGGTAGTTGCCCAGTGGAGCTCTTCACAGTGGTTCAGAGGCTGCTAAGCCCAGAGGCGTCTCCTCTAAAGCCCTTAGAGCAGTGTTCTCCAACCTTGGGTCCCCAGATGTTTTTGGCCTACAACTCCCAGCATGCCCCAGCCAGTTACGCTGGCTGGGGCATGCTGGGAGTTGTAGGCCAAAAACATCTGGGGACCCAAGGTTGGAGAACACTGCCTTAGAGGCTTGCTGTGATTCTTTTTCATTGCACTTGGAGGATAAAGTCATCCAGCTCCAAAGCCTTTTAGATGCACTGTTATGGCAGATCCAAGTGAAGTGTGTCCAATGCCCCATCCAGCCATGCTTTGTCAGATCAATTTCAGTTAATGCGGCCTCATGATGTGGACAGGCTGCTTGCAGTGAAACGACCAACCCTGTGCCCTCTTGATCCCTGTCCCTTGTGGCTAATTAAGGCTAGCTGGCATGGCTTGACTGGGTAGGTCCAGGGTGTGTGGTTAATGCCTCATTATGTGAAGAAGCATTGCCTGACATTTTTAAGGAGCCTCCAGTGCGACCACTCCTGAAGAGGTCCACCCTGGACCTGAGGATCTGTGAAAACTACTGCCCATTGCAAACACACCATTTTTAGGTAAGGTGATTGAGTTGGGTTGTGGCAGGCAACTGCAGGCATTCTTAGATGAACTGATTATCTATCTGGGTTTAGGCCTGGTTTTGGGATCGAATTCACCTTGGTCACCCTATTGGATGACCTTTATTGAGAGAAGGATAGAGGGAGTGCAATCTTGCTCCTCTTACTCGATCTCTCTGCAGTTTTTGATACCATCAACCATGGTATTAAAATAGGCTTCATAAGATGGGTATTGGGCGCACTGTACTTCAGTGGTTCCATTCCTACCTATGGGGTCAGTCTCAGAGAGTGGTGTTGGGGAAGTGCACCTCAGCCTCCTGACACTTGTGCTATGGGGTGCCGCAGGGCACTATTTTATCCCCAGTACTATTCAACCTCTATATGAAGCCGCTGGGAGCAGTCATCTGAGGATTTTGAGACAGGTGTCATCAGTATGCAGATGACACCCAGCTCTATTTTTCCGTAATAACATCTGAATCAGGTTTGGCCATGCAGGCTCTGGACCAGTGCTTGGATGCAGTGGTGGGCTGGATGAGGGCCAAAATACTGAGTCTGAATCTTGGCAAGATGGAAGCACTGTGGGTGGGTAGGTCACAGGTCTGGGAAATAGGTCAGTTTCCTGTTCTGGATGGGGTTCCACTCTTCCTGAAGGAACAGGTGCTTAGTTTGGGGGTATTCCTGGATTCATCCTTGTCACTTGAGGCTCAGGTGGCTTCAGTGGCCAGGAGTGCCTTTTGCCAGCTTTGGTTAGTATGCCAACTACAGCTGTTCCTGGACCATGATAGTGTAGCCACAGTGGTAAAGGCATCAGCTATGCTTTGTAGCGCACAGTAACATGTACAGTTTTATTGCTGATTAATTATTTTATTGTTATATTTATTGTTGTTTTGATGCCATTGTATTTTATGTTCACCGCTTTGATACCTCTGTGGAAAGTGGTACACATAAACTTGATTAATAAAAATACAGTAATACCTTGGATTGCAAGTAACTTGGTTTGAGAGTGTTTTGCAAGACAAGCAGATTTTTAAATATTTATTTAATTTTTTTTTACTTGATATACAAGCGACGTCTTGCAATACAAGTACTGTAGTACGGCTTAAATTAAAAATCTCTGTACAAATTTTTTGGGGGGATTTTGTTTTGATATAAGAGTGTTTTGGATTACAAGCATGTTTCTGGAACTGAATTATGCTCTCAATCCAAGGCATGACTGTATAAAAAGAAATGCCAGTGGATTTTCGATATTAAATCCTTAAACAGTGTACTGGGGGGGGGGGGACTCCACATGGAGTCACATTCCTAAATATCACAAGCCTATTCATAAAAAAATATTTTCTTAGATGGACATCCTGACTTCCCACAGTGCAATCTAAAAAGCAGCTAATAAATATAAAATTCAGATTTTTCTGATTAACAGTACAATCCTACATGCATTTACCTGGGAGTAAGCCCCATTGAACTCAGTGGGACTTACTTCTGAGTAGACCTGTATAGAACTGTAAAAATAACAAAGTCCTTAGTCATGTCAGTGTATGGTTTCTGGTGACTGAGGGGCTTATTTTGGTTTGCATAGGCTGAGTTTCTTAGGGCACAATCCTATGCAAGTTTAGACAGAAAAAAGGCCTACGACTCCTAGCATGCCTCAGCCAGGTTTAATATCCTGGGTTGTTCTGAAGCCGGTAATCGTGCTTTCCCCCTTTGGATGAAATGGGAAACTGTGGTTAATTTAAGGCTTCCTGGTTTGTTTGCTCACAGCATGAAGGGTCAAGATATACAGTAATTGTCTGAACACAGCCAGTACTAGATTCATAGATTCACAGATCATAGAGTTGGAAGGAGCCTACAAGGCTATCGAGTCCAACCCCCTGCTCAATGCAGGAAACTAGAGGAGGGGTCTCCCATCCAAGTAACAACCAGGCCTGACCCTGCTTAGCTTTCCACGCTCAGACAAGCTGAGCCAGCGTAAGCCACAGGCCTGTATGAGCAGCAGAGGGATCTCAAGGCATTTCAAGAGGCTCTCCAGAGCGGCCATTTTTGCCCAGGCCTGAGCCTCTGGAGTAACAAGTGAGCGCCTTAGTGAGATTTCAATTCTATTTTCTAATAGTGCTTTTGCGGGCTGGGAACGGATTGTTATCTTTGAAGTCTCACAAAGGATGGCATTTTAATTTGCACCACACCCACCACAACATGGTGTGCATGTTTCTCATTTGCCAGCTGTCTTAAACCAGGCTTGTACTGATAACTTAAACGTAAGGGATAAGCTCTACAGCAAACTGCAATACAATTTAGCTTGTCGATCTTCTTCAGCCAATGGTCCTCAGGTCCGTTCCAGTCCAAAGACGATGACTTCATGATGGGCCTTTTCAAATTGATTAGGTGCTAAATTCTATTCTTTCTTGTCTCTGGCAAAAAGCAGAGAGTTCTGAACTCCACATCCCTTCATTTGTTAGAGGAAAGCATTAATAAAGCTGAAGACAGACATGAGTTGAACTTGAAAGTGATTCTCATCCTGTAGGGTATAGATGTACACATTTCTTTTGTCCCATGGTCACCTCTGACCAAACAGGTTTTTGGAACAGTACAAAAACTGGGAAAACCACAAAAGGATTGGTGGTTGGGGGAAGGGGGTGAAGCCAGGGGAAGGGGGCAGAGCCAGAGGAAAGAGGCTTGGCCATCTGGGGAACTGTGGATGGCCAGACTGGGGCTCCATGCCTGAGGTCCTCCATGCCTCACATACTATGAGCAACAGTATCTTCTACCTTCCGCTGTCCTGGGGTGGAGACAGACCCTGTACAGAAATTAAATGGTTCACTGTGCACATGTTGAAATTGAGATATTAATGGGTCCACCAGGATCGATTATTAGGGAAATTGCTGGAGTGGCATATTCTGCTGAAGGGGGAAGATCAGTTGTAGATTCATATAGCTGGTGTGTGGATACTGTCATTATATGGTTTAATCACTAGGTGACACTAGACTTAGTTGTATGCGGGTGGAGTCATGAGTTTCCATTACTCTTCTGTTCTTGTCTAAAGCCCTGTTCGGTTGTTAGGAAAATGAAGACAGTAAAGACGCGAGGATGTTAGCCCCACCCTTTTCCACCATCACTTTCATACATGGAGGATGACATTGTGAAGTGGAGGGCCTCCTGTATCCATGAGAGATCTCCTTGTGGGGCATTAAAAGAAGAATAAGAAAGTCTCTATTGGAATCAACAGAGGCTTCCCCCTTCTTTTAACACTCCCCCCGCATGGTGGGGTGGATTTCAGGAAAAAACAAATGGGGGACCATTTATCCCCCCCCCCCTTCTGGCACTCTATGATCCCAATCTGAATCTGGGCCACATTACACAAAGGAAAAGAAAACTATCACACAGAGCTCCACTATGTGTGATTACCTGAACGTTTAGTTCGGTCCTGTGTGGAAGATCTAAAGGGGAACCTTCACACATGTGGCTGAATTCTCCTTGCAGTTAGAAACCGTGCGTAGAGCAGGATTCCCAGTCACATGGAGGATTCTGAGTGCATTCAGTCAACATGTGAAGATTCCCTCTTTAGACCTTCTGCTCAATGTGTGAAAGTCTGGGGCTACAGATGGCAGGAACAAGTATGTTGGGGCAGTGACTGTCCACAGAGCCTTACTCCTGCCCTCATACATTCTGAGAATGGATGGAGGCAAATGCCTGAACAGGGCATAACTGTTGCCTGCATCTAAATTTGGCCATTTTAGTAATGCTGATATTGATTATTTCCCCTTTTGCTGTTAATCATTTTAATATTTTACAGGGAAGTTTTAGCCTGCTTGTACATTCCAGGCTGCCTGGCATGATTCTCAGAGTGGCAAAAGCTTTTAGCAGCCTCCTGTCATGACCCTCCACTGCGATCCGACTTCTTGCCAATGCAGCTGCCCCCCCCCCACCCATGTGGAAAGAGCAGAAAATGCATTAAAATGATTTCTCGGTTTTCACATTAAATTTAATAAACCTGGCTCATAAGCTCAATGTTATCTTTTCACTGAGGCTGCCCTTCTTCAGCCTCCCCCACCAAAAACAGGAATCTCACCCTAAGAATTTATAGCTAACTTGAAGTGCAGTAATTGCAGAAGCTGAGTATGGAACTCATTTCTTCAGGAGCTGAGAATGACCATGGATTTTACCATCCATTAAATTTAACTACTCCAAATAAAAGTTAAAAATATCCACAGTCCCAAACCCCAAACACATAATTTGCGAGTGAAGAAGAAAAAAAGAATATCCGTGCTTATTTCATGTAATATCTTTGAGGCTCCCAAGACACCATGGTGATAAGTGTGGGTGAAATGCTAAGACAAAAACACATAGAGTCTTCTGTGACATCAGCCCAAAACCGACTCATCGAATGCTAAGGTTTTCCACCACTTGGTTCTCTGTACTGAGAAAATGGCCTGGTCATCTGTATTGAGCAAAGCGTGCTGAGATTCCTCTGTGGCCTGACCCCTTTCTACGCACAGGACCTGGTTTACAGGTGGGCTGTGGCGCATGCGTGCCAGGCAGGGTTTGAATATTCAACGCTGGGATGCAGCTTGTCATGTCGTGCATACCTGGGCAGCGGGGATTGTGCGAGGGTGAAATAGCCCTCATGTAACCCTGTCAAAGATTGAGGCCTACACAGGGTTGAGTTAGTTTGAAGCCTGTAGGCCCAAACATCTCCTGATGGGAGGGGGCATTCATGAGTTTCATTTTCCCCTCATGGAGTTAAAGTTTCCTTTTCAGTGAGAGAAGTCTCCTTTTCCCCCTAATGGAGTTAAGTTTCATTTCCCCAGTTTGAGGTCACTTTATTGTAGCCTCCTAAAGTTGTGAGAGTGTATATAAAGGGGAGGCAGAAGCAGCCGAGGTTAGAGAGAGAAGCTGTGTGGAAGAGAGGTTCTGCAGGCATCAAGAAGCAGAGACAGACAGAGAAGCAGAGTCTGAATATCACTGAAGAAGAACAGCCAGGGCTAGGCTGAGAAGGAATCTCTATTAAGGTTACAGGTGAAAGAGTACCTAGGTTAGAGAGAACTCTTATTATTTCTTTTATTTCTATTTTATACCTGCTTTTTGAAAGTATACAGCTCTATTTGTGTAATTACCTTAAGTTATTGTGAATCTACTATAGTAATACCTTGGATTACAAGTAACTTGGTCTGAGAGCGTTTTGCGAGACAAGCAAAAAAATTTTTTTAAAAAATTGACTTGATAAACGAGCAAGGTCTTGCAAGACAAGTCGTAGGGATGTAACCGCTCGCCTTGAGCGGGCGTAGCGGGCTGAAATCGGCCCCACTCACACCCACCAGAGACTCGCTTTGATATAAGAATGTTTTGGATTACAAGCATGTTTCCGGAACAAATTATGCTCTCAATCCAAGGTATTACTGTATACCAAAATTTACTAAAGTAAACAGTTATTGTTAACTTCAAGTTGTTTGGAGTGTCTTTTGCACCACGCCTAAAGCCTAATCCCACGTTACTGGGAAGACAAGGAAAAAAGGCAGAGAATTAGCATACTGATACAGGAGGGGCTCTTAACACAACAAGCTGCAGCCGGGCATTGAAGATTCAAAATGGCCACCCACACACGCTGGGCATGCACTGCAGCCCACTGTGGCTGACTAAGCCATGGTGGGCTATTCAATCATGTGAACTGGTCCACTGTGAAATAGGGTCTGCTTCAAAGGCTGAACAGAGACTATACACTTTCAACTTTGTGCAGATAGGCATTTCCCATGCAATCAGGAGCACTTCCTTTTGCAGGATTCTCAGTTGCATAGATGGAACTTACATGCATACATCTTGCATGCGTGTAGGCTCTATTCAGATCTTCAGATAAATATGTGGGGGACCGCGCATACAATCCCAATCCCAGCACCTGCCAGGTATTCACCTGAATTGGGCTATTGACAAACTGGTTTCCCAACATGTTTCAAACATAAATGTTAGATTGGTTGAGAGAACAGAGACAGCCTGCTCTTTAGTGGTGCCTCATATGTGGAGAGAAGCCTACTGGCCAACATCCCTGCATTTTCATCAACAAGTCAAGACATTTTTATTGTCAAGACATTTTATTGTTGATTTGTAGCTTATTTTTTCAAACTATTGTCATTGGAATGAAAGCATTTGAATCTGTTTATAGTTTATGTTTTCCCATGATCAGGTTTTTAAAATATGTATTTTTTACCACACTTTGAGTTCTAGAAAGAAAAAAAAGAATATATGTGCTTATTTTATGCAGTATCTTTGAGGCTCCCAAGACACCATGGTGATAAGTGTGAGTGAAATACGAAGACAAATAACGTAAGGGTCTTCTATGACAATGGCTCAAAGCAGAAGACCGACTTACCAGATGCTAAGATGGTGTGTGTGTGTGTGTGTGTGTGCACGCGCATGCGTGTAAATCAAGGATAGCATAGAGTTGGAAGGGGCCTACAAGGCCATCGAGCCAGCAATGCGATGTGGCTGCAAAGAAGGCAAATGCTGTTTTGGGCTGCATTAATAGAAGTATAACTTCCAAATTGCGTGAAGTGATAATTCCCCTTTACTCGGCACTGGTTAGGCCTCATCTTGAGTACTGCGTCCAATTCTGGGCACCACACTTTCAGAAGGACGTAGACAAACTGGAGAGGGTTCAGAGGAGGGCAACAAGGATGATAAAGGGACTGGAAACAAGGCCCTATGAGGAGAGACTGAGAGAACTGGGCATGTTTAG
Source organism: Shinisaurus crocodilurus (assembly GCA_021292165.1). NCBI lineage: Eukaryota > Metazoa > Chordata > Lepidosauria > Squamata > Shinisauridae > Shinisaurus > Shinisaurus crocodilurus. The sequence continues at coordinate 35,050,275 of CM037876.1, forward strand.
CCTTTGGAAGAGGAGACTGAGGGGAGATATGATCGCACTCTTCCAGTACTTGAAGGGTTGTCACACAGAGGAGGGCCAGGATCTCTTCTCGATCATCCCAGTTTGCAGGACACGGAATAGTGGGCTCAAGTTACAGGAACCTAGATTCCACCTAAACATCAGGAAAAATTTCCTGACTGTCAGAGCAATAAGACAATGGAACCAACTACCTAGGGAGGTGGTGGGCTCTCCCAGTCTGGAGGCATTCAAGGCGCAGCTGGACAGCCATCTGTCAGGGATGCTTTGACCTGGATTCCTGCACTGAGCAGGGGGTTGGACTCGATGGCCTTGTAGGCCCCTTCCAACTCTACTTTTCTATGATTCTATGAGTCCAACCCCCTGCTCAATGCAGGGAAATAGAGGAGGGGTCTCCCATCCAAGTAATAACCAGGCCTGACCCTGCTTAGCTTTCCACACTCAGACAAACTGAGCTAGTGTGAGCCACAGGCCTGTTCTACATACTTCTGAAAGAGACTATATTAGTATTATGTTTATGACACTTTGTATTTTAGAGATGTGATTTTGCTTTCTTGTTCAAACTGGATTGTTTATATAAATATTGTAATTATAGCTATTTTAATTTGTTGCTCAGTGATACTTGCCTTCTTGCTTTTAAAACTGGGTAGTTTATTTAATTGTTATAATTGAAACTACCTTTTTCTAATCTGTTGGTCTGTAATAAATTGAGTGAGTGTGTGTGTGTGTGTGTGTGTGTGTGTACGTACACGTATCAAATGGACCTGGCTTCACATGGCCTTACATTGATACAGAGAAGGCATCTGCTGCAGGTAAACATACACAGCTGTCAGTTTTGGACACTTTTCGCCCACCCTGTCTGGGTGCACCCGTGCCTGCTGGCGTCCCTAGGCATGCTCCCTGCCATAGTGCACCCATATTGCCTCATGAGGGAGAGGTCTTCCCACTCCATTCCCCTGATGGGAAGCTGCCCCACACCAGTGGGGAGGGAGCAGGTATTTAATACAGTTCCTCGGCCTAGATAGCTCTTTGTTTCATACAGGGAAGCCTTCAAGCAAACCTACACAGCTGTCAGAGTGCCGGCCGGGCACATGGTGCTTGCTCGTCTGAATGAAACCACACCCACTGGCACCCCTAGGAATGGCCCCTGACAGGTACACCCCCTATAGCCCCTTAAGGGAGGGGTCTGTGCACTCCATTCTCCTGAGGGGGGCTGCCCCACAGCAGTGGCGTAGGGAGTACACATATAACTCTGTCCCTCAGCCTACTTTTCTCCCCTGGCTTCAGATTGTATGGACTGCAAAGATGATGTTATTACAGGTTTCAACCACACATTTAAATTAATTAAAATTGATTAATGCGTTTTAAAAACAAAATGGCCCTATGATCCCCCTAGTATGCATGCAAACTTTCAGATGTCAAGGTTTCACAGACTTGGTGCTATGGCATAGATGGACAGACATATTTCCATCATCATCATCATCATCATCATCATCATCATATACATTACACACACACGCAAGATAATTCAAAATGTTTGCAAACAAACCTCCAAAATATTTCAGTTTCCAAAATGATAGGACTCAACATTTGATACCTGAATTATAGTGTTTTATTTATTTATTCATTTAAAATCATTTTCAAGGTAGGACACTCTCAATACATACATGCATGTTTTTAATATTAAAATATGCATACCCCACCTTACATTTAAAAAGGTGCTCCAAGCGGCTTACAAAAAATATGAAAAGACTAAAACATAACAAGAGAAAAAACTATTCAATTTAAAAAAAAAAAACTTTTACAAGACATGGTAACAGCAGTTCAAAGTAACAGTTAAAAACCCATTCTCCAGAGAGTCAACACAACATAACAATAAGCATCTTGGCAGGAAAAGTGCTTGCTGGGAAAGAAAGGTCTTCATGAGATTTATAATCCCATTGTTCTAGCAATCAGGATTTAGCATTAAACTTGGAGTTGGCAGAAAAACTTCTGCCTGAAACCTGGGAGAGCTGCTGCCAATCAACATAGACAATACTCAGTTAGATGGACCAATAGTCTGATCAGATATAAGGCAGCTTTCTAATTGTACTTTATTCAAGGCCGTTCAGTGATTTTGTAGTTTTACATTCAGGAAAATAATAACACATCAAATTTACGTGTGAGCAAATTTTCATTCCATCACTCTTCAATATCTTCTCTTTTGTTAAGGCACTGAGCACTGATACTAGTTAATTCTTTTCTTGCCTACCAGTGGGGCCTTTTCAGCTAATTAGAGGAAGTACAGTTGGAACAGGGTTTACATGTGCAAGAGCCCCTTTGACATACAATATATTTCTACTGTTCTCAGGGCTAAACCTCATTTTCCTCCCAGTTGAAAAAGTGAAATTCACACTTTAAAGGTAAAGTCACCACAAAGAGAATTTATCTTGTAAATGCATCATTTGAATTCAAGAGCTGGTGTTTAAAACACCAGAGTGAAATATTGAGAACATGGCTTTGGTCTGCCCTGGTAAATACTTGATTTTCACCCTGTGGAGGTGCAGTCAAATGAAACATGCACCATCTTTAAAACTGACATGTTCAACTTAGTTTGTGGCAATGCTTGGCTGGCTTATATGTGATGTTTGCCACATGGATGGAGCATGCTTTAAATCACTCCATGTGGCCACATAGGAAGCCACACTTGATGGCTTTATCATATTTAGTTAGATATTTATGAGATCTTAATCATTATGTGGAAGTAGAGCCCATAAATTAGAAGAAGCCTCATATACGAGAACATTCAATCAGCTATGCACTTATTCAGCAGGGACAGCACAAGACATTGGCTACCTGAGGGGGCAGGAGCTCCTTCCTCCTACTGTGCCCCTCCCAGATTCCCTTTCTTTTTGCTCCAGCAGCACAGGTGTTATTGCCTATCAAAGCCACACTCGGAGGAATGGGTCCTTCCTCAGAGTGAGGCATTGTGGGTGAGGTGGCCACAGAGAGTGCCTGTGCTGCCGCCGCTTTGCCACAATGACAGCAAAATAGTGATTAAAGTAAATGTGAACAGCATTTGTTGCATGGTGGCAAAGTCACCTCACCCACAATGCCTTGCTCTGGTGAAGGATCCCTTCCTCAGAATGAGGTATGGGGCAGGCACTCTGGAGAGTCCTCCAAGAGCCCCGCTGGCCACTTCCTTGCTTTGTTAAATGCTGCAGCAGCACTCCATGGCCAGCAGGTGGACCCAGGTAGTAGCAGCAGCAGCAGCAGCAGCAGCCAGCCAACCAACAAATCACAGTCACACAGCAGCAGTGGTGATGGGTAGCCCTGCAAGCAGTGCGTAACAGCACATAATCCACTGCCCCTCCTGATCCACATGGCTCAGCCTGGCTCGTGGGAGGGCCTGCTCTCCAGCAATTGCCTTAGTTGCATAGAAGCCTAAGGAGCGCCTCTCCCAACCTGAGTCTACCCAGACACTACGGTCAACATCTGAGGTCTTCCTCCAAATGCCACCTCTGAGGGAGGCTCGGAGGGTAGCAACAAGAGAGAAGGCCTTCTCACTGGTGCCCTCCCCATTTATGGAATCATCTCCCCACTGAAGCCCACCTGGCGCCAACTCTGTCATCTTTTCGGCACCAGGTTAAGACTGCCCTCTTCTCCCAGGTATTTAATGGCACTTAAGGGTGTTTGATGGCATGATTGGGCTTTTGTGTCAGCTGCTTTTGACAGGTCTGGTTGTACATAAATAAAAAATACTGGCTGTTCAGGCGGGAATATGGGGTGGGTTAAGATTTTAAAAAAATTTATACTGTTTTAAATGTATTTTATCTTGTTTGTATTCTATGTACATCTGAGGTCTTCCTCCAAATGCCACCCAGGGTGGCCGGTTGCCAGCCAGATGGGCGATTAATAAATGTAAATAAATAAATAAATAAAATACTGGAATTGTTTTGGCTGTGGGGTTGTTTTTTAAATTTTGTATATTGAAAAAAATGTTTTAATGCTGCTTTTATTGTCTTGTCTTGGGTGAATTGTGGATTGTGAAAAGAGCTTCAGCTATTGGGCAGTATAGAAATGAAATGAAATGAATAAAACAACAACAACAACAACAACGATAATAGAAAGAACATTGATTATGTGGGAGAGCAGTTTCATGTGCACAAACTGCAGAAGATTCCACTCAGTCAGTCAGGCGATCACTCGTGACCGAGTAAGATTGTCTTCCAGGATAAAAAAAAAAAGAAAATTTACAAAAAGGAGATTTTAAAAGGAGGAAAATTCTAAAGAAAATTGTGTAGACTCTAGCGATGGGTCCGTAAGTGACTGTGGAGGCCAATTCTAGATCCACACAGCTTCCCACAGTGAGGACACAGGTTACCAGATGGAAGATGGTCTTGTAAAGGATTCATTTGACGTGCTTTTCCCTTTCACCTTGCACTCGAGCTTCTTCAAAGTCCATAGAACCTTTGTGAAAGGCCAACCTCCAGTTAGATCGTTCATGGGCCAGAGCTACCCAGTTTTTGATGTTTATATTGCATTTTTTTAGATTAGCCTTAAGAACATCTTTAAACCTCTTATATTGACCACCGGTATTCCGCTTTCCATCCTTGAGTTGGGAATAAAGTAACTGCTTTGGGAGACGGCAGTCAGGCATTCGAACAACATGACCGGTCCACTGAAGTTGGCGTTGAAGGATCATTTTTTCAACGCTAGTAGTCTTTGCTTCTTCCAGTACACTGACATTTGTTCGCCTATCTTCCAAAGTAATTTGCAGGATTTTCCGGTGGCAACGTTGATGAAATCTTTCAAGGAGGTGGAAGTGATGTTTATAGATAGTCCATGTTTTGCAGGCATACAATAAAGTTGGTAATACAATGGCTTCATAAACCAGTGTTTTGGTCTTCTTAAAAATATCCCGATCCTCGAACACTCTATGTTTCATTCGAGAAAACGCGGCACTTGCGGAGCTCAGACGATGCTGGATTTCACTGTCGGTGTTAGCTGTAACAGAAAGATAGCTGCCAAGATAGAGAAAATGATCGACATTTTCCAGTATTGTCCCGCCAAGCTGGATAGATGGCATCACCAAAGGGTTAGCTTGCACTTGCTGATGAAGCACTTTGGTTTTTTTGATGTTAAGTGAGAGACCAAGTTTTCCGTATGCTTCTGCAAAAGCATTTTGCTTCTGCAAAAGCATAGTTTGGAGATCATCCTCTGAATGTGTGGAGACCACATTATCATCAGCATACTGAAGTTCCACAACGGAGGTTGTAATTACCTTACTTTTTGCTTTCAGCCTGCTGAGATTAAAAAGCTTTCCATCTGTTCGATATATAATTCCCACACCAGTGGGAAGTTTCCCTTCGACAAGATGTAAAATCATGGCGATGAAAATAGCAAATAATGTTGGGGCGATAACACATCCCTGTTTAACACCTGATCCCACTTTAAATGGAGCACCATGAGAGCCGTTGTTGTCCAAAACCAATGCCGTCATGTTGTCATGGAGAAGTCGCAAGATATTCACAAATTTATTGGGGCATCCAATTTTCATGAGGATATTCCAGAGAGCTGTTCGGTCTACAGTATCAAAGGCATTAGCAAGATCAATAAATGCCATATAAAGGGGTTGATTTTGCTCCCGGCATTTTTCTTGAAGCTGACGTGCAGTAAAAATCATGTCTACTGTCCCTCTAGAGGGGCGGAAACCATATTGAGTTTCAGGGAGGATCTCTTCTGAAATAGATAGAAGACGGTTTGCGAGAATCCTGGCAAATATTTTACCTGCGGTAGCTAAGAGAGAAATGCCCCAATAGTTTCCACAGTCTGTTCTATCACCTTTCTTAAAGAGGGTGATAATTATGGCATCCCTGAAGTCTTCTGGGATCTCTTCTCTTATCCAGATTTTTTTGATGAGTTTATTAAGATGTTGTACAAGTTCGGGGGGGCCTTCTTTAAAGATTTCAGCAGGAATCCCATCTGGTCCACTAGCTTTGTTATTCTTCATTTGATTAATGGCTTTTTTTACTTCATCCAAAGTGGGGAGTATTGCAAGTTCCTCTCTAATTTATTTTTGCGGGATTTGCGAAAAAATCTCATTATCCACCTTAGATTTATGATTTAAAAGGTCATAATAATGCTCTTTCCAACGCAGTGCAATAGACTCTTTGTCTTTTAAGAGTTTGGTGCCATCTTTTGATTGTAAAGGGTTTGTACCATTTTTGGTCCACAAATGGCCCTTGTGGCCTTAAAAAAGCCCCGTGCATCATGAGATTCTGCAAGTTGTTGAATTTCTTCAGCTTTCTTTTTCCACCAGGCATTCTTAAGTTCTCTTGTTCTTCTTTGGACCTCAGCCTTTGCACTAGCGTAGATTTTTTTCTTGGCAGCGCAGTTAATATCATTTTGCCATATTTGGAAGGCTTTCCTTTTTTGGTCAATTATTCAAATTCCGCCTACTGGAGGCCTAAGGCAGCCTAAGGGATATGCTGACAGACACACATGGACATGAGTTCAAATCAGAGGGACAGGATACATAAACAACCGATCCGGTGTGATTTCCAAAGTACATGAAGGTGCGCATTCCCATTAATCTCTCAGTGCTGATAAGTATCCTAATAGGCTGGCTGGGCCACTGGTGCAACTGTCCCTGGATCCAGGTCCAAGAGAACCTATCAGTGTGCTTGCTTGATTACATATTAAACATTTGTTAATAGTACTTCCAAGATTATCTTTTTCTCAGCAATCCAAAGAGAAACTCAGGACAACAGATGTGTAACAATGATCTTACTTCTTCAGGCACTTCGGACTGGTTTGGCATTTTTTCCTCTGGCTACTAATAATATAGTATTTTTTGGAAATACACTTTGTGGTTTAGCATTGTACACATCAACTATTTCTTTGGGGACTTTGGTGTTTTAAAAATATAGATACTTCCGTCAATCTAGTCCCAGAGAGCAAAACATTTGTGGAGCTGTTCTTAATTATAACATTCAACGCAACAGTTTAAAGCCAAAGCTTCTAATTTACGACAGTGCTTGTTAATTTGCAACACTGAACTTGTAGCATTTAAGTAAACATTGCACTTCTGGATGACAGATAGCTAAACACTGAAATAAAACTTCAGAAACATCACTACTCTGAGAGCTTTTCAAAGAACTTCCAGGGCTTCAAAAACAAAGCAGATTCACATGGCCACCAGTCGTTTAGATTTATGTGCCTTCCACTAATAATATGGGGGGAAACACTTTGTAAATGACACACAGAAGATTCTTTCAGGCGTCTAAGCAGGGTGGCCACTGATGCATCGCCAAGGAAGAGAAAATGCACCACCCCTGTAAAAAAAAAAAAAAAAGTGACAAAAGAGGATGTGGATTTGCATTATATGTGCACATGCTGATTTATATGCATAGATACAAACTTAGAAATAATTAGTATAATTCAAATAGAAATATTGAAAGAGGAGAAAACCTCCCGCAAGTTGCTTGAGAACATGAGCCAGCTGTGCTTGACTTTTGGGGAAAGGCCTTTATTTGCTGGGCCAGAAGCAGGGTGCCTCTTTGGGGGGAGCTGCTTTGGGGAGGGGATGAAATGGCAAAGTTGTTTAGAGTCTTTGGCGGGGGATTGGGAGAGAGGATGTGGGGCCAAGTAAGGGGATCTGGTGGGGGGATATCAGTGTAGTGATGGGTAGTGGGAGGTATGGTATTGGGAGGAGGGCTAGCCAGATAAGGGGAACATGGCCCAGACAGCTGTGCCATGTTACAGCCCTCCCCCACCCACAGGTTTGGTGCTTGCCCTATCAACCTGCCCTTGGGTCTCCAGATATTGCTTTTAATGCCAGCTTGGAGCATAATAAGATCTCCCTCATCCATGATCTAATAGTGGATGAAGCAGCCAATCTGGCATGTATAACCAAGACCTGGGTGGGTGAACAGGGAGGAGTTAGTCTCTCACTGTGACCACTGGGGTACTTGGCTCAGCATCAGGGTGGACTTGAGGCCCAGTACATGTAGCAGGGCACACTCTAGACTTGTTTGTGATTATTTTTTTTTTACCAGTCATGAGGATGGCGATCTGAAGGTAGAGCTTGTACGGCTCCATCGTATACCTTGGAGCTGAGAGCAATGAAACAAAATAGGAGACAGCTTGAGTTCAGGTGAAGGAAAACTCCTACCTTATTTCATGCTGGTGCTAAGGATGTTGTGGGCAGTGGACCTATTGAAGGCCTACTGTGATATGTTTGCAAGCCACTTCCAAGATAAAATCTCTTGCATCCACTGGGACTTAGACTCCAGTGTTATAGCAGGTGAATCAGGTGAGATATCCAGGGCACTGTCTTATTCCATTTTGTTGGATAAATTTCAGTTGGTACAGCTCAAGGATGTGGGATTCAGCCCTCAGCCTGAAACATGTTCAAGACCGCTGTCATAGAGATTTACTGAGAAGCACGAGTGTTGTTCCCAGCAGGAACACTCGATGGAGAAAGACAAAAGCAATGATTGGTTGGTGGCTTCAAAAAATTGTGAAAACCTTTGTATTATTAAAACTTGGATTCAGAGGTGAATTGCGTGAGTGGAACAGCACTCGTGCAAGGCAGGTTCTCTGCATTCTTCCAATTTCCCCAGCCCCTGTCCACATCACATGCAATTTCAGAGGGCTGTACTGGGGGAAAGGAGTCAGGAAAGCCTTGTTGCATGGGCAGAATTCTGCTCTACTATCTCTGGATCCAACCCTTTGTGTCCATATAGCACATTATTCTGTGATGGTAGATTTATATTTAGAACAGAAATGGAACATTAGCCAAATCAATACATCATTTGTATGTCTTCTGACCAGGATAATGGAATAATCTAATTGACTCATTGATATGACTTTATTGGAAGAAGTCCATAAATGTTGCTATTATTTGTGGGGAGTTATAGACAGAGGAGTTGGAGAAATCTGCAAAGGACTCAAATGAGTTTGAATTTCTAAGAATCTGACCTGCAGATTACACAGTTCAGGCTTTTCCTGAATTGCGTGGATTCTGTGGACTTGCAGACCTTTTCTATTTTACATAATTTTACACAAATTTAGTTGTAGAAACATACGTAAAATTAAAAAACACTGACCAAAAACTGCTCATTTCTCCCATAGGCTAAAGAGTGAAAATATGCATTTCTCAGGGATGTGCGTATTGGGGGGGGGGGGGATTTGTACATTTTCAGGAATGTGAATTTTGGCAACTCCGAATTTGCACATCCAGTTCCATCAATGAGCAGATGATGGAATGAAAGGCACATTACAATCCATGAAACACAGGCGGAATGGATTATACAACATCTGTGCATCCCCAGCTACCGAGGATCAATATTTGTTTATTTATATCTCTAACCGGCACTATTCCCAAAGAACTTTTGAAATTGTTGTTGTTGTTGTTGTTATTGCTCCTTCCCAACTGCTAAATGCCTGCCTTAATAAAAGAGTCTCACATTGCTTCCAGAAGACACCAGGACTTTGCTGGACTTTGGAAAGGAGTTCCAGCAAACTGCGGATATCAGGACGGCACACTGGGAAGGAATAATCTCTAAAGTGCATGGGTCCCAATCCTCATAGGGTTTTATAGGTAAAGTCAGCATCTTGAATTGTGATCAGAATGCTGTAGGAGGCCAGTGCAAATGCTGGTCAGTTATGTGATGGCTGCTCCTGCTGGCAACCACACCCACCATTCTGAAGCTTCCAAATAGTCTTTAAAGAGAATCTGCAAATGTCAGTTACCAAGACATGAATGATGGTTGCTATGTACGTATGCATCAGAAAGAATACGTTACAGCACTCTCACCAGTTTGTGGAAGGCCACCACATCTGAAGGCCCATCCACAACACTGGATAAAGTATTGTGGACTGCATAGCTGAAAACCTGAAAAACTGGACCTTATTGAGGACTAGTAAACCCACTCTCTCAAGGTGTCTCAAAGTCCAACCATCATTAATTCAGTCTTCTCGGGATTCAGTTTCAATATTATTTTTAACTGTATTTATATTCAGAGAAAATCAGGATGATAGGGCTAGGCTCCAAAGAAAAAGAGAAGAGGCATACGGATTGCATCTGGCTCCAAAACGTTTGATTGTTTCAGCCAGGAGCTTGAAGCACACTTTGCAGAAAGTGGGACAAGAGGAAGCCTTCATGGTAAGATCCTGCCAGCAGTGGAAACCACAACTGAAGAATGGCCCCACAAACACATCCCAACACTTCCCACAATCACAATATCCAAAGCCTTATGGTCAATAATAGTAAAGGCCACTGAGATGTCTAGGAAGATCAACAGGATCTGGGTGTGTCTGTCAATTTCCAAGTGTATTCCAATTTCCAATTGTCTATCACTTTCCAAGTATATTCCAAATTCCAGTGCCTGGGGCTATAACCACATGGGCCTGTGGATTAGGGCTGGCTGGCCCTATCTTTAGGCAGAGTGAGGCAGCTGCTTCAGGCAACAGAGGCTGGAGGGCAGGGAGCAGTGGCTGGGTGTTAAAAGGGCAGAGCTATGTGGATATATCTTGCCTCCAGTCTACCCTCCAAGCTATCCTGCACCCCTCAGGTATAGTGAAGGATGTTGGTCCATCAGAAGTGTTGAAGTAGGATTCAACGACCAGTCCAGTCGGTTTCTGCATATTGAATTAGAGGAGTAGTAGGTGCCATCTTGTCCTTCATCTCAGGCAGCAAAATCTCTTGGGTCAAGCCCTTCTGTGGAGGGCCTGCCCCTGCCTCAGGCATATTACAGGCCCATTCTCTGAATGTTCAGCTTTTCATTTAAAAGGTTCAGTATCCAACCCTTTTCTTGTAGAGATATAAGGAAAAGTATGCAGGTAGTATTCTACCCAATTGTTCACTATGAAGTGATACAATTAAGTAATTTTAAACATATTAGGGCAAACTGCATTTATGTTCTGGCTAATTTGCATTAACTCCTCATTCTCTCTAGGTACCCTCACTGTAAAGTTTCTGGCTACAGGCGTGTCAAGGCCCTACTCAGGGTAGAAACAGGGGTGCAACACCACCCGGAATCCAATGACATCTAGTTGAGTCTAGAGTTGATATAGGCCACTACCCATTCCACAGCTTACAGGGAATACTGGAGATGGAATGCTAATAAGTGCTTGCAGAATCAAAATCAAGTCTGCTTTCTTGAGAAGGAGCCAGAAAACTTAAGTCTGTCAGACATCCTGCCATCTTGAAGCTGGCTTCATCAATTACCATCAGGTAGGCTCAAGGCTGACCAGATGTCCTAGTTTACAGAGGACAATCTTCTATTTAAAGGACTGTTAGAGAACAGTTCTCTATTCAAAGAGGTGCCCAGTCCAATTCTGGTTTAAAGATGAATAACCGTAAGAAGGGAGAGCAGCCAAGGCCTTGAAGTTGCCCATCAACTCTTAGCACCTAAACAGCAGACTAAACAGGCAAACAGGAAAATCTATTTAAATTACTAATTTTCTAAATTTGCATGTGTACATATAAATTAACATGTTCAAAATTCAGTCAAACCAGCATCCTCTATTGTCCTCTGTTTTGGTGATCTGTAACTGGCCAGCGTACCAGGCTCTCAGGTTTTCCTAGCTAACATTAAAAACTTAGGTCATGATTGTTCATCAGTTAATAGTCCAAACTGGAACAAATCAATAACCAAAGGACAAGGCTAGACCACTCATGCCTGCACTTTAGATTCTGTCAAAAACCAAATGGTTAAAGTCATGTCAAAAGTGTACAGTATTAATAGGAGATCTTGGGATTTGTGCATTCACTTCCATAGCTGATTTTTAAAAATGTAGTACAGATTTCCAGTGAGATATTAGTAGTACTGGTTGCCACAGAAAGTGACAAGAGATTCTTTGTTCTCCCCCCCCCCTTTTCCCCCCTTCTTCTTTCCTTTCTTTCTTTCTTTCTTTTTTTGGCTAATGAAAAATATCTTATTGACGTCAGTGGCTGTTTGCCTCAGGAAGAACTCTGAAAAAGAGTTCAGAAGTTATGATAAACTGGGAAAGGTGCCACTGACATTCACAAAGGAGTGGGGGCTTGCTCCAGCAAATGAAACACAGCCCTTGGTACTCTGATTCTGTTTGTTTTATTCATGGGTTGAAATTCATGGGTTGTTCTTCTCCTGCTACAGTGATGTACTACAGTGAGTTCCCAGTTCTGCATTGCCTTGATATAACCAGGAGTTTATGCACATATCTTGGTGGTACTGTGATTGCCACTAGGGGATGTGAGGGAAATCTTGCAGCCCAATATATCCTGGGCAAAGCCTATCTCTCATCGTGCTCCTTATTTAAAAATATGAGTTGTTGTTGTTGTTGCTGTGCAGATTTTTAGGAAGGGAAAACCACTCTTAGTGCAACATGAACAGTACTGCTAAATAATTCAGATAATATTGGTTCTTAGATCAGGGTAGAGCTTCATTGACTGCATGGCTCTAAATAAAATAAATAAACTTTATGAAGGCTCTAGCTAGAGCCCAGCCTTCGCCAAACTGTTGCCCTCTAGATATGTTGGGCAACAACTCCCATCATCCCCAAACAGCATGGCTGTCAGCCCTCTTGGCTGGGAATTATGGGAGTTATCATCCAAAACACCTTGAAACTGCCAGGTTGGAGAAGGCTGATTTCTACTTTGTACTGCAGTAGCTTTTGACACATTGAACGCACCAAATGACCTTTCTGCACTGGCTGCAGAACAATCAGATCACCAAGGCAATTTTCATGCATTACTGTTCAAGTGCAAAACTGTTCCAGGGATAGGGGGAGTTTCTTGGTGACATCATAAGAGCCAGCCAATCAGCAACATGCACAGCCGGCATTTATGGTTGGACTGAATGCATGGTGGTCCTTCTGGAGTGCAAAGTGTTACATGTATCTTCAGTCCACCCCATGTGTAGCTTTAACAATAAAGATTTAATAAAGATTCAGTAAAAATAATAATAATCTAGAAACAGTTCCCATTCTTTAACATGAAACTGTCTGAACTTTAAGCCTATTTCAAAACATCTGCACTAGCCATAAACATTCATACCCATTTAATACCCATTAAGAAAAGATACATCTCTGATCACATTTCACCTGTAAATGCCATGAATATAACAAATATTTAAGTAGTAAACAATTCCAAACAATTCAATTGAACTAGCCCTTCTGCTCACTCCCCCTTCTCCTTTCCGTTCCCAGGAAGAAAATAAAGTTGTATCGCCGATTGCATTTTCCCCGTTATCCCAAGGTCATTCAGAATACATTCACCTTGGCCTGTTGTTAGGAACAAATGATTTAATATTGGGCTGCAATATCCTGGCAGAAGTGGTAGGAATCACAGAATGGAAGTGTGGTACAAATGAAATTCCATTCCTGTCTCCTGGAGGGAACAGAAATTCCATCATCCTGGAGTCTGCTCCCTTTTATACTCCCCCCACCGAGTTTAGAAAATCCCATTAGAATCCACATGCCACATTCCACTAAGATATCAAAGCAATATTAATACATTCTTCACATGACTGGGGGAAGGGCAATAAGCAACAGAGGAACACTCATATTTATTGCCTTTCCAAAAGGAGACACAAGATAATAACATGGATAAAACACAGGAAACATTATCTGAAAATATGGATGGGGCAATGCATTGGAACATACTGTGGCTTCGGCCGGCTAGGGCATGACTGGATCTTTAAACAACTAAGATCAAGTCACACAGAGGATGTAGCTGGGGACTAGGGTACGTGAGGCCACAGTGGCAGATGATGTAGCAAGGTTACCAGTTTCCAAGAAATATACTGAAATGGGACCCTCCAAAACCAGAAGGAGAAGACCTATCATATGAATTGCCTTGATGTCCCCCCATTCTTATTCTTCAAATTCTGTGATTTAGGACAACTCAGTTATAACTACTTCTATTCAGACATTTGCCCTTTTACTCGGAAAGTCTCTCTTCCCACCCAATATCTATGGTCTTTTTCTTCAACCAAAAATGGTCAACTTGGGTGGGTAGGGACAGCATGAAGGTTATGGGTATTTTTAAGCAGAGACCACAGAGCATGGTGTGTGTTTTAAACAACCCCCCCCCCCAACCGGGATACCCAGCAGCATATGTATGTCTTGATCAGGGATGCACAACCTTTGTGGCCTTGAAGGCAGCATCTGTTGCTGGGTGGTGGGGAAACCTACATACACACTGGGGTTGGGGGAAGGCTTTAACTTCTCCCCCATCCCAGTGATCCTGCACAAGATGTGGAAAACAGAAGACGAACACTTAGGTACATATATTCATTTTGCAAATGTTATTTAGGGTGCAATCCTACACATGCTTAGACCCCAAAAAAGGTCCTACAACTCCCAGCATTCCCCAGTCATTGTGCCCTTTATTTATTTATTTATTTATTTAGAGATTTCTAGTCTGCCCTGCTCGTGCCTATGCACTACTCAGAGTGGCTTAAAAAATTAAAAGCACAATGTTGTAAAATACAATAAAAATACATTAAAATGCAATAAAATTACCACAATAAAAATGTGTTATAAGAATATAACAAAGGCAAAGACCACAGCTAAAACACAAACTTTACATAAAATAGCAGATATTCGGCAGGTGAAAGGATGCTGGAATAAAAATGGTGAAAGACAGCCCTAGAAGGGTCCTTCTATGCATCACAAGGCACGGTGTTCCACAGTATTTGTGCACCCACTGAGAAGGACCAGTCTTTTATCACCATCACCCATGGCTCTACACGAGGTGAGATTCAGAGAAGGGCCTCTCCTGACTTTAGGGAGCTGGCAGGATACTATAGGTGGATGTCATCACATACTGATGGCACCATATTTCTCTGCCTGTTGAATAAAGTGGGGATTTTATAACTTTTTGCATTTGTGAATTTTCACCAAATGAATGAAGGGCACATCCCAGGGAAATATTTTAATTTTAGAAATTATGTCAACCTCCCAAAAAAATATGTCAAGGGCAGTATCCAACGAAGATCAACTGCTAACATAAAATTACATTGCACAAGCATAAACTACTCTAGCACAATGTCAATAGCGTTACTGATGCACCCATTTCCTGGGAAATGGGTGCACTAGCTAACATTATAGGTGCTGTGCTAGAGTAGTTTATGCTAGCACAATATAATTTACATTAGTGGTTGTGCCCTGTTGGATACTGCCCCAGGGTACATTATTTACTAGCTCCCCCACAAAAAGATCAGAAATAAAAACATATATTGCGGTAATTCAGTCACATTTCATCTGATTTCTCTGATATCTAGACAGCTTGCACAATTGTCAAAGAGGATTTTTCACTGCACTGATTCAGTCATATTTCATCTGATTTCTCTGAGATCTGGACCGCTTGTACAATTGTCAAAGAAGACTTTTCACAGTTAGAACAAATCATATCAATCTTATAAGGATCCATTATAAATTTGTCTGATTTATAATGATAGAACAATAAAAAGTGGCCATGCCTTAACTATACAGTTGCCCCCATGGCTACATGACTAGGAAAGAGCAGGGGAAACTGGGAGGGCTAAAACTGAACTGAACATCACCAACCATTGTGGGAAGAAAAATAAACATAACACGGAGAGACAAGGAGTAGCAATAGACAAAAAGAAGAAAAGTTTCTGAAAGTGGAGCTATAAGGAAATGGCATTACAAAAAGAGTTTAGCTTCAAGAACAATTTTTTAAAAGTACAAATGTTCAGTGACAAAAAATGCTAAACGTAGTTATAGTCAATAGTTACACAGTCTGCAAAACAAGAAATGACAGTAGAAGAGAAAGAGAAAGCTTTTTGTTTCTCTTCTTTTTCTTTCTTTCATTTTCTCCCCTCAACTTCTTTTTTGCTTTTCTTTTGGTTCTTTCAAAGGGCAACTGCCGTGTCCTGCCCTAGCTCAGCATGGGGCTCCCCCTGGGAAACTAGGCTGTAGTGGTGGCACTGCCTCAAAAGGCTGGATCATGCCTGGCACAACAAGGTTACATCCAGTAAGGCAATGCAAGTTGCCAACAGGAAGGCAAGGTCTGTCAGCAGGACCCTGGACAGATCACTGGCTGAAACTCACCCACAAAGAACACTTGTCTCAGCAACATGCAGAGGCCTTCTGAAGCTTTATGAAGCCTGACAGGTCTGGACTTGCTTTAACTCCACCCCATCTAAGGAGCTGTCTACTTCTTAAAGGGCCATTGTCCAGTTATGTTGTCATTGGCTCCTACAATATGGGGGTGGTAAGGACTGCATCAGAGGGGTGCCTTCTCAGTCTGGTAAAGCCACATCCTCTGGTCTGGAAGGTCCTGGAGCAGCTGATATGTATTACTGGATGAAGCCTCCTCCCCCTCTGAGTCCTGATCTGAGCCACAGAAGTGGATCAAGGCCAGAGAGAACATGACAGCAACTTCCAAAGTATACCCTTTAGTATCACCCTTTGGCATCTTCCCAAAGTCAGTCATCCTTCAGCAATATGTTCTCTACATCAGCCTATGGGCAAGAGATGGGGTAACATATTTATTCCAGAATAGTATGATTTATTCTGGAACAGTACATCTGAAATCCGATAGAAAACCCCAATATTTATTCTGGAATAGTGCAATTGAAATCTGCTACAAAACTCCAGTAAAAGTGCATCCTAAAATATTTTTGTTAATGCCTTGTGGCATTTTGATGAAGGTGCGTATGAGAACACTTATCCTGGAGCAAAACTGAAAGATAATTAGTGACTGTAGCTAGTTGTAACAATTGGAGGCTGGAAAGTATCTTGTCCCTCTAGTCTTCTGAATATCAACCCATTAGTTCATCTCACGAGCAATGTGTCTTCCGTTAAGAAAGAATTCAATTCAAGAATGCTGTCAGTGGCTTTTTCCTTATAAGCCAAATGCTCTGTGAATCTTAAATTACATTTTTCCTTGTTCTGGATTTCTTCATTTTAAGAAACACAATTGCCCTGAAATTTAATGCTAATGTATGTCAGTCAGGCAAAAAATACCCATTAAAATATGATTAGCCATTTAATCTAATTATTCCTCCCTAGTAGAGCTATAATACCACTCTCTAATTCATATTTTTTTATTTAAACAATATGTTGACTTTTAAAAAACAACAACTAAAGATAGAGCAGTACTTGCATAAATTCCCCTTTTAAAAATGCCATGTCAAGAACCTTACTGTTACCATCAAAGGCAATTACAGAGGGGGATGTGGTGGGAAGCAGGGCCATTCCACCAGGGGTGCTCCATGGTGGTGAAGCTATTTTGGGGCTGGGTTCAGCACCATGGACAGCTCCTATGAAGCTCCAAATAAAACCTGCAACAGAAAAGGAGCCCAATCAAGTAAATGGCACTTTCTTACATGTATGGTGGGATTGTATATACGTCCAGGTTTAGTAAGTACTGGATGACCAGTGGGTTTGCTAGTTGTTACACAACTCTACTAGCAAAATATTGTAGAGGGGTAACTATCCATAGAAGAGTATAAACGATGGCATAATATGTTTATGAACAAACTGCCCTATTTCAAGTGCCTATGAAAATGAAAAATCAACTTAAACTACACATCTATTGAGCAATGAATATCCATCATTTTGTTCTGGAGTAGTAAATAATCAGAGGAAAATGTTAAGCAAGAAGTATTGGCCTTCATTTAAGCATTAATTAATTTGATGCTTTCCTTTTGCTTTGTATAGCATCTATTTTTGAATGATTTTAAAAATCCTTTTTATGTTTAAATTCAAAAAATATGTACATTGGAAACATTATCCTACCCCCATAGAACTGCCTTCTCCTGAGTGCATCCCCACAGCTGGGGATGACTCGACCACATGGTGAGGTAGGTTCTATGGGTTCCAACCACAGATCAGCAACCGTCATGTGGATTCCTTAATATGGACATTTTCAGACCATCACTTCCCATCCAACCATGTGGCTGGGTTATTTTAGCATTATCCCAGCTGTGAGGGAACCATTCATGGAAAATCGTCTCCCATGTGGCTAGGTTAATGTTTAAAGGGCCCCCACAATTACTCATAATCAAATGATGAGAAATGTGTCAGAAATTTTCAAGTTCTTCCTTTATAGGTTAGTTTTCATCAAGTGACTTAAAAGAACTCAAACCAAATGTTGGCTTGATTCATAGACTCAAGTAATCCAAGGGATTTCCAAAGATGTTCTTCCCATAAGGTTTTTTTTTTAAATAGCGAATTAAAATAGATGCAATATGGCATTTAGGAGTGGAGCATGTGTGTGTGTGTGTGTGTGTGTGTGTGTCAGGAGGGAGGGAGAGAGGGAGAGAGAGAGAGAGTCAAACAGACACATACTCAGTAATGGCCTGTCAATTTGATAGGCAGGGTAAGGAGTCATTGGGGGGGCAGGCTTCCCCTCCCACCTTCCTTCCTCCTTGTATCCCACCCCTTTCACTGCAGATCCTCCCATTTCTCTAATGAACCCCCACCGAGGACGTGGACAAGCTGCTTGGCCGAGTGAAGAGGACTACCTGCCCTCTCGATCCCTGTCCTTCCTGGTTGGTTGTCCAAGGAGGAGATGCAGTTGGACTACAGTACAGCGTATTGTTAATGCATCTCTCCAGGGAGGGAATTTTCCATCATGTTTGAAAGAAGCGGTGGTGCGGCCGCTTCTGAAAAAGCCCTCCCTGGATCCCTTGGACCTTAACAATTATAGACCAGTGTCCAATCTTCCATTTTTGGGCAAGGTGATCGAGAGGGCGGTTGCCTTCCAACTCCAAGCAGTTTTGGATGACACCGATTTTCTAGACCCATTTCAAACTGGCTTCAGAGCAGGATACGGAGTTGAGACTGCTATGGTCGCCTTAGTAGATGATCTGCGCCTGAGTACCGACAGGGGGAGTGTGTCCCTGTTGGTGCTTCTGGACCTCTCAGCGGCTTTCGATACCATCGACCATGGTATCCTTCTGGAACGCCTGAGGGGACTGGGAATCGGGGGCACTGTGCTTCAGTGGTTCCGGTCCTACCTCTCGGGTAGGTTCCAGATGGTGATGCTTGGGGATAGCTGCTCCTCCAAAAAAGGAGCTGCTATGTGGCGTGCCACAAGGAGCTATTCTTTCCCCAATGCTATTTAATATCTACATGAAACCGCTGGGAGAGATCATCCGGAGGCATGGGGCGGGGTGCTATCAGTATGCTGATGACACCCAAATATATTTCTCTATGCCTTCGTCAACAGCATCAGCTAAGGATAGTGTGTCTCCTCTGAATAAATGCCTGGAGGCAGTAATGGGCTGGATGAGGGAAAACAAACTGAAATTGAATCCAGACAAGACGGAGGTGCTTGCTGTCAAAGGCCACAACCTGGGTTTGGAGGTATGTCAACCAGTTCTGGATGGGGTTACACTCCCCCTGAAAGACTGTGTTCGCAGCTTAGGGGTGCTCCTGGATCCGTCGCTCCAAATGACATCCCAGATAGATGCGACGGCTAGGAGTGCCTATTATCAGCTTCGGCTGATACGCCAGCTGCGCCCCTTCCTAGAGTTGGAAGACCTAAAGACGGTAGTGCACGCACTGGTAACTTCGAGGCTCGAATTCTGTAATGCGCTGTACATAGGGCTACCTTTATACCTAGTCCGGAAACTTCAATTAGTGCAAAATATGGCAGCCAGACTGGTTGCTGGTACACCTAGGGGTGCCCATATCACACCAGTTTTAAAAGCACTCCACTGGCTGCCAATCAGTTTCCGGGCGAAGTATAAAGTGTTGGTTATTACCTTTAAAGCCCTACATGGTTTGGGTCCAGGCTACCTACGGGATCGCCTTCTCCCGTACAATCCACCCCGCACACTTAGGTCCTCTGGGAAGAATCTGCTTCAGTCAGCCAAAACTAGGCTGACTAGCATTACCCAGAGGACCTTCTCTTCTGCTGCTCCCAGATTATGGAATGGCCTGCCGGAGGAGATACGTCAACTTGTCAGTCTTTTGGACTTTAAGAAAGCCATAAAGACTGAACTCTTCCGGCAGGCCTATCCGGCGGAATTTTAGGATGTTTTAAAGATGTTTTAAAGATGTTTTAAAGATGTTTTAAAGATGTTTTAAGAGGTTTTTAGGATGTTTTAAGATGTTTAATAGTATATATTGTGTTGTTTTAGTTTAGGTATTTTATATTTTCTGTTGTTCCCCACCTCGATCTAGATGGAGAGGCGGGTAATAAATAAATTATTATTATTATTATTATTATTATTATTATTATTATTATTATTATTATTATTGTACCTCTACACCAATGAGGGCTCACACTGGCTCAGCTTGTCTGAGCATGGAGAGCTAAGCAGGGTCAAGCCTGGTTATTACTTGGATGGGAGACCCCTCCTCTAGTTTCCTGCATTGAGCAGGGGGGTGGACTCGTCATAGCCTTGTAGGCTCCTTCCAACTCTATGATCTATGAAACCCCTGGGGAGATGAGGCAATATTGTCAAGGGAAAGGTGCACAGAATGGACCCCACTTCTGCCAGTCCATCACTTCCATCACAATGAAGTATGACTCAAGCACTGTTCAGGTGTTCTTATTACTGGATTCAATCAACACACGAGGAGAGGGAGTGCTCCAGCCCCACCCTCCTCCGTCGTCACCCTGTATGTGTGGAGGGTGACGGTCTGAAGGGGAGAGCCTCCAGTATCCATGGAGGTGCTCCGCACAATCAAGAACCCTGATTTTATTTTTAACTGCAAGCATTAGCATTGCAGTTCTGGGAAAGGAAAGGAAACCCAGACATATAACAATGGCTGTATTGGCTGGGGTGGGGTGCGTGTCTTCATGGATACAGGTCATACATTATTTTTCTTAATTGTAGGAACAATTATACAAAATGAATTATATGAATGAACTACTGTAATGCGCTCTACGTGGGGTTACCCTGGAAGACGGTTAGGAAGCTACAGCTGATACAGAACACAGCGGCTCGCCTGGTTAAAGCACATCACACCAGTGCTCAAGGAGTTTCACTGGCTACCAGTTGCTTGCCAGGCCAAATTCAAGGTGTTGGTTTTGACCTTTAAAACCCTATACGGCTCCAGTCCAGCTTATCTGAAGGAGTGCCTCCAGCAACATCAAGTAGGCCACTCAACAAGGTCTGCCATGGACGGCCTTTTCCTTGTCCCATCAGCCAGAGCAGCCAGGCTGGTGGGGGCTAGGAAGAGGGCCTTTTCTGTGGCGGCCCCCTTATGGAACTCCCTCCCCAGTGACCTTCGCCATGCCACCTCCTTGATGAACTTCCGCCGGGCTTTAAAAACATGGCTTTTCAGGCGGAAATATGGGGTGGGTTAGGATTTTTTTAAAAAAACTTTTATATTATTTTAATTGTGTTTGTTTTAATTGTGTTTTATTGTATTTTATCCTGTTGTACGTCGCCCAGGGTGGCCGGGTGACCAGCCAGATGGGTGATTTAAAAATACAATAAATAAAAAAATATATAATAAATACATGTATACATATACATCTACCTATGTATTATACAGAAGGAATGATAGAGTGAGTGACTGTTGTATTTCTTACATTATTACAGTAATACCTTGGATTGCAAGTAACTTGGTTTGAGAGCGTTTTGCAAGACAAGCAAATTTTTAAATATTTATTTAATTTTTTTTTTTACTTGATATACAAGCGATGTCTTGCAATACAAGTACTGTAGTACGGCTTAAGTTAAAAATCTCTGTATAAATTTTTTTGGGGGGGGATTTCAGTTTTGATATAAGAGTGTTTTGGATTACAAGCACGTTTCCGGAATGAATTATGCTCTCAATCCAAGGCATGACTGTATATTAACAGAAAATGAAAGAGCTAGAGGCATGAGAAACAAATATATATATATATATATATATATGAGAAAATCTCTTAAAATTGAAGATGCTCCTTGAAGTGTATGGAGTGTTGTATACACGGGAGAGATCTGCATTCAGATCCCTGCTGCTCAGCAGGGCCGGCCCTGACATTTGACAGAGTGAAGCAGTCACCTTCTGCAGATTTTTGGTGTCATGAAAAGGCAGCAAATGCTTAGTTTTTAATTTATTACTACTGTATCTTTCCTGCCAGATATGGGGAGAGTTGCTTGTGGGATTGTCTGTCTCAGGGGCCAAAATAACTTGGTTACCCAGCCTGACCAGGTGCGGGAGGGGGCATTTGCTGCTCCATCTCAGGTGGCGAAGTGTCTTCAGCCAGCCCTGCTGCTCAGCTACAAACATAACTGAGTGATCTTGGCCCAGGTGCTTTTTCACAGCCTGACCAACCTCACAGGATTGTTGTAAGGATAAATCCCATGTATGCCGCTGTGACTTCCTTGGCAGAAAATCGATGTGATCAACAAATTATGTTATAGTTTCCATAGTGTACAAAGAGATGTGATATAGTGGGAACCATTTAAGATTGAAAACAAGCCCTCCCCCTCCCAAAAAAATAAAACCTTTTGAAAATGTGAGCTAATAATATTTTTTTACAAATTGGTCCTAAAACATTTTTTAAAAATTACATTTCACTTATGTTCAGCCCGACACATCGCTGAGACCCTCATGTCTAACACATCTGCTTTTAGTGTTGTTGTTTTTGTAGTCTTGGCTATTTATGTTACTGACAAGAATAAGCTGGTGCATCTAGGAGTGCTGTGATTTTATTGCTTTTAGAGCGGCAAAGTGAATACAGCTGGGATAGCGTAAGTTGAGTTATCCTCTGTGTTTCACTTTAAAATCCAAATTGTCAGTTAAGTGCAGAACTTGGAACAGTATGTATTCAGAAAGAGAGCCCCCACCTGCACCCAGATCCTAGACACAAATGCTGATGTGCAACTTCTCACACCTCGGTTGGCATGCTCCTTCCACCAGGGCTGCAGCTGCAATTTTGACTCTGACAAACTATTTTCAGCTGATGTCCATTCTATAGTCTATACCAGCGTTCTCCAACCTTGGTTCCCCAGATGTTTTTGGCCTACAACTCCCAGCATGCCCCAGCCAGCTTTGCTGGCTGGGGCATGCTGGGAGTTGTAGGCCAAAAACATCTGGGAACCAAGGTTGGAGAACACTGGTCTATACACTAGCATTTCCCAACCTGGTGCCCCCCAGATGTGCTGGACGGCAACTCCCATCATTCCCAGCATGCAGGATCATTGGCCACACCAGCTGGGAATGATGGGAGTTGCAGTCCAATGCACATGGAGGGCCCCAGGTTGGAAAAAGGCTGCTATACATAAACACAAAGTTTGCACGATGGCATGTAAGCTTTTGGCATCCTTTTCTTAATAGAACAACAACAACAAATGACGAAGAAAAAAGGCAACTTTGATTTGAGCAGTTTGAGATGTGAATGTTGTCAGAAGGGGGGGAAGGTTTTTCTCTGTAACTTGATTTAGGTTGCAATTCTATGCACACGCTATGGAATAAGCACCATTGCTCACATTGGGATTTAGTTCTGTGTAAACATGCATAGGATAACACTGTCAAAATTCACCAAGGAAGAAAATGTGAAGTTGGAAGTTAGTTTTAGGGCACAATCCTATGCAAGTTTAGACAGAAAAAAGGCCTACAGCTCCCAGCAAGCCCCAGCCAACATAGCTGCTGGGGCATGCTGGGAGTTGTAGGCCTTTTTTTCTGTTTAAACTTGCATAGAATTGTACCTTTACACAGCTATTTTTTCACTGGGGTTTTGGATTTCTAGACATGAATAGTCATTCACTTTTGGTCCACAGCACTATATTAGTGCGTAATCATCCCAATCCAACAATTTGTAATTGACAGGAGAATGCTGATACTTGTACAGAGTTCCCTCACCTGCACTGGGTTCCACATTAATATCAATGAAGGCAGCTGATACGTGCACATATTTGAGCATTTCCAAGTCTACGTTGAATGATATACCACCAGATTATATCCCCAGTCCAGTAAAGCATGCTGACCCTATAGTTATCTCTTTGTGAAAGCTGTGCATAAGATTGTGGATGAGCAACTTTGTTGCCCACTAGTTCACTATGAAGTGTGATGCATTAAGAACTATTTTTCTAAGGCACAGACTAGACAGTCAAAACAGCTAATCCACTCTCACAGGACATAGCCACACTGGGTTAACTCAACACAGCATGGAGCCTCCTCAAGCTGGGAAACATCAGCTCAGTCTTCAGCTTCAAAGGCCTGTAACAAAAGTCTGCAGAATTGTATTAGCTTTTGAACTACCAGTGTTGGTTGGGGCTTTGGAGCTGAGACCAAGAGCAGCTACATCCAAACTGATTCAAGTCATATCCAAAATGGAATGCACAGCCCTAGATTGGTTTGGGGCCAATACAACATCATTGTTTAGAGCGGCCATATCTAAAGACTGTTTAGCCATGATGATGTCCAACCTCCAGTAGGAGTAGAGGAGGAGGAGGAAGAGGAGGAGGATGCAAATATACTTTTGAAAGGAACCATTTAGAATACTTCGTTTACTGTATCCAAGTTAGGATTGGATCACATGGCCACTTTTAATTCTCCACAAGAGCAGGAAACTTGTAAATCCACAGTCCTATAACAGGGGCCAATTTACATAAGATCTTCTTTCATCATACACCCAGAAAACCCTCTGTTAACATTTCCTTTATTGTTCAGATAAACATTGCAATCAATATCCTAGAGACATCACATTGAAAGGCATTGTATTTAGTACAAGATTGTGTCTGGAATTTGGGTTGCTGAGAGAGGAGGTCTATGAGTGTTGGTCCCATTCCCAAGACTACTCTCCGTGGCGATGCAAAAAAAATCACCATGTGCAGGAGAAGTGGTCTTAAGAACAGGTCTTTGGTGGATGTTGATACAAAATCATGTGAACTTTGACCATGTCTGCAAAGTATTTAAAATTCCAATGACCACCAAAATCAATATGATACCCTTGTTGGAATTCCCTACTGCTCTGTGGCAGAGTCTTGTGGGCTGTTTTTCCCCCCATGCATGACTGTAGACTTAAATTCACTTTCATTTGTGTGCAGTAAACACTGACACCCAGTGGAGATTAGCTAAATGACTGCTGTCTATTTTTGTTATATTTTTGCTTCAGGGAATAGGCTAAGGGTGGATGCACAGATACTTGTAATATTCTAAAGGGTTGGATCGGCCATGTAGCCCGGTAAAAGCTTTTGCACATGGTGGGGATCAAGCTGCACCTTGGGAATGAGCAAATCTGCCTAAGGTGGCCATGTGTCCTACTTTAGACAGTCCTCTATTTGAAAGGCTGTCAGAGGGCAGTCCTATATTTGAAGGCATCCTCTGTTTGAAGGGCTGTCCTGTTCAAGTCCAGTTTAAAGATACAGAAACTTAAACTTGTGCAGGCAGGAACGCAGGAGCCTTGAAGCAGTCCATGCATAGTCAGCACCTGGACAGCAGAATGAGCTGAGGTGACATAGGCCACCCCACTCAGTCTTCTCCACTCTGGTGAGATACATTGTCTATCTATTTAAATTCTAGTAATTATTTCTAAATAGGCACCTAGACATATAGATTAGCACATGCAAATTGGCATCTTCTTTGGGCCTCCTTCTAAGGGATCCATTTTTCTTTTCTTTTTTGGCACTGCATAGGGGCCACCCTACACCTGCCATTACATGAATGACCCTGCATAAGAGCTAGGCAATTGTGCACTATTTACCTGACTTCCACAGTCCTTCATATCAGCTGAGCAAGCTGACATATGACACTACATGCCTACACTAGACTTAGGGCTCCCAAGGCTTGGACTCATTTCTCACTATGTGAACATCTTGCCTGGCTGGACCATCCCCTTGTCGGCATTCATTGTTTTTCATTTCCCTAGGAATGTTATTTCCCATTGCACCTACAGGTGCCCCAGAGAGATGGACATTTCTGGCACCACACCCAAAAGAACAGAGACATGGGTGATGGTTGGTGAGCGTATATCTTTATACATTATTCTAGAAAAGATGGAAATGTGCCCTTCCTATGTTAATGTGCTTAGGACAAACTGAAGACTCTGGCTGGTAAGTGAACATGTGAATGCATCCGAAAGTCATTGCCTATTTAAAGATGGCAGCTAAAATTTAAATTCATTGTCAGCTGCCTAAATGAGCAGCTTTGTATTTATGTCCAGTGGCTTATGGGTGCTTATGATTATATATTTATGCATCTCTATGAGGAAACCTGATTCAATTCAGCTTCCTCAAATCGCCAGCATTTTTGGGATGGTAGATGTAAACTCTCTGGGTCTCTAAAGATAGTTAGGATGGACTGGGGTTTTGCACAGTGAATCCTTCACATCTGAATACTGACACCTCAGTTAGTCCCAAATTAATCCTATACATTAAGCCCAATTTATCTGCTCAAGTTCCTAACATTGCCATTCTGTTCATGTTTACTCAGAATGAAGCCCCATTGTGTCCAGTGGGATTTACTCCTAGGTAAGTGTGTATAGGATTGCAGCCTAAATCAATGGGCAGTGTCTTGTTTACCTAAATAGGTAATATAATAAATTCCTCCTTATAGATCAAGGCATGGTTTTGAAAAAAAAGTTCTATCATAACTCTTAATGCAAGCTTCTTCTCTTTCAGTTCGCTTGTATTTGGTGACAGACCTGTGTGGACATTAGATGATATATGCTGTAATTCTATGCACACCTACTTGGGAATGAACCCCATTGAACAGAGATTTATAACTGGGGGGGGGGGATGGCTTGGACTGACCTGTAAGGCTACAGTCCTATGCACACATAATTGGCAGGATGCCTCATTAATAAATATGGTATTTGCTACATATGCATAGGATTGGACCATAATACACTGAAGGACAAGATCTCTATTCCCCATCTCACCCAAGAAAATTGTGTGTGTGTTTTACAATCCTATATAGAATCAAATCTAGTCCTCTACTTGGTAACAAACCATACAATATTTGACACAATATAAAAATAGAATAAATAGAATAAATAGAATAAAAATTGTGTGTGTGTGTGTGTGTGTGTGCGTGCAAAGTTCTTCCAAATGCACATTTATCTACAACATACACACAATTTCACATTTAGCTTTATAAAAGATTATAAAAATGTACATCTTTGATGACTATATGAATGTTTTGCTCCCAAGCTGTCATAAATTAAAAATAAAACTAGCTAAATAGGCAAAGTTCAAAAGTCTGTTTACAACATAAACATACATCCAGACAGAGCTGGCCCTACCATTGAGCAAAGTGAGATAGCTGCCTCAGGCAGCAGATTTTGGGTGTCACGAAAGGGCAGCAAATTTTTACTGCCAATATAAGGAGAGGTGCTCGTGATGTTTTCTTCCTCATGTGTCAAAATAACTTGGCTGGCTTTGGGTACTTGGCAGCTTGACTTGGGTGGGGTGGGGGTGGGAGTACCATTTGCTGGTCTGTGTCAGGCAAGAAAATGTCTCTGGGTCCAGAACAGTTTTGCAGGGAAATTTCAGGAGGAAAGTGACTGGCAGGACTGGAGTAGGTTAAACAGGTTCCTGCCCTCCCATCCCTTCTCTAATGCAAATTATCCCCTCCTCAGTGTGCTTTGCAAGGAAACAGGGACCGATGGGGCTTTGTTACATATAGCTGCATTATAATGCGTAGCTGACCCCGTAGCATAACCAGATTGAAGCTTTCTGTTGTATCCAATATTGGTTCTACTTAGAATAGACCCATTGAAATGAATGGGGCTTAAGTTAGACTGACATTGGGCACAACCTATTGTCTTCTATTCCATGGCCTTCCTCCACTTTCTGTGATGTGGAGAACTGCATTACAGTTGGCTTGAAAGAAATAGAGGATAGGAAGACCAGAGCAACATAGTAGCTGCTTTGTGCCTGGTCAGTCTGTTTGTTCATCTGGTCTGGTATTGGCTACTCCAACAGGCTGTGGTTCTCCAGGATCTCAGGCAGAAATCTTTCCCTTGCTCTGCTACCTGATCCTTTCAACCAGAAATGGGGCCTGAGGCCTCCCACATGCAAAGCTTATGTTCTATAGCTATGAGATATGGACTTCCCAGCAATTAGTGTCCTCCACACAAATCTTAAACTGACCAGATACCCACCAAGGTCATAAGTGCCTCTGAGAGAAATTAGGTTGGTTAGCATGAGGGAGAAGGACTTTCCTCCAGTGTCCCCACATCCCTGAAATGCATTGCCAGCTTAGATGTACACCAGGCCCCTTCACTACAAGCTTTTAGGAAAGCCTTGAAGACCCATTTGTATTCTGTGGCTGAGAACAGTCCTCTGTTTATTTTTTTAATTTATTTTATTTATACCCTGCCTTTTTTCCTGCAAGGAACCCTAGGTGGCTTACATAATCCTCCTCCTCCTCTCCATTTTATCCTCACAACAACCATGTGAGGTAGGTTAGGCTGAGAGTCAGTGACTGGCCCAAAGTCACCCAGTGAGTTTCATGGCTGAGCGGGGACTAGAACCCGGATCTCCCAAGTCCCAGTCCAACACTCTAACCACTACGCCACACTGGCTCTCTATTTATTTAGTATTTGGGGGGCTGGATGCTTTTGTTTGAAGGACTGGGGACTGTTCTCTATTTTTAAGGCATCTCCTGTTTGAAGGGCTGTCGAGTCCAAGTCTGATTTAAAGATAAAAAGCTCAGAAGTAAGAGTTGGACCTTAAAGTTGTCCATCAACAGCACCTGGCCAGCAGACTGAGCAAGGCATACAGGTCAACTGATCAGAGTCTGCCACACTATAGTGAGATGTACTATATTTCTATTTAAATCATCATCTAAATTTGCATCTACACATACAAATTAGCATATGTAAATGTTATGCAAATCAGTGTCCTCTTTTGTACTCTTTTTTGGGCAATCCATAAGTGGCCACCCTATGGCTGATGGCTTTAGCTGCAGCTATTTATTTATTTATTTAATATTTTGGGGGCTGGATGTTTTTGTTATCATTTTTTAATTATAATTTGAAATTTCTTTTTATTTGTATTTTATTTTGGAAGCTGCATTAAGAGGGTTCAGACCCTTAAATGTTTATTTAACATTTTAAATAAAAATAATAATCTGTCTATGCAAACTGTAGAAAATCCCATGTCCTGGCAGCATAGAACAGATGGTAAGAAACAATTTTATGATAACATGGGAAACTACGAACAGCTCGCTGTACATTGCCACATCTGGAGAGTCAGTTTTTTCCAATACCACAGAAGACACATTACACAATATGTTTATTTTCTATATTGAGAATCAGACACCCGCTAGTGTTTTTTTTGTTTTTTAAAAAAGTGAAACCCACATTTGTACTTGTAATATTGTCTCTGAACAGATTTCAGTAACATGGAAATGGTGGGATGGGATGGCAGTCTGTGTGGAAAAAGACAAGGAATCGGTAATCCAACATATAACTGGAAGGCTTTGTTTTGGTTTTTTAACATTATTTAATGAATTCACTTTCTTACACGTATCACATTTTCCAATTTTTGCTGGAAATCTAATTATTGTAATTCCCCAAGCTCTTTCATGTTCCATAACATCTTAAGCTCTATGAAATTCAAATGTCTCTTGAATTTGCATTTCAAGTGATCCTACATTTAGCTTTGCACAGGCAAATGTTCTCAGGCTGTCGGTGTTAATTATGTCAGTTTAAAGTTAACCATTAAGGGATGCCTGTTTTACGGCCCCATCCAATGTGGGTGCCCGTAAATCAGAGGATTACAGGCATCCAATGGAAGGCAGGAGGAATGCAGTGGCTAGCATCACCTCCACACTCCCCTTGCCCTCCAAAATATTTAGATGGCTAAGTTCAGCCATCTAAATGGCTTTCCCCTCCTCAGTGAGGAGGAGAGGCTGAGGCACCACTTGGATTCGGTGGACAGCAGCAGTGCCTCGCTCCTCCCCGCCCGCCCGCCCCCCGAACACTCCCCACCCTGAGCAGGCTCCGAAGATGGTGTTCCGTCTTCGGAGCCCAGCTGGCGCAGAAAGAACCACGCTGGCTGCGAGCATGGGGTGGGTGAGGGCTCTCCACCGGCGGAGTCCCCAGTGTGACCTTGGAAGGCATTCTGAGGTCAGAGCAGGAACTCTGACCTATCCTATGCCCCCCCCCCAGACAAGGTCGAGAGGCCATAGGATTGTGCCCTTAATTGTGCAATCGTATGTCTCTCTATTCAGCAGTAAGACCCACTGAGGTCAATGAGCCTTACTCCCAGGTAAATGTATAGGACTGCATCCTAAAATTAACTCTTGCCAGGGCCTATGGACAATATATTCCTTCTCTTGCCTTAGACTTCTCAGGTCCAACTTATTCAATACATTTCATACTCACACCTTCCCTAGTTATGCACTAGCATGCCTGCCAACATTTCACAGAGAGAGACATGCTTATAACACTCCTATTTTCACATTTACTGAGCCTCACACCCTCCACTATTATATATTGTTGAAAGCTTTATGGAGAAAAGCCATATTAGAGCACATGCTTTGTTTGCATATAAAAGATCTCAGGTTTAATCCCTGGCATCAGGGACAGGGAAGGGAAAGGTATACACTGCATGGATCCTTCAATTTCCCCCATGCCCCTCTTCCCCCCAATGGGGTTGAAACAGCATGGTGAAAACGGGTAGATCTGTATGATAAAGGGTTGCACGCGCGCACACACACGTGTACATGCTGATATGGAATATGGGGGCTGCTTGTATGAATTGGGACTGACATAAGGAGGCGCTGTAGCTCAGTGGTAGAGCACTTGCTTTGCATGCAGATGGTCCCAGGTTCAATCCCCGGCATCTCCAGGTAGGGCTGGAAAAACTCCTGCCTGAAACCTTGGAGAGCTGCTGCCAGCCAGTGTTGACAATACTGGGCTAGATGGACAAGTGCTCTGACTCGTATAAGGCAGCTTCCTAAGTTCCTATGACATACCCACTGGAAACAGAGTTTGTCCTACAAGAAGTGATAAGATTCTCTGTCTAAATAAACCTTGCTAATCCCATTGATTTCAGTGAGTCTACACTAAGCCTGAATCCAACCCATGGAGTCTCTGGAGTTTCCCACATGACTCCCAAAGTTGGAACTTATCCCGTTCCCCCCCTCCTTCATGTAACAACTTATCCATAGCCCTTCAAATCGGCATAATGATTTGCCCTTTGACTCCACTTTGAGCTTTGAAGACCCATCCTGGTTCACTGGCGGCAGCAGACAGCTTGAGTTCCGCAATTATGCTCCTTCCAGTGGGTTCCAAGAAGTCTGAAAAGAGAAACATATATCTGAAAGTGAAGAAAGCCTTCTGAAACCCTTTTTTTTTAGTACAAGTATTATTCGAGGGAGCTTTGAACTTCCATTAAAAAGTGGTCTGGTTAATGTTTGGTGCATTTGGATTGAGGGGGGAGGCTTGGTTCATTAATATGACCAGGCTCCAACACTTCAGCAATACAGCCATATACTGTACATCCAAGAGCTCCAGTGGAGATAATTAGGGAATCCAAAGAGTTGGCTGATACAAAGAAACGATGCAAAGATTAAAAAACTGCCTTCCTCAGGCACCAGGGATCTTTCAGTATGAAAGCAAAGTCATTCTGCAGTGTTACGATGCCTACTACTGTAAATGTTAAAACTCTTCCAGAAAGATATTTCAGCATTGTGCCCTGACACTTCTTTGGAACCGAACACTACTATATCGGCAAAATCGTGCTTGCTTTCGTCCCTTTCCATAGGAAAAGTGATATCACTCCTATGTTCAAAGTACTGTAAGAAACACGAGCAACCTACAGCAGCATAACCTGCCACTTCCATTTGGTAATGATAGAACAGACGTTGATTTTTCATCTTATCAGAGCCCTCTGGTCCATAAGGATTGCTGGCGCCTACTGAACTTTCTCCAGGGATATAATGAAAAACATCTGTTCTATTACTTAACAGCAAATCAATGAATTAAATCAAAGTTTTCATTCCTTCTTTCTTCTTGTCATTAAAGGCATCTTTCCCCATGATTTCCCCCCTTCTGCTTCTTTTAATAACTTTTAAAAAGTTACTTTTTGCTTACAGGCCTCACTATTCCTCTCTGAGAGGCACCACTGCAGGCTTTAGTGAAGGTAAGGGCAAAGAGATTTCACTGGGGGTGGAGTGGGGAGCTCTTGGATATCGTCAAGATGCACAGTGAAATCCTACCCATGTCTACTCAAAAATGAGTGCCATTGAGTTCATAGGGACTTACTCCCAGGTAAGTTTGCACAGGTTGGCAGCCTAACTGTGCAGTCCTTTGCACATCTATTTAGAAGCAAGTCCCCACTGAATTCAATAGGACTGAGTCCCTGGTAAGTATATACAAGACTAGCTGTTGCCTGCAGCTTCGCTTGCGTGGGCTGGATGCTGGCAGCAGAAATCTTTTCTGACAGAAATATCTGATCTTAAAGAAAAATCAGGTTAATCCTGAGAGTCTACAGGTGATGAAGAGTGACTGTGCCAAGTTTGGGGTAGATCCGTCAAAACGTGATGGAGCCTATGCACCCCCCCCCCACATGCAGCAGTCATTCAGTCAGTCATTTATAAAGTTTCCCTCCCTTTTCACCCCCTTAGAGAACATTCTAAATGGCCTAGGGGAGATTTGCATACCAACTCTTATTGGCCCCTGCAGGAATTCGAACATTCTAAGTGTCCTATGGGCTATTTGCATAACTGCTCCTATTGGCTCCTACAGGAATTCTGAGGTGAGGCCGATTTGCATAACTGCTCCTCTGTTGTTTTGCCCATAGGAGATATGAGAGTGGGGCGATTTCCCCCCCTTAAGGACGGAATTTCCAAAAATCCTTCCTTAGTGGGTGTCTACGTCATAAAAACAGTGTTCCTTCAAAATTTCACATTCCTAGATTAAACTGTTTGAGCTGGGCATTGATGAGTCAGTCAGTCAGCTAGGGATGTAGCCGACTAGCCCATCAGACAGGAGCAAGGCCCGAACTGGGCCTGCTCACGTCCGACAGGGTGCTCAGCCCCACGCACGAGCCTTACCTGGGCTCTCCGCCGAGCGGAGAGCCTGTCCTCCCGGTCCGCAGGGTCCCGTCGCGTCACTTCCGGAACAGAGGAAGTGACACGACGGGACCCTGCGCTCTGTTTTTGGCAGGGGGGGAACCATGGCAACAGGGCTGTTTAAGCACCGGACCAGGTAGGATAGCTGCGGCGGCGGGCGGCGGCGGTCCTCCGGCGGTGGCGGGGGTCCTCTGGGGGCGGCAGCAGCAGCGGGTAGGGCTGGGGGGTCCTCCGGCGGTGGCAGCAGCAGCTGGGAGGGCTGGGGGGTCCTCCGGCGGCGGCTCGAGCAGTGCGAGCAGCACGGACAATGCTCCGCGCCGCTCGGAAGAGCGGGATCTGGCTGCCGCCACTCGCGGGGGGGCAAGCCCAGAACGAGCCTCAGCCGGCTCCAGATCGACCCCACCCTTCTTTTATATATATAGATTGCAAATTAACTGTGCAACCCTATGAAATTCTGCTAGGATGTAAGTACCACTGAGTCACGTGAGACTTACTCTCATGTAAGTGTATATAGGACTACAACCTACTCTTACCTGGGAGTAAGCCCTACTGGACTCAATGGTACTTACTTCTGAGTAGACATGCATAGGATTGTGCTCTAAACTGCAAGGAAATAAAGGAAATTCTGTCTTTAAAGCATTCATTGTAGCTACTTTTTATACCTCCGAAGAGTTACAGCAATGTTCGCAGTGCCGATCGGTGTACCTTTTTTAAAGCAAAGTCATTGTCAATTTATTTGTATACCGCTTTTTTCCACAATACATTGTGTTCAAAGTGGTTCACAAAACCTACAAATACAAGAGCCACAATTATAATATATTACAATACAACATTAACTCAATTACAGTTCATTTAAAATATATCAAAATTTAAACAAGGGAAAGCCATACCAGTAGGTCAGCTAACAGTGTCTACCAGTAATAACATATACTTGCATTCACTAAAGAGTTCATATTAAGAGACTAGTTCATCCACATCAAACTCACAGCAAAACAGAGAAAGAAAAAAACTCAAGGCACTTCAGTCAGCCCACTTTCAAGCAGCAGAAATATACTCTCCTCTCACCAGGGTCCCATGACCTGAGCAAAGAAAGGACACCCTCATGGCAACTTCCTGCCTGGCTGTTTCTTGGCAGCAGGGCACAAGGAGAGGAGGGCTTGTTCGTCATTCCACAACCCACAAAATATCACCAGGAGACATTTAGAAAACAGGCCTTCTCAGTAGTGCCATCCAACCTCTAGAACCCACTCCTGAGTGCAATTTGGGAGAGAGAAAAGGTGGTGAGATTTAAACACCTCATGAAAACATGCCTGTTCGTGCAAGCTTTCTCTGGCTTGTAATTAACATCATAGTGCTGCTCCATTTCACTGTTTTCTACCATGGTTGTTTTTAATTGTTTCTCTTAGTGGTGCACAAGTACTACTAAGAAATAAATAAGAAGATGTGGAAAGCCTCTCCCTGGGCAATTGTCCCCCAAGTTGTCCTGGAGACAGCACAAACCCTTTCACACACACCAATGGTAGCAGCAGCTCCCTTGTGAAGGCTCTTAGAGCTGGGGGTGTGGCAAGGAAGTTGTGCCTTTTCTTTACAGCATTTATAGGGTCATTTTGTTGTTTATAACAATAGACATTGTAGAATCAGGGAAAGGGCTGGAAAAATACCTGCCCCTGAAGAGTAATTGCATATACAGGAATATATATATACAAAGGCAGGGCTGGCAACAAAGGTAGGTATAGTTGGGCACTTGCCAAGGGCCCATACCCCAGCAGGGGCCCACTGACAAGCCCCCTGGACTTGCTCCTCCTCTTCACCACTGCAGCCTGCTTGTTCACCTACCTCATTTTGGCCCCAACAGCAGTGGTGGTATGTAGGAGGAGCAGTAGATGCCACTGCCTACTTGCTCACTGGCTCTCTGCCTATCAAGCAAGCAAGTGGCAGCAATGATGAGAAAGAGGATGAGGAGCAATAGCAGCTGGTGACAATGGTGGTGAGAAGGTAGACACACTGTGGGAGGAAGCCTGTTAAAGATGTGTTGCCCAAGGGTCCTCAAAAGCCTGCAGCCAGCACTGTAGAGGGGATTCATCCACAGCATTTCTTGTTTTCTCTGCTCATAGAATGAAATATGGCTGTGCCCTGCCATTGGTCAGTTAGCGATAAATAAGTTTGAAGGCCCACTTCAGGCAATACATATCGTTAACACAGATATAGCAGAAGGAACATCCAGAGCACAGGGAAAAGACTGAGCATCACACACACACACACACACCGCCCACTGCCTGCCTTGTCTCTGTTGGAGCCTTAGGAACTCTATTACAATAGGGGACTGGGAATGAGTATATCTCTGCAGCTACCACGGGCACTCCAGATGCAGCAGGGACATGCAGAGCACAGGGCAAAAGACCAAAGATCACCCCACCCCCAAGTCTCTGTTGGAGCCTTAAGAACAGCACCAGAATAAGAAAGTGGGTGATGATGGTGAATTTTCTCTTAGGGAAATGGAAAGAAACCTTTACATTGACAAAGTTGTTGTGTCATGGGCCTTCAGATTATATCCAAATCCCAGCTACAGAAGGATCATGGTCCACGTCATTATATAACCTAGAGATTCAATTAACTACAACAAAATTGGTTTAACATGTTGTGTTAAGGGCTTTCCAGTGTTCACTCAAACTCTAAAATGCTGGAAAATTGCAGCTGTTAAGTGTCACACCCTTAACAAATGCATTCCAGCTGCACCACTACCATGGAGCTGGATGGCTGTCAGTGGCAGAGTGGTGGACCTAAGTTCAGATTTGTCTGTTTAGGCAGTACAACCAGGGGAACTTCCACCACTGTCCTCCTCAGCCCTCATCATCCAGTGCCTAATGGTAGGGCCAGCCCTGTGCACCGATTATAACCAGAGCTGCTACCTGAATAATGCTACCGTATTACAGGGGTGGGTGGGGAGAAAGGCTTTAATGCAGAGGAATGCCCTGTTCAATTCTTTTTAAAAGAACAGAAGAGAAGGTGTGAGCTCTGAGGCAGAAAAGATAGCACATAAAATGCTTTTTAGAGGTTTTTTAAATTTCACGGTTTTGCTGTGAGAAAAGCAGGTATCTTTGGGCTGTTCTTTTTCTTGTTAAAGCAAAAGTCTTAAGGAATAAAAAAAATATGGCACTTTTAAATCCCACTGTGTTTCATTGAGAGAGCATAAATTTCTCCAGTTGAAATCAATGACATTTCAGTTTGCTTAAGTTTGGTTAAATTTTTTCCATGAGCTTGGTTGGATGGTGCTCAATATATGAGCAGTTCCAGACTGCAAGGGCATGGAGCTGAGAGGGATATCTGCTCATTGTGGCAGGTCTGTAGCTCAGTGGTAGAGCACCTGCTCTGCATGCAAAAGGTCCAAGGTTCAATCTCTAGTATCTCCAGCTAGGGCTGAGAATGACCCTGGCTGAAAATCAGGAGAGCCTCTGTCAATCATCATAGACAGACAATACTAAACTAGATGGACCAATGGTCTGGCGTCGTATAAAGCAACTTCCTGTGTTCCTTATGTCACAGATACTGTCCAATAGGTCCCATAACAGGGAAGCATCATATTTTACCATTGTTGTGGGAATTTACAATTGTTGCGGTGTTTTCTATGGCAAACAAGTCAGGTGTGGACCAATCATGTTTCCCAGACATGTGTACATGGTTAAAGATGGTGTACATGAATATTTTCCTTCCTTACGGTAATTTCCACATTTGCTGTAGTACTGGTTTCACCTCTGGAGAGGTTTCAGATTTTGGGTGGTGTTCTCCTAAAGCACTTTTCCATTCAAAGCATATGTCTACCAAGGAAGGCACCCCCATGGGCCTTAAGCAGATGGCCTTCAGCTTAATAGGAAGGCAACCCAACTCACTGAGCCACCAAGACCACAGAAAAAACAAATGTCCTTCCGTATGTTTGAAAATATATCCTCAATACAAGACATAAGATGTAATTCTGAAAGACTAAATCTCAGACAGAGAGACATACTCGCCAACCAAAGAGTAAATGGAGGATCCAGCATAAAGAGTTGTACACAAAGGATAGTCAACAAGCCAAGAAAATGTGTCTGAGTTAAATCATTCATAATGTGAGATACAGAGATCTCAATTACTGCAAAGGCACACTTTTATTATGTTCTGTGCCGTTTCCTATGAAGAAAAAATATGCCATTTCATTTAGGGCACATTTCATTGTTAGAAATGGGGGGGGGTACTAGAAAATAAGAGCAGGAAGCAGTCCAATATGACCCAGAAATAGGGTCTAAGTGTGTCCACACATACAACTGTATCCTGAGACCTACCCAAATATTAACACCAAACATGTACATGCATTGATAGTTACGGTGTCACATTACGGGAAACAGAAATATAGATGGAAAACATCTGGGTTCAAAGTGCATAAACTCATAACATTGCTTAATGGCACATATGTTGTAGAGTTATGGTTTGCCCCATCCAAGCCACTTTTCCCTGGAATGTTCACAGGCTTGGGATTTAGCTCCAGATAAACATATTTGGGCCAAAAGAATAGAAAGCTTGGATTGCACAAGCTGGAAGCTAAATTATAAACAATCACTTCAATCCAACAATATCCTAGTGGTGTGGCAGAGGGTGAACCAAACTAACCAGTTATCACACCATTGTGTGCATGCAGCCACTTAGTAAGTCAGCTATCTGTATCATTCTGCTAACAAGTGGTAACCATGATTTTCTCACAGATCAGATACAGATGTATGGGAAGGCGTGTGGCAAAATGGTTATCTGTCGCCACCCACAGGGTTCCCCTGAGCACAAGAGACTTCCTACTGTGGCCACTTGTGAATCACCAAAAAAAATAGGACAAAAGAGGACACCGGTTTGCATAAAATTTGCATATATATATATATATATATATATATGCAAATTTAGAAAATAGTATTATTATGTAAATAGACATACAGTACATATCTCACCATAATGTGGAAGACTGTGACCAGGTGAGCTGTGTGCCTTGCTCAGGCTGCTGTCCAGGTGCTGCTGATGGGCAATTTCAGGGCTCAGCTCTTCCTTCTGATGCTTAGATTGATAGATCATAGAGTTGGAAGGGGCCTACAAGGCCATCGAGTCCAACCCCCTGCTCAATGCAGGAAACTAGAGGAGGGGTCTCCCATCCAAGTAATAACCAGGCCTGACCCTGCTTAGCTTTCCACACTCAGACAAGCTGAGCCAGCGTGAGCCACAGGCCTGTATTCTTCATCTTTAAACTGGACTTCGACCGGACAGCCGTTCAAATAGAGGATGCCTTCAAAACAGAGGACAGTCCTCCAAATAGAGAACAGTCCTGCTCTGTAAAAGAGGGCATATAGCCGCCCTAGATCAGCTTCCCCATTCACTTCAATAGAAAGAGTAGCCCAGGTAGCAGCTAATGGAAACTAACATAAGGTTCCTATTGTCACTTAAAGGGGTAACTCATCACATTACATTTGGGTTGGCACCCTAGATCTCTTCTGGTGCAGCAGCTTCCACCATCACTCCTGCTGCACTTGATCCAACAGCTCCAACAAAGCACAGGTGCTCTTTTCAACAGATAAGTGGCCATAGCCATAGCTCAGTGGTAGAGCACATGCTTTGCATATGAAAAGTCCCAGGTTCAATCCCTGGCATCTCTGGGTTAGGCTGGGAAAAAAGCATCCTGGAGAGCCATGACCCATCAGTGTTGATAATCCTGAGCTTGATGGACCAATAGTGAATAGTCTGATTCAGTATAAGGCAGCTTTCTATGTTCCAAATTAGCTTAGTTGTTCCTCTGTCCCCTGCTTCCAGACTCAGTGACTGCACATGTGGATAACTCAGGGCAGAAATATGAGGGTTGTGGTTACGGCATGAAGGCTCATTACACCAGGTGTAGGCAACATGGGGCCCATGGGCACCACTGTACCCCAGACACGTTTCTTGTCCTATCCCTCCCACTTTTTTAAAACAACAACAACAACAACACATTTTCTTCCTGGGGGCTGGGATTGCTGTGGAATAGATTTCTGTTGGAGCTGAAAACTGTGGGTTCAAATGAGTTGTTTACTGTGTTGGGGCTCAGACCCCACCTCTGCTTTGAACTGTCTTATGGGTACGTTACTTGTCCTCTGCCATGCTTTGTGGTGGTGCCCAGGACAGTTTCTCAAATTGCCAAATGTGCCCACGGCCCAAAAAAGTTGCCTACCCCTGCATTACACAACTATCTTGCTAGAGCTAAGCAGGCCTGATTATGATCAATTCTTGGTACTGTTTGGGAACCCGCTGTTTCCTCCATGATTGGATAAAGATGGGTCCCTCCTTCTGTCCCAGCCCTTGCACTAACTGTGTGTTTGTATGTGTGTAACTAAGAAAAATAAAACAAACATCTAAAAGCAAGCAATAAAAAAAACCCAGGAAATAAACAGCAGCAATAAAACTGCTAATAAAAATGGTGGTAAAAGAATACAAAAACTGAAATCTATCAACAGCACATCAAAGACTTTGGAAGGCTTTCTGGAAAAGGCAGATCTTGTATTTCTCTTCCCCCCCACCTTCTTCCTGAGAGCAGAGAGGGGACTGCACACAAGTAAGCCTTCCATGTGTATGCTGTACATGTGGAGTGTGACACAATGCCTGCTGTCCCCACCCCAACATACTCTCACAACATCTGTGAGGTGCAAATATCGGCAAGGAGAGCTTAGGTGTGTGTACAGTTCAATGTCTGTAAGCTGAATCAGGAACCCAAAACATGCAGGGTTCCCGATCAGGTGGGATGCCTCCATATGTACAGCTGTCCATGCGCAGACTTTCCTTACCAACATTTTACTGAATGTGTGGAAATGGGGGACAGGCTTCTCAGTGCATGGAGAAGAGCAGCAGCGAGCTCATATGGGGAGAGGTTTGCCCTGAAATATGCAGGTCTCCAGTTGTATAGGACTTTAAAGGCCAGAATCAGCTCTTGGATTGGTAACTGGAAGCCAGGGTAATAGTTGCCAGAGAACCTGTTGTATATATTCCCACCTGCCCAGTCAGTGAGGAGATGGATTGTGATGTTCTGTACCAGTTACAACTTTTAAACTCCCTTCAAGGGCACACACATATCATAAAGCTCATGAAAATAGCCAGTCCTTGAGGGAACAAACAAAAGTATGGAGTCCCCAATTTTCCAGAAAGAAGCATGGCTAAAAAACCAAATGTAATTGATACAAATTGATTTAAAAAGCACTTCTGGCCATGGCTGCCACGTCTTCTTTGGCAGCAAGAATGAATGGGCACAGGAGCATCCCAGACTTTGAACCTGTGCAGCTTTCGCGCATGTATAGGTGAGATAATGAAGAGTCAGACACAAGTATATATGGTTTAAGATCAGGGCCACATTTATTGAACTAAAGATCTGTGAAGGGCGAAGGGCGGTACTAATCTACTCCTGGCCATTGGCCAGGGAAAAACCAAGATTTGAGCGAAGCCATCCTAACTGAATCGGAGGCAGGATGGCCCGCCACCGTCCAGTTGCACTCCGTGTGGAGCTGGGGGGGGGGCTTACCAGCGTCACCTTCCATTGGCGCCACAAGACAGCCAATGTAGGTGAGAAAGGTAGCACCCCAAAGGCGGCCCAATCTCCCTCCTGCCAAGCCGCAAGACATTAGCGAGGGAAGCCTCGGGTAACCGCCAGTCACCTTGAAAAGGTGCCACTGGATGCTCAC
Source organism: Shinisaurus crocodilurus (assembly GCA_021292165.1). NCBI lineage: Eukaryota > Metazoa > Chordata > Lepidosauria > Squamata > Shinisauridae > Shinisaurus > Shinisaurus crocodilurus. Next base: position 35,090,918 of record CM037876.1, read on the forward strand.
CAGGACCCTAAGCCCCACTGCCTAATTCCGCACTTCCCGCCACAGGAAGAGACACGCTTTCGCTTAGTCGAATCTCCCCCACCTGCCCGATAAAGAAGTGAGCAGGGCCCTTCGCAGATCTTCAATGAACAGATCGTTACCGACATCGGATAGGTGCACACCATTCGGGAGGACTTAGAAAAGCTTGGCCAAACTAGAATGATTCAAGTAAATAGGGCAGGGCTGGGGAACCTCTAGATGTTATTGGACTCCCAGCACCCAGCAGTCCTAGCCAGCATGGCCAATGGTCAGGGATGATGGGAGTTGTAGTCAAACAACATCCATAGGGCCACAGGTGCCACACCCCTGATATAGAGGAACCCACACTAGATCCAAGAATACAGAAGAAAGCCTGCCCTGTAGATAAAAGAACAGGCCAATCTTTTAACAAAACAGAAGCAAACAGCTCTCACTCTCCATTCTGTTCCTCCTTAAACCCCGGGTTGCAGAACGTAAACCTAAACTGTAAATGTAAACGTAAATTGGTCAGAACATAGTAACTCGCTGCATTGCACAGAGGGGAATGCTTTTCCAAAATTTGCAATTAGTAATTTGGTCTAAACCACCGTGTGTAGTGTGAATAATAAAAACAGGAAATCAGGGACTTGCAGTAGAACTAATAAACAATAGCCTTAGGAACTCATTAAAAATAAAGCCATTTATTTAGTGCAAATATTTTCAGAAAGGTATATTATGCATAGAGGGTCAGTGTCAAGGGTAGGCATGGCTGGGCACCTGCAGAAGGCCCAGACCCTAGCAGGGGCCCACTGACAAGAGCCCCCTGGAGCTCCTCCTCCTCTTCCTCCTCCTCTTCACCATTGCAACCTGCTTGTTCACCTGCCTCTTGCTCTGGCCCAGGCAACGGTGGTGGTGAGGATCAGTAGATGTGACTCCTGGCTCGCTCCCGGGCTCTCTGTCTGTCAAGAACAAATGGTACACATTATGAGGAGGATGAGGGATGAGGAAGAGCAGCTGGTGATGATGGCAGTAAGAAGGTAGATTCACTGAGGGTGGGGCCCATTGTGTTTGTCTTGCCCAAGACAAACCTGAAGATAGTTATCAATATAGATATAGATGATATAGATATGCATAGATTGCCCATCTCACTATATATAGGGTCCCTTTAAAGAAAGAAAGAAAGAAAGAAAGAAAGCAACACACAATTTCCTGGCCTAATCTGTTGCCTGATTTAGAGTTGTTGCCTAATCCTGATTTCCTGGCCTAATTTGTTGCCGCAATTTAGAGTTGTTGCCATATCACAGAAATATTTTCCATTTCATGTTGCCATGTTAGTTAGTGACTCTTTTAATTATCCAATTGATGTAATTTGATTTTTAAACCCAACTGTATGACCTTCACAGAGTATTCAGGAGAGATTCGAGTCAGGTTTAGGGCTCCAGCTCTGCCATGATGTGGCATACCTCTGTATTTATTCTTTTGTCGGAGAAGTTGTAATTCCTTTAGAAACCAAGTTCTGCTTGAACAAAAGAAGATTCTTAGAGCAGAATCATACGATTCAGCTTTCCCTGGGCAACACCACTTCTGACTGTAGGCAAGGGATTGCCTGTTTGAGTGCTCCCCCATGAAAAGGACTCTCAAAACCTAGAAGACTAGCATGTCAAGTGAGTAATGTTAGCCTAGATGCCTTCTCACGGATATACTAGTGTTCTATGTGCACAGAGTTTCCTCCCCCATGGGATACATTCAAACATGACTGAGATTTTCCCCCAACTGATCTGAAATGGTACAGCTCTCCCATTGATTCTGCTTCATGATCAACAAATCTTATAGTATATTTTTAGGCCAATATATTGCTCCAAAATGGCTCAATTGCATATAAAGCACAACACCACGAGGCATTAGCTGCAGTGATTATGATGTGTTATATAAAGTAAACCCAGTTCATTTGCACTAGGGTGAGGATATATCTGTATATGCACATGATGCTGTCGGGGAGCCCTTAACTGGAGACGGCTGGAGCCCTGATATCTGAGGCCTCACAAAGACAAAAAGTTCCTGCTGTCAAAACCAGGCACGTATGCTTGCCAAGTTTCGAAGCTGAATTCTTATCCATAAGAAGCACTAGGAGGATAGTTTCCAAGACACTTTGAAAACTGCCTTGAAGAAGTAGGGAACTGTAAATCAAGCTACTGGCATTAGAAAATAGCCACTGATGTTTCCCTTCTCAATATTTTCCTACCTAAATGTTGATACCTTGCATTCATCATGCCAGAGCTCTTTTCATGCCAGAGCTGAGAATTCCACAGCATGAGCGAGAACAGGTAGACAAGCAGAGTCAGGAGAAGGAATGGAAGTCTCCTTCTCTTTGTCACTCCATTGGATTAATAACAGCACCCATGATAGAAGTGAACAGAGACCTTTCACTACATCAGGGGTGCACAACCTCCAGGGGGTGGGGGGCCTCCCTGACCCCACCAGGGGCCACACCCCTTCCCCCATCCCCACCCCTTACTGTGCTGCATGAATTTGCCATGTGAATTTGCCAGTGCAGCCACAGCAGTGACAAAAAGGCAGCAATCTTTCTTGAACGCAAGGCGCACAGAGAAGCAAAATCTGGAAGCACTCTCCCAAGAGGCTTCCGGGAGCACGATTCCGCTGCAAAACAAGGAGGTGCATGCTCCCCGCCTGCCTTGTGTTCAAGAAAAATCACATTTTCTCTTGCCACTGCCACGGCAGCAAATTCAGCAGTGGGGACCGCAAAAAAGGAGCTGGGGGTGAATGTGGCCTGAGGGCCATGTGGTGTCCACACCTGCACCAGTGGAGGCTGGTGGCTCCAGTGTCAGTGGGTCGGTGTATCCACTCCAGGTTTTGGTATGGACTTCAAAGGAGCTATCCGTCATGCTGAACCCTATCCCCCCAAAATAGGTTCAGCATCAGGATAGCTCCTTTAACATCCAGACTGAAACCCGGCGTGGATGCACTGCCCCACTGACGTTGGATCCATCAGCCCCTGTGGCCCTGCATTACGTAACATTATAGTGATGGCACCAAATCTCAAAATGGAGAACTCTTGAAAAGAATAATCATCAGTTTGAATCTCTGCATCACCACCCCTTCTGAATCTGGCCCAGAGCCTCTGACGTGTGGGCCTGGCTTAGAAGGAACCTAGTTCTACAACTACTATCCCTCCCCAATGCCAGCACACTATTCCTGCAAATTACCTTTGCAAGGGTGACGGAAGCAGGGAAGCCTCGTGGCAGAGTACGCACAGGAACCTGGACTTTGTTAGAAGCCTTTTGACAAAGACCATTGCCAAAGATTCCTAAGAAAACATAGCAGCCATGGATTGATAACTGTTTACAGAACAGAATGAACAGACAGTTCTTGACATGGGGGAACGTAAACGGTGGGGTCCCCCAAGGATTTATATTAGGATTGGTGCTTTTCAACTTGTTCATAAATAATCTGGAGTTAGGAGTTGCCATGTTTGCCGACATCCAACACCAAACGATTTGGGGGAAGTTAAAACCAAAAGAGACAGTGAGGAGCTTGAGAAACATCTCTCCAGACTGGGGCAATGGGCACTAAAATGGCAAATGCAGTTCAGTGTAAGCAACTGTACAGTGATGCACATGGGGTGGGGGAGGAATCCCAGCTTCACATACATGTATGCTGATGGGGTCTGAGCTGGTGGTGACTGACCGGGAAAGGGCCCTGGACAGCTCAATGTAGTGGATCGCTCAATGAAAGTGCCATCAATATGCAGATGACAGGCTGCTCTCTTGTTTCCACCTACTAGACCTAGAGAAGCTGTGGAAACTCTGAATAGTTTCTAGAGGCAGTTTTGGGATAGATGAGGGTGAACAAACAAACTGAAGATTAATTCAGATGAAGTGGAGAGAATTTTGGGTGGGGAGATCTGCTGATCCAGATGGAGGTGTGTCACTGGTACCAGATGGGGTTGCACTCCTTCTTAAAGGCCAGATCCACAGCTTGGGAGCTCTACTGGGTCCAGTGCTGTTGATGGAGGCGCAAGTGGCATCGGTTACCAGGAGTGCCTTTTATTAGCTTCAGCTGATTTGCCAGCTGCAACCCTATCTAGAGAAAGCTGCTAAGGCATCCACAGTCCTCCAGGAAGCCAAGTTATGGCGACTTTAAAAGTAACAACACAAGAAAGATGATCACAAGGATCTGAACTGTATTTCTCATCCACACAGATTGCTCAGTGCCTTTTAAGATATCCCCCCCCCCCATTATATTCACATTGTACATTTTCTCCTAAACCATCTCTCTTTAAAAGCAGGTGGTACCCAACATTAAAGAGATTGTGGTTCACAAATATTGACTGTGATGATCTCTTGGGTGGGCTGTCTGCCTGCTTCTGACATGGAAATATCCCAAAGACCAGTTCCATGTGGGTCAACATTTGCCTGGACAGCAAGACAACGGAAATGAGTAATACAGCAATTGAACTGATTTTTCCCTCTTGCAAGCATCTGTTCTACACGTGTGTGACAGATTGCCTTTGTCTCTTGTCCAGCAACATGTGTGTGAACTCAACGTCCCCCAGAGAGTGGAAGGATACAGGAGGAATAGCATAAAGATTTGTAGGAGGAAAATAAAAGATTGCATCTTGTCAAAACATCGCCTTTTTGAGTCTTGAAATGTTGCCCTCATGCAGACAGTTACAACAGGCAGTAAGATGACTGTAAGTCTAATACACGTTTATTACTCCTGGTTGTGTCTTTTAGCTGATAGAGTGACTGGGAAATATCATCGCTCTCTATTGCAAGTTGTCCAACTTGAAGTTATTCAGCATTTACGTCAATCAAAGGGCTAAGCAAGCTTCATCAGTTGAGGGGGCCAGACAAAATACAATTTTTTGTTCCAGTCCCTAGCATTTCATTTGAATGCTAGGACAGATGAACCCCCAAAAAAAAAACAACCCCAGGGCTCTATTCACACAGGGATTTTGCTCCTAAATGGAAGCAGCTTGAGCTCTCCCTCAAGCCTGAGCTTACATGTGCCTGCCATCACATGGAGAAATGTCAGTGCGCATAGAGTAGCACATGACTACTGCTAACAGCTGCAGGCAATATTATCCACATTTTTTCTTTTAAAAATGATACTGTATTTCACAACAAACCCAACAATATTGTACAACTGACTGCTGTCACAATATTTGATAAAGTCCCCCCCCCCATTTTAACATTGCATTCAATCTGTCTATTTTTCTTTTCTTTCACTCTTCTAGAACATGATAATTTTGCCATAAACTTCTCAAATCATGCATTAACTGCTGGATTATTTTTTTTCATGTTTCCAGTACTTGACATATATGTATTACTCTCGCAGCTGTTTTTAGGGATGTATGAGAAATTCATTTCAGTTTGGTTTTGATCAGGATTTACCATACCCAGTTCACACCTTCCGGACTGAACACGAACTTGGACGCAGTCTGCGGTCAAAGTCCGTACATTTCCGAGCTTGCACTGTGATTTGCAGACAAAAAAATGTATTAGACAGCATGCGTACTTTTGAAAAATGCACACAAATATGTTTAATCAGTGGGAGAAGAATGCATACATACATTTCAAATATAATAATAATAATAATAATAATAATAATAATAATAATAATAATTATTATTATTATTATTTCTTACCCGCCTCTCCATCTAGATCGAGGCGGGGAACAACAAAAATATAAAATACACAATACATACTATTAAAACATCTTAAAACATATTAAAAACATCATAAAAAACATCATTAAAACATCATTAAAACATTGTAAAAACATCTTAAAGGCAACCTAAAATTCCGCCGGATAGGCCTGCCGGAAGAGATCAGTCTTTATGGCTTTTTTAAATTCCAAAAGACTGGTGAGCTGACGAATCTCCTCCGGCAGGCCATTCCATAATCTGGGAGCAGCAGAAGAAAAGGTCCTCTGGGTAGTACCCGTCAGCCTAGTTTTGGCTGACTGAAGTAAATTCTTCCCAGAGGACCTGAGTGTGCGGGGTGGATTGTATGGCAGAAGGCGATCCCGTAGGTAGCCTGGACCCAAACCATGTAGGGCTTTAAAGGTAATAACCAACACTTTATACTTCGCCCGGAAACTGATTGGCAGCCAGTGGAGTGCTTTTAAAACTGGTGTGATGTGAGCACCCCTAGGTGTACCAGTAACCAGTCTGGCGGCCATATTTTGCACTAGTTGAAGTTTCCGGACTAGGTACAAAGGTAGCCCTATGTACAGCGCATTGCAGAAGTCAAGCCTCGAAGTTACCAGCGCGTGCACTACTGTCTTTAGGTCCTCCGATTCTAGGAAGGGGCGCAGCTGGCGTATCAGCCGAAGCTGATAATAGGCACTCCTAGCCGTCGCATCTATCTGAGATGTCATTTGGAGCGACGGATCTAGAAGCACCCCCAAGCTGCGAACACAGTCTTTCAGGGGGAGTGTAACCCCATCCAGAACTGGTTGACATACCTCCAAACCCAGATTGTGACCTTTGACAGCAAGCACCTCCATCTTGTCTGGATTCAGTTTCAGTTTATTTTTCCTCATCCAGCCCATTACTGCCTCCAGGCATTCATTCAGAGGAGACACACTGTCCTTAGCTGACGCTGTTGCCGAAGGCATAGAGAAATATATTTGGGTGTCATCAGCATACTGATAGCACCCCGCCCCATGCCCCCGGATGATCTCTCCCAGCGGTTTCATGTAGTTATTAAATAGCATTGCGGAAAGAATAGCTCCTTGTGGCACGCCACATAGCAGCTCCTTTTTGGTGGAGCAGCTATCCCCAAGCATCACCATCTGGAACCTACCCGAGAGGTAAAACCAGAACCACTGAAGCACAGTGCCCCCGATTCCCAGTCCCCTCAGGCGTTCCAGAAGGATACCATGGTCGATGGTATCAAAAGTCGCTGAGAGGTCCAAAAGCACCAGGATGTTCTTTTTGTAGCTACATTTGACATATGAAATATGCACACAATTGTTGTGTACATTTGGAAAAATACGCACAAAAATATGCACAGATTTCCATACAAAAAGAAAAAAAAACAAAGCTTGCAATCTGATATGGACTTGGGTCAGACTAAGCTTGGAGATGCTATTCCGAGAACTTCATCAAGTCCAAGTTTTGCTGATTCACGCATCCCTAAGCATAACATTATTACCAGTATTTATTATGCTGAGTATTTTATTTTGTTCCATATCACTTTGCTAAGAGGACATATCCACTAACAACATACGCAATTATGGCAACAATTTTTCTAGTTCCTATGATCACGGATATTGCTACTGACCACTGCTGACTGTATCTGTACACACCATTCAGTTCAAAGCCACTAAAGAATGTGATGGGATCAAACACTGATGCAAGGAAGACTTTAAAGTGACAAATGATTAATTGAGCCAAGAATCCTAACACATTTTGGGCTGCGTAGCCTTTCTTCATGGGGATTTCATACGTCAAATGTAGCTACAAAAAGAACATCCTGGTAGCCATTGCTTTAAATTCAAGCAGCCCACTATGAAGCTACAATAAATCATCAATAAATCTACAGCATTCCTGTCTTATGGTGCACACTGGTATTTCTTATTTTTTGTTATTTTTGTTCAACATTGTATGTCACCTTTCAAGAACAGCTCATGGAAGCTTAGTGAAAGTGTGTTAACAGGGATGGCTTTATCTGTAGGAGGAAGCCATCCCTGTTAACGTGTTAACCAGCCCTCAGATTTCCCTTGGTTTTGAAATGAAATGTGCATGATTGTGAGCTTAGCATTGCTTAGAACTAGGATTCAAAGACCTTTGCAACTAGTTCTGCAAACTCAAGGGGGATATTTGGGCTTGCGGTTCTCAAATAGCAGCTCCCCCACACCTCATGGTCATCCTTTTTTGAAATGGGGGAAGGGGGACTTTCAAAAGCAGTTTGTGAGACAGCATTGGGGGAGGGGCAGGCTGGTGTTCTATGAAAACAATCAAATAGCCGCGAAGTATTCAGTGTACCCGCAAGTGCATTGGATTTTGGTATCTCATAAAATTATAGGGATCAAAAATAAATAGAAACCCCTGACCTGAGGACAAGACCATCCACATAATCCAGCTGGAGGTGCTTAGTCAGCCAATAGCTAAAGATGGCCCAAGCATGTAAGGTAAGACATATCTGCAGTCAGAATTTTAAAATCCAAGTTGTGCCTAGCAAATATTGACAGAGGGTGTTCCAGTCAAGGCCTTTATTGTGCAATTCATGGGATTTTGCAGGGGTTCCATATGTCGTTGTCTTCCACTTGTCACTCTCCCATGTTTTCCCACTGCTTCTTCCATTGTTTTTCTTTACACAAAAATAATCCATTAATGAGGAGAAGATGGAATAGCTGCACAATGACTGTTGAAGGGTAGCTGTGGGAGCACCCAGAGGGAAAACTTCTTTCGCAAACCCAAATCTGAGAAACCCAAAGTCAGGGTCAAACAATCATATTTTGCTGAGTCAAACAATCATATTTTGCATGGGGGATATAGATAGATAGATGGATGGATAGATAGATAGATAGATAGATAGATATTTAATGAGGTAAATTTGACTGTTGGAATGGATTTGGGAAATGTGAACTTGTGTTATGAATCCTCTAATATATAACTCCTTTGGAAATGTTTTCTGGAAGTGGTCAGTCCATGATCTAAAGAAGGATTGGAGTGAATTCACCAGAAATGACACCACATGTTGACTTCACCACAGACCAAGTTCAAATCAATCTTTTAACCCACAGTGTGAAGGGGAAAGCATTTACCGAGTATTATTACTATTATAACGCTTACAATGATGAATATCCTCCCCTATCAGTAGCTGTTGCAATTCCTTATATTTATAAAGTGGACCAAGGAGGGAGACTAAATCCACAAGATATTGGAGGAATACATTCCTAACCCCAGATGGGCCAAAATACCCAAACCATTAATCAGGAAATTATCATAATTTAAATAGGATTTCTTGGTATCAGGGCCAGTTCCAACTTGACTTTTACTTACCCATTAAAAAATGAAACACCTGTAGGCAACCAGCTGGACAATGATAGTAGATACTTGAATAGTGCAACCTACATGTGCAGCACAAGTCTGGTGAGCAAATACTACCCAATATAAATAATGAGATTCATCTCTCACCACTTGAACATTTCAAAGACATGCCCATTTTCACTTGCTTCCCTACACACATTTTATTGAGATGAATCTAAAACAGCTACATCAGAATTGACACTTTCAGCCAAAATTGACTTTACTTTAATGTGTCTAGCATCTACATCTTTCCCCCTTGTTTTTACTCTAGAGTAGGTGCAGAGCCCTTATCTGGATCAAGACCCTAGTGTGGGGAGCAGAGGAGCTTTCAAGATCTGGATCAGGTGCCCTACTCTAGAGTAAAAACGAAAAGAAGAAAACCCCCAGCTGCTAGACACATTTAAATTAATGTCTGTTTTGGCCCTGAGTTGAGTATTAGAACAAAGCAAGTAATTCAGGCTAGATTTATCATGTATGCACTGACATAAAACAGAAGCCTAGGCCTAATTGAATTCTGTAGTACTAAGCCAGAACTATACATAACCTCCACATTCTGAAGCAAGAGGAACACTTAAGACATTTCAATAATTTAGGAATGTATTTAATTAATGGTTCACCATGTGCAAGAACTCCCCAACCCTGTTCACGTCCAGAGCACATCCCAAGTTTGATTCTGGAGCCTAGATTGGATTGCAGAATACTTTTCAGATTTCCCAATCTGATCTGGAGCAATTGGTTTAACAGAATTGGTTTATTCCAAGATCCATCCAGAGTTAACACAATAGAACACAGAGTAGAACACTGCCCATGTCTCTACATGGTTCTTTGTTCCGGGTGTGACTGTCACAATGTGGGATCCTGTCCATGTGGAAATAGTAGTTACATTGTAGAAATATTCGGAAACAGCCATTAGCCCTTGAAATGCATTGGGACGCCATGCTTATCTTTACAATAAAGTCTAATTTCTGCACTCAATCTTCATTACATCTGCACTGGCGGTACTGCTCTCTTGTAAATCAATGTAATATCATGATAAATTGTAATGCTTTTGACTTCCATATGGATTAATCTTCTTGGGCCAAGCACTGTATTTAATTGATTTGTGGACCAGACTTTTACACTTCTCTTTATCCACAACATGGGGATTATGACACCTCTCTGCCTCACAGGATGTTTCATTATTATGTTCTTTTCATATACAATGGGAAATAAATAGATAAATAAATAAATAAGAATATTAAAGCTTTTAGGGCTCCAATGCTGCCATCATGGCAGCTGTGCAAATACTTTCATTGAATCCCATAGTCTTGAACAAAGACCACCCAATATGATTGTACGGGTAACCACTATAGGTCACTGTTCACCTGGACTAAATTTTGAAAAGACAAACTAGCCTTTTCTACTCCACTATGAATCCCCTGTGTTACCCATTCTCCCACTTACCCAAGTCTAACACCCCCTTCCAAACACTCCTCTTATGTTCTTGTTGCATTTCTTGTTGAGCGTAAATGCATGTTTTGAGACTGTACACACAATGGACATTCTCTTGGCTTTCTGGAACTCATTATAGGTTTGATACTTTCCTACCATATCAAAAGGCATGAAACAATAGAGGGGGGGGGCTTCCAGCTGTCACCTTGAGTTTGCAATTCAGTGTTGAATGTTAGGAAGGAATTGCATTTGGTGAATATCATTTTCAGAGTACACAAGGCAACACTTCATCATCCTTAGGTCAACCCTCAGGTGTCTCCCTATGCCATTGAGTTGTCCCTCATGTAATGTTAGCATCAGTAACCCTGTCAGAAATATATTAAGCTTTATTGGGGTCAGAAACTGCACAAATGAAAACTCTGACCATTTTTGATATCTTTACAGGGTGATACAAATGTGTTTTGGTGGAAAGAACCTATTGGCCAAGAATACACGCGATATCTAGCTAGCCTGCAGCGAAGCTAGCAAGATACATTAGTGTGGACAGAAGCCAGGTAGCATAGCACGGCTTACAGACAGCATCAGTTCATTGTTGGGATATGAACTTGTTGCAGGCCATTAATCAGGTTGGTATGCTGGAATCTCTCAAACACAATTATATGATGTATGCGAAACAATATATTTCCACTGCAGTAATATCAGATTGGCGCTGTGACTGAAACTTGAAATGCAGCCATTGCCTTCTGCTTTAGAATAAATTGCAGTTTAACTAAAGTTTATGCAGAAGTGTGTTAGTCTAAATAGTTTCTTGCGTATTTTTTTTTTTAAGTAGATATACATTTGCAGACACACAGCCTTTGACTGATCTGTTCCAGCCATTGGAGCAGCTTTTAAATTTACCTGCCAGATTGGTAGGATTTGCTTTGGAAGAAAGTAAGTTGTAAAAAAAAAAAAAAAAAAACCTTTCCAAAAAAAGATTTAGCAAGCGTAGCTGGATTGCCCAAAAGTCTGATCCTATTGGGTGGGGTGTTGCACTGAGGCTGCACACACACAGAAGTACCCATTCCTTGACATCATAGTCATCCTGGCCATCGCCTGTTACTCTGGCCAGAATCGCTGTGGCCATGGATCATTATTCTGGCCATGGGTCATTATTCTCACTGCTCTGGTGGGGCCAAGGAATAGGGCAGTAAGGGTGGAGCCCCCTCTATCACTTTGTACATACGGACATGTGAATCAGCAAAACGCGAGCTTGCAGAAGTTCTCCAAATTCCATCTTGAAGCTTGTTCCTACTCAAGTCCATATCAGATTGTGAGCTTTGTTCTTTTCTTCTTGCTTGAAAATGTGTGCGTATTTCTGTTCATATTTTTTCCAAATGTATGCATGAGTTGTGCACATTTTTGAAATGTACGCATTCTTCTCCCATTATTAAAGCATATTTGTCCACAGTTTTGAAATGTATGAATTTTTGAAATGTATGCACGTAACATGTGCCGTGGAACACTTTTTGGGGGGGGGTGTCCGTGAATCACACTGCAAGCTCAGAAAGGTACAGACTTTTACCGTAGATTGTGTCCAAGTCTGTGTTTGGTCTGGAAGGAACGAATTGGACAAAATTCTGATAAAAAAATCAACTGAAACAAATTAATCATACATCCCTACTTGCACAGCATGCTATGGGCCCGAATTTGCAGAAATAGCACATGTCAGGGCAAAAAAATGAAACATTCTCCCAATCATGCATTGTGTAGTTATGGAATGATGGGAGTTGCAGTACAACACATTTGGAGGGCACCAGGTTGGGGAAGGCCAGTCTAATCTATGGCATCAGCAGACTCCCTCCACTGAACTGTGCAAATTCATTCGTCATAGGCGTTCACTCATGACCGAGTAAGATTGTCTTCCAGGATAAAATTACAAAAAGAAAATTATAAAAAGAGGAAATTGTATAAAATTGCGTAGACTCTAGCGATGGGTCCGTAAGTGACTGTGTGGAGGCCAATTCTAGATCCACACAGCTTCCCACAGTGAGGACACAGGTTACCAGATGGAAGATGGTCCTGTGAAGGATTCGTTTGACGTGCTTTTAGCTTAGCACGTTTCTCCCTTTCACCTTGCCCTCGGGCTTCTTCAAAGTCCATGGAACCTTTGTGAAAGGCCAACCTCCAGTTAGATCGTTCATGGGCCAGAGCTTCCCAGTTCTCGATTAGCACATGTGTCACTACACATGTCACTACAGAGAGTCACTACATGTACACTTGTATAAGCAAAGCTCCCTATACACACACACACACAATCTAATGATTCATCAAGAGAGTCAACTCTATTTCCTGTGGTTTGAATAAAGACAAAGGGTTGTACTGTGTGTTTTTATCACACTACTTATGTTAATTGGCTCACCATTGCAATGATGTCTGTGTGATCACCCAACAACCAACTGTTAAGGTAATTATCACTCCCTGTACTTTCTGCATTACAATTCCCTCTGACAACACACTTTACATCTCCTCGCCCTCCCCCCAGCATGTGTATTTAAATCTGCCAATTTGAGGTTAATAATTCATGCATTTCATGAAGCCGACAGTATCCATGGAAGCTTATGGTGAAATAAATGTGTTAGTCTTTAAGGTGCCACAAGACCCTTTGTTGTTTTTGCTGCAGCAGACTTAACATGGCTACCCCTGTGGAAACAATCCGATGAATGCTCATAATTCAGGAAAGGAGCTTGCTGCCATGATGCTACTCTCTTCTGACTGCACATGTTCATTTTACTTTGGATTAATGGTTGAAGGGGCCAATGAGAGGCAGGTTACAGTGTCATAAGTAAAAGCTATCTCACTCTTCATTCAGAATGCCAAACAGGCATCTAATACTGAGGTTCGGGCAATATGCAAAATGTATTCAGATTTGGTTAAAAGATGGGGGCAGCACAATCCAATGAGGCTTCCCATCCATGACCCTCTGAATTCAGAGGATTACGGGCATGCTATGGAGGGTGGAAAGAGCGTGGAGGCAGGCGACCTTCTCCCACCCTGCAAAAGACTTAGACAGCCAATTTCAGCCCCAGAGCGCGAGGAGAAGAGGCTGAGGCACCACCAGGATACTTTGTATGCTGGTGGAGCCTGTCTCCTCCTCCCTCTGCCCCCAAAAGCCCATCTCCAAAGTCACTCTTGTGACCTCAGAGTTGCAGCCGGTGCAGTTCTTTCCACGCTGGCGGCGAGGGCGGAGGGAGGGCACTCCGAGTTCGAAGTCCTAGCTCCAACCTTGGAGCGAGTTTCCAAGGTCAGAGTTGGGACTCTGAATAATCCAATGGCCATCTAGACTCTGTCTAGTGGCCATAGGATTGCAACCTAAATCAACCAAATATTTGTTTGTTTGCTTTACATTTCTTCATTAAAACACACACACCACAGAGTCCGTGTTAATTCACAAGTGAACTCAAAGTGGCTTACAATATGAAAGCATCGTACAATATAGAAAAATATATCCGCTATATAAAATCAACACACACACACACACACACACACACATACCAAAGTACACCCAAATAGCACAAAACATCAATCATGGAGAAACAGCATGAGAAACAGCACTAGAAACTGACAAAGCTAAGAGAGAGAATTTCTTTAGCCAGTTAACAGCCCTAGGTAGTACATGTTAAGCACTAGATGTCTGCAACCATCTTTATTAAAATGTGCCTGTGTGTGTGTGTGTGTGTGTGTGTGTGATTCACATGAAACCAGAGATGTAAATCATCAAACTGGAGCTGTAAAATCCAGGAAGAAATTAACTAAATCCTCCTATTTTGCAACCAAGATGGGGGGGGGGGGGAATCCTAAAGCAAAACTAACTAAGCCCAGCTAGCTTCAGCTTTTGATGTTGCTGGATCAAGCATTATTCTTTTTTTTAATGTTGTTTGTTCAGAATCAAAAGGAACATCATGATAATGAGTCTTGGTGTCTTTTCTGTGATCTTTTCTTGATTTCCTGTGTTAACATTAATGTAATAAAGAAGGCTGCATCTGAAACTTAAGCTCTTCATTCTGTAACTGCACATTTATGGGGGGGGGATAAGTTCTTGGGGCAGAAGGAGAAGGGGGAACGTTGGAATAAAGCCCAAAAAAACCCAACAACCCCAAGAGCCTATGTATGACAGTAACAAACTTGCCGGTTATTGATTTCATTGCTGTCTGCTTGCTTGCTCATCTCTTTGAGGAACAAACTACACATGGCTGTTTTAAACATACGGTTCACTTCTTCTTACCAAAAGCAGTTGTGGGGGTAGGGAATCCAGATTGGGATCCTAGCTGCATGGGAAGACACCTAGCACAGGGGTGGGCAACCTTTTTTTTTTTTTTTCTGTTGAGGGCCACATTCCCTTGTGGATAATTTGCTGGGGGTCTCATGTCACCAGTGGGCGGGGTGAAATCCAGCAGCGGGCAGGGCCAGAGACAAAAGTGGGTGGAACACCCCTTTTCTCTTTCTGCCACCTCATTTTCTCTCTCCCCCTCTTCCTTCCTGAGCAACGGGCTGCCAGGGGAGGATATTTCTTGTCAGAGTTCTGAACTGTTTGCATGCAGAGGGCTTTTGAAATTAAGCCAAGGGCCGCAGCGCAACGCTCACTTCTGACCCAGCCTTACTGGGGCAAATAATAATTTAGGGAGGGGAGATTTTCAGCAGGAAAATGGTGCTTCCAATTCAGATCACACACCGTTTCCACTAGTTCAGCTCACACTGGTCCCAATCCAGGTCACACACACTTGGGGTGGCTGATTTTTGTGAAGGAGGCATGCTTAAACTAACACATAGTTTGATTTAGTACTGACTATGACCATTCAACAAATTATTATTATTATTTATTATTTACATTTATTTATCACCCATCTGGCTGGCAAACCAGCCACTCTGGACGATGTACATAAGATAAAAACAGGATAAAATACATTTAAAACAGTATAAAATTTTAAAATCTTAGCCACATTCGCATGGGTTGGATCCAGACTGAACATGTATCCACTGCGCTGGTGGGAATGGACCTTCCCACCCCCTCCTTCCCACGTCAGCCCCTCGAGCCCCCTTAAAATGCCACACGGAGAGTCAGGAGATACGACTGGGTGCAGTGAGCTGTGTGGTGGGGTGGGTGGACAGGGAGATCCCCAAAAATCAGACAGAAGGACATTCCGCATGCGGAGCTCTTCTTCTTGTGGAAGGCAGATCCTGGATCCTACCCCATGAGATTTGCACGCCTGTTCAATTTGTGATGCAGGTTTCAGAAATGTGCTCTTACGTATCCTGTGTTTTCAAATACGTGCAAGAGCTCCAAATACATGTTCACTTAAACTTCAAATCTCAGGGAGCTTCATGTCAAAAGTCCAAAGCTGAACTCTGAAAGTTGGGATTACTGATGTTAGCATTTCAGGAGGTAATGCATGGGGGGTGGGGGTGGCCTTGATACATTTTTTTTATGATCCCAGTTTTTATTGCTGCCTTTGAGCCTCGCATCTTGCTTCAAGATTCATTACATGAACGCTGAACAGCCAATGGCAAATATTTGTCAAAAAGTTTTCATATGTTTAATGTTTGCATTTGCGGTCTAAAGGCCATTGGTGAAGAGTATTATTAGTGAGAGTATTACTGCTCTATAATTTCATGGCCTCAGGTCCTAAATTAAATTAACCCAAGAAAAATCATGGAAGGAAAGTTCCTCTCCCTTCTTTCCCCCTGCAGCCATATGTGATCCCCAAAAGGTTTCTTGGGTGGGTCAAGGGTCCTTCCTGAACCATCTGGGATGGAGCATAGGGTGGCCTAGGGGATGGTGCGGAAGCACCTCAAGTTGGGAAGAGGTCCATTACACTCCACCAGCCTTAGGATATCAGGCCCCAAGCCAGTGTGTGTGTGTGTGTGTGTGTGTGTGTGTGCGTGTGTACCCTATCCTATCTTCTAAAATCAAAATTAAAATACAATAAAAAATAAATTCAAATATGTTAGTCTTCCTTTGAATAAAATACCAGCACAAAGTATGGTCCACTGATGCACTATCAAATAAGAAGATATGCATCACCCAAAAATTTGCATGTGCTAATTTTTAGGTACACATGCAACTTTGGAAATGATTACTATCATTTATATAGAAATACAGTACAGCTCACCGTAGTGGAAAAGACTGTGACCAGGGGCAGTATCCAATAGGGTGCTAATGACCCCACTGATTCTCTTCCGCAAGCGGTAGGACCTGCTGATTCCTCTGCACAAGCGGGACCCACCGCTTACGCAAGGGAGATTTAGCACTTCCTAGAGGAAGCTCCAAAACAAGCAGAAACACTCATTTCTGGAAGTAGGCAAGTTGGCAGAGCTCCCTTATGTGATCTCTGCTGACCTGCGTCCTTCTAGAAATGAACATTTCTGCTAGTTTTGGGTTGCCCCCGGAAACGCTAATTTGCCATTGTGCAAGCAGTGAGGGCCGCTTGCACAAGGGAGTCGGTGGGGTGCAGGAGAACCAGCTGGGGCATAAACGCCTGTTGGATACTGGCCCAGGTGACTTCGTGCCTGCTCAGTCTGGTGTCCAGGTGCTAACTGTTGATGGGCAACTTCAAGGCCCCTGGGCTTTCCCTTCTTATGCTTCTTTATCTTTAAAGATAAAGAACTGGCCACCCCTTCAACTAGAGGATGCCCTCAAATAGAGGACTGACCTCTGTAGAGTAGGACACATGGCCATCCAATGGCCCCCATACTACAAACATTCTGAACTTCATTAAAAAGTATTTTGTTCATTAGCCTTTGTTTTAATACTTGTCATATTTGCTGTTCTGACATTTTATTGCTGTGGTTTTTGGTGTGTGTGTTCTCTTCTAGTTTTTCTATGTATATTTATTTATATATTGGCTTCTTCTACTTTTATATTTTGATGGCTGATTTCATTTGCTTTTATTCTGTATCCTGTTTTGAAAGTGTGCCTGCATCCAGACTGTAGAGCTCCCAGTCCCTACCAAAAATGATTTGTTTAGCCCCTTTCTCTCTTGAGTTTTAAGAGGGCAGCGAAGTGTTGTTGTTGTTTTTGTTTTTTTAAAAAAAATTCCACTGTGCCTTTAATGTATTATAGGGCACAATCTTATGCATGTTTAAACAGAAAAAAAGTCCTTCAACTTCCAGTATTCCTCAGACAGCAAGGCTGGCTGGGGCATGCTAGCAGGGATGGAGACTCGGACTCCAGGACTCGACTCGTGAGTCGGACTGAGTCCCCCCTCTGACTCGAGTCAGACTCGAGTCCCAGTATTTTTAATGGGACTCGAGACTCAACTCAGGACCAGGGCTGGTGCTACCATTAGGCGAACTAGGCGGCTGCCTAGAGCGCCAAGGTAAATGGGGCGCCAGAAACACGGGGAAGGGGAGGCAAAAGAAGCGCGCCCCTCCCTCTCTCTCCTCCACCTCAGGGCTCCGTCTCCAAGCTGGCGCCACTGAAGCTTCAGGCAGGCTCCTCCTCACAACCAGCATCAAAAGAGGCAGAATAGGCGACAGGCTGGAGGAGGTGGAGGCGGGCAGAGGCCAATGATGGGAGGCTGGTGGGCGGCGGGAAGGATGCACCTGCAAACACCTCATTCGCCTTCCCAGGCAGGGGCCAATGATGGGAGGCTGGTGGGCAAAATCTCCCCTTCCTTCCAGCCAGTCTAATTTTTCTTCCTTCCTCTTAATCTGTTTTGTCTTTTCCCCTTCTCCAATGGTCTACTTCAGTTCATTTTGTGTTCCTCTTTCTTTCTTTCCTTTTTCATCAGTCTCCCCCCCTCTTCCCCCCTTAATATTTTTTAAAAATAATCTTTCTGTGGTTTCCTTTCTCTTTCGCACACACGCGCGCCACTTTCCTCTTCCTTTCCTCCCTTCTTTTGCCACCTTCCCTCTCTTCCCTCCTTCCTTTAGCCCTCCCTCCTGCTTAACCCTATAGGTCTACTCCAAAGTAAGCTCCGAGGGAGCTGGAGGGAGGGAGGGCTCAAGTGGGAAGGGGGGGCGCTAAATATCTGATTTTGCCTAGGGCGCCAAACTGCCTTGCACCGGTCCTGCTCGGGACTCGAGACCAAGGACTCATGTTCCAAAATCGTGTTCCTCAAATGCAACATAGATAGGTTTTAGTTTAATAAAAAAGTTTATTTTTTAAAATCATTTTCCTAAAATACAACCTTTCAGACATGTTGGGTTTGGCTGCCTCTGCCTGCCTGTTTGGGGGTTCCTGGCTCCTCTGCCTGCCTGGTCTCTTCTTAACCAGTTCCACAGTTTGAATTGTCCAAGACAAAGGCCTCTGCCTGTCTGGTTATTTTGGGTTTGTCTGCCTGGTCTGTTCTTGCCAAAATCAGTTGCAGAGTTTTGAAATAAAAAGGCACACTTGTGCCTAGAATTTATTTAAGCCACACATCTGAAATAGCCTTATTTTGTTGGGGGGAAACTCCATTGATTTTAATAGGGACTCATGGAGTCAGCTTTGGGAGTGACTCGTGGCTCGTGAGTCACCATTTTGGACCAAGGACCCGGACTCGGACTCAGACTCGAGACTCGGGTCCAAAGACTCGTGACTCGACTCGTGACTCGAAACCAAGGACTCTTCAACATCCCTGCATGCTAGGAGTTGTAGGACTTTTTCTCTGTCCACACATGCATAGGATTGCACCCTCAACCTCCTGCTGTGGTGATGTGTTTTTTTATTTGTTTTTGCTTTTGTTTAACTGACTCGGTTGTTTTATGCCATTTCATGCTGTTGCCTTAATTATTTAATCGATACATTGTATTTGTTTTTATCTCATTATTTATTTTTACTGTATTTTTGTGTTTTTAATCTGGAAGCCACCTTTCAGGGGTAGGCATTTTCTAAAACAATCTCAGGTCCCCCATTAACTGGGGGGGGGCTGTTTGCGCCATGGCAGGAAAGGAGGAGGCTGGCGCAGTTGGAAGCGGCCCTCCAGGGGCTCTGTTGGGGGGGGCGAGTTGCATGGTTCTCGGCTCCCTCAGCCCAATCGGCAGCACTGGTTGGACTTGGGGGAGGGCGTGGCCCCTGGGAGCGGGCTGGGAGGGTAGTTTTCCCTCCAGTCCGCTCTGTGGCTGTCCAGGGGGACCACGGCCCGGGATCCTCCTTGTCCGCCCACAGAGCCATCACAATCTTGCTCCCAACCACCCTCCACTTAGGTAATGCCACGGTTGATGGGGCTGGGAAGGCATTTTACCTGTAGACATTGATTGGCTTGTCTCACAGGGTTTTTGCCTTTCTCACTGCAATACAAGCTTGTTTAAAGTTATTTGCCATCACAACTTCAAGGCAGCATCACAACTTCAAGGCAGATAGCATCGGGCTGGATCCAAGGCAAAAGGGAAAGGGGGTACACACACACACACCATCCCTAACAGGAATGGGGGGATCCCTGAGGGTGGGGCCCACAGGGCTACAGCCCAGCTCGGGGGCTGACATGCCGGCGCCATCCCCCAGGGCAGCAGGGAAACATGGATACGGCACACACCGGGGCATGGCCAACCCATGCTTTGGAAGGGGACACACACACACACACACACACACACACACACACACACTCATTAGGGCCACCCACCACGCGGGCTGGGATGCGAATCGGCCAGCAGGTGGACTGGCCTATTAAGGAGTCCAACCCCCAGGCCATATCAAGCCGTAAGCCACAAACAAAAAAGTTGTGGCTGAGTTATAACCCAACCCTGGCTCTACATAATTATGGGGTGCCTTTCCTGGGATGGCGACTGTTAGGTGCTCAGGGCGCAAATAAACTAAACAATAACGGCTTGGATCCAGGGTTTGTATGAGAGAGAAAGGATGCGTGTACAATGAGACTTTCCTCCCACTCTTCCCCACTGCAGTCTCTGCTTACACACACACACACACACACACACACACTGAATCCTCTCCTAAAGAAAGGTCAAGGGACCCTCAGGAAAGACCTGAGTCAGAGCACAGGGGGGAATTGGCAAAAGGTGGGTGGGGAGGCACCTTGTGCAAGCACAATGTCCATTCATAGAGGATGCCTCTGCCTGATTTTGGAGGCTCCTCCCTCCCACTGCAGCCTCTGATGCTGCTACAGCCCTCTGATGGCGGAGCACAATAGCAGCAGCAGACTTCGTTCAAACAAACATACGCACACACAGGACTTGTTTCTAAAATAGATGCTTTTAAAGTAAAAAACAGTAACATAAGATTTCTTGTGTACTATAACCTTGATGGTTACAGACTTTGTAAGTGCAGTTTCTTAAATGTTACTTATTCTGTGAGGTAAGAAAAACACAGGTCAATCCCTTGCTTAAAACCAAGCAAGTGACAGTTAAGTCTGTTAACTGCAGAATGTCCTAACTGTCAGAGAATTATAGTCAGGAACTCTAACCTGTTGCTAGGCAACATCCAGAATTCCCTCCCCTGCTACAATCAAGTGGTTCAGTCCACTGAACCCTGCCCCCTGAATTCACAGAGAAGCTTGGTTTCTTCCTTTGCCATTTAACTAGAGACTATAATAGTGTATCTTAACCCTTTAATGGGCAGTCAACTTAAAAACCCTCCCTGCAGAGTTGACATCTTCTCATCGCATATTCCAACATCGTCACCATTCAAGATGATCCCCCAAGCTTTTGAGGGGCTTCTTGGGGTGTTTAGTGGGAGGAGGGGGCAGAAAAGTCCCACTGAATAAGCTATCTTCTGCTCACACAACTTTAGATGAAGAGATGTGGCTGGAGCAATGGTCTGTTGGGAGGTAAAGTGTGGGAGGGGGAAAGGTTCAATGCCTCCCCCGTCCCAGAGTGCTTCTTTCCCAGAACTGATCAGGACTGACCTATTTTAGCTAACAAGATGTGATGGGATCAAAAACTCAAAGGACGTATTACTGTAGATCTGCACTATACCATGCGGGATCAAGATATATTTGAACTGATACTTTCTTTTGTGCATGCAGCCAAACCACAAGATCAAAACACTGTGATTCCGCAGCCAAATAATGAATGATATGGGTTATTTACGGGACGATATTTCCCCTGTCGTAACAGCGAAACATGCCATTGGAAATCATCTGGTTACATTACCATGCAAAAGGACTTCACGATAATGAGTTCTATCAATCATTGCTATGATGATCAGTCTGCATGAAAGAGCAAAATGTTGCCTCGAATGACTTGGCAAGCTACTATTGCTTCATTATTTGGAATGATTATCTCAATTCCTGACTAAAATTGAGAGGATTTCTGTAAGGAAGCTGCAATAGCTATGGCGTGTAATTTTGGTTAGATGCACATGAAAGACTGGGAATTGCACGGTGTCAATGCACAGTGCTGCAGAGGTGGGCAAAAGGAAAGGCAGGATATAAATGTAATAAGTAAATAATAGGAAAGTGGTTAGTCCTTCCTTCACTCCACTCCCACCCCACCCACCCCCACACACGTTTCCATTGCAACTCACTCCAAAGTAATTTCTCCTCCCCTGCTGGCTTCCATCACAAACACACATCTGGAGTTCTGCAATGCAGCTACGCTGGGAGGGAATTGGAACCGAAAAGCAGAGGGAGAAAGAATTAAGTAGCCCTCCCCTGCTGTTTCTCCATGTAGCATCCATTCCCCGCTGATTCCCAAAGCGGCTTTTCACTACAAGAAGCAGATCTAGGGCAGTCATGTGTCCTCTTTTACACAGGACAGTCCTCCATTTGGAGGGCTGCCGGAGGACGGGCCTCTATTTTTAATGCATCCTCTATTCAAAGGGGCGACCAGTCCAAATTGGGTATAAAGATGAAGAAGCATCAGAAGGAAGAGCTGGGCTTTGAAGTGGCCCATCAACAGCACCTGGACAGCAGACTGAGCAAGGCACAGGATTCACCTGGTCACAGTCTTCCACACTATGGTGAGATGTACTGTATGTCTATTTAAATAATAATACTATTTTCTAAATTTACATATATATATATATATATATATATATATATGCAAATTTTATGCAAACCGGTATCCTCTTTTGCCCTAATTTTTTGGTGATTCACAAGTGGCCACAGTAGGAAGTTCTTGTGTTCAGGGGAACCCTGTGGGTGGCGACAGATAACCATTTTGCCACATGCCTTCCCATACATCTGTACCTGATCTGTGAGAAAATCATGGTTACCACTTGTTGGCAGAATGATACAGATAGCTGACTTACTAAGTAGCTGCATGCGCACAATGGTGTGATAACTGGTTAGTTTGGTTCACCCTCTGCCACACCACTAGGATATTGTTGGATTGAAGTGAGTGTTTATAATTTGGCTTCCAGCTTGTGTCATCCAAGTTTTCTATTCTTTTGGCCCAAATATGTTCATCTGGAGCTAAATTCCAAGCCCGTGAACATTCCAGGGAAAAGTGGCTTGGATGGGGCAAACCATAACTCTACAACATATGTGCCATTAAGCAACGTTATGAGTTTATGCACTTTCATTACGGGAAATATCCATCTATATTTCTGCTTCCCGTAATGCGACACCGTAACTATCAATGCATGTACATGTTTGGTGTTAATATTTGGGTAGGTCTCAGGATACAGTTGCCCATCAGCAGCACCTGGACAGCAGATTGGGCAAGGCACACAGGTGGCCTAGTCACAGTCTTCCACACTAAGATGAGACGTACTGTGCGACGACACAGGTCCCTTACACTTTAGAACCAGGCGCATAAACCCTTTTCAGGCTAAGCATCAACACTTAAAAACCTGAGGGGAGGGTCAAATGAAATCTTCCCCCTAATAATGAGGGAAAAGATTAATACTGGTTATTAAGGATCTAGCTTAAATTTAGGATACTGTGGGTACAAAGGTGTGTGTGTAGATTTGAAAGTAATACAGGTTAATAATGCCAAGCTGACACATAGGATTTGGGTAGCAAACAAAATAAAATAAGTTTATTTTAATTCTCAAAATCTTAGTTCCAGAAAATAACTTAAAACCTGACTACACCGAACACTTTATAATTAACCTACCGTAAGTCCCTATAATTCTAAATACCTCCACTCCTCATACAAGCACTGACTTCTCTTAAAACTCCGGACAAGACACGAATAATCCAACTAACCTAACTCCCAACTCTCCCCACACTCCAAACACTCTCCCATAACCCACTAACGCTCAACTCACATAAAACTAACTGAACTAAAACTGACATCTCTCAAACACTCCTTATATACTCCTCCCCCCACCCTTTCCAAGACATCACAAACCACACCCACTCGGTTCAACATTCTAGACACACTAAACATACTAATGCAGACATACACCAGGGAACTGAATTGTGGGGTTACGCCACATGCTGTATTCCCATTTACACCATAACACCCATTTCTAAATTTGCATCTATACCTATAAATCATCGTATGCAAATTTTATGCAAATTGGCACCCTCTTTTGTCCTCTTATTTGGTGACTCACAAGTAGCCACCTGTTAAATGTCCATGCTTGCCCATCATGTATTTTAGCCAGTGGCGGGGGTGAGGGACTAAGGAGGGGAGTTGGGTGCCTTCTGTGCCCTCTGGCAACACTGCAAATAGGTCGCAGTAGCCACTCTAACTCTGACTGACTGAATCCCCCGTGCTCTGCCCACATCTGTCCTCTTCAACCTTCGACTGGCCTGAGAGGGGGAGGACACACCTGGGAGAAAAGCCTAGGAAAGAAAGCCAGATTCTGCCCATGGGCATTACATTTTCCAGCCTATTAGAGAGGATCAGCACTAAGGTCGTTCAGCTGATATGAGCAGCTTCAGGAGGTGCCAGACTGGCTGTGGCAAAATAAATGCTATTCTCCATTCTGGAGTTAAGAGCTGACAATACATTTTATGTACTTTCCTTGCTTGACTTGCTACATCTACTCCAGATGTGCTTTTTAAATAGGTGCAGGGCAGGGCCCTTCCTCCCTTCCCCCACCTCATGTACATGCTGCTGGTATATCCTGAACTAGGGCCTCGTACTACTGACTTCTCTCTGGCTAGGAAAAAGGCAAGCCGTCTTACTTGAAAACCGGCATCTGCAACTTGGTCAGTGTGTGCAGGCATTCTGAAATTCTGACTATTGGTGTCAATAAAGAGGCCCATCTTGAATGACATTTCACTGTGAAAATGTGTTATCTGGGATGCAGGGAAATTCAGATAGAAAGAAAGATACCCTATTTGGGCATTCAGTTTGTACAGTTGCAATTTCTTGGAGTAGGAGGGAAGTCTGCACCTGCTAGCCTGTGTTTGCTGTTGCATCGCTCTCAGTGCCTATGGGCATAGAGCAGGCTCCCCTCTGCAGACGGGCCCAGGGTGGCCACTTGTGAATTGCCAATAAGAGGGCTTGCATCACCAAAAAAAGAGGACACCAATTTCCATAAAACGTGTATATGCTCGTTCGTATGTATAGTGGCACATGTAGAAATAATTATTATAACTTAAATAGAAATACAGTACAGTACATTGGGCGATATAGAAATGAAATCATCATCATCATCATCATCATCATCATCATCATCATCATCATCATCTCACCATAGTGTGGAAGACTGTGACCGGGTGACCTGTGTGCCTTGCTCAGTCTGCTGGCCTGGTGCTGCTGATGGGCAACTTCAAGGCCCTTTAGCTTCTTCCTTCTTATGGTTCTTGATCTTGAAACTGGAGGTGGACAGGACAGCCCTTCAAACTGAGGATAGTGTACCTTCAAATTGCAGAAGGTCCTCTGACAGCCTTTCAAATAGAGGAGTGTAAAAGAGGACGTAGGGCCTCCCTATGGTGGGGCATGGGGCCAATGGGGATTAGATAGTCCCCATCTACCTAAGGCTAGCTGGACAGATGATAGATAGATAGATAGATAGATATACAGATAGAGCCAGTGTGGCGTAGTGGTGAGAGTGTTGGACTGGGACTCGGGAGATCCGGGTTCTAGTCCCTGCTCAGCCATGAAACTCACTGGGTGACTTTTGGACCAGTCACTGACTCTCAGCCTAACCTACCTCACAGGGTTGTTGTGAGGATAACATGGAGAGGAGGATCAGAATTATGTAAGCCACCTTGGGTTCCTTTCAGGAAAAAAGGTGGGGTATAAATATAATAAATAAATAAATAAGATAAGATAGATAGATAGATAGATAGATAGATAATTTTAAACACCCTTAGGGCTGTGTGAAGCCATTATAATCTGGTTCATTTGGTTTGAATGCTATCATAATGTGAACCACTTGAACAAGGTATCCTGCTTTGCATAAAACAAGTGTACCTATTTTTTTAATTGCAAAAATCCACCCCCCACCCCCACCCCCCACCCCCATGGCTTATTGGTTAGATTCATATCCTACATTTATCCTGCAAGGAGCCCAACGCAGTGTACGTGATCCTCTTCCTCCCCATTTTATCCTCACAGCAACCCTGTGAGGTAGGTTAGGCTGAGAGTCAGCGACTGGCCCAAAGTCACCCAGAGAGCTTCATGACAGACTGGGGACTAGAACCTGGATCTCCCCAGTCCCAGTCCAACACTCTAACCACTACGCCACACTGGTTCATATTCTAATAATTTGCTATTCATTATTGCAACCTTCACATCTCTAGCCTTCCTTTCTTTCACCTTGGTTTTCTCACTTCTGTCCAGAACTCTGCTGTCAAAGTGATCCCACTTTCATCATTGATACCATGTTACTACATCCTTCCTGAGATCCACACACTAGTTCCCCATCCCCTTCTGCATCAAACACAAATTTCTTGTATTTACTTTCAAAGATCTTCACATCCTCACCTTATTCATTCCAAACCTTTTTGTCTCACCCTACCTCAGTGTGGTATACATGGTTACCCTGTGTAACATAAGCCTGTGGCTTATGCTGGCTCAGCTTGTCTGAGTGTGGAAAGCTAAGCAGGGTCAGGCCTGGTTATTACTTGGATGGGAGACCCCCTCCTCTAGTTTCCTGCATTGAGCAGGGGGTTGGACTCGATAGCCTTGTAGGCTCCTTCCAACTCTATGATCTATGAAATCTATGAAATCTATCCTCAAAAGAGGTATTAGGCTGAGAAAGTGCCCCAAGGTCACCTGGTGAGCTTCACGGTTGAGCAGGGTCAGGATTTGAACTCAGATCTTCCAAGTCTCATCTCATCATGCCACTACACCATACTGACTCCCTCTTCTCTTTCTACTTTTGTATCTCAACACACCCCTGCCCTAGAAGAGGAACTTGTCCTGAATTATGTAAAGCACCATGTACATTGATGGTGTGATGATAACAATTACAATGTTGTTGTTGTTGTTGTTGTTGTTGTTGTTGCTGTTGTTGTTTCCAAGTAATTAAGGATAGGGGCTGGCTTGGTGTTACACAGAGTGGGCATCCCTGTCTAGCAACCATGGACTGATCCCCTTGACACATATCTAGCCAGCCAAATTTGGGAAGTGCTAGGCAGTGGCAATTGTATGTGAAAACGTTAACATTCTCCTGGTGGTTCCACATGGACCTATGACCTGCTTGGAGCCCACCATGAGAAGAGCCTTCAGTGTGGTGGCTCCATCTTTATGGAGTTCTCTGCCTCTAGAGGTCAGGCAGGCTCCAACACTGTGTTGCTTTCAGCTCCTGCTGAAGACATCCTTGGTCTGGGAAGCCTTCTTTGATTACCAGTCAGGGTTTTAATGTAACCTAGTTTTTAATGTATTTTTTTTATGTTTTTATACATTTTTATCTTTTTATTGTTCACCACTCTGGAATCTGCTTAGATATGGAGTGGTATGCAAATACTGTAAATAAATAAATAACCATTTATGCCACACATCAAAAAGGTTATGAAAAATAATGACTATACGCCATGATAATCAAAGGCCTCTGTTGCTAATTGTTGTCTTTCCTTGTGTAGGCTGTGTTCCTACACTCAAATCTTGGAGATGTGGTCCAAGGAAATCCATGGAAAATAGGACCAATTCACATGACTGAAAACCAGCCCCTGGCTATGCAGTGAGTTTCATGCAGATTTCTCTTAACCACACCATAATGCCTGAAGTGCTCCATCACGGAGCTAGATGGATTTCCAGCCCGCAATGATGTAAATTTTTCCATGTGCTGCAGCATTGCTTGAAAATCAATCTGGCAGCATCACTGAGCAATCAGACAGTCTCTTCACTGCACACCCAGCTGTAATTAGTATTTAACTTGCCATGCTGCCTGGGTCAATTATTAGCCATGTGAATCAACTCTTGGTCCCAAATTTGTGCACTTAGGATTGCAGTTTTGCAGGTTTAGATGTGCACACTGCATCTTCTGCATTTATAGCAATGAGCCACATGTGGTGATTTGTTTTCTGGTCATCAACCAGCAAGCAATACAGAGACCAGGATCTGTGGAAACAAAAGTAGCAATGACTCTACTTTTGCCTTCTACACATACAGATGGAATATTATTCCACTACACACTGCCTGGAAAGTGTCTATTTATAATGCAAGAGACGAAGCAGTCTCACCGTTTGCATTCAGGAAAAGGCAGAGATTCCCATGGATTGTCTGATGAAAGGGGCTGAATGTTGAAACTAAGGCCGGACAGAATACCGACTGTCCTTATCTGGTGGAAAATGGTCTTTTGCCAAGCAAATAAAAGCAAGCAAGAAGGACTAATTATACTGGCATCCATAGAACATTTTGCCAAAATGACACATTGGCCTTGACCTTAACTAGCATGGAAAGTTTCAGAAGAGAAGTTTTAAAGCTTGGCACAAGTAGTAAATATCGTAGGAATGACTGCTAAGTCTAGCAAATGCAGCTGCTGCTAAAAGACATAATTTGAGGGTCCCATGTAAAGCCATTAAATCCCAGGGTGACTTATCAAGCACTGGCACCATTTCACCTGGATCTGAGAAAAAGAGCATTTTTGGAGGTAGTTAGATTCCATTGCCACAAAGCTCAAGCCTAAAGGTTAAAATCAATGGTGAGATACCACCAATAAATCATTCTTAATCATCTCCCTGTTCAAGAGCAGGCTGGCGAACATTTTCATTAGCAGATACTGATCAGAGTATTTCATGGCCTGTGTTAACAATATTTACTCATGTGTACATCCCATTGATTTCTATTAGATTTCCAAACACATTGGGGCACCAAAGCAAAGTCTGAAATGAAATCATATTCACCTTGGTGCTTTTGCATGAGGTCATTGTACACTGGCTTCTCCCTGACGCTCAGCCACTGGGACACAGCTCTGAGCTCAAGGAACTTAACAGTGCTCCTGCACAATCACATGCAGAAGCATATTCCCATGGTCTGTATGGATCTACAACAGTGTTCTCCAACCTTGGGTCCCCAGATGTTTTTGGCCTGCAACTCCCAGCATGCCCCAGCCAGCGTAACTGGCTGGGGCATGCTGGGAGTTGTAGGCCAAAAACATCCTGCATTGAGCAGGGGGTTGGACTCGATAGCCTTGTAGGCTCCTTCCAACTCTATGATCTATGAAATCTATGAAAATCTGGGGACCCAAGTTTGGAGAACACTGATCTACAAGGTGGTGTTCTTGCTGGGCATCTCAGTCCACACTGTGCTTGTTTTCAAGGCCCTAGTGGTGGAAGAAAGAGTCCAAGGGCAGGAACTAAAGTTGGTTCACTGGGGAACTAAGTGACCTTGTACCATCCACAACAGTAAATCCTACTGCTTGTACTCAAGCATCATACCCAGTGGACACCTGTGAATCACCAAAAAAGAGGACCAAGGATGACACAGATCTGCATAAAATTTCATATGCTAATTTCTATGCATGGATGCAAATTTTAAAATAATTATTATAATTTAAATAGAAATACAGTACACCATAGTGTGGAAGACTGTGACTGGATGAACTGCTCTCTTTGCTCAGTCTGCTGTCCAGGTGCTTTTGATGGACAGCTTCAAAACCCAGCTCTTCTTTTTGATGGTTGGCTATATTTAAACTAGGCTTAGACTGGAGAGCCCTTCAAACAGAGGACACCTTTAAAGTACAGGATGGTCCTCTGGCAGCTCTTCAAAGAGAGGACTGTCCTCTGTAAAATAGGACACCTGACCACCCTACATCATACCTCTCAACAAATATTAGCAAAAAGGGTGTGCTAAGTCATATTATTATGAATACAATGAAGCTGTCTTATATTGAGTCTGTCAAACCACTTGTCCATTTAGCCCAGTATTGTTTATTTGACCGGTAGCAGTTCTCTGGGCCTAAGGCAACGTTTTTTCCAGCTGTACTCTCTGAAATCCAGTTAACTGGAGATCAAGGCTGGGTTCACACAGCATGACAAGTCAGAGTATGGCTTGAGAGTGGGTTGCCATTGAACGTGGGTGTTTGTTGAATCATGGGTTGTTCTGTTCTGTAATCCAGTCATGCTAACAAACCATGGTTTGTTAACCACAAACAATCCACAGTTCAGAACCCAACAACAAACCATGGGTTTTCTTTGCAGGTTGTTCATGGTTTTTTGGGCATGCCTGGGTTCACACAACACAAGAACCCATGATTCAACAACAACCCATTGTTCAAAGGCAACCTACGCTCACCCCCTACTTATCCCTTACTGTGGTTTGTCATGTTGTGTGAACCCAGTCTGAAACTGGGTCCTTCTGCATCCAGAGCATGTGTTCTTCCCACAAGCTATGGCCCTTCATAAAGCTAATAACTCAGAAAGCTTCTATCCAAATCTACTGTATACCATTGGCCCATCAAGTCTAGTGTTGTCTACACTGACCAACAGTGGCTCTTTCCGCATCTTGATCACTGCAGTTGCCAGTGATTGACCCTGGTACCTTATGCCTGCGCCACATGAACTCTACCCCTGTTGCTGTTCTTCTGTGTTCCACTCTGTGCCATTGTGCCCCCATCATGTTCAACCTCCAGCTATTTTAATGCTCCTAATGGACTCACCAGTGAACTTACTTTCCACTGCTATGAGGCATCTGCCAAATGTGACAGAATTACCCAACTGTGCCAGCGCAATATCAGCTTACAATGCTGGTGCGATGCAATCATAGAGCAGGAATTGTGTGAAGGCCTCTGTCGCTTCCCCCAATCTGCAGAGGATGTGCGCGTAAGCCTCCAAGTTTGGAGGACTTGCAACCATCGAGTGTGCAACCCATTGGATTGCACCCTAATACTGTTGTTGTTGTTGTTCCCC
Organism: Shinisaurus crocodilurus; assembly: GCA_021292165.1. Lineage (NCBI taxonomy): Eukaryota > Metazoa > Chordata > Lepidosauria > Squamata > Shinisauridae > Shinisaurus > Shinisaurus crocodilurus. The sequence goes on from CM037876.1 coordinate 35,121,521, forward strand.
CACCATGTGCTGATTATAATTTGTTAGTTTTGGCTTTAAACTTTCAACAAAGTGAGTGTTTGATCTATCTATGGATTCTATTCAATGAGATTTTACTGGAGTTTTGTTGTGTAGTTCCTAGAATTGTATATGACCTAGATGGAATAGAAATGACACATTCAAAGTATGATCCCTCCCTCCCACAGGCACAGCTGTGTGCACAGGAGGATTGGAGCATGCCCTGTTGAATCTAAATAAACAAACAGGTCAGAGAAAAAACTTAGCCTTTCTATGCTTAATCCATATTTTAGAAGAAACAAAGAAAGAGCTTTCTAAGCAACGCAGTTGGTAGCAGGTGTTGTTTCATGCACAGAGATAGATTTTGACCAGCTGTTTGAATTTGCTCTCTGACCGCCTTTTGGTGGAAAAGTTGTAGCCAATAAAAACATAAGCAGTAGAATCTTCAGAGCTGAGTGTTTTATAGAAACCATGAAATATGGTTTATCTGGAATATCTTGACAAACCAAATCCTAGTTGGGTTACCTCAGTAAGGAACTGGTAATTTTTCAGCCTGCTACAGAGAACTTAAGTATTGTAGATTTTCACTAGGGATAGCTGAATACATTGTTTTGGAATCAAACCAATTCATACATTAGCCCAAACACAAACCAACCCTTTCCATATTTCCGAATATATTTTTCAAATAGTTTCCTTCTGCAATTCTATCCTATTCCATTTCTCACATTCTCACAAAGGGATTTTTTTAAATTTATTTTTTGTTTCCTTTTTTTTTTTTTTTTTTTTTTGCCAGGGGGAAAAAGTAGTTAGACTACTCTGAAATGTTGTATTTTCCCTAGTCCTGAAAAACAAGTGCAGCCTTCCCCAACTTAGTGCTCCCAGGATGTTTGGGGCTACAACTCCCAGGATTCCTAACCATTGGCCATGCTGGCTGAGGCTGATGGGAGTTTAGGCCCAAAACCTCCAGAGGGCACCAGGTTGGGAAAGGCTGATCTAGTATATATTTCCTATAGGCTCATACAGCAGAAACCTGCCTTGAATCAGTTCACTGTTGAGCTGATTCACCCCTATGTAAAGATGAAGTAATATCAGATGGTAAAAAAGGCATGGATTGGCTTTGGGATGTGCAAGAGATGTATTCGCTCTGGGTCCTGTGCCACATCAGTCCTCACCACCCGCCAGTGTTGTTCTTGTCGTCGTCATCATCATCATCATCATCATCATCATCATCATCATCTGTTACATTTCTATACCACCCAATAGCCAAAGCTCTCTGGACAGTGTTTCAAGATTGCTAGTGCCAACAGCTTCAGACATACCCACCCACCTAGATGCCTGGATAGGATAGGCTTATCTGCCCCGTGGCACCACTGAGACATGGACACAGCCACAACATTTTTGATAGAGCGGCTATCACCCTGAACAAGCTCTGTAGAGGCAGGGCCACACTGGGACATTTATTTATTTATTTATTTACATTTATCAATCACCCATCTGGCCAGCAACCGGCCACCCTGGGCGATGTACATAGGATAAAAACAAGATAAAATACATTTAAAACAGTATAATTTTTTAAAAAAATCTTAACCCACCCCATATTCCCGCTGAACAGCCAGGTTTTTAATAAGCGGCAGAAGCTCAGCAGAGAGGGGGCATGGCGGAGGTCACTCAGGAGAGAGTTCCACAGTACGGGGGCCACCACAGAAAAGGCCCTCTTCCTCGTCCCCACCAGTCTAGTTGCTCTGGCTGAAGGGACAAGGAGAAGGCCGTCTGTGGCAGATCTTGTTGAGCGGCCTACTTGGTGTTGCTGGAGACGCTCCTTGAGATAGACTGGACCGGAGCCGTATAGGGTTTTAAAGGTCAAAACCAACACCTTGAATTCGGCTCGGCAAGCAACTGGTAGCCAGTGCAGCTCCTTAAGCACTGGTGTGACGTGATCCCGCCGGCGGCTGTCTTTAACCAAGCGAGCCGCCGCGTTCTGTACCAGCTGTAGCTTCCAAACCGTCTTCAAGGGTAACCCCACATAGAGCACATTACAGTAGTCTAGGTGAGAGGAGACCAAGGCATGAACCACTGATGGGAGCAGGTGATTAGGAAGGTAGGGGCACAGCTGCCGTATCAGATGGAGTTGATACAGCGCCGCCCGGCTCACAGCTGACACTTGAGCCTCCATGGACAGCTGGGAGTCTAGAATGACCCCCAAGCTGCAGACCTGGTCCTTCAGGGGTAGATGTACCCCATTCAGCACCAGGTCCACATCCCCTAACCTCCCTTTGTCCCCCACCAGAAGTACCTCGGTCTTGTTGGGGTTCAGCTTCAGCATGTTCCTTCCCATCCAGCCACCCACTGACTCCAGGCACTTGGATAGGGTCTCAACGGCCAACCTCGGACATGGGCGATCACAGCTGCATCTGGACTTGGAAGATATGTTCTCCTGCTCAGGCTCCCTGGGTTCAGTGACTTGAGCTGACTTCGAAAAGCAGGGGAAACTGGACCTAAAGCACAAGAGGCAAGAGGTAATATCTCTCTGTTGACAAGACTGGGGTCAAGTACTCAGCATCTCTGGGCAGCTGCCGAGGCCCCAACACTCCTGCAGGGCCCACCACTAGCATCCCCTTTTCCATCTCTCCAATGAGCACGGGAATGACAACCTCCACAATGCCCTGGTAAGGGGCTATGGTTCAGTGGTAGAACACATGCTTTGAATGCAGAAGGTCACAGGTTGGATCCCCAGCATCTCCGGGTAGGGCTGGAAAAACTCCTGCCTGAAACCCTTGAGAGCCGCTGCCCATCAGCGTCAGCAGTGCTGGGCTAGATGGACCAAATGGTCTGACTAAGTATAAGGCAGCTTCCTATGTTCCTAATGCCGTATCAGAGGCTCTCCAGGGCACCGTAGGAAATTCAAATGGCATCTGCAAGCCTTCCCAGTACTCACGGGAGTGCTACTCCTGCTGCCTCCACCACCCCACTTCTGGATCATAGTTTTTTGCGGGGAGGGGGGTTAAAGTAAAGGAATCTTAAGAAATAAAGTAAAAATCAGGAGGGACACGGAGCCTGGTGGATGCCAAAAGGGAAGTCCGTAGGCATATTGCTGCCCATGGGCACCAAGTTGGAGACCCCAGAAATAGAGGGTTGTCCTCCAAAGCCCTTCAAATAGAGACAACTGTCCTGTGTAAAGTAGGACACATGTCCCATCCTATAGGGAACCCACTGCTATGGAAGGACCCCGCCAGGATACACTATCTTGAGGGCTCCCACAAAACCTGGCCTAGTCCCCATCTGTTGACTAAGCAAAGGCAGAAAGTTTGGTACTTTGCGTTTATATCAGACCAGGCCAATCTAAAGGTGGCATGCTGCTTTTCCAGTTTCTGGGGCTGATGTGCTTTTACATCCTCTTCTGTGCCTGTAGAAAAGATCTGAGGTAGCTCTCACTGTACTAGTGCTCCATTCAGGACCGGTGCAGGGCAGTTTGGCGCCCTAGGCTAAATTATATTTAGCGCCCCCCCCTCTCGTGCCGTGGGGGGGCTCAGGAAAGCAGCCCTGCTCTGCAACCTCCCGCCCCCCCCCGCCGCCACCGGACCCCCCCCCTGCACACTGCCGCTGCCGCCCCCCACCTACCTTCCCATGCCTCCTCCGAAAAGGGACCCCCGCGCGGGGCCGCGCTCTGTTTTTGGCCGGGGGAAACCAGAGCAACAGGGCTGTTTAAGCCCTGTTGCCCTGGTTCTTCCCGCCAAAACAGAGCGCGGGCGGGGCTCCGGAAACAGCGCGGAGAAGGTAGGTGTCGGGGGGGAGGCGGCGCGGAGGAGAGGCGAGGCGAAGCGAAGCGAGGTGGGGGGGAGGCGACGCAGGGGGGAGGCGGCGCAGAGGCGAGGCGAGGCAAGGTGGGAGGCGGCGCGGAGGCGAGGCAAGGTGGGGGGGAGGCGCCCAGGCTCGGCCCCACCACTACAAGTCCAGGGCGCAATCCCCCGCACTGACCTGGCTTTCTCGGAGAGGCGGGCGGGCGGGCAGGGCAGGAGCGCGCCGGCAACGAAGAGGAGCGCAGCGTTCTGCGCCCTCTTCCGCTACGCGCCCTAGGCAACAGCCTAGTTGGCCTAGCGGTAGCGCCGGCCCTGGCTCCATTTTGAACCATGTGGTTCCCAGTCCACATACTTAAGTATCCCTGACCCATGGCTGCTGAAGTGTGCTGAAAGAGCAAAGACGAGATCTATACAGTTGTATTTGGTAGTGATGTGTCAGCTTGACCATTCCATCTTCCATATAAAATCCCTGGAGTTAGCACCACCGACAGTGCTTTGTTTCATTAGCAGTGATAGACCAATGATATAGAGGCTGGCTCAGGCGGTGCCTTTTTTAAAAAAAAATTAGTTAACCAAAAGCTCTTCAGAAGGTTATTTACAACCACTTAAAATACAAATAAAAACAAACTCTACAAAGTAATAAAACAATGAAGCAAATAAAACAAATTTAATATATAAAAGTGAGAATCTCCACTAATCTCCAGATGCCTGACAGAATAGAAGTGTTTGCCCTTACCTATGAAATGAGACCAGGAAAGAACACATATGGACTTCCTGGGGAAGAGCATTCCACAACTGCAGAGAGACCTTGCTCCTGGTAAGACGATAACCTTATCTAAAGGAGAGAACCCAGAACAGGACCTCACTAGTATTTTAAGGCCTTTGGGAACTCATACAGGAGAAGGCACCACTTAAGATCTTTAGGACCCAGACCATATATGGATTTAAGTGTCAAAACCAGCACCGTTGCCATTGACATACCACAGATGGCAATTTACTAAGATGGAATGATAACTTCCTTGATTTGCACCATTGGAAGTGTGTTCAGAACCAACAAAGAAAAGGAAATAATACCCTTCCCATAGATCAGTGGTGGGGAAACTCTTTCAGCCCAAGGGCCAAATTCAATTTTGGAGAAGCTCTCAGCAATAAGCAGGACTAAAGGCCAAGGGGGCGGGGCCAAAAATACAAAAAACAGATTTGGCCCCTTGGCCTGAGGTTTCCCACCCACAGATGGTATTTGATCAGTGTCTAGGAGTTGTAAGGCATGCAAGCTAAATTTTTGAGCCATGTATTCTGGTACAGAATTGTTGACCGGGTGGTGATGAACTCCTGCAACTAGTCTGCATATGTCTGGAGATGTTTTTGCATTGCCTTTCACTAAAAAGTGAAGGGGCTTCCCTTTATAATTTGATTTCTTCAAGCCTTGCACAAATCATCTATGGGTGCTTCCAAATGACATCCTTACAACGACATCCCCCTACCTCATTCACAGCAGGTAGGTCCAGATATTGTCATCTCCTTCTACTCATGATCCTCCCATGTTTTCTTACCATTTCTTCCATCTTTTTAATGCAGAAAATCCATTGAGGAGAAAAAGATCCACAGTGCCTTCTGATTACTAGCACTGGCAGCTTTCTGCCTGGAAGCACCCTAAGGGTGCAGTCCTATGGTCCCTGGGAGGTGGCCCCAGGGGCTGTAGGGCTTTTGAATCTCCCTCCCTCAGGGCAGAGAGGGAGGTCCACCCCCAGATTTGGAGATCCAACCTCAAAACCTTCTACCTGTAGCTGTGGAAAGGTCCGCAGCTGGTGTCTGACAATGGAACTTGAACATTGGACAGAACAAAAAGGAGGTGTGACGGGGACATGCTGGGAGAGGCTGTTGTTCCGCAGGATCCAATGTCCTCCCGTTCCCCATGACACACCCCTGGGCTGGGGGAGGGATGACTCCAGCCCTGAAGCTGGTATAGTTTATTCCCCTGCCATTAGGGGGCAATAGGACAGAAAAGGTTTGGTTGCATTTTTGGTTTTGTTTTTGTTTTTTTTAAGGCTGTAAAAGGCCAAATATTTTTTTAAAGGAACAAAGCTGTGCCCACCCCCTTCTGCATGAGCAGGCATGGCATGGGCAAAGGTGGTTCATCTGCCCTAGCTTCTCCCTCTTCCTCACCCATAGGATTGCTCTTCCCACTTCAGTTTATAGCAACACCAAACCCCCAAGTCACTCTCCCTTCTTCTTAGATGTTCACTTGAAGAATTAACCCTCTTTTATTGTTCTTCAGATAATAATGGTTAACAAATAAGCACTCCCAAGAAAAACAACAGTGGTAACCAATTTCTCAGGCATTGTTGAATTGAAATATGTCCACAATTTCCTATTTTAGGTCCTTTTTCTCCAGCTTTTTCCAGCTGCTTTCTTTCTCTCTCCTCCCTTGTCTTTCCAAAGCATCAGCATCAGCTTTCCTTGCTGCTTTGTTTTGGCTCTTGGTCCTTTGCCAAGATTCATCATTTCCTGCTTACACAGCGATCTAAACCAGACCTTCTAATCAGCTTCTTTGCCATGGATCCTTCTCTTCTGCTCTTTTACCTATAGCTCACAAGCCCCAAGGGCTAGAGAAGGACGGGTCTCTTTCCATTTTCTTCCTCTCGTTTCTCCATCTTCTTTAACGCAGTCACAGATGGATAAACATGGGAGAGACGTATGTGTGATGCATGAGATGTGGCAATGTTTTCAAAAGCACCTAAGTGACTTATAAACATGCTTACTTTGGGGAGTGTCCCAGGGAAGTCAATGGAAATTACTTGCAAGTACTCTGGTTCAGGATCACAGCCTGAGGACCCTCATTCTGTTTTTCAGAAATGGTCTAGATAATAATCCCAGGTCAACTTGCCAAATGGCTACATATCACTGAAACTGACTATGCAATATATGTCTCATTGAGTCCATTGATTCTGCCTTGCAAGGAACCATTCTCACATAATTAGCCAAGGGGGACCAGGTTAATTTGGTTAATTCATTTGTTTTCAAACTTGGTTGATTCCCAGCCACCCTCCATCATCCAACTGGAACGTATTCATGATGACCTCCATGCGTGCACCATGAGTCCAGATTGCTAGTCTGTGATGGGGTATGTATATGCCCTTTTGCATTCAATCCATCACTGATCACTGAGTTAGATGTGTTGTCAACATATTCAAATTCAACCATCTTGATAAAAAGTCAACGTGACTTTTTAAAAAGCTGTGATCAGTGGCTAGGAAACCACTGGGTATTATATCCATATGTTTCTGTCTTTCAGCTCTTTCAACTGAGATTTGACTTTCCCTAGATTACCTAACTGTGTAGCTATGGTGGTCGTTATGGTTTTTGCATCCACATTTATAAGTAACATTGGTCTATAGTTCACACTTAACTGTGGATCCCTATCTGGTTTGGGGATTAATGAGATACTAGTTCCTGGCAATGAATTTGTCTCAGTTTTTCCTGTATTACTCCACTCAATACAGGGACCAACTTATCTTTGAATGTCTCATACCATTCTACCTTGCATCAACCTGGTCCTGGACTCTTGCCTCCCTTCATGTTTTTTTTTTTATTGTTTCTTCTATTTCAGGGGTCATCAAGGGTGCCTACAGGTACTCTCTTTGGTCATTGGCATCTGCAAATTCTGCAGTAATATGACCCATCATAAAACCAGTGCCAGCCAGCAAAGAGATGTGCATGACACAACCCTTTCTATTATTTATTGATGATGATGATGATGATGATGATGATGATGATGATGATGATGATGATGATATGGAGAAGGGAGGGGGAAACCTAAAGGGGATGGACTGTGGTGGTGGTGGTGGTGGTGGTGGTGGTTACTGTTTGTATTGTATTGGAAAATGGGGGGGGATCTAATAAACTGTGAATAACAAACAAACAAAAAGATTTCTCTAGATTACACTTTGCAAATTAAGAGAAACATGTGCTACCTCCAAATGCTGCACCTCTATCAAGTTCACCCACTTTGTACAATATATTAAAATTTACCTGGTGTCCTGATCAGGGCTTTATCCCAATTAAAGAAATCTTGGACAATTAATTGATTAACTTGTTGATTAAATGTACATACATTTGCATATGACTAAAACAGTTTTGAAGGGAGAAAGCATTACTTGCTTGTTTTTAGATGGTGGGAGTATATGTCATAGCAGATGCCATCTTAGAAGAGGTATTTTTTCCTGTGTGAGAGTGAAAGGAGAATGCCTCTTCTAAGATAGAAGACATAACATCTGAAAAGCAAACAACACTGGATGCATTATTACTAAATTTCCCTGAAGAAAGACCTGCATGTGGTCCAAAATGCATTGGAACCTTTTCCTTTAATGGAATGAAACATCCTTTTTCTCTACCCCTTGCTTTTGGCTGTTTGGCATTCTTCTGAAATAGTGCCCATGATCTACAGTTTTTATAAGTAATATTTTTAACAATTTTTTTTAAAAAAAAAATTAAAAAATACATTGCGAGACGAATTGGTGTTGCCTTTTTAGTCAATTGTTACATTATTAGTCAATGGCAGGGATGTTGAACAAGGCCGGTGCTACCATTAGGCCAACTAGGCGGCTGCCTAGGGCGCCAGGCTAAAGGGGGTGCCAGGAGCATAGGGCTGGAGGGAGGGAGGGCTCAAGTGGGAAGAGGGGGGCGCTAAATATCTGATCTTGCCTAGGGCACCAAACTGCCTTGCACCGACCCTGATGTTGAAGAGTCCTTGGTCTCGAGTCACGAGTCGAGTCACGAGTCTTTGGACCCGAGTCTCGAGTCCGAGTCCGAGTCCTTGGTCCAAAATGGTGACTCACGAGTCACGAGTCCTGAGTCACTCCCAAAACTGACTCCACGAGTCCCTATTAAAATCAATGGGGTTTCCCCACAACAAAATAAGGCTACTTCAGATGTGTGGCTTAAATAAATTCTATGCACAACTGTGCCTTTTTATTTCAAAACTCTGCAACTGATTTTGGCAAGAACAGACCAGGCAGACAAACCCAAAATAACCGGGCAGGCAGAGGAGGCAGGGAACCTCAAACAGGCAGGCAGAGGCAGCCAAACCCAAAATGTCTGACCCTAACCCAAACCCCCCACAACAACACATCAATCAAAATAAATCTCAACACATCATTGGGGCTGCGCTCCTGGTAGCTGTCCATAGTGGCCGAGCAGCGGCGCGCCTCGCTTCCATGCGCTCTTCACCGGTGATCGCGCTCCTTCTGGCACAGCCAGAAGACTCGTCAACAGCCCAGGGAGTCCAGTCAACAGCCCAACAGCCCAGTCGAGTCTCGAGTCCCATTAAAAATATTGGGACTCGAGTCCGAGTCGAGTCAGGGGGGGACTCAGTCCGACTCACGAGTCGAGTCCTCGAGTCCGAGTCCCCATCCCTGGTCAATGGACCAGTATTTATTTATTTATTTATTACATTTCTATACCGCCCAATAGCTGTAACAGTTCAGCTTCAGTTCAGCAGTTCTTGTCCCCTTTTGGTATTTTAAAAATAAATTATATACTCCTGCATATCAGTATATTAAACCCTCTATTTTGCTTTTGCATGGTCCTGTTTGCATCCAAAGTGAGTGACGTAGGACCAGCCATGCTCAGGAAAGATTCACTGACCTGGTTTGCATGACATAACAGCCCATCGAGGGTTAATTTACTATTGAGGAGCTGTGGTGGGTGCTGGCTTCTGAGTGTGAAAAGCTACGTAAGCAGGATCAGGCCTGGTTATTACTTGGATGGGAGACCCCTCCTCTGGTTTCCTGCATTGAGCAGGGGGTTGGACTCGATGGCCTTCTAGGCCCCTTCCAACTCTATGATCCTATGATATGATATCCTATGAATCATAGAATCATAGAATAGTAGAGTTGGAAGGGGCCTAAAAGGCCATCGAGTCCAACCCCCTGCTCAATGCAGGAACCCAAGTCAAAGCATCCCCGACAGATGGCTGTCCAGCTGCACCCTGATTGTGGGAGAGCCCACCACCTCCCTAGGTAGCTGGTTCAATTGGCATATTGCTCTAACAGTCAGGAAATTTTTCCTGATTTCCAGGTGGAATCTGGCTTCCTCTAACTTGAGCCCATTATTCCGTGTCCTGCAATCTGGGATGATGGAGAAGAGATCCTGGCCCTCCTCTGTGTGACAACCTTTCAAGTACTTGAAGAGTGCTATCATATCTCCCCTCAGTCTTCTCTTCTGAAGGCTAAACATGCCCAGTTCCTTCAGTCTCTCCTCATCAGGCTTTGTTTCCAGTCCACTGATCTGGACTGGATCAGGGGACTGGTTGCCCTCCTCTGAACCCTTTCCAGTTTGTCTACATCCTTCTTAAAGTGTGGTGCCCAGAACTGGATGCAGTACTCAAGATGAGGCCTACCCATTGCTGAGTAGAAGGGAACTAGTACTTCACGTGATTTGTAAACTATACCTCTATTAATGCACCCCAAAATAGCATTTGCCGTTTTTTGCAGCCATATCACATTGCTATCACATATAGCCATATCACATATTCAGCTTGTTATTCAGCTTGCCATATTATGAATGGCAACCTGGAGGTTGTTGAGGGTTGTCATGTCATGCAAAGCCAGCTGGCAGGGGTTATTTGAGGGTTAAACAAGGGTTATATAACCCTACAACAGACCCCGGGTTATGTGAGGGTTGTTTAACCCTCAAATAACCCCTGCTGGCTGGGTTTGCAACTTTGCATGATACAACAACCCCTGGTTGGGGGTTGCATATTCATAATGGCAGCTTGCATGTGCCGCACCTCCTCAAGGGTAAATTAAGCCTCGATGGGCTGTCATGTCATGCAAACCGGATGTGTGTGTCCACATTACACTGTATATTGTCAAGTTAGCAGAACGGTACTGCTATATTCACATTCCACAGTCACTCCTCACAGGGCACACCCTTGTTAAATGTACTGCAGTCATCCTGGTTTGCCATCCCACACCTAATTCTGAGCGTGAAAAGCTAAACAGGATCAGGCCTGGTTATTACTTGGATGGGAGACCCCTCCTCTGGTTTCCTGCATTGAGCAGGGGGTTGGACTCGATGGCCTTCTAGGCCCCTTCCAACGGCAGAACTGGGCATTGCCTTGAAAAGGGCTTTTATAAATTATTTTGCTTCCTCGTCTCTGCGCAGGTGTGAATGAGCACAGGTGCAATCTTTAAAGAAAGAAAGGAGACAACTCTTCCAGCCCCACACAAAAAAGAAGGAGAATGTTGCTGCCGCCGCCGCCAATTCTCCTGTTGAATCAATGTGATACACTTGGGAGTAAGGGCATTGGAGAGAATGTGATTTACTTCTGAGCAGACATGCAGTTTGGCTCATTTACAGCTCCCCGTTCTTTTGGCAAGGGTGTGAACGTGGCTGTTAAAACAAGCCTCCCACTCCTGTCCCATCTCAAACACCATGACAGTTATACTAGGGGTACTGCCTTTCTCATGCAGGGGAAACGGCCATTTCACAGAAGGGGTGTGTGTTACTGATCCGCTATCTATGCGGAGGTGCGAAAGAGCACAGGCATGAACTTCAAAGAAAGAGAGGAGACAGCTCTTCCGGCCCCACACAAAAAGGGAGGAGGAGGAGGAGGAGGAGGAGGAGGAGGAGGAGGAGGAGGCCGCCACCCTCCCATGGGGTCAGGATGAATCCAGCAGGATCAGCACACTGCGCCCCCCCCCCAAACGCGATTTCCCAAAGCAGCCTGCTTGGAAGTGCAGAGGTGCGCAAGAAGGGCTATAAACAACAAAAAAAGTTAAGAAGCTTCTGGGGAAGAAGGCGAACTGCTGCACAACAACAAATGGCGGACACCTCTCTTTCCCACCAGTTTGGGAGACGCACGTCATGCTGCATTTCCCCCGCCCCTTGAAAACTATTGGCTATCTCCAGTGATGACACTTTCGTGGCCACGCCTCGGACGGGCAACTGAAGCGCAAGATTAGCACACACTGGCCATGTACTGCAACAGTGAACTGCAATAACTGAAATAACCATGATAAACCTAGTCTGGGGAATTCCGGGAGAAACAAAGAACGATTACTCAGGACTACCACGACTAGCACCGAAAAGTGTGTGCGTCGTGTGCAAGTCAACTTTATGCAATTTGAGCAAATTTCCTCAGCGTTTAAGAAAATGTGTAAACCATGGCTGACAGCCCGTCTTAGAGATGTAAGTCTGTGAACTGGCTCAACTCGCTTCGTAGCAAGTCAGCGCCAGTGCAAGGCTGGCGAACCGGATCTGGGGTGCCAAATCATGAAAATCCATCGGATTTTTACACACACACCCATCGGATTCCTCACACATCCCTAGCCTACCTCCATGTCTTTTCTGAGCCTGGCTGCCAATAAAATATATTCCCCAGTTCTTCTCCTGGCTTGGAGGAGAGGAGAGAGATCTTTTGCTGTCAGACTGTCTCGGACACCCTAGCAAGCCAGTTTTCTCTTCTCTCCTCCAAGCTCAGAGGAAAGGCAGGGGAACCTCCCTTATAGGTGCCGAGCTCTGAGTGCCTGGCAATGCATGAATCTAAGCAACATATTTTTCTTCTGGATCCCTTCTTATCTAACCGATGAATGCCTTAAAGTCAGCAGCCCTGGTCCTGATATCAGCGTTAGGCATTTCCACACTTCTAGCATTGGCAGTCAGTGATGGGGAAAAGAAAACGTACAGCAGACTGGCATCAGGATATGCGCTACATGTTACAGCCAGACAGAATTCCCCTTCCCCATGGGGCTGACATTTTGGTTGCAGCCCAGTGTTTCTAATTACATATAGTTCTACCCACTAAGGCATGAAATTTCCCTGAAATGAACAGCACTCCTCTGAAGTAAATATTGCTGAGTTTGTGGTTTAATAAAAGCAATACTCTCTCACGGTGTCAATGTTCCAGTGGCTTTTATGACAGAGGACTTAACACTAAGCTTGTCCCAGAACATTGCAGACTGATTTATCCAGACCTCCCATGCCACATCTTCTATAAAAACTCCTTGTTTTGAACGAGAACTATCACAAAGCATATTCTGGTTATTCAAATAATCCCTCTCTTTCATTGGAGGTAGGCCTGCCTCATGGAAAAGCTTAACACATTCAGATAAAGGATCAGCGTACTATTAATACTTTTTTTGTTAACACAACACAAAGGAGATTCACAGATCCTCTGGCAAAACAACAAGCAAAGTCCCTTCGCAATTACATTCCCCTGTGTCTTTGATCAGTGTGGTGGTAATCATAGATTCAGAGAGAAGAAAAATAGCTAATGTTAGTATGTTAGTCCATCGATATGTAATCTTTATACACAGCCCGATGACTAATGTGGAATTAAATCAACTGCATTTGCACCAAAACATCATGCACACCCTTTCATCTTTTCGTGTTTTATGAGAGCAGCCACCAAATTTAAGTATGGTAAAAAAACAAAATATTATTAGAAAGTTTGCACGCGTGTGTAGGAGATGTGGAGTGCAATCCTATGCGTGTCTACTCAGAAGTAATTCCCATTACTCCTGAGCAAAATGTTCATAGGATTGCGGCCTTAAAATGCAATTAAAAAAAAGTCCCCCCAAAGTCAGTTAAGGTGGAATAAAAGTGTTGTCCACACTTTTACTTCTAAGAAAAGGGTAACTGTGTGAGATAACACATGCTATATTCTGTTTAATGCTACATCTTTTGTTGGGTTGTATGAAATGCCTCAGCTATGCCTAAGTACAGGTAATGCACAGTAGATTCTGTCTATCTAAAGGGGCTAAGTTTTATGGCAAGATAGTATTTATCACATTATTTATGCTATCCTTCCTCTAAGGGCCTCAGGACAGTGTACATGGCTCTCCCCTGCAATTTTATACTTGCAGTGACCCTGTGAGGTAGGTTGCACCAAGAACCCTCCTGGACCACTTTTTTCCAAAATATAATAGCCTATAACAATACAGAATTTACCCATCCATTATATGAATATCTCTTTGCAACAAGTTTCACTAAGGCATTTTTCCATACACACCCAAAAATGTACGTATTTATATCTATACAGGGTTAGATCCAGACTTACACTGAAATTGTATTCACGTACATGCAGAAGGAAGTCCCATTGAGCTCAATTGAGCTTTCTCCCTGGTAAATGGGCATAGGGTTGCAGCTTAAATTGCAGTTAGTTCCCATTGAAATCAGTGCAAAAAGTTAGTAATGACTAACCTTACCCTTTGATTTCAATGGGAGCTGTGCAACTAACTTATTCTGGATCCAACCATAGGATGGTATTCTATGCAGCCCGCATGCCACTGGGACCCTCCTCTTGCACAACAGGGAGCTAACAATTCTTAAAGCAGCCAGAAATGAGTGGAAACGCTTGTTTCCAGAATGGGATAGGTCAGCAGAGCTTGGAGAAGGGAGCTCTGCTGACCTGAACTGATCTGGAAACAACCATTTCCACTTGTTTCCAGGCTTGCTTTAGGCAGCATCCCATTGCACTAGTGGTGGGTCCCACTGGTGCAACTGAATGAGTGGAAGCACAGTGCAGTATTGGATACTGCCAAAATCTCTAACTATACGATAGATTAATTGTACTGCATTGCACTTGATAATTGCATAATATCAGCGGAAGACCAGAAGATAGATTGCTTTGGGAAACAGGTCCCACAGTCAAGCTAACAAGCTTAGGTGGAGCAAGATGAATTATTTTATTTAAAAGAGAACTTTTGGTAAACCACTTCTCAGCAGAGCCAAACACATATGAGATTTTTAAAAAAAAAAAACCACCAACCCGAGAATTCCTTGTTTGTGCACACATTTACACAATAACTTTATTCAGCTGCTCCTAGAAAATTGCTGCACATTTTTTACAAACCAATCTCATTGAATTCACTCATTGTGTGGATATAAATAAAGTTCACCACCAATGCGTACATTTGAACCCTACTGAATGACCACTGAAGCACAGCCTTTTCTTGCTCAAAAAGTTTTGTCAAATAGAAGTACATGAAATATTAACCTCAAGGTCATCCTTAGCTATTTTCCCACCATTTTTGAGAATAAAGTATTTTAAACCATTCCCATTTTATGGCTTATTGTGTCAAATACCTTCAACTGTCTGTCATTGCTATGCTGAGCAGAATTTAATTTTCTCACTAATTTGTACTGGTAATCTCAATGTTTATAAACTAACATTATCATCCTTTTTCAGTTGACATTTTTGCACTTGTGGGTAATCAAGGGGCCCAAAACATGACTAATACAATTACAATAGAAAATGATTTCAGCAAAGGGAAGAAAGATTTGATGTCCCCCTATTATCAACATTTGCAGGTTAAGCATTTCCCTATGCAACCTTGGATTCACCAGCAAATACAGAGGAACTAACTCATATGGAACTCTTATTTCAAAACTGCTCCTTGTAACTCCAAGGGTATTCTTTCCTGAATGTATAATTGTATATTTTCCACAAATATTCCTGGAAACCCTTTTATGTTCAGATGTGGGAGCTGAATCTGAGTGAACAAATAGAAGGGGGAAATGAGGAAAACTTTGGGAATTTCCTTTCAAACTGACAGAGGACATGGATTTCTAGGCAACACAACTTAAATTAATGTCACACAGCAGTATATTACCCCAGCGAGAATACTCAGAATCAGCGTGGAGTATTTGTCTCCAGCTTCTTACACTTTACACTAAACCAGTAGCATGGGAAATTCCCATGCAAATATATCTTAAAGCAACATTTATTCCCAGGGTGTTCTTAAACTGAAGATGCTGCTGTGTGTTCCTCCTCAGCAATCGGTTACACAATTTGAAAAGTTTCTAGTTTCCACCGCAAAGTCTGAAGAATACTCCGATCATAGCATAGTTTGCCATGATCTGTAAAGTGCAAATATTCTGATGAATCACAACCAGTTTGTAGGCAGCCAAAGTTAGGATTTTTCAAAGCACACAGCTCTGGTCTCCGTTAGAGAATAATAAAAATGTTCCACAGCCTTGCAAGACATATTGAGGTCAATACTTAGAACACAGTCCAATATCTAACTGTTCCCCCTCATCGATTCACACCCATATGGCACACGACTAACATTTTTGATCAGAGAATATTTTAATGGAGTGAGTGAGTGAGTGAGTGAGTGAGTGAGTGAGTGAGTGAGTGGGCTTTTGATTCTACCCCATTCCCACCCAGTTCCTTATGACCAAAATACAGTTTGAATTTTTTTAAAACTCCTTAGTTTTCTTCTAGAAGATATATCGGTTTGGGCTTTGGAATGTCTCCAAGGAAAGAACATTTCAAAACGTAGGAAGAAGCTACCAAAAATGCTTCTCCATGCAACCTTGCAGACCTGATTTGGCTCACATAAAAGCATATCAGGAGGACTGTGACATTCCCTTCAAATTGTGGGTGGAACCAATCTGTTAGGTATGCGGGCCAGTTCTTTAGGGCTTTATTTTCACCAGCACTGGTGCTCCCAGTGACCCACCACCTAAGAAATGTGTGCCCTAGCTGAAATCTCTGAAGAGCAGCCTTTTATAAAGGAATATTACAGTAGCATAGCCTTAAAATTATGAAGGCATGAGTGATTGGGTCATATCCAATGTTAGTCCTACTTAAAGTAGACCCATTGATATTAATGGGACTTAAGTTAGTCACAGTAATTTAAGTCCCATTCATTTCAAGGGGTCTGCTCTAAGTAGGACTGACATTGGATACATACAACCCATTGTCACCAGGCCTCCGTCTGTGAAAAGGCTACAGCCTTCCTCTCAAGAGGAGCTATGAGAAAACACCACTGGCCACTACTGCAACCTGGACATCCATACATAGTGATGAATACAGGATGTGAGATTTTGGGCCAGGGAGGGCCAACGTTATTCCCCATAATACACACATTTTTGTACACATTTTTATTGGAGAACTCCATTGCAAAATTCAGAGAAGTGCAAGGGTAACTAACTGAGTTTCAGTTCACATAGAGGTTCAAAAGTGTGAAATTAGGTAAATTCATATTAAAATGCAAACGGAGTGCAAACTTCCTCATTCCTACACACACGTCGCACGTACACCCAAAGTAGCAGCAGCTTCCTTAGGAAGCTTCCAAGGGCTGGGGTTGGCAAGCCAGATAGAAACAGCCAAGCCCTAATGGCAAACACAGGCTCTCTCCCGCCTCATCGAGAAAGTTGATGCCTGGAATCTAGCAGCAGATGCCTGGAGCTAGACAGCCACCACTTGCCTCAGAGATGACATGTGCTCAGGCTATAGTGATAATCCTTAGAGAAATGGCGTTTCTTGATTCACACAAATCTATCTGGTGTTAACTGCTACCAAATTATGAACCAGATCTAAGGTGAGTCCATCTATTCGGGGAAACAGGGCAGTACTTGCCACTCTGTGAGGATGTTCCTAGTTCAAGGGGCAAGGAGGAGGAGTTTCAGAAGGAGCAAGGAAGAGCTCAGAGTGTACTATCATTAACAAAAAAAAGTTATTTACCTTGATAAGTCATGGAATCTCTTGATCAAGGACCCCTAATAACAGATTATCTATTCCCAGTGGACTTTGAGAGTGACACCATCAGAGCAATAACAAGAAAGACTCTTGTGGTAGCATGCCTTGTAGACTAACAAACCTATTATGGCATAATAATAGAGAGCCAGTGTGGCATAGTGGTGAGAGTGTTGGACTGGGACTCGGGAGATCTGGGTTCTATTCCCCGCTCGGCCATGAAGCTCACTGGGTGACTTTGGGCCAGTCACTGACTCTCAGCCTAACCTACCTCACAGGGTTGTTGTGAGGATAAAATGAGGAGGAGGATTATGTAAGCCACCTTGGGTTCCTTGCAGGAAAAAAGGTGGGGTATAAATATAATAAATAGTAAATAAATAAATAAGCCATAATAAATTTGTTAGTCTTTTAGGCACCACAAGATTCTCTCTTGTTCTTGCTGCAACCCTTCTGGAAATGATCACGGCAATGTCAAGGCTGTAGCCACAGAGGACTGTTAGAGAGGAAGGCACTGGTTCCCTCACAGCGAGGCCAGTCCTACTATTAGGCAGGGTGAGGTTGTTCCCACAGGCGGCAGATGCTGAGGGATGAGGAGGCAGCAGTAAAGTGATGGAGGACAGAGTTGGGTGTTATGCAGCCTGCCCTGCACCCCCGAAGCTAGCTTGCTGTCCTTGGGTGTGCTGGAAAACCCTGTTCTGTTGGCACCATTGAAGCAAGAGTCGCTTTAGTCGACTTCTATATGTGGAATGGGAGGGGACGCCATTTTTACCTTCACCTCAGGCAGCAAAATATCTTGCCCCTGCCTCAGAGATAACCCAGCCTCTCCCTGAATTGTGAGTTTTCATTTTAAAGAAGTAGCGAATCTGTTTACTTGTGAAGTTATAAGGAAAAGAATGCAGGGAGTATAATAGCCGATTGCTCACTTAGAAGCAAGCTTGTTCCTGCTTTCCAGTTTTCTGGCCAATGAGTGCAAAAGCCCTGTGATAACTGACAGGGATTATTTTTAATTTGTATAAAATTCAATTACATAATTTTAAGAAATATTGAGCAATCTCTGTTTATGTTTTTGGCTGTTTTGCCATGATTCTTTGTCCCTCAGGCCCCTGCACCACAAAGTATTACTATAAAAATGCTGAGCAGCTGTTGACTCCAGATTGTGTGAACAGGTATATAAAGGCATCCATCACTAATTCCTGTTTCCCTTTGCCACCTTATTGAATCAGGTATACCTGGTCATTGAAAACCTAGAGCCATCATGCCCTAGATGAGATGAATCAGCCAAGGATGTACAGATCAGAAGTATTATTCACCAGAAGTATTATTCACCGGAATAAAGTTTATTATACTTTTTGGCTTTTTCACATTTCTTTCAGTTCAGAGATGTTTTACAGCTTATTTCATGCAAAATAGCAATTCATCAACATCATGACTTTCCCTCCACAAACAATAAATTCTGATGTAACAAAGAGAAGATTCTAATAAAGAACAGATAAAGCACTCTTTCATACAAACATCACTTTAAAAATACAAGATGAACATGAAAAAATATGTTATATTCGTGTGAATGTTTTCAAAGATTTCCCAGTAGGAGACAGAGGGTCTTTAAGGTGTTCTGATTTTTTTTTTATACTCTTCCTTGTGAATCTCAGTTGTCATGGATACAGTATGCTGTTTCCTTAAACAAAACAAAACAAAACAAAATATGTCAATGTAACCAATATATCTTGTTGACACTGGGGGGGGGGAATGTTTCTGTAGCTTTAAAAGATTTTCTTTTCATTCTTCTTCGTTTGCTTTCTTCTCAAGTTTTGCATTTTGGTTCCTCAGAAGATATTTTTGTTAGAATGACAAACAAATGCCATTTATTCAGAATGACAAAATGTGAGGGGTGGGGGAATGAATTGCATATTTGTTACACTTACTGTGCCAGGAGGAGCTCTATCTGACTGTCACAACGAAGAGGAAGAATGCAGGCAAGTATTCTGGCTTGTGTTCTATAGAACAGTGTTCTCCAACCTTGGGAGCTGGCTGGGGCATGCTGGGAGTTGTAGGCCAAAAACATCTGGGGACCCGAGGTTGGAGAACACTGTTCTATAGGACCCAGCCTTACAGCATCTCACCGTCTGAGGTGATGGAGACCACTGCCTGCCCCTGCAGAGCCAGGCCTCTGCATAAGGACATATACAGGTAAGTAAAGGGATGACAGGGAAACACTAAAAACACTGACAAAATATTGACAGCACATGCCTAACTGGGGACCACAGTCTTAAGGAAAGAAAACCTCACACATAACATAGACTTTCTCAGGGCTCTACCC
The DNA here is from genome assembly GCA_021292165.1 of Shinisaurus crocodilurus. Classification (NCBI taxonomy): domain Eukaryota; kingdom Metazoa; phylum Chordata; class Lepidosauria; order Squamata; family Shinisauridae; genus Shinisaurus; species Shinisaurus crocodilurus. The sequence continues at coordinate 35,141,121 of CM037876.1, forward strand.
CAGTTCTGTAGGTAGGAGTTCCTTCCAGCATTCCCCAGGGTGGGGCTTAGAAGCTGAATGAGGTGCTCATAGTTGTTAGAGAAATAGGCGCGGTGCATGTACAGAGGGCTGCTGCCTTTCATGTGTATTAAACAGGTCCAAGTATAGAGCATGCATTTAAAAGGAACAATTCCACTGCTATACACACTCCGGCCAGATACCAGCCGGCTGGCAACAGGCCCAGACATGTTCCAGCATAAGTTCCTTTTGTTTTATCAGTTGTTCCTCATGCCAAGGTCTAAGGACAATGCTTCTCTATTTCATGTAAGTTGTGAGCAAGAGACAAGATACGGAAGAGCTGTTGCCAGGCAAGCGAGGAGCAGAATGAGCCATCATCATAATAATGGATGGTAATAATAATGAAACAGCCAGGCCCAAAACACCTAAGACCCCAGGTGAGAGGGAGAGGCATTGCCCATTCACATAGGCCACACAGAAGCTCAGCAACAAGGCACCTGCCTTGCACACAAAGATTCCCAGAAGTCACCTGCCTTCAGAAAAAGGTCCCAGTTTCAAGTCTGAAATGCCAAAAGACCAGTGTAACCTAGCATGACAGAGGTCTGAGTTAAAAAGCTGCACAGAAGACCCAACCCCTGCATGTTTAGACAGAGAGAAAGGTCCTGCAAGACCCAGCATCCCCTGGCCAGCAAAAGTGACATTAGGGAACAGTCCTCACACAGGACAAAAGGTCCAGAAGCCCCATGAACTGTTTTGCACCCTGTTAGTTGACCTAGATTCTGCCCGCATACCATGTGCCACTGCACCTGCTTTGTTTATCTACGTTGTTGTTGTTCCAGACAGAGAACCTTGAAGGTCTGTTTTGATTGTATTGTATTCTTTGCTGAATTGTATGTTTAGCCGCCATGTTTTCGCTTTAGTTGTTATCTAGTCCCAAAAGCCTATTCCTGGGTGCCAAATCCCAGAATACAGGCGAGAGAAGGGTCCCTTTAAGTGATAAGATGTTCACCAAAAGTAGCAAGCCTGATATCTTAGGTGACCTAAGAGGTCATGAGAAACCACGTCTTTAGCCAAGAAGATGGCCAGGTGGCCATCTATCTAACTAAAGATTAAAACTTGCCATGTTCAGAGAAACACATCTGATTGGTTGTCGTCATAAAGGGGGAATGAAATCTGGTTGGCACGGTTTAATGATTGTATTTGATTCGCTGAAAGTAAGATCCACCCATGGCAGTAAAATGTATAAGAAGGCTTGTATGCCCCACTGATCCTTGTCCAGCTTTGATTTAGACACGCGCCCCAGCTGGTCCTTTTTGCGCAGAAATAAAACTTTGAAAAACGCACTACTGGTGTGTGCTGCTTCCCTTTCTCTGAGCAATTGAGTTCTTTGGGGAAAGGACTCACAGCATTTTTGCAACATAGTGATGTAAAATTTCAAGAAAATTTAAACCCATGGGGAGGGAATGTTATTTTGGGGTGTGTGTAGAAACTTTGGGGGAAATTGGAAAATATGCAATACTTATTTTTAAAGCACTCTTTACAAATCTAAAGTCACCTTGTTGCTTTATGTCAGCCTTCCCCAAACTGGTGCATTGCAGATGTTTTGGACTTCAGCTTCCATCAGCTCCAGGCAGCATGGCCAATGGCCAGGAATACTGGGCATTGTAGTCCAAAACATCTGGAGGGCACCAGTTTAGGGAAGGCTGCTTTAGGGACATATATTATGTATTGCTTGGTTTGCTCATAAAATTATCTCTAAAATTAAAAACTTTTAAAAAGTAAACTCAGCTAGTAAATGTGAAATTATTGTCTGAATAAACTATACTTCTAAATTTAATATACCAAACATGATAATTTTATGAGAAAATCAAGTTATACATAATACATTTAGATTCCTATTTTATGTCTGACCAGAGCAAACTTCATCAAGTAGTCTCTGAAACATCTGAATCATCCTAGAACAGTGATGGTGAACCTTTTTGAGCCTGAGTGCCCAAACTGCAACACAAAACCAACTTATTTATTTCAAAGTGCCTTAAATTTGGCAGGAAGGAAGAGGGGGCACTAGCTAATCGCACCCCGTTCTGTCTCAGGGCATGGCTCTTCACCGGGTGCGCAAAGATTCGGGCGTGCGCGCGCTGTGCTTCTGAGCTGTCTGTTCAGTTAGAAGGAGGGCTGGGTGCCTGCGCAGTCCGCTTCTGGGGGTAGAGATGTTGGAGTGTGCCTGCCTGTGGAGGCCAGCGAGGAATGAGTGGAGAGGAGTTACTATGGAAACCCGACGCTGAATGCAGAAGGGGACGGTCTTTTCGCGATCTGGTGACCAATGGCTCGAGTGCCCACAGAGAGGTCCCTGTGTGCCAGCTGTGGCACGCGTGCCATAGGTTCGCCATCACTGTCCTAGAAGCAAGAAGAACTGGAGGCAGAGGAAGGCGGGTGTACCACATCATATCTGTTCCTATTTGTAAGGAAGTTTAGGGAAATTCCTAAACCTGTTTGTGGGGTGGAGTTTAGGGAAATCTGGTCTGAAGGAAAAGGTATTGAAATTTTAATTAGCTGGGAAAGACTCACTGCAGAGACTGGAATACTCAGCAGAAACAAAGCACTAATATTTTCAGAGTTCTTTCTTCTGGTGTCCAAGGCCTTCTGGTATGGCAAAAGGCAACTAGAAAAAGATATTTTTTTGTGGGTAGTACCCCACTTATAGAACTGGGGATAACTAATCAATCTGTTTCTAGTCTGTGTCAGTTTTGAATGCATGTATTCAATCACAGTTCCATTCTTAATCATTTCTGCATCAGTCTGCGCTTTTAAAAAAAAAAGCACAAAAAAGCACATTTATTTTCATATGCAGTTTCCCCTAACATATGTGTGGAAGACCAGCAACTGGGTCTTCGGCGTGAGTTCTGCACTTAACGGGTTAACCGGCACTGCGATATAGCCCGTCAAGGGGATATTAAGCGGTTTAAATGCAACCGCTACCTAAAAAGCATACAGAACCATTCACATCAAAGAATAGACGCTTTATTTACGATAGGTTAATGGAGCAGAACTAATAGACTTCTAGGAATACTATAACATACACAAAACTAGGTCGTGACCTCAAAAAGCTGAATGACTTGGTTCCCAGGCTAGCATATTGCCGAAATGAGTTACCTTAGACCAAAGACTCTACGCCTTCCAGCTTCTAGCCTGACTCCGAGCCCGCCCGTGCTCGGGGAAGAGAACTGCTTGACCCAGCCGGTGCTGGCTTTGGAAGGTGTCAACCCGCACGTGTTCCCAACAGCTCTTCTCGGGTGGGTAGAGGGGTTTTCTACCCTATCCCTCCCCCTCTTCCGCCCCTTGCTGATCAGGTGGGCTTATTCCTGCCCCTTTGCGGTCAGGTGGGCTTATTCCTGCCCGGGAAAGGTGACGTCTGGTGGTTACCGGTTCCTTCAGGGGATACTTTGCAGCTCTTTGAGACTGCCCTTCACCTCCAGATAGTCCATGTGTCCTCTTGTGGATTCGGGTAGATGTTTCCCTATTGTGTACCTGTCTGGCCAGACCTGCATCTCCTGTTTCCCCCCCGGGTGGGGGATTATGCAGACAGGGGTTGCCAGGGAAAACTATGTGTGGCCGCTAAGGGGAAACTATGTCGGGGTTCATGCCACTGTGGGTGCGCAGGCTTTCTCCACAATATGCATTTGGTATTTCCCCTAACGTATGTATTTTTGTACACATTGTTCCCTAATATATGCATTTTTGCATATATATATATGCATTCCATTCAATATGGAAAGGGTTCCTTGAAGCCGTGGAAAGTTTCAAAACCAGCGACATTAAAGAACATAATAAAACCCCATTACTTAATTGCAATGTGATGTGGTCCCCCAACGTATCCGCTTATGATATGTTATGAAGCAAAAGCAAAACAAAACAGTGAACTCTGAGAGTAATATTTTACCCAAGAATCAGGTATTATCTGGACAATCAACAAAGCCATGGAAGAAGATGTACTGTATATACAGCATAGTTTTATCACTTTCCACGATGTCTAATATTGTAAAGGGTGTTTTATCATGCTGATTTGAAATACACTGCAGGTGCAGAAACAAGAATGTCCAAGTGTATGTACAGAAAACATTTGGGTTCTTTCCCTCCTCCCCTCCCATCCCTAGAGGTTAGATACACATATTGTTCTGGAAACTGGGGCGGGGGGGTAGTGACGTGAAGCAAAAGAGACCATTTGCAACCATTCTGTATAATGAAGAAGTGTGAGACAGATGAGATATTTTATAGGCGACTCAGGACCAAGAGAAAAATAAGTGTTCAGAAATATACATTTTACAGGCAAGACACTACATCTGAGAAGGTAAATGTGAAGCACTTGGGAATTAAATGCATCAACCTGTGAATTCTAAATAGGGAAAAATCAGCAGAGATGTAGTCCTCTTAAGTACAAAAAAGTTGCCAAAATCCACCCAGAGGTGCTATGTCCTGATTAAATGTAGGCGGATATGTTATGTTAGTGCTTTGCTAACCTATGCAGAGCATTTTGTTTGAAATCATAGTCTCCTGGGTGTGCAAACCTTCACAAGGTACTATGCTATAAGCTAAAGAATTCTGATAGACAACATATATGACCCCATTTCAGATGTTATGTGAATGCGAGGGAGAAAGGATTGTATCCAGTGTGGAGTAGTGGTGAGAGTATTGGACTGGGACTCGGGAGATCTGGGTTCTACTCCCCGCTTGGCCATGAAACTCACTGGGTGACTTTGGGGCAGTCACTGACTCTCAGCCTAACCTACCTCACAGGGTTGTTGTGAGGATAAAATGGAGAGGAGGATGAGGATCATGTAAGCCGCCTTGGCTTCCTTGCAGGAAAAAAGGTGGGGTATAAATATAATAAATAAATAAATCCAACCCCCATACATTCATTATATGGTCTGAAAGAGCCCCTTCTCTCCATGTGATGGGGAACCCTGTAAAAGCAAGCCATTACAGACCAGATAATTATGAACTCATGGAGACCAGGCATGTTGCAACTCTGCTCTATTCACAGAACATCTGAAAGGGAAAATGAGTAACTTGATCCAGAATCATAGAATCATAGAAAAGTAGAGTTGGAAGGGGCCTACAAGGCCATCGAGTCCAACCCCCTGCTCAATGCAGGAATCCAGGTCAAAGCATCCCTGACAGATGGCCGTCCAGCTTCACCTTGAATGCCTCCAGAGTGGGAGAGCTCACCACCTCCCTAAGTAATTGGTTCCATTGTCTTATTGCTCTAACAGTAACGAATTTTTTCCTGATGTTCAGGTGGAATCTGGGTTCCTGTAACTTGAACCCATTATTCCGTGTCCTGCAAACTGGGATGATCGAGAAGAGATCCTGGCCCTCCTCTTTGTGACAACCCTTCAAGTACTGGAAGAGTGCTATCATATCTCCCCTCAGTCTCCTCTTCTGAAGGCTAAACATGCCCAGTTCTTTCAGTCTCTCCTCATAGGGCCTATATAATGCTGGCACAGGGAGCCTCTTATACCACTGCAAGATTTGGCTTCTCCTGAGATTACTGCCAGCATTATACAAACACCAGTGGTGAACACGGAATCTATTACCATTGGAAACCATCTGAGATATACTTCACCCATCAAGAATAAAGGGGTGGGGGACAGAGAGTTGTGCATATTTGTGACAGACCAAGCAAGAGGTATGACAGTATAAGCTGAAATATGAAGGCATATTCATATATTTTCCCTCCTGTACCACTATTTAAGAAAACTATCTGCCTTTCAAATGGGCTTTAGGTCCAGTCTGCAGTCAGAAATTGCCTTGGTCACACGAGTGGACCACCTTCACTAGGCAATAGATAAAAGGAGTGAGGTCCTTGGAAGTAGTAAGACTCATTGCATGAATAAAGACAACCAGCTTACTAAGTGATTAATTTGCCAGATGACCAACTTACCACTTGAAAAGCTCCCCAACCTTTTCCACACATTAGAATTAAAGGTTTGGATGCAGACTTGGTCATGCTTAGTATATGCTCATTGAAATCAATGGAACAAGTTTGTCGTAACTAAGTCCCATTGAGTTCAACGGGTCCACTTTACACATGACTAAGTCTAGATCCAACCCATTGAGTTGGAAGGGATCTGAAAGGTCATCAAGTTCAACCCTGCTGTTACAGCATCCCTGAAAGGTGGCCATACAGCCTCTACTTTAAAAACCATAATGATGAAGCAGAATCCACCATCTTCCGAGGCAGTCTGTTCTGTCTGGAAATTCTTCCTAATGTTTAGCTGAAACCCCTGTTGGTTCAGCTCCTACCCTCTGGAGCAACAAAAAGCAAACAATTACGTTTGCTCCATCCAACTCTATGATCTATGAAATCTATGTGACAGTCCTTCGGATATTTGAAGGTAGCTATCCTATCGCCTCCTATTCATCTTTTCTCCAGGCTAAGTGTACCCAACTCCTTCAACCTTTCTTCATAGGACTTTCACTCAGGATGTAAATTTGACATCACTACGAAAGATTCAGGAACAAGAAGTAAGCTATCCTGAAGTGGACAAATCGAAGCTGTGCCTCATGTCCTTTGCTGTGCCTCCACCATGCATCATATATACATATACGTCTCAAGGCCATGAAGAGTCAGGATGCTTTGTAGGCTGGTCTGGGCAAGGAAGTTTGCATTGATGATATTATCTTGCCATTGATGCCACCAACATGTTATAAACAGCAGGGTGGAAATAGAGTTTCCCACTTTTTTTCCTCAGTGATATAGCACATGCTTTGCATGCAGAAGGTCCCAGGTTTGATCCCTGGCATCTCCAAGTAGGGCTGGAAAAACTCCTGCCTGTTTTTCCCTGGAGAACAGCTGCCTGTCAGAGTCAACAGTACTGACTAGATTAGGGTTCTCCAACCTTGGGTCCTCAGATGTTGCTGAACTACAGCTCCCAGAATCCCTTGCCATTAGCCATGCTGGCTGGGTATGCTGGGAGCTGTAGGCCAGCAACATCTGGGGACCCAAGGCTGGAGAGCCCTGGACTAGATAGACCAATGGTCTGACTCAATATAAGACAGCTTCTTAATTGGTCCATGTCTTACCAGCAATTTCCTCAATGCCAGTAAAACACACCTGAGGATCCATCATTGGTGACTACTGCCATAGTCACCACGCCCCCGTGTTACAGGAGGGGAGCATAGCCCAAGTGCTGTTCATAAGAGAGAACATCATGCAAATATATTTAAAGCATTTTGCAAATGCAAAGCATATTAAATTTGAAACATATTTTTAAAAAGAAAATAAAGTTGTATCATACCTATAAAATTGTTCACTCACCGCCACCACCAATCACTCAGCCTCCAGGTGTTTTCTCCTTTTCTACTGAGACACAGAGTGTCAGACACCTGACTTAACTTTGCAGCAGTGCTCCTTAGAGTTCTCCATGGCCAAACATGCATCTCTGCCCATCTGTTTTCAATTTATTGAGCTATTTCTCTCAGGATACCGCTCAAATAGCTACAGAAATGTATTGCTGTCTGCGACCCAGCTCTAGTGCACTCCCCCCCTTTTTTTCTTTTTGAATGATTGTCTGGACAAAACAATAGGTCCTGTGAATATTCCTGAACAATCCTGCTTTCTCAAAGACCTCAAGCACCTCTAAAGCATAGTGCTGCTCTATGGTACCTGTGAAGCCATTTGAGGTGATTAATATATTAACACCACCAGGAACCTATTGACATGCTGGACTAAATTTGACCTTGAGGTAAAAGGTTACTGCTTATCCACATCTCTGGGTGCTACTAAAACATCAGATTTGGATCCTGCTATCAGGGCCTGCATCAAGGGTAGGTTTGGGTCAGGCACTTGCCGAGGACCCGAGGGCCCACGCCCCATCAGGGGCCCACTGACATGCCCACTGGACTTGCTCTGCCTCTCCACCATTGCAACCTGCTTGTTCGCCTGCCTCTCACTGTGGTCTAGACAACGGTGGTGGTGGAAGGAGGAGCAGTAGATGCCATGGCCTACCTGCTCACTGGCTTTCTGCCTGTCACGCAAGCAAGTGGTAGCAATGATGGGAAAGAGGATGAGGAGCTGGTGACAATGGCGGTGGGAAGGTAGACTCACGGAGGGAGGCAACCCATTGAGGATGTCTTGGCCAATGGCCCTCAAAAACCTGGAACCAGCACTGCCTGCTATGACTGGTCCTGTGGAGACCATCCTCTTTACATTGTCTCAAATACAGCTGCGGCAGGAGTGGGCAGATTTCAGGTTTGCAGGATCACCTTTATTTCTTACTTGAACCATGAGCTCTATCAACTGGGACCTGGTGCAATACATATGCTTAGAATTAAAGCATTCTGAGCCCAGGATTTTGTTCCGAGTACCAGACCCAAATGGATCTGACAGTCCTTCCTCAGAAAAACCCACTCCTGGTTACCTCAAGCTTTCTTCATTTCAGCAGTATAATTGAGTGTGTGTGTGTGGGGGGGGGGTCATTTTGTTGCTGCTAGCTAAACAATTGGAAGTCAGAAATACTTGCTGATCTAGTGCAAATCACCCAGAGACCTACCAGTTGATCTATATCTACCTTCCCGCCTACGCCTGCTCTATGCATTGCTAGCTTTCTTTACATTCGTATTTGAGAGCAGCTTTCCCTCTTCTTTCCCAGGTGCCAATTATTAGTATTATTGTTGTTATTATTAAATTATATAGCACCATCAGTGTGCATGGTGCTTCACAGAGTCCAAGAGGAACAGGTCCCTGCCCTGAGGAGCTAACAGTCAAACATTCAACAGAGGAGGCACAGCAGAAGAAGGGAGGGAAGTGGAGGTGCAGGAAGCAGGGAAGCAACATGCAGCTGTTTCAGCTACACGTGCTTAGGCTTAGTTATAGGCTGAGTCACGGTAGGGCAAGGGAACCACATGCCAAAGTCTTCATGGAAAAAGTGGGTTTTGAGGAGGGATTTGAATGAAGTGGTATCAGTAGTGTAATGGAACCGGGGCTAACAAGGATGTGGCCCCAGCACTTTTTTTTATCAGCAGATGTCATCTCCCCAGCCCCACCGACTCAAACTTCTCTGTTCCCTCTGAGCTTAGCTGCAATCCTTGCAGAAGATTGGGGGAAATGATTTTTTTTTTCCCCCAACAACAATTGTTCTCTGTTCTCTGTAGTACAAATTATTTTTGGGTGACTTAGTCCTGGATGGGCAATAAAGACACTTGAGCTTTACAAAAGACCTGCTCCTGCAGGAGATGAAAACCACTAGACCTGGTTTGTTGATATGGATAATCAAAGCTGCCTCCAAATTTATACTCTTCTTGTGGGGCATGTTGGCTATAGGGATTGTCATGAGGAGCGCCTGCCCTTCAAAAGTTACCACTACACCACTGGGTTGCATCATGCAGGTGTTCTGGAAGGGAGTTCCAAGAATAGCACACTTCTCTGTATTTTGCAGGTGAAGTGTTTTAGACATGTGTTCCCTTTTCATAACTGGCACAACATGTATGTACTTCGTCTTCTTCTAACAGATTCTAAGCAGGGATGTTGAAGAGTCCTTGGTTTCGAGTCACGAGTCGAGTCACGAGTCTTTGGACCCGAGTCTCGAGTCCGAGTCCTTGGTCCAAAATGGTGACTCACGAGTCACGAGTCACTCCCAAAGCTGACTCCACGAGTTCCTATTAAAATCAATGGGTTTTTTTCCCCAACAAAATAAGGCTACTTCAGATGTGTGGCTTAAATAAATTCTAGGCACAAGTGTGCCTTTTTATTTCAAAACTCTGCAACTGATTTTGGCAAGAACAGACCAGGCAGACAAACCCAAAATAACCAGACAGGCAGAGGAGGCAGCGAACCCCAAACAGGCAGGCAGAGGCAGTCAAACCCAAAATGTCTGAAAGGTTGCATTTTAGGGAAATGATTTTAAAAAATAAACTTGCTGTACTTCCTAAAACCTATCCATGTTGCATTTGAGGAACACGATTTTGGAACACGAGTCCTTGGTCTCGAGTCCCGAGTCGAGTCTCGAGTTCCATTAAAAATACTGGGACTCGAGTCTGACTCGAGTCAGAGGGAGGACTCAGTCCAACTCACGAGTCGAGTCCTGGAGTCCAAGTCCCCATCCCTGATTCTAAGAGGGGTAGCCCTATCAGTCTGTGGCAACAAAGACAACAAAGTGCCCTGTAGCACCTTAAAGACTAGAAGACATACTGTGACATACACTTTCATGGGCCAGAAGAACCCATTTCATCTAATACAGCATGACCCACTCTGAACTGGTCATGAATGAGGAAAGCAAGATGAAGAAATGTGCATTAACACCTACAGAGGGACAATTATTTTCTTCAGTGAAGTTGCCAGGATCTATTCAGCTCAAGTCTGATAGCATCAAATATGCAAATGAACTCCAAATCAGCAGCTTCACATTGGAATCTCCCTTTGAAACATTTTTTGCTTGCGTTTGACAACTCTCAACTCTCTACTGTGCTACCCCATCTATTTCTCTCTTTCCTCCTGTGCCACACCATCTCTCTGTGCCACATGAAATTATGGCTGCATGCAGCCCTCACTCAGGCCGCAAGTTACCCACCCCTGCTTTAAAAGAATAACTTAAGGTGCAATCTGATGCATGCTTAGATAGGAAAAAGGCCTACAATGCCCAGCATGCCCCAACCAGCATAGCTGGTTGGGGCATGCTGGGAGTTGTAGGCCTTTTTTGCTGTCTAATTGTGCATAGGATTGCACCTTTAGCCACAATGAGACAAGTTCCTGCTTTCCCAAGGCAGCTCCATGTGCCCCTTTGAGAAACTGGAGGTATGATACACTGATAGAGGTATGATTAACAACCATTTTATGTCTTAGGAAAATCTCTCTTTTTTTTCAGTGCCATGAGAATGATGTGCTCTTTGGCTTGTTTCTTTTAAAACTGAACCCATAGTTGGAGAAATAAACACCACATAGAACGTATGCTCTTCAATAGCAACTGCTGCTAGGAAATCCATCTACGTAATAATACTTTGAGATATTTTTCCTCATCTGGAATTGAGATTATTTGAGTCATTATTTTCAGTGTGGTGTGCTGGTAGGGTGGTCAGGTTATCCTACTTTACAGAGGAAAGTCCTCTATTTGAAGGTGTCATCTCTTTGAAGAGGTGCCCAGTCCACTTCTGGTTAAAATAAAGAGGAAGAAGAAGGGAGAAGCAGCAGGGACCTTGAACTTAGCATCTTGATAGCAGGCCGGGCAGGCACACAGGTCACCTGGTCAGTCTTCCCCACAATAGTGAGATGCATTGTGTTTCTATTTAAATTATAGTTACTATCTCTAAATTTCCATCTATACATAGAAATTGACATATGCAAATATTATGCAGATTGTTGTCCTCTTTTATCCTCTTTTTAGTGGTGCATTTACTCCTTTTTTAGAAATGCATAACTGGCCACCCTACCTGTTGAGTTGTCTAATATTCTAATCACAGCTATAAAATTTGGAAACAAATATCTAACAAAAACATCAAAGAGGGTTGTGGCACCTTAACGTCTAACAAAATTTATTATGGCATAACTTTTCAGGGACTGGAGCTTACTTCATCAGATGCATGCATGAGTTTCTGTTGCAACAGACAGACTAACATAGCTACCTCTCTAGACGTTGTTACCATGGAAAACATCTAACAAATTTCTGTAATGGCACATTTCAACAAGAAGATTCTAAAAACAGACTGAAGATCATGTCATTTTAGAAGGATATGCAAAAACAATGGATGCTGTAGGATTTTGATTCTCCCATAATAAAGAAATATAGGTGGAGATACCTATCTTGAGACTAATGGTGGAAATTTGTTGCCACAGAGACAAATTCATTGCCAGACGGAATGGAGAGAATCTTCCCCCCCCCCCTTACTCTAATCCTGGTGCAAAAGGATTATTTCACCTTAGAGAAAGAGATCTAACATGAAAAAACATGGGCATCTGGAGGCCATTTGCAGGAGTATTCCCAGAACCATGACGCCACTAAGAAACCCACCATGCTTTCAGCACTCTCCCTGGAGGAATGACAAACAACCCAAGCCATTTATGAAATAAACAAGACATGGTTTATTATACACTGATGAGCAATTCCTATTGTAATAACCAACTGGAACAAAAGGGAATTGCAAGCAATAATGCTGAAGTCCCTTGAGCAAAGGAAAAGATCAGACAAGTGTGTCAGACTGGTTTTTTTTACTCCATAATCCATCCACATTTGGTTTGTTTTTTCCTTCATTTCTGCACATGTAATTGCCTCCTTGCTCAGGATATAGCACTTATGCAGCAAGGTTTCTGCTCTGCGTATCTAACAATTGCGTAGTATTCAAAATGGAAGGAGAATGGGGGTGGGGCGTGTGGAGGCTTCGATAGGCATCCTTAATAAATAAGGTGTTGTTCCTTGCCGAGTAGTTGAAATGTTTGTTTCCCATTTGAAAGAGAGGTCTTGCTGGAGGCTGTGCAGTGTGGCGAATGAACAGCTGCACTTCCAGTGAAATAGTCTTGAAGCCAATCCATTGCTAGCTGCCTTCATTTCACTAAGCTGTCCTTGAGGAGATGTAGCTATCTGCTGAAGTGGCACAGTTATCTGTGTATGATGAATCTGGCCTGTGGTGAGTCACAAGGACTACATGTCATAATACCAAGGTAAGGCATAGCTCATTCTGCATGCTACCTGCTTGTTCCTTGTGCATGAAGCTAGCAACAAGAATGTACACGGACACTACTACGGGTATTCCAGACCAGGCTTTTAGGGTGCCATCACCGTACCTCATTCATGGAATTTCAAGGGGAGGGGGTTGTCTGGGCGATGACATCTTCAACTTGTAACCCTCCCATGTTTTCCCGCTGCTTCTTCCATCTTTTTCTCTTACCACAGATAATCTGTTAAAGGGGGAGGAGGACAAAAACCAGAATAGTTACACACTGGGCTAGTTTGCATGATCACCATGTGTGATGGTGGGTTGTGGCACGAGTAGATGGCCATTTTGAATAGTCAACTCCTGGAAGGGGGTTACCATGGTTTCTTGTGTCATCTGAACCTCAGTGGCAGGGGTTGTCTGAGGGTTAAACAACCCTCAAATAACCCTACACTAGTCCACGGGTTATTTCAGGATTTAACTATCAAACAACCCCTGCCGCCCAGGTTCAGACGACACAACAAGCCTTGACTTGAATAGGCAACCTGGCACCCACAGGTACTACAGCTGCAGTGATCATATGAACCAGGCCAGTGCCTTCTCATTGATAGTGCTAGGAGCCCTCCATCTGAAAGCACCCAAATACTGCAGTGCTAAGAAGACGCTTAGCCTTTCCACTTAAGAACAGGTCAGTTGAGTATTCTCATTTAAACACAAAGAAGCTAGGCCAGGGCATTAAGATGCAGAAGCTCGTTGTTTGCCTTTGTTTGAATTGCAACTATAAAATATTTTTACCAGCAAAAACCTACTGTGAAATCTTTGAGATGACAAGTCACTAGCAGCGTTTGGCTGGGAGATCCACTCTACACATCCAATTATGGTTGTGTTACCTTAATGACATTCTTTATAACATGTGTTCCAATGTTTTAATTAGTTCAGTTACGTGGCAGCGGTGGGAGGTGACAATCTGTTCTTTCAGCTGAATTTAAACATTGTCAGAGACTTGGTCATGGCTGAACTGGGAGCCTTTCCATTGGTTCAAAAGCAGATTTCATCTTATGTTGAATTGTGGGTGTTAACTACGTCCTATCAGCAAAATGGGAGAGGAAAACAAAGGACAAAGCTGTTTCTGGTGTCACAAAAAGAAACAGCAGTGTGGCAAAGTTTGAGGCAAAAACAAAAGCCAAATCTCAGATAAAGTTGAGAAAAAGGTAAGATGGTGATTATAGTACACAGATGCCAGAGGCAGACTACAGTTGAATATGCCATTTAATGATCCCATTGGGGACAAACTTATTTTATCTTGCGTTCTTATACAGTCCTAGGATGGTTAGACCAATCATAATATTCTAGGAACATCACCCGTTATCTTTTTTGTAGTAACTGTTTCAACCTGCTGGTCTATGACCGTAATAAATAAATTGATTGATTGATTGTAACTGTTTCAATCAGCCTCAGTTAGCCACCAACCAATCATATATGAGTGGGTGAGTTTCTGCATTTTATTGCTCCTCTATCAGGTCACAAGATACCTCCCTCATCCAAGCAAGAGATTCAGATTTCAGAATTAACTAGGACCTCCCATTCTGATCTCTGCCAGCATGTATGCTATGTGCATTCTACGAATCTGCCCAACTGCACTGGAACTGCAGTGGTATTATGTAGAGAGCTCAGCAATGTAAAAGAATCCCAGCTTTTGGAAGAAAGGAAGAGTTTCTTGGCCTTATGGCTCTGAGGATAGGTTCTGAGTGTGTATGGGCAATGCCTTCTGAAAACTCAGACACCAGATATGAGGCTGAGCAAAAATTCCAATGACTGTAGCTCCTCCTTACCACTCTTCATGACTGTGTAATGTTAAATAAAGTCTAAAATATATGCAGCTCTGCTTAACCTGCATAGTTTATACATATTGCAGAATTCTTGGTGCAGAATGCTATTTGTTCAAATAGCTCAGAATATGCAGATTCCTATATAAATTTAACATACAGCTAATACAGTGGAAATATAAGAACTCCAAAATAATATATTTGGGCACTAGAACTGGTCACATTTTTGAAGTGCATACATAGCCTAGGTAGTTGCCCATAAATATGGTGAGTGAAAACCTCATTATTAGCTCTGTAATGGTGCAACACAAGACCACCACCAGGTATGAGTCCCGCCGTGCAAAGTGCCCTCCAATGGGCCCCCTCTAATGCCAGTGCACCCACTCCAACATCAGTGGGTTCCTTCCAATACTGGTTGGGATTCCCTCCTGGTGGGTATGTTGGCAGCAGCAGCAGCACCACCATCACAATCTGTGGCAGATGTCTGCAAGCCACTTCCCATTTTGACATTCCATACATAGCATCACTCCAGGGCACTATGGGAACTTCAAAGTGTTACCTTCCCAACTGCCTGCTGCTGCCATTGTTACATCCAAACTGAGGGCAAGTGGGTGAAAGGGAGCTGACACCCACTGGAGCTAACACTCAAGTCTGGTGTCAGCTTCAATGGACCATGACAATGGGCTGTCCAGGGATGCTGGGTACTGCCACCAGCCCTCACACAACCTCTCAGCAAAACCAGAATATACAGTCCCATGAACATACTGGATTTTATATTTTCAAAAATGGGGGTCAACCATTGTTGGTTTGTTTCTTCCTCCCAGCTAAAACCATCACAGCACCTGGTAGAGCCCAACTGGAATGTCTGCAATCTCCTCCCACATTTTACCTTAAGACTCTGACCAGGTAGACTTTACAATTTCAGCATCAAGTCAGACTTTTCCCCCTTCTGTCTCCCCACCAACCTGCTTTTTAAGATATCTTACCTGATGAAGAGATCTGGAGATCTCAAAAGTTTGCACATCTGTTGTGACCTTTGAGCTGGCCTTATAAAGGCATTGCCCTAATATGGATTTTGGAATACATGTATTATGACATTCTGTTGCAGCAGCAGCAGTCAGTGAATTCTTGTTTCTTCTCCTTAAATATATTTTTTTATTGAACTTATAAAAACATACAAATAGTAACACATCCAACAATCCAACATCTGATCAGATGGATAGCATGTTCAGTCTGTATTACAATTAGTGAATTCCTTATTATTTAAAAACCTCTGTCTTTTCATGTTGATATATTTATTTCAGCCTAATTTATCTTTCTATAAATTATCATATGTTATCAGTAGTTTCAGCGTATCCTTATTTTAATTTGCATATTGTATAAAACATCTCCAAACTGCATAAAAGTCTTGATCATTGGTGTATTGTCTTTCTGCCCATTTTTGAACAAACCAAATTGAACAATCTCAATGAGCAGTACATCATCATCATCATCATCATCATCATCATCATCATCATCATCCTGCCCCATAGCCAAAGCTCTCTGGGTGGTTTACAAAAAAAGTACTGGTCAGTTAGTGCAACGTGCTTTATGATAGCTCCATAACAGTAATGAAGCACAGTGGGCTGGTTCACAAGATCGAACAGCCCACCATGGCTTATTTATCCATTGTGGGCTGCAGCATGTATGGGCAGCCATTTTGACTATGCAACAGCCTGGACATGGCTTGCTATGACATGCAAACCTGGGGACCATGGGTTATTCAAGGGTTAAACGACCCTCACATAATCCAGCAACAGATTATGGATTGTTTAACCCTCGAATAACCCACAGTTTCTGGGTTCGCACGACATGACAAGCCGTGGCTGGGCGTTCACTATGCAAATTCCACCCGGCATGCACCACAGCCCACCATGGCTTAAACAACCCACAGTGGGCCCTTTTGTGAACTGGGTCATTAGCTGCCTTGATGATCATTTGATCAAAAGGTGGGATATAAATCTTCAACTTCATACACATATACATATACATATACATACACACACATACAGACTAAGCTATTTTAAGAACTGTTGTACCACTTTAAGTCCCATGAGTTGAGGCCTTTGTTCAGTTGACTCTGCCTATTAAGAAACAACGTCAGTTAACTGAGAGCCCTGGGTCATTCTGACCATAAAGGAACAGCGTGTCTGGCTCATATCCCTGCTGCAGAAGCCGTATGACAGAACTGGACTCATAAAAGCACATATGGATTCTCAGAATCCCAGGGGGTGATGTAATCTTATTAGAATTCAGACTTCTTTAAAAATATATATAAGAATAAGTTCATAAATCAACCCATAAAACAAAGGAGTTTTGTATCACTTATGCAAGTTACGAAAGGAGACTGTTGTTCCTATTCATGCTGCCGGGGTATCTCCTTACAAATGCAAGGCTGCAGTTTCAGATGTAAAGCAAAACACACGCTAAAATGGACACTGTGTTTTATGAATTGTCACTGTGTGTTGCTCGTGAAAATTAAGTGATGGTAAAAGCACACATCTAGTTAGTTAAACATATGAGGCAACACTTCAAGAATGTCTGTTTGTCTGCAGTTACCGCCATCCACAAACTACACTGTAAGCCGTGCCACTGGAGAAATGCTACTGAAATTAAATGGAATCCCCTGAATACATACATAGTTCATAGATAAATTCTCAATCATATGCCACAATGAAATTATGGGAGTTTGGGGGGGGGGCAGGGAAACACTACCATATACATAGCTTTACACCAGCAAAAAGCTTCCATTCATTTCAAAGGGTCTTGCACAGAAGAACTTCAAAGTTCTCTGTGTCTTTATTAGGATGGCCAGGTGTCCCACGTTATAGAGGACAGTCCTCTATTTGAAAGTGTCCTCTCTGTGAAGAGCTGTCTCAGGACAGTCTCCCTTCCTCCACTCCCTAGCCTTCCTTTTTCTCTCCCTCTCATGCCTTTTCTTCCTCCTCCCAGCCCCTAGCCTTGCTCCCTTCCCAGCCCCATCTCTCCTTCTACACACGCAGCACCTCCCCAGGCAGGGGCTCTCATGGTAGAGGAGGAGGTAGGAATGCCAGGTAGGGAATGGAGTGACTGAGCATGGGGTAGAGGTAGGGAAAACCTTTCTTTCCTTTGGAGTCTCGTGACATTTTCTTTTCCTTTGGGGCTGGGGAAAGGTGTGCTTCTGTGTCTGCATGTGGACAGGATGAGCAGAACAATCCAGTGTAGGTCTGCTCAGAAGTAATTCCCATTGAGATCCATGTAAGCATACATAAGATTACAATCTTAAATATGTATTTTGCTGAGCTTCTGTGGGGTCAAATATGTGGACTGGCTTGGGGTTCAGACCCTTCCTCTGTTTGTACTCAGTTTCTTGGTTGAATTACTTGTCTTTTGACTACTCAGGCAGACATTATAAGACTAGACAAATCCTCTGTGTGAACCAAGTGGTCAAGTGGCTTGAAAAGTGGAAACATGGGGTTACAATGGATGGTGGAGACATGGAAGAAAGAAACTAAGAAGAAAGTAGAACTGGGGGGAGGTAACTATACATAGGACCTAGAGATAGGAGAGTCTGGACGCTATTGATGAGAAGGAACTGGGCAGACAAGGGAGGGATGTACTACTAACTCACAAAATACAAGAGCCATGAGGTTGCTAAGTCTAGAGCAGGGTTCTCCAAACTTGGGTCCCCAGATGTTGCTGGACTACAGCTCCCAGAATCCCTTGCCATTAGCCATGCTGGCTGGGTATGCTGGGAGCTGTAGGCCAGCAACATCTGGGGACCCAAGGTTGGAGAGCCCTGGTCTAGAGACTAGACTGTAGAATGCGGCAGGAGAACTGACCTGGCAACCTGAAGAGGTAACAAAGGCCAAAAAAACAGGGGAGGAGGATTGAATTTCACATATTGATTTGAACTAATAAGCCAGTTCTTTGGCTGTAGATTTCTTGTTTCCAGTTATTTGCTAGTACATGTAGTGAAATACATATATACTTAAATAACAATGCAAGTAATCTACATGCAAGTAGTGTGCCCATGTGTCCTATTTTACAGAGGAACATCCTCTATTTTGAAGGTGTCCTCTATTTGAAGTGCTGCCCAGTCCAAGTCTGGTACACAGATAAAGAACCATCAGAAGACCTTGAAGTTGCCCATCAACAGCACCCGGACAGCAGACTGAGCAAGGCACACAGGTCACCTGGTCACAATCTTCCACCCTATGGTGAAATGTACTGCATCTCTATTTAAATTGTAATAATCATTTCTAAATTTGCATTTACTCATATAAATTAGCACATGCACATTTGTATGCAAAGCAGTTTCCTCTTTTGCCCTCTTTTTTTGGTGATTGACAAGTGGCTACGCTACATGCAACTTGCACAATGTTTCAGTGAGGGGTGGGGAAAAGCTTTCTGTGCCAGAATGTTGTGACTTTTGAACAAGTCCCAGGAGAAGGCTGGTTCCACTCTAGCTGTTTAATCTGGAATAACTATCTCTTATTCACTCACTTTTTGATGCAAAAAGTACTAACCTACCATGTAAATAAACGAGCTCATAAAATGGAGGGTCTGCAAGAGCAGTGCTTGGTACTTTCTGCAATTGCATGAAACTTGTGAGAAGTCATTATTGTTCTAATTCCAGATCCTGTACATGGCAAAGTTTCACAGTGAGGCAAGCACATGAACCTCAGGAATGCTGAGGATGTGACATTTTATACTTTACTACTCTGCAGGAATTGCCACTCCATTAAAGAGCATACGTGGCAATGCTTGCAAGGCACACATCATCACAAAAAAGTAACTTTGGAACCATAAGCTCGGGTCCCCTGTTAACCAGGGGGCCCTGTTTGTGCCATGGCAGGGGCGCCGTGGTGGGAAAGGAGGAGGCTGGTGCAGCTGGAGGATGCACGCCAGTAGCATTGTGCGGGCGGGGGGCGGGTTGTGCAGGTCTCAGTTCCCTCAGCCCAGTCAGTGGTAGTAGTTGGACTTGGGGGAGGGGAGGGCCCCTGGGAGTGGGCTGGGAGGAAGTTTTCCCTCCAGGCCGCGGGACCGAGGCCCGGGCTCCTCCTCCCCTGCACACAGAACCATGCAATCTTGCCGGAGTAGCAGCAGCAGCCGCAGCAGCAGCAGCAGCAGCCAACTCAGGAAAGAGAGGAGGAAAGTGTGCATGCCAGGGAGTGGAAGGAGCGCCAGAGCAGCAGCAGTGGTGTATGCACGAGACGTGGCTCAGCCGGCGCTGGGGAGGGGCGGGAGGTAGTGTGGACTGAAAGCGCAGTGGGCCTGGGAGGGGTTGTTCCCACAACCGAAAGGGGAGGCATCGGGAGATGGGGTGGCCAAGGGATGGGAGCCTCGCTGGGGATGGGAAACCACAAAAAGGAGGGAGAGTGCCGGTGTCCCCCCCCTTCCCTCATTTTTCCCGCCACAACCCCGAAGGCCTCGCGAGTTGGCGCAGGCCGCGCAGCCTCACTTACCAGCACGGGCAGGGTCCCCTCTCCTGTTGCCCTTTTCCCGCCTTTCATTTGCAGCCCCTCCCTATGAGCAGAAGAGCTTCCCCTCTGGGAAGGCAATGGTCCACTCGCCTTGGCCAAGGGCCAACTGCGGAATGGCTGGGGAAGTGAACACCCGCTGCCCCCCCCACTGCAACGTCCCCTCCCCCTTTTTAAGGAATAAATACATTTAACAACAACAACAAAACCGTTTGGTGTGCCAAAGTAGAGCAGGCCATGCATGGCCTGGCCGGGGCTATACCCTGTGGGGGAAGGGCACTGCCCTCCCAGCCTCAGCGGGAGCAGAGTCTGCCCCCACCCCCACATGGTCATCCTACTGTTGGGCGGATAGAAGGGAGAAACCAAATAATGATGATAATGACAATAAGTGAAATAAATAAATAGGAGGGCCAGCAGAACAGAAGGGTGCCACCTCTACTCTGACAGTGGGTTCCCCTCCCCTCAAATTCTCTGGGTTTCTCTGGGCCCCAACAAATACATGCTTTGCATGCAAAGGTTTCTCAGGGCAACCTTGTGCCCCCATGGGGCAGGCTTCAGAGAGGGAGGCACCATTGGGCAGGAGATTGCTTGGACAAGCAGCCATAAGCGAGTAGTGTGGTAGAGTGGTGAGAGTATTGACTGGGACTGGGGATCCTGGTCCCCATTTGCCATCTAGTTCACTGGGACTTTGGGCCAGTCATTGATCCTCAGCCTAACGCAACTCAGGGCTGTTGCGAAGAAAAAATGAGAGAAGGACCATGTAAGCTGCCCTGGGTGCCTTAAAAAAAAAAAAAAAAAAAAGAGTAATAATACTCTTAATAATACGGTTCGGAAGTTGCAGCTGGTACAGAATGCAGCAGCTTGCCTGGTTAAAGGCTGCCGCCGGCGTGATCACATCACTCCAGTGCTCAAAGAGTTGCACTGGCTACCAGTTGTTTGCCTAGCCGAATTCAAGGTGTTGGTGTTGACCTTTAAAACCCTGTACAGCTCCGGTCCAGTATATCTCAAGGAGCGCCTCCAGCAACATCAAGTAGGCCGCTCAACAAGATCTGCCACGGATGGTCTTCTCCCTGTCCCATCAGCCAGGCTGGTGGGGACTAGGAGGAGGGCCTTTTCTGTGGCAGCCCCCAATTTATGGAACTCTCTCCCCAGTGACCTCCACCATGCCCCTTCCTTGATTAGCTTCCGCCAGGCATTAAAAATGTGGCTTTTCAGGTGGGAATATGGGGTGGGTTAGGATTTTTAAGTTTTGTACTGTTTTTAATTGTGTTTTATACTGTGTGTGTGTGTGTGTGTGTGTGTGTTCCCCCCCCCTTGTGTTTTATTGGACTGTACATCGCTCAGAGTGGCCGGATGTCTGGCCAGATGGGCGATTCATAAATATAATAAATAAATTAAATAAATAAATAAATAAATAAATAATAGCAGCCGGTTGGAGGGTGTGGGCTGCAGCAGGGCATTTGGTTTGCATGCAGAAGGTCTCATCAGGAGCTGGTGACCCAGCTATGTGAGTGAAAGAAATATAACTAACTGATGCAATTTTCAGGCCCTCGGTTAGGGAAGCTATACAATGAGAAGATGTCAACTCTGCAGGGAGGGTTTTTTTTGTTTTTGTTTTGTTCTGTTCTTTAGTTGATTGCCTAGTAAAGGGTTAGACAGACTGTTATAGTCTAGTTAAAGGACAAAGGCAGAAACCAAGCTTCTCTGAGAAGTCGGGGCAGGGTTCCTTGGAGCAAACCACCTGATTGAATCAGGGGAGGGAATGCTGGACGTTGCCTTGCAACTAGAATTCCATTCTACCATTCCTCTGCCAGTTAGACTGTCCCCACTGTCAACTGACTCAATTGACACTTGCTTGGTTTACGCAAAGGATTGACCTGTGCTTACCTTATCTCACAGAGTGGACAACATTTAAGAAACTGTACTTACACAGTCTGTAACCATCAAGCTTATAGTACCTGAAAAATCATATGTTACTACTGTTATTTACCTTTAAAACATCCACTTAGAAACAAGTCCTGAGTGTGCATGTGTTTGGGTGAAGTCTGCTGCCGCTATTGAGCTCTGCCATCACCCTTCAGGAGCTAGTGACTCAGCTATGTGGGTGAAAGAAATATAGCTAACTGATGCATTTTTCAGGCCCTCAGTTAGGGAAGATATGCCACCTAAGATGTGAGCACAGGACAACACTTGGCAACGTCCCCCCACGTACTTGTGGGCAGGATGGTCGGCCTTAGAAACAAGTCCTGTGTGTGCATGTGTTTGGGTCAGCTCCAAGAAAAATGCCGGGAGCAAAATCAACCCCTTTATATGGCATTTATTGATCTGGCTAAGGCCTTTGATACTGTAGACCGTACAGCTCTCTGGACTATCCTTACGAAAATTGGATGCCCCAATAAATTTGTGAATATCCTGCGACTTCTCCATGACAACATGACGGCAACGGTTTTGGACAACAACGGCTCTCATGGTGCTCCATTTAAAGTGGGATCAGGTGTTAAACAGGGATGTGTTATCGCCCCAACATTATTTGCTATTTTCATCGCCATGATTTTACATCTTGTCAAGGGGAAACTTTCCACTGGTGTGGGAATTATATATCGAACAGATGGAAAGCTTTTTAATCTCAGCAGGCTGAAAGCAAAAACTAAGGTAATTACAACCTCCGTTGTGGAACTTCAGTATGCTGATGATAATGTGGTCTCCACACATTCAGACGATGATCTCCAAATTATCCTAAATGCTTTTGCAGAAGCATATGAAAAACTTGGTCTCTCACTTAACATCAAAAAAACCAAAGTGCTTCATCAGCAAGTGCAAGCTAACCCTTTGGTGATGCCATCTATCCAGCTTGGCAGGACAATACTGGAAAATGTCAATCATTTTCTCTATCTTGGCAGCTATCTTTCTGTTACAGCTAACATCTACAGTGAAATCCAGCATCGTCTGAGCTCCGCAAGTGCCGCGTTTTCTCGAATGAAACATAGAGTGTTTGAGGATCGGGATATTTGTAAGAAGACCAAAACACTGGTTTATGAAGCCATTGTATTGCCAACCTTATTGTATGCCTGCGAAATATGGACTATCTATAAACGTCACTTCCACCTCCTTGAAAGATTTCATCAACGTTGCCTCCGGAAAATCCTGCAAATTACTTGGGAAGATAGGCGAACAAATGTCAGTGTACTGGAAGAAGCAAAGACTACTAGCGTTGAAAAAATGATTCTTCAACACCAACTTCAGTGGACCGGTCATGTTGTTCAAATGCCTGACTGCCGTCTCCCAAAGCAGTTATTTTATTCCCAACTCAAGGATGGAAAGCGGAATATCGGTGGTCAATATAAGAGGTTTAAAGATGTTCATAAGGCTAATCTAAAAAAATGCAATATAAGCATCGAAAACTGGGAAGCTCTGGCCCATGAACGATCTAAATGGAGGTTGGGCTTTCACAAAGTTTCCATGGACTTTGAAGAAGCCCGAGTGCAAGGTGAAAGGGAGAAATGTGCTAAGCGAAAAGCACATCAAACGAATCCTTCACAGGACCATCTTCCATCTGGTAACCTGTGTCCTCACTGTGGGAAGCTGTGTGGATCTAGAATTGGCCTCCACAGTCACTTACGGACCCATCGCTAGAGTCTACACAATCTTCCTTTAGAATTTCCTCCTTTTATCCTGGAAGACAATCTTCCTCGGTCACGAGTGATCGCCTGATGATGATGATGACTGGCAAGGCAATGGGTGGCAAACAGGAAGGTTCCCAGGCCAAGTGCAGCATTTGCAAGCTCTCACAGAGGAACAAACCCAGAAGCTGTGATTCACACTACGCTGAAAGGCATATCCGAAACCCTCGCCCGGGTAACATAGCACTTGGGAAACTGGGCCCCTCAGATGCCAGAAGGGGAGAGGCTGGCAGCAGTGCGGCCAAGCTGTGAAGTCCAACCTGGGCACGCCAAGCAGAAAAGATCAGGCAGGCAGAGTGCGGAGAGCACAACAGGGTACTCAAGCCCCTTCTGCAAGCAGCGATGGTGGATCAAGTGGCCAAGAAGGAGAACCAGCAGCCAGGGAAGGCTGCCCAGCCAAGAGGATTAAGTCAGACAAGTGTACCAGACGGGCCACTAAGAGGGCCAGAGAGGAATCAGACAGCGGTGGAGACTCAGATGAGACCTCCTCATCTGAGGGGGAATCCCCTGAACCATAAAAAAACTATTGGTCTGTGGGCTCTAAGGAGAAAGGTTAGAGATTCCCCAGCCAGCTCGGGCCCATCTGAAGTCTGGTTGCCCAGCCAAGTTGGCATAGAGCAAGAGCCAAGCAGCCTCCACATACAAGGATGAGGAGGATTCTACTTCTCCCATGTAAAATCCGGGAGAGGATTCTGGATGGGTATAAGTGAATCGCTTTTCCCTCTTAAAATCAGAGACCGAGGAAGCAGCGGGGAAGACAAGAGAAAGGCGGGGAGAAGAAGACATCCGGCAATTGGCTAGCAGGCTACTCAATTTACATGGGGATGGTTTTTGTCAGCGAACCCTGAGTGGGGATGGCACCTGGCAATCACCAGAGCACAGTCTTTAGGACTGACCCCTAGCTGGTGATAATGCTGCCATAGAATATGATGCAGCATTCTGGAGGACAGTCTCCCACATTCACACAATGCAGTGGGATCTCCTAAATGTTAAGTTGTGGCTAGTCATTGTGGGCCCACACATAAGGGAAAGACCAGAGCTTCCCAAAATAGCAAAAGGCACGGGCAGCAGGAGGGAGGCATGTCGAAGAGTCTGCTGGGAATACAATCAAGGGAAATGCCAGAAAGCCCACTGTAAGTTCAATCATGATTGTGTCAGCTGCATGGGCCTGCATCCTAGACTCTCTTGTCCCGGGGAGGGCAGGGGTGGCCAAGCACCTTGGCGTCCCATTAGCAAGCGACAAGACCGAGGGTTCCACCACTAGTCTAGTGTATCTTGGAATCTAGCTGGACTTGGAAGCAGAGACATCACGCCTGCCTGACGACAGACTGACCACACTGGGGACTCATCCGGGGTTCCCTCAGGCTCAAAAAATGCACCCTGAGGGAGCTACAGGTCCTTTTGGACAACTGTAATTTTGCTGCCAGAGTTCCTTTCCCGCACCACCACATAAGGATCACACAGGGGATAAGTGATGTCATCACAAAAAATAACTTTGGAACCATAAGAAATTGGGGGAAGACAAAAGGCCCTGAAACCATAGTCTGAGAGAATGGAGATGCTTCCAGTGAAGTCTTAACATTCCCTTCTAGTTCAGTTTCAATTTCAGCAGAGAAAACACATCAGAAATAGCAGTTTTAAAACCAATCAACACCATCCTTAATGCTAGAACTGGATGAAAGTCAACCAAACTCCATATAAGCCAGCAGCTCATGGCTCAGCAACTGTAGCATCACAACACTTTGGGGTGGCCACTTAGACATCACCCAAAAAGAGGATTAAAAAGAGGGCATTGATTTGCATAAGGTAAGGTATAGATGCACATTTAGAAAGAATCTCTATACTTAAAAGGTAAATACAATACACACACACCCATAGTGGAGATGTCTGTGATCAGGTGCCTTGCTCAGTCTGCTGTCCAGGTGCTAACTGTTGATGGGCAACTTCAAGGCCCCTGTTCTCCCTTCTTAGGGGCCTTTCTCTTGAAACTGGACCTGGATTGGACAACGCTTCAAAGAAAATATGTTTTCAGACAGAGGACTATCCTCTGTCAGCACCTCAAATACAAGACTGTCCTCTGTAAAGTAGCACACATGGCCACCCTACAACATTTATAGTCTCTGCTACCTATTTCAACCTAAGTCAAGAGGGTCTTCCTTTAAGATATAACATTGTGTGCCTTGCTCATTCTTCTGTACAGGTGCTGTTGATGGGCAACTTCAAGGCCCAGCTCTTCCTTCTGATGGTTCTTTATCTTTAAACCAGACCTGAACAGGACAGCCCTTCAAGTAGACAACACCTTAAAAATAGAGGACAGTCCTCTGGCAGCCTTTCAAATAGAGGACTGTCCTCTGTAAAAGGACACATGCCCACCTTACAGTAAATACTATATCTAAAGAAAACATACACTAGTACTGGAGCTCATGTACTTATTTTCTCATTCATCAAGGCCAATGGGAGGGAAAATTGGGAGAGGGCCAGAAAAAGAACACAACAAACAGGGGGGAAAAAAAAAATAGTTACACCACCACCTTCGACCGGTGGATCCTTTGCCTTGGATTCTCCCTGTCCCAGCATCATAGGATTGCCCTGTAAGGATATTATCCCTTCTCCCCCTCCAACACTTCTTTACCAATTTTTATTCATTTTTATTCATTCAAACTTCATAAGCAAAAGGCTTCTAAAACAAAACAAAAAATTGAGAATCAGCTTTCCATTTAAATATCATAATTAGCACACTCACATCCACTGCATTTATTTAGCATTAGGAAAGTGTTCACTGTTGCCAAGATAGTGGGATATTCATATATATTTATATCCATTGGGAAAGTGAATGGAGAAAGTGGAAACAGGAGGCCAGTTTTCTTCCCATGGTAAACTAGGGAGGAACTTGTACAACACCACATTTTTCAAACTGTTTAGCCCCTTGACAAAGATGGAAGATTGATGGCAGTTTAACATGTCAGGGAAGCTGACTCCTCCTGCTTGTTCTGGAAGTGATCCCATTTGAGGCCTTCTGCTTACAAAGGGCAAATCCTTGCTGTAATGATTGCAAAGCATTAAACACTCTGAAAAAGAGCCAGTCAGGAGTTAGCTGGGTTCAGAAGAAAATGCTGGATATGTGCAGATGCTGATACTTACATCTTTTTCAGATTTCTGTGACTTAGAAGGGGTCAAGGCTGGCTCCAAGGCTGATGGGGGGCCATGACACAAGGCATCCTCCCATGACAGTTAGTCCCCCTGATGGGCTTACCCAGTGGCAGTGCTCCGATCAGCAGAAGTGGTGCTTTTCAAATCATTATCATTACCTGGTGGCAGCCATTTTAATTTTCCCACAATGCCCATAATGTAGTGTCACCCCAAGGGCCCCCTTGAGCCTGGAACAGCCTGGTCTCCATCTAAGAGAGTGTCTGGGGAAAACAATGAAATTATTGCATTATTCCAGTGGTTTTCAAACCTTCTACAGGCTGCCTAAATGAGAATGTGCCCTAAAACAAATCAACATTCCCCTGTAGCTGAACATTGAAAGAGAAAATTGCTTCTCTGCCACTACTGGCTGAAAAGGCCCTCGGGCATGGTTAATGTAGGGGTGAGCTTATCTGCTTAACCTGCAGTCCACCCTAGGCCCTGCTCTCCATGCAACACACTTTAGACCCAGGAACTCTCACAACAACACTCTTTATCATTAACAATAGAGAAGACTGAGGAACTGCACACCAGGCTGCCTCAGCTCCAAGGCTTGTACTAGGAGGGGGGGAAAGAAGCCCCGCCCAGACCTCCAGAAAAGAAAGAGAAACTGAAACTTGCAGGCTTATTAAAGATATATACAAACACATTCATATCACACTGGTCTTTTCCCTGATCGGATGGCCACATGTCCTTTAGAGAGGAGAGTCCGCTATTTGAAGGCATCATTTAACTCATCCTGGGTCTTTATGAAACCTAACATTCCTTGCATTCAGGGTCCAGTCAGAGCCACCCACAAAAGTGCCTCAGGCAAGGCAAATTGTGCATATGAAAGGCTTTTGTTTGACTGAATGTTTTCCCCAGGCTGTTAGGATCAGAATAAGAATGGATTTCAACTTTCAGCTACTTAAGGTAACTAAAGACTTAATCTTTCCTTAATCAAGGAAATCTGCAAAAGAAAAGCCCATCCTAGTACAAATCAATTAGCATTACAAAAGCCTGAAAAAGGCCTGAGGCCTGTAAACTTTAAATCAGCATAACAAAGCTTTCCCTCAATGGGATTGTTTTCTGTTTGAAGGAGCTGTTTGCTATTGTTCTTGGCTATCAAAAGTAGGGATGGACGAATTCCCCTTACCCCGTCTCGTCGGGCACTCAGCAAGCGCCCCCACCACTATGTGATCCGTCTCGCGGCAGCGAGGCACTCGGCAGACTTCTGGGTGCCAGGCGCTGTCACTTCCGGGTCCCCAGCACTGCGTTTTTTACGTAAATACCAGGGGAAACCTTAAAACAGCCGCGATTTGCTATTCGCGGCAGTTTTTAGGTGGTTTTCCCTGGTATTTATATTAAAAACGCAGTGCCGGGTGTGAAGATGGGACATGGCAGGGGTTAAGCTAAGTTTCCCCTTCCCCCTCCTCTGATTGATTTTGAATTCTTTCACCCTTGTTCTCTTGCTGTTCCTTGGAATGTGTCCTCCTTGGAGAGTGTGAGATAGTTAGTGGCACCTGGTAGATAACAAGTTATCTGCAGAGCTGTGTAGCAAGGCCAGAAGTTAATTGGGATGAAATCATAAGAAAGTGCCCAGCAGCAGGGAAAGGGCGGGGGCCACCCTCCTTCGGAAGGCAGGATGATGGGATTGGTGGAGGCTGGGTGGGGAAAAGGGACCCTGGTGTTGGATAGAGGAGTTGGGTGGAGAAGGCACAGGGTTCTTCCTTCTGGTCTGGACCCTGTGGAAGTTCCATCTTGGGCAGGTATGCCAGATTTGCAGGATAGCTGAGGAAGCTAGGCCTGGTTTGGCTCAGGCAGTTATTTGCAGACTTTTGGGGCTTGTTTTAGATATCCTTTTAGAGTCCCTTTTTATTCCCATTCCCCTTTCCTCACAACAACCTACCTCACCCCCTTTTCCCTACCTTCTTTTAGCCCTTTCTTATAAGGGGATTATTTTTATATGTATTGGACCATTGGAGACCCTACACTGCTTAATTCTTAATTTTTGTTTTAATAAAGTCTCCATCTTAAAATTGATGTGTGTTCCTTTTTTGGTCTGTATTTATTTATTTATTTATTTATTTATTATTTACATTTATCTATCGCCCATCTGACTGGCAAACCGGCCACCCTGGGCGATGTACACAAGATAAAAACAGGATAAAATACATTTAAAACAGTATAAAATTTTAAAATCTTAGCCCACCCCATATTCCTGCCTGAACAGCCAAGTTTTTAGTGAGCGGCGGAAGCTCAGCGGAGAGGGGGCATGGCAGAGGTCACTCAGGAGAGAATTCCACAGTACGGGGGCCTGCCACAGAAAAGGCCCTCTTCCTAGTCCCCACCAGTCTAGCTGCTCTGGGCTCTGGCTGAAGGGACAAGGAGAAGGTTGTCTGTGGCAGATCTTGTTGTGCGGCCTACTTGGTGTTGCTGGAGTCGCTCCTTGAGATAGACTGGACCGGAGCCGTATAGGGTTTTAAAGCTCAAAACCAACACCTTGAATTCAGCTCGGCAAGCAACTGGTAGCCAGTGCAGCTCCTTGAGCACTGGAGTGATGTGATCCCGCGGCGGCTGCCTTTAACCAGGTGAGCCACCGCCGCGTTCTATACCAGCTGTAGCTTCCGAACCGTCTTCAAGGGTAACCCCACGTAGAGCGCATTACAGTAGTCTAGGTGAGAGGAGACCAAGGCATGAACCACTGATGGGAGCAGGTGATTAGGAAGGTAGGGGCGCAGCTGCTGTATCAGATGGAGTTGATATAGTGCCACCTGGCTCACAGCTGACACCTGAGCCTCCATGGACAGCTGGGAGTCTAGAATGACCCCCCAAGCTGCAGACCTGGTCCTTCAGGGGTAGATGTACCCCATTCAGCACCAGGTCAACATCCCCTAACCTTCCCTTGTCCCCCACCAGAAGTAACTCGGTCTTGTCTGGGTTCAGCTTCAGCATGTTCCTTCCCATCCAGCCACCCACTGACTCCAGGCACTTGGACAGGGTCTCAACCGCCAACCTCGGTGAGGACTTGAAAGAGAGGTAGAGCTGTGTGTCATCCTCATACTGATGACACTGCACCCCAAACCTGATGATAGCTCCCAGCGGCTTTAGGTAGATGTTGAATAGAGCCAGTGTGGCACTAGTGGTGAGAGTATTGGACTGGGACTCGGAGATCCGGGTTCTAGTCCCCGCTTGGCCATGAAACTCACTGGGTGACTTTGGGCCAGTCACTGACTCTCAGCCTAACCTACCTCACAGGGTTGTTGTGAGGATAAGAGGAGGAGGAGGATTATGTAAGCCACCTTGGGTTCCTTGCAGGAAAAAAGGCGGGGTATAAATATAATAAATAATAAGTAAAATTCAACTGTAAGGCTGGGCTGCTGCACCAAATTGGTGTAAGGGAACCAGGGAGGTGGCCGGACAGTCCAGGGGTAAATTGGTACTGTGGCCTACCTTGTAGGGCTGGCGTAAGCAGCAGTCCTTCACACCGGGTTCCCGGCGCATCACTTCTGGGTCCCCAGCGCTGCATTTTTTACATAAAAACCAGGGTAAACTACCTTAAAACTGCTGCAAATAGCAAATCACGGCCAGTTTTAAGGTGGTTTTCCCTGGTATTTATGTAAAAAACGCAGCGCCGGGGACCCGGAAGTACCCTTCCCCGGCTCCTCTTGTGGGGACTTGTGCTGAGCCGGGGTTGCACAGAGCTTGGGGGGGATCAAGCGGGGCAAGTTCGCCCCGCTTCCCCCCCCAATCGAGATCCACGCACACGCCTAAGTCAAAAGAGACTAAGATTACCTCCTTTTGTTCCCCCATAATTGTTTCAGTTGTTTGGGGTACAAAAGATCCCATAAAGTGTATTCTTACGGAGATTTCTGGGGAACTTTGTTCCCCAGGCATGTCTGGTTTATAGAAAGAAAACTGTAAAACGCAGGTGGCTGAAATTTGATAATATTTCTTACTACCCTGTTTTAAACAATGTCCTAAAAGCACTTGCTGGTAGGTCTACTTATGTGTACATTACACAACAAAATGTGAACCTGGGGTAGAAAAAGTACCCCAGAATGCAAGATGAGGGTAAAACCCTCTCAAGGCAGCATACAGGATAAAAACCATACAAAATATGGTTCATATCCGATAGCCTACTCCTTTTCACATCCCTGAGACATGTTAAAGTGGTCTACTGCTTCTAGTGGGAGTAGCCTATGAACCTGGACAGGAGCAAACCAGCACATGAGCCACAGCACACATTGCATTGCACCCAGTAAACCAGGTGCACACCTGGCTGAGAGCCAATGAGAGGAGAGGGGAGGGCTTAGTGGAATGTTTATAGAGATCCCATCCATGTGTTCCAAGCCAAGTTCCAGGATGCTCATCTCTTTCCCAATCCAGTCTAAGGAAGGAACGACAAAGGTCACATCATAGTTAAATGTCAAAGGGTCCTTAATAACATAATTTCTGTATTAATGAGATGCAGGTCTATATCAGTTAAAAAGGGCTTTTAACAAGACTTTGGATCAAAGCCACTAGAACAAATGCTCTGACTTCTGATCTGAAGTTATTTGATTTAAAACAAATGCAGATTGTCCCTGCTGATCAAGCAATCAATTCACTGGAATATACTGCTATAATAAACGTGAAATATTATTTGTCTGTCCAATGTAAATGAAAGTGAACTTTTTAATATAAAGCTGCTTTCTACACTGCAGTTAAATATTTTCAAATTATTACTATTTCCCATCAATCAGTTAAGAGTGAATTGAGTTTATGAGAAGGAAAAGCTGTAAAGTCTGGGCTATTCCCATTCTGGTTTTGCTCCCAAATATGAATAAAAGTATGTGAAGGAAATGAGATATTCAGTGGGAAGTCCATAGGTGGTAGAGTGTTAATTTTGTGTGTCCACACACCATATAGTAAGCAGAAGATCTGCAGACACTTATGTAGATATTACGGTGTATTTATACAGAGACGGCTATAAGAGTACCCAACAATATCTTTTTATGTTTACCATTTCTCACAGGCTCTTCCCTCAAAATGTCATCTAGAAAGTACACCATTTTTTAAATTAAAAAAATGAAGATACATCTTTCAAAAATACACACCCATTTAACTGCAGGTCTTATTCATTTCTACCCAACCCAATAAATAGCTTAATGATTGGCACTGACACACTGTAGAAACAGCAACACCACATGCATGTTCCAGATGCATTTATTAAACTTTCAGAGAGTTCAATAGTGGAATGGGGGCGGATCAGCATGGGACCTCACCCTGAGTGCAACCACATGAAAGGGCCGAATGGAACAGGTACACTGCTCCCCACTCCGCATCACACACACACACACACACACACACACACAAAATCCCGTAAAAATGGTTTTCAATATGCACGCATCAAAACTCATCCATACTGCACACAAAGTATGAAGAGCAGTTCTTGGATTAAATAGCTTTATACAAATTCTTATTAGAAGATTGTGTGTGTGTCTGTGTCTGTGTGTGTGTGTGCACATGCACACGCATGCATTAAAAGGAAGAGGAATAGAAAAAAATAAGAATAATGTTTATGAATGTTTTAAAATAAATAAGGGCACAATCCTATGCATGTTTAGACAGAAAAAAGGCTGACCACTCCCAGCATGCCCCAGCCAGTCAGAGTGGCCGGGTACCAGCTAAATGGGCGATCTAGAAATACAAAAATAAATAAATAAATAACATGGCTTTTCAGGCAGGGAATATAGGGTAGGTTATGATTTAAAATTTTTATATTGTTTTAAGTGTATTTTATTCTGTTTTGTTTCATTGTATGTTGTACAGCACCCAGAGTGGCTGGGTAGCGGCAAGATGGGCAATCTAGAAATACAAAATAACTAACTAAATAAATAAATAAGATTGCACCTTAAAAGTAATAAAACATCAGGGTGGGAAAGTGACTCAATTATTATACATATGCAAGGGTCTGCATGAAGAAGTCCCAGTCACATTGACTATGGTGTAAATGGTTGGAACCAGCCCAGTTCTTTAGTGGATTTTATATTTTACATTACCTCGAGGGTCCCTCATTTTTAGCTGAAAAACAGGGCATAAATTAAGATGAATATAATATAACATAACTTAGATGCAAAGTCGAGTCAGACAGTTGCAGCCTTTGAGTCAATTCCAGTCCACTTAGAGGAGCTCCCATTATTAACCATGATAAAGAAATATTATTATTTCTTGATCCTCTGCCACAGCTTTCTAGATATAGATATATCCGTGCTGCATTACAGTGCCATGCAAAGTCAATAAGCAGCACAGAAGAATATGGGAGCTGTATGAGGACCGAACTTGAGATAACATGCCTGTCTGCCATCCTGAAACCAGTTTTCCTGCCATAAAACTACCAGTAGCTGACAAACATAGCATATTGAGACCAGAGGTGCCCATCTATCTCATGTAGGAATGCTGCTAGATCAGTGCACTCTACTCCGTGCATCAGTGCATCTATGCACATCTATGGACCAAAAGCAATTGGAATGCTGCATATGAGCCTCTCATTGAATGCAAAGCTCTAGTTTACTCAGAGCATTCCCCTTTGCACCAAAGCATCATTTAAAGGCATTTAAATAGGGCCCTAGTGAAAGTAATTAGATGAGATTTCATTATGCATGGGGAAGAAATATTGTCGAGTGGGGGGTTTCTATCATGAATCATTTCAGGTTTCTTGGCAAATTCTCATTCTGATGTTTTCTGCCTTACACAATATTATTAAGTTACTTATCATTGCAAGGGGAGGGTGAATTACAACTTGCATTATCTTTGCAAGATGGTCCAAAAATGAATAAAAGAATGAGACGTATGCTTTCCCCTCCCCCTTATACTGCAAACATGAACGTGAAGACATTCCTTTGTATGAAGCATAACTTTTAGTCATTGCCAGCTGTAGCAGATAGCTTCATTTTGGTTTTGTGTTTTGTCCAACATAAGCAATTGCCCAAATGTCCATGGCAAGCAAGCATGGCTAGCATGAGGAGTACCTTATATACACAAATATAGATGATGAAAAAGAAATTGGATTAAGCCCAAAGAAAGTTAATAGCTCTTCAGTCCTACTGAAATTGATGGGACATAAGCAATAAAATTGATTATAGTGGGGCTTAATCCACTGAAATAATGGGGGTTCATGAATGATTATGTTCTATTGATTCCAATGTAGATGAAACTGTACTTAACTTGGGGGGGGGGTGTCCTCTGCACTTGTAATTTGTGTATGTGTGAAATATTTCCACATCACAAAATCAGTCAATAAAATTGACGTTTGTGGTGAAAATTGTGCAGTGTTGTGTTTTCACTTTGCCCAAACTGTCCAAAGATGAGTGTTACACAGAATCAATAATTGCTCCAATCCAGCATGTGGTTAGATATACGGTGTGTAGAAAACCACAATAGATGCAGTTGCGCTCAGAAAATAATGGTCAGTCCATAGATCAGTGATCTGCATGCAGAAACTGGTAGTAGATATAATTATAGACCAGAAAATTGAGGGAACGAATGTGGATCAAAATGGCAAGGCAGATCACGATCCACTCTTCTATCTACCACTAGTTCCAGGTGCAAATGCATATCTGCATGAAATTGCCACTGGATCTTTGGACTGAATCCAGTTTTTTTTTTTCCTGCCATCATCCATAGGGGAATAAACAACATACTTTGAACACAGCTATATGAGTAACAGATTTTTTAATCATGCACTTTCAGGATATTTAACTTATACATAACTCAGTAACCTCAACATTTACAATTTCTTTTCCTGTTTTGGATATTTTTACTATTACAGTTAGCAAGTATTTCCTATTCTGAATTTTCCATGTTTGATGTTTTTAGTTTGGGTCATTTAGAACATTAGTTTCACTCTATGTCCGTATGCTATGTCAAACTTCAGATGATCTCATTCACATCTTCCCCAGCCGCTACAATCTGTTTGTGGACTGTATGTTTTCTGTGCCACATGTAATAAATACACAATAAAACATAACCATGATTGGACTGGTCCTGAAGGGCTTTTGGAAATTTCACAGATTGTATAGCTTTATGGTCAAATATATATATTTTTTGTAATTGTGCACACATGGGCCTGGCAATTTACCTACAATGCAACTGTTGTCTTAAATGCAAGTATAGCCCATTAACTGCAGGTTTAAAAAGCTCATTCCATTTCTTATCTGTGCCCAATTCTGATATTTAGTCCCCATTACTCTTCTGATGGAAACATCCCAACCCACTATGAGACCTGCCCCTTTCTCTCTTCCCTCCCCCCACACCAAGTGTACCTGGCAATGAAGGTAGTAACAACCTACCAGGCATCCGGGACCCTAGGACCCTAGGGCACCTGACTCCTCAGAATAGACATAGAAAGAACTGGAAACTACATGACTTGGGGTTCCTTCTGCCTGAGAAGCTGTCATCACTCAGCATCCCAAATGGAAGGAGCCCTGGGAAATGTAATTTCCAGGTCACCTGATGTCCATGCTAAGGACTCGGGTACCATGAGAGCTATATTTTCCATGATCCCTGGCACTTGGGACACTGCCATTTCAATTCTAGATACCAGGGAGAAATGGAGGCTTTGCAGCAGGCCAGAACAACGTAACACCCTTCACCTTGCCCCCTATGTTTTTTAACATCTATGTAAAAAAAAAAAAAAATACACTGGGGGTGTAATTAATATTCAGAGGACAGTCAGAACTACCTCTCACTTCCATCTACTCATCCTAGGGAGGCAATGGGACTCTTGAACCGGTATCTGGAAGCAGTTTTGGGATGGATGAGAGCAAACAAGCAGAAACTGAATCCAGACCAGGAGGGGGAACTGTAGGTAGGGAAACCAACTACTCTATGGAGGCTTGCAACTGGTCATAGATAGGGTTGCACTCCCCCTGAATGACCAAGTATGGCGTTTGGGAGCTTTCCTGGACTCAGCACTACCTGGGAAATTTCAGGTGGTGATGGTGGCTTGGAGTGCTTTTTGCCAAGTTAGGCTGCTACACCAACTGCAGCCGTAGTCAGAGAAGACAGACCTTGCTTCAGTTATCCATGCACCAATGATATTCAATCAGGGATGGGGACTCGGACTCCAGGACTCGACTCGTGAGTCGGACTGAGTCCCCCCTCTGACTCGACTCGGACTCGAGTCCCAATATTTTTAATGGGACTCGAGACTCGACTCGGGACTCGAGACCAAGGACTCTTCAACATCCCTGGGCTGTGCCAGAAGGAGTGGAGAGAAGTGTGATCACCTGCAAAGATTTTATTTTTTTAAATCATTTTCCTAAAATGCAACCTTTCAGACATTTTGGGTTTGGCTGCCTCTGCCTACCTGGTTAGGGTTCCCTGCCTCCTCTGCCTGCCTGGTCTCTTCTTAACCAGTTCCACAGTTTGAATTGTCCAAGACAAATGCCTCTGCCTGCCTGCTTTGGTGTTCCCTGCCTCCTCTGCCTGCCTGGTTATTTTTATTTTGGGTTTGTCTGCCTGGTCTGTTCTTGCCAAAATCAGTTGCAGAGTTTTGAAATAAAAAGGCACACTTGTGCCTAGAATTTATTTAAGCCACATATCTGAAGTAGCCTTATTTTGTTGGGGAAAAAACCCATTGATTTTAATAGGAACTCGTGGAGTCAGCTTTGGGAGTGACTCGTGACTCGTGAGTCACCATTTTGGACCAAGGACTCAGACTCGAGACTCGGGTCCAAAGACTCGTGACTCGACTCGTGACTCGGGACCAAGGACTCTTCAACATCCCTGATTCAGATTGGATTACTGTAACATGCTCTACATGAGGCTGCCCTTAAAGCTGGTTTGGAAGCTTCAACTAGTACAAAATGTGGCTGCTCCAGTACTAATAGGTACTAGGCAGTCGGTGACACCTATATTGTACCAGCCCACTGACTGTCAGTGTGTTTAGGCCCAATTTGTAGTACTGTTATTGGGCTTTAAAGCTTTAAGTTTGAGTCCAAGTTACTTGAAAGACCTCCTTCACCTATACCAACTTGCCCATATCCTGAGATCAAAATCGGAGGCTCTGCGTGTGTGCCCACCTGTATAAGTTATTAGGTTGGTCGGCGTAAGGGATAGAACCTTCTTTGTAGTGGTCCCCCAATTGTGGCAATCTGTTTCAATTGATGTCTGCCAGCCCTCATTATATGCCTTCAAGTGGGTCCTAAATTCTTATTTATTTACTTCAGGATTTTAATGGGTGCTGTTGTATATATGGTGTAATTTGGTTTTAATTGTTAATTTTGATTTTATTATTGTTTTTATCATTGTTTTGTTGTGTTTTGTGGTTTTAATTTTTGAACGCCACCTTGGGAGTGTTTTCTCTAAAAGGCAGCTGATAAATCTTTTAAATAAAGAAAGAAATAGCACTGATCCATCTGGACAGTTCATGAATCAGCCTGTGAAGCTGCACACAGATGCCTGCCTCCACATGTGGCTCTTTCTTGCTGAATTGGGGTGAAGGTATTTAAATATAATGCATTGATTTCTTGGCCACAACCTCTTTAGGATTCATTTTCTTTACATATGCATTCATTTTTGTGGTGTACTGCAATAGATGCTAGCAGGAATTTGTGCATTCATTATGGTTAACGGTTGTCTTACCAAGTGGCTGGAGTTTAAGCTCTTCTTTGTCGAATATAAAACAAAACAAGGTTCCAAGAAATTTGTGACATCTTAGAGTAAAATGGCTTTTCAAGGATTAACTTCCTATGAATCAAGCCATCTAATTCATTCTGCATTAGTATTACCAATGAGTGGTCTTTTGAAATAAGTAGAACATCTGGAGAAACCCACAGTCTTCAGCTGCTAAGTGGAATTATTTTTTTTAAAGTAATAAAGTTGGAACACATAAGATTGACTTTTTGTAATCTGGTTTAGTTCTGTGTTTAAATCCCCTAACTCTATACATCACAGGAGACTTGACTTTTCTAGACCTTAGAAGCAGAAAGCTGGCTTTCATGTTTCCAAGCCTTTACCCATGGTTACAACAGAGAGGTGGGTTCTGTCTGGTTTTTATTATGGAACAACTATAATAGCTTGACAAACACAACTTTATAGTCTGACAAAAGGAAAGAATCTCTTCCAACAGGCACTCCATCAAACATAGGGAATCAATTGTCTGTTGTTTCATTCTATAGCTACTGTACAGCCGTCAGTCATCCTCATCCAGAAAACTGTAGGGCCGATAAGATTACATTGGGACAACTGGATAGAGAATTAACCATTCCTGATGACAATGGAAAACTTGTTTTATTCATTAAGCTTCCATAACAAATAATTTTAATCCACCATATAATCAAAGATATTGTGCCTACTTGACTCTCATTTTTCTGTATTGTAATTCATTTGTGTTCAGTAGAGCAGGGCTCCCCAACCTTTTTGGACCCGTGGGCACATTTGGAAATTTGAGAAACTGCTGTAGCCACCACCACAAAATGGCTCTCACAGAGAATGTGGCTAGTTACATAATGGCTGCTGTGTGGGCCTGGCTAGTCAAAAGACAAGTAATTCACCCAAGTAACTGGGTACAAGAAGAGGATGGGTCTAGTGGTGAGGTGTTGGACTGGGACTCGGAAGATCCGGGTTCTAGTCCCTGCTCAGCCATGAAACTCACTGGGTGACTTTGGGCCAGTCACTGCCTCTCAGCCTAACCTACCTCACAGGGTTGTTGTGAGGATAAAATGGAGAGGAGGAGGAGGATTATGTAAGCCGCCTTGGGTTCCTTGCAGGAAAAAAGGCGGGGTATAAATATATTAAATAAATAAATAAATAAAGCCAATCCACATATTTGACCCACAGAAGACCAACAAAATACCCATTTAAGGTTGCAATCCTATGTATGCTTACATGGAACTCAATGGGAATTAATTCTCAGTAGACCTACATACAGTAGGATTGCTCTCCACATCCTATCCACACACACACACACACACACACACCTTTCTCCAGCTCCAAAAGAAAGGAAAATGCCCCCAAGTCCAAAAGGAAAGAAAACGTTTTCCCTACCTTGACCCCAAGCTTACCACTCCATTCTCCATCTGATGCTCCCACTTCCTTCTCTGCCATCTGAGACCCTTCCTGGAAAGGTGCTCTGTGTGGGGGGGGGACAAGAGAAGGGGCTGGGAAGGGCGAGGAAAAGAGCAAGGCTAGGGGCTGGGAGGGGGAGGTAAATAGTGAGAGAAAGAGCAAGGCTAGAAGGGGGAGAAACAGCAAGCCGTAGAGGTGGGGAGAGAGAAACAGCAAGCCTAGAGGCTGGGAGTGGAGAGAGAGAGAGAGAGAGAGAGAGAGAGAGAGAGAGAGAGAGAGAGAGAGAGAGAGAGCAAAGGGGAAAGGTCTGTGTGGGAGGAAGAAAATTGGGCGGGGCCAAGAAGCAACACTTTCCTTCTCTTCCTGTCCACCAAACAGCAGCAGGTTCAGGAACAGGAAGGAGAAACTGGCGTCCTAACATTTTAAAAGTTTTTTTAAAAATTAAAAATATTTTTTTGAAGGGGGCAGGGAGTGTGAAGCTTCATGGGTGCCTTTGAGGTTCCCACACACACCATGTTGGGGATCGGTAGAGTTTCTCCCCTTGGAAAGATATAAAATGAGTACATAGACACATAGACATAGACATGTTGTGAGATGTATCACTTCACCAGCTGCAGCACACTGTTTACACATGGAAAGAACAGAATGGCTGTAAACAAGTTTGTTATGTCTTTCTGGGTTCTCGTGTTTTTCGCATGGGAAGCCTAGACCGTGGGAGCATTATGAGCTAGTCACATGGTTTGTATGTTCTGATGACGTGCTAACTTGTTTTCTGTCTGAAGCCATTTTAGAGAGAGGCAGGACTGCTTTCTCTCTTCTTCTTTGTTCTTCTTGCTGGACTTTTGTCACTGCAACAATGTAACTTCTTTGCTGAGGTGGAGTGAAGCTCAACTTACTCCACTGGATGTAATGCTTGCTATGCATTTATATTCTGCACATGGACTGCAACTAGGAAATGTATAGAATCATAGAATCATAGAAAAGTAGAGTTGGAAGGGGCCTACAAGGCCATCGAGTCCAACCCCCTGCTCAATGCAGGAATCCAGGTCAAAGCATCTCTGACAGATGTCTGTCCAGCCGCACCTTGAATGCCTCCAGACTGGGAGAGCCCACCACCTCCCTAGGTAGTTGATTCCATTGTCTTATTGCTCTGACAGTCAGGAAATTTTTTCTGATGTTTAGGTGGAATCTAGGTTCCTGTAACTTGAGCCCATTATTCCGTGTCCTGCAAACCGGGATGAACGAGAAGAGATCTTTGCCCTCCTCTGTGTGACATCCCTTCAAATACTGGAAGAGTGCGATCATATCTCCCCTCAGTCTCCTCTTCTGAAGGCTAAACATGCCCAGTTCTTTCAGTCTCTCCTCATAGGGCCTTGTTTCCAGTCCCTTTATCATCCTTGTTGCCCTCCTCTGAACCCTCTCCAGTTTGTCTATGTCCTTCTTAAAGTGAGGTGCCCAGAACTGGACGCAGTACTCAAGATGAGGCCTAACCAGTGCCGAGTAAAGGGGAATTATCACTTCCCGCGATTTGGAAGCTATACTTCTATTAATACAGCCCAAAATTGCATTTGCCTTCTTTGCAGCCACATCGCATTGCTGGCTCATATTCAGTTTGTGATCTACCACAATTCCAAGATCCTTCTCACTTGTAGTATTGTTGAGCCAAGTGTCCCCCATTCTGTAACTCTGCATTTGGTTTCCTCTCCCTAGGTGCAGCGCTTGGCATTTATCCCTATTAAATTTCATTCTGTTGTTTTCGGCCCAGCGCTCCAGCCTATCGAGGTCACTTTGAATTTTGTTTCTGTCTTCCAGAGTATTAGCTGTTCCACCCAACTTTGTGTCATCTGCAAATTTGATAAGCATTCCCTGTACCTCCTGATCCAAGTCATTAATAAAAATGTTGAAGAGCACCGGGCCCAGGACCGAGCCCTGTGGTACCCCGCTCGTTACCTCTCCCCAGTTTGAGAAGGAACCATTGATAAGCACTCTTTGAGTCCGATTCTTTAGCCAATTGTGGATCCACCTGATAGTTGTTCCATCTAGCCCACTCTTAGCTAGCTTACTAATCAGGATATCATGAGGCACTTTGTCGAAAGCTTTGCTGAAGTCCAGGTATATAATGTCCACAGCATTCCCACAGTCCACAAGGGAGGTTACCCGATCAAAAAATGAGATCAGATTAGTCTGACAGGATTTGTTCTTGGCAAATCCATGCTGGCTTCTAGTAATCACTGCATTGTTTTCAAGGTGCTTGCAGACTGACTTCTTTATAATCTGCTCAAAAATCTTCCCGGGGATTGATGTCAGACTGACTGGCCTATAGTTCCCAGGTTCCTCCTTCTTGCCCTTTTTGAAGATGGGAACAACATTTGCCCTCCTCCAGTCGTCTGGCACTTCACCTGTCCTCCATGATTTCTCAAAGATAATAGACAGTGGTTCTGAGAGTTCTTCTGCCAGTTCCTTTATTACTCTAGGATGCAGCTCATCAGGCCCTGGAGATTTAAACTCGTTCAGAGTAATCAGGTGCTCCTTGACCATTTGCCTATCAATCTCAAGCTGCAATTCTGCCCCTTCAGT
Source organism: Shinisaurus crocodilurus (assembly GCA_021292165.1). Lineage (NCBI taxonomy): Eukaryota > Metazoa > Chordata > Lepidosauria > Squamata > Shinisauridae > Shinisaurus > Shinisaurus crocodilurus. Next base: position 35,182,563 of record CM037876.1, read on the forward strand.
CTGCACTTCAGGTTTGCCAGGGGGGTCATAGACCCTCTTTTGGGAGAAGACCGAGCCGAAGTAGGAATTGAACACTTCTGCCTTTTCTTTGTCTTCTGTTATCAATTTGCCATCCTCATTGCGTAGTTGAACCACCAGTTCTTTCTTCTGTCTTTTACTGTGCATGTATCTGAAGAAAGCTTTTTTGTTGCTTTTAGCATTCCTCGCTAACCTTAGCTCATTCTCAGCTTTAGCCTTCCTGACACTATTCCTGCAGTTCTGTGCTACCTGCCTGTACTCTTCCCCTGTAGCCTGTCCTTCCTTCCACTTCCTATACGTGTCCTTTTTTGTTTTCAGGTCATCTTTGAGTTTATTGTGAAGCCACATTGGCTTCTTCTGTTGCCCTCTGCCTTTTTTCCTTGTGGGAATTGTTTGCAATTATGCCTTTAAAATTTCCTTCTTTAAAAACTCCCACCCCTCCTGGGCTCCCTTTCTCGTGAGAGTCACTTGCCATGGGATCTTACTAATCATTGTTCTGAGTTTGTTAAAATTGGCTTTCCTAAAATCCAGGGTACGTGTTTGGCTACACTCAGCTTTTGCTTCTGTTAGAATCAAGAACTCAAGTATAACATGGTCACTTTCCCCCAGAGTTCCCGAAACTGCCACTTTATCCACTAACTCATCTCTGTTGGTTAGAATCAGGTCAAGGATAGCCGATCCTCTAGTTCCTTCCTCCACTTTCTGTAGGAGGAAGTTATCAGCAGCACAGCTCAGGAATTTCTTGGAGGGGCCATGTTTGGCTGAATAAGTCTCCCAACAGATATCAGGGAAATTGAAGTCTCCCATTACTACCACATCGTGCCTCCTTGAAACACTGGCAATTTGCTTTTCAAAAGTTCCATCCTCGTCTTCTCCTTGATTGGGTGGTCGGTAGTAGACTCCAACCGCCATGTTCGCTTTATTCTTTGCCCCCTTTATTTTAACCCAGATGCTCTCAATGGGGCTGCCAAGCTCCTCTTCCTGTATCTCTGTGCAGAGATACGTATTTTTAACATACAGTGCAACTCCACCTCCCTTTCTGTTGCTTCTGTTCCTTTTGAACAAGTTATACCCTTCAATTGCTGTATTCCAGTCATGGGAGTCATCCCACCAGGTTTCAGTTATCCCTATCAAGTCGTACTTGCCCTCATGTATCAAGAGTTCAAGTTCGTCTTGTTTGTTGCCCATACTCTGGGCATTAGTATAGAGACATTGAAGACTATGTGCTTTACAGTCCGACTTTCCCCCTACATTTTGTGGTAGACTATCAATGGGCACCGCTGGAGCTGTTCTCTCCATTGTGGCAAAGAGGCCTTCTTCCATTGGTACCCCCGAGTTTATGTCTCCCTCCCCTGTTGGATTCAGTTTAAAGCCCTCCTGATTAAGTTCCTCATGCTGTGTCCAAACACATTCTTCCCAGTCCTTGTGAGGTGCAACCCATCCTTTGCCAGCAGTCCATCTTCCAGGAAGTGTAGCCCGTGGTCCCAGAATCCAAATCCCTCACGTCGGCTCCACCTTCGTAGCCAGTCATTCACTCGGAGTATTTTTCTTTCCCTTTCTATGCCTCTTCCAAGTACTGGAAGGATGGATGAGAAAACTATCTGGGCCCCGAAGTTCTTGAGTTCCCTTCCCAGCTCTTCAAAGTCTGCCGTGATTTCTTTGTAACTCCGCTTGGCAGTATCATTTGTACCCACGTGGAAGAGAAGAAAGGGGTATGTGTCGGTGGGCTGCATGAGCCTCGGCAGCTGCTCTGTCACATCCTTAATCCGTGCCCCAGGGAGACAGCACACCTGGCGAGTCCATGGGTCTTCGCGACATACTTTGGCTTCGATCCCCCGCAGGAGGGAGTCTCCCACTACGAGTACTCTTCTCTTCCTCTTGCTGTAGGCCTTGGTTTGATTGCCTCCACTTGACTGACCCTCAGCCTCTTGCTCGCTGTCACGTTGGGTGCCCGGTAATACGTCCTCTGCAGGCTGTCCTCTGCTCTCGTCCTCAAGTACATGGAAGCGGTTCCATAGCTCCACTGCTTCCACAGGCGCAGAGTGTCTTGTAGTTCTTCTGCTCCTAACAGTCACCCTTTTCCAGGGAGTTCCCCCTGCGTTATTTTCCCTTGCCTCTGCAGTCTCCGACTCCGCCTCATCCTGCCGTTGCCCTTCTGGCTCCTGTACTGTGCTTTGGTGCTGTAGATCCACCGTTCTGTCTAAGAACTCCTCGCTTTCTCTTATGCTCCTGAGGGTTGACACTTGCTGCTCCAGTCCTCTGACCTTTTCTTCCAACAGCGTGACCAGCTTGCACTTGTTGCACGTGTAGGCCATGTTGATCTCTGGCAGGAAAACAAACATTGCACACCCCTTGCAGGTCACCACCACTGCTGAGTCCTTTCCTTCCATAGTGCTCTGTTTCTGTCTTCCTAGAATATATATATATATATATATATATATATATGGGTTTTTTTGTTTTTTGTTTTTGTTTTGTTTTTGTTTGTTTTTTTGTTTTTTATTTATTTATTTTTTTAGGGACCTCCCCCTTGACCTCCCCCGCCGAACTCCGCTGCCAAACTCCTGTTTGGTCTCCCTGTTCACTCACTCTGTTCGCTCGCTCTCTGGGAGCCTGCTTGCCTTTTCACAGTCCCAAAAACAGTCCCAAAAACAGCTGGAGCCTCTCTCCTGTTGTGCTCCTGCTCAGCTGGGAGTCAGGAACAGAATGAGCTCCCAGGCCACGCCCTGCAATCAGCCCCACTTCCTGCAATCAATCAGCTGCAATCAGCCCCAGGTAGTTGCAATCAGCAGGAGCTTCTGCTCAACAGAATGAGCTCTCAGGCCACGCCTTTCCCTTGCAGCACTTGTTGTTGTACTACTCCGCTGCCAAACTCCTGTTTGCTCTCCCTGTTCGCTCGCTCTGTTCGCTCGCTCTCTGGGAGCCTGCTTGCCTTTTCACAGTCCCAAAAACAGTCCCAAAAACAGCTGGAGCCTCTCTCCTGTTGTGCTCCTGCTCAGCTGGGAGTCAGGAACAGAATGAGCTCCCAGGCCACGCCCTGCAATACTCTGTAGAACTTTACTTGCTAAGTGAATAAACAGGTAGAATTAGACCTGTGGTGTTACAGAGTGTTTCCTGACTCCATGGATTAATCTGCAAACGGGGAAGCTGGAAGCAAGTTGGATTACAGGCAGGCTGGGCTGGCATCTTCACAACACGCTGCGAAAAGGGGGGAGCTGAGATCTGGAAGATCTGTGTGTGGAATAACAGGCCTCTGCTAGCACACAGACAGGATTTTAAATCTCCCATGCGCACACGCACTCTGCTGCTCACGCACACGCGCACCAACAAGACATAGACTGTTTACATAAAGTAAACAGTCTCCATATTCATCTAGTCCAGAGGTGGGCATAGTTCAGGCTTATCGGATCTACTTTTTCTTTTTTACTAGAACCCCCTAAGATCCACCAACCAGAGCCATGTGCAAAAAAAAGGCATACACTTGGAATGAAAGAATAGGGTACCTCTGAGCACAGGCTGATCCTAGGATTTGTTTTCAAGGCAAGAACTGAACTGACCCAACAATCCTTTCACACTAATGTCCACTCCTGATTCCCTTCATCCAAGCTTTCTTCATTTGGCTCTCAGCAGCCAAATTTAGGTGGAAATAGTCATGTTGTTGCTACTATTGTTAAACAATTGAAAGTCAGAAACTCTTGCCAATCTACTGCAAATCACCCAGATATCTATGAGTAGATCCTCAACTATCTTCTGCTCACCCCTGTTCTAGCCAAGAAACTAAATGAATTCCTTACCTGTCTCTTCATTATAGAAGATGCTAGACAGACACCAACAGCTAAACCATTTTTTTTTTTTAATAGAAAGCATCTAATATACAGTATCTGAAGAGCTAAGGCTGCAATCATGGGAGTAAGCCCAACTGAACTGTAATTCATTTCTGAGTAAACATGAATGAGATTATCTATCAAATTGAAATGACAAAAGATGAAGTTCTAGGACTGACAAATTACAAATTAATTGGGTTCAGATGACATATACCCAAGAGTTTTTAAAGAAACTGCAAAATTGCTGTACTCAGGGCCGGCGCTACCGCTAGGCCAACTAGGCGGTTGCCTAGGGCACGCGGCCGAAGAGGGCGCGCGGCCGAAGAGGATCCGTGGAGGCCGGCAGCGGGGTGCGCGCGGGGCCGGCGTGGCTGGCGGGCGCTCCAATGGGCAGGCGCCGCGTCCGGGCTGGAGGCGCCGCAGAAGGAGGCTCAGCGCCGCACAGCACTGAGGCAGCGAGCGAGCAGAGCTCGATCCTGATCCGTGGAGGCCGGCAGCGGCGAGGAGAGCCAGCCAGCCCTCGCCAGACGCCCTCGACGGGCATCTCCTCCAGCCGCGGGTGCGTTCCCGGCTCCGCTCCCGGATCGCTCGGCGTGGGGTGGGGGCCTCCCGCCCTCGCTCGCGGCTCTTCTGCCGGGCCGGCGCGGCTGCCGAGCGCCACGCGGGGCACCTGCCTCCCTTCCGGCCGCCGCCGCAGGAGTTGCCTCGGCCGGGCCGTGGTCGGCCGGCTGGAGCGCCGCGGCTCCCCAGCCCAAAGGGCGGCGCGTCCCTCCCGCGGGCGGGCGGTGGTGGGCGCGAGGCGAGGGTCGCCCACCCAGCCGATATCCTCGCTCACTCGCCCGCCGCTGCGCCTCCACCCGCCCTCCGCCCTCCCGCTCGCTCGCTGCCGCTGCGCCTCCCACCGCCATCGCCACCCCCCCAACCCCCCCGTCACCCCCAACCCCCCGTCACCTACCTTCGTCGCGGGCAAAAAACAGCGCGGGGGTCGTGTCACGTCACTTCAGGAGCAGCAGCAGCAGCAGCCGCCGCAGCCAGGGCGGGGGGGGGGAAGGTAGGTGCAGGGTTTTTTTTTTTTGCTTTGGAGAGGGGGGGGCGCTAAATAGTTTTTCGCCTGGGGCGCCAAACTGCCCTGCACCGGTCCTGGCTGTACTCCTAATAAAAATATGCAACTTATCACTAAAATTGGCTTCTTTGTACCATAGGATTGGAAGGTAGCTAAAATAGCATCACTTTTTTAAAAAGGGATCCAGGGGGAACCAGGAAATTAAAGGTGTGTTAGCCTAATGTCTTTGTCCTGGATAAATTGGTAAAAAGCACTCTTAAAGCTAGAATTATTAAACATAAACAAGCCTTGATGAAGAAGAATCAGCAGGGATTCTGGAAAGGAAAATCCTTTGTCACCAACCATTTAGAATTATTCAAGGGCATCAACAAGTACTGAGCTACAATCTGGTAAACATACGCTTGGATTTTGACAAAGGCCCCTTACTAAAGGCTCCTGAATAAATTTAGCTGTCATGGGATAAGAGAACAGGTTTTCTTATGAATTGGTAACTGGCTAAAGAATATGAAGCAGAGAGTTTTCACAATGGAGGGAAGAAAGCAGTGGCAAATTGTGAATGAGACTCAGTACAACTGACTATAAGGTGATCCACGTTGGCCAAACATAAATTAACCCCAATTTCATATATACGCTGATGGTATCTGAACTGGTTGTGATTAAAGAAAGATTTGGGGTCAGTACTGATTCCGTGTGCAGAGTTGGTCAAAAAGGCAGATTTCATACCAGGATTTATTAGGGAAGAGGTTGAAACTGAAATTTTCGGTCTCATAATATTTTTTTATAGATATGTGGCGCTGTCACATTGTACTGACAGTATTGGAATACTGTGTACAGTTCTGATCCCCCATCTGAAAAAGGTCATCATAGAGCTGGAAATATGCCAAAGAGGATAACCAAATGATCAAGGGGATAGAACAGCCTTTCCCAACTTGGAGCCCTGCAGATGTCTTGGACTTACAATTCCCAGGATTCCTGACCACTGACTATACTGCCCAGGCCTGATGCGAGTTTAAGGAGAGGCCACCCTTTGGCCTGCAGGCCTAATCTGGCCCATGGAGGTTGCCCATCTGGCCTGAGAGCCTCTCTTGATTCCTACATTGGAGTGGGGCTTTTCCAATCCACTGGGGAAGCCACCATGACTGAACTGGTGGCTGGGGAAGCTCTGGAGCAACAGAGAACACGTCTGCTCCATCTTCAGCCTTTCAGATATTTGAGGACATCAATCATGTTGACCCGTAAACTTCTCTTCTCCAGAATAAACATACCCAGTTCTTTCAACGATTCCTCGTAGGACTTGGTTTAATGTGAAGATATTGGTTGAGAAGCAAAGTGGGTGACGCATGTCAAGTCAATCACCAAAAAATACTGCTCTCATCTTCAGGTTTATCATCACTATGAACAGAGGGTAATTTTGATCAAAAGGATCAGCAGCAGCTGCTCAAAAGAGACAGACAGAGAGAGCAAGAGAGAGCCATTCACATTTGATTGCCTCATCTGGCCTAGAAAAGGGTGGGGGTGTGGGGAGCATAACTTTAAACCTCCAGATGCACTGGAGGATTTGATTTCATTTAATCTGGAGAAGAGAAGAATTTGTCACCTAAGGAAGATGAAAATCCTCTTCAATTTTTGTGCCGCCATCCATGCATGATGGTTATTGGCTGTGTCCACGGAAGAAGCTGACATTATGATGAACTATTTAGTAACTTTCTCCAGCTTGATTGTCCACAGAGATTTGGTATTTTGTCAGGCCCAAGTGACTACTTCTGTTGAAAAGCTATTTTTGTTTTGGTATTTGCTGGAATGTTTTTTTGTGTGGGGAATGTGGGCTTTGGGGACTTGTGGAAGCCTTGAAATTTCAATTGTGTATCATAATATACTATTTCTTGCTCATCTAAGCAGTTAGGCGTAAGATTTATTAACTTTTAATTTTCAGAAAGCTTCCATAAACTAAAATGGATCTCAGCTGTGGTGTGGCTAAATGTATGCAACGACAACAAAAACCCTGTAGAATGTAAAATCGCTTAAAATCATTGAGACTGCAAGCCCCATCATCCCCAGCCACCATGGGCAATGCTGTGCTGGCTGGATGTAGAGGGTACCAGGCTGGGTAAGGGTGCTATAAATGATACAAAGATTTAATCAATGAAACCAATCTCTGTTAGCCTGCCATCAAATCAATTTTGACTTGCCAAATGATTACATTTAATTGTTTTGAATAAATGTGTCCATGTTTGTCATATATAGTATTTTAAGATTAATTTATTGTAAATTAAGAGATTTTATACTTTAAGCTTATAATCCTATGTATGTTTCAACAGAAAAAGTTGTACAACTCCCAGCATTCCCCAGCCAGTCAACCTTTCTTTAGCCCCAGTGGGATGTGGGAGGGGAATTTAGGAGGGGAAAGTGGCTGAGTGGGAAGGTTTAACCCCCCCCTACCCACATGTGGTGGTCCTGATTCAGATCAGGGGCCCACATGCTTACACTAAACCAGGGCTCTCCAACCTTGGGTCCCCAGATGTTGCTGGACTACAGCTCCCAGAATCCCTTGCGATTAGCCATGCTGGCTGGGTATGCTGGGAGCTGTAGGCCAGCAACATCTGGGGACCCAAGGTTGGAGAGCCCTGCACTAAACTAAAACAAAAGTTAGGATCTGCTACACGCTACACATTTACCGTAGTAGTGTGTAGTTTAGCCCTAAGTTCCCTGCTTGAGTGTAAATGTCATAGCTGTGATGGCACAAAAATAGGAAGCTGGTTTATGCCATCTGGCCCAGTATTTTTTTTAATATTTTATTATTTTATCAACAAACAATACTACATGAAAACATAACTGATGCCAAGCATGAAATAACCTATCAACAATGGTCTGGATATAGCAATACAGGTATATAAAACTGTAAGGCTAAACTTCCTCGGAGGGTCTACCAATCTAGATTTAGCTAGGGAGTTTTAATTAGGTCTTTCCAGATGGTTACATGTGATTGTGGAGGTTTCAACTGGTTGGCTAAAGAAATCCAGGGTTTCCAGCATGTGTAAAAGTCATTGTCAATTGCATTATTATGCTTGGCACTTAGCAATTTGGTTAATTTTTATAGTAATGCCAGTGGCTTGCCAGGGTCTCAGGAGGATGGTTTTCCACATCATCTGCTATCTGGTCCTAGATGCCACAGATTGAACCTGGGACCTTCTGTTGGTGAAACTGATGTTCTACCAATGAACTAAAGGTCCCTCCAAAGTATCAACTACTGGCACCCTGAGAACTGGCATGGTCTTATCCTTCTCATAGTTTCCTTGATAGAGTATAGGATCGCGCTATAGGTCTGCTGCTTTCCAGTACATTTGGGAGATCATAAGCCTAGTGACCTACCTAATAGACTGTAGCCCTGAACCTTTCCCTTGTGTCCTAAGAGCTTGTCACTACATACAGAATAATACCCATCCACCAAGCAGATGCAGATGACAGCTCTGAAATATAGTCTTGGAATGAAAAAGAAGATAAATCCAGCAAAACAAAGAATCCCAAATGCACTTGTACTGCTTCCGCTGTGATATAATAGTAATAGCTTGATCTTTCCAATTCAGGGTCAGAACCTTAGTCTCACTCCTATCTTCTCCTATCACTGTGTGTGATTTAAAAGGCATTACTGCAGACCTCCAGAGGCAATGTCACTTTAGGAAACAGTGGGGAGTAAGACAATCCATGAAGGTGGAAGGGGCAAAATCCATTGATGGGGGTAGGGGGCATCTAACCTTGACTCCTTTCTGGAAGAAGCTTCCCCTAGGGACTCTACTAGCATCTGGCCAGATAAGTATCTACTTCCTTTCAAGTCATTATTATGTCAGCATTTTAAGAGATTTATTCCTTGGAATGGTTACAAATATTAGTTTAGGTGCTACTTTTAGAAGAATTGTTAATCGGGGGGGGGGGTTATGTGCTGTAAGAAGACCCTAATTTCCTTCTCACCCTTCAGCTCCTTTAGCTAAGGGAGTGCTCATCCCTTATATTAGTAGAGATACTGGTGCAAATAATCCTATACACTCATGCCTTGGATTGAGAACATAATTCGTTCCAGAAACATGCTTGTAATCCAAAACACTCTTATATCAAAACGAAATCCCCCCAAAAAAATTTGTACAGAGATTTTTAATTTAAGCCGTACTACAGTACTTGTATTGCAAGACGTCGCTTGTATATCAAGTAAAAAAAAATTAAATAAATATTTAAAAATTTGCTTGTCTTGCAAAACGCTCTCAAACCAAGTTACTTGCAATCCAAGGTATTACTGTACTGTGTGGCATATGTCAGCCTTCCCTAACCTGATCCCATCCGTATGTTTTGGACTTCAACTCCCATTGCATCGGGTTTGGGAACGCTGGCCTATGGGATGATGGTTTATTTGTGTGCTTGCCTTCAATAAAAAGAAGTGTTGGGAATGCAGGCCTGCCTGCGTCTTATTTCCTGACACTTAGACGTTCCACTCCCTAGACCCAGTTAAATGGGGAATTGTAGTCACTTAGTTAGTACTGAGAGAAAGGCCCTCTGCATCTGCTGAGGAACAACCTTTTTGTAATAGTAGTGGGAGTAGTACTATCGAACCCTAACACCAAAAACTGATGCCAAGGCTAAGTTAGCTCTGGATCAAGTTAAGGTCTGATGTATCAGTGGTAGCTGAGGGGTACAAGGGTAGGGAAGTGCTCCCCACGACTGCCTTGCCTTCCTTTTCTTTCCACCATTTCACCTCACTGGTAGAGGACTAGGGCAGAGTGCAATTCCCAACTGTATTGTTTGTCTTGGTTGCTGGCTGGAACTTGGGTCTCCCTGGCAAAATGTATGGAATGCTTTATGATCCTTTTGCTGAAAAACTACTTGGCATATTCTGTTGCACTGCCAGCTGGTCATGAAAGATGAAAGACATCTCTCTCTCTCTCTCACACACACACACACACACACTCACAAATACTGCCAGGATTTGTCCAGAAGGTGCTACATAATGTATGAACAGACGGTCAAACCGCTTCCTCGTAAATCTCTTAGGTACATTCTTCTTGAGGAAACAAGGAGAGAAAGAGGTATGAGAGGGATAGAATAGAAAGAAGAATCATTTACCTCTCAGTCCTGCATTCAAATCATTGGAAAACTTTGGATAGTTAAATGGTTCCAGAACATCCCAGCCTAAAAGCCCTAATTACTAGGGATTAGGGCAGCCATTTATGAATCAACAAACAAGAGGAAATGCATCACCGAAAAGCGAGGACGAAAGGGGGCACTGATTTGCGTAAAATTTGCATGTCCTAATTTCTATGTATAGATGCAAATTTAGACATTATTATTAAAATTCAAACAGAAATACAGTACATCTCACCATAGTGTGGGAGACTGACCAGGTGATCTGTGTGCCTTTCTCACTCTTCTGCCCAAGTACTGTTGATGGACAACTTCAAGGCCCAGCTCTTCCTTCTGATGGTTCTTTGTCTTTAAACTGAAAGTGGCCTGGTCAGCCCTTCAAAATAAAGGACAGTCCTCTGACACCCCTTAAAACAGAGAAGTGTCCTCTGTTAAAAAAGAAAAAGAAAAAAAAAAAGGACACGTGGCCACCCTACTAGGGATAATAAGCTGAAGTGAGATGAAGGAATTGTGAACTGCAACTGCCTAAACATACTTACTTGGATATGAGTCTTATTGAAATCAAAGTAACTTTTATTTTTGATTAAGAGTGCAATCCTATGTCCCTCCACCATATCTGGGAGGACATAGGATTGGGGCTGGAAGCCCCTGCGACCTCAGAAATTTTTTCCAAGGTCGCAGTACCGTGGAGCGCTCGCCCTCCCCACCTCGTACCCAGTGCAGTTCTTTCCATGCCGGCAGGGAACCATAGAGGGGGCATTCGGGGGGGGGGGGAGCAAGGGCTTCCGAGGAATCCAGGCAGTGCCTTGGCCTCTCCTCATCAACAGCCCAGGGATGTTGAAGAGTCCTTGGTCTCGAGTCACGAGTCGAGTCACGAGTCTTTGGACCCGAGTCTCGAGTCCGAGTCCGAGTCCTTGCTCCAAAATGGTGACTCACGAGTCACGAGTCCTGAGTCACTCCCAAAACTGACTCCACGAGTCCCTATTAAAATCAGTGGGGTTTTCCCCCAACAAAATAAGGCTACTTCAGATTATGTGGCTTAAATAAATTCTAGGCACAAGTGTGCCTTTTTATTTCAAAACTCTGCAACTGATTTTGGCAAGAACAGACCAGGCAGACAAACCCAAAATAACCAGGCAGGCAGAGGAGGCAGGGAACCCCAAAGCAGGCAGGCAGAGGCCTTTGTCTTGGACAATTCAAACTGTGGAACTGGTTAAGAAGAGACCAGGCAGGCAGAGGAGGCAGGGAACCCCAAACAGGCAGGCAGAGGCAGCCAAACCCAAAACGTCTGACCCTAACCCTAACCCCCCACAACAACACATCAATCAAAATAAATCTCAACACATCGTTGGGGCTGTGCTCCTGGTAGCTGTCCATAGTGGCCGAGCAGCGGCGACGCGCCTCGCCTCCATGCGCTCTTCACTGGTGATCGCGCTCCTTCTGGCACAGCCAGAAGACTCATCAACAGCCCAGGGATGTTGACGAGTCCTTGGTCTCGAGTCCCGAGTCAAGTCTCGAGTCCCATTAAAAATATTGGGACTCGAGTCAGAGGGGGGACTCAGTCCGACTCACGAGTCGAGTCCTCGAGTCCGAGTCCCCATCCCTGTCGCGAGGAGAGGAAAAACATCTAGACAGCTGATTTCAAGGGCAAGGGGAGCACGGCGGATAGCCCATCTGCCACACTCCTCCCACCCTGCATAGGATGCCTGCAATCCTCCAGGTTCAGAGGGTTGTGGGCACCCTCATAGGATTGCGCTGCCCATATGTTTAGGCTCAGAGCATTAATATAAACTATAGAGATAGCTGTGTTTATAGATGAAGCAGACCTGGGTGCCATTCCATCACCGGTCAGATGGTATAAGCTAGGGGTCCCCAGCCTTTTTTGGACCCATGGGCACATTTGGGAATTTGAGAAACTGCTGTGGGCAGCACCACAAAATGCCTAATCAGTCGATTGCCACTTTGGCATTGTTTCGTTTTTGGATCTTAGGCTGCATCTTATTCAGCAAAAACTTCTGTTTCATGTCTGTTAGACACCACAAGTTCTCTTTAATAAGAGATTGTCTAATTCAGCTAATTGCTGGCAGTGCAATACAGCTAATGCTTCTTTTAAACATATGTTTTGGCAATGTCCAGTAGTTGCTTCTTTTGGGGAAGAGATTGTTACACAGATAAATTTTGTATTGGAACAATCTTTAATATTCACTGATGTCCATGTTCTTTTAAATTATGTACCTGTTCCATGGAAATTAACAAATGGAAGGGGAAATGGATTTTCTGCACCCTTTAGACAGCTAAAAAACTGATATTGCAAAATTGGAAGGATAAACACTCACCTCCTATAATGCAAAGGATTGAGGACCCTTCAATGCTTTCAATATATGAACAGGTGGCATATAGACACCAACTTCAAATGGACACTTATTTGGATATTTGGCCCACTTTTGTTAAAGCCTCTATACAGTAATACCTTGGATTGCAAGTAACTTGGTTTGAGAGCATTTTGCAAGACATGCAAATTTTTAAATATTTATTTTAAAAAATTTGACTTGATATACAAACGACGTCTTGTAATACAAGTACTGAAGTATGGCTTAAATTAAAAATCTCTGTACAAATTTTTTGGGGGGGGAACGAATTATGCTCTCAGTTCAAGGCATGACTGTAATTGCTAGAAAGCTGTATGGATTCCATACAAATCCATGTATGTATATTTAAAAATAATAATAATAAAAATTCTGGTGCCTATTGGCACCACTTTGGGGTTCTCTTTATGGGTGCCACTGCAGGTGCCCTCAGGCACATTGGGGACCCCTGGTATAAGTAGTAACTCTGCAATCTGAATATATACATTTGCTTTTTTATGCAGCTTGCACAGAGCCATTCGGGAGAGTGAGGCAGCTGCCTCAGGCAGCAGATTTGGGGTGTCATGAAAGTACAGCAAAATTTATTATGGTTGTATTTTTACTCCCAGAAAGGAGGAGAGGCACGTGGGAGATTTTCTGCCTCCGGTGCAAAAATAACTTGACTAGCCTAGGGTACTATGCACCCTCACTTGGGCAGGTGGGTGGTACATGTGCTGCTCTACCTCAGGTGACAAAATGTCTTGGACTGGCCCTGAGCTTGCATATCAACAACTGGGATCTCTCCCTCCTACTTCTCAGCTATTATGAGTAAAAAGGTTAAACGCAATGGTTACAAGCCACTGTGGTCAGTTAAATGGTACTCAGATTTCTGGGTCATATTACAACTAACTGCAGAATACTGTTGCATACTTGGATGCAAGAACAGGTCACTGTTCTAGGCTAATGAACAGTGAACAGGTCACTGAATCTAGGCTTTCCTGGTATGTTCCTGGTATTTAAGATCAGTGGGCCAGGGATTATTAGCGGTCCCACCGACACGTTCTGCCTTGTCAAGGCTGCGAACCTTTCAGGACCTGGTTCCACTTTTGTGGAACAGGCTTCCCATGGACCTCCGATTGGAGGAGGATCTTTCCTGCTTTCGAACGGGATTAAAGACTTATCTTTTTAGTCAGCCAGAATGAGTGGTTGGGCTAATGTGGTGGTTGCTGGGATTTGATACTGCATAGTAAGTGGTTGGTGTTGGTTATTTTATTGTATTGTTATGTTTACTGTATATGTTATTTGTCCCGCCCTTTAGTATAAGGGGCGTTATAAATAAACATTTATTATTATTATTACTTGCTACCAAAGGCAACTAAATATTGTGCTTGTGTGTGGGGTTGGGTTTTTTTTGTTTTGTTTTGCATACATCATTTTCTTCTACAGGTTACCGAAGCATTCATGAATATTGGGGGGTTCTTGTTTGGTGTTTTTTTTTTTTTTAATCATGCAATTTTATTTTTAAATAAAGTTAAAAAATAGAAGGAATAAAAAAGGAAGGACACACATGACAATACAACAAGACGACTAGTTAAGGGTAAGAAACTCACTGATTTTTACAGGCCTTTGTGTGTCATCAGCAAACTTGTGGACAATTAGAGTAAAACAGCCTAAGGAGAAACTCACTAACTACTGAGACGGTTTGATTACTGTTTTTACTACTTTGAACTGTGTCATTGGTCTGGCTTGGGAGCTTTCTGTGCTACACCTATGTTGCAGTAACGCTAGACAGCCATCTCATGGATAGAGCTTCTGAACAATTAGGTTTCAAATGGCCAGAGGCTTCTGTTTTAGGTTCTCAAGTGCCACCTGCTGGAAGCAAGAGGAGTATAAACACTTGTGAGAATAAACTCTCATCATGCACTTCAATGATGGAATAATTCCTTCTTTGCATAATCCCCAGAGAACATACAAATAAGAACCTATAAGTATCTACGGTATTAATTTGAATTGGATTAATTTTACTAATGTGTAAGGGTGGGAGATCTGATGGAACATTTGTTAGCACACTGACATCTTTGCAACACTTGTATCCTTCATGAATAATGCAGTTCAACCTGTGGAAGTGTCTACAGCATCATCTGATCATATATTATTGGATGACTTTCCAATTTTAGGGACTGATAAGGTGCTTAGTCTGGTCCATCCAATGACTTATAAGCTCAGCCCTTGCCCCTCTTGACTCATTATATCTAACAGGGAGGGGATAATCAGTTGAGTTCAGGAGATGGTAAATGCCTTTAAGAGCGGGAGTGGTCACAGGCACAGCCTCCTTGAAGAAGGCAGTTGTGCGACCACTCCCAAAGAAGCCTTCTCTGGACCCGGAAGACTGGCCAACATGCCCTTCCTCAGGAAAGTACTTGAGTGTGTGTTTGTCAATCAAGTCCAAACACTCTTGGATGAATCTGATTTTCTAGATCCCTTTCATTTGGGATTTCAGCCTGTTTTGGCACAGAAATTACCTTGGTTGTCCTGTGGTTGTCCATAGGATTACCTATGCCAGGTGAGAGACAGGGAATGTGATTCTTGATTCTTTTGGACTTCTCGGCAGCATGATACCATCAACCTTGCTATCCTTCTGGAGAGACTGTAGGCAGTGGACATGGGTGGGGATGTCTTTCAATAATTCCACTCATGCCTGGAGGTGGTTCTGGGGTATTTCTGCTTTCCCCCCATGGCATTTGCAAATCAGGGTCCATCTTATAAGAACATCAGAAGAGCCATGCTGGATCAGACCAAGGGTCCATCTAGTCCAGTACTCTGTTCACACAGTGGCCAACCAGCTGCGCACAGGATCCCAGAAGCAGGACATGAGTGCAACAGCACCCTCCCACCCATGTTCCCCGGCAACTGGTGTATGTAGGCATACTGCCTCTGATACTGGAGGTAGCATAGAGCCAATCAGGACTAGTAGCCATAGATAGCCTTCTCTGCTATGAATTTGTTCCATCCCCTTTTAAAGGCATCCAGATTGGTGGCCATCACTACAACTTGTGGAAGTGAATTCCATAGTTCAACTATGTGCTGTGTGAAGAAGTACTTCCTTTTATCCGTCCTGAATCTCCCATCAATCAGCTTCATGGGATGATCCTGGGTTCTAATATTATGAGAGAGGGAGAAAAATGTCTCCCTGTCCACTTTCTCCACACCATGCATAATTCTGTACACCTCCATCATGTCTCCCCTTATCCACGAATTTGTTCAACATCTACATAAGGGAGCAGCTGTAGATCAGAGTTGAAAATAGGCTTTGCATGATGCAGAAGGTTCCAGGTTCATTCCCTAGCATTTCCAGGAAAGGCTGGAAAAACCCCTACCTGAAACCCTGGAGACCCGCTACCAGTCAGTGTAGACCAGTGTTCTCCAACCTTGGGTCCCCAGGTGTTTTTGGCCTACAACTCCCAGCATGCCCCAGCCAGCTACGCTATTTCTATTTTCTACTTCTATTTTCTATATATATATAAAAGCAGAAGTCCTGACTCATTGATGTATCTCCTATTTCCTGTTAAGCTAGAAAGCTGAAATTTGGCATGGTTGTTGCTTATGGATCACTATAAAAAAACTATGTTGTGAAAACTTTCTTAAACCTTCATCCTGCATGTTGGGGTGCTTTTCTTACTCTGTGGTGTGTGATTTACATAAGTAGACCTACAATCCTGTCCTGGTAGGACTTTGCCTAAAACAGGGTAGTAAACAATATTTCAGCCACCTGCCTTTTACAGTTTTCTTTCTATATAAACAAACATGCCTGGGACATAAAATGACCCCAAAAAATCTGCATAACAATGCTGTATCTGGGGTGCTTCAGTGTCCCCAGGCAGTGAGAGAATAATAGGAACCATCCAGTGATCATTTTAGTATCTTTTTATTGCCAGGAAGAGCAGAAAACACCTCCTTCAAAAAGAAAAGAAATCCGTTAAGGGAAAGCATTGTTATGATGATTTTAGGGGTGTGCCACGAACCTGAGGGGGGTTCGCGCTCTCCACCGGCTCGGCTCTCCGCGCGGGCAGCCCCACCGCCTCGATCTTCTGAGTGGCGCGGAGCAGTTCTCCGCGCCGCTCGAGCCACTGGCACTGGTCCTGTCGCGTCACATCCGGGCTGGGGAATTGACGTGACGGGGACCCTGCGCCTGCACAATGCATCACGCGGGGGTCCAGCACGCATGCGCAGGGTCCCATCACGTCACTTCCAGGTCTGGATGTGACGCGACGGGACCGGCGCAGGCAGCTCGCCACGGAGAGGCGAGCCGCCGCTGGATCAGGTAGGCCCGGTAGGCCCGCACGAGCCCCACGCAGACGTGAGCGGGGCTGATTTCACCCCGCTACGCCCACACAGGGCAAACCATTACATCCCTACTGGCATTGATGTAAGGCGAGATTGCTTCTCTCATGTGCAACTTTATGTAACATGTTCAAGGGTTAGTAAACCAAGTAACTAACCGGAAGGTAGCACCGGAAGGTAAAACTTCAGACGTAGTGCACCCAGAAGCACTAGCCACGTAGCTACGCAATTCATTAAATGTAAGATGTTACCCTGTCAACAGAGTAGAAAGTTATCAGTTTTTTAATCCATTCAAAGAATGGGTCCTTCAGCTAGTATATACCATATACTAGAATGATCAAATGTATAGTTCAAATTAATCTGAATATTATTCTCTGTATCTGTTTTGATCTATATAAATGGATCTCATTGGGAGTTATCAGCATTACCAAGATGAATTGCATAAAATGTACATACCTTGGACTTACCACTTACAGTTGCTCATGACCTATTTCATATAAGAATATTCTCATTGCTTATTCCTCTAGAACAGAAAGACTATGCTATGCCTAGGCTTCCTCTACCTTTCTGGCTACAATCCTCAACACACATACTAGTGTCCCATTTAACTTAAAAGGGTTTTACTGATGAGTAAACAAACATGCTTAGAACTGCATCTCCTTGTTAGCAATTAATGAAGATAAATTTGGTTTTCACAATCTCCAGTTATATCAGATTGCTTGTCTTTCTCCGGCAGCTCATAGATCTTTGGAAGATACAAATGGGGGGGGGGGGGGAATAAAATAGATTAAGATCTGAACAGACTTCTTCTGAAGCCTATGAATGGACTGAACGTGTGAAGCTCTACTCTGTGCAGTCTTCAGTATTATAATTCTCCCATGGTGACAGCAGGAGCCCAAGAGGCTGGCTTTATAGGGCTATAATTCTGTATACATGCACAAGCAAGGATTCTTTTTGGGAACAACCCTGCTCTTTTCTTTTATTTCGGTGAAAGACCATTTTTTTTCCTGGAAAAGCTGGAACACATCGTAAGCACCTTATGAGTGACGGGGATGCTGCTTCCATCAGACAGCCATACAATCTACTTGGCTAACTTGCATGTACTCGGCTGTATTACAGCTCTTGGTAGATCAATGGTAGCAGCTTTATCTCATGACAGCAGAGCTGAAAAATAGCTAATTTATTATTTTTATTTATTTATTTATTTTTATTATATTTATACTTCTACTTTTTTCCCGCAAGGAACCCAAGGTGGCTTACATAATCCTCCTCCTCTCCATTTTATCCTCACAACAACCCTGTGAGGTAGGTTAGGCTGAGAGTCAGTGACTGGCCCAAAGTCACCCAGTGAGTTTCATGGCTGAGCGGGGACTAGAACCCGGATCTGGTTATCTTGGCCCTTACCCTTGTGTTAAAACATTCTGAATGCACTTTTTCCCTCTCATCGTGAAGCAAAGAACACAGCTGAGTTTAAAATATATGGGGTAAAAATATAGAATATATAGTAAAACTGTAAAGAATATTATCTTCTTCTTTTTTTATCTGATCCTTCCCACAAAGAGCTCAGGGTGCTGTACAATCACTGCCCTCAATGTTATGGGCAGACAGACCCTTGTACACCATCCTGATAACCTACCTCATAGGTGTACCTACAAGCCTATGAGGTAAGCTAGGCTGAGAGATAGTGACTAGCCCAAAGTCACTCAGTGAGTTTGTTTGTTTGTTTGTTTGTTTGTTTATATACTGCCTTGTCTGCTAAAAAGCCATCAAGGTGGTGTACAACAATTTAAAACAGAACAATAAAAATGGTAAAAACATTAAAAATAGTTCTGTGCAAAATATTTTGATTCTCCCATTTCTGGCAGTTCCTGGTGGGGGAGTGATGAAAACTCTAGCAAAAGAGGCTGGGGAGGTGAGAATTTTGAATAATTTTCTCCTTGGGGAGGTGAGCAGGATTTCTGCTTACCTCTTTAAGTGTAGGAGGTGACTGAGATATCTTGTTTCTTTCTTTCTTTTTTCTTTTTTACTTTAAAAATGCCCCATGTACTTGCAGCTGCATTAGACTCTTTACAAAGAGGCTTCTCCAGTCCACCAGCTCTTCCTGAGCTTCCATGGGCCCACGTGATGTGGCGCTCTCACATAGGCATTCAGGAAGAGCTGCAGAAACCTCTCTGCAAAGAGTCCTGTGCTGCTGCAAGCAAGAACAAATGGGGTTTTTAGAACTTTGAAAAACCCTGATCTTGCTTGCAGCAGCACAGACCAGGGCTCTTTGCAGAGAGGCTTAAAGCCCAGCAAGAGTTGCTCTGCAGAAAACTCATGAAAATAGGGGGCAGGGTTCAGCACAGCACTAATTAAAACATTAACTACACATTTTAAAAGGCTAATTGAAAAGATGCACCTTTACACCCTTTCTAAAGGCCAAGCGAGTGGGGTCCAGTCATAGTTCTTGAGGGAGATATTTCATAGATTGAGAGCAATATAGGAGAAAGCCCTTTCAGGTGTGCCCAACAAATGAGCCTCTGCGGGTAATGACGCCCAGGTCATCTGCAGATCTTAGTACTTGGGCACATTCATAGTGAGACAGGAGGTCCCTTACATAGCCAGATTATAAGCCATTTAGGGCTTTAAAAGTTAAGACCAACACCTTGAATTACTCCCAGAAACCAATTGGCAACCAGTGCAGGTCTTTCAGTTTTCCAGTTGAGTTTTCTCAACCTGGTTCTCGCAAGTCCTGGCCTGATAATCAGGGATGGGCAGGTTATGGCCTTCAAGTTATTGTTAGACTCCAATTCCCATCAGCCCCAGACAACATGGTCGATGTTCAGAGCTAATGGGAGTTGTGGTGGGCCACAGCTTGCCCACCCTTGCACCACTACACCACATGACTCTCCAGAATATAGATCTATAAATACATCAACAGTCCAGCTACTTTGTTTTTAGTAATACGGGAGGTATATGAATGCATAGAAGGGGGGGAATGGAATCATGCCCTCTGGTCCCACCACCATCACATATTCATCTGAACTGCTGACCAGATTCTTCATGCAATCAACTCAGATGCTCATAAGCTTCGGATGAGCATGTAAATGGTGGGTGGGTTGGAGCCACTGGCTGTGATCCCTCCTCCTTCCCCATCCACACATTCATATCCTAGGAGAGCCAGAGCACTGTTGTGGATTAACTACATGTCAGACTAGGACCAGAGAGACACCCAGGTTCAATTCCCCAGTCAGCTGTGTATCTTGTTGGTTGACTTTCAACCAGTCACTACCTCTCAGTCTAAGTTACCTCACAAGGGTGTTCTGAGGATAAAATTGTGACAGGGGAACCATGTACCTTGAGCTCCATGAGGAAACATAGGATAGAGATGTGACAACTAAATAAATAGTGGGGTTTAAGTTTGGGTGTGCAGTTAAGCAGCTCGGTAGTGGAAATTTCACCACACCATCAAGAAGGCAGTAAAATATCTGAACACACTGGAACATTGGGTGCATGGTGAAGCAAACATCACACCACCCTACATCTGTAGATTATATATATTCCCAAACCTGCATTTTAGAAATACTTCCAGGGCCAGCTGATAAAGTAACCACATAACAGCATCTTCAACAGCAGGAAAGTTGTGCATGGTCCATTACCACCTTAGATGGCTAAGAGTTCTGGCCATTGATTTGAATCAATATTGAGCAGGGGCAGCCTTTCTTCAGAGGAAGCCTTTCTTACTCTTCCAGGTAGTGGGTCAAACCTGTTTCAGCCAGAAGAGCAAATTCCATTTTGGAGAAGCTTTCATTCCAGTGGTGGGTCAAGGGCAAAGGGGGCTGGAGCAAAAATCCCAGCATATTTTAGCTTGAAGCATTTACTGACAGTAACTAAGCCTTACGAGAGGCATTTCAAACTTTCAGAATGGGGAAGAAATCACACAAAACCAGAAAACCACCAAATGATAGGTGGTCGGATGGAGCAGAAACCACGTGGTGATGTGGGGAAGGGGTTGTGCCCATCTGGGGAACCCTACAAGGCCAGACTGGGACCCCAGGCAGGCTGGATTTGGCTCTTTGGCCTGACATTCAACACCCCTGCCTTACAGTATCAACTGTGCTTGCCCAAATTCTCTCTTCTACTCAACTATTAAAAGTAATGGAGCCTGGTGCCCTTTTCATCTAGCTACCACGGATCTAGGTTTCTCACTCCCATGGTGGCCAGTTCTACTGCACAGCTAGAACTCATAGATATTAAGATGGTCTCCTGTTTTATTCGTTTCCTTGAATTCTGTCATGGGCAGAGCAATCCTATGGCCCTCTAGACAGCATCCAGAGGGCCATAGAATTTTTCAAACTCCCAGATCCAAGGTCAGAAAAGAGCTCCGACCTCAGATCTGGGGATCTGTGCTCAGATCGCCCTCACCCCCCTTGCAGCTGGGATGGAAATAACTGCACTGACTACTTCTCCAAGGTCATAACAACAACCTCAGAGATGCAGGTTAGGGAGCATTCTGGGGGGCGGTGGGGAGGAGACCGGTGCTGCCAAGATATGACATCCTTGTGGCACCTCAGCCTCCCTCCCTTCCCCTCCAAAGTGCTACAGTACAGTTAGATGGCTGAAATCTAGCCATCTAGCTCAGTGATGGCGAACCTATGGCACAGGTGCCACAGCTGGCACGCAGAGACCTCTCTGTGGGCACTCAAGCCATTGGTCACCAGATCATGAAAAGACTGTCCCCTTCTGCAAAACACTAATGATATTGTTCTTTCTCACAGTGTGGAACAGAATGATTTTATTCTAGAATTCCTGTTACAGAATTCTTTTCTACATTGTTATCACATTTAAAAGATTTTGAAGAATGATGCACAGAGCATGGCTTGGATGTAAAGCCCTAACAGTTGACCTGAGTGCTGCATGTGTTGCTCTCAAACTAATGGAGTATGAGGCAAAGTTTGACAAATTATCAGCATGCATGCAATAGCAAAAATCACATTAATTGTGCAAAAGCATGCCCAATGCAAACTTTTACCTAATGCAGTGTTTGCAGTCCAAGACATAAAGTGTTTAAAATGTGTTAAGCATGTTTCGTTTTCTTGTTTATCTTGCTCATCCTAGTACAGGTTGACTTTTACTTTTACTAATCCGACACCTGTAGAAGCAGGGAAAGGACCCAGAGTAAAGCTTACCCCATACAATTTCAGTCTGGCATATAATCATATTACAAGTTGAGAATCCCTTATCCAAAAATACATGTGCCTAATTATTTAAAAAGTTTGTATAAATTCCTTTCAGGCTATGCGTACAATGTAGTACTATAATAATTTTTTGAGTTGATTTTTTTTTCAACAAAAAACTGTTTGTATCATTGAAAGCTCTGTTATTGTGTTTTTCTTTAAAGACAAAAGATGTTAATTAGTTCGGACAACTGTGAGTTGTTTTTCTAAAACTAAAACCTCGGTATTCAGGTTTAATTGCAGTGTTGGCACTTTGAAATAAATAAGTTGGTTTTGTGTTGCAGTTTGGGCACTCGGGCTCAAAAAGGTTCGCCATCACTGATCTAGCTGCTTTCCCCAGTGGAAGGAGCACAGAGGTGATTTTCGCCTCCCTGCTCCTCCTGCCCTGGATAGGATGCCCGTAATCCTCTGAGTTCAGAGGGCTACAGGCATCCTCCCCACTGGATTGCTCCCTTGATGTTGCAGCTTTCATCTACAAGATTTCTTCAGGATTTCTTTCATGGATAAATGTCTTTATCCTATATGGCATCTAAGAAACAAATCCAGTCGGATATAGCCTTATAAGTACTGAATCCTGAATATTTGTTTTTAAATCCCTTATCATGCTGTTCCATGTCGTTGTTTTTAAATGCTCCAAGCAGCTATATTTACCCTTGAAAACTAAAACTAAGGCTTCATCCCAAATTTGTCTAATGACAATTAGAAACTTTCTATTGATGTCTACTAATTTCTTCCAAAAAAAAAAAAAAAAAAAGAACAACTGTCTTTGAATCAAGCACAAATCTTCTCATTCAAACAAAATCTTACGAGCAAGCTTTATGCAAATATATTTATATGATGTTATGTTTTATAGCAGTATCAGTTTTGGAATGTTTGTTGGAGAAAAGGCTATCTGTGACTGGACAATCAACAATGTACAGATAACACAGAATAAATAATTCCATGTGGGTTACTCCCACCAAGTCTTTTTGGTAGGTATTTTGAAGCTGACTTGCTTTGAATGATCCTGATTTATTTAGTTCATAAATGTTCTTTCATATATTAAAGAAGCAGTGGAGGGAGGGAATCAAAATTCCCCTCTGATATAGTAATTATTATTTTTTGCATGGCCCAGTAAATCAAATTGGGTACTTTAGTACTTCAAATGCTGAAACGGTTCCAGTTATGCCGCTTCGATAAGTGAACCAGTTTCATCTTCAAATTATTCCTGTTAAATAATAGGAGATAGAAATATAATGTGCAACAGCTGGAGAGGGAGAGAGAAAGAACAATGTGTGTATTTTCCCCTGAGGTGAGTGCCTTCAGGGCTTTTTGTTGTGATACAGAATATTCTATATGTATGGCAAGCTGAGCGTGATACAGGAGTTAAGCCATAAATCCAAAGCAATGGGATGTTTTAGCGTCTTAAGCACACCTTGCTTTATTTCCAAGTGCTGCCAAAACGAAACACGCTATTGTCTTCTGGAAACTCTCTTTTCATGTTCAAGTGCCCCCCTTTATAAAGAAAAAATTAAGCTGGACACAATAGATCAGATAAACAAAGACACTGTCATTCTTAAACTAAAACATATTCAAGGGGGGGGAGGAAGAATTAAAGAGTCACTAATTTACTACATGTGTTTTCTACATAGTGTACATAAGGGGGTTTCTGCAGCAACATATGGAAAGTATCTGAGCTATAAGACAATGACAATCATAAATCACTCTAGGCTCCAGCTCCAAATTATGTCTTGTTCCCTCCACTCATGGGATATTGACTAGATCCCATACAAACTCATTGTTTTGTGTGCTTGATAATCCATGTCTACCTTTATGAGGAATGATGTCATAACAACACACAGCGGGTTAAGTAAAGCAAAATAAAATAAACAAGATTGTATATAACTCTTCAACAGATGAATCCAAAATCTCGATGCTTGTTCAGATATGCTTTAAATTGCTATGGTGTGTGTGTGTGTGTGTGTGTGTGTTTTAAAGGGGGGGGAATCTCAGGTAGATTAAACCTGTTTGTTTTAATGTAGATGCCTTCAGGGGTTATGTAGATAGCAAATGCCAAGTATATAAACTGTTCAACACCAACAGAAAACATACCTCGAGAGTGTGTCTTTCATCCAAGTGTACACATAGAGCTGCAAGTGTACACTCAGCGAGGAACTACCACTTTGCCTAATGACAATGACTCTATATCAAAACAAATTTAGGGGGCAATCCTATGCATGTTTAGACAGCAAAAAAGGCCTACAACTCCCAGCATTCCCCAGCCAGCATGGATGGCTGGGGCATGCTGGGAGTTGTAGGCTTTTTGCTGTCTAAACATGAATAGGATTGCACCTTTAATATATTTAGACTATGCCTTAAAGAAAACCTTCTTATTCCTTTATAACCATATTGAACACATTTTCCTCCTTTCTCTGTATACATTCCAGTTATAGTCCTCCCTTCTTCAAGGAAAAGACCGTAGCTCAGTGGTACAGCACATACTTTGCATGCAGAAGGTCCTAGATTCAATCCCCGACACCTCCAGATAGGGCTTCCTTGAAAAGGCCCCTGTCTGAAACCCTGGAGAACTACTGCCAGTCAGTGTAGACAATATTGAGCTAGATGACCAGTAGTCTCCCTTGGGGCTTTCCTACATGAGGCATTTATTGTGCGCTCATGATTCCTTACTCATGGTTGTTTATAGGCTCTTTAGATGAAGTCATGATCCTCCAGTTTCACTTGTTTTTTCAGAGTACCTTCCCATTTTTGTTTTTAAATGGGGAAAATGAGTTATTAAACGGGGCAAATAGTGCTCTATCTCCTGGTGTATTTGTGCTATTCTGCTATAGCACAGCTCCACCTAGAGGTTGCATAGCAGAAAAGCAGGAAAGGAAGAGCTCTTTGTGTAGATCCCAATGCTATGATGAAACTGAAAGTAGACCCAATACCTCGGATCCCAATGCTATGATGAAACTGAAAGTAGACAATGATTAACAGCATAATAAATGCCACATATAGAAAAGCCCTTGGTATCAGGTTGTATTCTATGTATTCAAAGGTACTAAGAATATATAAAAGGCATAACAAAATGAGTAAAAACATAAACATTGGCACCAATAAGAAGAAATATACAACCACATTCCTTAAAAGCTAAAGCCCACTTCATAAATCAGTAATCAGGGAAAGCTACAGCTTTTGCTGACAAGTCCGTACCTGTCAGCAAAAGCTGCAAACAAAGGTTGACCTATGGATTGGGCAGGAAATTCTAGAATGTACACACCATAACAATGTAGGTGTCATTGTGGAAACAGTGGTAGTGATGACTGGGGGGGAAAACAGTATTTCATTTACCAAGAACCATGAACTGGGGTTGAAATGATGGGAAAATGTGATCTTCCCTACAACAGATGCTGTGCAAAAAAACCCATTGGTTGAAAAGACCATAAGACCATAAGACAACTATTCAAAGATCAAAAGACTGTATCACCACATTTCTTGAGACAAACGTTACACACTTTTGGTCACTTCTGATGAAACATTGGTGCACACCTTAGGCATCCACATATACAGTAGGAAGGCACTTCTTGTATCATATATATATATATATATATATATGATCACTTTTCATGGGAACAGCAACCTTTCCCAATTTTGAGAATTACCAGTCACAATCTATCATCTGATCCAGAGAGAATCAGATACACACCCAGGAGCTGTAAGAGTGGCCTCTGCGTGATATTATTGCACATCACTGAGAAACTGTGTGGCCATAGATTTCATAGATCATAGAGTTGGAAGGAGCCTACAAGGCTATCGAGTCCAACCCCCTGCTCAATGCAGGAAACTAGAGGAGGGGTCTCCCATCCAAGTAATAACCAGGCTTGACCCTGCTTAGCTTTCCACACTCAGGCAAGCTGAGCCAGCGTAAGCCATGTATCACCCAAAAAGAGGAAAAACGTCACTAAAAAAGAGGACAAAAGAGGACACCAATTTGCATAACATTTGCATGTGTTGATTTTTATGTATAGATGAAATAATAAGTATAATTTAAATAGAAATACAATACATCTCACTATTGCGGGGAAGACTGACCAGGTGCCTACTGCTGAGGTAATAACGTCAAGGCCCCTGCTACTTTCCTTTCTTATGGTTCTTTATCCTTAAACCAGAGTTGGACTGGACACCTCCTCAAATAGAGGACACCTTCAAATACAGGACTGCCCTGAGACAGCCCTTCAAAGAGAAAGTAGGACACCTGCCACCCTAAGAGAAATCTTTGTGACCATTCCAACCATGTGTGCAGAGCCAATCTTGTGGATCTTTCCCATTCAAACTGTACTGTCTCTGCCAGTGGGGTCTGATAAGGCAAGAAAGACCCATGTGATCAGCCCCCACACATTTGGTTGGTGTATTCATTACAGATTCCGGGTTTTGGAAGGCTCTTGGGCAAGACACCCTCAGTGGGCCCCCCTCCCTCAGTGAGCTTACTTTCCCACTACCATTTTCACCTGCTGCTATTACTCCTCATCCTCTTTCTCATCATTGCTACCACTTGCTTACTTGAGAGGCAAAGAGCCAGTATGCAAGTAGGCAGGGTCATCTCCTGATCCTCCTTCTCACCACCACCATTGTCTGGGTCAGACCAAGAAGCAGGTGAACAAACAGGTTTCAATGGTGAAGAGGAGGAGCAAGTCCAGGGGGCTCTTGTTAGAGGGCCCCTGCTGGGGCGTGGGCCCTCAGGAGATGCCTGCTCATGCCTCCCATTGACGCCGGACCTGGGAATATTCATACATGCTCCCCGGCAGTGTGGGGATGCACCATAGGAAAACAGCTCCCACACCGTTGTGTGAAGGAGGCTTTGCTGTCAGCAAGCATCCATTTATTTTCCTATTAAGCACCATATTATACTACATTCACACACAGAGAGACAAATTGGCTAAATTCTGACACAACAGTAAACCACGTTTGCTGTTATGAGCACGGAATGCTGACTGTGGTGATGGGAGTTGTAGTCCAACACATGTGGAGGGCATCTGGTTGGGGAAGGCCACTGCAGCACAATATACACAAGGAATGACCCCCACCAATGAAGTACATTTGTACAGCTTCTGCATGACCGGAGCTCTATGTGCTTATTGGAGCCCTATGGAGTTTTGGATCACAGCCATGGATTTTCATTCGGGCATAAAGAATGTTATGTGTTTGAGGGAATTACCAGTGGATAACATTACGTCAGAATCAGTGCTTTGAAAGCCCATTGTGATACTTTGAGTAATGCCAATGGGAAAATTCTCCACAGAGATCTATTCCATTTAATGAAATATTGTAACATCACCTTGAATCAGAGAAGGAATTTTTATCAGCACCTAATAAAACTCAAGCAACAGAACCTTTGTTTTATTAGTTGTCTAGTTTTACCCATGGGAAATGTGTATGATGCAATATAATAGAAGAGGATCATTTTCCACAGCTTCTCAAGACAGTCTTATCTGCATCGATCAGTTGTAGCATTGCTGTTTAAGTACACAATGTTTGGAGCGTACCGACTATGGGCTATCACTCTGTTGCGCTCTATAGGCTTGGGAGTAATTTTGGTGATGTTTTCTTAGAAGGCTCTGGCATCATCTTAGTTTAATCTCTATTAGATATTTCTGTAATATATTATTGATTGTTCCGTTTAATAACTTACGTTGACTCTAAAAGACGAAGAAGCCAGGTAGAATTTGGTCATCTTTGCAATAGTATTTTGTGGGACTGCCAGTGAGAAAGGCCATCATGTTGTTTATTAACCTGGCTCTGGAATTCAGTGAGATAAAGTAACTATAGAATCTAACACCACCATTGTTACACTCAGCTGTCGAAACAACCAAAGATATTCTCAGCCAAAGCAAATAAATAAACAAACTTCAATATGAGCAAGCCCACAGATTTCTCAATATATGTGTGTGTTCTCATCCTTTTTTCCTGGATATATAAATTGACAGATGATTTATAGCAGCAGCTCAATCAAGAATAGTTTCTCAAAGTTCCACAGCAAAAAAACCTGTGTGCCCCAAAGGAAAGCTAAAGAGGAGGAAGCCCAGGCCAGGGAACCTGTGCAATCAGCTCCTGAAGCTGGGGTCTCCAACATATGCCCATGGGCACCAATGTGTCCACAAAGCACCTTTCCTGGCACCTGCAAGACTCCCTGCCCCTCCTGATTTTTATTTTATTTCTTAGGATTTTTTTTTAAATTACAATTATTTTTTAATTAGGAGGCTGGCATGCTGCAAAATGAAGTGTCACCTTCCAGTGCCATCTTTATTTGGGTTCAAAAGAGTGGCTTTGTGTATTGGAGCTCAGACCCCACTTTTGTCTTTTATTAGGTTCTTCTTGGGCAAGTTACTTTTCTTTTAGTCTCACCAGTTTCCCTTCAAGGGAAATGAATGTTTTGTGACTCAGTGGCTGGGTTCAGACAACACGATAACCCACACTCAAGGGTTGAGTATGGGTTGAGCATGGGTTGTCATTGAACTGTGGGTTGTTGTTGAAACATGGGTTATCATGCTGTCTGAACCCAGCTGCACTGACAAGCCATGGTTTGTTAACCACAAACAACCCATGACGAGAACCCATGATTTGTTGTTGGGTTGTGAACTGTGGGTTATTCACCATGGTTTTCTATCTCGACTGGGTTCAGACAACACGATAACCCATGTTTCAACATCAACTCATGGATCAATGACAACCCATACTCAACCAGTACTCAACCCCTGACTGTGTGTTATCATGTTGTCTGAACTCAGTCAGTGTCAGTTGTTTTCATGTCCGTTGTTTTATCAGTGCTTAATGCAGAACAGTCGGCTTTTACACACAACCTGTGGCATCACAGCAAAAAGTCAACCCAAGCTGATGTCAAAGCATGGCTGTCACAGGGCCAGGTGGTGTGAACAGGCCCTTGCTTCTAAGTACATTCAGGATCATTTATTTAACTGCAGCAATATTCCAAATTTATCTTATCCTCAGCTGGTATATGTACTTAATGTACACAATATGAAACTGATGACCCAACAAACACAATCCACAAACAGGCTTAAACCCCACTGAATCTCAAAGGTCCATTTCTTCTTCTTCTTCTTCTTCTTCTTCTTCTTCTTCTTCTTCTTCTTCTGCTCCTCCTCCTCCTCCTCCTCCTCATTCCTCTCCTATCAGAAGTTGGACATCATCATGTGGCTAACCAGTCTTTAGATATGGCCGCTCTGAACAATAATGTGTTGCCCCCAAATCATTCTTTAAGGTTTTTCAGCCAAGACGTTCTTCTTTCTACACTTCTTTTCCCATTTATTTTCCTTTGTATAATCAGCTGCAGCAACAGTCTATATTTTTCATTTCTCATTATGTGACCAAAATATTCTAGTTTTCTGCATTTTATGTGTTTCATAATTTCTTGATCTTTATACATTCTCTTTAATACTTCTTTGTTGGTCACTCTCTCAGTCCATGAAATTAATAACATCCTGAGATAAATCCACATTTCAAATGCTTCTATCTTTTTTATGGTAGTCTGTGTTAAGTCCACGATTCCATGCCATATAGTAGAACTGAAAATACATAATGCCATACAATGCACATTCTCAAGGCTAATTCTATGTTTTTGTTACATATTACATTTTTCATCATAAAAAAGCTACTCCGGGCTATCTCTATTCTAACTTTTGTTGCATTATTAGGATCCCACTGCTTATTCAACTAAATTCCAAGATATTTATATTTAGCAACCTGCTCCACATTTTCATTTTGAATTTTTAACTGTTTATCTTGGACTGCCTGCTTTCTACTAATTACCATGCACTTGGTTTTCTTAACATTAATTTTTTAGACCATGTTCATTACTTACTTCACTGACTTTATCTAGTAATCTTTGTAGACCATCTAAATTGTCAGCTAGCAACACTGTATCGTGTTTAGCCTTCAGAAGAGAAGACTGGAGATATGATAGCGCTGTTCAAATACTTGAAAGGTTGTCACACAGAGGAGGGCCAGGGGCTCTCTTCTCAATCATCCCAGATTGCAGGACACAGAATAATGGGCTCAAGTTACAGGAAACCAGATTCCACCTGGGCATCAGGAAAAATTTCCTGACTGTTAGAGCCAATGCAACCAACTACCTAGGGAGGTGGTGGGCTCTCCCACGCTGGAGGCATTCAAGGTGCAGCTGGACAGCCATCTGCCGGGATGCTTTGACTTGGGTTCCTGCATTGAGCAGGGGGTTAGACTCGATGGCCTGGTAGGCCCCTTCCAACTCTACTATTCTATGATTCTAATGTTATTGATAATCTCTCTATTAACTACTACTACTACTACTACTACTACTACTATTATTATTATTATTATTATTATTATTATTACATTACATTTATGAATCGCCCATCTGGCAGAAATCAGCAAGTGCTTCTTTAAAGATGCTATCGGAGTACAAATTAAAAAGCAATGGTGAACGTATACATCCTTGTCTTACTCCTCTTTGTATTTCTGTATCCTCTGTCATTTGATCGTCAACATTCACTGCAGCTTTTTGTTGCCAGTGCAAGTTTCTGATTATACAAATATCTCTTGAATCAAGACCTTTGTTTACCAACAACTCCATTAACTTGTCTTGGACTTAAAGGTTCATTGAAGCATTCTTAATTACATACCATCATCATCAGGCGATCACTCGTGACCGAGTAAGATTGTCTTCCAGGATAAAAAATTTAAAAAATTTAAAAAATTACAAAAAGGAAATTTTAAAAGGAGGAAATTCTAAAGGAGATTGTGTAGACTCTAGCGATGGGTCTGTAAGTGACTGTGGAGGCCAATTCTAGATCCACACAGCTTCCCACAGTGAGGACACAGGTTACCAGATGGAAGATGGTCCTGTAAAGGATTCGTTTGACGTGCTTTTTGCCTAGCACGTTTCTCCCTTTCACCTTGCACTCGGGCTTCTTCAAAGTCCATAGAACCTTTGTGAAAGGCCAACCTCCATTTAGATCGTCCATGGGCCAGAGCTTCCCAGTTTTCGATGCTTATATTGCATTTTTTTAGATTAGCCTTATGAACATATTTAAACCGTTTATATTGACCACCGATATTCCGCTTTCTATCCTTGAGTTGGGAGTAAAGTAGCTGCTTTGGGAGACGGCAGTCAGACATTCGAACAACATGTCCGGTCCACTGAAGTTGGCGTTGAAGGATCATTTTTTCAATGCTAGTAGTCTTTGCTTCTTCCAGTACACTGACATTTGTTCGCCTATCTTACCAAGTAATTTGCAAGATTTTCCGGAGGCAACGTTGATGAAATCTTTCAAGGAGATGGAAATGACGTTTATAGATAGTCCATGTTTCGCAGGCATACAATAAGGTTGGCAATACAATACAATTGTATTGTAATTATATACACACACATACTGAATTATGCCCAGTGTCACAAAAAGCTAGCTGCTTTTTATTCACACTACAGTCCGTGAGACTTACAGCTCAACCTCATGCATATACACAGAAGTAAACGCCACTGATATCAGGAGTTATTCCTAAGTAAATGTGCATAGCACCACACCCCTAAACACAATTAAGTTCTTACATTTCATCAATTTCAATAGGATTTACATGTACTCACCTTCTTTAGGTTGTACCCAATAGGCACAATCTATTCAATGCTTGTCACTAGTACTACAGACCATTGAAATCAATGGATATGCATCTCAGCACTATGCATGTCTACTCAGAAGTAAGTTCCTGTAAGGCACTGAGGCGGACTCAAACTGTGACACACACACACACACACAGCAGTCAGCCCTCTGTTCCTTAATTCCTGCACCACCAGTCTTCAGCCAGGCTAGGTTTTATAGGACAAGGGCACCATTTAGGCCACAATGCTGATCTGAGTGCAGTTAAACTAACCCCACAGCATGAAAATAATCAGCTGACCTCACAAGCCAATGGAGAGGTACCAGGTCCTAAAAAGTCTTTTCTTCTAGGCTAGTCCAACAGTCTGGCACATTGAGTAGCAATGCAGATTCCTTGACTCATCTATCCAATCTGGTATTTGACCTCTATCCCATCTGCCTTTGGGCCTTGGTTCTATCTACCTTCTATCTAATTATTTCTAGGCCACCTTTACAGGTTTCTATTTGCTTGAGCCAATATCTGGCCTCCAGCCTGTTCATAGCATGCCTCCTACTACCTCTGGCCCATGTGACCATTGCCTTCTCTTTGTCAGACACGGACCCTGTGGTAGCATGTGGCAAGCTAGGCCCCCCTGGCCCCAGGCCTGATGGTCCCTTTGTTCTCAGTAAGTGTGCTTACGACTGCAGTCGTAATCATTTAACTGTGCTGCTTAGTTCCATTTATTTTGATGAGACCTAGCTGAAATTTCCCCCCACTGGATTATGTCCAATGCATTGAAATATTTCCCATCAGTGCAAATATCAGTCTAAATAAAAAAATCTTGCTAGCTTAGCAGAAGCAGGAATTACTAAGAACAATAAAAAAATACATATATATCTTGAGGACTTTTGCTCAATAGACAAAGTAACAAAATAACGAGATATTAGATCTTTGTGAGAAGTTGTAGTTATTCATCTTTTTAGTGGTCCTTTTTATTTCTGGCTTCAGTACAAGACAATTTTTAAATTTCTTGTAGCTTATCAGAACGAGATAGTTATGGGGAGTCGACCAAGGGTCAAGAAAGAGCTCTGGTTTCTGATTTAAGACAAAAGTTTCACATAAACTTACATATGCAACCACTAAATCCTATCCAGCTAGAGTTTAAAGAACTACATACATATGTTAAACAACATGAGCCTCTATTGTAATCTAATCTATATATTAATTGGGGGAAGAAGGAGGTGGGACTGCTGTAGCTCATTTCCAATGGAAAAATTCTATTTTAGTCACATAAATATTTTTGCCTACCCCTTTATCCTCACAAATTTTGAAAAGAGATGTCAGCATTGATAAATGTTGACAAAATGCTTGATATTTGTCAACTGAGATTGGCTGTCATATGAAACAACTTCCTTTTCCCCCCAAGGAAACAATTTGGACATTCCCCAAAGAAAGAATGAAAAATAGTTGTGAGTTGTCCCTCACGCAATCAAAAAGAGGGAACAATATCCTGGCATTTCCTGAAGCTTATGGAAAACAAATGGAATAGAATTATACAACTTTATCTTCCAATCAACATGAATGGCTAGAACAACATGGCATAATTAACCGTTTTTCTTACACTGTTATATTTCTATTTGTGACATTGAAACTCATATGTTTGACTTAGGGGTTCAATCCTATGCAAGTTCAGACAGAAAAAAAGTCCTACAACAGCCAGCACACCCTAGCCAGTTTTGCTGGCTGGGGATATGCTGGGAGTTGTAGGACTTTTCCCTGTCTAAATGTGTGTAGGATTGCATCTTTAGGGTACGATCCTATGGCTGCTATATGCTGTCTGGATGGCCATAGGAGAGCTTGGAGTCCCAGCTTGGAGTCCCAGCTTGGAGCTGGGACTCTGACCTTAGAGTGTCTTCCCTTCGCCCTCAAAGCCAGTGCAGAAAGAACCATGCCGGCTGTTGTTCTGATGTTGGAAGACTGACCTCGGAGCCAGAGGTTTGTGGGCGGAGAGGGGTTGGCAGGAGGGGAGGAGTCAGGCTCCACCACAATACATAGTATCCTGGTGGTGCCTCAGCCTCTCCTCCTTGCAAGCCGGGGGGGGGGGGAGAATTAGGTGGCAGAAATTGGCCGTCTAAGTCTTTTGCAGGGTGGGAGAAGCGCATAGACAACCTTCGCTTCTGTGTTCCTCCTGCCTTGATAGGATGTCCATAATCCTCCGAGTTTGGAGGGTTACAGGCAGCCACACTGGATCACGCTGCCCATCAGTCAAACATGTTATTCTAGTACTAGGGATGTATAAGAACTTCCATTCGTTTAAGGCAGTGTTCTCCAACCTTGGGTCCCCATATGTTTTTGGCCTACAACTCCCAGCATGCCCCAGCCAGCATAGCTGGCTGGGGCATGCTGGGAGTTGTAGGCCAAAAACATATGGGGACCCAAGGTTGGAGAACACTGGTTTAAGACCAGAACTTGCCCCATTCATATTCCTGAATTCACATGCAAGCACATTTTTGGCAGGCAAAGCTCACACATTCCTGAGTTTGTTTGCAATGCTCATTCACACAATGTGTACTTTAGAAAAATGTACGCTTTAAAATGCACATGTTCAGGCTTTAGCCAATGGGGGGGAAGAAAGTACACATTTGGGTGCATATTTTAAAAAATTCACACACAAATGGATACTTTCCCCATTTGAAGAGGGGGAGAAGAAAGCT
The DNA here is from genome assembly GCA_021292165.1 of Shinisaurus crocodilurus. NCBI lineage: Eukaryota > Metazoa > Chordata > Lepidosauria > Squamata > Shinisauridae > Shinisaurus > Shinisaurus crocodilurus. The sequence goes on from CM037876.1 coordinate 35,216,811, forward strand.
CATGACTGGCAATGGGAACAAGCCGGACTGAGCTTTGAGGTGGAACTCGGAGAACATCAATGAACTCAGCTCTCAGTGATTCACCCATCCCTGTTACAAACAACATACCTAAAACCTCATATAATAACAGAACCCATGAGTCAGGTTAACATATCGCCTGGGCCCTGCACAGTCGACTGCAATAGCGAGTGACTGACACTGCACCAATATGCTTCATTGCCTTAACAAACATAGCTGTTTTATATGTATCCTGATGATCTGAATCTGAGGGCAAACACTAAATCTACACATAGATACTTTTACCCTGCAGAGATGCCAACATCTGCCCTGAGAACTGCTCCCTAGGGATTTGATATAAAGGGCAGTACCATCAATGATGTGAGATATCCTCTACCTTTCCCAGACTACAAATACAGAGACATTGGTTTCTGAAAGCCTGCCTATATCTTCCATCCAAGAATGCTGTAGCCATGGTTTGAAAATGTAATTCTGTAAATACAGTTCTCAGTGAAGCAAATGAAAGCGTTTGTAGATATTGGGCTTTTTTTAAATATGTTTGACTCGGAAGATTCAAGTGGTAAAATGTTTTCTGGATTGTATCACTTCAGACTGCAATGTTTGAATGCTCCCTCGTGTATGCATCTCCTTAAACGCAGAAAACTAGCATGCCCTGCAGAAGGTTGTAGTCTAGTCTTTGTCTTGACATGCTAGCTGTGTATGTATGGGGAGTTTTAATGCTCCCACATGACCAAAAAAAGGGGGGACACATGGAAAAACACACCTGGAACATGAAGCAGGACAGCCCATGTAAAGGTCTACCCAGTGGAGTCTGGTGGCTCCAATGTCAGTGGGGCAGTGCATCCACTCCAGGTTGCAGGTTTTTAAGCAGCTATCCGTGGTGCTGAACCTATTTGGAGGTAGGGTTCAGCACCATGGATAGCTCCTTTAAAGTTCAGCGTGAACCCTGGAGTGGATACACTGCCCCACTGCCATTGGACCCACCAGCCTCCACGGGGTCTACCATGTATAAACTGACTCTTAGAGCCTGGGATAAATGGGACAATAACCAACATGTTTGAATAGTATGCTATTTAATGTATGAATTGATTTTCTGTACGGATCGACTCTGACATCAAGAATGCCTTACACGCACCAGCACTCCTTTGTCAACCTCCCATCATTCTGGCAAAATTCTAACGACATAAATGGCCAAAAGGTGCTAGTTAGGAATTATTATGAATGAAAACCAAAGTATCTCTCCAGGATCCTGCTGCAGAAAACCAACACTGTGGCAAATCATGGTTAATTCTGCCACCACCCTGCTTGCCCTTGCTCGCCCAACCCTCTTTTGGTGCTTCCATCACCCCATGGAGCCAAGGACAATGAAACCACCAGAGGCCTGGCCAAAACTGGCCATGAGTGGGTACTAATAGTGCCCTAGCTGTCCCTATCATTTGGCATATAACATTGTTTCAGATAAGCTACCAAGCTGAGTATTTGGGTTCCTTGCACAATTATTACTTTATTTTTATTCGTTAAATTACTTAGATGCCATTCTAAAAAACAAACAAACTCAAGGTGACTTAAGCTGCAATCCTATGGCAATGGCCATAAGCCCCCGAACACAGAGGCTTGCAGTCATCCAATGCAGAGCGGGAGAAGCAGCAGAGGTGATCTTTGCCTTCCCATCCTCCCGCCCTTCATTTTCCACTAGACAGGCTTTTTTGCCCGTCTAGCTGGAGCATCTCAGAGAGGGAGGGAAGGAGGCTGGAGATGCATCAAGATAGGTTGTATCTTGGCCTCTCCAGTCCCATCCCCACCCCTGATACGCCCCCTTTTTCCTCTCTCCAAGGCCACCTTCCCAACCTCAGAGAGCAGCCGGTGTGGTTCTTTTCACACTGGCTATGGGGGAGGGGGTTAGAGCCCCAATTCCCAGCTCTGTCAGGGCACTGTCTGTGACCTCAGATCTGGGAATTCGAACTATCCTATTGCCCCTCGGATGCTGTCTAAGGGGTCATAGGATTGCTCACTTACAAATTAAAATGTTCACAAAAAATTAAACAGTTTAAAACAACTAAAAACAATGATCAGTAAAATACCACAACCCAATAAACCTAAAAGACCAGTGACAACCATAAAAATTCAACCGATGTATTAAGAAGCCCATCATGCCATCAAATGCCTGGAATAGAGGAAATCTGGCACCAAAAAGATGACAATGTTGGCACCAGGTGGACCTTGCTGGGAAAAACATTCCACAATCAGGTGGCCACCACCAAAAAGGCCTTCCCCCTTGTTCCCATCCTTCAAACCTCGCCTCAGACGTTGATTGTAGTTTACAGGTAGGTTTACACTGGGGAAGGCGCTCCATCAGGTATTGTGGTGCCATGCCATCAAGGCCTTATAGGTTAAAGCCAACACCTTGAGTTGGGCTTGAAAACGTATAAGCAATGCACAAGCACTTTGGATCAGGAAAAATGATAGTATTTGACACTTATAAACCACAATGGGAATTTGGTCCAATCCAGCATGGGAGGTTATACACATGGAAGCAGACGGGCTGGATTGGGAACCACATATGAAGATTAGATGCAAATGCACATCTGAAGGAGAGTTGTGCGATGCGACTCCCATCCGTTGTGTCGGGCCACTGATCACAAACAACAACTATCTCAGATCTACGGCCATTAACATTGTCAGTGCTTATAAGCAAATTGTACTGCAAACCCTCTGAACTTGAGCTGAAAATTCCTGATGGATTAAATAAAGCAGCCCTGGTTTACTAATGTCTGTTTCCCTTCAATGCATTTCATAGCATGAATGTTACCAAGATTGTGACTTATTTTTAGGATGTCTCATTTGCATCCTTTCCTGCTCGTACAGATGTCAGCATAGCTACAAAGTGGCTTCCTTTACCCATGTCTCCATCCCAGGCACTGGTGTTTCTGCTGTTGACTTTACCGTCTGATTATGTGGAGAGGGGAAAAAATAATTCCCAACTTCACCCACAATTTGCTTTGGAGCCATGTTAATGATTCCATTAGTAAGGGAATTTCCATGCTACCGCAATTTTGTGAGTATCTTTCAAGTTGGAGACGTACAATACTGTTTCCAGGGTGTTGACAGCGACTTGAGAGAGGCATCATTGCCGACGGCTTGCATATTCATCTCTAGGGATGGACAAATCTATTTGTTTTACTTTCTACATAACATTCGTATTTTATCACTCACATGTACATTCCATCCTGTTTCTGTATCAGTTTCAGAATATCAGCTGAAAAATTCATATGCATTTGCATGCGCACAGAAACTTGTTCAAATCTGTGTGACGCAGACAGTTTTCCCTAATGTACACATTTTTGCAAGCACTTTCCTGCAATGTTTTGCACACTATTTTCTCTAATGTATTCATTTTTGCATGCATGCTTTGATCAGAGAACTGCATTGTTAAATATGAAAACCAAAGAATAATTGCATTCCGGTTCGTGTATTCATGCAGGAAGCGCAAATTAGGTCAGTTTGCATTGAAATGCAAACCAAATGTATCTTCCCCCTCATCCCTGCTCATCCTTCTGACAAGCAGGTATCATTTCATAAACCAGATTAAGAAGAGACGGCAGTGGGACATGCAAAATGCATGCACACCGTGAGTGTAACGATATATTTCTTTATTTTTTTCAAATCATTTTATTTAAATCATTTATCAGCTGCTCTCAGAGCAGCTTAGAGAAACAAATTAGTGGTGCTCCCATTGACTATTATGGAAAATACATTTTAAAACAGCTATAACTTTTTTTCTCTTTGTCAGAGGTAGATGCCATTTTCAGTTCACGCATGCACACACACACACACACACACACACTTCCCAAAATTTATATCAGTAACCAGGACACATCACCAGTGGATCACTAAAATTTTGTACATAGAATACTAGGAGCAGGCTTGTAGCTGGGGGAGGGGAACTAGATGGGGCCTGCCCCTCCTAAAAATTTTCTGCCCCCCCAAAAAAATTGTTTTACAAACAAATAATTAAAAAACAATCCAACTGTCTCAAAATTACACTCACTAAGATCAAAATAAAATACATCTCTGCCTGGAAAGAAAGCTATCTATCTATTTATTTGTAATACTTATATGCTGCTTAATATAATAAAATCCCAACATGGTTCATATATGAATATTAAAAACAGACATTTATAACATACTATTAGAAACAATTCCAACTACAATAACAATACAAAACAATACAACAAGCTGTAATATGGAGCAGGAGGATATGATTAATTGGGATTAATTACAAGCCAGGGAAAGTGCACTTTCAGGAGGCATTTGAAACATACCACATTTTCTCCCTCCCAAATTGCATGGTGGAAGGTTTTCCAGAGGGTGTCTGCCACCTCCAAGAAAGCCCACCACTGAGAAGAAACCTTGCGAAAATGTTTCTAAACCAGGGATGAGCAACTTTGGGTGGCCCAGAGGCCAATTTCCAGTCCCCAGACTCCCCTGGGGGACACAACAGCAAAAGGAATTGGCAGTTTGCTGCCAAAATTCAGCAGAGCCATGACAGAGATTAGAAAAGGACCTCATTTAGCTGGAAAGCAAGCTACATTTGGCACTTTTGAGTATCTGTATTGGTTTGCCAGCAACTTTTAGTGGCAAACTGCTGGGGGGGGGGGTTTGCTGCTGCACTGCTGAATTTCAACAGAGCAGGGGCAGCAGCAGGAGTGGCAGGAGCAGCACTCAAGGCCATGGGGGGGGCATATGCAGCCCCCGGGCCATGTGTCGCCCACCCCTGCTGTAAATGATTTTTCAACCCAACTGTTGGAAACCACACTAGATTCTCAGGACTTTCAGCTAAGAATTCTTACTTAAGCTATAACTGAACAAACTTCAGAATCTTTCAATATCCACCCATTTCCACTACACTATTAATCCTTTTAAAACTTCTAGTGTCATTGTTGTAAATCATTCCTAGGTAGCATACTATATTCTCCTATCTATGATATAGATAGATAGATAGATAGATATGCAGTGTAGCAAAATATAAAACACACACACACACACAAACCCATTGCAGCTGGGCTCACTTTATTTCATTGTGCCTGGACAATTTTGAACAAATCAGGTGGCAGAAAGAACTTGCCTTTCTTCTCTTTTATTAGCCGGCACCTGCCATGCACAGAAATCTATGTACCATTTTGCACCACAGGAACTCTGGATGGATGACAGCATCTCCTAATCATTTGCTGCACATTCCAGCAGCCAAACAATAGTCAATGCTCCCCTTTAAAAAAAAAAAAAGTTTTATGGAAACAAGGTGACTCTTGTAACAGATGATATACCTCAGCCTTTTCTATTGGGAGTATGAACAAAGAACAACAGCTACATTGTAGACAAGATTTTAATATGTGAGGTTTTAATCATCTTCAGCAACCCACACATGGAATGTTCCACAAAGCTCGAAGATGTCGTAAGATTTTAAACTGGTTTTTAGGGAAATGGAGTCTGAATAGATCAAAATATTCTTGGAACAAGTTAACAAATGCTAAAATGCTCATTAGCATGAGTTAGTTCATGTGGCATCCACTCACTAGCACATTTTAATGTTAGTTCTTAAACAAGGCAGCTATAAAGCAACATTATTTATAAAACTTACATACAACCTTCCCCGCCCTCTTACACACACACACCCAAAAATCAAACTGGTAAATTAAAAATCTAATACAATCACAATATAAGCATGGTAAAAATTACAATATTGGGTAAAATAATTTAAACAAGAAGAAGAGAACTGCAGCAGGGTTAAGAAGACACACATAATCATAACAGGCAAAGTCCCAGCCAACACCACCAGGGCAAATCCCTGAAAGCTTGCCTATGAGGGAAAGCCCTAGCACAGTGATGGCAAACCTATGGCACGGGTGCCACAGCTGGCACGCAGGGACCTCTCTGTGGGCACTCGAGCCATTGGTCACCAGATCGCGAAAAGACCGTCCCCTTCTGCAAAACACTAATGATCTTGTTCTTTCTCACAGTGTGGAACAGAATGATTTTATTCTAGAATTCCTGTTACAGAATTCTTTTCTACATTGTTATCACATTTAAAAGATTTTGAAGAATGATGCACAGAGCATGGCTTGGATGTAAAGCCCTAACAGTTGACCTGAGTGCTGCATGTGTTGCTCTCAAACTAACGGAGTATGAGCCAAGGTTTGACAAATTATCAGCATGCATGCAATAGCAAAAATCACATGAATTGTGCAAAAGCATGCCCAATGCAAACTTTTACCTAATGCAGTGTTTGCAGTCCAAGACATAAAGTAAATGTGTTAAGCACAGTTAGTTTTCTTGTTTATCTTGCTCATCCTAGTACAGGTTGACTTTTACTTTTACTTAATCCGACACCTGTAGAAGCAGGGAAAGGACCCGGAGTAAAGCTTGCCCCATACAATTTCAGTCTGGCATATAATCATATTACAAGTTGAGAATCCCTTATCCAAAAATATATGTGCCTAATTATTTAAAAAGTTTGTATAAATTCTCTTCAGGCTATGTGTACAATGTAGTACTATAATAATTTTTTGAGTTGATTTTTTTTCCAACAAAAAACTGTTTGTATCATTGAAAGCTCTGTTATTGTGTTTTCTTTAAAGACAAGATTTAACGAACAAACAGTTGATTGTTTTCTAAACTAATATAGTAATTGCGTGTTGGCACTTTGAAATAAATGAGTTGGTTTTGTGTTGCAGTTTGGGCACTTGGGCTCAAAAAGGTTCGCCATCACTGCCCTAGCAAGACTGCAAAAATCAAATAATAGTGTTGCTTGGCAAACCTCGTGGGGGGGGGAGAAGAAGCTGTTCCAATAGGTGCCACCACTGAGAAGGCCCAGATAGCCATCAAGGAGACCTCTCATGGTGAGGCACACAGAGCAAGGCCTCCTGCAAAGATTTCACCACTCTGAGGGCAGAATCCAATGGGGCACTGATGCCTCCGCCGATTCTCTTGCACCCTGCTGATTCTGTTGCAAGTTCCACTCACCTGTTCGAATTGAAAAATGAGCGTTTCTGCTCCTTTCAGGGCTTCCTCTGGGAAGTGCTAAGTCTCTATTGCACAGGCGGTGGGTCCCGCTCATGCAACAGAATTGGCGAGACCCACTGCTTGCGCGACAAAGTCAATGGAGCGCAAGAGAATTGGCGGAGATGTAAACACCTCATAGTATTCTGCCCTCAGAGTGGTAAAATCTTATGCAAGCTCTGCCAACCTGCCCCATTCCAGAAAAAAGCATTTTTGCTCTTTTCCAGTTGCCCCAGAAGTGATTAATCTTCATTCCGCAAGCAGTGGGTCCCACTTGCAGATGGGAATTGGTGGGGCAAGGTGGAAGTGTAAGCGCCCCATTGGGTTCCGCCCTGAAAGATTGTTGTTTATTTATTTGTTTGGCCCATTCTTTATTAAAGTTGTATACCACCCAAACCAAAACAATAAAATAACAACCAAAACAATAAATACAAGAATAAAAATATTAAAGAGCCAGCAGTAAAGTTAATGATCAGAGCTACAGATTAAAGATTAAATGTTTGCTGGAAGAGGAAAGTTAAGACCTGATGTCTAAATGTATACAGTGAAGATGCCAGATGGATCTCCCTGGGAAGGGCATTCCACACAGATGGGGGGGGGGCACTACAGAGACAGCTCTTCCCCTGTGTAGGGATTGGGCCCACTAGCTCTGCAAAGGAGCCTCCAAAGGATATGGGAATAGATTCTGATTCAGACAAAGAGGGGGATGGGGAATCTGAGAATGCAGCGCCAAGGATGGAGGGAATGGAGATAACAGAGGAGGGAGGAGAGAGTCAAGTTGTTCCTGAACCCATGGGAACCAATAGCCTTTCTGAAGAGGAGGAGCGGAAAATGAGTGTGACCAATCCAGATCCAAGGGTGAGGTGTCAGTTAAGGAGGGGAGACCAACAACAAGGAGTGAGACGTTCTAAGAGGTTGGCTTTGAGAAATAAGGAACTGCCGTGAGGGTTTGGCCTTTGGGATCTCGGTTACTAAGAAGGGGAGGGTGGTTAATGCTAATTAGTCTGAAATCAACTTTCAACTGGGTTGCATTGCATTAATGGACTAGTTCTATAGAAAGCTAGCTAACACAGCTTGTTTCTTTTGTTATTGATCCCTGTAAAATGCTTGATCTGTAACCTACGGACAGCTTCCTTGCTTATATTTTAACATAATAAAAGCCGGTAATCAAATGAACAGTTCCTGTGCTTAACTCCAAAGGGGGAGAGAGATAACCACAACAGCCTGGTACCCACCCATTACACCAGTATGGTTGGCAGCAGCACCCAGAGGAGAGCCTCTGAAAATGATCTCAGCAACTAGACAGGAACATATGGGAGAAGGTGCTCCTTCAGATAAACTGATCCTAATGTGTGGGGAGATACTTTCTGCAGGACCCAGCATAGTCAGGTCTTTATAGGTAAGGAGCTATCAGCAAACTGGTGTCCAATGAGTTTAATACAGCCTTATTATTAGCTCATTGCTAATTGAGCAACAAATAGTCAGTCCAAGCGCTTACTCAGGCATGAATGATGGTGGTCAAAACCTGGTCCTCCCTGAAGAGTGCCACCCAGTTCATCATGTGTAACTGAGGAAATGTGATCCTGTCAAGCCTTGTCACCTGTACTTCAAGCGGCATCACAAGGTCCAGGATCGCACTCATATTCCACTCCTGCTTCTTCAGGACAATTGTAACTCCTTCTAGAAGAACTGGTATTTCCACCTTACCCAAGTCACAGAGAGTGCTATCCATCAACAATTCCCTTCTGTGCAGATTCATTCAGTTGGATCAGGTCTTAGGGCCAAAACATCACTTTAAATGTGTAACTAGCAGCATTTCATTGTTAATCTAGAGTAGGTGTGGGGAGTTGATCCAGATCTTAAAAGTCCCCTACCCCCTACACTAGGGTCCCAATCCAGATTGGGGACTCTGTACCTACTCTAAGATAAAAATGAAGGGGGGGAAGATGCAGATGCTAGACATACATTTAGGTAATATCTGTTTTGGCCCTTTGTCATACTTAAAGTAAACCCATTGTCTGGATTCCTTTATCATCACTGAGCATAGAAGTCCTAGTTTCTATAACAGCTATGCTTAGTATTACACCATCCCATAGCCAAAAAGGGGGGGAAAATGTGTTCCTTGCAGGTTCCTCATACTTTTTCCCCCCTTTTAGAATAAATATTTTAAGGACTTCATCAACAGTAACGATAAATGACACAGTTTGCCTTTAACACACTGGAAAACCATGCCTGAGTTTTCTGGCCTGTACTGGGAATCTGGGATGGATTTGGCAGCTGTTGGACTCATGCCGTTATTTCCTTTCCATTTATTGACTGGCCCTTGTGAGTTCCAGGAAAGCCATTTGTGCAACATGTTCATCCTTTTTGGCACTCCAAAGCCATATCACAAGAAGGGTTTCAGCACATGTTTTTGGTACATACAGCAGTAGAGATGCCCTGTTCTTGAAAGGATGTCAACAGGATTCTGGTTGTGGCCTTTGGCAGAGTTGCTGTGATGTCATGAAATGTTCACAAACATTCTAACCACTGAGGGGGGAAGGCCACTGATAGAATGTTGATGAACAAAGCAGCTGTGCATGTAGAAAGAAAGTAAAAGGTGAGGATGGTCAGAGAAGCCTCACATAGGCTTAAGGCCAGGAGAAGTGTGCTTTTGGACCTAAGGCAGGGGTGGGGAATTTTTTTCAGTCCAACAGCCAAAACCAGTTTTGGAGATGCTCTTGGGGAGGGCACATTCCAGTGGTGGGCAGGGCCAAAGGCAAAAGGGGAAGGGCCAGAACACCCAAAATATCAGCATATTTTGGCTTAAAGTGCTTACTGCTAGTAACTAAGCCTTAGGAGAAGCATTTCAGCCTTTTAGAATGGGGAGGGGGAAAAGACACAAAAGCCGGGAAAACACCAAACAATCGGTGGTTGGGGGAAAGAGGAAGGGGCCGTGGCCTTCTGGGGACCCCAGGAGTGCCATATTAGAACCCCGGGCCTGAGATTCCCCAGCCCTGCCCTAAGGGGTGGGAGACAGAAGCAGGAGTACTGGGCATGTAGGAAGGAAGGTTAAGACCTGAGAAGCTGATGAGAAAGGCTGCATAGGATTGTTTCCACACTAGGGTGCTTTAGCACTACTGAGGCATGGCTTTTCCACAGTCAACTGGAAGTGGCATTAAAATGGCAGTTCCACACTGCACTTGATATGGCACCATTTTATCTAGCACTGCCTACCCCATTTTTATTTTGTAATTAAAAAATGAAAAGGGGGGGGAAAGCTGAAAGGAAATCAATAATTAACCCTCCCCCCAGGCAAGAAGAAGGAACCAGGCAATTATTAAAGTACAATGAGGAGGTTATTCAACAAAAAGTAATAAATGGAGCAGAAGCTGCTAACAGGAAGCTACTAATGAAAGGCACAATGGCTCTGAATAAATTATCAGAGGTGCTTAGCCAGCCACACTGGGCAGGCTGGCACAGCAAGTGAATTCTTTTTTAAAGCACTACAAAGCAGGTGTGAAAAAAGACAGAACAACACTGAAAACACTGAGACGCAATGGTTTGGCAATGATGTTGTTTGGATTTTCAAAAAAAACCATTAGAAAATAAAGAATAGCAAATCCAGACTAAACTGCTAACATGAAAGCAGCCTATGAGGTAATGACTAAGGGACAAAGGATCCAAGAGGAAGGAACAGAAAGTGACTTAGAAGTAGGGACTTGAGGGAGGGCTGGGTGAAGTTAATTGGCCTTGCTTAACTTTGACTGTATTGATCATACCATATGAATGCTTCTCTGTAAAGTATTAACAACTCCTTTTTGCCAGTCATCATCATTCCAGTTCATTAATTATTATTTTTTCATCAGATTGGTTGCAGTCACATAGTGTTTTCATCAATCTATCAGTGATTCCAGCTCTCAGAAGCAAAATATATCAAATCAACAACGAAGCAGAAGTTTCTTTATTGTTTAAAGTGTTCATAGCTCAGAAGTTGACATACTTTATGGGCTGGCTTATGGGATCAGACATGAATGCATTTTTTAGAAACAAGTAGAAGCACATTGTGGGAAAGAATGTCGTAAGTGCAGATGCAGAAAGACACTTCACCCTCACCTAAGAGTGCAGTTTGAGAGTCTGCACTCTCAAACTGCAGACATATGCAGTAAAACTATGCAGTACATAGTTTTACTGCATATGCAGTAAACTATGCCTTGAGCAGCCCAGAGTCTGGTTTAAGACCTGTGAAGCAGAAACTTTCACTTGGTCATGAAAGAAAAACAACAATTAAACCTACAGAGAAGAAGACAAGGATCACAGGACAGCTTCACATAGAACAGACAAAAATTTATCAAAATAATGAACCATCTGACTTTTTTGCACTACATCTTCTGCAACATTTTGCTTTTGTGTGGTTTATTATTTATTGCAAGGCCTCTTTAAAAAGCAGCTGAGATGAGAAATCTCTACATTCGCTTCACACTCTGCAAGCAAAAGTCAATGGTTACCAGGCATGATGTTGCTTTTCCTGTGTTTCTCAAATGAGCCGTTTAAAAGAAATATCTCTCTTCTCTTCTTCCCCCCGCCCCCACCAACAACCACCACCCCAGAAAAAAAGTGAAAGCTATACATTAGCCTCTCTTGAACTGTGCGGCTGGTGAGAAACCTCAAGAGATCCGTCTAAACATTCATTCCACAGAAATGGTGCATCTACTACAGCACTATTGTGGTTGCTATAAATTATTTTTGCTTGGAACAAGCTTTAATAAGGATAGTTCTCTTCCCAAGTTTATTGTGGTTAGTGTAAAGAAGAAAAGAATTCATCATTTAACGTTATTAAGTATGTTTTAATGAAGAAACATAAGGCCCAGAGAAAAAACGAAGAGCTGCTTCTTTCCCAACGTTTTGCAATACTACTTCAGTTTCCCAGTCTAGAACTACTTATTCTTCTGTATTTTGAGAATACTAAGGAAAAATTACTTCCATGGGTATTGTTCCAGGATTCCCTAGGTATAGCATTGGGGCATGGAAATGGAAGAAACTAAGTTACATCTACATGTCTCACATCCTACTGAGCCAATCTGTTCAGCTCACAAATACAGACACAGCTCAAACAAGACATCAACTGACTGGAGGCCGTCCATATGTATTGTCAGAGGCAAAGTCTGGGTGCTGTTCCAAACCTATTTGAAAATTAACCAACATCTTTTTGTACCTTTAAATCAAATACCCCAATTCTCATAGCTGTTTCTCACTGTGGGTCAGGAAAAGGCAGGACACAATATAAACTGAATCAATCTCCATGTAAAAGTCAATGGAATCTTTGCAAAAGTTAATGGAACCTGCTCACACAAAGTACTGGTGCTCTGTCTTGATAGTTTAGCTAATGTAGAACTACTTGAAATCACATTTGTGAATAATAATCACACCCTCCCATTTGGGGGAAGATGGCATTGGGGTCCACCACCCCAATCCCTATCTAACTATCTCTAACTGAGAAAGTCCGGGACAACCCATCTGCCACGATGTTGTCCTTGCCTTTGATGTGTTTAACTGAAAAATCAAAATTTTGCAGGGCTAAACTCTACCGCAACAGCTTCTGGTTGGACCCCTTCACCCTATCCAGCCAGCACAAGGGGGAATGGTCGGTCTGCAGCCGCTACAGGTAGGGGCGAAGCTTGGTCACTGCCCACACTATTGCTAGGCACTCTTTCTCGACAGTGGCCAAGTTCCGCTCCCGAGGCAAAAGTTTTTTACTCAAAAAGGCGACCGGGCACAGCCCTTGCTCTGGCCGCTCCTGCAGCAAGACGGCTCTCATCCCCGCTTCCGAGGCATCTGTCTACAGAACAAAAGGGGCTTCAAAGTCTGGGGCTTGCAGCACAGGGGCTGCCGTCAGGCAGGCTTTCAGTCCTTCGAACGCTGCCTGGCAAGCGGCTGACTATTGGACCTTAATGGGTTGCCGCTTTTTGCACAAGTCAGTCAGGGGGGCGGCTAGCTGGCTAAAATGGGGCACGAACTTACGATAATAGCCAGCCAGCCTTAAAAAAGCTTGGACTTGTTTTTTCGTCTGGGGTTGGGGCTAGGTGCGAACTGACTCTATCTTGGCTTCTAGGGGTTTGACACTTCCTCCCCCCACCTTGTGTCTCAGATACTCTACCTCCCCCCGCCCAACCTGGCATTTCTTCACCTTCACTGTCAGCCCTGCATCTTGAATCCTCTGAAATACCTGGCGGACATGTTGCAAATGCTGCTCTCAGGTGGAACTGAAAATGGCGATGTCATCTAAATACGCACAGGCGAACTCCCCCAGCCCATTTAACATCCCGTTTACCAGCTTCTGGAAGGTAGCCGGACCATTTCGGACCCCGAAAGGGAGGGTGGTGAATTGGAACAACCCCAGGTGGGTCACAAAAGCAGACTTCAGGGCAGCATCTGAATCGAGCGGGACCTGCCAATAATTCTTCGTCAGGTCCAGGGTAGTAATGTACTTGGCCCCCCCAAGCCTCTCCAACAGCACATCTATGTTGGGAATGGGGTAGGGGTCAGGGACGGTCACTTTGTTGATTTTCTGGTAGTTTACATAGAACCGGACACCCCCATCTTTCTTGGCTACTAACACAATCGGGGAGGACCAGGGGCTCGAGCTAGGAACAATCACCCCTAGGTCCAGCATGGCTTGGACCTCATCGGCGACGACTTGGGCATGGGGCCCCACGGCTCGGTAGGGTAGGGACTGTATGGGGGGGCTGTCCCCTGTATCAATGGTGTGTTGCAGATGTTGTTTGTCCCCTTTGGTCTCTGTGGAGACTGGCTGTCTTCCCCCCCTGGGTCTCCTTCCCCCCTCCTTGGTGAGTGTGTGCGTGTCAGAAAGGGGTTTTAGGTTAGCTTTCTCCACAATAATAATAATAATAATAATAATAATAATAATAATAATAATTAAAATTTTATTTCTTACCCGCCTCTCCACTCAGATCGAGGCGGGGAACAACTATAACACAAAATACATAAGTAGTTAAAAACATAGTAAATATTATTAAAATATTCTTTAAAACCTTTAAAAGTATCCTAAAAACTCTTAAAATTCCACTGGGTAGGCTTGTCGGGAGAGGTCAGTCTTTATGGCCTTTTTAAAGGCCAAAGGACTGTCTAGTTGACGACTCTCCTCCGACAGGCCATTTCCACAGTCTGGGAGCAGCAGAAGAGAAGGTCCTCTGGGTAGTACTCGCCAGCCTAGTCTTGGCCGACTGGAGTAAATTCCTCCCAAAGGACCTAAGTGTGCAGGGCGGATTGTACGGGAGAAGGCGATCCTGCAGGTAACCCAGACCCAAACCATGTAGGGCTTTAAAGGTGATAACCAACACTTTATACTTCGCCCAGAAACTGATTGGCAGCCAGTGGAGTGCTTTTAAAGCTGGTGTAATATGGGCACTTCTAGATGTACCGGTGACCAATCTGGGTGCCATATTTTGCACCAATTGAAGTTTCCGAACTAGGTACAAAGGTAACCCTATGTACAGCGCATTGCAGAAGTCAAGCCTCGAAGTTACCAGCGCGTACACTACTATCTTTAGGTCTTCCAACTCTAGGAAGGGGCACAGCTGGCGTATCAGCTGAAGCTGAAGAAGTGCCATAGCACAATGGGCAAGCACACGCTTAGCATGCAGTAGGTCCCTGGTTCAATCCCCGGCATCACCAGGTAGAGCTGGGGGGGGGGGATCCTGCCTGAAACCCTGGAGAGACACTGCCAGTCAGTGTCAACACACTACTGAGATAGATGAACCAACCCCCTGATTTGGTATAAGATAGCTTCCTATGTTCCTATAGATCAGTGTTCTCCAACCTTGGGTCCGCAGATGTTTTTGGCTTCCAACTCCCAGCATAGCTGGCTGGGGCATGCTGGGAGTTGGAGGCCAAAAACATCTGGGGACCCAAGGTTGGAGAACACTGCTATAGATCCTGTCAAAGATTTTTTTTTAGATTGTGGTGACCATAACTTGACACCATAACCTGTTGCTAACATGTGCCGTCACCTTATCAGGATTACGTTTCAGTTTACTGACTCTCATCCAGTCTATTACCTAGATCTAACAGTTGGTTGTATCAAATGTTAGTCTAACTTAAGCCCCATGCATTTCAATGGGTCTACTCTAACCCAATGATTCAGCTTTCTACCATTCCAGCTGATTTAGATGACATGGAGAAACAGAGTTGAGTGTCATCATCAGATGACACCTAACCCCATATTCGGATATTCCTGGATGACTTCTGAGAAGTGTACGAGACAGTGACCACAGCGAACTCTTGGCAGTAACATTTTCATACCTCCAGGAAATGAGGCAAATATTAGGTGGTCAAGCCTGTCGCTCACATGCCATTGCAATGAGGCACACACAGTGAAGCTTCAAAAAATACATTTGTCGTTTTAACGATAATCTGACTTTTGTTCATACACAGCTGTTGATACGTGGGTGGATTGACTTCTAAGATGAAATGGAAGGTGGTCCTGCAAGAGGTCCAATAGAGAAACAACCCGCAGGCTCAACGAAATTGGATTAACATCCTGAGTTAGTCACTCCTTCCTAGAAGTGAGATCTTGCTACACAAGCCTTGCTTGAGATTATGAGTGGGAGCCAACCGCACCCACCCCCAAAGCCTGGAGCATTCTAACACTTAGAAGCCTTCAGAGGACGCTCCCCCGATCTTCTAGCATCTGGTTTTGTTCTCCAAAGTGGCCAGAAATTCCGCAATCAGAAATAGAGTAATTCAAATAGCTTGGTATTTTGTTTTGTTTTTAACTTTATTTTTCATCTGCTTCTGTGATCTTTCTTTGTAGCATATGTCCTAGGCATGTGAGGGAGATCTTACCACCCACCCACCAAATATTGTTTCATAGATTTGAACAAGGGTTGGGGACAGACACATTATTCCCCTGAAGCACCAAAATGGAAACTGAAAACAGACACGAGCTGCTTGCAGTGATTTCATTCAGAATAATGGGTAGGAGGATGTCTTTCTCCGGAACAGTTTAGGAAGTCCTACAGGCAAACTTCACTTCATTGTAGCAATACGAGCATAGAATGAGAATCCTTCTGGCACTAGAATCTCTTCCTACATTGCTGGAGTAATATCTCTTCAGCAGAACATCAAACTGAGTGATGCTATGGTTGCAGGGCAGTAGAGATAGCCACATCTTATTAATTTATGTAGACTAAGCCACCCACTTGACAATTTTTGTGGTAATATAACCATTTTCATAAGGCTCTCAAGAGGTCTAGACTTGATGTAAGTTTTGGAATGTAGGTTTCCTTGTACAGCAGTCTGATTTCAAGCAGAAATATTAAACTGAAAAATAAAATATACATCTAGGTTGGGATGTAAGAGGAAGCATCCTTTCAGCACAGTGGCATGCAATTTTAAATTCAGATTTCAAATCTATTTGGGTAGATCAGCATAGAGACTGGTGAACATGTTAAAGCTGCCATTTGCAACGGCTCACCAAGTGGAGAAGGCAATTTTCTGCATGCGTCCTCAAATGGTCACCCCCAAAAGGAGTGGCAGCACCGGAATAAAATATGGCAGTGAAGGCACAGAAGAGGCAATTCTCCCACATCTGTGAAAGGAATCCAAATATAGGAAATTGGCTTTGGAGGCCATGCATCCTCCATGCCGCCGCCACCCCCACCCCCCCATAAGAGATACACTGCAGTCTCTGGAATTGAGCTAGGTACTACCTGGGTAGAGCAGAGAGGTAGCTATGGTGGAGGCTGCCCAGTTGAGCCTAGGAAGACCTACCAATGTTCAATATTAATTTGGAACATGAAGGGCACTGTACCTTTGTAAAAAAAAATATGGGATAATGTTAAACTTAATCTACTGGGTGTATAGTATATTAAGTAAGATGCTGAGTGAAGCAACAGATTGAGATAATAAAAAATCAGATTGGATCAGGATCAAAAGTTGTCTCACATTCAGAAAGAGTTAGACTCAATGTCAAAGCTTGGACCCACCTGCAATGATGTCGCACCTGTTCCATTCACAAAGTGTGTGCTTTTCTTGCAATCTGTAGAGACGGGCTATAAAAGGTCCAGTGGTTTGTGAGATATACTCAGCTTGACATGAAAGTGGAAAAAGAAGGTGAGCAGGAAGTGAAAACACAACATTGCAGAAGTTTGCTAAGAAAAAAAACACACGTGTTATTCCAACCAGCTTTTCTCAAATGATTCCCACTATGTCCTCCAAATATGATCACATCCAGAAAACGAAACGAAAACGAAGCATTGCTTTCTGCGGCCTTTGGTCTCTAATAAATTATATCTGCTTACCTAGCAGGGTGAAGATAAACTATTGAGTTTACTATGCAGCAATCCTTTCTTTGTAATTTCATTGAAGACTTCCTTATCAAAGTATCTTTCAGGTATCTGATGGGAACTGAGCTAGCGGTGACTGACCAAGAAAGAGATCTTGGGGTTGTGGTGGACAGCTCAATAAAAAAAAGTAAACCCAGTGTGCGGTGGCAATGAAAAAGGCAAATTCCATGTTGGGCATAATTATGAAAGGAATTGAAAATAAAACTGCTAAGATCATACTCCCCTTATAGAAGTTGAAGTGTAACTTAGAATACTGTGTACAGTTCTGGTCACCACACCTAGAAAAGGATATTGTAGAGTTGGAAAAAGTGCAGAAAATGGCAACTAAAATGATCAAGGGGCTTGCAGCAACTCCCCTACGAGGAAAGGTTACAACATCTGGAATTGTTTAGTTTAGAAAAAGTCAAGTAAGGGGAGACATGATAGAGGTGTACAAAATTATGCATGGTGTGGAAAAAGTGGATAGGGAGACATTTTTCTCCCTCTCTCATAATACTAGAATACTAGAGTGCTAGAATACTAGAGCGCTAGAATACTAAAGCACATAATACTAAAGCGCTAGGGGCAGGCCACGCCGATTAAGGGGGACAAGGGATCGATGCTTAATACCTATCCCTTGTTCTGGGCCTGCCCAGAGCCAAGGGATAACTGGGGGGGGGGGGTGGCTCCTCCCCCCACCTTGTGTTTGCTGTTGTGCAATGCCAGGTCCGTTACCCAAAAAACATCTTTCATCCATGACTTGATCCTGGATGAGGGTGCGGACCTGGCATGTATTACGGAAACCTGGCTGGACGAGGCCGCTGCTCCAACTCTGGTTTCTCGTATGCCCAGCTGCCCAGCAACCAAGAGTTGGGGGATGGGGAGGGGGAGTGGCTGTTATCTACCAGGAGTCCTTGGTCCTTACCAGACTCCCTCTCTGGGAGACCAAGTTTATTGAGTGCATGTACTGGAGGTTGGGTCCAAAGGGCAGTCTGGGGATTCTGCTCGTGTACCGTCCACCCCGCTGCACGACAGACTCCCTGGCTGAGGTGCTGGAGGTGGTCTCTGATGTGTGTGTGTTGTCCCCCTGGCTATTGGTGCTGGGGGACTTCAATGTGCATTCGGGGGCTGCCCTCACGGGGGCACCTCGAGACTTCATGGAGACCATGGCTTCCTGGGAGCTGCACCCTGTATTAACTGGACCTACCCATGTAGCCTGTCAGGCACTGGACTTGGTTTTTGTTTCTGGAGAGGGGGGAAATGATCTGGAAATCGGGGGTATATCCACCACCCCCTTGTCATGGTCAGATCACTATCTGGTGGGGTTGGATTTCTTGATGCCACAACCCCTCTGCAGGGGTGAGGGACCTATTAGGATGGTCCGCCCCAGACATCTTATGGATCCGGATGGATTCCTGAACGCGCTTGGGGAATTGGAGCACACAAATGGTAGCTCGGTCGAGACCCTGGTGGATGACTGGAATGCTGCAATAACCAGGGCATTAGACCGAGTTGCCCCGAAGCACCCTCTTCTCCTAAACAGAGCTCGCATGGCACCATGGTTCACTCCTTCGCTGTGAGCTCTGAAACAAGAGGTGAGAAGGCTAGAGCACCGATGGCGTAATAATCCTGCTCCGAAGATGATCGAACACGGGTTAGAGCTGCATCTTCAGCCTACCGGGTGGCGGTGGAGGCAGCAAAAAAGAATGTCTATGCTGCCTCCATTGCATCTGCGGAGTGCTGCCCCTGGAGGCTGTTCCAAGTGGTCCAGAGTCTGGTCGGTCCAGTCACTCTGGACGCAATGGAACAGTCTAAAGCCTCCTGTGAGGCTTTAGCGAAGCACTTCGCACCTGGGTATGAAGGACCAGCACAACTATTTTACTTACCACAAAGTACTTTCCCCTCTCATCTTATAACTGAGATGCATGTGCATCCTGACTAAATAATCGTTTATTTAGTCAGGATGCACATGCATCTCAGTTATAAGATGCATCTCAGTTATAAGATGCATGTGCATCCTGCATTCTAAAAGGTTGAAATGCCTCTCGTAAAGCTTAGTTACTGGCAATTATTCCCACTAAATAATTGTGGGAATGGAGGTAAGGGAGAGTTAAGAACATGTGTTGGTGCACAGAAGGTGAACCTTAGGTTCTGGAGCAGCACTGTGGAAGAGGTGGCCTTCGGAAGGCTATGAAGAAGTGTATTGATAAATAGAAAGATTGGGGGCTGTTCCTTCCGGGCATAGAGAAAAAATATACCTGAACGCTCAGAGATGGAACAAGAGATGGAGAAAACAGGGACCAGTAGTCCCTGGAGAGTAGAGAGACTGAAGGTGAAAGAAGGGGAAATGGGAAAAGATTTATAGGCCCTCCAAACATCACCTTTGGAGCCTGGTTGCCACTTGCCCATGATCCACTCTGACATTCCCTCAGTTACATCTGACGTTGTGCATGACACAGGCATCCATGTGATCGACATGACCCACATGATAAAACCAATGTGGTGTGAGAGCAGCCCAGCAAGGCACAGCAACCACATTGTAAAGGTAACATTTGAACTACAACCAGGATCACACAAACAGGACGAAACCCTTACATATAAGGACTAGACCAGGGATGGGGAACCTCAGACCCAGGGACCAAATCTGGCCTGCCTGATATCCCAAATCAGGCAACCCTTTGGAGTTTCCCAGATGGACAAGCCCCCTTCCCCAGGCCCCACCCCCTTTCCCCAAACCATGAATCATTCGGTGGCTTCCTGGCTTTTGTGCAGCCCTCCCCCCACCCCTACATTCTAAAAGGTTGAAAGACCTCTCCTAAGGCTTTGTTACAAGCAATAAGAGCTTTAAGCTACAATATGCTGCAGGAGGTATATTATTGGCCTCACCCCTTTTGCCTTCAGCCCTGCTCACCACTGGAATGCGGCCCACAAGAGCTTCTCCAAAATTGAATCCAGCCCTCGAGCTGAAAGTAGTTCAACACCCCTGCTATAATAATTACGTGGTCCTTCAATTGCATAATTTTCCTTTTCCTAGGCAAGTTATGAAGGATGTGGTAGGGAGCTTCTGCAGAGATTTAAGAACAAGGGTAATGTGACCATATGGATGTGAAACTTAAGACTGTTTTAGAATTTATTTATTTATTTGTTACATTTCTATCCCACCTTTCTTCCATCATGGAACTCAAGGTGGCTACACATGGTTCCCAGGTGGTCTCCCCTCTGAGCACTGACCAGACCCAGACTTGCTTAGTTTCAGTAAGGTGGCTGCCCCATGTGCCTTCAGACCATGTCCAGGGAATTTAAGTTCTGAACTGACTGAAGCAGGGAGATACTCTAAGCAAGCAAGAAGTGATCAGGGCAGGACCAAGGATTTTAGCCATGGGCATAATGTACAAATAGTCAATCATGAAGATGCTGCAAAGAACTTGGCTAACTCTTGTATGTTGGAGGGGTAGGAAACAGAAGATTGAAATCTGCCTGAACATTGTGAGCCTGGGAGATCTCCAACAATGGCAGATTTGTATGGAACAAAGGGTACAATTGAAATATTTGGATACGATTGCGTTCTTTTTTCAATGTGTTCAATTTGAGATGTTGACAAGACAGCTAGGAGAAAGCTGAGAGACATAGATACCTGGATAGACTCAAGGTTAAGTGGTCAAAGGTGCAAATTTATATCTGCACCACATGATTCTGAAAACCTCAAAACATTTCACACACTTAAAGAAAAGTCTATATTCCCTCCACAGTATTAAAAAAATAACAAAACCTTCCCCGTGTACTTGATTTTACATGCTTGACGGACCCTAATGGTGTGTGAGATAACTACACATGGTCACTTATTAACTTTAATAAGTTATTTATTACTTACTGACTCTAGCTTCAGCCAGTAGCTAGAACAGAACTTTTCTGTGGACTGTTGCCATGGTGGCTTTTTTCTCTCTTTCTCTCACTCTCACTCTATTTTAATTAGGGTCCTATTTCCTCTCTTGAAAGGTGTGGTTCTTTGATAACTAGCAGAACCTGCCTTAGATTTGTATCATTGACATAGACTTCCCAAGTGGCCCCCACAAATAGGCACTAGAGTGTAATTAAACTGACAAAATTGCAGTGAGTGGAAAGTTGCTTATCTTGTACTTGTCAGCATGCATATATTCAACTTTCCTTTTTCTGCCAGGAGACCCTAAAGCTCCACAAAATTGGAACCTCCTGCTTTAGCTGATAGTTTGGCAAATAGTCCCTTGCTATAGCTGAACAATGTTGTTGTTTTTTCCCTGGCTACAACTCTTTTCAAAGTGGTCTCCAACAGGATGGTCTGGATTATAAACATTTTAGGAAAATTCAGCTCTTTTACATTAATTAATGAGTGCCACTTCTCCATCAGGGTTGCCAGAATAAAAATTTCAACAATTGATAGCGAATGGGGGAGAGGGGGGAACCAGAGCTGTTGTGTGAAGAAAATACTGTCCATTATATTTCATTTAAGTGTGATATTCTGAAATAAGGATTATGTCCTCTGAGCTTTGGCACTCTGGAATAAGGAAAAGAGATATTCTTTATACCTGGGATCACGTGTGATTTTTTTAAGCTCAAACGAAGACCACCATTGCTAGCACTGATGTCAGGTTAATGTCAGCTTTGTTTCTTGAGCATTTTTTAAAAGAATCGAAGGACTGCCCAATAAGAGAAGCCCTGTGTTTAAGCTTGCTGTGTTGCTCCCACTCCCAGCCTCAGAAAATCCATAGTGTATGCATCATTTTACAAGACTCTTGCACCTATGTAGAAAGTTGTTTTTTTAATGGATTTTTAAAAAGAAAGATGAAAGCACTGAGCATCTTATTATTATTTATTTATTATTTACATTTATTAATCGCCCATCTGGCCGGCAACCGGCCACCCATCTTGTTATGGTCTGGGTCCAGGTCAGTGCTCAGAGGGGAGACCACCTGGGAACCATGTGTAGCCACCTTGAGTTCCATGATGGAAGAAAGGTGGGATAGAAATGTAACAAATAAATAAATAAATTCTAAAACAGTCTTAAGTTTCACAGGGATTGCAAGCACAGGGATTGCCCTACTCTATATGGCAACTGTTTAAACAGGTACATTGTATAGCACTACCATTTCTTCTCATATAGTAGTGTTTGCAAAACTACACCAGCACAGCAGATGCAGCCAAAGTAACTTGACAGGGTTATGTAAGGAAATTCACATGAAAGAAATGAACAATTCAATCCAGATCTCTTTTATTACTGCATAATCCAGTTATGATAATGAGGGAGGTCAATGTTTACAAGGTACATTCAGCTCTGTTAAAGACTTCAGTCAAGTCCCTATCCAAAGTCATTTGTAAATCTTTTTAAAAAAATAGTTATGCAAGGGGATTGTCCAAGTTCTTAAAATTATGTCCAATGTAAGATCATCCAATATTATAACAGGTTGCACAATTTGTGATCCACTGAACTCAGCCTACCAGCCATCTATAGAGGCCTCCCAGGTGGGTCTGGCATCAAAGGTAGGCAAACTGGGGCATCTGCTAAGAGCCCACACCCCAACAAGGGCCCACTGACAAGAACTCCCTAGAGTTGATCCTCCTCTTCACCATTACAATCTGCTTGTTCATTTGCCACTCACTCTGGCCCAGACAACAGTGGTGGTGAGAAGGAAGAGTAGTAGATACCACTGCCTTCTTGCTCACTGGCTCCTTGCCTGTCAAACAAGCAAGTGGTAGCAATGATGGGAAAGAGGATGAGGAGCAATAGCAGCAGGTGACAATGGCGGTGAGAAGGTAGACCCATTGAAGGAGGATGTCTGTTGACAATGTCTTGCCCAAGGGCCCTCAGAAAAAAACTGAATAAATTCATGCTTTGGCTTGCTGCCTGGGACTGTTATAATAAGGGGCTGTAAAGCACCTGTCAGGTCACAATACATGGCTAGTGCACTGTGCTCATCTTTGTGCAGGACTATTTTAAAGGCTATACCACTCCAGGAGACTCATGTTACAAGTAGTCAATGAAGATAGTTGCTGGTTGCTCCCAGACGGATGTCTCCTAGCACTGCCAATCAAAACACCTTGTGCAGCTATTCTATCTTTCCCTCCTTGGCAGATTTTCTGTGGTAAGAAAAAAGACAGAAGAGGAAGAATCATTGTAAGAAACAGGAATCATTAATGACTCCCCTGTCTTTGCCTGCATCCTGATTGAGGACTTGGTTGGTTCCTCAGGACAGCACAACATCCACAAAACAGCAAGGACTCTATAGGCAAGCTATATTTCCTTGCCAACTGTCGCCAATGCTGTGCCCATCCTACAAACCTCCATTGTTCAAGCCAGCACTGTGTGGCAAGACAGGCATCATCCATTGTGTTCAACCTCAGTCAGTATCTGAAATAAAGGAGGTCAATCCTACTGGCAGTCATGAATGGGAGCCCTAATTCTGCCCTAAGAAGACCGAGAATATTTCTCATTGCACTGACTCCATTCTGCCGAACTTTGACACTGTTCCCCCCCTCCCCTTTTCTCTTAGCCCTGGAAATAGACTGGGCAATAAATCTCAATGAGTTCAGATTTTACTCTATGTGGATCTCCATCGTCATCCCCACGGGGACTGTCCATAAAGTATGTCACTCTTTTAAAGCCTTTTTTTTTACCCCTTTCCTTTTGCCTTGCCATAATTCATCGCCATAATAAAAATATTCCCACCCTCAACCCAAAATATATCATGCATGTCATGATCTAGGCCCAAGCATTAGTGCTGGTAATATATAGCCTCAATTATTTCATGTAAGGAATGTCTTATTTGTAAAATGTACAACATGAGCAGCACTCACTGGGAATGAGGCAAGAAGTATTTTTAACACTTTCCAAAACCATTCAACCATTGTTTTGCTAGTTCTGTTGCATCTTACATCATCCTTTTCTAACAGTGAACTTCCCATCTTATTGCTCATTTAAAAAAAAAACAACACCCACCCCAACACTTGGAACTAACATGTAAAGAGTACAACAAAACTTACATCCTGACCTCCACCCTAAAAGACAGGGGTGGGCAATCTCTTTCAGCCCGAGGGCAAAATTCAGTTTTGGAGAAGCTCTCAGGGGCCATATTGCAGTGGTGGGCATGGCCGAAGGCAAAGTGGGTGTGACCAAAATTACAAAAAATATTGTAGTTTAAAGCTCTTACTGCCTTAACTAGGGGCTTTTCTACACGAGGCATTTATTGTGCACTCGTGATTCCTCACTCATGGTCATTTGCGGGTGCTTTACCCAACACTGTCATCCTCCAGGGCCTCTCACATGCTTTCAAACCATTTCTGCAGCTTTTCTTTTTTTTTTTTAGATGGAGGAAAGTCTGGTATCATGAATGAAAGGCTGGCGTATTTTCGCGATTCTGCTATACTGCAGCACCACCTTGTAGTTGTGTAATGGAACCAGGGCCGGCGCTACCGCTAGGCAGACCCTGGCGGCTGCCTAGGGCGCGTGGCGGAAGAGGGCGCAAACTCTGCGCCCCTTCCTCGCCTCCGGCGCGCTCCTGCCCTGCCTGCCGCCTCCGCCGCGCCTCCCCGCCCGCTTGCCGGCCGCTGCCGCTGCCGCTGCCGCCGCCGCCGCAAACCCCCCCCCGCGCGCGCGCGCGCGCGCCCACCAACCACCTACCTACCTTCCCGTCGTAAAGCGCGGGGTCCCATCGCGTCGGAGGAGGAGGCGGCGGCAGCAGCAGCCAGCAGCGGGGGCGGTGGGAAGGTAGGTGGTTGGCGGACGGGCGCGCGGTCGCGCGGTCGCGCACGCGCGCGGGGGGTGTTGCAGAGCAGGGCTGCTTTGCTCCGGAGGCCCCCCCACGGCACGAGGGGGGGCGCCTAATATAATTTGGCCTAGGGTGCCAAACAGCCCTGCACCATTCCTGAATGGAACACATAGAAAGGCAGAGAAAAAGAAATCCCTGGGGAAAAAACGCACACGTAAAGGAGCCGATTCTTAATCCCGCAAAGAATCCAGAAGCAGAAGCCTCGGTAAAGTGGCAGATTAAAAGCCTCACGTAGGGAAGCCCCAAGCCTTAGGAGTGAAGCACTTCAAGCATTTAGAATGGGGGGGGATGCACAAAAGCCTGGAGACCACCAAATAATCTGTGATTAATGGAAAGGGGAGCCAAGGTAAGGGGGCCTGATCATCTGGGGAACCCTGAGGACCAGATTGGGATTGGGACCCCAAGAGGGCTGAATTGGGACCCTGGGCCTGAGGTTCCCCAGGCCTGCTATAAGAGCTAAACAACAGAGAATCAAGCCAGAGAGGCAGCCTCTGCAGTAGGTAGTCATGTGTTCTTTTTTATACTCCCCTATTTAAAAGGTTGTCAGAGGACTATCCCCTGTTTGAAAACATCCTCTGTTTGAAGGGCTGTCCTGCCCAATTCCGGTTTAAAGATAAACAACCATAAGATCTATTGCCCATCAAGACTGAGCACCTGGACAGCAGACTGAGCAGGCCGGCTCACAGGCGACCTGGTCACAGTCTTCCCCACTATGGTGAGATGTGCTAAATTTCTATTTGAACAATAAGAATTATTTCCAAATTTGCATCTATACATATAAATGAGCACATGCAAATTATATGCCAATCGATGTCCTCTTTCATCGTCTTTTTTGGTGGTGCGCATGTCCTCCCTTTTTTAGCGATTCATAAGCAGCCGCCCTACTGCACAGCCCTCTGCTAGTCTGCATTTTATAGATCTCAGTGGGTACTTGCATTTATCAGGGGAAAAAAACATTTATCAGAAAAATACCTCCCCATGATATCTTTCCGTGATCATCTTTTGGTATCACGTGCACCATCAACGTTATTTTATCGTGAAACCCAATGAAGGGCTCATGAAGGAGTTAACAAGTACCTCAGGCAGAATTTGGAAAACAGGCTTCATAATCAAGCTGATGAAACCTTTTGATATCTTATCCTACGCTTCATTAGACAAATCTGTACAAATTGTTACCTCACTGAGACTGAGAGCCCAAAAAAGTTAAAGGGGGCCTTTTATCAATTTTCCAGCATTCTCTCTCTCTCTCTCTCTCTCTCTCTTTCTCTCTGGGCTGATTCATAGGGCTAAATTCCTCCATGTAATTAGGAATGTGGCTAAACAACTACGTATTGGGGGGGAAGCGGGAGGTTAGTGTGTGAACTGATTTCTAAACACACTCACCTGGCACCCACGTCCGTGATCATAACTACTGCAAAAGGTGTAGCCAAGATCATGAAGATTTTTATTTATTATTTCTTTATTACATTTACCGGTATATACTGCCCAATAGCTGAAGCTTTCTGGGAGGTTCACAAAACAAGACTTAAAACCATAGAATACAATAGCACAATAAAACATAATTTAAAAAAAAAAAACATTAAAAAGTTTAAAACAGAATAAAATTAGGTTAAAAACCAAAGTAAAAGGCTCTGCAAGGATCTTAAAATACACTAAGGGCACAATCCTATGCATGTTTAGCCAGAAGAAAGTCCTGCAACTCCCAGCATTCCCCAGCCAGCATAGCTTGCCAGAAGAGCTCACCATCACCTCCAGCAGGTGCTCTGGAGAGCCCCACCGGCTGCTCCCCCACTGTGGCATTTGCCCCAGCAAGGGACTGGCTGGCAGGGCTTTCTAGGGCAGCCACCTGCTCTGCTTGCCTTGCAGAGCAGGTGGCTCTGCTTCCTTCCCCTTCCCTTTCGCTTTGCTGCTGTGGGGCTCACCCTTTCCAGATTCTTCCATAATTTAATTGGAAGGATTTATTCATATATATTTTTTAAAGTTTGGACTCCTAAATAAAAAAATACAGTAATACCTTGGATTGCAAGTAACTTGGTTTGAGAACGTTTTGCAAGACAAGCAAAATTTTAAATATTTATTTATTTATTTATTTACTTGATATACAAGCGACATCTTGCAATACAAGTACTGTACTACGGCTTAAATTAAAAATCTCTGTACAAATTTGGGGGGGGGGATTTCGTTTTGATATAAGAGTGTTTTGGATTACAAGCATGTTTCCGGAACAAATTATGCTCTCAATCCAAGGCATGGCTGTAATGAAATGACTTGTGAACTAACAGGATTTTTAGTTGATTCAACATATCAGTTTGATCTGTGGGGGGTATGTTATAGCATAGAAAATCCAATTTTGACTAGTTAATTTTCAATCCTGATACTTTCCTGAAATGCTCTAATTCCTCTTTAATCAATATTAGGCTTGTTTTGGGGTTCTCTAACATGACTATCATATCATCAGCATATAAATTTATTAAATGGGTTTGATTCTTAATTGAAACTCCCTTGGTATTGTCATTGTTTCTTAATTTGTCCACTAGAAATTTGATTACTATATCAGATAATAATGGGGATAAGAGACATCCCTGTTTAGTACCTGATTGGATACCAAAGGGAGATGTTTCCATATTATTAAACCGAATTGTTGCTGATGTTTGAGCATAAATTTTTTGTAAGATGTGTGAGAATTTTGGGGGAATTTTGTATTTTGTGAAGCATTCAATAAAAATTCATGGTTTATACTATCAAAAACCTTATAGAGATCAGAGCTAAGATTGCTAATGGTTTTTTCAAATTTTTTGCATAAGTGATTAAACTATATTATCTTCTGACAGGGTCCGCTAGATACCTTTTTGGAAAAAATCCAAACTGGTCTGGGTGAATTATCTTCCCTATCATCGTCTTTAATCTGTTTGCTCATACAGTAACAAAAATTTTATAATCCACATTTAATAGTGAACTGGGACAATATGTGTCAGCAAATTCTGGGGCTTTACCCGGTTTTAATATGAGAGTTATCCTTGATTGTTTCCACATATCTGGTAATTGTGTTCCTTGTAATATCATATTAAAACTTCCAAAAGTTGTGATATCAGTATTTCAGCATATTATAAAATTCAGCTGTAAGTCCATCAGGGCCTGGTGCTTTATTAGACTTCAGATTTGTTATCACATTTTTAATTTCTTCGAATGATATACACTGTTCTAAATACATCAACGGTTCCCTTGTTAAAACATTAATCTTGTTTTCTTGTTGATATGCTTTTATAAATTCACTATCTATATTTCTTCCTTTATATAAATTTTCATAATATTTAGTTAGTATTTTCCCTGTTTCATTTGCACTATAGGTTTTTATCCCTTCTTCAGTTGTTAAAGCCACAATTCTATTACTATTTTTCCTTTTTTTTAACCCCATTTGCTAACATTTCTGTTCCTTTCCCCTCAAATTCATAATATCTTTGTTTAACATAAAACAGATCCACCATTGTTTTATCAATATCCAGCAAATTTAATTCTGTTCTTTTCCTTACCATTTTTTGTCTAGTTATTTGTGATCCAGTACGTCTATATTGCGCTGTTAATAGGACTTCTACCATTTTTCAAATTCTGATTTCTATTTTTTAGTATTATTCCGAATAATAGCCATTTCTTTGATGTACAGCCCTCTTATTACTACTTTCATACAGTCCCACCTCACCGGTTCTGAAATGTCATTAATATGGTTTTCTCTAAAATAGTTTATTATCCCCTCTTATATTCTACTTTTACATTCCTGTCATGCTAATGAAGTGGTGCATAACCACCATATCGGTGTTGTTGTTTTTCCTTGGCACACATTGCCATCTCCTGGAGTACTGGGGTATGATCAGATATATTTATTTGGCCCACATCTATTTTAACTATAGATGATAATAGACCCTTTGTTACCATTATCGTATCAAGCCTCAAGAATGAACCATGGGGTCATGATTAAAATGAAGGTGTATAAATCTTTAGGATGCAGTTCTGCCCATGTTTCATGAAGTTCATATTTTTGTAAATATTTTCATACATTTTGCTACTTGCTTATAGTTGAGATTCCTCTTTTGTTTGTTTAATACTACTTCCTACTATGTCTACTATTGCCCCTTGTAAATTCCAACTGATGTCCCCGCCTATCAATAATTCTGTGTCTGTGAACTTACATAATTTTTTTAGGGTTCTGTCTAGGAAGGATAGTTGGTTTGTGTTTGGACTATATCGATGCTAATGTAATTTCTGTAAGACCATTCAAGTTTCCTTCCACAAAAATCAATCTTCCTTCCTTATCTTTCATTATTTTTGGCTGGGCTCACACGATGCAACAAGCTGTCATTGTAAGTTACCATGATTGGTGGTAACTTACAACGATGATGGTTCTGACGGATGACCATTGTTTCTGGTCATTATCGTGCTTTCGTTCCCACCCAGTCCTCCCTCCACCTCCAGGCAGATGCATCCCAGGGGCCATCGCTCCCTCTCTATGGAGGCAGCCTGTTTGTGATTGGTCTGCTGAGTGCTCCCCTCTCCCTCCTCCTGCAGGAATCTTTAATCCTTCCTATACCTCCCTGTAGCCGATCGATATCCCTTTTGTTGTCTGTTCCCATTGGGGGGGGGGATGATTTCTGTGTATGTTGCCCCGTGCTTCTTCACCTGTCACTTTTCCTGCTTTTGCCTGGCTGCTTCCATCACTGCAGAGAAGCATCCCCCCCCCATCCACCTACCCACTCGCACCCCGTTCCTGGCGCCTCTAGCATGAACTGAGGCTTGACTTCCTCCTAACCCAGCCACCACTCCCGACCTCGTCACCCATCCCAAACACCTTTTACGCTCCCCCTTCTCCCTCCCGCCCTTGTTCCCACCTGGTCTACCGTACAGGTGATGATTATTAACGCATTATGCACCCTCCCCCACACTGCCTGGCACCTCTCGTCCAAGCAGCGGCTTTTGATCCTTGCCCCCCTCCCTCTCTGCGTCCACCTGGCACCAAAGCCGCTCTTGCTCTCCCCTCTCCCTCCCATCTTGGCTAGGAGACAGGTGAAGGTTATTTACACCTTCCCCCCCCCCCTCCATGCCTAGCTCTGCTTAGCAATGCACCTCTTTTACTTCTTCCCACCCCTCGCATCCATGCATGGCAGAGAAACTGCTATCTCTAGCAGTTCTCCCATCTCTTCTGCCTCCCACCTGTGTTGCAAGTCTGAACTAGATCTTTTCCACACCTTCCCTCTACCCCAAAGCTTTCCTTGCTCCTGCAGCCAGAAATTAGCCTTGACTTCCTTTTTCCAGCCCTCTGCTTACTACCCAACTACCCCCTCCCCTCCCACCACATACTTGTAAAGTTCTCCGATTGTAATCTACTCTTCTTCTATTAAAAGCATACAGTACTTTATTGTGAAAGAAAAATAGTTCTGGGTATTCTGATTGTAAAAGTAAAAAGCATCCTACAGTTAAAAGTGAAGTCCGTTCTTGAAGAGCTGACCAGTCCAGGTCCAGTTTAAAGATGAACTATCCAGCAGCAGGGGCCTCAATATTGCCCCTTAACCGTTAGCGCCTGAACAGGAGGCTGAGTGCACTGGTCACCTGTCTTCTCCACTATGATGCCACGTCATGTATTTCTATTTAACGTACAGTGATTATTTCTAAATGTGCGCCTCTGCATAAAAATGAGCACATGCAAATTTCATGCAAGCCTGTGTCCTCTTCTTTGGCAATGCCTAAGTGGCCATCCTAGTCAGATGGATAGAAATGAAAACCAGCAGACACTAAAGGGCTCTGAACTATTTAGGCTGGCGTGGTAATAAAATTCTTGCTCATCTAATGCATATTTCTAAAGCTTTGCTTCTGGACTCCTCTGATGGGTTCAGATTTATTATTTATCCATTTCCTCAGCAATCCCCTTTGAAGTGATCCTGGGGTTAATTTTGTTATTCATAACATCTAGGCTTTCTGTAGTGAGTATAAAGTTGCTCGTCTTTCCTTTTGATCCTTCCTTACCTACTTGAGGGCATATCTGTTTTGTTATATCCCCTGATCCAAGCACAAATTTATTTTATTTATTATGCAGGGGTGGCGGTGGGGGAATAAACATGTGATGAGAAGTCACTCACAAAGCTGATGAGCAGTCAGTGCAGCAATACTCTAAATTAATTGTTTTAATATCTAATTGAAGGAGGAAAAAAATACACATAACGCCATTTACTTGACACGCAAAACATCAGGCTTCCAAATAATCATAATCTTAAACTGCAGCATTTCCAAATATCTCAGCCAAACTTGAAAGGGAAGCAGGTAAGTTCACTTTATAGATAAATGTAGCTGATGGGCAGCCCAATCCAATGAGGCTGCCCGGAGCCCTCTGAACTCAGAGGATTATGGGCATCTTATGCAAGGCAGAAGGAGCACAGAGATGAAGGTTGCCTCTGTGCTTCTCCCACCCTGCAAAACGTTTAGACGAAAAATTTCGGCTGTCTAAGTGTTCTGCCCCAGATTGCGAGGAGAAGAGGCCGAGGCGCTGCCAGGATACTGCATATGCTGGCGCAGCCTGTCTCCTCCTCTCCCTGCCCTGCCCCGCCCCCTCCCTGCCCAGAAAGCTCCATTTCCATCCAAGGTCACTCTTGCAACTTCGGAGCTACAGCCGGTGCAGTTCTTTCCGTGCCAGCTGCGAGGGTGGAGGGAGGGCACTCCGAGTTTGGAGTCCCAGCTCCAAGTTTGGAGCACGTTTCCAAGGTCGGAGCTAGGACTTTGAATCATCCTATGGCCATCTAGACTCTAGCAGCCATAGGATTGCACCCTGAGTAGCTTAGGGTGCAATCCTATGCATGTTTAGACGGGGGGGAGCCCTATAACTCCAAGCATTCCCCACTAGCAGTGTAACCACAAATATTTGTGTGTCTCGGCGGGCTGAAGTGGGGCCGAAATCGGCCCCGCTCCACCTCCCCAAAACTCGTGCGCCTTACCTTCCCACCTCTCCATGCCGCGCCGGCAGCATGGGGTCCCGTGCCCGTCGCGTCATTTCCTACTGCCAGGAAGTGATGCGACGGGACCCTGCAACAGGTTTTGGCATAAAAACCAGGGCAACATAGCTTGAAACGGCCACGATTTGCTATTCACGACTGTTTCAAGCCATGTTGCCCTGGTTTTCATGCCAAAAACACGGCACAGGGTCCCATCGCATCACTTCCGGGAAGCCGGAAATGACGTGATGGGACCCATGCTGTTAGCACGGCAGCTCGAGCGGCAGCTAGATTCAGGCCTTCGGGGGGGCTGCTTGCCGAGAAAAGGCAAGGCAAGTTGAGCACCCCCCCAAGGTAGGAGGTACACCCCTATCCCCACCCACCCATGGGTCATGCTGGGAGTTGTAGGACTTTATTCTGTCTAAACAGGCATAGGATTGTGCCTTTAGTGGTTTTATTTTCTCTACTGCTCTCAGTGTTGGTTTTGTTAAGCATCTTGTGGGCTTAGGCCCTAAAGGCAGGATATAAATATTTTAAATAAGTAAGTAAATGTTGCTGTTGTTTACTCATTCTTGTATGGAATCTCTCCAACCCATTTCCCCCATCCATTGTCAACATCTGGCACTGATGTCGAAACAGAGCAAGGCAGGACACTTTCATGGTCTTCCCAGATCTTGTCTAGGTTCTGGCATGTGTTCCAGTGTTGCTGTTGGAGACATGAGTAGGAGAAGGATCCTGGCCATGAAAAAGGGGCACAATGCCCAAAATTTTCCCTAGTTCAGCCTCCTCCAACCTGGTGCCTTCCAGATGTATTGGAGATGATGGAAGCTGTAGTCTAACACTGCTAGAGTGCACCAGGTTGGGGAAGTTTGGATTGAATCCAATAGCTAGGCAATGCTAGACTCTGAGGACTGAGATTTTCAAAATGATACAACACGGGGTTTCAAAAATTAAATGGAATTATAAAAATTGCAGTGGGTTAGCACAAGTGCTTGAGCACACAGGAACATAGGAAGCTGCTTTATACTGAGTCAGACCATTGGTCCATCTAGCCCACTATTGTCGACACTGACTGGCAGCAGCAACTCTCCCGGGTTTCAGGCAGCAGTCTTTCCTAATCCTACCTGGAAATAGATAGATAGATAGATAGATAGATAGATACATACATACATACATACATACATAGACAGATTTGATTTATACCCCGCCTCGCTACCAAAAGAATGGTACTCAAGGTGACTCACAAATCAATTTAAAATACGTTAAAACAATAAAACACATTAAAATACAATAAAAGCATAGCAATTACAGAATAAAAACAGCACCCAAGCCAACCCACACACCCACTTACAGGCCAAAGGCCTTCTTGAATGAAGTAGACTTTGCCTGCCGTTGGAAGGACAGCCGAAAAAGAGAGAGAGAGAGAGAGAGAGAGAGAGAGAGAGAGAGAACCTAGCCTCTCTTGGGAAGGACTTTCACAGGCTGGGAGCGACCACCTCTGATGGTGGCAGACTCAAAAGAAGGCCCTCCCCAGAAGACCGTAAGGACTGGAGAGGCTTGTATGGGAG
Source organism: Shinisaurus crocodilurus (assembly GCA_021292165.1). Taxonomy (NCBI): domain Eukaryota; kingdom Metazoa; phylum Chordata; class Lepidosauria; order Squamata; family Shinisauridae; genus Shinisaurus; species Shinisaurus crocodilurus. The sequence continues at coordinate 35,250,548 of CM037876.1, forward strand.
AAGGCAGTCTTTCAGGCAGGGGAGGCTGGTGAGTGGGGACTCCTATTTCAGTGAGACTCCTTTTCCACTGCAGGTTTTATTTGGAGCTTCATGGGAGCTATCCATGGTGCTGAACTCCATGCCCAAAATAGGTTCACCACCATAGAGCACCATGGATAGCTCCTATGAAGCTCCAAATAAGACCTGAAAAACCTGCAATGAAAAAGGAGCCCCACCAAAATAGGAGTCATCAGTCTCCCCTGCTTTCAGGTAGCTGGGGATTGAACCTGGGAAAGTGAAAGTGAATTCTTTATTTGCATCAGCCACCAGCCTTAGCATGAAGTAAAATATACAGAAATAGAAAACAAAATTATACTTGACTAAAATTACCTTAGCTGCGTTCTAAAAATTTGCACTGAACAAAAATGCCATAAAATACATAGTCCTTCAGACATAAATAGAATCAATAACACAACAAATAGATAGAGTCAATAAAAGAACTTCTGCTCAGTCAAGAAGCTATGAATAATTAGGTCTCTAATAAGTTGGTAGATCTTATTTTAATTGACCTGGCTAAAAATTTGGCGGTTTTTACTGTGACCTGTTTGTTTTGGTCTGCGAGGAGAAAAGACACAGAAGCAGTAACTGACCGCCCTGGAATAGATGACAGCAGTGGAGAAATCACCTCTTTCCTTAGATCTTTATAGAAAGCACAAGATAATAATACATGATCTATTGTTTCAATACTGCCATCTCCGCATGGGCATAAGCGATTCTCCAATGGAATTCTTTTAAAACGGCCCTGCAGTACAGCTGATGGCAGTATGTTGTCTTGCCTGAGTGAAGGCTCGTCTGTACTTTACTACTGTTAAGTTTTGCAAATAAGGTGGCAATGTGTTGAAGAGGCTAGATGGAAAATAGTCATACCAGGGGCAAAATTTTCTTGTAGTGGCCAAATTATTCTGTTGCTCAATATCATGCAGTCGCTGTCTAATTAGGACTTTTGCTTTGATAAATCCCAGTGTTAATAAAAAACCTGGGACCTTCAGCATGTAAAGCAGGAGCTCTACTACTGAGCTATGGCCCTCCCCAAATACATGATGTAGCTCTTTGGATCCCATCCACAATATGCAAATTAGTTTTACATAAATGTTTGCAGCCTTCATAGGGGATTCCCCCACACACACCAAAAATTGACAGGTGGAACTGAGTTGTTACTGATTGCAAAGAGCACCAAGGAGACATAGACAACAGGTCTCCTATAGTTATGAGAAAGTGAGAAGGGACCTCAAAGGTCATCTAGCCCAACTCCCTGCCAATGCAGGAAATTCATGATTGTGGTATCCCTGATAGGTAGCCCTCCAGCTGCTGCTTTAAAACTTCTAACATTTTAACAGGAGATAAAGATGCTCCACTGCTGAATGCTGAAAGCACCCTTTGCAAATAACTGCTAGCATGTGTACAGGAATGAGGGCTAGAAACCTTGGCTCCAAACCAGCAGAGCATATGTGGAGCAGTTGAGGCTGTGGGTCCTTTTTCTTAAAACAGCTGAAATCCTACCTATCAGTGGTTGGGCAGGGAAGAGAGGATTGGATCCAGCATCTGCTTCTCCTCTAGACTGGCAAGACTTCTGTTCCTTGTAAAGTACCACATGTGTACTTCTGGCCATTACACGGGAATTTTACATGTGCCACCTGTCTGCACACATGATTACTCCTGTAGCTTTGGATGTGTATGCAGAAGTTCACTTCCATACTTGCATAGTCCCTAACTGGATCAGGGCATTTGCCTTTAAGGAATCTGCAACCTTACAACAGACATGAACCTTTACTGATGGCTACATGTTGCTTGTAGTACCAAAACATTCGTAACTCTATTGATAATCTCCACTTTGGGTATTGCAATTCAGGTCAAACTGTTTTGCACAGACGTTGAACAAGTCACATTAGAGAGTCCTTTCACATGCTTTCTCCAAAGTAGGTTATTCCATGCACCATAATGGGCAAGCATTCTAGAACATGGAGGCCTTTTTCCAGACAAGTTATGTGAAGTTGTTAATATTATAGTGATGCCAGAAGATATCTTGAATTCTTATTCGGGCAAAGCTACATGAACCATTTGTGTCTGAAATTATAAACTGATGTATACAATAGAGCAGGCCAGAAGACTACATCTGGGTTTTTTTTCCCTTCTCTTGTTCTTACGGGTGTGTGTGTGTGTGTGTGTGTACATACATCTCCTTCACTCCAAATAAAGTTTTCTTGGAGTTCATAATGCCTCTTGTACGAAGCTTGAACATAGCACTCTTCTGCATAAGTGCTCTCAAATTCCCAGTCCTGGGGACTTTCACCCACCCTATGTAGCCTTCTAAATGCCATGGAATTTGACTCTAAGCAACAAAGCAAGTGTGTGCACACAGTTTCTCTCTCTCTCTCTCTCTCTCTCACACACACACACACACACACACACACACACAGAGAGAGAGAGAGAGAGAGGAGAGAGAGAGAGAGAGAGAGAGAGAATGCACAGTGGTGTTGCAGTGACACACAATGCACATGGAAATTACCATCACATACTGCTGTGAAGTTCCACATTTTCCTTTTAAAAAGCCCTGGGTCAGAATGCCTGACCCAGGAGCTCACAAAATCTGGGAGCCCCTAAAAGAACTACGCAGGAACATGCAGCAGATGGCACACAGACTCTGTTTCAAGGGGTCTCCATGTGGGGGGTGGGGGTCATGACAAATACCTCAGAACCAATGTAGGTTCCCCATGTGGATTAGATGCCTCAAGACTGGCTAAAAGGAGAAGAAAGTTAATAATGTAAATGCAATGTGGGCAAGTTCCAATACTCCCCTTGAGTTTTGTAGGGAAATGAAGTGGTTCAACATGAATACTAAATCAAAGCAATACATAGATTTCTTCAATATACCAATAAATGTTGGATTGAGACCAAACTGTTTAGCTTTTTGCTTTTGAATTTCATCTGCCCAGTATTAATGGTGACTCGGGGACTCATTAGCTTATAAAATACTGAGAACATATGAAGAAATATTATTGGGGGCAGGAGGACACAAAGAGGAAAGGATTAAGTTGCCTTCCTTCATATAAACAAGAAAAGTCGTCAACGCTCATTAAATGTTAAGAGTATCTGTCCGCATGCTTATATTAAAATAGCATTTTAGTTATATGAAATTATAGAGCTGGGTAGGGCTGCATGGTTTACTGCCGCAACTGCTAATGCAGCATGTTACAAAGTCCACATCGTGAAATAATCCGACATGCATTCTAACAAAACCAAAAGAACACATCTGCTGCTCACATGACTCTGTGACATATCTCCACAGTCATCAAGGAGTCACCTTCTTAATCCCTTCTCAAGAGGCACATCTGTATCCCAAGACAATCAGTTCCACCTTTGAAAAAGTGAAAGACTGGGAAAAGAGAAGGATTAAAAAGATGTTTACAGTTCTGAGGCTGGAACACCATGGAAGAGCATTAGAATGATGGCTACAGATCCACTGATGACTCACACACAACGGCTTCCTGACTGTGTTCAACATATATGTTCTATTATCTTACAGCGTATCCTCCTTTTAGGATTCTTTTGATAAAGTTTTTGTTACAGCTTTGGAGCTTTCTGTGAAAAAGGCACTAGGAAAGAGTTTGCTCCATTTCTCTCTGTCCCATTTGTTTCAGTCTGATGGAAAAGGCTTTTCCTAGGACTATCCTGTAAGACTGACCACATTTATCAAATCCCACAAGATAGCTACAGGTCCTCAGCTTCAGCCAGTAGTCCTGCTGAGGGCCTGGTCTCCACTTGAAAAGAGGAGATGACTTGGGCCATTGATATAATGGCTCTCCCAGCTGCAGTCAATCAGCAAGTATCAGCAGGGTTATAAAGCACTATACACAATGACCTTCAAAGTTCATGCCTGTAGTTAATAAATAAGCAAAGACGAAGGTAAAATATTAACTGCCTGCCTTTCTCTGCTCAGTCTCTCTCTCTTTTCCCCAAGCTATTCTGAAGCCACTCCCCAGGACTCACAACAGCCCTTTCTGGTCAGGGGAAGGAAGGTGGAGGAAGCTCTGTCACTGTCTGGTTCCTTCCCTTTCCCAACCTCAGTGGCAATCTCACTGACTCTCTCACTCCTTTGTCTGGCTCCATCTATTGCTCCTCTTGCACTAGCAGTTCATAAATGATAAAGCATTGGTGTGAAAGGAGAAATTATCCTGGCTGGTGTTTGCCTTCTGTATATGTTCTTATTGCTGTTGAATGCTCTCCCTCTGCAGTAAATCTTAAATGTCACCATGAAGCAACAGTAATCCGGGAAGCTGCTGAGGGAGGTTGGTAGGACCTTGGAGACTGGAAATCAGAGTTCTCCAATCATTCCCAGACCTCCTCAGTCGAATTGTATAGTCATATTGGCTCCATGGTATTTTGTGGAGCTGAAGGCAATGCAACCAATTGGGTTGTCAACTTGAGCACAAGTGGGAGAACAGTCATAATAATACGTGCATTTCTAGTGCACATGGGACTATCTCTACACAGTCATGCTCACATATGAGGTTGTGGAGGGAATTCAGTGTTGTTGCCATACGTGCAACCACATTCCAAGCGTTTTTCAATTTTCATTAGTGCTACTGCAGAAAATGTAAGGTTGTTTAAGATAACCATTTCACATTGTTCCCATTCCCAAACATGCTTGGCGGAATGAGCATCTTTATGAAGATGGCACCAATCTGACTCTGCAGTTCCCATCGGTAGTGCTTCATTTCCTGGACAGCATTGTAGGTTTTACACAGGACAGATCTCAAAGCGGTGGAACCCATCTGGGCTTTTCATAGCTACCACAGTGCAGTATCTGACCATTGGCTACACTAGCTGGAGCTGCTGGGAGTTGCAGTCCAAAACATGCAGTCCAAAACAAGTTGGGGAAGGCTAACATAAGCTTTCATGGACTACAACCAGTTCTGATGAGGCGCATCTGATGAAGTGGCCTGTAGTCCACAAAAGCTTATGCTATAATAAAGTTGTTCATCTTTAAGGTGCCACAAGACTCTTTATTGTTTTTACATAAAAACATGTTATACAATAGATTCAATGGTATTGCAAAGGATATTGTAACAAAGGCAGGTGTTGACAAGTCAACTCCAGGAAGTGACAATGTGACAACCATGCACTCCAATTGCACTTGGCATGTAAGAATGCACACACTGGAGATGCATCTTTATGCTGTCTTGATTTTCGTATTGGAAACATATTTAGTTAATAATTAGCTCAATATCCCATTTGAATTTAAGACAGAAGGACAAATATAAACATCTGGAAAGTGAGTCTGCTCACATTGTTAGGGGGCATATATTATGTTCCCAGTGTTTACCATACTTTCATGTAATGATGTTTACCACAGTCGATTAGATGGATTTTTTTTTTTTTTAATGTACAATGATAAGGTTACATGAAGACTTCCATGATGGAGTGGCATGGTGGGGAGTTGTCAGCGTTTAAAGAAGGTATCAGATTTTTAAAGAGTTTATAAAAAGGCATAAGTGAGGACAGTGCTGGTTCCAGATTTTTGAGGGGAGGGTCACTGGGCACAGGGATGGGGACTCGGACTCGAGGACTCAAGGACTGAGTCCCCCCTCTGACTCGACTCGGACTCGAGTCCCAATATTTTTAATGGGACTCGAGACTCGACTCGGGACTCGAGACCAAGGACTCTTCAACATCACTGGGCTGTGCCAGAAGGAGTGGAGAGGAGCGTGATTGCCGGCGAAGAGCACATGGAAGCGAGGTGCGCCGCTGCTCGGCCACTATGGACGGCTACCAGGAGTGCAGCCCCAACAGTGTGTCAAGATTTATTTTGATTGATGTGTTGTGTACTTGGGAGAGGCAGAAGAAGGACCTGAGATTACTCTGTGCGGCTGCTCTGAGTGTGTTTCTGGTTCCAGCAAGTTCATTACCAGTGGAGCGGGTATCCAGTGAAGGTGGAATTGTGATGAAATCTCACCGTTCCAGAATGGGGGCCAAACATTTAGAAAAAATCATGTTCCTCAAATGCAACATGGATAAGTTTTAGGAAGTACAGCAAGTTTATTTTTTAAAATCATTTTTCTAAAATGCAACCTTTCAGACATTTTGGATTTGGCTGCCTCTGCCTGTCTGTCAGGGGTTCCCAGCCTCCTCTGCCTGCCTGGTCTCTTCTTGACCAGTTCCACAGTTGAATTGTCCAAGACAAAGGCCTCTGCCTGCCTGCTTTGGGGTTCCCTGCTTCCTCTGCCTGCCTGGTTATTTTGGGTTTGTCTGCCTGGTCTGTTCTTGTCAAAATCAGTGGCAGAGTTTTGAAATAAAAAGGCACACTTGTGCCTAGAATTTATTTAAACCACACATCTGAAGTAGCCTTATTTTGTTGGGAAAAAACCCCATTGGTTTTAATAGGGACTCGTGGAGTCAGCTTTGGGAGTGACTCAGGACTCGGGACTCGTGAGTCACCATTTTGGACCAAGGACTCGGACTCGAGACTCGGGTCCAAAGACTCGTGACTCGACTCGTGACTCGAGACCAAGGACTCTTCAACATCCCTGACTGGGCAAGACATCCTCAGTGGGCTGCCTCACTCAATGAGTGTATCTTCTCATTGCCATTGTCACCAGCTGCTATTGCTCCTCATCCTCTTTCTCGTCACTGCTACCACTTGCTTGCTTGTTTGCTAGGTAGAGAGCCAGTGAGCAAGTCGGCAGTGGCATCTGCTGCTCCTCCTTCTCACCACCACTGTTGTCTGGGCCAGAGTGAGAGGCAGGTGAACAAGCAGGTTTCAATGATGAAGAAATTCCCTGCTGAAATTCCCTCTTTTACACAACCATAGTGTATTGGCCCTCCTGGGTTACCATACCAGTCAATTCTCAGGCACTGTGCTTTCAGTTCCCAGTCCACCCTTGCCTGCAGTATGCTGCATGGCCTGCTCTCAGTAAGCTTTATTTATTAAAGTTGTTAGTTTTGCATCCTGTGTGTAGCATCCTGTGTGTTGTTCATGATTAACTTCAACAACTATCAAAGGTGAAGGAACCCTGTCTTCTTTTCCATCTGGCCACCCTATGCAATTTATCTGCATGAGAAACCCTCTGCAACGGCTGAGATAATTGCAATTATTACATGATCTTTCACTTAAATCGGTGAAGCATTTGGTTTATTAATCTGGAAGTAGAGGAGGGTGTAGTAAAAAAATTATACTAAGGTCAAGTACTAAAAGGCATCACCATTATGAATAAAATATTTTCTGAGTGAGGCTATTCCCCTTTAAGAAATGTGCAAGATTTTTCATTTCATCCTGCACTGTTTGTCCCAACAACCTTCCCCAAACAGTTTGTCACTCTCCCTGATGGGCATTTGCAGATTAGAATGCGTTCAAAGAATAATTAAAGTTGGCACGTTGGCAAATCAACACTCATCTGAATACCATTGGAAATTGCTCAACAGTAAGCAGCTGTTTATGAGTGTTGAGTGAGTTTCTCCTCCACACTCTCTTTCTCTCTCACACACACACAGACATGTCAGTTTTGCACACTAAAACATCTGTAATGATGTTTTTTTTAAGTTTTGTAACTGCTATGTCTGTCAATATTTCCTCTGAAATATATAAATCCATCATATCCGTGTGTTTGTTCAAAAGAGTGTATGACAAGTGTTCCTTGACAATGGAGTCTGTTCACAACCCTCTTGTATCTTCTCACCTACTCCAGCTGAGCCTTCCCTCTAGCTTCTCCTACCAAAGAGACCCAAGACATTTTGCTGCCTGAGGCAAAAGACAAGGCAATGTCTCCCCACCCACAACCATAATTCCTTATACTGAAGCTAAATGGACTGGCAGTTGAATCTTACGTCAACACTGGTGACAGCAACTGAGGGGAGTCAGCTAGGTTAGGGGCACACAGGGCCTGCCATGACCCTAAGCTAGTTGGATCCCCTCAGTTGCCATCACCAGTGTTGACGTAAGATTCGACCACCAGTAAGATTCAACTGGCACACAGCTCTGCCCAAGCATCACTTCCCCAGCACCTGCTTGCTTGAACCAATGCTGCAATGCAGCAGCGGTGGCACTAGGGTGTATCACGTGAGCAGAGCAACATATGCACCATGCCTGCTGAAGCACATGGCCGGGGCCAACTGCCTCTCTGACTGCTTGCCTAGTCAAGGGCCTGTCCCAAGAACACTGTCTGTGACAAGCTGGGGAAGGTGACTAGGTGTGACATCAAGCTAATCCAGGCCAGAATAAGCAAGCATTGCAGCCACCAGGGCACCAGGTCAAGAGGATGGGAACCATCAGAGGCTATGGGGAAAGGGCAGGGGGGTGCGTTACAAAGAATTGCTAGGCAGGGGCAGCCGCCACCCTCCAGCATCCACCACCTGAGGCAGCCGCCTCCCTCCACCTAAAGCTATGGGCAGCCGGGCCTCCTACAACTGGAGCATTATTTTCACACACATGCACACCACTCCTTGCATTTTCCCAAAGCCCCTTCCACTAACTCTGCTGCACTTCTCAATGCTCCCTGCTGTTTTAAACTTTGCCTCCCACATAAATCTTGTAATTCTACCATTTGGACTAACAGATCAGCAAGGGGAGCAGCACTGTGTCCCAGGTGAATCAGCATGTCTGACAACCAAAAAGTGTTTAGAAATACTTATATCTAGCGTTTGGTTGATTGTCCTACATAACTCTGAGATATGGGAGCTCATATAGACAACCCAATTACCTCAGCTCTCTTATCCTGGGGATGCTTGGTTATTTCTGTATCACCCTGTCAATCATCCTACTAAATGGGAAAGAGAATTTTAACAGGTTTCTGTAGGACTGGTTTACCTAGCCTCCTAATGGAAGAAGAGGTGAGGGGGCCTTATTGTCATCCTCCAGATTCTGCCTGGGCATCAGGAAAAATTTCCTGACTATTAGAGCAATACATCAATGGAACCAACTACCTAGGAAGGCCATGGGCTCTCCCACACTGGAGGCATTCAAGGTGCAGCTGGGCAGCCATCTGTCAGGGATGCTTTGACTTGGATTCCTGGATTGAGCAGGGGGTTGGACTTGATGGCCTTGTAGGCCCCTTCCAACTCTACTATTCTATGATTCTATGAAAAGCAGCTGCAGCCCTTAGCTTTATTTATTTAGCATATCAGTTCACCTGGCTGCAGCCACCTTTGCCCACTAGGGGAAAGTAGCAGCTGCCTAAGTGATGTATCACAGGGATTAGAAAAATAAAAATAAACCCAGGGCTGCTTCTACCATTCAGGGACAGTGTCCCCAGTTAGGCCCCACCACTTTCCATGGTGGCTTGGTGCAGTCTCCTCTTTTGGAATCCAGACCATTTCACAGCCTCGCTTACAATAGCACTTCAGTAGTTAGTCAATCCCGGCTAAAGAAAGGATATAAAACAGGACCGGTGCAGGGCAGTTTGGCGCCCTAGGCAAAGTTATATTTAGCGCGGGGGGGCCTCTCGTGCCGGGGGGTGGCTCCGGAGCAAAGCAGCCGGGAAAGATGTATTTATTAACTGACCAGCCTCGTCAAGGACCAGAATCGGCCGGGGCAGAAGAGGGGCTTCTAACTTCTCTGCATCCCTGATTCCCGCCGCCCAGGCTCGCTCCGCCCTGTAGCTTGAAGTGGGTGTGTGGGTGTGTTATATGGGTTTCCCGGCCTGGGGGTGGGGTGGGGGGAGCAGTGATCCCCCTTTGATCCAGGCTTTGTGGTTTCCCCTGCTCTCCTTGTATTTACGGAGCAGCTGTTAGACGATCTTTCCCAGCACCCCCCCCCCGCCTGCCGCCACCTCCAGCAGCCACTTTCCCCACTGCCAAGCTGGCCTCACCCACCAGCCATGCAGCATCTTCGGACCAGTCGCCGCTGCCACGCACGCTCCGGGTGCCAAGGAAAGCAGAGCGCGACCCCGAGCCCTCCCGGCGCCCGCAATCCCCCCGCACTGACCTGGTGGTGCCTTTGTCGGCCAGGCGGAACAGGAGTGCGCCGGCGGCGAGGAAGAGTCGGCCGGAAGGAGCACAGTGTTTCTGCACCCTCTTCAGCCACGCGCCCTAGGCAGCCGCCTAGTTTGCCTAGCAGTAGCGCCGGCCCTGATATAAAATTGTATCAAGGAAACCAGAATTAGATTTTCAGAGACACATGGAGGAGGACAGAAAGCACAGGCAAGACCCTCCAGCCCGATCCCTCTGTCTGCAACAGTCCTATACAACAGTCTCTGAAAATATAAGGCTGCAATCCTGCGGATACTTTCCTGGGAGTAACACCGTGGGATTTGGCTCCTTGTAAACATGCATAGGGTTGCATTGCTCTTCGAGTTGTCTTGGTATAGTATAAATTTAAATTCAGTCTTTATGTGGAGTTGAGCTGACTAGTCAACTGAAGCACTGTAACAATTTGGTGCCTCTTATAAAATGAGGCTCTACGATGGTGTGGATTTCAAAAGAGGAAATTCACAAAACCATCACTGAAAGTTGTGTGTGGCTAAAAGTGGATGCCAGCTGCTGGAGAACATTAGCGGGAGGATGCTATTGTGCTCCTGTCTTCTGTAAGCTCCCCTTAGGCATTTGGTTGGCCACTGTGGGATGCTAGATGAGATAGGCCTTCAGTCCAATCCAGTAGGGCTGCTCTTATGTTCTTATCACCCTAGGGCAAGCTACACACATATTAAATCCAGACACGTCCACACATTTGCCAAATAGAGGGAAAAGACTGATTAGGGAAAGCCATGATATAGCTCCTTGTCATTAAGAAGTCAGTATAGACTATGTAAAATAACATCAAGGCTGTACAATGGTGCTCATGGTATGCTACACAACACACATGCAAACGATCTTACACTGGGAGGCTGAAACAATTAAAGTCGCCTCCAACAGAACCTGTTTGCGAAAACAACAGTGCCCTCAAGCACTGTACTTTGTTTTTGCATTGTTCATGCCTTAGTTCGCCAAGGCAAAGGATATTCCTGCAACAGAGCCAATATTACAACTTCTCACAAAACATCCCACTTGCTTGTTCTAATCTGCGGATGACTTGCTGGAAGAGGAAAACTAGAACACAAAGAATATTGGCGCCAGAAGCACCAGGTTTTGCATGGGGTTTGACTTTCAAAAGTAGAAAAAATGTGCTCAATAACATGCACTCATCTTTTGGATGGCCATGTGTCCTACTTTACAGAGGACAGCCCTCTATTGAAAGGCTGCCAGAGGACAGCCTTTTGAAGGGCTGTCTAAGAACCAGAAGACGAGAGAGCCGGGGCCTTAATGTTGCCTATCAACAAGTAGCACCTGGACAGCAGACTGAGCGGGCATAAGAACATAGGAAGAGCCATGCTGGATCAGACCAAGGGTCCATCTAGTCCAGCATTCTGTTCACACAGCGGCCAACCAACTGCCCATGGGATCCCAAAAGCAGGACATGAGTGCAACAACAGCACCTTCCCACTCATATTCCCCAGCAACTGGAGTACATAGGCATACTGCCTCTGATAGCATACAGCCAGTCAGGACTAGTAGCCACTGTTAGCCTTCTCCTCCATGAATTGTCCAATCCCCTTTTAAAACCGTCTAAATTGGTGGCCATCACTACATCTGGTGGAAGTGAATTCCATAGTTTAACTATGCTCTGTGTGAAGAAGTACTTCCTTTTATCTGTCCTGAATCTCCCACCAATCAGCTTCCTGGGATGACCCCGGGTTCTAGTATTATGAGAGAGGGAGAAAAATGTCCTCTGTCCACGTGCTCCACACCATGCATAATTTTGTACACCTCTATCATATCTCCCCATACTCGCCTTTATTCTAAGCTAAACAATCCCAGCTGCTAAAACCTTTCCCCATAGGGGAGTTGCTCCAGCCCCTTGATCATTTTAGTTGCCCTTTTCTGCACTTTTTCCAACTCTACAATATCCTTTTTTAGGTGTGGTGACCAGAACTGCACACAGTATTCTAATGGTGGTTGCACTATAAATTTGTAAAAGGGCAGTATGATCTTGGCAGTTTTATTTTTAATTCGTTTCCTAATTATGCCTAACCATGGAGTTTGCCTTTTTCACAGCAGCCACACACTGGGTCAACATTTTCATCGGTCTGTCCACCACAACCCCAAGATCTCTTTCTTGGTCAGTCACCGCTAGCTCAGATCCCATCAGATTATACTTGAAGTTGGGATTTTTTTGCCCCAACATGCATTACTTTACACTTGCTTACACTGAACCACATTTGCCAGTTTGATGCCCGTTCTCCCAGTTTGGAGAGATCCTTTTGGAGCTCCTCACAATCATCACCTGAAATAATTTGGTGTCATCAGCAAACTTGGCCACTTCACTGCTCACCCCTGATTCCAGATCATTTATGAATAAGTTGAAACGTATTGGTCCCAATATAGATCCCTGTGGGACTCGACTGTTTACATCCCTCAATTGGGAGAATTTACCATTTATTCCTACCCTCTGCTTCTTCTTCCTTTACCAGTTACTGATCCATAAGAGGACTTCTCCTCATATGAGGACTGCTAAGTTTTCTCAGGAGTCTTTGGTGAGGGACTTTGTCAAAAGCCTTTCGGAAGTCCAAGTAAACAATGTCTACAGGATCACCCCTGTCCACATGTTTATTGACACTCTCAAAGAACTCTAAAAGGTTAGTGAGACAGGCCTTACCTTTGCAGAAGCCATGTTGGTTCTTCTCTCAGCAGGGTTGTCCTTCTATTTGTTTACTGATTTTATCTTTAATAACGCTTTAACCAATTTACCCAGAAGAGACATTAAGCTAACCGGCCTGTAATTTCCTGGATCCCCCCAGATCATTTTAAAAAATTAAATAAAATGGTGTTACATTGACAATTTTCCAGTCCTCTGGTACAGAGGCTGATCTTAGGGACATGTTACATAGTTTTGTTAGAAGATCAGCAATTTCATAAATGAGTTCTTTAAGAACTCTAGGATAGATACCATCTGGGCCTGGTGATTTATTGATTTTCAATTTGTCAATAAGGTTGAGAACTTCATCTTTTGTCACCACTATTTGCCTCAATTCCTCAGACTCCCCTCCTGAAAACATCAGTTCAGGCACAGGCATCTGTCCTGTATCTTCTGCAGTGATGACAGATGTAAAGGATTCATCCAGCTTCTCTGCAATCTCCTTATCCTCCTTTAGTGCCCCTTTAACTCCATTATCATCCAGTGGTCACCTGGTCCCACTGTGGTGAGATGTCTTGTATCTCTATTTAAATCAGGGATGGGGACTCGGACTCGAGGACTCGACTCGTGAGTCGGACTGAGTCCCCCTTCTGACTCGAGTCCCAATATTTTTAATGGGACTCGAGACTCGACTCGGGACTCGAGACCAAGGACTCGTCAACATCCCTGGGCTGTGCCAGAAGGAGTGGAGAGGAGCGCGATCACCGGTGAAGAGCGCATGGAAGCGAGGCGCACCACTGCTCGGCCACTATGGACAGCTACCAGGAGCACAGCCCCAACGATGTGTTGAGATTTATTTTGATTGATGTGTTGTTGTGGGGGGGTTAGGGTCAGACATTTTGGGTTTGGCTGCCTCTGCCTGCCTGTTTGGGGTTCCCTGCCTCCTCTGCCTGCCTGGTCTCTTCTTAACCAGTTCCACAGTTTGAATTGTCCAAGACAAACGCCTCTTCCTGCCTGCTTTGGGGTTCCCTGCCTCCTCTGCCTGCCTGGTAATTTTGTGTTTGTCTGCCTGTTCTGTTCTTGCCAAAATCAGTTGCAGAGTTTTGAAATAAAAAGGCACACTTGTGCCTAGAATTTATTTAAGCCAAACATCTGAAGTAGCCTTATTTTGTTGGGGGGAAACCCCATTGTTTTTAATAGGGACTCGTGGAGTCAGCTTTGGGAGTTACTCGGGACTCGGGACTCGTGAGTCACCATTTTGGACCAAGGACTCAGACTCGAGACTTGGGTCCAAAGACTTGTGACTCGACTCGTGACTCGAGACCAAGGACTCTTCAACATCCCTGATTTAAATTATAGTAATTATTTCTAAATGTGCATCTAGGTTATGCACGTCTGAGTCCTCTTTTTTGGTGATACGTAAGTGGCCATCCTATTAATCTTCCAGTATGCATGCTTTGCAGTGGCTATTCTTCTCAGCTGAAAAGATGCTAAGCAGGCAGCTAATCCTTTCTCTAGTAGTTAACATACCAAGCCTCAACATAGGTTTCAACTGTCCCTATTCACCAGGAAACTGGTTTTTCCCTTTGTCCCTCGTTTCCAGGCTCTTCCACCTGAAAACAAATAATAAAGAATTGCATCCTGAGAACCTGTTCTCTACCCCCTTTTTTGCCTAGTTTCTGGGACCCATCCCTGGCAAATCACTAGCCCCCACCTCCTTTGTCCCTATTTTTGCCTTTTGGAGATGTCTTGCTTAAATTCGTCTCATAATTAGAGTTGCTGTCATTCTTCTGGATTTAGTTTCTTCTCCAGGGTTTCAGGCAGGAGCTTTTCCACCCCTACCTGGAGATGCTGGGGATTGGACCTGGGACCTTTGACATGCAAAGCATGTGTTCTACCACTGAGCTACCACCCTTCTCTTAATTCAGCATTCTCTTGACAATGAACACCGTCTCCATTTCAGATCAGCTTAGAGCAGGGCTCTCCAACCTTGGGTCCGCAGATGTTGCTGGCCTACAGCTCCCAGCATACCCAGCCAGCATGGCTAATGGCAAGGGATTCTGGGAGCAGTAGTCCAGCAACATCTGGGGATCCATGGTTGGAGATTCCCTGGCTTAGAGTGACCAGATGCAGAAGGTAGTAAGCCAGGATCCCTGTGCCTTTAACAGCTGTGCAGAAGAGGGACACTGGACAGGTACAACTTGCGGAAAGCTGCAGCTGGTTGCCCCTCTTCTTCACAATTCTGAGTAAAAAAAAATTAAGTTTATTAAAACATTAAAAAAAAGAAAGAAAAGGAACACACACAAACACAACATACAACTAAAATGGACTTCCAATTTTCTCTACAGCAAATATAAGTAACAATAGTTTCTCATATTCTATTATTACAAAGAACTTTCCCTTCCCCCCCCCATATTCCAAAATTTCTTCCATTTCAACAAACCCACAAAGAACATCAATCATTTTTAATTTCTACAAGGAGGATTATTAAAGATTTCTATTCAACCATTAATGTTAATTATTCTCTAAATGTTAACAAGAATATCAAAATCTTTACTGAGCATTACTAAGCATTTCTATAAATTTTAATATACTTTGATTTTCCACCCTTTATTCAGCTCTCAAATTTTCACAGATATCTATATAATTTAACAGTAACAACATAATTGCATTTCAAATTCTAACTTAATACTGAACTATATATCTTAATATCTTCTTCACAATTCTGAATGGAAACAGGAGCCCTGTCCTTCATAGCTGGTCACCCTAACTTATTACTCCACACATTCCTGAACCCCAGATTCCTCCTGACATTCAAATGGCTACTTGGTTCTGCAGTTTACCCCCTTGCTTGCATCTTTAGCAGTCAAAGTCATCCGCCACACTGTGGAACTCTACAGAAAGGTGTGAAAATATATCTCAGGGCTATTCTGCTGCCTCAGCATCATGCAATTCAGTCACTTCGGGTTCCATTGTAAGTTGTATAATAGTCACCTTGCCTTCTGAGTTAGGTCTGGGTTATTGGCCGCATGCAAAACATTATTTTGATAGGTACCAATGGGACAGGAAAATCAACTTCCTTTCTATGTGCCCGGTGTGAATGACATCATGCTCCAGGTGATTAGGATATGGATGCTAATAATGAGAGGGATTTTCTTTTCCTTTCTTTCTTTTTTGGAGGGGGGGGAACCCTGCAGATCTCTAATATTTCATTTCAGATTCCCAATTCCCATGGTCATCAGCAGTAGGAAGAGAATTAATACTTGCTAATCAGTCCAGCATTCCATTGCCTTGAGCAGTACAGGTGCCCTCGCTTTACGCAAAAAGCAGAGATTGAACATGCTTTCCAGCGCTGGGCATTCTTCGCCTCCCTCCCACCCCCATGATCTATACTACTGCTAGCTATAAATTTCTTCCTTCCCAGCAACCACATGGCATGATTTCACTGGCTATTTTTATTCATTAAGACCAGCTGCTTAGCAGTGCCTGAAGGTAAAGGTAAATAATAAATACATGTATGCCCATGGATGCCTTAACCATATGGTTCATTAAAAAGAGGAAGAGCTTTAATGTTCCAGAGGAGCTGCTGACTCACACGTGGCGAATTTCACCCACAGTACAACACTAAGCATGGGGTGGAGGGGCACATATAAAGGGGGACTTCAGCAAATCCTCAGCCGACATTGACTGTGCTTCAGTTTAAAAGAGCAATGTGAGTTGCTCAGCTAAAACCACCTCTGTTTACTGTAACTGAACTAGAAGAAAGCTGATTTTTTTTCCCCCACCACAGCTATTCAGTAACAATCTCAATACAATTTGCATGGGGGGAAAGCCACAATCGGATCTTTATCATCTCCCTCTTCCACACCCCCATCTTGTTCTCATATGCCAAAGGCTGCAGTGATACATGTAGTCCCAGATGGTAGAGTTAAGGAATCTTCATAACAACTCTGTGAGGTAGGTTAGACAGAGAGGGAGTGAATGGCCCAAGGTCAGCCAGTGAGCTTCTGGGCTGAGATCGGACCTGGGTCTCCCCAGTTCTAGTCTAACACCCTAACCACTACACCACATTGGGACTCTATGCACTTCCTTCATGCTCTGTGGGAGCTTGTCTCATTCCCTGTGGCATAGTTGCATCACAGTTGCAAGAGGCAACTGTGCTATTCATCTGCCTGGAGCCTTTGGGAATGGAACTAGCTCAAAATCAGAAGTAACCTAAAATAAAATAAGCAATGCATTTAGGTTGCAACTTATCTAATGGGTACTTCATCTGCATTCTGTTATCCAGAGCACTGCAAAAGGCATGTGTGTACTAAAAACATCACCTTCCCCACTCCCACATTTCAAAACAGGGAGGAACATCTTGGATACCCACCTGAGATACCAGTGCCATGAAGCCACAAGCATAGAGGGTACATAGCACTGTCCCACTTCTGCCAAAGAGCTGAAAGGCCGTGTATACCATGCAGAAGAAATATAAAACAAATTAGACCAATGGTCTGTCAGTCTAGCACCATCTAGCCTAACAGGTAGCTTTTCTCCAAATCTCAGACAGAGTTTTTCCCCCAAACCTGCTATCCTAGATGGCAACTGAACCCAGGACTTGATCTATGAAAAACATGTGTTCTCCCACTCATCTATGACCTTCCTGCAAGCCTGATCTTCCAGTAGGGTGGCTATGTGTCCTACTTTACAGAGTACAGCCCTCTGTTTGAAGGGCTGCCAGAGGACCATCCTGTATTTGAAGGTGTCCTCTCTTTCAAAGGCTGTCCTGCTGTCCAAATCCAGTTTAAAGATAAAGAACCATAAGAACTGTTGTCCAACAACAGGTAACACCAGGGCAGCAGACTGAAGAGGAACGTCACCTGGTCATAGTCTTCTACTCTATGGGGAGATGTACTGTATTTGTATTTAAATTATAAGAATCACTTCTAAATTTGCATCTAACCCCTGAAACTGAACCCCGACAAGACCGAGGTACTATTGGTGGGGGACAAGGGGAGGTTAGGGGATGTTGACCTGGTGCTGAATGGGGTACATTTGCCCCTGAAGGACCAGGTTCGCAGCTTGGGGGTCATTTTAGTCTCCCAGCTGTCCATGGAGGCTCAGGTGTCAGCTGTGAGCCGGGCGGCACTGTATCAACTCCATCTGATACGGCAGCTTCACCCCTACCTTCCTAATCATCTGCTCCCATCAGTGGTTCATGCCTTGGCCTCCTGTCGCCTAAACTTCTGTAATGCGCTCTACGTGGGGTTACCCTGGAAGACGGTTTGGAAGCTACAGCTGGTACAGAATGCAGTGGCTCGCCTGGTTAAAGGCAGCTGCCGGCGGGATCACATCACTCCAGTGCTCAAGGAGCTGCACTGGCTACCAGTTGCTTGCCGAGCTGAATTCAAGGTGTTGGTTTTGACCTTTAAAATCCTATACGGCTCCGGTCCAGGTTATCTCAAGGAGCATCTCCAGCAACACCAAGTAGGCCGCTCAACAAGATCTGCCACAAATGGCCTTCTCCTTGTCCCTTCAGCCAGAGCAGCTAGACTGGTGGGGACTAGGAAGAGGGTCTTTTCTGTGGCAGCCCCCATACTGTGGAACTCTCTCCCTAGTGACCTCCGCCATGCCCCCTCTCTGCTGAGCTTCCGCCGCTCACTAAAAACATGGCTGTTCAGGCGGTGTTGTGTCCCACTTGATCATGCCAGACAGTGCAGGTCCAAACAGAGTCTTTATTGCTACAAGCAATAACAAAAAGTCCCTCCACCTTACACCCATCCAAAAACCAAGCCAAAGTCCAGACAGTCCAGAGGGTGGGAGATCACGGGGAATCAAGGAGTATAGAAGCCTTGCCAGGAACAGCGTCGTTGCTTTCTACCCTGAGCAAGGGTCCGCAGCTGGACTATCAGCCCTGACCCAGCCTCGATCTCAGTCTGAATTTGATTCTGGATCTTGGCACGGGTACCGGGCCAGGAGACGCCTGCTACGCCTCCTTCTGCTCACGAGCCTTTCAGCCAGGCATTTCTCCTGTCGTCTTTGGGCCGGCTGCAACCCTGAGGGCCCCTCCTCCCCAGAGCCCTCCCGAGAGCCCAAGGTCAGTGCCCGCAGCTGAGAATCTTTACTCCGCTCTCCCAGCTCCTGTTCCCCAGCGGAGGGGGGACTGTCCACGGTCGCCTGGCCTTGGCTGCAATCAGCCCCAGGTGTGAGCCCTTCCCCCAGCTCCAACTCCTGTTCTGTGTCGGAGCTGTTACTGAAGCAAGACCCCACAGGAGGGAATATGGGGTGGGGTAAGATTTTAAAATTTTATACTATTTTAAATGTATTTTATTCTGTATTTTATCATGTTGTACATCACCCAGAGTGGTAGGTTTGCCGGCCAGATGGGTGATCCATAAATGCAACAAATAAATAAATAAATAAATCTATACATATAAATGAGGCCATGCAAATTTTATGCAAATAACAGCCCTCTATTGGCCTTTTTTTTCTTTTTGGTGATGCATTTCCTCTCTTTTGGTAGCATAAATGCACAGCATTGTGGAAGCTTGCCGCTGCTTCCAGGACATACTGTTCCTGCTGCAAAAAACCTGAAAGACAGTATGCCCAGTATGAGCACAAGACCCTTATCCATGCTGGCTCCAGCATCTTGTGGGTCAGGCACAGCATTCTCAATCAAATGGAGAACTCTCTTCCATTGCATCTGATCTTCTTGGATATTCTGTACAAAGTGGAAATGGTAGCACTGTTAAAACAGTGGGCCCTTTGCTGCCCTGGCAAATGCATAGGTGAATAGATCTAGCAATCTGGCTCTGTGAGCAGTTCTGGACCGGGGGGAAATAAATAAAAGGTAGGCTCAGGCAAGCAACAGCAGTGGTACCAGCCAAAGTTGGCCCTGACCAGTTTAACCAAGAAGACTGGAATGGGCTGGCATGATTATCTTGGATTGGAGGAGTAAGGACAACAACATGAAGAAGAGTGACATCATTATTACTGCCGTTAACAGTCCTTAACTCACATTTTTCCCTCATTTTTTTCCTCCAAGTTTTCTTTCTCTCCTTCTCTCTGATGAGGAAAGCCTGTTTTTTCCCCAGCACAACCCACAATTAATCTCAAAACAACCATTTACATGGGAAAAGAGCCACAATCAAATCTTCATTATCTCCCACCTCCTTGTTGCATCTCAAGTCATAAAAACTACACACATGCACAACATATGCAGAAGGCATATGCGCGCCCACATATATGCAGAGTTCTCCTTCTGGAGATGAGTTACCTTCACTCAATTAGCAGAAGACTGATTTGAGGAAGGGTAAAGTATGCCCACAGACAGAAGAGTCACTGTTCTCTTCCCACAGGTGTTCAAGAACTTCAGAAGACGTCTCCAGCTTTGTCCAAGGAATGCACAGAGTATGGAAGGAAGGAAGGGTTAACTCTGAATGGTTATGTAGTATATTCTGCATAAATACAAATGTTAATTCAAACCATGACTGTGCTTTAATACACAGTATCCAAAGAAAAGAAAAGAAAAAGCTGTCCTTGAATTCAAAACAGGCACTGTAAAAGTTTGAACTATAATGAAAGCCCAGAGCAATTAACATTTCTTTATCATCACAGGCCTCAGAGGAAAGCATTTGTCAGTCATATAGCTCCAGCGTGAATGGCTATGTCCCTGCTTCCAAGAACATCAGTTTGAAGTGAGGGCTTACACAGCCTGCTTTTCTAATTTGACCAGAGACAATGTGGGGTCCAAAGAAATGTCTCCCTGAGAGTATCAAGTCAACTGGCAGAAAAAGAGGAGTCTATCAGGGATCCATGAAAATCTGTTTGTTTGCTTTGGTTTTGGTTTTAAATGAAGCCCTTTATTCATTATGGAAGTCACCCAATAAAAGAATTAAAAATGCCATCTGTGTATGGCAGATACTGTTCTCCTCTGGATTATTTTTTCCACCATTGTCCTTTGCACAGTGAACATGATTATGATGGAGGAGGAGATGGTGGTGGTGTAGTTCTGGTGGAAGAGAAGGAAGAAGAGGAAAAGTGGCCATTTTCAAAACTGTCCTCCAGATGTTGTTGGACTGCAGCTCCCACCTGCCCTAGCCAACATAGCCAACACTGAGGGAGTGTGGGAGTTGCAGTCCAACAATATCTGGAGGGCCATAGATGTTCCATCCCTATACTTAAGACCTCACATTGGAACAGAAGAACCATGCTCATTGACAAAGTAGTAAATCAGCATCTGCAACTATGAGTGATATTTGCACACAACCGAAGGGTGAAGGTCTGTTTATGAAAGCCAAGAGGAATCTGCTCTAATTCTCATTTTATTTTATACCTCTTATCTTTTAGACATATCAAGCATAATCATACCCAAGGGGTTATTGCTACAAGCACTTCCACTGTCACAAATCTATTCTCTCTCACAGTATTATGAACTGAAAGTATATCTTAGCATGCCCAGTGTTTATTGAGAGCTGTGCATTAAACTTGAACTAAGAAGCAAAAATAGCCACATAGCAAATTCCAGAAGTCAACAGATTTGTGTTCCACAAGTAGTACCCTTAGACCACACATTGGTCATCTATGGGAGAACCATTACTGACAATCCAGGTTTCTTTAGAAATGTTTTTCTTTGCAGAGTGTGGAATGATTGGGCAATGTTTTTAGCAACCCATTTTGCAGCCGTCGTGTACTAGCAAACGGAACTATTTAATCTCCAAATCGTTTTTCCAATTGGAAAATGCTTGCTTTGGCCCCGGCAAAAGGGGCTGTGGAATGGAGTCCAGCTGGCTTCTTTACTGCACTACCAATCTGCAGCACCAACAGAAGTAAACACTTGGTTTTTGAGAAAAGAAAACAGATGACAGTCAAAGACCCCATGAGAAGAGGCTGCCTCCAAATCACTTCTCATTAAGCCCAGTGCTGTGCTTTGAATGTAGACATGAGGAAAGATGAATGATATGCTTGCCTTGCACTGTAGGGTTATGATTTTTGTCCCTTCACCGATTTGCATGGTCTGTGGTGTAGTAGAGCTACATTTTAACACGGACAGCACTCTGGATGGCAGAAGGAGCTGATTTTCTTAGGGTGAAATAGGCTCATCCCGGAGATATGGACAAGCTTGGGGACTGAAATCACCTGCACCATCACATTCCCACACTGATCTATAGGGAGACTTAGCCCAAGGCATTTTGGAGCCCGAAGTGGCAAAACCAAATGGTGTTCCCTCTACCACCACCATGGCACTCACCAGGATATCCATAGAAATGTCCAGTACTGGGCATCACACTTTTAGAAGGATGTTGCTCAGCCTTCCCCAACCTGGTGCTCTCCAGAAGTTTAGGACTACAACTCCCATCAGCCCCAACCAATATGGCCAATGGTCAGGGATGTTGGGAGTTGTGGTCCAAAACATCTAGAGGGCACCAGGTTGGGAGAAGTCTGACATAATAGGTTGCTAACCATAGGTTCGGTCCTTAAACCCTAAATTTGCTAATCTTCTACAATCCTAAGAGTACACGCAAACTAGGATGGTGCATAGAATCTGAAACTTGGAGCAGATTGCCAAGAAGGTCAACTGCTAATGATAAAAACAAGTTTCCTATTGTATGATTTGAAAACACATGGGTATTATTATTGAAAAATACTCCAGTGTTTCAGGGATGGGTTGAAATCTCAGTGCTCCCAGCATAGTACAGTACCTGACTTTTGGAACTTGTATATACTATAAGTCCCAATACCCATCAGATACCTATATTTCTCTGCTCATCACGAAAACATCCCTTCTCATCTAAACTTCTAGAATGAAGCATGCAACTTGAGCTATTTGATGCAAGATCAGAAAATGTGCATAAATGCATGGCATTTGCATAAATTTTACAGAATTGGGGGTGGGGGAGAAGCACAGAGAATAAAATCTAATTAGTAGCTGTTGTGGGTATTATGAAAAAAGTTTTATCCCAAAGATAAAAAATTCTATTAGGATTTGCCCTTTGACAACTTCTTGTTACATACAGCACATATGCTAAGAAACATCATCAGAATTTTAATCGTTTCAAATAGGAGCATTTATTTCTAATCATTGCCTAATGCCTTTGTGTTCCTACAGTATGATCCACAACAGCAGCTGCTTACCTTTTCCGAAGAAAACAAGATACACATATAGGAGGAAAAATGCATTGGATTCTTAATGCAATAAAGCACTGGCAATCTATAGCAGCCTTTTTAAAAAGAACATCTCTAATCGACATATAATTAAACTCCCTTCAGAATTGTGGGCAAGAGATCAGAGTAAAAAAGGAACGAAGTGTGTCACATCTGAATGGCAGGTCTGGTTGCAGTTTGATGATAGGGAAAAACTATTACGATCCTGCTCGTTCAGCACAAACCCATATGGGGGCGAGGGGTGGGGGGAGTTTGTTAGTTCAAGTTTTATCATTTATTGAGAATTTTATAGGTTCAGCAAATACACAAATCAAAAGCAGGACCAAAAAAAAAAGGCCTTCCAAAAGATACTTCGTTTAGACATTTGGGCAATCTTCCAGTCACCTAATCAAAAAAGACATAAATGCTGGCAAAAGCAAAGCTTATTCTGTTGTCTTTTTTTAAAAAGGGTTTTTAAAAAAATAATAATAATATAAATACTAACTATATATGGGTCCTATAGAACAAAAAAGGTAAACAGATCAACTTTTTTTAAATTATAGACTCTGCCTTCATCCAAAAGCGGATTTCAAGGTGGTATACACAAAAATTCCTACTTCGGCTCAGGTCTTCTCCCAAAAGAGGGTCTATGACACACACCCCCGGCAAACCTGAAGTGCAGACTGAAGGGGCAGGATTGCAGCTTGAGATTGATAGGCAAATGGTCAAGGAGCACCTGATTACTCTGAACGAGTTTAAATCTCCAGGGCCTGACCAGCTGCATCCTAGAGTAATAAAAGAGTAATAAACGAACTGGCAGAAGAACTCTCAGAACCACTGTCTATTATCTTTGAGAAATCATGGAGGACAGGTGAAGTGCCAGATGACTGGAGGAGGGCAAATGTTGTTCCCATCTTCAAAAAGGGCAAGGAGGAGGAACCTGGGAACTATAGGCCAGTCAGTCTGACATCAATCCCGGGGAAAATTTTGGAGCAGATTATAAAGAAGTCAGTCTGCAAGCACCTTGAAAACAATGCAGTGATTACTAGAAGCCAGCATGGATTTGTCAAGAACAAATCCTGCCAGACTAATCTGATCTCATTTTTTAATCGGGTAACCTCCCTTGTGGACTGTGGGAATGCTGTGGACATAATATATCTGGACTTCAGCAAAGCTTTCGACAAAGTGCCTCATGATATCCTGATTAGCAAGCTAGCTAAAAGTGGGCTAGATGGAACAACTATCAGGTGGATCCACAATTGGCTACAGAATCGAACTCAAAGAGTGCTTATCAATGGTTCCTTCTCAAACTGGGGAGAGTTAACGAGCGGGGTACCACAGGGTTCGGTCCTGGGCCCAGTGCTCTTCAACATTTTTATTAATGACTTGGATGAGGAGGTGCAGGGAATGCTTATCAAATTTGCAGATGACACAAAGCTGGGTGGAACAGCTAATACTCTGGAAGACAGAAACAAAATTCAAAGTGACCTCGATAGGCTGGAGCGCTATCCTCGATAGGCTGGCAGAAAACAACAGAATGAAATTTAATAGGGATAAATGCCAAGTGCTGCACCTAGGGAAAGGAAACCAAATGCAGAGTTACAGAATGGGGGACACTTGGCTCAACAATACTACAAGTGAGAAGGATCTTGGAATTGTTGTAGATCACAAACTGAATATGAGCCAACAATGCAATGTGACTGCAAAGAAGACAAATGCTATTTTGGGCTGGATTAATAGAAGTATAGCTTCCAAATTGCATGAAGTGATAATTCCCCTTTACACAGCACTGGTTAGGCCTCATCTTGAGTACTGCGTCCAGTTGTGGGCACCACACTTTAAGAAGGATGTAGACAAACTGGAGAGGGTTCAGAGGAGGGCAACAAGGATGATAAAGGGACTGGAAACAAGGTCCCTATGAGGAGAGACTGAAAGAACTGGGCATGTTTAGCCTTCAGAAGAGGAGACTGAGGGGAGATATGATCGCACTCTTCCAGTACTTGAAGGGTTGTCTTCTCGATCATCCCATTTTGCAGGACATGGAATAATGGGCTCAAGTTACAGGAACCCAGATTCCATCTAAACAGGAAAAATTTCCTGTCAGAGCAATAAAACAATGGAACCAACTACCTAGGGAGGTGGTGGGCTCTCCCACTCTAGAGGCCATCAAGGTGCAGCTGGACAGCCATCTGTCAGGGATGCTTTGACCTGGATTCCTGCATTCATAGATTTCATAGATCATAGAGTTGGAAGGAGCCTACAAGGCTATCGAGTCCAACCCCCTACTCAATGCAGGAAACTAGAGGAGGGGTCTCTCATCCAAGCAATAACCAGGCCCGACCCTGCTTAGCTTTCCACGCTCAGACAAGCTGAGCCAGCGTAAGCCACAGGCATTGAGCAGGGGGTTGAACTCGATGGCCTGGTAGGCCCCTTTCAACTCTACTTTTCTATGATTCTATGAAATCAAATATTTGCTTTACTAGAAACAGTATAAACCCTAAATACAGTAAAACTGAAAGGCATAAACATTCTTTCAACCAGTTTAAAATACAAATTTAAAATTAAAATAGACTGGGCAAATAAGGTCATTTTAACCCATGCCAAAAAGAGTACAAGATTTACTCTACATAGTTTAGATATATTTCTAAACCAAAATTATCAATGTAATCACTTACAAGAGTGGTCCCCAACCCCTCTTGTTGCATCTATGGATCTTAGGCTGCATTTTATTCAGCAGAAACTGTTGTTTTGCGTCTATTGGACACCGCAGCGTCTCTTTAATAAGGAATTGTTTAATTCAGCTAATTGCTGGCAGTGCAATACAGCAAATGCTTCTTTTAAATAGTCATGCCTTGGATTGAGAGCATAATTCGTTCCGGAAATGTGCTTGTAATCCAAAACACTTGTATATCAAAACGAAATTCCAAAAAAAAAAAAATTGTACAGAGATTTTTAATTTAAGCTGTACTACAGTACTTGTATTGCAAGACATCGCTTGTATATCAAGTCAAAAAATAAATAAATAAATATTTAAAAATTTGCTTGTCATGCAAAACGCTCTCAAACCAAGTTACTTGCAATCCAAGGTATTACTGTATATGTTTTGGCAATGTCCAGTAGAGTAAATTATAACTGTTGGAGAGTATGAAAGCTATTCACCTTCAGTAAAACAGCTATTCTGAGACTTTTCACTACTGAATTGTAAAGATCTACAAAGGCAGGGCTTGCTTAATGAAACTACTGAAGAAGCCTCATAGCCCAGTGCCTATGCCCATCTTTTCAAAGCAGAGCTGCATAAACATCGAAGATCAAGGAATCTCAACACACTTTTTAAAAAGTGAAGAAAATAAGCTGGTCAACTGCTGACCTCAGATTCCTGTGTAGGGTATCAAACCCTTGCATTTCAGCCCTTCAAACATTAAGAGCAGAAGAAGCCATTCAAACTCTGGCCGCTCATTCATTCCAGCCACTCCCACCCCCACCAAAACGTAAAGATCAGAAACTACAGGTGCAATCCTATGCATGTGTAGACAGAAAGCAGTCCTACAACTCCCAGCATTAGCTGGCTGGGGAATGCTGGGAGTTGTAGGACTGTTTTCTGTCTACACATGCATAGGATTGCACCAGAAGGCTGCATTGCTGTACCCATTTACCTGAAAGTAACCCCACTGAACTCAATGGAACTTATTTCTGAGTAGACATGCATAGGGCTGCCCTGTGAAAATGGCAAGATGTGTAACTTTTAGCAACTGAATAGAAATCTATGTGCTGTGCAAGTGTCTGTGTCCCTCCCACAACTAAAAGCTTGTGGGGGGGAGTGGAAGGGGGTTGGCAGGACTGCAGCAGGGGAGAAAAGGCTTAACCTCCCCCCCCCGTTGTCCTATGATGCACCATCCCCTTGCCACGCCCACCATTTCCATATGTTGTTTTAATCACGCTGCTTGCAGTGATGCATTTTGCCTCATGCGTAGTTTTGCCATTAGGCATACATCCGTTCTGCCTGGATATGGCTCCAGCTAAGAGCGCCCCCCCCCACCTCCCACTACCAACTGTCCCTGCTGAGGCCATCAGAGGGAGAGGAAGCAGCAGCCCCTCCACTGTGCCCATGCCCTGCTGAACTTTGCAACTAAGAACCTAGTGTTGAATTTCCTTTTTTTTTTCCCCTTCCTCCTTTCTCCCAACCCCCTTTCCTTTTGTGCTGTGTCTTTCAGATTCTAAGCCTGCAGGCAGGGACTGTCTTTCATAGATTTCATAGATCATAGAGTTGGGCAGGGGCCTACAAGGCCATTGAGTCCAACCCCCTGCTCAATGCAGGAAACTAGAGGAGGGGTCTCCCATCCAAGTAATAACCAGGCCTGACCCTGCTTAGCTTTCCACGCTCAGACAAGCTGAGCCAGCGTAAGCCACAGGCCATGACCTTACTACGGTACTTATTTTTATAAGCCACCTTGGGAGACAGTTTGGCTAAAGTGCAGGATAAAAATGCTAGAAATAAATAAAATAGCATGATTTTAAAACCATGTGTTGGCTTGTATTTAATATTTTTTTAGAGATTAAATGCATGTCCAATGAATTTAAAGTTTATGTGGCCAGGTATATTTGTTTTACCTCTTTCAGATGTGCTAGTGGGGTGAGGTCAGGACGGGTTGTCAGAAATTGACCCATTTTTGATATTTTATAGATTTGCATTCTACTAGAATGGTGCTTTAATTTCTGCACATACAGATGGGAATTATCAACAGGTTGCTTGGAGATGGTTACTTAAATTATACGGTAATGACACTGCTGTGTTTGTTTGTTTTTAAATATGCTCAAAGCTTTGGGCTAATTTTAGTGATAGGGATTGATTGATTTAATTTCTATCCTACCTTTCCACCACACACACACACAAAAGGCACCCAAGGTAGCTAACAATAAAATCCAGATTAACAAAATCTTAATTAAAACATAGTGTAAGATCAAATACATTAAAATAAAATAAAATAAATGAACTGCACCAACCAATTTAAAGCCTCAGAGAGGGTAGGGGGCACTCCCAGGCTCTGAAATGCCCTGCCGAGGGAGGCTAGGTTTGCCCCCCTCTCTGTTGTCCTTCCGCCAGCAGTCAAAGACGTTTTTATTCAGTGACTATTTCTTCACCACGGAGGCTGCGGTCTCTGTCCTACAAGAGGACCCAGAGGTAGAGCTGTGTGTGCTGAATGCAGGAATCTAGCAATGGGAACCAAATGCAGAGCATGCTTTTGAGCATGTGGGACTCAACCCAGATAATGATGTATTCAAGGAAGCCTGCTTCAGTGAGGGCCAAAACAGACGTTACTTTAAAGACGTAAGATCTTTTTTCCCATTTTTTACTCTAGAGTAGGTGCAGGTGACCCAATCTGGGATGGACCTTACTTTGTGGGGGGCGCGGCTTTAAGCCTTCCTCCTCCTGCTACGGGTGCGATCCAGATTGGGGGAGGCATACAGCTGCAGTTTCTTTTGTAAAATCAGGGCTGGCCCTACCATAGGGCAGAGTGAAGTAGTCACCTCAGGCAGCAGATGCTAGGAGGCGGCAGCAAGGTGTTGGAGGAGCGCGATGTGGGCCACGCAGCCTGCCTTGTGTCCGCTAAGCTAGCCTGCTGCCTTCAGGTGTGTTGGAGGATGCTGTCCCACTGCCAGTTTTGAAGAAAGATTCAGCCTCCAGACCAGTTGGCTTTTGCGTGTGGAATGGGAGAGGGCACCATCTTGTCTTTTGCCTCAGGCAGCAAAATATCTTGGGCCAGCCCTGTGTAAAATAGTGGCCCCTTTGCTCTATGGATCACTATTTTGCCATAGAAATTGCTGGCACTGAAGCCCTGAACTGGATCAGATCCATAGCAGCAGGAAGGGTTAAAGATCAGGGGCCCTGCAGCTACTCCAGGGTAAAAATGGTGGGCGGGGGCAGCTGTAGCTGCTAGCTATGTCTTTAAAGTAAAGTTTGTTTTGGTCCTGGGCAGATCTTTCTTGCTATATCACGGTGCAGAAGTCATAGAACCATAGAGGTGGAGGGGATCTTGTAGGCCATCCAGCACAGCCCGCTGCTGGCTCAGTGCAGAAAATCCAGAG
Source organism: Shinisaurus crocodilurus (assembly GCA_021292165.1). Taxonomy (NCBI): domain Eukaryota; kingdom Metazoa; phylum Chordata; class Lepidosauria; order Squamata; family Shinisauridae; genus Shinisaurus; species Shinisaurus crocodilurus. The sequence continues at coordinate 35,279,400 of CM037876.1, forward strand.
CTCGATGACCCCCACACAGCCTTTCTGCTTGAAGATCTCCCAAGAGGGAGGAGAGCCCAAGACCCTCTGGGTAAATGCTGGACTGTTCATACTGTCAAGATGTTCTCTCATGTTCAGCTGATACCGATGCTCCTGTAACTTAAGTCCTATCAAAATTGGCACCCTCAGGGAGCAATCCAATGGGGAGGCCCATAAGCCTCTGGACCAGGATGATTACGGGCATCCTATGCAGGGTGGAAAGAGTGCAGAGGCAATCTTTGCCTCCGTGCTCCCCCCTCCCAGCCAGATGGCCGACCTTGGCTGTCTAGCTGAGGTGCGTTGGACGGGGAGGGAAGGCAGCTGGAGTGCAGGGATGGGGACTTGGACTCCAGGACTCGACTCGTGAGTCGGACTGAGTCCGCCCCTCTGACTCGACTCAGACTCGAGTCCCAATATTTTTAATGGGACTCGAGACTCGACTTGGGACTCGAGACCAAGGACTCGTGTTCCAAAATCGTGTTCCTCAAATGCAACATGGATAGGTTTTAGGAAGTACAGCAAGTTTATTGTTTAAAATCATTTTCCTAAAATGCAACCTTTCAGGCATTTTGGGTTTGGCTGCCTCTGCCTGCCTGTTTGGGGTTCCCAGCCTCCTCTGCCTGCCTGGTCTCTTCTTAACCAGTTCCACAGTTTGAATTGTCCAAGACAAAGGCCTCTGCCTGCCTGCTTTGGGGTTCCCTGCCTCCTCTGCTTGCCTGGTTATTTTGGGTTTGTCTGCCTGGTCTGTTCTTGCCCAAATCAGTTGCAGAGTTTTGAAATAAAAAAGGCACACTTGTGCCTAGAGTTTATTTAAGCCACATATCTGAAGTAGCCTTATTTTGTTGGGGAAAAAAACCCATTGATTTTAATAGGGACTTGTGGAGTCAGCTTTGGGAGTGACTTGCAACTCGGGACTCGGGAGTCACCATTTTGGACCAAGGACTCGGACTCGAGACTCGGGTTCAAGGACTCGTGACTCGAAACCAAGGACTGTTCAACATCCCTGCTGGAGTGCCACCAAGATACATCATATCCTGGCAGCCCCAGTCTCCTCCCTTCCCACTAGAACACCCCCTAAACCCCTTCTCCTCTTATGACCTCGGAGAAGAAGCCAGCACAGTTCTTTCTGCACCGGCTGCAATGGGGTGGGGAGGGCGATCCCAGTGCGGATCCCCGCAGTCAGAGCTCTTCTCTGACCTCAGAGCTGGGAATCCAAAGCACCCTATGGCCCTCTAGGATTGCTCTGTTAACTGATTTTGCAAGATAACCACTTTGCTCTCTTCACACATTTCCAAGTTAATGCACAAGCACTGGTGATGGTGGTGGGAAGCATGTGCCATTCGGGGGGCCCTCCCTGCTTTCCACCCAATCGTCGATGGGATTCCTCTTCCTTTAAAATGACTTGTTGCAAAACTGAAGGCCTTAAAAATTCACAAAATGTAGAACAATGTTTGGTGTTAAAAGTCTCTGCCAAAACATCCATTTGATTCGGGGGGTGGGGGGTGGGTTGGTGGCATGTGTGTTGTGTGTGCGAACACTTGAGACTTTGCTATTTTTAAGTTATATTTTATTTTTTTTAATGGAAAAAACCATTAGGAGCTTTCCCAATTCACATGCTTTCTCTGCCTCAGCCCCCACTCTTCTCATAATTGAAAAATGATGCTGATTGAATGGGGGACACCCTGAATGCTGTGAGAGTTTAACTTAAAGCTGAACAGTCTTAGAAAAACAAAGTTCTGACATTAGTGGGAGGAAAACGCAAAGAGCCCCAAGCCAAGAGGTCAGATGCATGCAAAGCTGTCACGGAAATCCATCACTGCTTGTTCAGCAAGTTTTTTCTTTTCTTTGATTCAAAATTGTTTCAAGTAGCCTTTAAGGAATTCTTGCTCCCCCACAAAAATCATCATTTCATATCAATGTGCATGGCACTGCACAGAGCAGCAACAAAGAAACAGAACCCCTTTCCCCCAAATGCTTAGGGTTGAGAGAAAATTGCCTCCTCATTTTTATGGCCACGTACGTAGGCTGGGAAAATTGGGAGGTCAGTTTCAGCTCATTTTCAGGGCAGAAGTGCAAAAGTCACCAGCTTTCCTCTTGGCTCCTTGTTGCTGCTGGGCATCATTTTGGTTTCCCCAGAACATCCTGGAATGTCATGATGCAGCGTTGTTCTGGGGGAACCAAAATGGTGGCCAAAACAGCAACAAGGAGCTAGGGCAAGCACTAATAAGTTTCTCCCCACCCTTGAAATTCACCTTCTGGACCCCAAAATGCAAAAGAGAGGTAGAGTTACTCCCTTTGACCCCACTCCCACTCCCTCAAAAAAAAAATAAATAAGCCAAAGATTCTCAGCACAAAGAGTAGGCCCAGCACTATTTATCAAACTAATATTCAACATGGAGAGCAATGAGAGTAACATGAAGACAAGAACACAGAAGAATATGAACGCATTCTTAGTTAGTAGTTACTCATATTTTCATTTTGGTCCAGTTGGGGATAATGACTAAAGGGTTAATCCAAAGGCTTCACAAAAGAGGTTGGTTCTGAGGACAGACAGAGTGTGTGTGTGTGTCAAGGGCAGACAAAAAAATGCACAAATTTGCATATGCTATTTTACATATGCTCTAAAGCAGTGTTCTCCAACCTTGGGTCCCCAGATGTTTTTGGCCTACAACTCCCAACATGCCCCAGCCAGCATAGCTGTTTACATAGATGTTTTTGGCCTGCAATTTCGCTGACTGGGGCATGCTGGGAGTTGTAGGCCAAAAACATCTGGGGACCCAAGGTTGGAGAACACTGCTCTAAAGTGTGTGTGTGTGTGCGTGCATGCGCTGTCTCCTAAGGACACCCCTATTTGTAAAAAAAAAAGGGATGTATGGACAGGGGAGAGGAGAGCATTTGATTTCAGAAAAAAAAAACTCAGGCAGAAAGATTCAACGGTGTGGACAGCAGGAGGTGAAGCACATGTGGGCAAAAAGCCAGCTCATCCAGGGGGACCAGATGCAACAGAGATCATCAGGGGCCCCATAACCTTTATTTCAGCAAGTGCCCGTGGACAGCAGGGTGGTGGGGCACATGGCCTCCCAGAGATTTGGGGCTCCAAATGAAAGATTCAGGGCTCCAGCTCTAGTGGGCCACCCCCTGACACCAGCTCTGGAGTGTGTACACCTAACATAAGTGCTCTGTGACGGAGTTCTATGCATAATGGACAGCAAGGGGGAAATGGCGGAATTGTTTAAGAGAGCAGAAGATCTTTAGATGGTAGAAGACAGTAGAGCTGGAAGAGCACAGGTCCCAAGCAGGGATCAGTTGGGGAAAGGTGAAGGGGCACAAGGCCATGGAGGAGTCTGAAAATACAAACAAGAAGTTAGTGCTGCAACTGGGGGCAAACAGGAAGGCTGGGATAGAGATTTAAGCAATGTCATTAAAATGTGAGTCAGTATACAGAACTTTGTATACAGAACTTTGAGGCAGTGTACAGAACTGTTTGCAGGATTCTGTGGCTCACAAAATATTAAATGGTACTAATGACCCTTGACTAAACCAATCAACTTAAAAGTGCATCTCACCAGGGGCCACAGCAGCCCACATGTTTACAGTTGCCCAACATTCATTCATTCATTCATTCAATTTATGAGTCGCCCTACAGCCAAAGTTCTGAAGGCAGCATACATAATAGAAACAAATGATAAAACACATTAAAAGAATTGAAAAGCAACTATAATTTATTATTTATTTATTATTTATTTATTTATTTATTTATTTAAAAAAGAGAGGTATAAATATAAAGCAGCTAAATCATGGACAAGTATGATTTTAAAATGCAGCTTAAAAAAAAACAAGCAGCACTTTTAAAATATGTTGAAACTAAGCTATTTTTGGCCTGCAATTTCGCTGACAGGTGAAGCTAATGTTAGGAGAACTGTTCCTTAAAGCTATATCCTTCTGCAGATGGTAGAAGTCTGATCAAATTATGGTTTCCTCGGGATCTTCTAGTAACAGATGAACAAACAAAAGTGCAAATTTCAGCAGATATGAACTACGCTATTGAACTATTCAGATATGAACTATTATGAAAGCAGCAAAGATTCTGAGACACTCCTGTGATTAAAACAAATAGCAATAATTTTGTTGCAGGAACTCTATGGAAGGATCCAGTGTAAAGTGTCATAACTTCTGCTATCAAGGGGAACAGCTGCTTACAAGAACAAGCAATGGCAAGCCTTGGCTTGGGCTCACACTCCCCCCCCCATTTCCCCACACAAGAGGAAAAGAGATTGGTAACATCAGCTTTCAGTTTTGAATAAGCCACATTTTCCTGTTACATTAGAACACTGGAAACTATGATTTATTTTAACCATGGTTAAATATCCTGGTTTGTTAACTAACAGTTAAAATAAACCAGGGGTCTCTAGTGTGCCTCTAGCCTCTAGTCAATCTAGTGCAACTCCACCCCCACTGCTACACCACCAAAATTTGGTGGTATGACAGAAGCAATAATAATAATAATAATAATAATAATAATAATAATAATTGTGAAGATGGGACTTGTAGTGGCTGGGACTTTAGAAGAAACCCTGTTAGATGTCCCTTCCCTTCCACCCCCATTGCTGTTTAGCTAACGGATTTTTACTGTAGTCTTTGGAATGTATTGGGAGCACCTGGGAGATAAGGGTGAGTTGCAGAGCTGAGAAGCAAGGTCAGGCGTTAATTGGGATGAAGTCATGAGAAAGTGTTTACAGCTGAGAAAGGGCGGGGGCCCCTCCTTCGACAGTTAGGGAGATAGGATTGGTGAACGCTGGGCGGGAAACTGGACCCTGGTGACAATAAAGGAGCTAGGGGAAAAAGCTTCAGGGTTCTTCCATTGGGGCGTGGATGCTGGGAAGTTCCATCTGGGCAGGTATGCCATTCTGACAGGGTAGCTAGGAAAAGCTAGGCCTGGTTTGACTTACTTTGTTTCTGCAGACTCTTGGGGTTTGTTTTTATGTTCTTTTAGAGTCCCTTTTTATTCCCATCCCCTTTTCCTCACAACAACTACCTCACCCCCTTTTCCCCTTTACCTTCTTTTAGCCCCTTTTTATAAGGGATTATTTTACTTATATTGGACACTTGGAGACCCTACACTGACTAATTTGTTATTCTTACTTTTAATAAAGTCTCCAACTTAATCTTGGTGTGTGTTCCTTTTTGAAAGGTTGGGGCTGCTACACCAGTTTGGTGTATGGGACCTTGGGAGGTGTGTGCCAGTCCCGGGAATTTTGGGACTGTGGCCTGCCCTGCGGGGTTGGCGTAAGATCAGCCTTCCTTCACATGGTGGCTTAGCGGTCGGATTTTGCAGCCCACCTGAGGAACATTTGTTTGTCAAACCAGGCAAAGGTTTGTTATTTTCCAGATAGGGAAAAGTTGCTAGGGCAGAAATGGAGTCTGCTCTGTTGGATCAGGACCGACCCCTGCTGGGAGCAGAGGCGGCAGACGATCTGCCGGTGTTGGACCGGGAGGACATTTTACCAGTTGAGGCTCCTCGAGTTGCCCCTCCTATTGAAGTGACTGTCGATTGGGAAGGCGCGGAGGGCGAAGAGAGAAGGGTGTCGATCCCATCTCGCTTGGCAGCCTGGACGGTGGAACCTAGGGGCCGAGGGGAGATCTCCAGGTCTCGGAGGTGGAGCACGGGCAGTGGCAGTGACCAGGGAGAGGAGGAGGGAGCGACAGCGGTTCTCCTCCGGCGGACCCGGAGGATCCCGAATCTGTCTCGTCCCAGATCTACTTCCAAGGAGAGAGAGAGACGAAACGACCTGTCTCGCCTCAGGCCTACATCCAGAGAAAGAGAATTACAAAAGCAAGTTGACCTTCTGCAGAACCAGTTGGCAAAACACGCTGGAGCTGTTCGTCCTGAGAAGCCAAACTTCAAGGACCTGCCTCGTTTCCATGAGGGGCAAGATCCGCTAGAATATTTGGGCTTGTTTGAAATTGCCTGCGAAGATGAGCGTATTCCCCGTGGCAACTGGATGTCGGCCCTTCGATCACGAGCCTCAGGCTGTCTGGCTCAACTGTTGTACAGCGTCCCGCGAGAGGATACGCATAATTATGGACAGTTTAAAGAACTGGTCAGACAAACTTTTTGCCTTTCGGCCGAGAGGTGTCGGCAACGTTTCAGAGAGATTAAAGTTGAGCCCGGTGAGGGTTTTGTCTCCACGGCAACGAGGCTGCGGAGGACCCTGGATTTATGGCTGGAGACGGCTCAAGCTGTCTCCTTTCGAGATTTGCGAGAGCTGGTGGCCTTAGAACAGTTTTATGCCGTTCTCCCCGAAGGAAGGGCAGCGCTGGTGAGCGACCAGCGGCCCACCAATCTCCGGCAAGCGGCGCTGCTTGCGGATCAGATGGGAGTTTATAGGAAGGGGGGAAGCAGCCATCGAACCACCCCAGCCAAGCCGGCGGGAGGCGGCGGGAAGAGTGAAACATCCAATCCAACTGGAGGAGGAATCGGGCCCAAAGCTACTTCCACCCCGACGACGACCGGGTGCTTCTATTGTAGATTGGAAGGGCATCTGCGTCGGGACTGCCCTAGATTAAAGGCCAAGTTGCAAAAAGAAACAGCTACTAAAGTGGGTGCTGTGAGACCGGTGCCTCTCGATGTCTCCCCCGGAGAAGCCTCAGATTGGAGTGAGGCCAGCGAGGGAGAGGGAAAAGACCCAGCCCCACGGATCCCGGGAAATGGAGTAGCGGCCCGGCATTCACCGTCATGGAAGGGAAAGGGGCCGGCGATGGCTTTGGTTCAACCGGGGCAAGTCAAGTGGAGCCAGCTACAATTCCGTGAGTCTCTTAAAATTAATGGGCAATGGGGACAGGGTTGGAGAGACAGTGGGTCTGCCCTTTCCGCTATTGACCGGAGTCTGGTGAAGCCAGGACAGATGCTAGAGGGACAATTTTTAACCATCACTCCTTATAACTCTTCCCCCATTGCCATGCCTTTGGCTAGAGTACCGTTAGAATACAAAAATTGGAAAGGAGAATTGGACTTGTTAGTGCATGAAACTGAGTTTACTACGTTTCTTATTGGAAATGATCTGGCTTTCTTGGCCAGTCAAGCCCCTGTTTTAGCGGTGACTCGGAGTCAGACAATTAAGAAGAAACAGGCCTCCCCGGACCCCGCGTTCCCTGCCCCGATAGTGGAATCTTGCCCCCCGGCTGGGGGAGAGGCGACAGCTACGGACAGACGGGCAGGGGAGGGGTATGGGGACCCAGCAGAGACAGAGTCAGCTAAACAGCAGAGAAAAGATTTATTGCCAGCCGGCGAAGAAGATGTGGCGGAGAGAGAAGAAATCCTTTCAGAGAATCTTCGCTCCACTGCCTTTGTGGAGGCTCAAACCCAAGATCCGTCCTTGCAGGAGTGCAGGGAGGCGGCTGGGAACCAGGTGGCTACTGTGACGCCTCAACATCCTGTTCGGTTTTTTTGGGAAGCAGGAGTCCTATATCGAGAGTTTGCTCCGAAAGGAGTTGGACAAAGGTGGAAGGTTTATCGCCAGTTAGTGGTCCCACAAGGGTTCCGAGAACCGGTCTTACAGCTGGCTCATGCTACGGCGTGGGGGGGGCATTTGGGGAGGAAACGGACTTTGCACAAGGTGTCCAATGAATTTTATTGGCCTTCGGTGGCGGAAGCCGTGAAAAACTATTGTCGCTCTTGTGACACCTGCCAAAGAGTGGGGTTCAATAAGGATCACCCTAAAGCCCCTTTGCAGCCCCTCCCCCGAATAGAGACTCCCTTTGAAAAGATTGCTGTGGACATATTGGGGCCTTTCCAGACGCCCACCAAGACAGGCAAAAAGTTCATTCTCACGGTTGTGGATTTCGCAACTCGCTATGCCGAAGCTGTACCGTTAACATCAATCACTGCCTCTACTTGGCTAAGACTTTATTAGCTATTTGTGCCCGGCTGGGTATGCCCAAAGTAGTACTTTCAGACCGGGGACCGGGATTTGTGTCGCAACTAATGCAAAAGATGTGGGAACTGGGAGGGGTGGAGCAATGTTTCTCTGTACCCTATCATCATCAGACAAATGGGCTAGTGGAGAGGTTTAACCAGACCCTGAGAAAGATGATTCGAGCCTATGTGACAAACCATCCTAAAGACTGGGACCAAGGGCTTCCTATGCTCCTATTTGCGTATCGGGATGCCCCTCAAGAAAGTTTGGGGTTTTCCCCGAATGAGCTAATGTTTGGCCGGGAGCTCAGAGGCCCTCTGACTATGCTTAGAGAAGAGTGGGAGCAAAAGGTGGCTAGTTCCTCTCAGAATGTTATAAGTTTTATGCAAATGCTACAGAATACTCTGAGAGAGGTACAACAAGTGGCGCAGGAGCATTTAGCCCACGCTCAAGGCACGCAGAAGGCGTGGTATGATCAAACTGCCCGAGTCCGAGTGTTTCAGCCCGGAGATCAGGTTCTTGTTCTCAAACCGGTTAAACCCGATAAGTTAACCCTTAAATGGGAAGGGCCTTTGACTGTGAAAGAGCGGCTGGGGGAAGTCAATTATTTGTTGCAGTATGCAGAGGCCTCGCGTTTGCCGAAGGTTTTTCATGTCAATATGCTCAAGCGGTATGTGGACCGGAAAGATTTTGTGTTTCCCCTTCAGCCGAGGCCCGAAGAGTTGGCTAGGCCTTTAGATCTGTTAAGAGAATGTCAACAGAAAAAGGGGATAGAGGAAATACCCTGGCCTTTAACTTCGCCCCTACAGCAACGCCAAGGTTTGCAGCCATCCCCCGAGAAGCTTGTCTCGGATTCACACTGAAGAATAATTAGAAGATGAAGTCTGGCAGGAATTCCCTCCCAGTCTCATCTCCTTAAAAGGGGGGATGTGAAGATGGGACTTGTAGTGGCTGGGACTTTAGAAGAAACCCTGTTAGATGTCCCTTCCCTTCCACCCCCATTGCTGTTTAGCTAACGGATTTTTACTGTAGTCTTTGGAATGTATTGGGAGCACCTGGGAGATAAGGGTGAGTTGCAGAGCTGAGAAGCAAGGTCAGGCGTTAATTGGGATGAAGTCATGAGAAAGTGTTTACAGCTGAGAAAGGGCGGGGGCCCCTCCTTCGACAGTTAGGGAGATAGGATTGGTGAACGCTGGGCGGGAAACTGGACCCTGGTGACAATAAAGGAGCTAGGGGAAAAAGCTTCAGGGTTCTTCCATTGGGGCGTGGATGCTGGGAAGTTCCATCTGGGCAGGTATGCCATTCTGACAGGGTAGCTAGGAAAAGCTAGGCCTGGTTTGACTTACTTTGTTTCTGCAGACTCTTGGGGTTTGTTTTTATGTTCTTTTAGAGTCCCTTTTTATTCCCATCCCCTTTTCCTCACAACAACTACCTCACCCCCTTTTCCCCTTTACCTTCTTTTAGCCCCTTTTTATAAGGGATTATTTTACTTATATTGGACACTTGGAGACCCTACACTGACTAATTTGTTATTCTTACTTTTAATAAAGTCTCCAACTTAATCTTGGTGTGTGTTCCTTTTTGAAAGGTTGGGGCTGCTACACCAGTTTGGTGTATGGGACCTTGGGAGGTGTGTGCCAGTCCCGGGAATTTTGGGACTGTGGCCTGCCCTGCGGGGTTGGCGTAAGATCAGCCTTCCTTCACAATAATAATAATAATAATAATAATAATAATAATAATAAGGCAGTTTGTCACTGAATTTCAGCAGCAAACCACAATGAACGCTCATCCATTCTGCACATGTAACATATGTTGTATGTATTCGATCTCCATATATCAAATGTTTTGTAAAATTTGTCAGAGAAAATGAGCACAACCAGAGAAGGGTTGTTGTTGGAAGCCCTTGTGGAAAGAGGAAGATAAAGCTTATTTCTAGCAAAACAAATAATTGCTTTTCTGAAAGTAATGGTTTCTTAGAATGGAAAACCAGAACAGTACTCACTTAAAATCCTGTTTAAAAATCCATAGGACTAATCTCATTAATACACCTATAGTAGTTTTCATGTGATGGTTAGTACTGCCTGTCTTGTCATGTACATTTCACATCTCCCAAGTGTCAACTCTATATTGAACATCAGGACTGCAGGAGGGAGGGAGAAATGTAATTCACACACCCAATTTTTTTTTAAAAAAAAATCCAATATTTTTATGGAGGATAATTCAAACAGATTCCTTGATTAAATCACCAAGGCATCTCTCACCATCTCAGGTCCTGGAACCTCTCACTGGATTATTAAGTTCCAAATAAGCACATCAGAGCCTTTCTGATTAATCTTAATTACATTAAAAGCAACCATTTCTCTTGATTACTCTTTAACAGCAATAATCAAGGGAATTGGAGGGGGGGGCACCATCCAAATAACCATCTGGGAAAGAAACCGTTCAAGACGCTGCATTCTCAACCTACCAGACAGTGGGAAAAATGAAAAATGCAAGGATAGGGTTTCAAATGACGTAGCTGTTGAGGGTGAAATTCTCCCTAATGAAGAGCTTCAGCTCAAGGCTCAAGTACTTGTTTAACCCCCACTGGGATTTATTTACTTAGGTAGGGTAAGGCGTATTCCGTATTGTGCATAGTTAGTTCTCCACAATGGTCCTGCGCATAAGGAATTTGGAGTTTGGAGAAAGGTCGCTTTGATTGCATCCAAGCCTCATTGAATTTTATGCGGGTAGGGTGAACTCAGTGATTTAGACTTGGAGACATTTATTGTCTTTTAGGAGTTGCAGATGTGACTTTAAAGCCTGATGATAGTTTGCAAGGGAACTGCCTCTCCCCCACCGCTTCACTTCAGACTTCAGGCAGTATAAATTTGTTTGCAGGACAATCAGCTGTGACATGATAGGAACAATTAACTTGGCTCACCTACCACCCTCTCCTCCTCCTTCCTTCTCCCTCTCCACCCCATCCACATTGCAATAACAAGGAGATCAGGAAGAGCAGCATTTTCTGTGGAATGCTATAGGAACTTCCAGCTGGAGTCTCCACTCCCCTGGTCAGCAACTACTTATGCCAAAGGGCCTCTTTGAAAAGGGAGTGGAGGTAGTAGGCCAAGGATCCGCTCCAATAGACTGCTGCCTATTGCCTCCCATCCCAGGCCATTCTTTCATAAATCTCTTTTGCCTCCAAGATGGAGGTAGATTTTGCCCAGAGGCCTCCAGTTACCCATCTCATAAAACCGTAAGAACATAAGAAGAGCCATGCTGCATCCAACCAAGAGCCCATCTAGTGCAGCGCCCAACCAGCTGCATATGAGAAGCCCACAGGAAGGACATGAGTGCAATAGCTCCCTCCCGCTGATGTTCCCCAGCAACAGGTAAACAGAGACATATTGCCTCTGATACTGGAGGTAGCATATCACCATAATAACTAGTAGCCATTAATAGCCTTATCCTCCATTTGTCTAATCCCATCTTAAAGTTATCCAAGTTGTCAGCCATCACATCTTGTAGTAGCAACTTCCACAGGCTGTGTAGTCTAGTAAAATATAAGCTATGTGAAGAAGTACTTCCTTTTATGTGTCCTGAATCTCCCACAATTCAGCTTCATGGGATGATCCCAGATTCTTGTTGTATCTACTTTTTCCACACCATGCATAATTTTGCACACTTCTATCATGCCTCCCCATACTCATCTCTTTTCTAAGCTAAGCAATGCCAGCTTTCCTCATAGGGGAGTTGCTCCAGTCTCTTGATAACCCTTCTCTCTCTCTCTCTCTCTCTCTCTGACTGGCACACACACACACAACTTGTTTTAATTTTTAATCTCCTTTACAAATGCACAATTGATAAGATAAACCATATTGTGAAAATAGTTCAAACTCCTATAGTTATCCCCTTAGCCTTTTGAGGTAAATAGCTGACAGCACAATCCCATGCGTGTTTACTCAAAAGTCCAATGAGGCTTACCCTCTTGTAAGCATGATTTCGATTACAGCATCATAATCAGTAGCTACTGGTTCACATTGGCCATTGTTTCATTCTCACTAATGAACACCTGTCGGGCCTGACTGATTGCAGCATGTGTGACTTGCATGTGTGAGTGAGCTACACAGATCTAACACCAGAAAAAGAACCTTCACATCACCACCTGTCAAAATAGGACTTTCCAATGGAGTCTGTTCAAACATTCATCTGCAACACGTGCTGAGTAAATAAGTTGATGAGAAATAAAGTAGCATTGGTGAGTGAACTGGCCTCCAATCTTCACTCTTATCTTCTCTGTTACCCCAGTCTTATTACTACATTTCTTGCTCTCGTTGCTGCTAAGAAACCCAGCATCCCCCAGAACTACCTTCTGGACACAGCCTGACAGAAAGGACCAGAACCACTGCAAAAAAGCAGCCCAAGGCCCAGCCCTGTCACGTGGTCAAACAGGATATCGTGTTTGATGGTATTGAAGGTTGCTGAGAGGTCTAAGAGAACTAATAGGGGTTTGCTCTCCACATCCTGTTCCTGGCATAGGTCATCCACCAAGGCAATCAAAGTGGTCTCAGTCCCATATCCCAGCCAAAAGCCTGATTGAAATGGGTCCAGATAATCAGTTTCATTCAGATGCATCTGGAGGTGCAACACCACCACCTTCTCGATCAACTTAGCCAAGAACAGTACATTTGAGACTCACCTATAGTTTAGACAATTCCTGGGTCATGTGAAGGTTTAATAAAGGTCTTATTATGGCCTCTTTTAAGCAAGAGCAAACAACCCCCTCCCACAAAGAGCCATTAATCACTTCCCTTAGCCACGGCATCAGTCCCACCCTGGCCAATTTAATCAGCCAAGAAGGGCAAGGGTTGAGTACACAGGTCCCTCACTGCTCCAGACATCCTGTTCACATCCTCATCCACAAGCTGAGAATAATCCAAAACAATTGGACAAGAGGTTGCCAAGGCTACATCACTCTGATCTGCCCTCTGACCAGTGAATCTGATCAATTTTATCCACAAAGAATGAAGCAAGTTGTTCACAGTGAGCAAACTGCTCTGGTTCCCTGGAGCAGCATTGTCTAAGAATGAGGAAAAATAGGCAGTCCAAGGATGCTTGGATCAACCCTTTTGATTTTGCTCCTTTAGTTTACCATTCTGACAGTCACTTTACAACATATAGCCCTAAGTGGCAAGTTTCCCAGATACACACCACTGAAAATAGCCCACATTCGCCCAGCCAAGTCTGCCTTCAGGCTCACACCAAAACGGAATTATGCCATTCTGCCAGCAAAGTATCAAAACACAGTATTCTTTTGAGCTCTCCTCCTATGAAAATGTTTGCTTACCAGAGTCTTTACAACACACACTTTGTGACCTTATTTTTAAAAAGTCAATGATTTTAATGCTTTGCTTGCAAATCTCCTAAGACAATCAAAGATGACAAAACTGAAACCCACAAAGACATCCATTGGTTTCTCCTTACCGATTTTTATTGGTGGTATTATTTGCAATGTAGACCTTTGGATTGGCTCCAGGATTTGGCTTTAATAGCTTTATGCAACAGTTTCACGTCTGGTAGTACTTATTGAGCAATCCAGGGTTTAAGATCTCTAACTGAGCATCCCAGATCTAAGCCAGCATCTTTAATCTTCATTAAGAGAGCAACTTCTCCATCCAAGTTCAGGACCTGATTCTGAATGTGAATTTATATAGCTTTAAAATTAAACAACTTGGAGCCTCCATCTTGGAAAATGGCATATACCTAGCCATTTGCTTTTTTGTTGACCCCAGAGGAATAATTGACGTCATTAAAGTAGGTTAGACAAGAAAGCATCATCTGGAATAGATATCTCATTGATGAACTGTAATGGTTTTATAGCACTTATTCAACTCCTCACCCCAAGATTTAGTAAACTCCATCCACCTCATTAACTTCAGTTTCAGAGGAAGGGGAAAGAGCACCCCTGCCTTTGCTTCATTGATTTTAGGGTTCTTCAAAACCAGCAGGAGATTCTTTTATTACTTTCCACTCGTCCCCTGAAACAATCATGCTCCATCTGTCAGAATGATTTCTGATAGGGATGAAGAAAAGTTCCAAGGTTACAGCAGGATGGATAAGAAGAGACATATGGTCCTTTTGCATAAGATTAAGAAGGGGAGATTTCAGCACGTTGGTAAGAACCATAACTAGTTTTTTAAAAAATCACTACTGTGAATTTTGTATCTAAATTTGAAGTTAGCAACCCAAAACTGTTACTTGAAAAGATTTAGCACAGGGCTCTCCAACCTTGGGTCCCCAGATGTTGCTGGCCTACAGCTCCCAGCATACCCAGCCAGCATGGTTAATGGCAAGGGATTCTGGGAGCTATAGTCCAGCAACAAATGGGGACCCAAGGTTGGAGAGCCCTGATTTAGCATGATCCTAGAGACGGCCTTTGCATAGATTGTGTTATAATGAATGGCGTTGGGAATGATTCAAAAGAAATTCTGCTTCAGATAAAATAGATGGAAAATGTTGTTGGTTTACAAGAAACAATTTGGACCAGTAAATCTTGCAGGGGAAACTGGAAGTGCAAAGTCACTCAGGCTTCTTCTGCAATTTCTGAAATGGAAGCATGCATCTGTCCCATGGTGAGATACATGATCTCCCTATGGGGTAGATGTGCAAGCACTTTCTTCAGCCATTACAAAAGTAATGCAGAAACCAGAAGCAAGAATCACTTCTTTCTCCTGATCCCTTTCCAAGATATACCATCCAAACATGCTCTAAGGAAAATGTGGATCTTCAGTTGCTGGAATAAAGTGCCCAGTGTTATATTTACTGCAGTTTACCAGCTTTCCACACTAAGCTACCTATGTTATGGGCAACAGTATCTTATTGCTTTATATAGTCAGACCTCTGACACAACCAGTCCAGTACTGTCTACTGTGATTGCCACCATTCCAAGGTCTCAAGAAGAAATCCTGTCCAGCCTTGCTATCAGGGATCCTTTTATCTAGAGATACCAGGGATTGAAGCTATGTAGGACCTTGCAGTGCATAAGCTTAACCACAGTACTGCAGCTCTTTCACAGCATCTTAGCTGCTATCTTTTTCTTTTTGACCTTACCCATTGGCGTATCTGGTAATTTTAACTCTGAATCCATTCTCTCCACCTTTGTCCTCCTCAAATCTTTTCTTGGGTTTGACACAAGGTTTGCACTGCCATATTTCTGGCTACAGTTAAGGGTCTCTGGAAAGAATCTAACTTAGTACTGCCCATTTAGTTGTGAAATAACAAATTCATGGAGAAAACCTCCTGTGGCCTGTTCTCCCTTTCCTTGGTATTTATACTGAGTGGTTTAGCTTTTTTATGCAGAGGAACATAGGAAGCTGCCTTACACTGGGCAGATTCACACATCACGCTAAGCCACCCCTATGAATAAGCAGTGGGTTGTTGTTTTTGGCTGAACAGCCCAACAGATGATTGGGCTTGCCGTGGGTTGTTTTCTCCCTCCTTCCCGCTCAGTACTCCAGCCAGCTCTGGCACATATCCCAGGGGACTTTTCAGCAAAACCCCTCTCGTTTTCCACTCCCCACTCCAATCGCTACCCCATTTTATTTCCCAGCTTTTCTTTCTTTTCAGTGCCTCAAAAATCCACAATTGGGGTTGCTCCAATTGCTACCACTTTTTGTTCCCTGGTTTTTTAATTTTATTTTTCAGAGCCTCAAAAATATGCAATTGGGGTTGTAATTAATTATTATTATTATTATTATTATTATTATTATTATTATTGGTCTTCCGTAAGTACACAAGTCCGCTCTTACGGCTGTCCGATATGTGTAGACTTGCATGTTTCAGCTGTCAAATGCAGCAAGGAAGGGAGCAAGGTAACACACAAGGAAATTGACAAGAGGAGGTTGCATATAATAGGCTAATTGGTGCACCATTGCGAAAGTCCAGTGGGAGAAATAACAGTAAAAGAAAGGAGGAACCTCGTAGCGCAATTCAGAAGCACCGAAAATGGGGGGGGGGGGGGGGGAGAGAAGAGCCAAGTGAATAAGTGCACCAAAAAAGGGAGCAATATCTCCCCCTTGCTGATTGACATCCTCTCTTTTAAGTGCTGAACAGACCCTTCTCAGTGTCCCCCACCTTTTCACACTTTCCCAACTCTCCAGATACTCCAAAAAGGGGAGATATTAACTCCCCCCACTTTTCACAGCTCCTTTTCAGAGCAGTTTCTATTAAGGTTACCACGGTTCCCTGACAGTTACAAAAAAAATAATCCCAAGAAGGCGGCTACATGGGACGGAGTAGATGGGGCCCCATGGGGGGGGGGTAAATACTGCTGGTGCAGGTGTCCCACTTGCTCTGTCCCATTCTGCCACTCTCTAAGGGTTTTTATCATTATTATTATGATTTGATTTGATTATTTGCACTTTTTTTTTTTTGGCCCTGGAAGTAAACAGAAGGGACGTGCACACGAATTTAACGTCTGAGACGTAAATGGAGAGGGAATTTGCACACCAACAAAAAACAAAAGCCACACCACTTTTAAAAATCACAATGGTGCTATACCTACAATAAATATATGGGGCGTGGGGAGAATCTCTAATTTGTCAGCTCAAAATTACTGTTTGTTGTATTTTCCAGGGAACTTTAGACTATTACAAAGAGACTACACAAATGAAACACGCATTCCATAAAGAAAGTTTAATCTGCAATACATTGAAGTCTGTTTTGGAGATTCCATATAATAACTTCAAAGACCACTGACAGAAAAGTACAAGTGTAGTATCTTTAAAAAATCTTATTTCATTTGATTAAATTTAGCACCTATTTCTAGCTCATATAATCAAGACTGCCATATTTATCCTGTAACCCATGAAAAGCAAAATAAAAAATAAATCTGAGCTACATTAAATCATGTGAAAGGAAGAAAAAAAAGTTGCAGGAACACAGAGAACTGCAGGGCACAGAAGCATAAAAATAATATTAAAAAAAAACTAGATTTAAAAATCTTACCGCAAGAATATTAACCGTAATAAAAGAGAAGACATTAAAACAAGCAGTTTGTTAGGGCCAATATGTAATAGAACCCATAAGACAAGCAAAGAATGATGCTAAGTTAAGGAGAAAAGGTCTGCTTTTTAGGGGAAAAACTTCCTGACAGACACTACACAAAGCAGTGCCAAACCATGACTGTGTGGTCCCCCTTCTTGTTAATAAATCAAGCGTCAAAGGTTGATCTGCAATTAATAAGCCGCCTAAGCTTTTTCCAAGGATTTATAATACTCTGTCAGCACAGTCCATGCTTTAGGAGCCATGAAACCCTCAGGAGGATTCTGCCCTTCTCGAGCCAGTCTGCGCATGCGAGTTCCCGAAATGAATTCAAAATCTTCATGGCTGAAAGAAAAAAGGAAAAAGAAAGGCGTTTTAGGAGGTTTCAATGAAACTTTATTTGTACGTAAAAAGATAACATTGCGCTCCACAAGTGCACCCGCTGAGTAGTACAGGCTCTGTGGGATTTGCTATGCACAGTGACACACAAGTTGAAAAATCATACACAGACAAGTGGGATATGCAACAAAATGTTGCAGTGTGGAGTGCTTCTGTTCAGGGTGCCAGCCAGTCATGCCCTTTCCAGGATATTCCATTCCATCCCCACCTCACAGTTTCCTGTTTTCTCCACCTCCAACAGACAGACTACATTCCAGACTGCCAGTGAGAATGCTCAGTCTTCACTGGACTGTGGGGTGTTTGGGGGAGGGGGACTTGCTCCCTTGTGTGTGCTTTTCTTAAAACAAAAATTGTACTTCTGCAAACCTTAGGGTCCCCCCTGAACCTGCTACTACCTCCCCTCTTGTATGTGGATGGTGCCATCTTGGCTACCATAAAGGTCCATGCTCAGAGAACGGAGTTCAATGTTAGTATTGAATACCACCATATTCTGTTACATAGGAAGTTGCCTTCTACTGAGTCAAGACCATGGGTCCATCTAGCCCAGTATTGTCAACACTGACTGGCAGCAGCTCACCAGGATTTCAGGCAGGATTCCTTCTTAGCCCTGCCTGGAAATGCTGGGGATTGAACCTGGAACCTTCTGCATGCAAAGCACGTGCTCTACCACTGAGCTATGGCCCTTCCCCTGTTAGTGTATAGGTTGCCAAGTTTAACCATACTTGGCATCCTATATACTAACAGGATATGCTAATACGATATGGGGTTTATTGCTACAAGACCCATGCAAGCTAATGACTTCTAAGAAGAATTAAGAGAAATTTAGAGATTATCAATGCCTCTGATCAGTGATAATGGGAATTTGAATCTCAGAAGTCAGTACTCCTTGACTACCAGTGCTTGGGATAAGTAAGAGGAGGACATCATGCCTGGCTTATGATCTTCTCAGGGGCATCGGGCTTAGATACTGTAAAAGCCTAGAAGGGAATACATTTTCATTCAGACACATGGAACAAAATCAGAAATCCAGGTATGCATGAGATAAATCACTGGGTAGCATCCTATTGTGCCCATGTACTGGAGGGAGCGACCGCTCACACAACAGGACTTTTGCATTTCCAAAAATAACTTGAAACTAGCGTTTCTGCTCATTTCCAGAATGGGGGAGGAGAGCGGAGCTCCCAAAAGGGAGTTCTGCTGACCTGACCCGATCCAGAAACATGTGTTTCCGCCCGTTTCTGGGGTTATTTTTAGAAGAGTGAAAGCACTGTTGTGCAAGCAGTCACTCCTGTGAGTGCAATGCAACCAGCAGAGTCAGATAGTGCCCGATGTACTTAGAATGGATGTTATTAAAGCAGTTAAAAAATATGCTATCTCCAAGAGCAAGGATGCAGAGACAAGAATGTACTCTGAAGCACCAGTGATTAATCCAAGAATAAAATGCAACGTTTTTACTGATTCCATTTCTTCAGTTTGCAACATCTATTTCTTACTCATCTTCTGCTGGTTTGTTTGAAACATAAGCCAAATGCTGACCTCAGTTGGATATGGCTCAGGGAGGGGAGAGGGGGAACAATGGAAGCCAACTGCATGTAGGGGAGGTTGTCTGCCTGAATGTTAAGTTGCGCTTAACTAATAAAGAACTAGAGTCTTCTTACAGTATATGCAACAGATTAGCAACATGACACTCAATTCTAGTACCTCGGTACGAAGTTGCAAATTCCAGTACAGTTATCTTGTATACAACTCTAACTTGGGTTATTATAATTCTATGATTGTAGGTTTGCCCCTATCCAAGGGATCAGAAGAACATAAGAAGAGCCATGCTGGATCAGACCAAGGGTTCATCTAGTCAGCATTCTTTTCACAGTGGCCAACCAACTGCCCACAGGATCCCACAAGCAGGACTTGAGTGCAACAGCACACTCCCGCCCATGTTCCCCAGCATCTGGTGTACATAGGCATACTGCCTCTGATACTGGAGTGGTGCCCTTGGAACTGTGCAGTGGTGCCCTTGAAGGAACTTCAGGTATCACAGAATATGCTGCTGCTCAACTGTTAACAGGTTCAGGTTGGCATGCTCATATTTCACCCATTTTGAAACTTCTGTGCTACCAGTTCATTTCCATTTCCATTCTAGAAAAGCAATTAAGCTGCTGTGGGGCAGAATTATACATAGCTAGGTCTGAACACCATAGAGGCTTGTTAAGAAGCCATTACAGTTGCAAAGAGATGCATACTTCAGACTTGGACAGATAAACACCCACTACCTATCATACAATGGTCTGAAGATCTTACTGCTCGTTACATTTGACCGTAACTCGTACAGTCGGCAATTTCGTATGAATACTTATTTAGATATATGGACTGCTTATATATATATATATATATATATATATATATATAAATAAAAGAAGAAGTCCTAACTGACTGACTCATCAATGCCCAGCTCAAACCGTTTAACGGAGGAACGTGAAATTTGGAAGGAACATTGTTTTTATGATGTAGGCACTCACTAAGGAAGAATTTTTGGAAATTCCATCCCTAAGGGGGTGAAAAAGAGGGGAGAATTTTTTAATGACTGATTGTTGTGTGCGGGGTGTCCGTCTGGCACATTAAAAATATGTTATTATTAGCCTGTTTACAATTATTTATATATATATAAAAGAAGAAGTCCTGACTGACTGGGATAATTTGTATGTGGGGGGATACACTCTTTTAAAATACTATTATTGTTTATTGCGGTGTTTACGCTGGGTAGACATTGTGTACCTTTCTCACTGCCCCCAAACAGAATTTATTAACTCCCTATCTCTTTCTCTCTCTGCTTCAAGCTTTCTCATTTTCATCTCTGTCTCTCTTTCCTCCTTTTCTGCCTCAAGCTCCATTTTCCTAAATTCTAATTTGTTTTCCCAGACTTATAAACTATCTGGGTTCTCAGTTTCTGAGGCAATAGGTGTAGCTCCATTATTTTCTCCTCCCCCAGGGAATACTGCCTCTTCAGACTCTTGGGCTTCAGACACATGCTTTGCTTTCTTAGGAGCCATGCTTTATTATTTTCAGTTATTGTTAACTTTTTTCCTCAGTTCTTATTTCTGAATAGCTTGAAGACTCTCAGGATTACCCTGATTTCACTTTAAGTTCAGATATTTCTGTCAGAAAAGTTTTCTGCTCACAGCACCCAGCCTAAACGTTACACTTTCAGTCTCTCGCAGGCCTTCAAGGGGGGGGGGGGGACCCTTTTCCTACCTGCTTTATTTCTTTTTCTTCTTCTCCATAAAAATAAAAATAAAAAATGCAAATTGAAAATGTAAATGTAAATGGTGTGATAATACCACACACAGTCGTACCAATTGTAGGCGATGGAGCGTGCCTATTCCGGGCGCTATCTTACGTTATGTATGGCAGTCAAAATCTAGGTAGGGAGGTACGTGAACAAATAGTTGATCATGTTGTTGAAGACTGGGATGAATTCTCTATAATGTCCCACAACAGTGATGGTAACAAGTATGCGAGTGCCGATGCATACTTTAACAACATGTTCCAACCCCATACTTATGGTGGTTTGCGCGAGTTGACAGCGGGTGGACAGCTTTTCGAATTAGTTTTCGAAGTTTATCGTAACGATGAACTTCACGCAAAATTCGGTGGCGAAGGTAACCCTGTAGAATGGTTACGGTTTACACAAAATCTTTCCGGCTGCCATTTTGAGGCTTATTTGCCATCTGAACCTGATGGTGTTTCTAATAGCAATACATTTCACACTCAGTCCAGTGTTATCAGACACTGCTCTCAGGAATCACCTCTTTCTATTTCCACACCTAAGGCAACTCGCAAATGTCGTGCTAGATATACCAATGCCACGAGGCAAAAGCAAGTTAGGACTGCAGCAAAGAACTATACGCGTCATAATCCTGAGGTTCATTGTTCTGCACTGGCTGTTTATCAACAAAATAATTCAAATATCCATAAACCGGCGTCAGCTATGTACCAAAGGTTTGTTTCGCCATGACCATCAACAAGTCACAGGGGCAGACTTTGCAGGTAGCGGGGATTGACCTAAGGGAAGATTGCTTCTCACATGGGCAGTTTTACGTGGCCTGTTCCAGAGTGAGCTCACCTAACTCTCTGGTCATCCTAGCACCTGAAGGGAGAACCACTAATGTAGTTTACAAAGAAGCACTGAAATAGGGGTTTTTTGTAGGCTGCAGATGCCAAATAAGTAATTTTTAAATTTTTGGTATGTCTCATTGTCTGTTTCTAATAACACCATGAAAAAATTCTTAGATGCATATGAATGGAACAACTATCTTTGTTTTGTAGCCAATACACCCCAACTAACGTCTGCAATAAACACTGCTTATTACATTAAGACATCAACCTGTAAATTATATTTTGTACAATTTGGACAAAAAACTCATGTTTCTTTTAAAAACAATTGTACCAAATCCTAAAATCCATGCGAGTGAAGCGGCGGGCAACAGCTAGTTAATGTATATATTTGAAAAAGAATCGCCAAATCCTTTTTCCCCTTTCCCCCCTTTTATTTCTTTATTAATTGTGTTGTAAATTATTATTGTGTATGGATGTGTTTTATGTTGTGTTCTTCCTTCCCCCCCCTTCTTTTTTTCTTTCATGGCTCCTCCCTCCCTTCTTTCTTTGTTACTGTTACATTTGCAAATTAAAATAAAAAATACACAGCTGGGTTTGAGCCAAGTTGCACTACAGTAAGCCTACAAAAATGGCTATCAACTGTGTTTGCTGCAGCCTTTCAGAAACAGCCAAAAAGAAGTCTAATATAAATACATTACTAATAAAGAACACTTTATTTTCCATTTTGCCTGCCATTCAAAATGTATCTTAATTTGCGGGATAAGCTATACTAGGAAATACAAAAAGGAATATCCAGGCCTGTGGCTCACGCTGGCTCAGCTTGTCTGAGCGTGGAAAGCTAAGCAGGGTCAAGCCTGGTTATTACTTGGATGGGAGATCCCTCCTCTAGTTTCCTGCATTGAGCAGGGGGTTGGACTCGATAGCCTTGTAGGCTCCTTCCAACTCTATGATCTATGAAATCTATGAAGCTTAATGGAAGTTCTGAGCTAGGATTAAATAGTGCAAGTTAAATATGTTTTTCACAAAAAACAAACAAACAAAACTAAGAATGAATCAAGCAGCACAAGATACTGTTAATATTGTTTTATTAAACTTTTCTATGCAACACAGACAACTACCGGTATCTACCGACCAGCAACTATGGCTAATTTGTATCATTGGAGTATCTGAAGATGAACAAGTTTCCAGTTTTACAGCATGAGTACAAACTATTTTTAGAGCCTCCCAAACGGCAAACTAGGTACATATAGATTCAGTGTAAAGATACAAGTCATAAACAGGCTGTCATAATCCAGTGGAATTCACTGTGGTGGATAATGTCATTGGTATTTCACCATAGAAGTAAAAGTCTGAAGGAGCCCCTATTTTATGCTGAAGAAAACTGCAATTTTTACAAGTCCTAACTGATAACTGGAATATTAAACTTTTAATATATAAAACCTTAATGGATTGAATGGAGCCCTTTGATTCTTGGGGCATTTCAATATCCTATATCTCTGTACTGATTGATGGTATCATGTGCTTAATGTTTTTAGGGATTAGATCACTATCTAAAGTGGACTAAAATATTTGTATTTGTAATTAAAATTGCCCCATACACAGCTGGAGGATGAGCTAGTTTTTCATCCTGCTTGTGAAGAGTTCTGTCGAACTCAAGAACCTAAACAATACCATTTATTGGATTGACTCCAGCTGGTAATTTCTTTCAGATGACTTGCACATGTGTTCATCACTTAAGGGCTTGCAGTTGAACATGTGAACTGCCTTCATCAAGGAGTACTGTGTGTGAGATGACATAAAAGTTCTTGGCTGTAGTGTTTGTGCTGTGATCGCCAATTCACACAAGCAATCACCGTTTGTCATTAGATCACAGGAAGCTGCCTTATATCAGGTCAGAATATTCTCTGTCTATTATGATATTGTCCACTCTAGCAGTGGATCTCCAGGGTCTCAGGCAAAGGTCTTTCTATCACCAGCTACCTGCTCCTTTTAAATAGAGATGTTTCAAGGATTGAAATTGGTACCTTCTGTATGCAGATCATATTAAGGGCCCTTCCCCTTAAACTGCAGTAATGAAGCAAGAAACATGTGTGTCGACAAACTTTTATTCTCTAGGACTGTCTGTACTAGTGACATGCCTCAGATTTGGCCAAAGCCCAAGTCAAAAGGGACCCCTTCGGAATGTTTCTGGTGCTTCCCACAGCAAAGCAGGCTTCCCTCCCGACCAAAATAGGCAGACAATGTGACTCCAAAAATAGTGACTTTTGCTTTCTCTTTTTCTCAACACTGATGTGGGGGGGAGGGGGGGAGTGACTGACAGGTCCACCTTCTAATCAGAGGGCCTGTTTTACTAGGGGCTCTCGAATCAACATGCTTCGGGGGAGGGCAAGGATGAGACCATGAGATGGCCATTCTTCCAATGCTACCAGGCTTCACTATGAAAAAAGCCTTAAACTGGTTTCCAAGCATCATAATTCTCTAGCCCTGGCATCCTTTGGAAACTCTGCAGGTTTCTTGCTTCGGGTCACCTCTGTGCAGTTTTCATAAAAACTGCCCAGAAAACCGCAGGGGGAGACAGGGAAGTGAATCACTCACCACCCCTGTCCCTTCACACACACACACACACACACACACACACACTTGAGGGTTCCCCTTCCATAGAAACCGCTGTACCTTTCCTTTTGAAACACTGCAGTTATATTACTTAAGGTCACCTCTATTTGTCATTTTCAGAAGAATGGTTCACAAGGAACATAGGGGGATAAGCACATCTGTTTTGGATGCCCTCAACATTTAAAACCTCTGTTGCTATTGTTCTGAAATTTGGCAGGCTTGATCCCCTCAGGATAGGTTACTAGAATTTAATCCAATTCTGCCAAGAAGTTAAAAAAATTATTGGCAGTTCCCTTAAAAGAAAATCAAAATATGAAGGTGCGTAGCACAAAAACCACTGCACCTGTTTCTGAAATTGGGTAGGCATAATCCCCTCCTCAGGGGCTACTACACCTGAAAATTTCATCCACTTCTGACAAGGAGAAAAAAGTTATAGCTGTGTTTTGTCTTGTGTTTTTTTTATTTGCCATGAAAGCACAAAAAATTGGATATCTGAATCTCAGCTTGGGTTCAGTACCCGAGTCAAAACAGACAGCCTCTGAATCAGTCCAAGCAGAATTGGGCCATTTTCCAAAGCGAATCAGGGTCCGAGTCAAATCTTGTAGTCAGTGCACACCTCTCTAATCCATACTCCGCATACATCTGAGGCAGAGCTGTACTTGCTAAGGCATAAGGAGACATCAGATATTCAGTCAAAACTTCTTCAAAAGGACTTCGGGGGAGGGCAAGGATGAGACCATGAGATGGCCATTCTTCCAATGCTACCAGGCTTCACTATGAAAAAAAGCCTTAAACTGGTTTCCAGGCATCATAATTCCGTAGCCCTAGCATGCTTTGGAAACTCTGCAGGTTTCTTGCTTCAGGTCACCTCCAAGGGAGGAGTCTTTTACAAAATGGCTTGGGACCCTAATGCTTGATGGAACGACTCTCCCAACCACAATCTACCCGGACACTACAATCAACATCCGAAGTCTTCCTCTGACTGCCACCTCCAAGGGAGGTTCAGTTGGTGGAAACAAGGAGGAGGGCCTTTTCTGTGGTAGCCCCCCAACTGTGGAACAAGCTCCCCACTGAGGCCTACCTGGTGCCAACTCTACTATATTTTCGGAACCAGGTTAAGACTGTCCTCTATGCCAAGGCATTTAATAGCTCTAAATAGTACATGGGGGCAGTTATGTCAGCTTTTTAACAGGTCTAGCTTTTTAACAGGTCTTCAGAGAGCTTCAGCTATTGGGCACTATATAGATAAAATAAAATAATAAAATAATAACACATTTCCATTCTTAACAATGTTCATTCTCAGCAGCACTCTGTGGCTAAATTTTACAGTAGCCTTCCAAATAAAAACTTATGAATCTGTATGCCACCGAAATATGGTTGGCTCGCCAAACCTTGCCTTGTAATATTACACACCCTACCCATGGCCAGATACATTTTTTAAAAAAAGCCAAGTGAAACAGATGGTCTTTCATCATTAACCACTGTGATGACTGGCCAAGTTGTGTAACACATACAAAATCTCGGAATGGGCTAGTCAATGGCTTAAATGGCATCCCAGGACCAAGGGAGTGGAGGAGGAGATGATGCACATTTTAAACTTCCCAGATATGAAGATTCTCTATGCACTCATTCCTTCGCACATGGGCCAAATGTTGGTCCTATCTTCAAAAAGGGCAAGAAGGAGGCACCTGGGAGCTACAGACCAGTCAGTCTGACATCAATCCCGGGGAAAATTTTGGAGCAGATTATAAAGAAGTCAGTCTGCAAGCACCTTGAAAACAATGCAGTGATTACTAGAAGCCAGCATGGATTTGTCAAGAACAAATCTTGCCAGACTAATCTGATCTCATTTTTTGATTGAGTAACCTCCCTTGTGGACTGTGGGAATGCTGTGGACATTATATATCTGGACTTCAGCAAAGCTTTCGACAAAGTGCCTCATGCATGATATCCTGATTAGCAAGCTAGCTAAAAGTGGGCTGGATGGAACAACTATCAGGTGGATCCACAATTGGCTACAGAATCAGACTCAAATAGTGCTTATCAATGGTTCCTTCTCAAACTGGGGAGAAGTAACGAGCAGGGTACTGCAGGGCTCGGTCCTGGGCCCAGTGCTCTTCAACATTTTTATTAATGACTTGGATGAGGAGGTGCAGGGAATGCTTATCAAATTTGCGGATGACACAAAGTTGGGTGGAACAGCTAATACTCTGGAAGACAGAAACAAAATTCAAAGCGATCTTGATAGGCTGGAGCGCTGGGCCGAAAACAACAAAATGAAATTTAATAGGGATAAATGCCAAGTGCTGCACCTAGGGAAAGAAAACCAAATGCAGAGTTACAGAATGGGGGACACTTGGCTCAACAATACTACAAGTGAGAAGGATCTTGGAATTGTTGTAGATCACAAACTGAATATGAGCCAACAATGCGATGTGGCTGCAAAGAAGGCAAATGCTATTTTGGGCTGCGTTAATAGACGCGTGAAGTGACAATTCCCCTTTACTCAGCACTGGTAAGGCCTCATCTTGAGCACTGCATCCAGTTCTGGGCACCACACTTTAAGAAGGACGTAGAAAAACTGGAGAGGGTTCAGGGGAGGGCAACAAGGATGATAAAGGGACTGGAAACAAGGCCCTATGAGGAGAGACTGAAAGAACTGGGCATGTTTAGCCTTCAGAAGAGGAGACTGAGGGGAGATATGATAGCACTCTTCCAGTACTTGAAGGGTTGTCACACAGAGGAGGGCCAGGATCTCTTCTCGATCATCCCAGTTTGCAGGACACGGAATAATGGGCTCAAGTTACAGGAACCCAGATTTCACCTAAACATCAGAAAAAATCTCCTGACTGTTAGAGCAATAAGACAATGGAACCAATACCTAGGGAGGTGGTGGGCTCTCCCACTCTGGAGGCATACAAGGTGTGGCTGGACAGCCATCTGTCAGGGATGCTTTGACCTGGATTCCTGAATTGAGCAGGGGGTTGGACTCGATGGCCTGGTAGGCCCCTTCCAACTCTACTTTTCTATGATTCTATGAAGAAAAATGTTGGGGTCTGCCAAGATTTGTATAAAGTCTTTTAGATTCCAATACAATGGTATTGGGCAGGGGAGGGGTGAAGCTCTGTGGTAGAGCACCTGCTTTGCATGCAGAAGGTCCCGGGTTTGATCCCCGGCATCTCCAGATAGGGATGGAAAAACTCCTGCCTGTCAATGTCAGCTGCTGCCTGTCAATGTCAGCAATACTGGGCTAGATGGATCAATGGTCTGATTCGAAATAAGGCAGCTTCCAATGTTCCTAAGAAAGAAAGATCAATTCATACAGTGCAGTGCTGTAGAGCGGTGATGAACTCACGGTCCATCCTCCCTCTGCTGAATCCCTTTCACCCAGCCCTGCCTCAACAGGGCTAATATCTCTTTTCTCTACAGGCAATGAACCGTTCAAGTTGTCCGTCCTTCATTTAATCAAAAATTCCTCAAGTGATGATACCCATATTTATGTAGAAAATACAAAATGAGCATGACCTGCTATCTGGCAAGGGAAAATGGAACAATAAAAGCCTACAAGTTTGTTCTGTTCTGACATTTTGATTAGAAGAAAAAACACAGACCAATTAAAGCCGTACATTCCCCCAGTGTGCCAAGTTGTGTGTGTGAAGCCCAGGCGGCTGGCATGCCTTCCCTTTGAAGGGGGATTTAAAGTGCAGCTCCCTCGGCACCTTTTTCTGAGAACAGTTCACCCTACATCTGTGCTGCATGCTACAGACACCACAGAAAACGAGAGTTCTGCTTTCACATGTTGCCAGCCATCTTCCTTCCAATCCAGCTACAGTAAACACATCTACAGCCTAATTAATTAAGAACCACTTGGAAGACTTTGCTCAAAAATATGCTTTTCTACCACTATGCCTCATGGATGGAAAAGGCCAGAGCACACAGTGGTTTATTTATACAGCAAGGTAATTTTTCTGCACTTTCAGGCCAGAGAGATATGCCCTTTGTGTAAGCAGAAATTACGGTGCTCTCTTTACAAAGCAGCTGTCTGTGTTTCATGACAAAATGATTTTGAAATAATTTCCAGAGGGGTAGCCATGTTAGAGTGCTGCAGCAAAAAACAATGCAGAGTCTTGTGGCACCTTAAAGACTAACACAATTAGCGGTTAGAGAGCCAGTGTGGCGTAGTGGTGAGAGTGTTGGACTGGGACTCGGGAGATCCGGGTTCTAGTCCCCGCTTGGTCATGAAACTCACTGGGTGACTTTGGGCCAGTCACTGCCTCTCAGCCTAACCTACCTCACAGGGTTGTTGTGAGGATAAAATGGAGAGGAGGAGGAGGATTATGTAAGCCGCCTTGGAAAGGAAAAAAGGTGGGGTATAAATATAATAAATAAAAATAAATAAATTATGGTGGCATATGCTTTTCTAGACTACAGCCCATTTCATCAGATGCATGAAGGGTTATCCCCAAGTTACACGTATCTAACACACACACACATAGTTGGGGGAGGGGGGAATTGTGAGCGGTGAGGTCAATTCCCTGTGACCTCACGGTTTACAATCCTCCACCCCACACACCAACCCCACACAGGCACAAACCTGTAACTCAGGATACCTCATCGATCTGATGAAATAGAGCTATTGTCCAAGAAAGTGTATGCCATAATCATTATGTTAGTCTTTAAGACTATTCATGGTTTTTGTTCTTGAAATCTGTTTGGCCTTCCATTCACTGTAAAGATAAGACCTTGCTCTGAGGTAGTACAAGCCCTGGGATATGCCTAAGGGCATGCTTGAGCACACACTATCCCACTATCCAGACATTCAGGGTGCTAATCTATCTGCCAAACTATGCTAGTGTACACACACAAGTAGCCAGATGAATATGGGTGAGCCCAGAACAGCAGTGGCAATTCCCTGCTGTGCTTCCTGATTGGGCACTACCAGAAATGGGGAAGGGGCTCCTTTCCAGAAGGGACAGCAGGTTTACTGGCCCTGCTTTCTAACACTTATACCTAATGCTACCTTCTAGCCCAGTGTTCTCCAACCTTGGGTCCCCAGATGTTTTTGGCCTACAACTCCCAGCATGCCCCAGCCAGCTATGCTGGCTGGGGCATGCTGGGAGTTGTAGGCCAAAAACATCTGGGGACCCAAGGTTGGAGAACACTGTTCTAGCCTAACAGATGACTGAGAATGTATACTACTATTGCCAAACATTGCACACACGCTTTCAAATACTATCTCAACCCATGAGCTAAAATACTATCTCAACTTGGCTTAATAAAGCCAAGTAAAAGTTTAGTGGTTTTTCAAAGTTCTGGATGGCTGCTTCTTCAGAGAAAGAATTAAAATAAGATGGAGATTTTTCTTTTCATTTTTAAGCATCTCATGTTTTGCTCTGAACAACACTTTATGTTAAAAAAAAAAAAAGAAGAAGAAGAAGCCCATAACTATTGAGAGCTTGCAAGACTTTTAAACAATGTATTATTCCAGTATTGGAAAGATCCTTTTGGTTTCTCCTTATACTGCATGAAGCACACAAGCCACCCAGGGCTCAAATGCTGTTTTTTATCAAATGTACCTTCAGCAAGTCAATCAGCCCATTTCAAAAGTACTTAGCGCTACTTTAATCTTCGCCTGTGGGAGTACTTAATTTGTCAAATATGAAATGATAAAAATCAGTGATTATTCATGAACTTCCCAGCATGATTTCTGTTACTCAAACATTTCACAATTTTCATATGCACTTAATTAGCAACTGTGCTTCTTTAATGCAAAGTCCTGGCTTGCTAACCACAAACCCTAATCCACTGTTGAGTTTATCCTAAGCGATTTTGTTCCATTTGAGAAGCTGAATGTAAAAGGTTTTGAGAAATGAAACTCAAAAGACCTTTCTCTCTCTTTCAGGAATGTGAGCCACACATAGAGGCTAAGCACTGCAAGTGGTCGTGTGTGTGCTGTTTTTGTAACATTATTCCCAAATGCATTTCTGCTAGTTCCTTTTCCTTATGAACAGCAGTGTCGTGTAAACTTTACAATGGAACCTACTAAACTGATTTTCAAGAATTACAGACATGAGAAATGTGTATGTCACATAGTGTCTAATTTTCTTCATAACAAATAAAATTATAAATAAGCCTGGATGCTGTGTCTTCTGGATTCATTCTGAAGCAGTTTATTTAAGTTCTCAGATGTGCCACTGAAGAAGACTACGTAGTCGAAACATGTCTGGCAACTGATAGTGCTCATCTTCAGTAGATACTTCTTGGGAACTTAAAGTGTTGGTCATTTATAATAGGTTGTTTTCTCTGTCTTTTAATATCCACTCTATACAGCTATGGAGTTCAGAAATCCTTTTATTGCAGTTCAGCAACTGAAAAGTGTTTGGATGGTATTTTGTTATGAATTTGTATATATTGCCATTTTATTACCCTGTTTATAAATGATTTTATTGTTATAAGGATATTTTGAGTGAATGTTAATTTTTGTCCTGACCTTTTTTCTTTCTTTTTTTTTAACTTTGTGGACTGCAACTCCCATTATTCCTCACCATTGGGTATGCTAGCTAGGGCTGATGGGAGGTGCAGTCCAGCAACAACTAGAGGGCTTCACATTCCCCAACCCTGCTTTAGAAGCACACAGTTCTCAGCTGCTCTCCTGGACTGCTTGAGTGTTTCTATCAAGAAGGCATCCCCACAGCCCTTCCTGCCTTTTACATGGGTCCACTCTGGCTCACTAGTTGGTACCACTGCTGTCCACGCAACCAATATACAGGGGAAGAAATGGGATCTGTCCTGATTTTGCACTACGTTTGTAACATATGGCAAAATGCCCTAGCTTCTCAATGAGTCATCTGAGCAAAATAGATATAAATTGTGTATTTAGATTTCTTGCTTTTACATTTTCTTTATTTACTGTACTAATAAATACTTTATTTACTGTACTTAAACAGACTCCTTTAAAATCAGTCTGCAACATGAAAGTAAAGCCTGCATTGGTGAGAATGTGTGTTTGATTTCTCCTCTGCATCTATCCTGCACCGATGCAAAACAAAATGGTATAAAACAGGCCAAAGGGCACTGGCTCATGTGAAAACTCTCTCAATATTGCTTTCTTTAGAAAATAAATGCTTTAAGATGCTACCTTGACTTTTGCAAAACTTCACCTACCTCTCAGAAACTGACAGCACCCATGGGCCCCATGGTGCACCCATGGGCCCCATGGTGCCTAGGGGCACCTCCAATGGACCCATGAAGGGGTCCCCAAAGTGGTTCTCATGGGCACCGGAATTTTTTTTAAAAAAAAATCCCCATTTTTAAAATATCCATACATGGATTTGTATGAAATGCATACAACTTTCTAGCAATTATACATAGGCTTCAACAAAAGCAGACCAAATATCCAAATAAGTATCCACTTGAAGATTGCATCTATATGCCACCCATTCATATATCGAAAGCACTGTAATGTCCTGAATCCATTGCATTATAGGAGGTGAGGGTGTTGTTGGGTTTTGCATAGGCAGAACGAGATTACCACCTGACATCGAGATTATCACCTGACCTGGTGGGTGTCTCTTGAGTTCAAGTATACAAGGTCTCTGGTCATGAGACATAGTCTCGAGGTGATGTGACTTAGCAACCTTGGACAGGTTTTAGCAGATCAACATGAATAGGTTATAAAACTGGGGTGAGTAATATCCTATTTATAGGTGCAGGGTCTGCGGTATATAAGCTAACACACTTGCTGATAGCTTCATTCCGTCATTCTTCACTCCTCTCTTCCTTGCTGTCTCTCGTCTCGACATGTCTCTTGGACTTCACTTCATCTAGCCTTACCACTGGGGTATTGGATTTGTATCTGCAATGATGTAGTGAGTAGAGATGCATTGATTGCCTTAATCCCATGTAATTGGGTCTTACAAATAAACTCTTTAATCTTTATTAACTGCTGTTATCTCCTCCTTCCGCTTGCGTGACTGGGACTGAGGGTCACTGGCTAGGGGAGCTTTTGAACCCGGCTCAGTCCAGCTCTCACATCTGGTTATGGGCCCAGATAAGGATCTGATGGTTATCTCAGATGGGCAGATAAGCCACAGAGACGCAGTTTGGAAAAATTCAGCAGTTATAGAGTTAAGAGAAATGTTTACTATTTGTAAGAACGGTTTGTAAATAAACCGGGGAAGGCAATGTTGCTAGAGCTGATAACAGCGGCTTGGAATGCAGCACAACTGAAAAATGCAAGACAGAGAGACGGAGGATTTTTCGTTTTGAAAAGAAGCTGGAACGGAGGTGCCGGTTCGGGCAGCTATTAGGCTGAAAAGTGAACAATGCTGGACACAAGGATTTCGTTTTCCACAGCTTGCTGGAGTGATTGTCAAGGAGCTGTATCAGGCAAGGAAATATCTCCAGGAGGCTCTGTGTCTACTCATTTGAATCAAGGCTACAGCAGGAGGATCATATTTCATTTACAGTTTGCTTCACTCAGCAGCGGATCAGCTATCTTTTGCATTGTATCAACAAGTGGCTTGGATTACAAATGCGTGGATTACGTCTGACGTGGGTAAAGCGTCTGGAGCGTCATGTCGCAGCAAAGCAAAGTCACATGTGACAGAAACGTAACTCGGGAAACTTGATACTACACGGGAGGCTGTATCAAACCAGCGGAGGCGTGGTTTTAAAACAGCAGGAGAAAACAGCGCGACAGTTTTGAACAGAGAAAGCTGTGCTTAAAATGGGAAGCTGTTCTTCATTTTCTTCATGTGGGATCACAGAAGAAGGAGCTTGAAATCAGCAGGGGTGCTGCTGATGGGAAAAACTTTGTGTTTTAACCCAGGACATAACAAAATGCACATTATTTTGTTGTGAGCAGAAGCAGTGGATTGTTAAAACAAAGCTTTCTGTGTTGGACATAAATAAGCAGAAGGAGGACTATGCAATTGGTCAGGAGTTTAACAGTCATGTTTTTGAAACTGTATTTCTTGAAAGTTGGATAACTTGGATTCGAGAAAGTGTAATATATGCTCTGGAAATGTCAGGAAATGTACTGAATGTATATATGACTTGAGTATATTGTGGATTTTTCTGTAGCAAAATGTAAAATACTGAATCATTAGGTATGTTTATATGGCAAAGCTAAGAGATGGATTATTTCTTTTATATTGTAATGATGTAATAAAGAAATGGAGAGTTGTACTGTTGCAACTATAAAAAGTTAAATGCTTATATGTATGACATGTACATGCATGCATATCACATGATTGTTTGATCATTTAGATTCACAGGCCTGTGAAAGAAAATGCAAACTGTTGGTGGGGAAAGCATTTAGAAATTGTAATTTTCACATGAAAGGTAATTTTGTGCATATAAACAAGGGATGCTAGCTTCAACAGGTAAACTGGAAGGCAAGCTGAAAAACCAGTTTGTTTCATTTAAATTTGTTCTTGGTGATCTTGTGGGTACTCTGATGGTCTTTAGAGGAAAGGCACGTTATTTCATGATGTTAATTGATCAATACACGAGGTACAGGTTGTGTACATGTTAGATAGAAAGCTGGAGTATTAAACAGAGTCAAGGTGTTTTGTGCTTGGATGGGAAACAAGCATATTACCCATGTTACCTATTTCTTTTCAGATATGGGGAATTTCAATTCAGTGCATACTTTGATGCATTTCTAACAGGATGTGATATTGAACACATGGATTGTGTGGAAGAGTAAACAAACACTCAGAAGAGGTGATACTAATTTGGATAATGAGGTTTGGGTAGAAGCTCTTAAATGTTTTGATTATGTACATGATAGAAGTTTTAGTTCTGTGATGAACTGTACACCTTATAGAAAGTAGTGTAGAAGGAAGAATCTTCTGGAGAAACATTTCAGGATCTTGGATCTGATATGTAGGTACATACACCTCAAAGTTAGAAGAAATCTGTAAGGGAGCTTACATGAGATTTTTCTAGAAATGAGAATATTGTGTTTCACATGAACAACACTTGGATAGTGAAATTATCTAGAAGTGTTTAGTATAATGCTGAATGAAAATGTGAGATCATTTTTCAAAATTAATTCTGTTAATGCAGGGGATGCATCAAGTTCAGAGTCAGAATAGAAAAGCATTTGCTGAAGGACAGTCAGGTAAATTTGACAAACTCTGATACACATTTGGTTTAGTGGAGACTAAACAAATGATTGTTCATCATTGGTGCAAGTTCATTGGAACAGGAACCTGATAACTGATGAAGTAAGGAACAGGTGAGTCAAACAACCTGTGAGATATCAGGATGAATTTGCAGGAAAAGCCATTTGAAACTTCAAAATTTCAAAAAGGTGAAAAAATTGTCTGTTAAGGAAGCTAAACCATAGCTTCAGGCTATGCAAGCTGAGTTGAATTCTTTGGATAAAGAACAAAACATGGAAGCTGGGTGAAACAAACAGCAGTCCATGGAACTCATTGTTACCAGATAGATTTTTAAGTGAAAACTAACCAGATTGGAAAAGGTTATATGACAAATAGCAAGATTGGTTGCTTGTGATTTTTGCTTAGTTAAAAGGAGCAGGATAATCATAAGATGAGTGCAACAACAATTTGCTTTGGAAACAGTTAGACTGATGTTTAAGAATGTGGTGAAGATGTAAGAATATTTCACAATGGGAAATATTGGAACATAAGCATTTTAAATTAGAGGAAGTCTTTGGAAAACTGTCTGTGAGATTTTCTTTAGGAAAGCTAGAAATCAGCTGGAGGCTGGAATTCTGTTTGAACTCAAACATTGTTGAATTGAGATTTGCACAGAGAGGCAAATCAATGTTTGTTTGTTGAACAGGAGGAACAAGGACATAAACTGTATGTACTTTGTTTAGATGGATGATCTATTGTTTTTTCTGGACAGATAAAAGCAATATGATATAATTGATCCAGGGTTTGGAATTTCATTGAAAATGAAACTGCTTGGTGGTGGATCAACTGTTTATTTGTAAATAGAGGTTGAGGGAAAGAGAACCAAGAGGGCAGTACTTACTGCAACAAACCAGAGAAATATCATGGATGTGATTGAGAATTTTGGAGATAGTTAACTCAGTGAGAGACTCCAAATAATTGAGGATTTTCAAGCACATGCTGATGGAAAAGCAGTTTGAATGCTACACAGAAGCATTGGGCTGTTGAGCTTTACTGTACAAGCAACAAGGCCAGATATTGCTGTCAGTGTAATGGGCAGACTGTTAGACCAACAGGACATGCTTGGAGAGCTCTGAAAAGGAGTTGAGTGTTATCTGGAAGGAACATCACACTTCAGACTAAGATTTACAAGTCAGAGCACAGGTGGCTTACAGATTCACAGAAATGCCAGTTGTGGTTGTGATAGTAAGAACAACAAGAACACACCTGAAGTTTGTTATTTTTATAACCATACTTTGTTTGATTGATTTTGTAGAAACAATCATCTAAAGGTTAGAGTTCAACTGAAGCTGAACTGAATACACTGTATTATGTATTGTGCTATTATGCTATTGTAAAGCTTGAATAGTTATTGCATTTGTTTAAATAGTTTAAATTGTAAAAAATGTTTAAATGATGCTGGGATTGATGTGAAAAACCTATTACAGTTTTTTTCAGGAAACCAAGGCAGGATTGCTATGCTGCAGGCAGATAGCAATACACAACGTTTTGGGTTTGCAAATAAAACTGTGTCATAAGGAGGGATACATCAGAAGTGATTTGATGGTGGTTCAAATTTCTGGCAGGTAAAGTCATTCCTGCAAAAATTTTTTTTATCAAAGTCCATAGATGAAGGAACAGCATCAGATGTCAACAACGCTGTTGCTGTTGTATGAGGTAAATAACCACGTTCTGCGCAAATGCAAAAGCAGGGGGATGTTGGGTTTTGCATAGGCAGAACGAGATTACCACCTGACATCGAGATTATCACCTGACCTGGTGGGTGTCTCTTGAGTTCAAGTATACAAGGTCTCTGGTCATGAGACATAGTCTCGAGGTGATGTGACTCAGCAACCTTG
Source organism: Shinisaurus crocodilurus (assembly GCA_021292165.1). NCBI lineage: Eukaryota > Metazoa > Chordata > Lepidosauria > Squamata > Shinisauridae > Shinisaurus > Shinisaurus crocodilurus. The sequence continues at coordinate 35,315,493 of CM037876.1, forward strand.
GACAGGTTTTAGCAGATCAACATGTTGATGAATAGGTTATAAAACTGGGGTGAGTAATATCCTATTTATAGGTGCAGGGTCTGCGGTATATAAGCTAACACACTTGCTGATAGCTTCATTCCGTCATTCTTCACTCCTCTCTTCCTTGCTGTCTCTCGTCTCGACATGTCTCTTGGACTTCACTTCATCTAGCCTTACCACTGGGGTATTGGATTTGTATCTGCAATGATGTAGTGAGTAGAGATGCATTGATTGCCTTAATCCCATGTAATTGGGTCTTACAAATAAACTCTTTAATCTTTATTAACTGCTGTTATCTCCTTCCGCTTGCGTGACTGGGACTGAGGGTCACTGGCTAGGGGAACTTTTGAACCCGGCTCAGTCCAGCTCTCACAGGTGTATCTTTCTAATGTTGTAATATCAGTCTTTTAGCTGTCAAAAGGGTGCAGATAATCCATTTATGCTGACCATTTGTTAATTTCCATGAAGCAGGTAAATAATTTTAAAAAGCGTGGACATCAGTGAATATTAAAGAGTATTCCAGTACAAAATTTATCTGTGCAATAACCACCTCCCAAAAAGAAGCAACTACTGGAAATTTCCAAAACATATGTTTAAAAGAAGCATTAGCTATATTGCATTGCCAGCAATAAGCTGAATTAGACAATCCCTTATTAAAGAGATGTTGCGGTGTCCAATAGACACAACACAACAGTTTTTGCTGAATAAGATGCAGCCTAAGATCCATACGCTAGTTAGGCATATTGTGGTGGTGCCCAAAGCAGTTTCTCAAATTCCCAGATATGCCCAGGAGTCCAAAAAGGTTTAAAAGGCAGCCAGCAGGTGTGCCTAATGCAGAAATGTTAAGAGTGCCACACACACACACACACACACACACCGAAAATCAAGGAAACTGTGCTTTACTCACAGAGCCCATACACAGAAACAATATACAGGGGAAGAAATGGGATCTGTCCTGATTTTGCACTACGTTTGTAACATATGGCAAAATGCCCTAGCTTCTCAATGAGTCATCTGAGCAAAATACCATTCTTATTCAGCACTCTGCATAAAAGCATCAGCAAAGTGTGGATATATAAAATATAGGATTAAAGATTTATGCAGAAGAGCTTTAGACAAGTATATACTTATCACAGATGGAGAAATGTCTGTAATTATAAACATACTAAAATGTAAACATGCATCTAGAAACTTGTCAAGTTGTACAACAGTATCAAATGTAGCCTGAAACTAAACTCCCAAATGAAGAGATTTAAAACAAAAATTGCAACATGATCTACAGTATCATGACAAGTAATATTTTATAATATAGATGCGGGAACACACTTTGGCTCCATTCCAAGGCCACCCAGATTGGCAAAACAACTCCAGAGCACTGGATATTCAAGTTGCCTTTTTGTTTTTTTTGTTTTTTAAACAGAGGTCAGAAGATACAACAAACTAAAAATTACTAATGGTGAGACTGGGGAGTGTGGGTTCCCAAATCAGAAAAAAAATGAACTGAACCTAGGCCTGAGAAACAAGAATTTACTTGGAAGCAAAGTAATATATGCTGAGACGTGCTGGCATGCAAAACCAAATCCCAAACACCACCCCCAAAGTATTTTGTGGGACATTCATCAGTTTTTAAAACCGAAAAATAACTTACTGCTCCGAGTCATAGTAATCCATGCATTTCTTTTTCTTGTTATATGCTGCTACTCTGAAGGGTACGATTTCTAGCGTTATCAGGCCTGGCGCCATAGTCAGCACTTTGGCTCCATGGGTTGGATCATAGAGATCTTTTCCAGTCTCGGGGTGAGGCATGCCGGCAGGATCTCGGCCCACAATGTAGAAGTTTGCTCCAGCTACCATCCTCGACCTGCAATGCCACTGAACCTAGAACAAGAATTGAGAAGCAAAATTAGAAGAAGCAACAAGGAAGGAACCAGAAGCAACAAAGTTAGAATAAGCAACAAGATAAGCAGAAGACTGTTAGTGCTAGACAAATGAAAGGAAAAATATATTTCTATCTCTGAACTAAGCTACGGGGTCATTTACTGACCAAAAACAGAGCTACTGCAGTCATCAACTTGTTTATTACTCATGTGTGTGCACGTGCACAGTAAATATATAAGAACATAAGAGCAGCCGTGCTGGACTAGACCAAGGGTCCATCTAGTCCAGCATGCTGTTCACACAGTGGCCAACCAGCTGCCCACAGGAATCCACAAGCAGGATATAAGTGCAACAGCAACCTCTCGCCCATGTTCCCCAGCAACTGGTGTACATAGGCATGCTGCCTCTGATACTGGAGGTAGCATATAGCCAATCAGGACTAGTAGTCATTGATAGCCTTCTCCTCCATGAATTTGTCCAATCCCTTTTTAAAGCCATCAAGATTGGTGGCCATCACTATTTATTTATTTATTTATTCATTCATTCATTATATTTATACTCCGCCCTTTTTTCCTGCAAGGAACCCAAGGCGGCTTACATAATCCTCCTCCTCCTCCTCCTCTCCATTTTATCCTCACAACAACCCTGTGAGGTAGGTTAGGCTGAGAGTCAGTGACTGGCCCAAAGTCACCCAGTGAGTTTCATGCTGAGCGGGGACTAGAACTCTGATCTCCCAAGTCCCAGTCCAACACTCTCACCACTACGCTACACTGGCTCCATCTTACATCTTACACTACATCTTACACTACATCTTATTGAAGTGAATTCCATAGATTAACTATGCGCTGTGTGAAGTACTTCCTTTTATCTGCCCTGACCCTCCCACCAATCAGCTCCATTGGTTAATCCTTGGTTCCAGTATTGAGAGAGGGAGAAAAATGTCTCCCTATCCACTTTCTCCACACCACGCATAATTCTGTACACCTCTATCATGTCTCCCCTTATTCGCCTTTTTTCTATGAAACAGATAGACAGACAGGGCCTGGACATACACACAGTTGCAAAAAGGTAATACTGCATATCAGTGTGTCTAGAGCAGCTTCCCAAACTGCAGGATACCACCTAACAGTCAGATACTTCTTGCCAGCACAGAAGTATAGACTGAATAGGCTATCACTCCTGAGGGAGGCTACAAACTTACATTAATGAGCTCCCTTTTGGTCTCATGGACATGAAGACATGTTCCTAGACAACCCAGAGACTAGAGGCAAGCAACTAGAGTAGCCATGTATCCTACTTTCCTCTGTTTGAAGGTGGCTTCTATTTGGAGGGATGTCCAGTCCAAGTCCAGCTTAAAGATATATAAAATGGAAGAGCAGGGACCTTGAAGTTGCCTCTCAAGAGTTAGCAACTGGACAGCAGACTGAGCAGGCACACAGGTCACAGTCCTCCCCACTATGGTGAGGGCATAGTCAGGGCATCAAGCAACAGGCCTTTTTTTGATTAATCTAACCTATCAATTAAACTTCGCAGCATGAATCATGAGATTAACGAATGAACAGTATTAAAGATGTTTAATTCATCTTCTAGTTTCTAAGGCTTCCCTACTGCCACAGAGGAAAGAGAGGGAGTAAAACTGAGACCCTCCTAATTTTTTCCAGAACCTCTGCCCAAGAAAAAATGTCCTGCTCATTCTAGCCAAAAGATTTCAAAATTCATGTCTTTTTAACATAGCGATTTGTTTTACTAATAAAAAAAATGTCTTAAACAAGAAACTCTTTATTTTAAGTTGGATGCCAGGAAGATCACTCCCAGTACTAACCATTATAAAAGAGATGCAAACACAACACGCTTAGAAAAGATTTATGGGATTCACTCCTCTCCCTTGCCCGTTTGGTTGCAAGCACCTCTGCACTATTCAAAAATCACAGAACTCCTTCCCCCAAATGAAAGCACAAAGCAAAAGCCCAAAACACAATATGCAGAAGAGATGGAGTATTTTGTATTAAGTGCTGTGTCTGGATTGTGTCATTATATGCTTTACTCACTAGGCTGCATTGGATTTAGTTGTATCTTGTTTAGTTGTACCCTGTTGATTCTCTTGGACCTCTCAGTGGCTTTTGATACCATCGACCATGGTATCCTTCTGGATAGGTTGTCTGGGTTGGGAGTTGGAGGCACTGCGCTCCAGTGGTTCCGATCCTACTTGGGCGGCCGATTCCAGAAGGTGATGCTGGGGGATTACTGCTCTGTCCCTTGGCAGTTATGCCATGGGGCTCTATTTTATCCCCTATGCTGTTTAACATCTACATGAAACCACTGGGAGAGGTTATCCGGAGGTGTGGGCTGAGGTGTCATCAATATGCAGATGACACCCAGCTCTATCTCTCCTTTTCATCTAATCCAGGTGAGGCAGTGGCTGTTCTGAATCAGTGCCTGGACACAGTAATGGACTGGATGAGGGCTAATAAACTGAGACTCAATCCAGATAAGACGGAGGTACTGTTAGTGGGTGGTTCATCTGCCCGGCTAAGTGATATTCAACCAGTTCTGGATGGGGTTGCACTCCCCCTGAAGGATCAGGTTCATAGTTTGGGGGTGCTCTTGGATCCCCAACTGTCACTCGAGGCACAGGTCAACTCGGTGGCACGGAGCACCTTTTATCAGCTTAGGCTGATATACCAACTACGTCCTTATCTGGACAGAGATAGCCTAGCTACAGTTATCCATGCTCTGGTAACCTCTCATTTGGATTACTGCAATGCATTATACATGGGGCTGCCTTTGAAAACGGTCCGGAAACTTCAGCTCGTCCAAAATAGGGCAGCAAGATTATTAACCGGGACTGGCCGACGAGAACATATTATGCCAGTGCTTCCTCATCTGCACTGGCTGCCAGTCTGTTTCCGGGCCCGATTCAAAGTGCTGGTGCTAACATTTAAAGCCCTAAACTGCTTGGGGCCAGGGTATCTGAAGAATTGTCTCCTTCCATATGTTCCTGCCCAGACACTAAGATCTGCATCAGCGGTCCTTCTCCGAGAGCCCCTGCCAAAGGAAGTGAGGCAGGTGGCTACCAGGAGGAGGGCCTTTTCTGCTGTGGCACCCCGGTTATGGAATAAGCTCCCCAAAGAGGTTCACCTGGCACCTACTTTGTATTCTTTCCGGCGCCAGGTGAAGACCTTTTTGTTCTCCCAGGCATTTTAATCATTTTAATCATCTTAATCATTTTAATCTTGTAGTTGTTTTTAATTCCATTATTGTAACTGCTGCTGCTAGCTCTGCTATTTGTTTTTAATCTGTGGTTTTAAATTTTATATTGTATTTTATGATTTTAACTGTTGTAAACCACCCAGAGAGCTTTGGCTATTGGGCGGTATAAAAATGTATTAAATAAATAAATAAAAATCTTAGGGACCATCTCACTCCTTATGTCCCTATCCGATCTCTGCGATCAGTAGAGGGAGCATTTCTGAGGGTGCCACTGCCACATACTCTGAAGGTTCATCTCAGGAGCACTTGTAGTAAAGCATTTAGTGTTGCAACGCCCACACTCTGGAACATTGTACCAACTGAATTGGACAGGCTCCCACAGTTCTGACGTTCAGATTTCTTCTTAAAACTCATATCTTCACACAGGTTTTATTGCTGATTATTGAATTGGGCTGCTTTCATTGTTATATTTATGGCTGTTTTTATGCCATTGCATTTTGTGTTCACTGCTTTGATACTTTTGAGGAAAGCAGTAAATAAATTTGAACATGAATATGATTAATACTACTACTACTATTGGGGTGGAATCGGGAGTTTCCTACTGCTGTTCTGTTCTTGTTGGAGAGAGATAATAAAGTTCTTGTCTAGCTTCCTCACTTGTATGTCCCCCATAACATTCTGAATACCCACCCTTAGATTCTCTCCCTCCCCCTGATCTCATTTGGCATCTAGCACTGCACATCCAGATGGTAGTTTCCTACACTGTCTGCTGCTTGGTTTAGTTTAAACAGGAAGAGCACTGAAAGAGCATTGAAAGCAGTGTTCACAAAGCAGTAAAAGATGTGTGTTTTGTGCAACTATCCCTCAGCAAGCCATCTGGACTGTCCGACACACACTGGTTACCACTAATTCCCTGCTCTCTGCCACATGGACTACCACAGAGGTTGTTACAGACCTTATGTGGCTTCTGGGTGACAGTATGCTAAATCAGCATGTCTATCAGCCTAAACATTCCTTCATCTAGCATCTTCCCAAGGGTGCACTCTGTTTTCTTCCTAGGCTGATGTATAACGTGGTTTACCCCCAAGCGTGAGTGACCTCTGATGTTTGAACTATGAGATCATGGGCCAGAAGCCAGTCAAGGTTGGCTGGAGGACAATTGAAATTTGATCAAGTCCATTTTAATTTGTGGGTTAATGGCTATAACTGAGCAACAGTGTGCCAAGAATGTAGCCAGGGTTTTCCCCACTGATTACTAAAAGTAGTGGGCAGCAGTTCGGTTTCAAGCCGCAAATCTCTTTACGGAAGGATGTACCGTTCGCTCCTAGACGCACATAAGACGCCTTACTGTTGGTCAAAAAAAAAATTAAAAAAAATCTGAGAGCGGGGCGTCCCCCCCCCCCAGGAGTCCTCCCTTTCCGGACCGCAGAGGAAAAAAAAAAAAAAAAAAAAATGTTTTTTTTTTTTTTACGTATCACTCATAGGACACAGACATTTCCCCTCCTTTGGGGGGGGAAGTGCGTCTTCTGGTCCGAAAAATAGTAGTTCAGCAACAAAAGACCAGTTGGATCCTGGATCTCCGGTAGGCTGGAAACCACCGTCCACCCAGAGCCACTGCCAGTCAGTGTCAACAGTTCTGAGCTAGATGGATCAATGGTCTGAGTTAGTCTAAAGCAGCTTCCTCTGTTCCTAAACATTCGGGGGGGTGGGGGGAGAATGCGATAAAATCCTTACAGGACTGTACCACTCAAGAATGCCAGGTTAGATGTCACATTTGAATTCCCCCCTACATCAAAAACTCTCTGCACGTGGAAAACTTGTATGCCTGGGAGAAGACAGCACAGTAAGTAACAGTCTTAAACTGAAGTCATGCACACATAGTCACTGCTATACCAGAAACATCATATAACAACTTGTCTATAAGGAACTGTCATCAGCAACCACAACTTTAGACACAGCTTTCATATCTCTTCACTGCAAACACAAACCTTTAAAAGGGAACTGCTCACACATTCAACTGCAAGTCGTCAAATGTTGAATGACAGAATGCCAAGACATCAGTGGTGTACATGTATGTTTAGTACACATTCATGAGACAAGTCACTATCTGTAAAACGGGTCCAACAGTATCTGTAAAACGGGTGCAACAGGGCTGTTGTGGAATTAGACCTTTGTATCCTTGAAACTCTATGAAATTAACAGCAATAGTGGTGAATTCTAAGACTATTTCTCAAAGAATGAAATGCTGCTTTGTCTGCTACTGAAAAATACAAAAAATACAGTTTACAACCAAGGTTAGAAGTAGATTTGCAAAACTGTGGTTTATGTTAGCATTGGTGCACATGTAACATTAACCATAGTTAGTTTCAAAATTCAAAGAGAATGGGGGAAATGCCCCTGCTTAACAGGGAAGGTGGGAAAACAGTATGAACCCAATGTAAGGCAAAAGGACAGACAGCATTATATTCATAATGGTCATAAGAAATGGCAAATCAAGGAAGAGGCAAAAAGGAAAGAAACCCAGCAGATTCTGCATATAGCCTTCTCAACTGATGGCATATTCTTGTATTGTACACTTGTATTGTACATTTGACTCAGATCATAAAACACAGCATGAAAAGCTGCCTATTACTGGTGTGAAAGCCAGAGGAATTCTCACCAATGCTTTCTCGACCCATGAAAAGTGTTCCTCTCCCCCTATTTTGTTTCTGAAAGTTTCTGCCTATTGTAGGGTTTGAAAACTGCAACAGGCAGCTACTGCAGTATTTTGCATATAAACAATTGCCAAAAAAGGCAATCACTACAAGCAAGTAGACAGCAATGCTTTAAAAGCACATACCTAGTAGTATCCCTGAATGTAATGTCTGCAGATCAATATAATTGCCACTGTAAATGCAGTCTCAACCTTTTTGGTTTGTTTTTTACATTGCATTACCAGTCAGACAAGACCACCACACTGACAACTTGAAAAAAAACACCCTTGAAAATAGGAAGTTAAAATGCACAAAATAATACAAAAGAAGTTTAAACACAAATCCTCTGCACACCAGCACATAAATATTACAGCCAGGAGCAAACTGAGCCGTTGCCAGAGTGAACAAGTGGTAAACATTTTCACCTTGACCACAGAGAGGAGTAACATGCACCAGATTATGCTGCTGATGGAGCGAGGTGTGTTACAAAAACATGTGGTTTTCTCCTTGTTATCCCAATCTTTTAGGAGTTTGCATTACACTGGTATAACCCATTTATACAAGGATACACAGCTGTGCCACTTCATCTCTGGGTATTTTGGGTAGATTTGGATAATTATATGTTCCAGGTTGCTGTAAGGCAAAGCAAGCAAGAAAGCATTTCATCCTGCAGTTATTAAAAATTAAGAATGTGTGTGAGAAAGTATAGTTTCAAAAAGCTTGAGAATAGTAGAGCAGAGCTAGACATACATGAGTTATATACTCATCTCCCCCAGTGATTTTAGCAATCAAGATCCCCCTTACAAAAAAGAAGCATCTGTTCTGTTTAAATATATCCTTTCCTATCATAGAAGTAACAATCTATGGGCTGCAAACAGAACTTCCTAACTTATTTGACAACACACCATAAAAATATTTTTTTAAAGTTTCCAAAAATATGTTTAGATTGAGATTTACCAAACATGACCATTAAATCTTTACTGACTAAAAAACCATGTTCAGACAGTTGATAACCATATTGGCTTAGCAGCTGTCTATTGTTCTGCAAGTCATTTGTGCTACAGAAACAAATCTGGTACCAATGTCTTCTAAATGACCTACAGAAAATGATTAAAGGAAGAGTTGTCTTTTATTAGTCGGCTAAAACACACTATTGGCAAGTGGCTTTCTGAGGTCATTGGAAAACGCGGCATAAATTAAGGCTTGTTTCTTATTTTATTTGTATTCATGACTGAAGACTGCGGGTACAGTTTTTGTTCAACTCCTTGCTTCCATGTTCTCCGAGTACAAACCCCAAGTCCATAAGGGGAGAACATATCCACATATGCGACTTCATTAACTCATGCACAGCTTTCAGAAACCACAAGAAACATGGCAAGTAGCCAAAGGATGCAATCTGGCACATGATTCGTTTCCACTGAAATAAATGGGATATATAATCAGCCTATGAGCCAAATTTACAGCCCAAAGTGTGAAGTACTCAAAATATGCATTAGCAGTGCTCTTTGAACGGATACCACCATTTTATAGATGCAAGATGGAGACTGGATTAAGGAAAAAATGTACGCCCTATTTACTTGTTCTCCCCGCGTGCAGTTAGCATAATGTGCTCACTGCCCCGGCATCCCCTGCTGACCCCACACCCCACCACCCACATGTTAGGGCTGGAGATCTAAAGCAGGGAGCCTTCTCTATGCAAGTCTGCCGCCCATGTGACTGACAGCCCTGCGTGATCAGGATTCTAAGTCATGTGGGGAACCTACATGTATGTATTTACAGCATTTTTATTCTGCTTTTCAGATGATTATTGCCTCCCGAAGCGGCTCGCAACAATAAAAAAAAGAGAGACAGGCCCTGCTACTATCAGGCTAACAAACTAAAAGGACAAGGCACAGAAGGGAAGATGAGAGGAGGGAAAAGGAAGAGGAGAGAGACCAGTTTTACCAAGGCCAGAAGAAGGTGGTGAGCTATAAGTGGGCCTTTGAATGCGATTCGGGCCAAGCTGATCTGCTCTTGCTGGTGTTCTCGCTTGAATAGCAATTGGTGGCTCTTGTTCCTTTGGCCAATGGGCGGGGCCAGAGCATTCTTCTCCTTACTTTGGCAGTCCCGGGGCAACAGGCTTTGGAGCAGAGTGCTCTTTCTGTCTGGCAGGGAGGGGAGAAACGAGCTCCCTGCAGCTGCTCCCTCACTGGCTGATGGGATTGGACAGCTTCCTGGCTCACCACCTTCAGAGACCTTCTCCAATGAATGGAGGGTGGGGAGCGCGAGGGGACATGGGGCCAGTGAGCACAGCCCCACTCTTCTTTTCCCCTCACGTGATAGTAATCACTTAGAGGAGAATGAATGAATAGGACAGAGATACTTACCTCGTCCAAGTATTAGAATCCTTAAGATGAAAGCTTTCACTTTGCATTTTCGCAAACTCTCTTAGCACTCATTTGAGAAGGAATCTTTTTTGGTTTAATGTAAAAGTTGATATTGTAAGGATTCATTGAGAGTTACAAGATTCCCTCGTTAGAGGTCTTATTCCATTCCTGTGCATACCTGCAGAGCTTCTGAGAACAGGCAGCTGCACCAGTTTTCTCACACTGTTTGGCTAGTATCCCTCAGCTATAAATAAGAATCTCTCTACAAAATAGACACTCAGATTTCCATGCCAGGATAGTCCTATGGGAAAAGACAGCTTGTGCCAATTGGAAGGGTTGGTTTATAGCAGGGGTAGGCAACTTGGCCTATCTATCTAAAATTAATTCTAGGTCACCTTTAAGGATGAAACCTTCTCAAGGTGGCATACAAGATAAAAACACACACAAAGTGGCTTACAAATGCCACCATTCCAAGCCAGCATTGCCAATGGTGAGGGATGATGGGAGTTTTGGCTAAAACATCTGGAGGGCAACAAGTTGCCCGCCCCTGATTTATACTGCTGAACATACATTACATTCTGGTGTTAAACTACAAAGCCCTTCACAGCTTGGGGCCACAGTATCTAAAGGACTGCCTCTTGCCATATGTTCCTGCCTATGCCCTAAGATTGTGGTCTGAGGCCCTGCTCCAAGAGCCCACACACACTGAGATTCTAGTGAGAAGCTACTAGTGAGGGGGCCTTTTTTGCAGCGGCCCCAAACTGTGGGAATGTTGTCCCTAGAGAAGTCTGCCTGGCACCTACCTTGTTGACTTTTCAGTGCCAAGCAAAGACCTTTTTATTCAACTGAGGCTTTTTCTTCCTTTTTTAAATCTCAGCACACCAAGAGGGAGGATTTCAGGAAGCAAACATTGGGGTGGGAAGATTTAATCCTTCCCTCCTGATGTGCGCCGCTCCCAGTCGGTATCCGGGCTATGAGACTTACATCAAAGAGTGTTCACAATACACACACACCCAATGTAAGTCTGTCTTCACCCCTAGGGTAACAAGTGCAAAAAAGCGAGAATGCTTTCATAACATGGATAGGTCACAGATGAGACCATCCATCTCCACCCTGTCCCCAGCAAGATAAACAGCTTGAAGGCAAGTGGACTTTACGCAAGTAAGCCAGAGAAGGACATGAAATGAAATTATCTCAAAGCTCTATGAAGCAAACAAAGAGAGAGAGAGAGAGAGAGAGAGAGGAAATGGCAATGGGGTATAAAAACTAAGATCCCATCATTAAGCAACTCAAAAGTTCCAAATCAAATATTGAAAGAAAGCCAGTTTACAGCACTGCATGTCATGCTTTGATGCCATTTGCTCAGCCAAGGGGTCTGCCAAAAGCATGTTTTCTTTTCCGTTGTTTGCTCACACTTGTCTCAGCTCCATGTGGATCAGAAGAAAAACACTGGAATAAAGACTGGGGGGAGGGCATCCCAACCGTCCAATTTTGGCCATAGTTCAATATGTTAAGAGCACTTGTACAGTAATACCTTGGATTGCAAGTAACTTGGTTTGAGAGCGTTTTGCAAGACAAGCGAATTTTTAAATATTTATTTATTTTTTACTTGATATACAAGCGACGTCTTGCAATACAAGTACTGTAGTACGGCTTAAATTAAAAATCTCTGTACAAATTTTTTTGGGGGGGATTTTGTTTTGATATAAGAGTGTTTTGGATTACAAGCATGATTCCGGAACGAATTATGTTCTCAATCGAAGGCATGACTGTAACTCCCTGGAAATAAAGGAGAGGGGAAGAGATGGCATCACAAGACACTTTAACTGTAAATAAACAGTTTCTGAAGTTCAACACTAAAGGACCTCTCCTTTAAGGCCTCTAAACCAAATTCTATCCACAACAGCGGAAGAGCCACAAACCGGGCAAGGGTTTTGTAGTGAAGCAGTTGTTTCTAAAGGAGACCATATTGATCAATTAACTTCAGGAAATTAGTCAAGGCAAACTAAGAACAGAACAAAAGGATAAAAGAAATTAGCAAGCTGTGTTATGTGGCAACTTGCCTTACCTCAGTTGGTCCAGCATACATCATGGGAGAAGGAAATATGGCCACCACGGTTGTTTCTGGGTCCAATATCCCTTCCTCCAGCACTGCCGCATGCTGCTTCATTCGCCACATCAGAGGAACATCATCGTCCTTCGTCCAGCCACCCAGAGGATGCAAGAGCAGAACTGGGCGCCTGTAACCTCTACCCAAAAGCTGCTTATGAGTATCTTGCATCAGCAGGGCATGTCCATTGTGCACAGGATTGCGCAACTGGAAAGCGAAGACAGCATCTAAGCACAAGGAGAGATGTCAAAATGTTTTAGGATTATTGATTTAGGCAGAAATGGTCAATGACAAACAGCCTGCAACCTTCTGGACACTCCGCTTTCAGTCACTGCATGGACCGTAATTTGTAGAAAGGCTCTAATCCCAATGCAGCTGGCAAAGTGGGGGGGGGGGGGCAGGGGAAGAGTTCAGACAACTGCAGAGAGATGTGTAAATGGATTGCCTGCCTGCCTGCCTGCCTGCGCCAAAAATCTGAGAGATCAGAGTATAAACTTAATGCATTGAGCTCTGCTACATTGGGCTGTACCTCCACTGGGAATATTTAATGTCTCCGTCAATGACTAGCTGCCTGGCTCCTTCTCCAAAGATGACATTTGGCCAATGTTATGTGCCCTGCATTTGGTGCCACATAACTGCGGTCCAGCCTGTAGGGCTGCCGCTTCTCATGCCTTAGTACTGCCTGCTAATATGAGTTGTGTGACGACAGCTGTGACAGGAATGTTTAAATAGGTCTGAATTAGGAAATGGCTGTAAGTGAAAAGTAACAAACAAACAAACTAGCACTGCATGCATGCAAGAGGCTTGTCCGATCAATGCATTTTATTCAAGGGGATATGTGCAGGCATTGAACACAAAACACAGAACTGAACACTCATAGTTACAGCAGCGGCAGCGGCAGCAGGGCCCTCCACGCTCCCCATCTCCAAAACTGCTTTCGGAGTTATCAAACTTAGCAGTGTCATAGCATAAATCACCCACTACACAGGATGAAGCAGAGGAAGGAGAGAAAAGATATCCCTTCCCTTTCATAAGATGGAGAGAAAGTATGTATGTGAGTGAGTAAAATACACGGTGAAGGCAACATGTTCAAAACCCAGCTTCCCACCCACTACAGCTGGCCGTTGTGCTCCCAGTCTAGCATAACTATGGACAGAAATCTCTTTCCACACATGGCTTGCTCAACATTGGACGAGGGCCATGGTCTTCAACAAAATCATAAGCCTGTTTATATTCGGTGTGCATCCACAGTTGTTTGCCAACTATGGCTCATTTTTACTACAGACAAGTGCAGCAGCTCACTTCTCATTTTATGTTTGATTTTCCCACAAGCTACTTAAAGATCTGCAAGAGTCAAGACATCCTTTATTAGGTAACTAAAGGTTTTTCACTGATTAAACATCTGGCGCCTAGTCAACTGAATTAGCTGGGGTATAAAAACTGCTACATTGGGCTGTACCTCCACTGGGAATATTTAATGTCTCCGTCAATGACTAGCTGCCTGGCTCCTTCTCCAAAGATGACATTTGGCCAATGTTATGTGCCCTGCATTTGGTGCCAAGGTCCCTTCAAACTGCGGTCCAGCCTTAACTGGTAGGGTTGAGATTTAAGGGTGCACCTCCCCCCCCCTTGAATTAATTTTTTTGTAACGGAGTGAAAAAGCAGGGAGAGGGGGAAAGAGACATTTCCTTCTAATAATGAGCAGTAGATTTTGTTATTACTAAATCTTCAGTTCTGATACCTTAGAGGCTATTTTTTGAGAATTTGAACAAAATCTACTGCTCATTATTAGAAGGAAATGTCTCTTTCCCCCTCTCCCTGCTTTTTCACTCCGTTACAAAAAAATTAATTCAAGGGGGGGGGAGGTGCACCCTTAAATCTCAACCCTACCAGTTAAGATACGCACCCGCCACTTCACCAGCTAAAGCTGTAATTGATTCAAGCTTGTAGTCCTATTTATTATAATTTGGTATTTAAAGCAGCATCTTTTTTTTTTTCCAGCTCCATTTTCAACCCCCAAATCCTTGAGTGTCAGGCAGGAGGCTGTTCTTGCTCCTCCAACTAGAACAGCACAGAACAAACAAGTAAGCTGCCAGACTATTGCTACTTGGTCTGTTACTTATTTTTCAAACACAAAACACAAACATGGAAACAAACAAGCACATATACTGTGAAGCTAGCAAAACTGTTCCCACAGTAATTTCTCCAAAAAAACAAAAAAAAGCTAAGATACCTTTCATCACACTAGAAATTCCTCAAGCTTCATGCGTTTTGTTCCCTTGCAAGAAGTTCTTGGGTTTTGTTTGTGTGTGCTTTTTAAAGGAAATTCAGGACAGTTTACAAAAGGGAAAAAGCCAAAGCACTAAGAAAGATGCCAGACAACACAATACATCAAGACCTATCCGCCAGGCTTAAGGTAGCATGGGCCACAATCCCAGACAGTCACAGCAGGGCAAGAAAGAAGTGCACACAGAGACAGGGAGGTGCTTGGAGATGCTGATCACCCTCTGGAATAGCGAAGGCTGCCTGTTCGAAAAGGGTGATCAGCAGCAGAAACGTTCAGAACTACCGGTACTTACTCCGGCTGTACTTCTCCCCCATCAGCACTACTGCTTGTTAGGGCTGCAGCCATAGAAATTGTGGTTTTGTTCAGAACAAGAATCGAATGCCACTGGTAGTGTGCTGCTCTTCAGTGGAAGAGGCAAGGATAGTGAGCTTCTGGACAGCAGGAGAGGGATTTCTCATTCATACCACCCATCTTCATTCAAAGAACTCACCAGCGTTCATGTCTTTGAACTTCTGCTTCAGCTCAGCAGGTGTGAGACGGTACTGATCGAGGCCATCATTCCAATAAATACGATCAAGGACTTGCAGATCACCACCCACAAGCCAATCTCCTTGTTCCATGACCATCTAGTAAATTTAAGGAAGCCAACTGTTTCATTAGGATGGAAGTGGGGAGAGGGAGGAACAATTCAGCAATACACAGAGGTGGTCAGCAGGTTTGAGCATCTGAAAAGGACTAAAGGAATTATTGCCTTCCAAAAGCGACTGAGTTAGTTTGCCAGACACACACATATACTGGCCTGTGGCTCACGCTGGCTCAGCTTGTCTCAGCGTGGAAAGCTAAGCAGGGTCAGGCCTGGTTATTACTTGGATGGGAGACCCCTCCTCCTAGTTTCCTGCATTGAGCAGGCCTTGTAGGCCCCTTCCAACTCTATCATCCTATTATACTAATCTGAAAGGAGTAAAAATTCAAGCCATTGGTACGTGACTAAATTATTTCTTTCTTTAATTCATTTATATCCTGCTTTTCTATCAGATTATTGCACTCAAGGCGGCTAAGGATAAAAACCAACAGATCCAAACAAACTCAGGTTCAGAATACAGAATAAGTCCTAATGGGTTTATGGTTCCAATGACAAAAGAAGACAAGGAAGCTTTTCAGATTAGAGATGTCTGTCGTGTCCAGCAACCTCAACAGCCTGTGTGGCTTTCCTTTTAATAGGGGGGAGTAGCCACTAAAGATCACTATCAGACATCCTAGCATTTGATCCTAGCAAGGAAACCTATCTCGCAAATGCATGCTGCGCCTCTGTTCCGCCCCTGAGTTGACCCCGCAACTTGGGACACACCCCAGAAGCCCCCTCCTCTGCAGAGTCCTCCCCCTGCTGCCCTGTTCCCATAGAAGATGTCCCTGGTTGAGAAGCAGAGGCCTCTGTCCAGGTCAGGTCTCCCAGCTGTGGAAGACAGATGGTATCAGTGTCCTGAGTCTCACCCCCTCCTGACTCATAACCAGGCGGGAGGTCTGGTAGCATTCTCAGGCATCTGGCTTCCCACGGCTGGGCCTGGCTCCACAGTGTCCTCCACTGAGTCAGAATCGGTGTCACAGGCTATTGCGACGACACAGTCCCTTCACGCTAGGACCAGACGCATAAACCCTTCTCAGGCTAAGCACCAACACTTAAAAACCTGAGGGGAGGGTCAAATGAAACCTTTCCCCTACCAATGAGGGAAAAGATTAATACAGGTTATTAAGGATCTATTTTAAATCTATGATACTGTGGGTACAAAGGTGTGTGTGTGTGTGTGTAGATGTAACAGTAATGCAGGTTAATAACGTCAAGCTGACACGTAGGATTTTGGTAGCAAACAAAATAAAAATAAGTTTATTTTAATTCTCAAAATCTTAGTTCCAGAAAATAACTTTAAACCTGCCTACACCAAACACTTTGTAATTAACCTAGGTCCCTATAACTCTAAATACTTTCACTCTTCAGACAAGCACTGATTTCTCTCAAAACTCCTGACAGACAAGACACGAATAACCCAACTAACCTAACTTCCCAACTCCCAACACACAAACTCTGACATCCCTCAAACACTCCTTATATACTCCTCCCCCCACCCTTTCGAAGACATCACAAACCAGACCCACTCAGTTCAACATTCTATACTTACTAAACATACTAATGCAGACATACACCAGGGAACTGAATTGTGGGGTTACGCCACAGCTATCACTCCCCCCAGGCTAGGGACAAGTCTGACAACAGCCAATGGTCAGGTATGATGGGAGCTAGAACCTAAAATATCTGAGGCTGAGAAAGGCCGCTTTGGCCAATAGCAGAGGCCAGCGTGAGCTTCCCTTCTGCTCTCACGTTGTCAGGGCAAGGGGCAGTTGGAGCTCCTTCTGGCAGGGAGGGGGTAAGTAAGCTCTCTGAAGCCACTTCTTCTCTGACCAGTAGATGAAAACCCACTTTTGCCGATCTGATAGCTAAGGAGACTGAGCATGGCAGGAGCAAAAGCAAGAATTCTTACCACATTTTAAGAATCTGAACTATGACCTGAATTAGGGTCACAGTAACAGTTAAGAGATCACATTAAAAGTAGTATTAAAATTGTTTGTCAAAATAAAGGACAAGCGGAAGGCTGGACTCCAGTACTCTGATCTGGCTGAGCCAAGCCCTGAGGCAGAGAGGCCAGCTGTTTTCCTGTCATCACTGCCGAGCAATTCATTCTGGTGCACTTCCTGCATGTCTCTTGCACACAAGGCTACGTTTATAAACCACAGGAGAGGACAAACTTCTCTCTGATCTTCACTGGAAGTCTATAGGGCTCATGTTAAATCTGTTCTGTCATATATACGTGTGTGTGTGTGTGTGTGTGTGTACGTACACACACACACACACACACCTTCCAGACTTCCACATTCTGAGCAGCTACAGAATGTTTATATAAGTGATCGGCTGTATGAAAACAAGAGAGAGAATTCTCAAGGAAATATGGAAATCTGGGTCAAGGTTTACATCGGTGTTCTTCTCTGCATGGCCCGGGGTGCACTGGCATCTCACAATTACCTCAAGTGTGGCTCTCTCCCCTCTCTTCTTCACTCACTCACCCTCTTTTTGCAATAGCTGCTCGCTCGCAGCAGGGGCTCTCTAGCACTGCCTTGCTTGCTTTAGTGGTGGACTGGCTGCTGTGATCTGGGTTACTAGGGTGGCGAGTCAGACCTGCCATTTGTCAGCTGTAAGGTGGCAGGGGGTGGGGGAGAAGGGGAGAACGAAGGAGCGAGCAGCCGGCGGGTTGTGGTGTGGGAGGAGCCCAAGAGGCAACATGATTGGCTAGATGCAGTAGTGCACTGTGTAGGCACTAGAAAGAAAACTGAATGTGCAGAACAAAGAGAGGCAGCAATGCGGACCTGTGCTAGGAGAACTGAGTAGAGCACCCTCAGTAATGAGAAAAAGATCCATCCTAATCCAAGGACCAAGTGAGCCTATTGGAAGTTGCCTGCCTGGTCACTGGATGATTATGAGGCCTTGCTTGGATGACATGGCAGGGAATGGAGAGGACAGGCCCCAAAAGGCCACTGGCTGAGTCTGGTGCACAGCATTACCACTTGACAGGGGAGAAGAGGAGAATGCCCACCGCATCCAGACCCCAAGTGGCATCTGTGGCAGTGCCTAGAGCCAAAGTGGCTCCTGCTGAGTGAAGATTACTGGTTTATATAGATGACTTCTACTGTGGAACCCAGTTAAGGCTACACAAGGAGAATCAGGCTGCAAACGGTACCTTGATGTAGGGGTGCTCCTTGCAAGTTGTCCCCCACTGTCTAGCACAACGTTCTTCTTTTCGGTGCTCATAGAACTCTGGATTGCGGACAATAGCCACGCGCCGGCCTTCGTACAACAGAGCAAAAGCTGTGCAGCCATCTAGTCTCTCCTTGTCTTCCTGTGTAGCTGTCAGCACTATAGGCACCGATAGGTTAATAATTCCCCCTAAAAAGGACAAACAAAACAGGAAATAAAACAGTAGCAGTTTTCCATTTAGATGACAAATCCTCCAGAGGTTTTGACAAAAGATCTGTTCTAAACTATAATGCTTAGAGAGTATGTCAGCTGTTTTCCTTGCCTGCTGTATTTCTTGGCATACAAAGAAGTGTACATGCTCTTTTAAATTATCTACCTGCCTCTTGGAAATTAACGAATGGTCAGCGTAAATGGATTTTCCATGCTCTTGACAGCTAAAAGGCTGATATTGCAACATTGGAAAAGATAAACGCTCACCTCCTATAATGCAATGGATTGAGGACCTTACAACGCTTTCAATATTTGTACGGGTGGCATATAGATGCCACCTTTGAATGGATACTTATCTGGTCCACTTTTATTGAAGCTTACGGTATGTATAATTACTGAAAAGATGTATTTTCATATATATGCATTTCGTACGTATTCATTGATATGGATATATACAAATCTATGTATGTGTGTATATGTGTGTGTGTGTGTGTGTGTGTATACAAATCGGCAGCCGGATTGGAAACAAGACAAGAAGGTCTGAACATATAACATCGATTCTGGCCCACTTGCACTGGCTGGCTATATGTTTCCGAGCCCAGTTCAGGGTGCTGGTTTTGATCTATAAAGCCTTATACGGCTCTATAAAGCCTTATACGCAATACCTGATGAAGTGCCTCTCCCAGCATGAACCTACCTGTACACCATGGTTGTCATCTAAGACCCTCCTCTAGGTTACTCCTCTGAGGGAGACTTGGAAGGTGATAATGAGGGAGGGAGCATTCTCAGTGGTGGCCCCCAACTATGGAATGATCTTCCCAATGAGGCCCACCTGGTGCCAACGTTGTTATCTTTTCGGCGCCAGGTTAAGACCTTCTTCTTTTCTCCGGCATTTGGCAGCATATGATGCGATTTTTAATCAGGTCTTGAATTTTTCTTGTTGTTGATTGTTTAAAATTGTTTTTAGATATATGTATCTCTCTCTCTCTATGTTGTATGCTTAAATGTTTGTATGTACCGTATTTTTCCGTCTATAAGACGCCCCCATGTATAAGACGCCCCCCACTGGGCAGTTTTGCAACCACGCGGTTCTCTCCTCGGCTTACTTCCGTGTATAAGACGACCCTCAATTTTTAGTCTAACAATTTTAGGAAAAAGTATAGTCTTATACATGGAAAAATACTGTATATGGTTTTTATAAAGTATTTTTAGGGTTTTAATCTTTGTAAACTGCCCAGAGAGATTCAGCTATTGGGCGGTATAGAAATGTAATAAAGGAAATGAAATAAATGTAAAAAGAAGAATTGGGAAGCAAGCTTCAGGAATTCTTGCAGCACTTCTAGATTTTCACTCCTCCCCACTGTCACCTAAAGACACAGAGGATCTGTCTATTGCTCCCACTTCTTTCTGATAACAAGTGGGAGATCCACCGCACTCTGCTAGGAGACAAATCATGTTTCCCAAGCATCTTTCATGCCAATACTCAAAGCAATCCTCTACAAAGCAAACAGCAGCTGCACAATACAAACTCAAATAGTGCTGGGCTGCCACTGCAATGACTCTTGGTTCTCTGGAGGCATTGCATCATCAATTCACAGCTGCATCCAAGAGAAAGAGTGCCATATGGAAATGACCACTGACTACTATAGGAAACACTCAACAAGGTTTCAGCATTTCCATAACTGGACTGGGCCATGACTGTCCAACACTGTCCCTACTATATAGGCTTGAAATTGCCTGGGGGGGAAGTCATGAGGTTCAAGCTAATAGCCATAATAGATAATGCTTTGGGAGGCATGTCTTTCCTTCGAATGATGCAGAAGACTGGACACTAAGAGATACACAACTGCAGTAGAATAGCTAAAACAACTCTTGAATCATTAAGAGAAACTAAAAAGAGTGTGGGGGAGATGTACATTTATAATACACACACATTTATTTTTATTTAGGCCAGTTATACCCCCATACTGCTACTCTAAGGGTGGCTAGAAAAAATAGAAAAGAAAAGAACATGACTAGGTGCCAAGCGAAACTCCTTGGGGAAGAGAGTTCCAAAGATAGGGAACCACAACTGAGAATGCCCTTTCTATGACAGTTACCCACCTCTGAAGGCAAAGGCACTGGCAAAGGGCCACCGAGGATGAGCTTAGCATACAAACAGGTCTGTGTGGGAGAAGGTGCTCTTTTTACACACACACTTCACAGAAGTTTCTAAACATATGCATTTATAGAACTGCAATGCTATCATTACTAACATACTTAGGGTGCAATCCTATGCATGTTTGGATAGAAACAAGACTTTTCCAAACATCTCATGTGTCAACGTCAATCACAGAAATGCAGCCCTGTTATAAAGAGACTTAAAGATTTATTGGGAACAAACCTAGTGTTCAAGAAGCCCAACCATGTCAATACTCTTTTATCAATAATATTTAGCAAAGTTTTACCCCAAAATGATCAAAGCATCAAAGTAGTTAACTGTAAACCAACTATTACTGCAAAACGTTAATCTACTACTTTTTGTTGACAAAACCTACATTCAAGCTGAACAACTTAAAGCCATGCTAAGTTGTTAAATCGGTGTGGCGTGTGACATTTTTGTTTAGCTGAAATTTTATGTATTGTGAATTTAACTTGCTATAGTACATGTGTGTGATTGGTTTTAAAAATCCAGATCATTATAAAGTAAGGTTATGCACTTAATACTTCAAGCTTCAACAACTGCCAAAGTTCAGTCAATTTTATAGTTAAAGGATGCTATTACCTGGAACTCTTAGAACTGCATTAGCGACCAATAAAGAAACAAATTTGTAGTATTCAAGGTTAAAATATTTATGCTGGAAACATTCTGCAAATGACGATCCAGCCATTTGACATATCAACTCTTTCTTTACTCACTATGACCTCTGACCACCTGGAAAGTTCCTTTTCTGTTAGCTTCCCCCCCACCCACCGTAATGATATTAGTTCCCTCTCCTCTCTATCTACTAGACAAAACAAAGGAGGGAGGAAGGATATTGTCTGACTCTAGAGCAGGGCTCTCCAACCTTGGGTCCCCAGATGTTGCTGGCCTACAGCTCCCAACATGCCCCAGCCAGCTATGCTGGCTGGGGCATGCTGGGAGTTGTAGGCCAAAAACATCTGGGGACCCCCAAGGTTGGAAAACACTGCTCTAGAGGGAGGTGTAAGGCAGGAGCAAGAGCAAGAGCAGCAATACCAAGCTGGACCTGATTGTAAGGGTATTTGGCTGGGGTGGAGGTTTAGGGGATTTGGTCTAAGGTAAAAGAAGTCCTTAGAGGCTTGTAACGGCAACAGTGTCTCTTGAGTCCTAAAGAATTGTCACTAAGCAATCTTTTGAAAACCCCGAAATGCTCATATGTGGTGGAGTTGTAAAAATGTATTGGCGTTTTGGCGAGAGGTTTTTACAGAAATATCGAAAATTATTGGTATTAATTTAGAGGTCTGTCCAAAATTAGCATTGTTATCAATAACTGAGAAGCTTATTTGCGACCAAAATACGAAGGAGTTAATTGTAAACTTGTTAACTGCGGCCAGGCTAATGATAGCGAGAAATTGGAAAGTACAACATGTTTTCCTAATAACAGGCTGGTATAAGGAAGTTTGGGGCATAGCCCTAAACGATAAACTAACTAGTAGTATCAAATGAAAAAAAGGATTGCTAAAGAAGAAGAATTTTATGGATATATGGAATCAATTACTAGACTATGTATTAATAAAGGGGAAGGGGAGCATGCCTTGTCAGGATATGTTATATTTTTGGAATTTGGAATTCATTTGATCAAGAGAATGGAAGTATATTAATTGGTCCCTTGGAGGGTGGGGGTGGTGCACTTTATGATTTATTGTATGTTGTTTAGGTTATATTTTTGTGATATTCTTGTATTTTGTTATATTTTGTTATAATTTGTTTTGAAAAGTAAATAAAATATTTTTAAAAAAATGAAAACCCTGAAGTAAATATTAGTAATCCCTTAGGTACAAAATATTACTTCAATAAATTACTTGTTTAATCGTTCATCTTGTTTCTAGTGCTGGTGCCCATCTCATGCCTCTTATACCAGCTACCAGGAGGCTTTAAAGTATTCTAATAGAATTGGTGGCAGCGGGAAAGGGTCAGCTTGTGGAACTCTTGAGGTATACTGGCAGGAATACTGAGGTATTCCTTAGGCCCAGAAAAATAAGCATCTGTTATAAATAAGAAACCCCATAGGTGGGACTGCCCAGTGAAGGAGCAGTTTCCCCATAGGTGGTGGCAGTAGTGGGGGGAGGAAATCCCCCATAAGTGCAGGAGAGGGGCGGCGGAAGAGAGGAGAAGAGGTGGAGCAGGAATACTAAGGCAGAGAATGCAAGAGTAATTTTTTTAACTACCCAGGGTCAGAGTCCAGATTGATCCTTGATCTTTCATTGGGCCCAAAACAAACAGGGCTGTTGTTTGTAAAGGACTAATGGAGTGATTATCCACAGCCTTCGCGCATGACCAGTAGAAGTGGACTCCGTTATGTTAAAATTTAAAGTGTCTTACCATCCAGTAGACAGTCAAAATGAAGGCACTGCAAGTATTCTCTCTCTCTCATAAAGCCATTAAGTGGAGTTGCCCAACCCTCTGCCAGAACTTGCACCCATTGCATATCCACCTGCAAACAAAAGTGTTGATAGTGTTAGATCAGTCCCAAACTCCCTGACACCATACAAATCAAGACATGTGACTATTTTCTCCCTAGTGTGGTTTTTGCACAATTGGAGCTATTAGAACTTTTGGCAGCTTCTCAAATTGTAAGCGACACAATGGTGGAAACTCAATGGAACTTATTTTTGAGGAGACATGTATAGAATTGTGCTGTTAACCTCAAACTGCCATGGGTGCTGGTTATAGGGAAGACCCTATATGGGAATATGTTGAAGACATGCAAAGCCTGCTTGTAAGAATGAAACAGTAATGTTCTATTTAGTTGTAAATTAACATGTCTCAGTGATCAGATCTGTATCATAGTTCAGGAAATACATGCAAAAGTTTCAGTGGTAAACATTATTTAAATCAGTGATATCACCAGCCCATTTTTCTTGCTGATTTAAATCATGATTTATATCACCTTGATTTAAATCAATCCACCCTGCCAACCTCTCACTCCCCTTTCACCCAATCCAGGTCTCCTTTCACCCAATCCAGGCCATAATATGATGAATGCACACTTCATAATGCCTCCACCCACATCACACACACCTTGTTGCTGGACATTTAAGCTATCAATGAACAAGTATTCTGGGATCTTTCACTATGAAAGTGGTTTCCAAAGGAATACGAGCACGAGAGTAACTTGATAAGTTATGACTAATTACTTTAATTCACCAAAGCAACAGAATTATAAACAGGCAGACAGATAAAGGGCTAGCTAGACCAAGACAATAGGAGAAACTACACTTTTTTTCATCATTGAAAAGAAGATGGAAAACATACAAACATTGTAAGGACTGGGTGGTTACGGCAGCCATCTAATTTAAAATTTGTTTGCATTTGTGTTCATAAGAGGCCTATATTCATCAGATGCTTTGTTGTACCTAGACCTAACATAAAGGACAGAAGTGATTAAGCTGCATGAGTACTACAAGGGGCTATAGTCAAATTCAGGCCCATAGAAAGAGAAGTTAATCAAGTGAAGTGCAGGCATAAATCTGTAAAGCAGCAGGAACTAAAGCTAACTAATGTGGAAAGAGGAAAATGCATAAAACTCAGAGAATGTCGGAAAAAAACAGATGAAATTAGAGTATCAGCTACCCACATGCAGTAAAAATGCTGTCGAAAGATACTTGAGTAAGTGTGTGACTGATTAGAAGAGAAAATAAGCCAATCCAATGATGTCAGTGATATAATTCCTTAAGCAAAGCAAGTTGCCAGAATCACTGGGATTTCAAAAAAGAGAAATGTGATAATAAAAGTAAGGTTGGAAGGTAGAATAATCTGTGAATTGTTATTTATCGTTCAAAATTGAATCACAGAAGCATAACCCAACTCCGTCAGGCTTGTACACACCTGATCATCTCAGGTGGACAAGAGGAGCCTCCAAAGCAACCCAGCAGAAAACTTTTGCAATCTGGAAGTTACTTGGGGGGAGGTGGGTTGTTTTTTTTCATATAAACCTTCAATATACTAATGGCTAACACAGGTTATGTGTGGGCAAGAAAACAAGTTACTTTTGTGTACTTATTTGCAATTCTGAATTACCTTATTTATTTCCAGGGCCGGTAAAGTCTCTGCATCCGTTTTGGCCAATTTAACTTTGTTTTCAGGCACATACAGCTCTTTAACCTCATAAGAGGCATCCACTGGCACAATGTCCTAGGAAAAAAGGGAAATGTTGTTAACAGATAAAACAACAATTTTAACATGTTGAAATGGAGGTGTTGCAGTCCAGTAGAACACGGTCTTTTAAAATTAAAAACTAATTTTCCAAACCACAGTCAGATTTAATTTGCAACTGTGCTGGTACTTTTTCATTTCAGTTATCTGCAGAAACACTTGTGTTTACTTAGGACTAAGATTACTGGAAAATCCAGCAGTAGCTCAGAAAATTCTGGAGGAATGAGTTAACTAATGCAGTCTTCCCTTACAGCCATAACTGGCTGAAGTAATCTCTTTAATCAAGGAAATTAATCACACAGTCCATAGTGTCCTTCTTTCTCCATGAGAGTATACAAAATAGCATGGAAAGGGGGAAACACTATTCTAAAAAGGGGGACAAGTTACATATGCAGGAAAGAGCAGGTGAGATGAATATGAAGACATCTTGTAATCAGTAGCCTAGATGGGAAACCAAGCCCAGGAATAGAGAGTTGGGGTGGGTGGGTGGGAAGCAGCAGTTAGCTGCAAGCACAGAAATCCAGCCTGGTAGGGTTTCCAGAGGGGTAGTTAGGGCACAATCCTATAACATGTTTAGACAGAAAAAGTCCTACAACTTCCAGCATTCCCCAGCCAACCATGCTGGCTGGGGAATGCTGGGAGTTGTAGGACTTTTTCTGTCTAAATGTGCACAGGATTGCACCCTTAGTCTGCTGCAGCAAAAACAACAGAGTCTTATGACACCCTAAAGAGCAACAAATTTATTATGGCATACACCAGCCTTCCCCAGCCTTGCACCCTCCAGATGTGCTGGACTGCCACTCCCTTGCTGGCTGGGAATTACGGGAGTGGCAGTCCAACACATCTGGAGGTCACCAGGTTGGGGAAGGCTGGCATAAGGTACGTAAGTATGAGAGAATTGGAAAGCATCCACAATAGATCCAAAAAGAGAGATCTAGTCTCAAGATGCTGAAAAAATAGTGTTATTCTTTAAGAACCCAAACATGTTTTGGCCCAGTATATTAGTAATGGTCTTCCTCTGGGGAATTATTTAAAAAGCCTTGGGAGAACTCTGTCAGGACTGTCTCATACTTTTGAAGATAGAATTTCCCTGAAGAAGGCTGGCATAAGCCGTCAGTGAGCTGTAGCCCACGAAAGCTTATGCCATAATAGCTGTGTTGGGTCTTTTAAGGTGTCCCAAGACTCTTTGCCATGTTAACCTGGTAGAGAATGCTCAGAGGAACCACGGCAAAGTGCCAGACATTATATAAGCCCTGGCTAGCTGTGAAGCAGCTGCATTGCTTCCACATCTAAGCAAAACAACTACCAAAACTGGCCTCGGAGAACATCAGAAATCCGACTCGTATTACGTAACTATTCTAACACTGAAATGAGCAGCAGCCACACTGGAGACTAAGGGGCAAACTACACATTAAGTTAAGCACGCTTTAAAAAAAACAAAAAAAACACCTGTCTTTAACAGGGACACTTCTATTTTGAAAGCAAAGCAGCCAATCAGAATCTGTTGCTGGTGAGGAGAGACTATCCCTGCCCTACAGCAGAGTGGAAAGGAAAGGAGGGGAGAGATCCTGGAACACACTCAGGCATAGCATTGTTTATGAAACCTGCAGCTCTCCTCTAAACCAGGCCATTGTCAACATAGGCCCAGGACAGATGCCCTGTTCAGCCATTGTCAACGCAAATCATGACTCGAGAACTCACTTCTAACTGTGGTTTCAAATCTTGATTTGTGGCCAATCCTTAATCAAAGTTTTAAGTATTCAGGTGTTTCTCTGAATTGTGGTTAAAGAAAACAAACCAAGGTAGCATTAGGTCTATGCTGGGTCTTACAGTTTCTTCGTAAAAAAAAATCTTTTTAGAAATATACATGGCCCACCAAAAAAAAAAAAAAAAAAAAAGGCAATTACGGAGCACTTGACAGCCAATGACACAGTCCAGAGACTGCAAGCTTAACTAACCTGTTCTAAAGACAGGCAATGTATTCATCAATTTCCGTTTAATCCTCTTTGGACAGCATAAGAATAAGTGGGTCACACTTCCTCTGTTGCTGCTTCTGAATTGGGAGGGAAGAGGGGAGAGATGTGTGTATTCCCAAAGGGATATGTTCATTCTTTCAATATATGGAGAGAACAGACTTCGCATCACTCCCAGTCAGCCCCATTTTCATGAGAGACCCGAAGGTAGCAACAAAGGAAATATGAGTCATTCCGGTTTCTTCCACCTCGCCTTCATCATCAATTTGTCCTCCACAGCGTGGTGGCCTAAACTCATAGCCAAGAAAGATCCAACAGCATGGCATAAGGCAGTACAACTGTGCTGCCTTTTTGGAGAACACGTTTTGGATACAAACAGTGTAACACAGCATTTGCCAAATTGCACAGAGAAGTATGCAGACAACCAGAACAACATTCAAGTGGGAAAAGCACGTGATGGAGTCACCACAAAGTTAATTTCTCGCCAATGACGTGTCTAAAAATTATTCATAACTAAAAACAGTTTAGACTTTAGACCAAACTCTTTAGAGGATTGGTGCCTAAGCATCCTTCTTTTCTTTTTTTTCCCTCCACAAGAAGAGCTCTATGTCCTTAAGAAAACTGTCAATCGTGCTTTGATTTTGAAACTGGAAAATATACTGCAGTTTCTTAAAGTAAGGCAGCCATTCAAAAAACATAACACAAACTCAAGTCTGCTCCTACGTTCTTCCATCCCTTACAAGTAACACGCAGGCTAGAATATCTTTGGCAATATACTAGAAATTTGTCAAAGAGTACAGGAACTAGATGCGCTGGGAATCTTCTATCCAAACCAAATTGGCAATGTTTGGGTAAACAGCTTAATAGGACACATTGGGTACATCACTGAGAAATTAATATGAGGAAAAATTAAAGGAAAGTCTCAGCTGTCACATGAAGATGATGGATGGTCTATAGGCAGCGATTATCTGAAGAGCATCCACCAAAACATTTAGAAACAAAACAAAACACAAACTCTGCCACCTGGCAAACAGAATTCAGCTCATAACATCTGGGCAGTTTTAATGTGGTGTTCTGAAGACAGACACAGAAACAAATACACACACACACCCCACTCTATACCTACTGGCAGATATAAAAGCAACTACTGTTGCTGTTTTTGATGGTGGGGGCATATTCCCTTCATACTTATTATATAAAGAACTGTTAAGCATGAGCTTAATTGGCTGGGAGAACTTTAGAAGCAAAGCAATAGCCAAGGCTAGTTTCAACATCCAAAGGGCTCAAAAACTGCACAGCTTTCATTTTACAATAATACCTTAGATTGCAAGTAACTTGGTCTGAGAGCGTTTTGCAAGACAAGCAAAAAAAATTTAAAAATTTTGACTTGATAAACGAGCAAGGTCTTGCAAGACAACTCGTAACCGCTCGCCTCGAAATCGGCCCCGCTCACCCCCACCAGAGACTCGCTTTGATATAAGTGTTTTGGATTACAAGCACGTTTCCAGAACGAATTATGCTCTCAATCCAAGGTATTACTGTACTTGGGCAAAACCAGTCGTAACAGCTCAATCCTCACTTAGAATAATGGTAAGAGGGGGAAGGAACAGGCGTCTGTAGAGATGACCACCAGAGGGCCCTGGCTATGATTGCTGAGGCAGGGGAGCGCGTTTTCTGCCTGCCTCTCACAACTTCTATTCTTCCCACTTAGAATAATGGCGGATTTCATGGGTTTATATTCCCAAGTAACCGTGCTTTGACATGCTCGCTGTGGTGACTGTGCCTCTGGTGAGCAACAAGGCTTACTCCCAACTTGGAAGCTGCAGAGGTGGGTGCGGATTGTTCCACTGGTTGCATGGTGATCCTTGCCCTGTCCCCAGCTGCAAGACTGTGAGAGAGGATGTTGCAATTGGGTTTTTGTTTGCTTGGGGTGGGACACCTTGCTTCAGAGCAGCCAAATCAGCAAACTTCACCCACCCCTTCAGCCTTTCCCACAGGAGAAACCAACACCACTGACCAGCAGTGGCCAAGTCAGTTGCTTTTCCAGCAGAAAGGGCTGAAAGGGGCTGGCTTGGTTGCTGGTGGGTGGAGACAACTGGGATTGCTGGGAAGACTAGGGGTGAGCTTCTTTAGAAGCTTTGGCAATCACGATTTTTGGCATGGCTAGCAAGACCGGGGGGGGGGGGGGAGTAACTGTATTTAGGATGGCATCCCAAAGATTCACGACAGCACAATGTTATGATAAGAACCTAGAGCAGCGTTTTCCAACCTTGGGTCCCCATATGTTGTTGGACTGGAACTCCTATCATCCCCAGCCAGCATGATCAATGGCCAGCAATGATGGGAGTTGTAGCACAACAACATATGGGGGACCCAAGGATAGGAAAGGCTTAGCAATTAACAGTGCAATCCTATGCATGTCTACTCAGTAGCAAGTCCCACTGAGTTTAACAGGGCTTACTCCCAGGTAAGCGTTGACAAAATTGCAACCACAGAATTGCAGACTTATGCAGACTACCTTTACAAAAACAGGTGCTATTTAGGGCGAGCCTCTGCAAAAGTGCTAATGTTAGCTATGATCCCAAAGAGCACCTAATGTTGTTACTCTTCCTATCTGCAAAAACAAGATATGAACATAGGTTGACACAAGTCCTAGCCAGTGACAAATCTGCATCATAAAAAGAACTCTAGAATGGGTAAATTCAAGCATAGCCAAGATTCATGCATTAACAATTCACATACAATAAATAAATATTATTATACAACACTTCAAGTGCATTAAGAGATGCAAATGAATCTTGCTTCTACCATGTCTGCAAAAGAAGTCAATCAGCCCAAGCAAACAGATATTCATCAAATGTACAGACAATCAACATTTTCTATTAATGGCTAAGTAGCATTGTTTTACTACAAGGCTTCATATCTATTTTAAAATTAATACTACTTTCTTTAACCTGACTAGTGGAAGGAGTCTAGAAATAAGCTTTCTCTATCATAAACATCTCTCATCTTGAAAATTTGCAGAAATATATACCGGTAGTTATGAGTAAAAACTGCAGAAAATGAAACATTTTACTGTGTTTTTTATACTAAAGGGCTTTATTTGCATAAAACCAATTTACATGGGGAATTGGGGATAAAGATCCAGTTAAGAATTATAACTGCATGTCAATAGTTTACTCTCATTTATTAACAATGAAGTTCTACCTTAATGTTTATATTTCATAGCAAGAAGACCTATGGACAGGACTGATACAGTGATAGCATCTAATTATGTGGTGTTTTGTTTCAAAGAGAAGATAAAGGCTGCAGCTAAATAATTTTTTCTAATCAAACTGCTAGGAACGGTTCAAACTTTTAAAAGCTACGGAATCTCAAAAACACCTTCTTCGATGACTGCTTGGGACGTAAGGGCAAGGGTGGAGGGGCAAGCCATTTTATGAAGTGCTTTAGCAATTCACTAAAACATTCTGCTTTTACTCATTATGAAGTATTTCTCTCAATTTCAATCCTGTTTTGTCTTCAGCCAACTTTGTTCCAAGCATGAGAATTAGTCATGTTGCACAACTATTACAAAGTCTGCTATCTCAGCTGCAGCAGACATGTAACACACCATGCACAGTCCGCATACATACCTACATTTTACCATCACCCCCCAAAAAAACCTTACAATTGGGCCGGGAAGCTAGACTTTCAAAACATTAAACCATGATTTCATGAAAAGGATAAAGTGTTTTAAAATAAATTTATAGGATTATTAAATCTAGTGTTAACTGGTACATACAGAACAGCTTTAAAAACACCGCTTTAGATTAAAAACAGAGGCAAGAACCTGGCTCTCACAGGCAGCTCAGTGAAAAGGCTATGTTAGACAGCCCTCTAGTGACCACTTGAAGGCTGTACTTTCACTTGGGGATTATTAAAGTTACGGTACTTAAAAAACAAATCCAACACTTTCATCGTTCCCCATTTCAGTCACTTGTCAAACATACAAATGCATTTATCATTAGTTAATGTCAATTTTGAAAACTCAAAACCACACATACCACTGAGGAAAAGGAAAGTCTATTAATTTCATATTGCTGCAATGCCTTGTGTAATTTTTTTTTTTTTTAACTAAGCTATTAAGACACTATTAATTGATTCAGTATTCAGAGCTAGGAACTAAACAATATTTACTGTATCTCTTAAAACTGAACACAGCACTGACAACATGGGGGACAACTGCAAGCACATTTTAAGAGCTATGCAGATCCCACGATAAAGACTGTGCCTTTATCACGAACATCACTACACAATCATAGGAAGATAACGCAAAATATAGTCAACTACAGGCATAAATGGAATAGTCAGTATATTCGTACTCACAGACCAGGCAAGATGGACTGGATTACATGAGCAAAACCCTAGATTTAGTTCAACCAATCTAACAAAGGATTTGTTTCCAAGCCAAGGATGATGTCTATCCCCTAACAGCTATGTACATTCTACATGGGCAGAGTGTGCCCAATTATGTAAATAGTCAGAGGCCACAATGTAACAGAGTTAGACATGTTTAAAACCCCTAGATTCCAGCCTGTGTTGGATTTCAGCAAGAATAATATGGTTCTTTTTGTCACATGAGTGGAACAAATCTAGGGCTCAGGGAAGAAATATTTAAACTTTTGTTGCAATGGAGAAAACTTTTCTGGTTTGCTCATTCTTTGTGGACCACCCCAGTTTCTTGCCTTATTGCCCAAACTCATTCTGCACGCACTCTGATGCATCTGTACCTTGTACTCAAACCAAGAGAAAACACACCTATAGGATGATCAGGAAAGCACTGCAAAGCAAAGAGGTGTTTGCTAGGGCTTGTGTATGCTCTGCTCACTGACACATTTGTCACTCAAGTTGCTGCTATTCAGGCCCTGTTCTCATAATTAGAAGTGGGCACCAACCTGCAGATTCAACTCGGACCCTGATTCAGCGCTTCAGAAAGTGGCCCAGTTCTGTTCAGACAGATTCAGAGGTTGTCCACTTCAACCCAGGTACAGAACCCAAGCAAAGTTTTTTGCCTCCTGTGACTATCATGGGAAATCAAACAACAGCTATAACTCTTTCCCTAGAACTGGATGATATCTGCAGATATTGTAGCCCCTTAGGAGGGGATCACATCTGCCAATTGTCAGGAAAATAGGTTGGGAGGGGAGAAGACCACCTGGATCTCAAGTAACAATGTTGGATCAAGTGCATCTGCTTCTTCAGGGAGAGTGCAACCCCATACAGAACCAGCTGAATGACCACTTCCTGGGCCTGGGATCCACCTACACACAGTGCTTTCACTTTGTCAGGATTCAGTTTCAGTTTAAAGGCCCCCATCCACCCATTACTGAGTCCAGACAATGGTTCAGCACCTCCACAGCCTCATCTGATTCATATGACACAGAAAAATAAGAGTTGGGTATAATTACTATAGTGATACCGCACTCAAAATTCTCAGATGACTGTATCCAGTAGCTTCATACAGATGTTAAAAAGCATGGGGGTCAAGATGGGACCTTGTGGGACACTGTAGTTCAAATTTATTTATTTTATTATTTATTTATTTAGTATATTTGTTCACCGCTCATCAGCCAAAAGGCTCCCTGGGCGGTTTACAAAGAGAAACAGGATAAAAACAATCATCTTAAAAACAAAAGAACATAAAATAAAATGGACAGCAATATAAAATCACACAATAAAACCAAGCAGCCAAAAAGAATCAGTCCGAAGGTACAGTAGAATAAAAATGAATAAAAACCATTAAAATATTGGGCAAATAAAAAGGTTTTCACCTGGTGCATAAAAGAATAGAGTGGGCACCAGACGCACCTCTTTGGGGAGCTGATTCCACAAATGGGGTGCCACAACTGAGAAGGTCCTCAAATATCATGGGGTCAAGGAGAAACCACCCAATACTACTTTCTGAAACCAACCCTCCAGATATAAGTGACCATGGCACCCACCCCATCAAGATGGTCCAGCAAGATAATATGCTCAATGATATCAAAGCCTGCTGAGAGAACAAGGAGAATGAATAGGTTTGCACTCCCCCATTTCTCTCCTGAAAAAGGTCATCCATCAGGATGACCAAGGCTGAATGGCCAAGGCTAAACCCTGATCTCAAGTCAGATTAAATGGATTATCTAGATCCATTTCAATCAAAAATGCTTGGAAGTGGATCACCACCACCTCTTAAGTAACTTGTCCACAAAGAGGATATTTGCAACATTGCAATAGTTATCATAATCTTCTGTGTCGCACAAGGATTTCTGAAGTGGTCTCACCGCATCCCTGCAAAGTGACTGGGGCTACTCCCTCTCTCAATGAGGCACTAATAACCTCCTTGACTCAATCAAGCCCCTTCAGCTAAATGTAAGAACCAAGATGAGCAAGGGTCGAGAACACAGGTGGTAGAGTGAACCTCTCCAAGCACCTTGTCCACATCCTGAGGCCGCAACAACTGAAACGGACCCCAGAAAATTAGACCAGACAGTGCTCTGGACACCTCCTTTGGAACTGTATCAATTATAGCATCTAGGTCAGAACAAATACAAGTGATTTTACCCTTAAAGTGCCTATCAAACTTGTCACTGCAGGCCTTTAAGGGTTCCAACATAACTTCCCAGGGTCTAGGCATAACAATTCCTTCATCACTTGAGAAAGATCTTTTGGGTGGCTATCCAAGGATGCAACCGAGGAGGAAATTAAATATTATACTGAATAAGTTAATTTTTCAGGAAAACTGACTATAAGCCTCAATTTTTGAATTATATAGGATTTCTTTAAATGAGCTGCCCATAATTCAACATTTTTGCTAACTTGGATCTTTACATTTCTTCTTTTCAAATAAAATGATGACTTCTTTGTTAAGGCTTTTGAAAAGGCACCAAGAGAACACTGTTTCATACTGTTTTATTTGAATGCACACAGTACAGAATAAGCCTTTTTTTTTTTTTTGGATGGCTAGCTGTGAGCAGAATAAGCCTTTTTTTGGACAGCTAGCTGTCTGAAGAATCCTTTAGAGGTCTACAATGGAGGGAGCCAAGTGAAAAATGCTTATTTGAAAAATGGCCAGTTCCAGGATGCTACATCCTAGAAGGTATATCAGTTACATTAGAAAACAGCGTGAGAGTTTGGATGACTCAGTAATAAGTTTTACCTAGCCATTTATTTTGAGTAAGAAAACAAAGAAAACTAATGTGTATATCTCAGCTGAGACCATATGCCCCAGGAATTTACAGGAGCCACCATTTTCTTTCCTTTGGATCTGAACTGCAATATTTCCTGTACACTTTAAAACATTTCATCCACCTTCCCATTACAAGACAGGGAACAGAATGGAACACGCATAGCTTCTAGCCAGAACCATCATGATGGAGCAGGTTAATGCTATGAGTGATTTAAAACAGCATGCAGTGAAACAAGGAGAGCCTTGTATACCAGCTCAGGCTGATAAGTGTCAAACAAAAAGTTTTTGTGAGAACCATGGCACCAGTAGAAGCCTGACTTAGCATCCTCCGATGGAAGTGCTACTGCACTTATACAACAGAATAAACTGGATTACTGATGAACAGTACTAGGAACACCAACTGTTTTGAGAGTTTTGGTGACTTCAACTCTTGCAAAAGTTCATTGTGATCCTCCAATGTCTTGTGGCAAGAGAGCCTTCACAGCAGTAACACTTATCCCTTTCTCTTTTTGACAGGGTTATCTAGCTTATTGTTGACCCCCATTGGGAAGCCTTCAACTGATTTCTCTGGATCAGCCCAATACATTTAAGCTATCAGCAATCTAGACACACTCCAAGCCCGTACTGCTTTCTCCTATCCAAAAGAAGAGTCAGAAAAACCTCTCAGAGTTCCATTATCTTCCAGAACTAACCGTGTTTTACAAGTACAGGCAGTCCCCGGGTTACGAACGACATCCGTTCGTAAGTCTGTCTTTAAGTCAAATGTGTACATAAATCAGAACAGAAGCCATGCAAACAGAAGCCATTTTCAAAGTGTTGCAAAGTATAATGTGTGCATTCGTAAGTACGAACCATTGTATTTAACTCAAATTTTTACATATATGGCGGTCCATTCTTAAGTATCAGTTGTCCGTAAGTTGGGACGTTCGTAACCTGGGGACTGCCTGTACACATTAACACAGCAGACACAAAACAAAGACAGCAACGTACCTTTCACCTTCATTTACTCATATGGTAACAAAGCAGCAAGCAACTCGTTTCCATTTGAGGGAGGGGGCAATCTAATGCAAGAGGTTCCCAAAAATAAGAGCACTGCCATAGAATATCCTCTTTTTTTTCATACTCTGCCTTTCAGTTCCCACACTTCCTGACATGCAAATCATTTTACTATAATGTCTGCAGCACCCAAAGGTAGCAGTCTGGTGGCCCACAAAAAGGGTTTTATCCAACTGTGTCATTCCACCAGCATTTTCCTCCTGCTGGCGGAATGGATTTTCCCCTCACCCTACAGCCCCCTACATCCTTCCCAAATCTGCTCCAGAGGGCTGGGGGACGCCCTGCAGCAGATTTGCGGTATGTGCAGGAGGTTGCAGTAGAGAGGAAGAAGATGTCCTGTTGGGTAAGTGGACATCCTGTTGGACGAGGGTTGGATCCAGCCCAAAGACTCCTACAATATGCTTTTTGGAATCATTGCTTTGGAACAGAACAACTTTTCCTATTGTGAAGTTCTCAATTGTTCAAGTACTACAGATACATTAATCCATATACTTATCCTCCAAACTCAAATTATCAAATTTCAAGAATGGAAAGTCAGTGCAATAAAATCAGTAAACTGTGGTTCATATAAACTACAGTTATACCTTCATAAGTTAAATGTGTAAGATCATCACTTTTTACCATGGCAGCCTAACAATGGATATTGCTTAACACTAAATACTAGAAGAGCCCTCAGTATATCTTATTTGTTATCCATTCGCAGATGAAGATTGAATCATTTGAAGTACTGAAGTGCTGTAGATGAACTAGTTTTTCATAGATTTCATAGATCATAGAGTTGGAAGGGGCCTACAAGGCTATCGAGTCCAACCCCCTGCTCAATGCAGGAAACTAGAGGAGGGGTCTCCCATCCAAGAGCCAGTGTGGTGTAGTGGTGAGAGTGTTGGACTGGGACTCAGGAGATCCGGGTTCTAGTCCCCGCTCGGCCATGAAACTCACTGGGTGACTTTGGGCCAGTCACTGACTCTCAGCCTAACCTACCTCACAGGGTTGTTGTGAGGATAAAATGGAGGAGGAGGAGGAGGATTATGTAAGCCGCCTTGGGTTCCTTGCAGGAAAAAAGGTGGGGTATAAATATAACAAATAAATGTAATAAATAAATAATAACCAGGCTTGACCCTGCGTAGCTTTCCACACTCAGACAAGCTGAGCCAGCGAAAGCCACAGGCCTGTATGTTCTTTACATTGCTTAGATAGCTCTGCTAGGGGACCATTTTTTTGATAGCAAGGCGGGGTACAAATCAAATAGATAGATGGATGGATGGATGGATAAATAGATATTATATTGGGCATTGACATTAGCCCTATTCAGGCATTCTTTTCCCCACACGATTAACATCGTGTGTAGAAG
Source organism: Shinisaurus crocodilurus (assembly GCA_021292165.1). Lineage (NCBI taxonomy): Eukaryota > Metazoa > Chordata > Lepidosauria > Squamata > Shinisauridae > Shinisaurus > Shinisaurus crocodilurus. The sequence goes on from CM037876.1 coordinate 35,352,036, forward strand.
AGTAGGGCTGTATGCACTGGCTTTGCCCCAGCGCCAGCCCTACTCCCATTAGTATCCATGAATTGGAGACACATCTGCAGAAGGGAAGCCTGCTGAACACATGTAGGGGGTCTCTATGAGCTGGAACACTGGGTTCCGGCTCACAAGGACAGCCTAGACCCATTCAGTAGACTTCTCTGCGGACACGCCCCAACACATGGATAGCATGGGGGTGCAGCAGCAGGGACAGTACATACAGTCCTGCTCTCTCTCTATACCAGTGTTCTCCAACCTTGGGTCCCCAGATGTTTTTGGCCTACAACTCCCAGCATGGCCCAGCCAGCTCAAGGTTGGAGAACACTGCTCTATACTATGTTAATTGCATGGAGAAAAGAAATTCCAAATAGAGATATCACCTCATTAGAGAGCCTTTACTTGATTAGTGGTACCCGTTTTAGTTGATTAATTTATTAGATCTGCCTAAGTCTGCATATTAATAAAAAAAACTTCTGAAAAAAAGGAATATGCCTGTTTTTACAAGGTACACTGGACGTATTGCAGCAAGCACCGTCTCAGAAGCAGCATTTGCATGTGTGAGAAAGAAAGAATGACTGGATTCACATAATATGACAACCCACACCCAAAGTTAAGTATGGGTTACTGTGGGTTGTTGTGCTGTGAGAGCCCAGCCCCACTAGAAAGCCATGGTTTGTTAAGCATGAATAACCCACAGTTCACAAACGAACCATGGGTTCTCTCTGTGGGTTGTTTGTGGTTAACAAACCATGGTTTGTTAGCGCAGCTGGGTTCACAGAACACAACTCATAGTTCAACAACCACCCACCCTCAAACCATACTCAACCTTGAGTGTGGATTGTCATGTTGTGTGAACCTAGCCACAATCTCCCCTGAAGACAGTATCTGCCTCCCACAATTTTTGAACTTTCTTATATTAAAGATCATTTAACTATGTTGTTGCTTTTTAAATCTGCTGTCGAATTAGTCATGGGCACTTTTTTATTTTAGTCAAACAAAAAATTTTAATCAATTAGGCTAACACAAAAACATCAAACATCGCACCCTGCCTTTAAAATAAGCAATTTTTTTGTGCAGCCAATATTAAGCCGACCACTTTACAGAATGCTTAGAAATTAGCAGCACAAGATGCCATACCCTCTCTTGGAGAAGTTCTACAACTTGCTGAATGCAGTCATTGACATCACAGGAATCCGTTTTCAGTACCAGCTCAGGGGCTTCAGGCTTCTCATACTCCGAGTCAATGCCAGTAAAACCTGCATTAAAGACAGAACTTAATACATTACTTCATTTCAGATGGGTATTCTACTTTCCTGCTGGAGGCGGACAGAATTTTAACTTCTGTTGTAGCTCCTTCAGGTCAAACTACGTTATGTTAATTACATCACACGCAGCTCCTCTTCCACTTTTGCTTCACTCTAGGCCAGTGGGGGACAACGTATGCCCACCCTGGTAGCCCCATAATGCCCCCAGCACCTTGAATTTAATAAATTTTTTGAGGTATTAAATAAAAATACCTCAAAAAATGGCACACAGGGTACTACAGAGTGCCAAAAAGGTCAAATCTAGGTTGTATGCAAACTAACTTTTGTCAAGGACTGAAAGTGTTAAGTTGTCCTTGTGGCAGAAAGAATCGAGAAGTTAGCCTGGCGCTGTGCACCTGTGAGTGTACAAGGCTAATTAGCTCAAGGACAAATTCCTAGGCAGGGAGCCGCTTATCTGTGAGCTGCGTTATTCTTCTGTTGGCTCTGTGGGTCACTGGTCAGCAGCCAGTGTTTCAGCTCTCAGCTCTCTGTCTATGTTACTTTGTGGAAGACTGTGCCTGTTGCATGGGGCTCTATGCAACTGCACTGTAAATAGTTCTGCTATGCTTAAAAAGCCTCAGTAAAGGATTTTGCTGATGAACATCTGAGTCTCCTTGTCATCTCTGCACATGCTCTAGGGCAGCCATATCTGACAAATTTGACCCTTCTAGGGTTCTGTAGCAGCTAAACGGGTCAAATTTAGCTAGCATACAAGCTACATTTTACCTTCTTGGAGCCCTGTAGTGCCCTGGACACCATTTTCTTCATTTAAAAGTATTTTTTTGGGTCACCCAGCAGACTGCATCCCATGGGCTGGACCCCTGGACTTCTCCTGGGCTAAGGTAAATGTGCAGGGCTGCAATCTGCATTGGGACTATCATGCATAGGGGAAATACATTTAATCCTTCCTTCCCCAGCCCCTTCCCCCCTGAAATCCAACACACACACACACACACACTCAGCAACCAAAGAAAGGGGGGGGGAGTCTCTACTGGCATCAACTGAGGCTTCTTTTCCTTCTTTAACTTCTGCGCAGGGGGAGGGAGATTTCAGGAAGTAAACTGCTGATGGGGGAAGAATTAAACCTCCCCCCGCACTTTACGGTCCTGATTTGGACCCTGCACAAAAATTACCTTAGAGTTAAGAAAAAGAAAGTAAACTATGCACTACATAATTAAAGTAACGTGTAGATTGACACTTAGTTGAAATGCCTGCTTGCTTTGGCAGGAGCATCTAATATGCCTGTCCTTTATTGGCCCTTCCAGGAATAATAATGCAACTGTAACTGAAAGGCATCTTGGTCTCTTGTTATTTACAGAACAACATACTCTTGTGATGTGATTATACACACATTTTTTGCATAAGGAATTTGCAGAATTACAAATAAAGCTGCAACGATCCCAAGGGCATGATCATTTAAAAACATACTGCTGGTGCCCAGGCATCGTTCCGAAATATTTTTTCCGCGCCTGTGCAGGCCTAGGGCAAAATTATTTCTGCCAGCTCCAAGTACAATGTTACTTGGAGTGTTAAGAGCACAATCCTATGCAAGTTTAGACAGAAAAAAGGCCTACAAAACACTCAGGCGGCTGATTTTGTCCGGCTAAGTGTTTTGCCCTGGAGCATGAGGAGACAAGGCTGAGGTGATGCTAGGATACTATGTTTGATGGCGGAGCCTGTCTCCTCCCCTCCCCGCCCCCCAGAATGCCCCCAAAACACCATCTCCGAAGTTGCTCTTGCGACCTCGGAGCCGTAGCCAGTGCAGTTCTTTCCGCACCAGCTGCAAGGGCACTCCAAGTTCAGAGCCCCAGCTCCAACCTCGGAGCGAGCTTCCAAGGTTGGAGCTGAGAATTCGAAGTCTCCTATGGCTGCCTAGACAATGTCTAGCAGCCACAGGATTGCGCCCTAAGTGTGCTTTAATTTTCTTACTCAAATATTTCAGATCAAGTACTTGTGGTGTATTGGGGCAAAAAAATTGTTTTGACTATGTTGCTTACTAAATACAAATAAAATAAACATGCTAAATTAGATCACTCCCTAGGGCATCAGAAAGTTTTCCAATGCGCACTGAACATATTCCAATACAAATTACCCAATGCAAATTAACCTAATTTGATAAGAAAATTTCCTGGGAAATGTTCCAGTTCAAAATTTTCTGGAAAACTCAAATCACTATAGGTAGTAGTAGTAGATCTCCAACAACACATAATGTTTCCAAGCCAGACAGTACAATACAAGCTTTCCTCAGTCTTGCCTGCAGATGAGATGCCAACACTCAAGTGTTCTGCACTGGCATAACTATGACTGGCTATATTCTCTGGAGTAGCTGGAAGAAGCATAAATCACTCCGATCATGTACATGGAAGACATTAGCTCTGGCTGTTAGTTCTGCAAGGGTAGAATATTTATACCCACCACTGACTAAGGCAGAGGTGGGCAATTTGTGGCCCTCCAGATGTTTTGGCCTACAACTCCCATCAGCCCTAGCCAGCATAGTCAATGGTGAGGGATGGTGGGAGTTGTGAGCCTGCAGATGTTTTCGCCGACAAATTGCCCACCTCTGGTTTAAGGGGTGCAACCTCCCCAGCAAAGTATTGCAAAGAGCAACAGTAACACCTGATGACATTCAAGCATCACCTGTAAACATGGCTCAGTTTCTTGATGGTCTCCAACTAAAATGCCTAAGGTCTGTTTTGAAGTAACATCTGGCTCTATTTCATGACAGAATTAAAAGGGAACTAATTCTTATTACCTAGATATACCTTTATTAGCAGTACTGCTACTGCTGGTCTCTAGGATATCAAGAGACTTGTAACATTATACTTCCAGAGCGCCAACACTGTACATTATGTTTCTATACACTGTACAGTGTACATCATGTTTCCCCACCAAGGGAAGAACCCTGTGTCTCACAAGCTACCCAACATTACAAGAAAAGAGATGGAGAGCTGATCCCAGCACCAGCTAAGTAACTGACAAGCTGCTCTTTGCAATACTGAATGTCCTCAGGGCTTTAGAACAGTGATGGCGAACCTTTTTGAGCCCGAGTGCCCAAACTGCAACACAAAACCAACTTATTTATTTCAACGTGCCAACACTGCAATTAAACCAGAATACCGAGGTTTTAGTTTTAGAAAAACAACTCATACAGTTGTCCGAACTAATTAACATCTTTTGTCTTAAAAGAAAAACACAATAACAGAGCTTTCAATGATACAAACAGGTTTTTTTGGGGGGAAAAAATCAACTCAAAAAATTATTATAGTACTACATTGTACACATAGCCTGAAGGGAATTTATACAAACTTTTTAAATAATTAGGCACATGTATTTTTGGATAAGGGATTCTCAACTTGTAATATGATTATATGCCAGACTGAAATTGTATGGGGCAAGCTTTACCCCGGGTCCTTTCCCTGCTTCTACAGGTGTCGGATTAGTAAAAGTAAAAGTCAACCTGTACTAGGATTGAGCAAGATAAACAAGAAAACTAAACGTGCTTAACACATTTTAAACCCTTTATGTCTTGGACTGCAAACACTGCATTAGGTAAAAGTTTGCATTGGGCATGCTTTTGCACAATTAATGTGATTTTTGCTACTACATGCATGCTGATAATTTGTCAAACCTTGGCTCATACTCCCGTTAGTTTGAGAGCAACACATGCAGCACTCAGGTCAACTGTTAGGGCTTTACATCCAAGCCATGCTCTGTGCATCGTTCTTCAAAATCTTTTAAATGTGATAACAATGTAGAAAAGAATTCTGTAACAGGAATTCTAGAATAAAATCATTCTGTTCCACACTGTGAGAAAGAACAAAATCATTAGTGTTTTGCAGAAGGGGACAGTCTTTTCGCGATCTGGTGACCAATGGCTCGAGTGCCCACAGAGAGGTCCCTGCGTGCCAGCTGTGGCACCCGTGCCATAGGTTCGCCATCACTTCTTTAGAACTATCACCGCAGTTAATAACTGCCTTGCAGTTTTAAATAGAGGCCTTTGTATCCTAGCATTACAGATAGGAGATGGACTGCATGAGAGTATATTATGACTATCACTGTTATCAGTATAGTGAGGAATGCATAGATGTTCCCAGTTAGAACAAAGGGATCATCAATACAGGGAATGTATATATGGTTATTTGTTTATTAGATTTATATCCCGCCTGTTTTCCTGCAAGGAACCCAAGCCGGCTTACATAATCCTCCTCCTTCTCTCCCTTTTATCTTCACAACAATCCTGTGAGGTACATTAGGCTGAGTGTCAGTGACTGGCCAAAGTCACCCAGTGAGCTTCATGGCGAGTGGGGACCAGAACCCAGATTTCCTGAGTCCCAGTCCAACACTCTAACCACTACGCCACACTGGCTCTCTAATACTGGTCAGAACAGCATATACTCTTAGAGCAGGGGTCCCCAACCTTTTTGGACACATGGGTCCATTTGGGAATTTGAGAAACTGCTGTGAACACAACCACACTCTCATGGAGGATGTGGCTATTCACATAATGGCTACTGTGGGGGGCTGGCTAGTCATAAGTGAGCTAAAGAGGTGCGGGGGGAGAGAAATAGCGAGGCTAGAGGCTGGGAGGGAGGAGGAAACAGGAAGGCAAAGGGGTAGAGAAAGAGCAAGGGAAGAAATAGTGAGCTAAAGAGCTTGGGGAGGGGATAGAAGCAGCAAGGCTAGAAAGGGAGAGAAAGAAGACTACTCTTAACATTTTCCAAGGTTTTTCTTTAAAGAAAAATTAAGGGAGTGGATAGTTTCCTCAGCAGTGCCCATAGGTGCTGTGTTGGGGACCCCTGTCTTAACGTGTCAAGATGAAGACTCCAACCTAAGCAGAATAGATGCACAATAGATGGAAGGGAAACAGGCACAGAGATTGCTCAGGCACTCTACAGAACAGGTATGGGCAGACATCACTTTTATGAGATCTACTTTGTTTTTTTACTAAAACCCCCAAGACCCAGCAAATGGAGCCAGATGCAAAATGGTAGCTCAGAGGATGAACTCAGTTACCTACTGCACCTCACGAGCCATATTCTGCAATGACCCGCATATACAAGAACAATTCTACATTTGAGTTACTACAGATAAGAGATTCTAATAGCTTAATTTAGAAAGGGAGGAGTCTTTTTGTTGTTGCTATTGGTCTACCTTCTGCACACACCCTGGTATAGACACTGAAGTGACAATGCTGGTAAGAAATAAAAATGTTAACAGGAGTAAGGAGGCTTCTAAGAACAGTTATCGACTGTTCCAGCAAGAAATGTACCCCAGCCACTAAACTGGAAACTTGGTTGACAAGTTACATTTCCTTCACATAATCCATGCAACCAAGAAACAGTATGGTGCAGTGATCAGAATCCTAGACTATTCCTGGGCTCAAATTCCCACACGGGATAAAATGGGATGGGAGAACTATGTATACCATTTTGCGTACCCGGGGGGAAGGGTGAAATAAAAGTGTAATAAATTAAGGGAGCAATCCTATGGCCCCTAGACATTGTCTGAGGGGCCATAGGATAGGGGATTCCCCCCTCCGAGGTCAGATACAGCAGTTCAACCTCAGAAGGCGGAGTCAGAGATCCAACCCCCCTCCACCAACCCCTCGCAGGTGGCGCAGAAAGAACTGTGCCGGCTTCCCTCTGAGGTCGGAAACTCAACCTTGGAGAGGAGGAAAGGGTGTTTTTCGGTGGGCGCGGAGAGGAGGAGACTGGAGAGGCCAGGATACAAGCTATCCTGAGCCTCTTCCCGCTTCTTTTCCTGCCCCTCTGAAGTGCCCTCATTAGACAGGCAAAAATGCTTGTCTAGAAAAATATGCAAAGCAGGAGGACTCTGCTGCTCCTCCAGCCCTGCACTGGATGATCGGAAGCCTCTGAGTTCGGGGGCTTCCAATCATCGAGGGTGCAATCGATAGGATTGCACCCTAAAGTCATTACCACAGAAGGATTTTGACACTGAGGCTCACCTTTAATTTCTCCAGCGCGAGCTTTTTTGTAGAGGCCTTTCACATCTCTCTGCTCACAAACATACAATGGAGCATCCACAAACACTTCAAAGAAAGGCAGACTTGCCCCTTCGTGAATTTGCCTAGCATTGTTGCGGTCCTGAGAAACAGCAGAGAGAGAAAAGTAATAATAGAAATAAAACCTTCCGACGTGCACCATATCCAACCATGGCTGAGTTACACATGCACCTCTGCAAACTATGGTTTAACACCGGCTTGTAAACGCAAGCAGACTCCCTTGTAACCTTGGTTCGGTAGCAATACAATTTACTAACCTTGACTGTGGCACAGGGCCTCCAAAGTGCAACACAACAACAAGCAACAGCCCTTCCCTCACACTTCAAGACTGGGAGGGGGTGAAATCGCCATACTGTACTTTGAAGCTCGGGGGAGCCTGCAACGCACAGCACGACTGCTAGAATAGTTCCCCCCCGCCTCCCAAACTCCATGCTGGCTAGGGATGGTTGCAGACCAACACAGCTGGAGGGTACAAGGTCGGGGAAGGTTGTCATAGATGTACATGAACTAAGGGCCTTCTATAGGAGACTTTGCACTCTCGCACAAATATGCAAGGATTCTGGGTTGCTCACCACAGCACTAGCTCGGGTGGTGCAGTTAAGAATTGTAGCATGGACACCATAGCCTCAAGCAAGAGTGCAAAAATGGGAGACCATGCTGGAAAGTATGCTTTCTTTATTTAATTGGTGTCCGACGCAAAGGAGAGTTCTGGTTGTGTAAAGACATTTTTATTCAGACAAGAATTTGGCTTTTAAGCTGACTTGTTTGCTGAAGTAAGTTTTAACCGGTGGATGCCGTTTCTTTTTTTATGGATGCTTTTTAAATTTGGTTTGTTTTTATGTTTTAATTATAACCTTTTAAAAAAAAATCTCATCTTCTACTTCATTGCTGTTATCCGCCTCGGTCTTAGGAGAGTCATTTCAATCTTTCAGAAGGGGGGGGGAGCAAAAAACCGTGAAACCACACAGCCATCATCGGTTGGGTGAAAGGGGGTGAAGCCAGGATGTGGTCATCTGGCTGGATTTGGCATCCAGGTGGGCCGGATGTGGCCTCTAGGCCTGTGGTTCTGCACCCCTGGTCTAGATAATAAATAATTATGCCCCTTTAAACTATGCTAAGTGTGAAGGGCAGCAGATATGCTTGGGGTTGCTGCCCCTGAGAGAAAGAAGTAGAGTGCAGGAGGTGGCTAAGTTTGGAATTTCTCTCTCCTCCCCACCCGCCACAAGCCTACTCACAAGTTAACCTTCTTGTATAATGACCAAGGCCTGATCTACACATACAAAGGTGAATAACCCCAAGCAAGCAAGTATGTATGTATGCATTTATTAATTATATTGTATATATTATTTAATCCACCCAATAACCAATGTTCTCCAGCCAGAAGTAGAAAACTAGCAGAACAGGGAGCTGGAGGGGCCTGAACATTTCTTCTAGATGTACTATTGTTTACTAGCAGGGTTTTGTTTTTGTTTTTACATAGCGGAGCATTGAACAATGGCATTCCTCACGTGCACCCTCAGGCAGTACAGTTGATTCTACCATCTCAGGATTCTACAGCCTCATTCTGCTGCATGTGTACGGAGAACAAAAACTGGAAGGGAGGCACCCCACCCAGGATGAACAGAAAGCAAAAAGAAAACATGTTCACAAAGGTGCCAAAGGGAAACTTGTTTATTGAAGCCCAAGGCGTTTCAAAGATAAAAGTTTAAATAAACATGTTTCCCTTTGCCACCTTTGAGAACACATCTTCTTTTTGCTTTCCGTGCATTTGTAGACTAGGCAGTAGTCTATAATTCTAAGAAAGTTAGCACGAGTAGGATTGTCTCTTCCTACGGAGCAAAGAGAAGTTTTAAGAAATGAGATGTTCCAACCTTGTTGATTAGATTTTTAAGTGCAACATTTCAGCAACAGTTAACAGTACAGAGACAAAAGTTACCATGCCTAGAAAGAGGAGCTTCTGTGTCTACTTACAGTAGTAAGGCACAGAAATATCAGTGTGCACATCTGTTTGGATACACAGCTCCTTGTACGTAATTTGCTCTCCTTGAAACTAGTCAGTGGACTGGCCTCCCCTTGGAGTAAATACAGGTAACACTGGATAATCCAAAGTCCGCCTCGGTCTTAGGAGAGTCATTTCAATCTTGGGCTTCAATAAACAAGTTTCCCTTTGGCACCTTTGTGAACATGTTTTCTTTTTGCTTTCTGTTCATCCTGGGTGGGGTGCCTCCCTTCCAGTTTTTGTTCTCCGTACACATGCAGCAGAATGAGGCTGTAGAATCCTGAGATGGTAGAATCAACTGTACTGCCTGAGGGTGCAAGTGAGGAATGCCATTGTTCAATGCAAAGTTGTTTGGAACTATGTTTTAATACTGAATATCAGGTCTTTAAAAGAGCCATAGCATTTTTTGTTTTGTTCACCATTCTGTTCTTGTATTCTGCTGGTGGGAAGAACCAAGCGGGAGCAATCAGGCAGCATGCACAGGCACACTGCTCATGAACCATGAGCCAGGATGCTCTGTATTCTTGCCATTTTGTATGAACCCACTGCATCCTGAACCTACTGGCCTGGATTGAAAGGACTGTACAATGGGCCATTTTAAACAAAGGGATTAATTATTTGACCATGTACTTGAAACTGACAATAGGACAATACAAACTCAGTACTATATAATGAGGATACAGGGTGCTTACCTGGGCATAAGGAGAAATAAAACTAGCAATGCACACCAAGCCAGCATCTGCAAACAACTTGGCAACCTCAGCAATCCGGCGGACATTTTCTTCCCTGTCTTCTGGTGAGAAGCCTAGATTCTTATTGAGGCCTTGTCTGATATTGTCACCATCCAATGTATAGCATGGAATGCCATGGCACACTAGATACTCTTCCAATGCCATGCTAACTGTGGTCTTCCCAGCTCCAGACAGCCCTACATTCAAGACACACACACACACACACACACAGAATCCATATTAGGGTAATAGCTTTATTAGGCCAAGCAAAATTTCAAAAAAATAAGTGTGCATAAGTTATAACTATTTTTTCAAGCCTAACCTACCTCACAGGGTTGTTGTGAGGATAAAATGGAGAGGAGGAGGATTATGTAAGCCGCCTCGGGTTCCTTTCAGGAAAAAAGGTGGGGTATAAATATAATAAATGAATGAATGAATGAAGTCTAGATACCCAATATATAAAAACAGCTGATGAACTGATATTTAAATATCATGAAGGCTCTTGCTTAGCTTACCATATTTAGGATGCAACCCTATGACAATGGCTGTAAGCCCCCAATCTCAGAGGCTTAGAGTCATCTAATGAAGATCTAATGATCTTCGCCTCCCCATCCTCCCGCCCCGCATTTTCACTAGACAGGCTTTTTTGCCCGTCTAGCTGGAGCGCCTCGGAAGGGGAAGGGAAGAGGCTGTAGAGGCATCAGGATAGCTTGTATCCTGGCCTCTCCAGTCTCCTCCCCTCCCCCTGAAAAGCCCCCTTCCCCTCCCCCGAGGTCACTTTCCCGATCTTGGAGAGTAGCCAGTGCAGTTCTTTCTGTGCCGGCTGCAAGAGGGAGGGGGGTTGGAGCTCCAATTCCCAGCTCCGAGGTTGGAGCGCTGTCTCCAACCTCAGATTCTAGGAATCTGAAATATACTATGGCTCCTCAGATGCTATCTAGGGGCCATAGGATTGCTCCCTTAGAAAAGTAGAAACACAACCATAAGTGTATTTACACCAAAGTAAGCCGCACAAATGGGATTCACATCCAAGTAAGTATTCTTAGGATTGTAGCCTTGGCCACACAGATTCTACAGCTTTATAGTATCCTTACAGTTCTTTTTTAAAAATTGCATAGAGTTTGTGCAGCATTCTTAGAAGTCAGAAGATGTATCTCTTTTGAGGTCAACTGTTTACACTCCCATTTTCAATCTAAATAAAGTGGGTACTTGACTCGATACTGTTAAGGGTTTATCAGTATAACTTCCTCTCTGTAAGATAACATTAAGAACATTAGTCACTTTGAAGATTACACATTTCCTACACAGCGAGCACTTCTGTACATGAAAATGTGTATACATTGGCACAAGATAATAGCACTTGCATCCATCTCACAGCATGTGTACATGCTTGCAATCTGAAGTTTCCCAGTGTGTGTAATTGCAATGAAATGCATACAAGTTTGATAGTTATACAAAACTATATAAGAGTTTCACATTTTTCCTGTGCCAAAGTGCTGTCCGTATGGGAAATGTATACACTTGGATCCTAACTTTCTTCCTGTGAATGGAACAGTGTTCTCCCTGGACCCTCTGAATATCCAACTGTAGGGGTTGGAAACCTCTGGGAATACTGTGGGAGATGGTGTCATGAATGAAGGATCCAAAGCATATGATGTCTTTCCAGTAAGTTCATACTACTTATTATTTATTATTAATATTTATTTATCGCCCATCTGGCCGGCAACCGGCCACCCTGGGCGATGTACACAGAATAAAATACATAAATGCAATAAAATACATTAAAACAATATAAAAATTTTAAAATCTTAACCCACCCCATATTCCCGCCTGAACAACCAGGTTTTTAATGAGCGACGGAAGCTCATCAGAGAGGGGACATGGCGGAGGTCACTTGGGAGAGAGTTCCACAGTACGGGGGCCGCCACAGAAAAGGCAATAAATACTAGACAATAAAGAGGAAAGCATGGCAGCCTTCTCTAAAGAATACTAGCATTACATGAACAATGAGCAGTAAGGACAGAAAGGGAGCATCTGTGGGAGGTAGCCAATTTGAGAGAAATTCTGCATTCCTGAAAAAAGAACTGGGGAAGTCTTTAGCTGGTATTGCCTGCCACCGCCAGCATTTTAAAATGACAGTGAGAGAGAAAACAGAACTAATGGAGCAAACTTGCAGGCAACAATACTGTACCTGTTAGCCAGACTGTGCAGCCCCGAAAACCACTTCTGGTCCCCACCACTTGACCCCTCTTATTTCTACTGACATGGTGGGCTTGATAGGTGACATTGGTAGCTCTCTGCATTCCCTGAAAAAAAGAGGAACAGGTAAAGTCCACTGGCAAAAATAGATCACATATAAAATAAGGAAGCAAACTGGCATAAACAAAGAACACCCTGCTACCAAGGTCAATAGAACCCCAAAACAACGACAAACCAACAGTAAGTCATTTGCCTCAAGTATGTAAAATAATGCAGCAACATGCAAACTAGAAGGTATTATCTTTGGGTTATTGGATTTTCAAAACAATCAAGTGCCTTCTGTTACAATCTATGCCCTTATTGTTGACCTCGCCAACTATTTTAAGTGCTTAGGGTGCAAGCACTTTGTAAATTAACCCAGAAAAGCTACTAACCTTCATACTTCTTTAGCTATTGTGCTGGGACCTGGCAGAGGAGGGATGGAGAGCTGTATTTCTATGCTGGGTGCAGAGCAGGGGCTATGCTGGCTGCGGCATGCTGGGACTTGTAGGACTTTTCCCTGTCTAAACCTGCAGAGGATTGCAGCCTTACCATAACAGTTTAGGGCCCTGGACAGTGAACGCTAAGCAAAGTTCAACACCCATATATTTGGCAAAAAAAATTGAATGCCATCACCATCTCAAACAGGGCCTCCAAAAAAGGCATAAATGCATTAAGACCAGCCTTGTATTTAAACACTAGCCTGGAAAGACACAGGCAGTCAGAAACTGCATACAGGCGAGTGCGTGGAACTCCATGCAAGTGAACAAGAGGGCTGGCAGAGGAGGGGTGTTTCACTCCATTCCTGCTCCACACCCAGCATAGAAATACAGCTCTCCATCCATCCTTGCCCAGGCCCCAGCACAGTAACTAAGGAAGTGCAGATTAGTAGCTTTTGTGGGCTTATTTACAAGGCTGTTTAAGACACAAGAAAGGAGAACTAATGACAGCTGTAGGACTGATGCCACAGTAAGATATCTGCCTTCCACAGCCCCTTGTAGCACAATCACCAGGGGTGAGGGATGACACAGACAAGCCCACCTCTCTAACAGATAGGCATGGGAACCACACTACAGTCTAGACTGAGTAAAAACAGAAGAGAGTAAATGAGTAGCTCACATCCTACTGGAGAATCTCAACAGGCTCAAGAACTGACTGCTCCTCTCTCCCTTCTCCCGTACCACCGCACAAGAAGGGTATCAAACATCAACTCTTCTGCCTACAAAGGGACTATTATGGCTCCCTTTAACTGGCAGATGGAAACTGGGAGAGCAGAGTGGGAAGAAACCTGGAAATTGAGATCATAATTAGGCTTCAAAGTCTAAGTTTAATAAATAGCATTTATATAACACTTCAAAGTACCCCACATATATTATCTTGTTATAAGTCTGGTAAGGTAAGCAAGTATTATTAGTAGTAGTATTATTCCAATATTGCAGATAAACGACTGAGGCTAATAGATTGTGGTTTGCCTAAGACCACCCAGTGAGATCATGGCAGAGATGAGAATTGAACAGGGGACTTCCCGATTCATAGCTTTAGCTGCCATGCTACACCAGATTCCTTCTTGGCCTATCTTGGGGGTCTTGTCCAGTTTCACTCTCATCATGCATCCATAGTTTAATCCCCAAATTAGATTATGTTCCCATATCAGACTAGTTTGACGGGATGTTTCAGGCCTTTGAAATGTTGGTATTTAACCAGTACCTGGAGTTTACACTATTCCAAACACTAGCAGTTAAGTCTTGAAAATGAAATATGGCTTTAGGCAGAAGCCACAAGACAAAATATGAAGGAGCTAGAGATAAAAGTTTAATTTCTTTTCAAAGCCACTCCACCCCTCTACTACCTTTCTTTTCCTAGGTTACCAAAGGAATCTTGCCACAACAGCAATCTGCTTTACCCAAAACATAATTCAGATTTTTTCTGCTGATGGGATCCTACCAGTATTTCAACAGAAAAAGGCATATCAAGTTAATGAACTTCCACTTCTACCAATACACCTTAGTCTATGTCTAAAGATAAGAAAGCAGAAAGGCTGGGAGGTCATCATAACTAAACCAGTTATTTCCTTCACTCTACCCTCTACCATTATACACAAAGGTGTCTGGCAAATTCACCCACATAACACTGAGTCATGAGCGAGTGGGTTTTTCCCTCTCTACAGCAGCCATTTCCCTGACCTTCAGTTACTAACCATTCATTGTGTACCACAACACTTTTCCATTTCCTACCTAAATTGATCCTGGCTGCCGACAACAAATGGAGAAAAACAACTACCACCAAACAATTCTATAACTGCAAAAAGATTCATGGGAAGATCTTTCTTTCAAAATTCTGTTTGCCTGCATTTTTCTAAAGATCAAAGTGTAAAATACCAATAGAACATTAATTCTAAAGAAACAAATCTTTCAAAATAATTCAAATAAAAAACATTGCATCCAAGTCCCATATTTCACCTGTTCTTTGTAAATCCAAAAGGTTCAATCCTATTCTCTACTCGGGTAGAAGCCTATTCAATTGAATTTTAAACCCATTCTTCTCCAAGGGAGTCAGAGATAGGTCATCCAGCAAGCTTCCTGGTTGAATGGAGATTTAAACCTGGGCCTTCCAAGTTCGAATCTGACACACAAACTACTATTTATTTATTATTTATTTATTATATTTATACCCCGCCTTTTTTCCTGCAAGGAACCCAAGGCGGCTTACATAGTAGTCCTCCTCCTCTCCATTTTATCCTCACAACAACCCTGTGAGGTAGGTTAGGCTGAGAGTCAGTGACTGGCCCAAAGTCACCCAGTGAGTTTCATGGCCGAGCGGGGACTAGAACCCGGATCTCCTGAGTCCCAGTCCAACACTCAAACCACTACACCAATGATCTGCAGAGTCCAGTCTTTTCTTTTCTTTTTCAATTGGGCAAGGTTTGGACGTTTCACAGCACGAAATCTGGATAAAAACATAAGACAAGCCCTACTAGCTCAGTGCAGCGTGCTGTTCCCACAGTGGCCAACCAGATGTCTCTGGGAAGACCACAAGAAGACAGGAGCACAGCAGTATCCTCACACTCAGGTTCCCCAGGAATTGGTACTTACTCCCTTTAATACTGGAGGTAATGTGAACCTACATAATTTGCACTTCCCAAACAGATACATGAACTGAAATGCAGCTGTCATTCAGTACTCACACTTCTCCAAATTTTGCAATGCATTTCTCTGATGCAGAAACAGGACAGAGCAGACATAAGACTGGGAAAATGAGAAACTGAGAGAAGCTGAAACTAACAGATTTGTCTATCCTTAGCCATCACTACATCCTGTGGAAGTGAATTCCATAGTTTTACTATGTGCTGTGTGAAGAAGTACTTCTGTTTGTCTGTTCCGAATCCCCCACCAATCGTCTGCATGAGATGAGCCCAGGTTCTAGTATTATGAGAGAGGGAGAAAAATCTCTCCCTATCTTTCTTTCTTCACATCACACATAATTTGATATACCTCTATCATTTTCCTCCCTGCCCCCCCCACCCATTACTTGCCTTTTTGCTAAGCTAAAAAGCCCCAAGCGTTGTAACCTTTCTTCATAGGGGAGTTGCTCCAGCCCCTTGGTCTTTTTGGTTGCCCTTTTCTGCACCTTCTCAAACTCTACAACATCCCTGAGGTGCGGCGACCAGAATGTCTCCAAGCTTCCATCAACATTGCCTGACCTGTGTTAATAAGGAGCAGTTAACAATTGTGACGTGAGAAATTTAACACTGCCCTAAGTAGTGAGGAGGAACTGTCACATACACAATGGGCAGTTCACATGTAACAACAGCCCACAGGGTTAAACAACCCATGGGCTGTTGAGGAAGAACACCAGCCACTTCCGGATTTAACCAACAATCTATGATTGGCCCATTCGTAGGTTGTTGAGCATGACATGCAAACCCAGAGCACTGAGTTGTTTAGGGGCTAAATAACCCAGCAGTTAACCCAACAACAAACAATGGGTTAACCGCTGGATTGTTTAGCCCCTAAACAACCCAGCATTCCGAGTTTGCACGTCACAATCAACAACCTATGAACGGGCCAACCATAGGCTGTTGAGTAAAAGCAGAACTGCCAGGTCTATGCAAGGCAGCATATTCGCTCTCTCCCACTCATGCATGAGAGCCCATGGGCTATTGTTACATACAAACCAGGTCTAAACAGGGCTAAAACTTCTGTTTCCTGCTGTCCCAGGCTTCACATACAGACACCTCATACCTACGAAGACAAACTTACCCACAAACATTGGCAGCGGGTCAACAGATTAGGAGTCTTTAGCAAATTAAAACATTTTTAGCTGAAATCCTGCAGCACTAGTTCACATTAGAAGCATGAGTTCTATACGGCAACAAGAACAGCAGCAGGCACTGTTCAAGCCTTCCTAGACTAAAGTAACCATTATGACTGCAAGCCAAGGTGTTAACATTCAGGAGGCAGAATAGCTCATTTAACCAGAAATTGGAGAAAGTCCAGAAAGCCAGTTGGCTACGCCTGCCTCCCGACTTCAGAGAATATTTACCTGGCATGCCAAGCAGCAAGAACAAGCAACTCTCTCTCTCTAGTCTAATCACCCAGTTGTCTTCTCCCTCCCTCCCGCTCTCGCACACATACACAGTACAAATGTCTCACCATGATGCTTACATTCCTCCATATAGCACTGACTGGAGGTGGAAGTGATGACAAAGCAAGATAAATGACAACTCTTCAAAATATAAAAGGGAACAAGCAGAGAAGCATCCAACACAGAACCAGACTGGTAGCTGCCCTCCCTGCACACCGGCCCCTTGTTTCCTATTTCTCCAACTAGGTAGTAACCTCAGCATCTTGTCCTGATATTTTGAGGGGTCATGGAAGACTGAAAAATAATACCTTCCCCCAGCACCACCATGACCCCATCCTACACATTCTGATCTCCTTAGCGCAGATAGAACTTCTGTAAAACGTTAGAACAGGCATCCAGATATTTGCCAAAGAGATCAAAATCTCTAAGCAACTACAAGGTTCTCTTTGGAACCATGCTACTGCAAACTTTTGTACCACACTCCAACTTCAGGCCAATTGTGGACAGCCTCCCACACCCACCCACCCCACCTGCTTCTTGTTTTATTGTAACTAAAGCGAACTGGAATCTTCCACATTCAAGTCACATCCCAGGGTTTAGAAGGTTTAAATAACCAGAGGCACAAGTTTGTCCATTGAAGACATCCAAGGTTAGGGCAACAGTTGAGTGCACTGAAACAATATGCATAACCTAAAGCAAACCTACACTTTTAGTCTCACAAACACATGACTGGAATCAGGGGCTGGAGAGGGGAGGGAAAGCAATTTGCTTCTCTGCTCCAAACAATCCCCTTGCAAAACTGTTGGGGGGGGGTCCCCCCTGCAAGCAGCAGCCTTCAGGGTTGTGTATACACATTTGCATTTAGCATGTAGTTCTACCCTTAGAAAGTCTTGTAGGGAAAATATTGATGTAGCAACATTCCATTGAGAATAAAAAAATAGGCTTCTAATTAGACATTTGCCTGGGGGTAAAGAACAATTGCACCCAGGCAAGCATTGGCGTGGAAAACTACACCTGAACTTTGTCGTCCTCTTAAGGCTGCCTACAAATATGGGCAGGCATTGACTTCACAAGAGAAACACACAGGAGCAGTAAGATCATGCAGTTACCGTGCACCAAACATTTCAGATTTTAACCAGAACCATTTGCAGGGCACATGTTCACACACACACACCCTGTCCTGTTTCAGGAGCAACAGGAATATGGTACATGCTTAGCAAAGAAATGTCAGCCAACATTCTGAAATAAGTCTGTCGGCGGTTTCCTTGTGTCACGTTTGTGAAGGGTTGGCATACTAGTCTTCACAAACTATGAAATCTATGAAATCTAGTCAACTGACTGGTCAAATATTGTCAGTTGACTGCCTATAATTTGATCAACAATGTCACCACACAGACAGCAACTGACTTTTTTTATACCATTACAGGGTTATTAGCAAATGGTCAAAATGAGGGTGCCTTGCCCTAAGCCCTGCAGTAATCAGGGGCAACGGACCCTTGAGCATAGCACAAGACCTTAGATCAGTGGGTTTCAAGCCGAGTCAGTGGGAACCCTGCTGTTTTCTTCTTAGAAGCTTGGAGAGCTGGAGAGGAAAGCTAGGGCTCCTCTTGACAGAGGGCAATAGAACACCCACCACGGCAAGATAAATTGTGGACCGCTGACCAAAGCAATGCTAGACATGAATACCAAAGACCCTAAGGGTGCAATCCTATGCATGTTTAGGCGGGAAAAGGTCCTACAACCATGGCTGGCTGGGGAATGCTGGCAATTATAGGACTTTTCTCTGCCTAAACATGCAGAGGATTGTGCCCTAAGTAACATAAGAAACATCCTGCTGCTCCAAAGAAACTGAGACAGACATAGGATACATTACACCACACATGTCAGGGGCATTTTGCCCGATTTCAAGAGATGCAACTCACCTAGGATGCTGTTATACCCATTTCATACCACACTAATTCCCTACAGATGAAAGGATCAATGAGGCAAGTGAAGCTGTAACACCCAGAGTCTGGAAATGCGCTAGGAAAGGTTAAAATATATGACATCTTTATAAGTCAGTCTTCCCCAACCTGGTGCATGGCTGGCTGGGGGATTCTGGGAGTTGTAATCCAACGCATCTGGAGGGCATCAGGTTAAGGAAAGCTGTTTACCATAGTCCCACCATTTTTTAATACTAGAGTAAGAGCAGGAGAAACAGCCTCATTATCAGCATGACACATACTAAAACCTCACACCAGCATCACTCCTGCTGATCTTCCTGGCTGCATCCTAATGCTTGCAGCAGAGACTAGTGACCAGTGTGGATGGGTACTGGGAATGAATGATGGTTGAAAACTCTGTCTGTGCATATCACAAAGAGCTCCCCTTGGAAGGAAGCCTCCGATCTAGGAGGCTTCCGAGGATCCAATGCCATGCCGGACTGCTGCCGACAGAGTGGGAGGAGCGACAGAGGCAATCCAGACTCCTTTAACAAATTTTTCCTCAAGGCAGGCCTTTGAGCCTCTGACCCAGTCTAGAGAAGGTGCACTGCCAGAGGCTGGGCTGGAGAGGCCATAGGATTTCACTTATCCCAGCCTCTCCTCTCCCCTCCCCACCCACTGGAACGTCCCCTCCCCCCCCCCCCTCCGAGGCCGATCTCGGGCAGCAGCAAGTGTGGTTCCTTCCACAGCAACTGGGAGGGGGATCGAAACTCAGAGTCCCCCTCCCGAAGTCGTAGCAGTGTCTATGGCCTCGGGAGGGGGACTCCAAACAATCTTATGTTCCATGGGATGCTCCCAGGGACCACAGGATTTCTCTCTAAGTGTGCATGTAATATACAGTGATTTTACATAAAGAAATAAGCATCTATGAAAAGTCAGAAGTCAAGCATTCCCTCAACTTTTTCTCCCTCTTTTTTGTTTTGTTCTGCCTGCCCTGTAAGCTCTGAATCGGCTTACGCTGGCTCAGCTTGTCTGAGCGTGGAAAGCTAAGCCTGGTTATTACTTGGATGGGAGACCCCTCCTCTAGTTTCCTGCATTGAGCAGGGGGTTGGACTCGATAGCCTTGTAGGCTCCTTCCAACTCTATGATCTATGAAATCTATGAATCTCTAGGAATTTATTCTCCCATTATTTTTGAAAAGCGGAATGGGATCACTCATTCTTTACATCAACCCCATGCATGAAGGTACGCTGGGATGTTAATGTGCACATCTTCAATGCCTTCACAGAAAGACAGTATATAAACACGGTGAAAATAAACCCATCTTTATCAGATCAAAGACCTGTGCAGGCAGAGCTCAAGAGCTCCTCCTCTCCAAGTCATCTCTAACACCTGCATTATCATACAGTATTAACATTGGGAGATTTGGGTCAATACTGACAAAGGTACGGGTTAAATAGGATCATAGAGCTGGAAGGGGCCTACAAGGCCATTGAGTCCAACCCCCTGCTCAGTACAGGAAACTAGCAAACTAGTCTCCCATCCAAGTAATAACCAGGCCTGACCCTGCTTAGCTTTCCACACTCAGACAAGCTGAGCCAGCATGACCCTGAAGATGTTGAACTCCCACGATCATTGGCCTTGCTGGCCAAAAAGTAACATTAAAAGGGGGGCGGGGAGTCACATTAAAAACTAACAAATGTATTGTGGACACTGGTGCAAGAAACCCACTTCATCAGATGCATGAAGCGGTTAAAGTATGGATGGTTTCTTATTAAGGGCTGCTGGGGACAGCGCCCTGCCACCAAAACCATCCCCAGACACAAACACCCCAAGCAAGTAACTTGCATTGCAAGTCTCTTTCACAGCTTCTCCTTCAGTTTGGAAGCAAACTGAGTAGCCACTCTGCTGCGAACACACACCTGGCTGCTCTCAGTGCTCTCTCCCCTCCTCAGCAGTGTGGCTTGTCTGCCTCAAGACCCTCGGCTTGTCCCCTATTGAACATGCTCAAGATTCTCCATCAGCCACTTTAAGCCAGGCAGAATGTCTTCAGAACGGGCTCTGCCTGCTTCTCCCCTAGTTTCTGTTGTGATATTTTTTTCCTTTTAACCTGTAGTATATTTTGTTTATACTTGGAAGGTATAGTTTGGCTTTGTGAAAATAGGTTTCGTCCTGATTGGTTCCGGAGCCACCATGTTTGCTTGCTAGTGCGGTGCAGCCTCAGTCTCGTGGATGGCTGGAAGAAATTTACGTGCATCGGAGGAAGCCTTGGGTGGGAGGAAAGGAGAAACTGTGGCACCCCATCGTCAGCCTGCCTACCTGGCTCTAGTCACCTGAAATGCCTTCATGCAGCAGTTCCCAAAGGCTTCTCTCACCCCTTGCCTTCCCCAAGAGTTAAGGTGAGAGAAGTCTGCTCCATTGGGAGCAACCGGCATGAGGTAGGAATAGGATCCTCCAACATAGCAGCTCCCTCTTTGCTGCTGCTCAGCTGTTTCCTGAGCAGCAGGGAAGTGGGAACTTGCTGCATTTGCATGCTGCAAACAAGAGGCTTCCTTTCTCAGAGCAGAAACCAAGAAGAAGAAGCCTTCCATGTACTCATGACCTATTGAACTTTGCAACTAAGAATCTAGTGCCTAAATGTGCTTTTTTTCCTCCTTCCTCCTAATTTCCTTTCCTTTTGTGTCATGACTTTTAGACTGTAAGCCAGTGGGCAGGGACTGTCTTATTTCTAATCTTTCTAAGCTGCCTTGGAAGCCTTTTTGGGTAAAGGGCAGGATAAAATACTGTAAATAAATAAGCTGACTCGGGGCACATGACATATCCAGCTGCGGGGAAAGCCCTTATGTGATGAGCCCCAAAGCAACCTGCCCTTTCCAAATAAACCCAGACAGGAATAGCTGCGCTATCACAATGGAGGATGACGTTGCCTTGTCTCTTGCGTCTGCAGTTTTGCCTTCCTCCTCCCTCTCCTGGACAGACACATTGGGAGGATGAGGGTAGAGAACATAGTTGTCCACAGTCCTCACTAAAACATGTTCCAGATCCTTAAATTATAGTGGACCTCCCAGTAAGTCCTCTTAGAATCACTGGGGCTTTTTGTTCCAGGTTAATCTGTTTGAGATTGAGGGGCCAATGAGGATCTTCAACATTCAGGATAGGTCCTTAAAATGTATGAATTGATGCACTCACTCTATTCATCATCTCTGTTCGAAGGACCAGAATAATGGTATTGTAAAAAGAATGTTTTCAGCAACCATGAAAGCTGGAAGAAACTTAATTAAATCTGAGACTTTCATGATGCTATCGTTCCTTGAGTTATTGACCAAGGGCTTTATGAAATGTGAAAAAGTCATGATTAAAATAGCAAGTTCTTGGCAAGTTCTAGTGGTGCTTTTTTAAAATATTTTTCCTTGTTGTTCAATATTATTATTCTCCCAAAAAAAAACTGTCTACACTTACTTTTAGTATAAATGCATATGTTTAATGGAAAATATTAAGATGTGTAGCACTTTGAAAATGTTAGAAAGGGTGTTAAGATACTTCCTATTCTTTTCTGCAGTTTTCTTTAGTTTTTCTAGACAGAGGCATCATTTTCCAACTTAGAATATCTATCATAGAACACTGCTGTGGGTGCATGACACATCCAGCTATGCACAGGCTGTGACTCTGAAAAAAGTGCTTCTCTGTGGTATGGTTTCCCCTCCCTGCTTTGGACCTTCGTCTATTTATGGACCTCAGTTTGCCTTTTGTGGCCAATGGGTTGCTGCTGGAGCAGAAAGATGTGGGTTCAAAAGAGTGTTTTTCTTTGTTGTCTGGATTAGATTTCCCCCAAACCTTCATCTATTGTGACTCCCCAGTTCTGCCTACCAATGGCTCCGCCTATTCCAACCCCAGGCTCTGCCTGCAGTCAGCTGCCCTGCCATCCTCTCCAGCAGCCTTAATGGGCACCAGTCACCACTGTGTGTGTGTGTGTGTGTGTGTAACACACACATTACGGGGGCGGGGTGCCTTTGCATGTGTCCCAGGTTCAATCCCCGGAATCTCCAGGTAGGGCTGGAAAAATTCCTGCCTGAAACCCTGGAGAGCCTCTGCCAATCAGTGTAGATGACCCTGAACCAGATGGACTAATGGTCTGAGACTCGGTATGTAAGGCAGCTTTCTATGATCCTATATACACTGGCACGCACACACTACACACTCCAAATAAAGAGAGAAGGACAAAAAATTGTTATCTTATGGTGAGGACAAGAAACATATATTAAGTAGCAGTAACCAGACCCAAAAACTTTAACTTCTTGCACTGTGGTAGTGTGTTAAATGTTAGTTGTGAGGCATAAAAGTCAGGCCACTGTAGTGTTGTCCTTTTTCCAAACAGAAAGCAGAAGCTTCTTGAAGGACAATTCAGAGCAGACTATTTCGACTCTTTTTCGTTTCCAGCTCTAACAAGGTAAGACTTTTAGAAAATAAACATATACTACTAACACACAGTTGTTTCCAGATAATTGCAGCTATTACCATAAAAGCCACCACCTCCTTTCTAGCAAAGGCCTCTTAGGCAGTGCCTGGCAGTTTCCCAGCCTTTGGCCTATACTGTAAATTGACCCGTGGGCACCTTTGCGATGAAAACCCAAGTTTGTTCATGCGGGCTTTGACAGTGCTCTCATTCAAGCAGCAGCCCACAAAGAACCCCAGTCTCTCGAGCTGTCCAAAATTTATGAATAGTCACATTGTACACTTGAGATCCCCATCTTTTCCTGCCTCCAAGAGACGGGAAGGGAAATGATGCTGAAGGAGGAGGTGAGCGCCTTACTTCTCTCTGCCATCATCGCAGCCCTTCTGCCACCCACAACTTTTAAAGCGAACATTCATCAAGGCCACAGCAACGACACGCAACACAGAACGGTGGTACTTAAGCCCATTCATAAATGCAGACTCTGTATCCACAGACACACATGCGGCAGACAACGCAGGAGAAACTATCTGAGCTATTCCCACCCCACACACACATCCTTTCTCCCTTCAGAGCAAAAATGCAGAGAGACGTCAGTGGAATCTACTGAAGTGTAATCCTCCTACTGAAGGAGGCCCCAGTACCGGCATCCCAAATAGCTTGCATTATTCGCCCCCACATAGACACCGCCCCTTCCCAAGCCTGCACATCTTGTGCAACCGAGGGAGGGGCAAGCGAGTCCCAGCTGAGCTTTTCCCCCTTCAGGAACCACCAACCCATCACGCAAAGGTTCCTTAAGCAAAAGACAGGAAAGCAACGCTTCTTTCTCCATTTTCAGTTCTTTTTCTTCCCACCGCGGGAGCATTTGCAAAAATTGCAGTTGGCACCTACAAAATCCCAGCACCAGCAGCCGAAGCTCGGACTTACCCAACTCTGCACTTTATTGCTCAGCTTGACTTTTTTGCACTGGCTGGTGGGTAAATCCATTTGCAGCGAGGAGGGAGAGAAGAAAAGCCGCGGGCAGACGCGCCGGGCACAAAGATTCGGCGTAGAGCGGGAGGAGGAGGAGGAGGAAAGCGAGAGAGAAAGGGATGAGTTTTTGTGTGCGTGGTTTCGCTTAGACGCCGGCTTGGCGCTGCAGGTCCTTCCCTAGGTTGCGCACGAGCCCGGCTCGTCAAGGAAAGAGGAGGGGAGTGGGTGGGGCGGGCGCGCACCGAGCGGAGCGAAGGACCGAAAGGGAGGAGCGAGGAAAGAGTGAGCCGGGAGGAAGGGAGAGAGCTGGTGCGCGCTCCCTCTTCCCCCAGCCAGCCAGCCAGCCAGCGCGCGCGCGCCGCTTCTACCGCCACGCAGCGCGACTCGACGCCTCCCCTCCACAGCTCTGCGCACGCCTCCGCCTTGCAGCACATTGACGCCAGGCAGCAAAGGGGCGGTGCTCAAACTGCGCCGGCATACAGAGAAAGAGGAGAGGACCAGGGCTTCCGGGTTTGCCGCTCTAGCTTTGACAGATGCTCCTCTCTTTTGTCGGGGGGTGGGCGGTCTGGCTCTGGAAAAGTGGCGGGGGGTGGGGAGGCTCCGGGGCAGTGAGGGTGGGGAGGCGGTAGATTGGCATGTACTGGTAAGGCCTGTGGGTGATTTTGCAGGAGATCTGCAAGAATGTCTTAACAGCTTAGCAGTTATTACGAAGCAGCTTTCTAACCACCACCAACCCGCTTTTAAGGGCGCAATCCTGTGCCCCAGCCAGCCATGCTGGAAATTGTAGGACCTTTTTCCCTGTGTAAACATGCATAGGATTGTGCCCTAAATCAGGTTGTTAGGCTCAGCTGTAGATTCATTGTACTTGTATATATGCAGGTCATCCTATGCTCATTTATTTATTTATCACATTTATATCCCACCTTTTTTTCCTCTTGCAAAGAACCCAAGGCATCTTACATGATCCTCTTCTCTATTTTATCTTTACAACAACCCCATGGGGTAGGTTAGGCTGAGAGTCAGTGGCTGGCCCAAAGTCACCCGGTGAGTTTTGTGATGGAGTGAGGCACTTGATCCCGGGTCTTCCCAGTCCAACACTCTAACCACTACACCACACTGGCTCATGGGGTGTAGTAGTGATTGGCTACACACACACCAAGTTACTATTTTGCACATGGCTCCCACTGGTGGAAATCAGGATTCTTATAAAATAAAAGGCAAATTCTGCAAGCCTGAAGTCTGCCCACACCTGGCATATATAAATAAGGCTGCAATCCACGCTCATCTGGGAGTAAGTCTCATTAAACTTAATGGGATTTACTTCTGAGTAAACATGCATACTGCTTGGAGGGCTAGGCCATGGGGTGACAGGAGATGTTCAGAGGCCTGCTGAATCAAGCTGAAAAGGTCCATCCTGCATCTGACAGTGACCAGCCAGATGCTTCCAAGCCCAAAAGAAGGGCAAAGGGACTAGCTTTTTGGAGGAGGCCGTGAGGGAGGAAGCTTTTCTCTGGCAGCCTGCTTGGTTTCCATGTTGAATGCAGAAGAGTGCAGAGGAGAAAGTAAGTCCTCTGGTACATATTTCCCTTAGGCTAAAAATATGTTTAAATCCTCACCCATTTCTCCCACTGGTTGTGAGAAATATAATTAAGGGCACAATCCTTTGCATGTTTAGACAGAAAAAAAGTCCTGCAACTCACATACCTTTAGGACTTCACTGAAGCAGAATGGAAAGGGGTTTTTTTTCCCCCTAAGGTTTCACCAGCCGTTTTCAGTGTGGTTGCATTGATCAACCTTCTTTCTTAGAGCTTCTGGTGAAAGACATTCAACACTTCACTACCGCTTCTATTGCACAACCACTCTTTAACGGATAGGAAGTTCTTTCCTAATGTCTTTCAGCCCATTATATCAGTAATAATGCAATAGCCGTGAAAAGCAAACTTTCAAAAAATATTTATTTATTTATATTTATACCCCACCTTTTTTCCTGAAAGATTATTTAATAATGTTTTCACCCTCTGCAAATATTTCCCTTAGGCTAAATATTTCTTTAAATATATATTAGGCTAAATATCTCTTTAAATCCTCACCCATTTACCACACTGGTTGTGGTTTAGGTAATTAAGGATGCAATCCTATGCATGTTTAGATGGGGGGGGAGGGGAGAAAGTCCTACAGCTTCCAGCATGCTGGGAGCTGTAGGCCTTTTTTTCTGTCGAAACGTGCATAGGATTGTGCCCTAAAATGTATTAAAGATAACTAATCCAAATTAAATAATGGCGCTTTGACACTCAGGGCTTCCTTACACGACCAAGATTCATAGATTGACCTACACAAACCAAGAATTGTAGGGTATTCAGCACACTAGTTCAGGGTTGCTGAACTTCAGGCCTGGGGGGCCAGACCCAGCTTTCCATGGTTCCCCATAAGGCCATGCCCTCTTGCCCTGGCCCCACCCCCAGCCACTGGTCATTTGGCGCTTCCCCGGCTTTTGTTCTGTCTTACCCCCATTCTAAAAGGTTGAAATACAGCTCCTAAGACTTAGTTACTAGCAGCAAGAGCTGGTATTTTTGATATTTTGCCCCTGCCCCTTTTGCCCTCAGCCCTGCCCACCACTGGAATGCAGCCCCCAAGAGCTTCTCCAAAATGGAATTCGGCCCGTGGACTGATTGAAGTTCTGCCCCAGTGGCTTACAGAATTGCTTATTATGAGTTTGGAAAGAGCTGATTAAGCCAAAGGGTTGGGGGGGGGGGGCTCTTATAGCTCAGTTCTACCCTCCCATATCTCCACTGACCTACCTTACCCCAGTTCTACCCATGGAAGCCCCTCATATCGTCTGTGGCAGCCAAGTGTATAGTCTGAACAGCAACTGTTGTGGACAAAGAAGAGAGAAAACAATACCTATTGCTGTCCTCATACTCCACTTGTAAACTTCTCAGAG
Source organism: Shinisaurus crocodilurus (assembly GCA_021292165.1). Taxonomy (NCBI): domain Eukaryota; kingdom Metazoa; phylum Chordata; class Lepidosauria; order Squamata; family Shinisauridae; genus Shinisaurus; species Shinisaurus crocodilurus. The sequence goes on from CM037876.1 coordinate 35,379,211, forward strand.
GCTTTTGGCAGGCCACTGTGGGTTGTTGTTGTTGTTATTATTATTATTATTATTATTATTATTTACATTTGTTAATCGCCCATCTGGCCGGCAACCGGCCACCCTGGGCGATGTACAGAGGCTAAAAACAAGATAAAATACAATTATAAACAAGATAAAATACAATAAAAACAAGATAAAATACAATTTAAAAAAAAAATCTTAATCCACCCCATATTCCCGCTGTCATGGCGGAGGTCACTCGGGAGAGAGTTCCACAATACAGGGGCCGCCACAGAAAAGGCCCTCTTCCTCGTTCCCACCAGTCTAGCTGCTCTGGCTGAAGGGACAAGGAGAAGGCCGTCTGTGGCAGATCTTGTTGAGCGGCCCACTTGGTGTTGCTGGAGACGCTCCTTGAGATAGGCTGGACCGGAGCCGTATAGGGTTTTAAAGGTCAAAACCAACACCTTGAATTCGGCTCGGCAAGCAACTGGTAGCCAGTGCAGCCCCTTGAGCACTGGCGTGATGTAGTCCCGCCGGCGGCTGCCTTTAACCAGGCGAGCCGCCGCGTTCTGTACCAGCTGTAGCTTCTGAACCGTCTTCAAGGGTAACCCCACGTAGAGTGCATTACAGTAGTCTAGGCAAGAGGAGACCAAGGCATGAACCAGTGATGGGAGCAGATGATTAGGAAGGTAGGGGTCAGTTGCCCTAACCCACAAAAGTCGTAGGGATAGTGGAGATATTTGTTCAGTTCACATTTTAATGCAAACCTACTAATTTGTACTTCCTAAACCAATATACAAACCAAAATGCAGTTATCCTTCAGTATTTGCACTTCTCAAACTTTTGTAATGCAGTTCTCCAGTGGTTTTTTTTTTAAAAAAATGCATTAAAATGTGTATATTTGGGGAAAGCGCACACTATGTGTATATTAGTGAAAATAATGTATGAAAATAGTGGATATATTAGGAGAAATGCACATAAAATACATAGAAATTTTCATACAAACTTTTTAAAATAAAAATTTTACAAACTGATGCAGAAACATGATGAAACGAACTGAAGATTGGAAAGATAAGAAACGAAGAGAATGCAAAATTGACAGATTCATCCACCCCTACAAGGAGACAAATGGTTTACCCCAAATCACAAACAGCATGAAGCAGAGGTGGACTGGGGTCTGAGCACCAAAAACACCAAACCACTTATTTCACCCCACCTTTGCTGCTGCAACATCAGTTTTATGGATTGCAAACAAATGAGGCTGAGAGGTAAGACGCTTGTCCAAGACTCTTCCATCAAACTGCGCAGGTTCTAGTGCTGCGCTCATTGGGGCAAGCAGGCAACAGCTCTTCCCAATCTTTCTTTTTCTTTTCTTTTTTTTCTTTTGTTAGTTTGTTTGCACTGTTTTGGTGCACTGGCACTATCATTGCAACCTCAGAGCCTAACGAAAAACCTGAACTGCCATCTTAAAAGGTAACCCAAAAAAGTGACAATTGGCTGAGTTGTTTTCACTTCAAATGGCAGTTGGACCCACTGAGCGCTCTGTAGCAGAAGCCATCCTGCTTCTAAATTAGTGCCCTTCAGTTGCAGACTTGCATATCTTTTGAGTGATGGGAAATCAATGGGTAATTTATCTGCAATTTTGAATTTTGGCCACTAGAGGCCTAGTAATATCAACTATAGGCCAACCTCTTGCTGCTTCTTTACCCTGGTGTTTTTTGATCATCAGATCCGAATTAGGAAGCAGCAGCCCAAGGGAAAGGGCACAATCCTTAGCTTCCACGGCAACTCTCTCTGCCACATTTCTCTGAATGCTATCAGTATCCACTAAGCCTACCAAGCTCACCACACTATTTCACACAGCAAATGAGCCCCAGCAGCATCCAACTGGGGGCCACTGTATAGAGCTCAACCTCCCAGGTCTAGCCTTAAGGACACAAGGCAGTTGCCTCAGACAACACATTGTAAGAGAGCAACACTTCTTCTATAACATTAGAGAGAAAGGGTTGATGGGAAAGGACAGTCATGTATCTGATGGAACAACTCTAGAAGAAATTAATGGACGATGCAGGGACAAAGAGGCCAGTGAAAATAAGGCTGAACTTTAAAATAATTGGAAAATTATTTTTTGAGAGAAGAATCGGACTAGCATAAAAAAATAATTAAAACACTAAAAATTGCCCTGTCCAGCTCAGTGCAAAATGGTGTGTATGTTTTGTTGGAAATGGTGGAAAGGTAACCGCCACTTAGGGTACAATCCTATGCATGTTTAGACAGAAAAAAGTCCTACAATTCCCAGTTTCCCCCAGCCAGCCTTGCTGGCTAAAGGAATGCTGGGAGTTCTAAGACTTTATCTGTCTAAACATGCATAGGGTTGCACCCTCAACATTGTAATATCTCTGCTTCAATGGGGTCAAATGGGTCCTCCTTTTTGTAAATTAGCTTCAAACATTTAATAGGATTAATTTGTTCTCTTTATTATGAGCACAATAACAATGAATTAAACACTTCTAAAGCTAATAGTGTTAATGTTCTTGGCTATTTCAGCATTAACACCTGTCAATGTCAACAGTCACTGTCCTAATCTTCCGACATACAGTCACATCTGGCACAATGCTTTGTGAAGCATTGTGCCGCCATGCCAATAATAGTCAATGAGGGAAGAAATCAATAAGGAAATGGGGGTTGAGCATCCCACAATAAGCTTGGAGCCACCCCAAATGCTTGAAAATGACTTGTGCCCAAAACAAGTGTCAGACTGGATGCAATTCTTTGCCATCTCTTAGAGGACACCTCTCCTGCAGCTGTGGATGCATGGTTTCAGTTGGCAAGGGAGTGGTGAAGCTGGCTCCTGATGGAGCTGCAGCCACAAGAAGTCCCCCTTGAGGCTGCAGCTCAGTTGGCTTCACTCACCCCTTGCCTTTCCCAACCAGCAGTGGTGTGATGGAGCCAGCACTCACAGAGACTCAGCGTCCACACTTCTTTATTAGCAGGCAGGACCGGTGCAAGGCAGTTTGGTGCCCTAGGCAAGATCAGATATTTAGCGCCCCCCTTCCCACTTGAGAGCGCTGTATTTTTTTCCAAGGCGTTTCTGGCGCCCTCTTTAGCCCTGCGCCCTAGGCAGCTGCCTAGTTGGCCTAATGGTAGCACCGGCCCTGTTAGCAGGCAGGGATACTGACATCATCTGCCGCACACACATGCACACACGGGCTGGGTTCAGCCAACATGATAACCCACACTCAAGGGTTGAGTATGGGTTGTCGTTGAACCGTCCATGGGTTGTTCAAATGTGGGTTATCATCTTGTCTGAACCAAGCCAAAGTAACAAACCATGGTGAACAACCCACAGTTCACAACCCAACAACAAACCATAGGTGCTCTTCTTGGGTTGTTCGTGGTTAACAAGCCATGGCTTCTTAGCACAGGTGGGTTCAGACAACACGATAACCCTGTCAGAATATTTTCATATTCAGGTTTGCCTTTGAGGCAGAAAGCTAGCCTTGGAGACAGCTGCAGTTAAGTGTCCAAGGAGGTAGCTGATCTTTCACTCATCTGTGTGCCAGTTAACGTTTTTTTTCTATTGTGCTCTCAAGGACACATAGATAGGTGGAGACTGGTGATGTGTTCAGTTACTTGCAGGTGTGTTTAACTGCTTGTAATATGAAGGTCTTGTATATATTGTATATAAGGTAAGTATGTGATGATGATGATGATGATAGAGACAGTCACTCTATCTGTCTGGCTCTGTGTGCTATGCTCTGTTTTGCTCTCTGTATATGCTCTGTTCATGATCAAGCCAAAAGCCTTAGTAAAATCTTTTGCTAAAGAATACTTGGCTTGTGTTTTTTTCCTTTACATGGACTAGCCTAGTCCACAGGTCCAATACCCCTGCAACTCTGCTTCCAAGAGGGAATATTATTATTTTATTTCCCTGCTGCGACAAACCCATATTTCAACAACAACCCACAGTTCAACAACCGCCACACTCAACCCATGCTCAACCCTTGAGTGTGGGTGATTGTGTTGTCTGAACCCAATCACAGACTTCCCTGTTGCCTCTAAGCCAGGGCTCTCCAACCTTGGGTCCCCAGATCTTGCTGGCCTACAGCTTCCAGCATACCCAGCCAGCATGGCTAATGGCAAGGGATTCTGGGAGCTGTAGTCCAGCAACATCTGGGGACCCAAGGTTGGAGAGCCCTGCTCTAAGCTTAGCTGTAATCCTCACAGTAGCTAAAGGGAAATGAATTTTCCCAGAACCAATTATACAGTGAGCTATCCCTGCTGTAACGCAAAGTATTTTGGGGTGGCTTGGTCTTGAATGGGCAATTAAAACCCATTAGCTTTACAAAAGACCTGCTCCTGGTGGAGATGGAAACTGCTGAAGCTGGTTTGTTGACATGGATCAACACAGCTGCATGCAATTTTGGACTCTCCCTGGGGACATAGTTATGGGGACTGTCATGATGGGAGCCTGCACTTCAGAACTTACCACTACACCACTGCTGATCAGGAAAGGAAAGGCGGCACACAAATGTGCATGTGTGTGAAGGGATGGGAATGCAGTGTATGAATGGAGCATTTGTGATTGTGTTGTGTGCTTTTCCCAAGGCAGCTTACACAATAAAGTTTCATACAGTAAAAACAGCAAAAATGAATAAAATCAGCAAACACCAGCAATAAAACATCCAGCCTAGATAGTAATAAAAGTCTAAAACACAATTACAGCTAAAAAACAAAACAAAACCCAGAACAGTCCAATAAAACATAATCAGGAAAAGGCCAGAGAAAGCAAGTATGCCTGCGAATGGGGTGCACGTGCTGTATGTGTGTGTAAATTGTGTGGAGGTGTGTGTGTGTGAAAGGGGTCCAGGAAAGCATGTCAGGGGGCTTCATGCCAGCAGTGCTGGCCCATGCCATGTCAGGCATCTGACACCGGACAAGCTTGCCCAGAGCCAATTTGTCCCTCAGGCTGAAAAAGGTTCCCCACCCCTGGTTTTTAAGTTCACAAGTAAATGGTTGCAAATGTGTAAATTCAGTCCCATTTTTTATCCACATAAGAGAGTGTTCATTGAGCAGTCAGGTTAGACTAGATCTACAAGGCCACCTCAGATGCTAAAGTTCTGTGAACATGAGCTTCCTTAAGCCTATCAAATTCACATATGCATGTTTCATCTGGTTGTTTCACAAAGTGAACTTCCAATATTGAAGAGATGTCAAACCTGTCTTGGAGCCTGACAGATTGTAGCAATTTTCATATCTCTGTTGATGCCGCTTCTCCACTAGGGGTCACTCAAATGAAATTTTTAAATCCTCTAATTTCAGAAGGGTAGCAGCATTCCTCATCATGCTGGCCTCTCGAGTTCTGTCTTCATTTATTTTTCTGTCGAATGTTCCTTAATGTTTCTTTCACTGTTAAACAAAACCCAGCAATCACAACTATGTATTTTAATGTTCTCGTACTATATAAAACCAGATCTTAATGACACGATGACTGGGTTCACACGACACGCTAAGCCACCATAGCTTCAAAGCCACAGTGCCTTACAAAGCCACCCCAAGAAGCCATGGCTTGACCCTCTGTGGCTTGCCGTGTTGTCCGAACCTGGATGACACAACCCGGTGAGTGCCGATGACAGCTGTCCAAAGTGCGCAAGCCCACTTTGTGCAGCTGTCATTGGCTTCCCTACCGCTTCCCGCTGCCTCTGCAGGGCTTGGGGAGGTGGCATGTGGTGGTGGCTCCAGTGTCCACTGCACATTCTCCTGGGCCTGCCCAGGAGTAGGCCTAAGAGAAGGCAAACTGCCCACCTGCAGCGCTGATTGCCCCGCAGGGCAACTGGCACCACAGGCAGGTGGGAGAGAAGGCACGTTCTCCTGGGTCTACATGAGAGTAGGCCCAAGAGAATGCACCTCCTCCCACCCACAGGGCAATTGGCACGGGGGTGGGGGGGGAGGAGGTGTGTTCTCCCAGGCCTACTCCCGGATAAACCCAAGAGAAGGTCCCCCACTGCCCGGTGGTGTGATCACACCCATGATCACACCACCAGGAGGAGGGGGTGCCATCTCCTGGGCCTACTCCCGGGTAGATCCAGGAGAACACGCCTCCTCTTCTGCCCGCCTGGCAGCGCGATCACAACTGCGATCACACCACTGGGGGGGGGGGGAAGAGACACGTTCTCCTGGGTCTACCCAAGAGTAGGCCCAGGAGAAGGCACCCTCCCTGACCCGTGGCACGCTCGCTGATGTGATTGCACTGCCAGGTGGGGGAGGGGAGCTTTCTCCTCAGTCTCCCTGGAAAAAGCAACCTTGCTTGGCATGGCCGCCGCTCAGCTGAGTAGTGGATGCGCCGCACAAGGGAAGGGGGCCACAAGCCCTGAGATACTGGGGGGAGGACTGAGGAGCGAAGAATTGGGGAGGTGCCTCAGGACCTCCGCTGTGCCCAATCATTATTCAGGCACAGCTGGGGGGGGGCAGGCTCACTTTAAGCTCAGGGTGGCTACATAGCCATCCTGGGCTTAAGGTGTCGTGCAAACTCGCCCAATGTTAAAATTAGCATAGATAGGTTTTAGTTATGTATTTTTAGGACTGATCTTTTTTAGACTATTTTTTAATCATGAAATTACAACAGAAGAGAAAAAACAAAAAGGAAAAAGAAATTATATACATACATAGATTTGTATATATCCATATCAATGAATACATATGAAATGCATATGAAAACACAACTTTCTAACAATTATACACGAGTTTCAACAAAAGTGGACCTGATATCTAAATATAAGTATCCATTCAAAGGTCATGTCTATATGCCACCTGTTCAAAAATTGAAAGCACTGTGAGGTCCTTAATCCATTGTTATCCTTCCAATGTTGTAATATCAGTCTTTTGGCTGTCAAATTTTATTTTATTATATTTGTTAATTGCCCATCTGGCCGGCCACCCGGCCACCCTATGGATAAAGAATCCATTTATGCTGATTATTCGTTAATCTGCAGGAAGCACGTAGATAATGTAAAAGAGCATGTACATCAACAAATATTAAAGACTGTTCCAGTACAAAATTTATTCGTATAATAACCCCCTCCCAAAAAGAAGCAACTACTGGACATTGCCAAAACATACGTTTAAAAGAAGCATTAGCTGTGTTGCACTGCCAGTAATTAGCTGAATTAGACAAACACTTATTAAAGACACATTGTGGTGTCCAGTAGACACAAAACAAAGGTTTTTGCTGAATGAGATGCAGCCTAAGATCCATAGACACTACAGGTATAGACACCAAAGCAGCAATCCATTGATTAGGCAAAACGGGACAATCCAGTTTCCTATTCCATTCCTGCCTAAAACCCTGAATATCTTATTTATTCACCAATAACAAGTATTTATAGACATGGATCGTGGGTCATTTTGCCTGTCCAGCCTCAGAAAGTGCTTCCAGTAAAAAAAGAGATTCAGTCTCTGACCAGCCTGCTGTAAAAGTGGCAAATGTGCTTGACAAACATAAAGGAGCACAGTTTTAGAAGAACCTTGGAAGAATGAAAGTATATTCTTGCCCAGTTTCTGCTCAGATGATTGAAATCATGGTTATGGATAAGTGTCTGAGGACACTGTGCTATAGAAATTTTATTTATTTATTATTTCATTTCTACATTGCCCAATAGCCAAAGCTCTCTGGGCGGTTTACAACAGTTCCTAAAACAGGACCATAATACAATAAAACAACCATTAATTTTTTTCCCAAATTTAAACACAATTTAACAGCTAAAGCAATATTTAATACAGAGTAGACCTGTCAAAAACACCTGGCATGGGTGCCCCCATCAAGCCATTAAATATCCTCAGATACCTTTAAATGCCTCAGCACAGAGGGCTGTCCTTAACCTGGTGCTGAAAGGATGACAGAGTTGGTGCCAGGCGGGCCTCAGTGCAGAGATCGTTCCACTTTATTTATTTATTTATTTCATTTTTATACTGCCCAATAGCAGAAGCTCTCTGGGCGGTTTACAGCAATTAACAAGACAGTCCCTGCCCGCAGGCTTACAATCTAAAAAGACACGACACACAAGGAAAAAGGAATGGGGAGGGAAGAAGGGGGAATATTAATACTCCTGGCAGGGCTGGTGGAATGGCCCTGCGCTCCCTCTTCTCCCTCTGCAAAGCCTGCTGGATGGCTGGTGGTGGTGACAGTTGAGGGAGGAGGAGCCGTCATGAGGGAGACCTACATTCATGAATTATAACAATAATTTAAAAAAAAACAACATTGACCAGCTCATGAGAGGTACATGAAGATGTCTACAGAAATTAAGAAGATTGCATGCTTGCAGAAACAAACTCAGCAGGATCCCCTGACCAAGATGAATACCCTCAACACTTTTCCACACACCCCACAGGGTACAATCTGTATGAAGTTAAACACTTCAAGTCCCATTGCTTTCAATGGAAAACTCAATGACAATTAGAAGTGTTTAACTTTGGCCCGATGATGATGATGATGATGATGATGATGATGATGATGATGATGATGATGATGATGATAAAATTTATTTCTTACCTGCCTCTCCACTTGGATCAAGAAGGCGGGGAACAATAAATATGAAATACATACCGGTAAACTGGTTAAAACATGGTAAATATTAAAACCTTCTTAAGAACGTTTTAAAATATCCTAAAATTCCTAAGGTTCCACTGGGTAGGCCTTCAGGAAGAGATCAGTCTTTATGGCCTTTTTAAATGCCAAAAGATTATTCAGTTGATGAGTCTCCTCCAGCAGACTATTCCACAGTCTGGGAGCAGCAGAAGAGAAGGTCCTCTGGGTAGCACCTGCCAGCCTGATCTTGGCTGACATGATGCCAACAATCATCTTCTGTTTGCAACTTGCAAGACTTCATGTCCATGTGTGGATGTAGAGATTTGCAAACCAGAGGACTGGGCAAGGTAAGAGAAGGTGCCCCTAAATTTGCAGAAAAATAGCAGCCCTCCAAACTCCAGAAATTGCCCAGAGAGCTGTGCATAAAAAACTAGTACTGGGCATGTGAGAAAATGGTATGACTGGATCCATTTGCTCACCAGGGAGCCCTGGGGCAAGCAGAGTCTTGCCAAGTGGCCACCACATCCCAAGTCTTTGAAGTGCAGCTGCTACCCAAGTCTACCATTTCAATGGAGCCGATAGCAAACAGATAGGAGAAGATGCCAGCAAAGTTTAGCTCAGGGGTCCTTGGTAAAGCCTGCCTCGAAGGAAAGACGCGTCTTGAAAGCCCCCAAATTCTTCTCTAGCTCAGACTTAAATCCCAACTGGAGAGGAATTACTGCAGGATTGCTCTCTGCAGGATTGTTCCCTGCCTCATACAAGCTAATGGAGTGGCTTTCTTACATTAGCTTGCACAGTGAGAGCAGAATCCTGGAGGGGCAAAAAATCCAAGTGGCGGCCCCCTCCCCAACCCTCAGACTTTACTCCTACTGAGCCCACCACCACCACATGCAAGTGAATACCGCAACGTTGCTCTTTTCACTTGTGTATGGGTGAGGAAGGAAGGAGCAGATGGGCGGGCAGCTTTTCCCAACACTCAGATATCCTGATATCTTCTGGGCTTTTGTTTTTGTTGTTGAAGATTTGGGTTAATTTCCAAGTTAATTCACAGCAAGCCTCAGAGAGCTCACTCATCTCTAAGGGGAAGGAGATAGCTGAGGGCAAGGGTGGGAGGAAGGAAGTAATGTGACGGGGAGGATGGGTTGGTGATTGAGAGCAGAAGTGGGCAGGTTTCAGGGTGAGAGAGGTGTGGGCGAAGGTGAGAGGATGAGATTCAAGCAGAGGCAGGCAGGAAGCTTCCCCCCAAACATGCTACGTTCAACACCCCCACTTGTGGATCCCCATTTCTTAATTTTAAAATGTATCCACTCCAATGCCTAAAGAAAGACATTCAAGATATATTCTTACTTTGGAGGCATTTTTTTTTTAAAGGTAAATGGATTTTCTTTTTTAAAGGGCTCTCAATCTTGAATATATTTGTTTCAAATTCATTAGGCAGTTTCATTCCATGTCGATGCTTATGGTATGTTGCTGGGCCGGTGCTACCATTAGGCCAACTAGGCAGCTGCCTAGGGCGCAGGGCTAAAGGGGCGCCAGAGGGCATAGGACTGGAGGGAGGGAGGGCTCAAGTGGGAAGGGGGGGCGCTAAATATCTGATCTTGCCTAGGGCACCAAACTGCCTTGCACCAGCAGTGGTATGTTGTAACTTTCAAATATATTCACTCCAAGTGTTGAAAATGAGACCACTGGAATAAACAAAACCAAAAGGAATTACTTGTGCTTTCATTTTCACTCCCATGTCAACCGTTTTGACGGCATTTTCCATCTCAGTTAGGCATAAATAAATGCGAGGGGCTTTCCAAGATTAGGCTCTTTAACTGAAGAAGCACAAAATGTGCTGTTGCAGGAAATGTGGAAAAAATACTTTCAAGAATGTTTCTAACTGATCAGTACCTCCCAGATTAATGTACAGATCAGAACACAGTTCACCTGAGGAATCTGTTCTGCAACCAACTATATGAGGAGGTCGAAGGGCTGCCTTTTAAATTTCCTTTCTTTTTCTTTAGCTGTCCATAGTTGCTTGTAGCAGGTGGAGGCTGGTGACTCCTATTTTAGTGGGGCTCCTAATCCATTGCAGCTTATATTTGGAGCTTTATAGGAGCCATCCATGGTACTCCATGGTGGTGAACCTATTTTGGGGGTGGAGTTCAGCACCATGGGTAGCTCCTATAAAGCTCCAAAGAAAACCCACAATGGATTCAGGGTCCCACCGAAATAGGTGTCACCCACCTCCCCTAGCGGTTAACAAATGCCCCTGGGTTATGACAGGAGGAAATGACATGCTGAGATATCATACAGCAAAGGTGGGCAACCAAGGCCCGGGGGCCAAATCCCCCTTTTCATGGCCACACCCTCTTTCCCCTTACTGCTGATCAGGGTGGTTGGTGGTTTTCCAGATTTTGCATGGTTTTCCCCATTCTAAAAAGTTGAAATACCTCTCCTAAAGTTAAGTTACTGGCAGTGACTGGGTTCACACAACACAATAAACCATGGTGGCTTATAAGCCAGGGGCGGCTTGCCATGTTGTCTGAACCCAGCCAGAGTGGCTTGTGTGTGGTTAACAAACCATGCTGCTGGGTTCAGACAACATGACAAGCCACCCCTGGCTGATAAACCACTATGGCTTCTCGTGTTGTGTGAACCCAGTCAGTAAGAGCTTTAAGGTAAAATGTGCGGGTATTTTTTTGTATTTTGGCCATACCCCTTTTGCCTTTGGCCCCACCCACCACTAGATTGCGGCTCCAAGAGCTTCTCTGAAATTGAATTTGGCCCTCAAGCTGAAAGAGGTTCCTCACCCCAGCTGTATGGGGGGGGGGGGGATGGCTGCTGTCATGGGTCTATAAAAAAGCCTTCATTTTTTCTGTACAATGTGGTGGTATGTTACATGACATAGGACACAATTTCGTGCTAATTTCTTTATTTAAATATCTGCAGAAATGGGACAGAGTAGACTTACTGAGAATCGTGAAGGTGTTATGAACTGGAATTAAACTGAACCATCCATCCCTACTTTTATCGTGATCTTTTGGTTTTGTTGGTGCAGGTTCATGTACTATAATACTGAATGCATAGTAGCAAATGAGGCAAAAAATCATTGTTCATGTCTTCTGGAGAGGCACACTGTTGGTGCAGCAGATGGTAGTGTGGGAGTTAGTGCAGCATGAAGGATGAGTTGTAGTAATCACATGAGTTGTAGTAACTGCCTCCTTCCTGCTCTGCAGCTTTCCTAGGGAAACTTTGCTTTCTCTGTCACCTTTTTGGATCTACCTTAATGCTATTCTGAAGCCCTTCATTCCTTCCTCCCCTTTGACATGTTTTGGACAGATCATAAAGAAAAGGTTCTCCTTCCCAGCAGCTTCTTCCTTTTCAATACCTCTCCTTTTGCCCTGAATGTCAAAGCATTGCTACAAAGCCTCCTTTTGCTCACCACCATATCACTTCTTATTCCCCTCAAACTTATGAATTGCCTTTTGTTTTAGTTCCTCAATAAAAAAAATCATTTCTGGAAAAGCTTTGATCTTGTCTCTGTTGCTTCTACTCAAGTACTTTATGAGGGCAGTCCACTACCTACAGCTCCTACAGGTAGCATTGATCCAGAGGGGAGTGGTCCCCCTAGCACTAGACTTAAATTCCCACAGCCACTTGAGTCCCAGTCCAGCACTCTAACCACTACACCACACTGGCTCTGGTAGTGTTACATTCTAAATAGACAAGTTGATTTTCTTCATAAAGAGCTGGTGTCTCTCTTTTTTTTGAAGTGAGAGGACATTTCTGAAACTCTAGTACAGCACAGTACAGCTAAACCCAAGCGCAAAACCAGCCGGCTCTCCATCTCTCTAATTCTGAATCCAAATTAAACTGCTTCCAGCTGTCCCTCCCCCCAAAACGCAAGACAAGATGACTTCTGAGGCCCTTCCCACTATGCATGTTTAGGCAGACAAAAGGCCTACAACTCCCAGCATGCCCCAGCCAGCCATGGCTGGCTGGGGCATGCTGGGAGTTGTAGGCCTTTTCTCTGTCTAAACATGCATAGGATTGTGCCTTAAGACTAAGGAAATTAGACTTAGCACACAAACCATGATTCATGTGGGATGCAAAATGAAATGAAGGGTGATAGTTTGCATGCTATTTTTGCAGGTATCCAAAAAGACCCCTACATGTGTACATTTTACTATAATTTGTGTGACCCTGCTGATGGCAGAAGCTAGGTACAACCTCATGAAAGTTGCTTATCTATACAGTATATAGGACTATGTGGACCAATTCTACACACTAGTATTTATTTGATAGACTGTGGGAGAGAATACAGGGACTTAACTCGCTGAGTGGTGGAACTGAAACAGTAATGCAGACTTGGCCTTCCCCAATGGAAAGTCAGGACAGACAATGGCAGTACTACATGCATACGTTGCAGCTACCCTGTATATTAAAGTCATGCATGGATTGTCCCATGAAGACAGAGCTGAGCCACTTGTGGCCTTCCTGATGTTTTGGTCTACAACTCCCGTGACCCCTCACCATTGACGATGCTGGCTAGGGCTGATGGAAGTTGTAGTCCAAAACATCTGGAGGGCCCTGGCATTAACAGAAAGCGGTCTCTGTGATAACAGACAGAATGTAAGATTGTACAGGCCTGAGGCTTGGATCTTTGATTTTTGAAATAAGAATAGCTAAGCTTCCCTTATTTAGGCAATCTAACATCAAGCCAAACCCACCAGCATCATCAGCCTGGAAAGCAAGTTCTAGATGTGCTGCATTTTGTTTCCAGAGCTTGGCACACTGGGCAAGATATAAAACACTATCTGCCATAACATAATTTGTCACTGCATGGAGCAAGGCCTGCTAGGCTCCAAGTGCATAATCCTTACACCATGTGCTCATCTGGGGTCTATGAAGCCTTCCATTTACACATATTCTCACACACACACACACACACACACATAATTAGAAGTGTAGGGGAAAAAACTGTTGGCAGTCCTTCCTAAAACAATGGAGGCTCTAAGTTGTTTGGGTTTGGATTTTAAGTACCAAATCTCTGGGGTGAATACTGGCTACATAACAGGTACCGCCTGGTGGACAAGACCCTGGAGAGAGACCATTTGTTTGTTTTTAAAAACACTCCATGGGCAACAACCATCGGCAGGTGTTGTCCTATAACTAGTCCCAGAGGAATCAGGCAATAGGAGATAGTACGAGATCTCAGTGTCCCTTCAAAAAAGGCAACTTATAATATAATACCTCCTCCTGGAAGATGAACACACATAAAGGATACTGGTTATTTATAGAATATTTCTTCAAAATCCTGTTCTCCCCCCCCCCCGCCGCCTCCACTTTGAAGCTGAAAAGGCTTGCAATAATTCCTTCTTCCAATCTGGATTCTCTCTCTCTCTCTCTCTCTCTCTCTCTCTCTCCCCCCCCCCCTTCTGCTATTCTCTTCACTGTTTTCCCTTAATCCACTTTTCTAGCTGCCTTCACCCTTCGGAACATCTCGTTGCTGGCATCTGTGCTTGTTTATATAAAACAGAACACTTCTGAAACACCCATTTATCTCTGAAGGATAAACAGTTTATTTCACATGCCTTTTAAAGAGGATTGGAAACACATCTATATCTCAAAGAAAAGAGATAACAGCAAGGCCAGGGGAGTAAATGCAGGCACACCTAACACAAACCTGGAAAGGACCTGAATGTCATAACATTCACCCTCTGATACTGATGAGGGATCTTCTCTAAACTTTCCTATACAAACTAGATGAGCAGCAATTACTCTGATAGCACGTCCAAGCATTGCTGTTTCCTTGTATCTTCAAAGTCACACTTTTCTTGGTCATACTCCTTTCTCTGACACCAGCGAACAAAGACTGCCTGAGTTCTCCCAGCTCTTTTAAAAGTTTAAGAGAACTCCAGCTCTCCTGCTCCTGGGTCTTTATGCCCAGCCAGGTCATAGTGTGGATCACTGATAGTGCTTCAGTGTCCTATGTGTGCCCCTAATGTAACTGTTCCCTCTTCTACCTCTAGGGTCCCAGAGCAAGGGTAGTATATCTGCATCGCAGCTTAAATTGCCTGTCTTGCTCTTGTAACTGTGCCCTCTTTCAGTCATCCCACATACTTGCAGGTGCAGTCATATCCCCCAAACAATTATTTGTTAATAAAGGTGCACAAATACGTAATTTATGCTTTGTAGAAGTGATGCTGTATGTACGAATGTTCTTGACTTTACCTATCCGTTTTTAATTAAGTATCTATCTTGAGTTAGATTGCAATCCTCCACTACAATGGAACAGAAAGTTGCAAAAGAACTTTTGCAACAGAGAGCTTTTGTTTCCCAGAAAATTATAATGTGGAATCACATTTCAAAATGCTAGGGCAAAATGAAAAAATAATTCTGCCAGCAATTTGTAAGAAGAGAAAGTGAAGAGGTATTAAAGAAGCTGGTAAGACACTAAAGAACAAAGCAAGCTTAAGGCCAAATGTGTCCCCACCCCAGCAAAATCACTAGTATGCAGGTGCCCAAACATTTGCCATCTATTCCTCCTCCTGCTTCAATGTTTTCTTAATCTGGACATAGAGAGCTCACCCGGTGATTACCATTTCAAGCATCATCATCCCATAAACTGTTCCTCCCCAGTAAATTTGAGCCAATGGCCGTGCTGACTGAGAATTATGGGAATTGCAGTCCAACACATCTGGAGGGCACCAGGTTGAGGAAGCCTGATTGAAGCCATGTTAGCACTGATCACCTACCTCAGGATAATGTTGATTTTTAACACATACTGTATATCATCTATCTAGTCTACATGCCAGGCAGCCTTCCACAACATGGTGCCCTCCAGATGTTTTGGACTATGACTCAGCATTCCTGACCATTAGCCATACTGGCTGGGGCTGATGGGAGTTGAAGTCCAAAACATCTGGAGGGCACCAGGTTGGGGCAGGCTGCTTTATGGTAACAACATCTGGGCTGCAATGCAACAACGCAGACCTATAACTGCACCTGGGGCTTCCCCACTGCTGACTGTGGAAGCCGCACACTTAACAAAGCACTATTTTTCATGACGGGCAATGCAAGCCACATGCTTTCATGGTGATCTTGATCACAGCCTCAATTTGAGTGATACACCCTGATATAACATCAGCATAATTTAATACTAAGAGCTTTTCTACACAAGGCATTTACTGTGTGCTCGTGATTCATTACTCACGGTTGTTTACAGGTTCTTTAGACAACACTGTGATCTTCCAGGTTCACTTCTGTTTTTTTAAGAGCCCTTTTTTAGAGCAGGGGAAATGGGGTACTATTTCTGAAAGGAAAAGACAAGGTGGTTTTATGCTTGTGTATTTGAGCTATTTCTGCTAAAACACTCCAGCTAGAGGTGACATAGCAGAAAAGCAGGAAAGGAAAAGCTCTTTGTGTAGAGCCTGGATCTTAATTCTGCAATGAAACCAAAAGTAGATACAGTGATTAACAGCCCCATGTAGAAAAGCGCACAGATGATGATGATGATGATGATGATGATGATGATGATGATGATGATGATTTACATTTATTTATCGCCCATCTGGCTGGCAACCAACCACCCTGGGCGATGTACATGAGATATAAACAGAATAAAATACATTTAAAACAGTATAAAATTTTAAAATCTTAGCCCACCCCATATTCCCGCCTGAACAGCCAAGTTTTTAGTAAGCGGCGGAAGCTCAGCAGAGAGGGGGCATGGCGGAGGTCACTCAGGAGAGAGTTCCACAGTATGGGGGCCGCCACAGAAAAGGCCCTCTTCCTAGTCCCCACCAGTCTAGCTGCTCTGGCTGAAGGGACCAGGAGAAGGCCATCTGTGGCAGATCTTGTTGAGCGGCCTACTTGGTGTTGCTGGAGACGCTCCTTGAGATAGACTGGACCGGAGCTGTATAGGGTTTTAAAGGTCAAAACCAACACCTTGAATTCAGCTCGGTAAGCAACTGGTAGCCAGTGCAACTCCTTCAGCACTGGCGTGATGTGGTCCCGCCGGCGGCTGCCTTTAACCAGGCAAGCCGCCGCATTCTGTACCAGCTGTAGCTTCCGAACCGTCTTCAAGGGTAACCCCACGTAGAGCGCATTACAGTAGTCTAGGCGAGAGGAGACCAAGGCATGAACCACTGATAGGAGCAGGTGATTAGGAAGGTAGGGGCGCAGCTGCCATATCAGATGGAGTTGATACAGCACCGCCCGGCTCACAGCTGACACCCAGGGCCGGATTAACATAGGGGCGATTGGAGCGGCCGCTCCAGGCCCATAACAGACAATAGGCCCACAATATAGGGACACGCGGCACGATTTGAGTTAGCTCTGATCGTTATCATTCAACATAATTAATGATTTTTTCAAGATTAGAAAGGTGTTCTAAGCACATCTGCATTACAGGCTTGAGGCAAGACCTAGCAAGAACTGTTGTTCTCAAATTAGCATTTCGGTAGGTTTTTGCATTTCAATCACTGTTACTACATTTCTTTGAAGCACATGGGGGCTTGCTAGGGTCTGTAATATTCAGATTTAGAAGGGACCTCTCTCTCCAGCCTCGAGCAAAAGATCTTTCTGATTCGCAGCTCAATTGTTCAAATGCTAGTTTAACAAAAAAACAAAAACGAAAACGAAACAAAGCAACAAGAACAACACAATTATTCTTGGTCAAGCAAAGCTTCCTGGCTTTTTGTTGTGGCTGCTTTTTCTTTTTTAATAAATAAATTTGGGGGAAATTGGGAAGACCCTTACTGATGAGCTGCAGGAGTTTTTGAGTTTTGGCACTTTAATGGTAATTAAAATATTTAATTTGTTTTAATATAAAATTGCGTCTTCATTTTATTTATTTCCATAAAAAGGCCCACCAAAATCCTCAGCACCAGGCCCATAATGCTCTTAATCCGGCCCTGCTGACACCTGAGCCTCCATGGACAGCTGGGAGTCTAGAATGACCCCCAAGCTGCAGACCTGGTCCTTCAGGGGTAGATGTACCCCATTGAGCACCAGGTCAACATCCCCTAACCTCCCCTTGTCCCCCTCCAGAAGTACCTCGGTCTTGTCGGGGTTCAGCTTCAGCATGTCCTATCCAGCCAGCCACTGCCTCCAGGCACTTGGACAGGGTCTCAACAGCCAACCTCGGTGAGGACTTGAAACAGAGGTAGAGATGCATGTCATCTGCATACTGATGACATTGCACCCCAAACCTCCTGATGATAGCTCCCAGCTGCTTGAGGTAGCAGTTGAATAACATTGGGGAGAGGATGGAACCCTGCAGCACTCCAGAAGTGAGCAGCCGAGGGTCCGAAGCCTCCTCCCCAAGAACTACCCTCTGGTACCTTCCAGAGAGGAAGGACCAGAACCACTGCAATACAGTGCCTCCCATGCCCAACCCCTCCAGGCGGTCCAGGAGGATACCGTGGTCAACGGTATCAAAAGCCGCTGAGAGATCGAGGAGGACTAGAAAGGAGCATTCGCCCCTATCCAAGGCCTTCCTCATATCATCTACCAAGGTCACCAAGGCCATCTCCGTCTCATGTCCAGGCCTGAAGCCCGACTGGCATGGATCTAAATAATCCACTTCATCCAAGTGTGTCTTCTCAACTGAGCACCCAGCACCCGCTCTATCACCTTGCCCAGAAATGGTAAATTGGAGACTGGGCGAAAGTTGTTTAGATCCTGGGGATCCAAGGAGGGCTTCTTTAGAAGCGGTCTTATTACTGCCTCCTTGAGGGCTGATGGCATCACTCCCTCCTCGAGGGAGGCATTCACCACCACCTTGATCCCCTCACCCAGTCTCTCCCTACAGCTCATGATGATCCAGGACGGGCAAGGATCAAGCAAGCAGGTGGTCGGCCTCACAGATGAAAGCACCTTGTCCACTTCATCAGAAGGAAGAAGCTGGAACCGATTCCACAAAACCGGCCTGCCATTGGCCTCCTCCCGCTCACTCCCTCCACGACGCACGATATCCCACTCCTAATCCGACCGATTTTATCTGCAAAGTGCTTCGCTAAAGCCTCACAGGAGGCTTTAGACTGTTCTATTGGGTCCGGAGCGGCTGGACCGACCAGACTCCGGACCACTTGGAAGTTGGAACAACCTCCAGGGGCAGCACTCCGCAGACGCAATGGAGGCAGCATAGACATTCTTTTTTGCTGCCTCCACCGCCACCTGGTAGGCTGAAGATGCAGCTCTAACCCGTGTTCGATCGTCTTCGGAGCAGGAATTATGCCATCGGCGCTCTAGCCTTCTCACCTCTTGTTTCAGAGCTCGCAGCGAAGGAGTGAACCATGGGGCCGCGCGAGCTCTGTTCAGGTGAAGAGGGTGCTTCGGGGCAACTCGGTCTAATGCCCTGGTTATTGCAGCATTCCAGTCGTCCACCAGGGTCTCAACTGAGCTACCATTTGTGTGCTCCAATTCCCCAAGCACGTTCAGGAATCCATCCAGATCCATAAGACGCCTCGGGCGGACCATCCTAATAGGTCCCTCACCCCTGCATAGGGGTTGTGGTATCGAGAAATCCAACCCCACCAGATAGTGATCTGACCATGACAAGGGGGTGGTGGATATACCCCCGATTTCCAGATCATTTCCCCCCTCTCCAGAAACAAAAACCAAGTCCAGTGCATGACCGGCTACATGGGTAGGTCCAGTTAATACAGGGTGCAGCTCCCAGGAAGCCATGGTCTCCATGAAGTCCTGAGGTGCCCCCGTGAGGGCAGCCCCTGAATGCACGTTGAAGTCCCCCAGCACCAATAGCTTGGGGGACAGCACACGCACATTGGAGACCACCTCCAGCACCTCGGCCAGGGAGTCTGTCGGGCAGCGGGGTGGACGGTACACGAGCAGAATCCCCAGACTGCCCTTTGGACCCAACCTCCAGTACATGCACTCAATAAACTTGGTCTCCCAGAGAGGGAGTCTGGTAAGGACCAAGGACTCCTGGTAGATAACAGTCACTCCCCCTCCCCGTCCCCCAACCCTTGGTTGCTGGGCATACGAAAAACCGGCTGGACACAAGGCCACCAAAGTTGGAGCAGCAGCCTCGTCCAGCCAGGTTTCCATAATACATGCCAGGTCCGCACCCTCATCCAGGATCAAGTCATGGATGAGAGATGTTTTTGGGTAACGGACCTGGCACTGCACAACAGCGAACGCAAGGTGTGGGGAGGAGCCACACATCCCCCAGTTATCCCTTGGATCTGGGCAGGCCCGGAACAAGGGATAGGTATTAAGCATCGATCCCTTGTTCCCCTTAATCGGCGTGGTCTGCCCCTAGCATTCTGCCAGCATCTGCCACTCAACAGTGGTATACTGTTTCCACAGAGTTGTGGAAAGGCATGTAAGTAGCAACCAAAGGAATCAAACACCAAGGTCAGCCTTCACCAACTTGGTGCCCTGCAGATGTGTTGACTTATAACTACCATGATCCCCAGTCAGCAGGGTCAATGGCTAAGCTGGCTGGGGATGATAGGAGTGATAGTCCAGCACATCTGCAGGCATGTGCAGTCTTGGAGAAGGCTGATCAAGGCTGTTCAAACTGAAGCTGTGCAGATGTGTTTTTCTTGATCACACTTTGTGCAATTGCATTTTCTTTTTTATCCTTGGTATATAGCTGTTCCGTTTAATCTTTCTCTGCGTCATTTTATAGATTTCATAGATCATAGAGTTGGAAGGGGCCTACAAGGCCATCGAGTCCAACCCCCTGCTCAATGCAGGAAACTAGAGGAGGGGTCTCCCATCCAAGTAATAACCAGGCCTGACCCTGCTTAGCTTTCCACGCTCAGACAAGCTGAGCCAGCATAAGCCACAGGCCTGTTCTTTATTTTATATTACTATAAAACATCTCATTATTAATTTTCTGGGCAAGTTCTACTTCTGCTTAATTTCAAGCATTCAGTATTGTCATTATTGATGATTTCTATGTATAACAATGTTCATAGCACAGGATATTTTACTGTCCTTCACAAGAGCCCCACATGGTTTCCCCCCTTCACCGTGAGTGAGGGGGAAAATGCAGAGTTATTTGATACATCCAATGTGTAACATAGGGAGTTCTCTTTTTCTAAGCTTGTATCCTTCAAATCACACCCCAGTGTAAAGAGTACAGATGAGCTATTTAGAATATTTTTCTGCAGTCAACGTTCAATTGCTGGCTTTTAGCAGCAGTATAGTAGACAAGAAATAGAAGCAGTTTTGCTAAAAGGTGACCTAATGAATCAGTTCTTCTAACTAGATTAAACAACCCTTGTTAAAATTAGAACTTTGCTTAAATATTTGCACAACCTGAAAAGGAACAGTGTCTGAGTGCTTGTTTCGGTGTATGGGCTGCTTGTTTGGTTTTTACTGGCATGGGTCTAGCTGCATAGGAACATAGGAAGCGCCCTTAAACCAGGTCAGATCATTTTCCAGTATTGTGTACTCTACTCTGACTTGCAGTGGCTCTCAGGGTTTCAGACAGGTTTCAGTCTTTCTCCTCACCTACTCCCTGCTCCTTTTAAATGGAGATCTCTGGGCTTGACCCTAGTGCTTGCTGCATGCAAAGCACGGGCTCCACCCCTTAGCACGTGCGCCTTCAACCAACTGCCATTTGGTTCCTCCCCTCCCAGAACTGTGTCCTTCAGCAGCTGTTCCACCTGGTTGGGGTGGAGACAGAGGTGAGATAACAAGGCCTCCTCCTCCAACTACCTTTCCCCTCCCAGAACTTCTTCCTGCAGAGAACACTTGGTAATTTTGTAACTTCATTGTGTAACAATCTGAACTTTCAATTTGCTTCTTTTCATTCTACCTTCCCCATTCTTTTCCCACCCACCCCCCTTTTGCATCATGTCTCTTACGTTGTACATCATTATTATAAAATAGAAATCACCTTAAGTGTTTTGGCAGAAAGGCAGTATATAAATACAGGCCTGTGGCTTATGCTGGCTCAGCTTGTCTGAGTGTGGAAAGCTAAGCAGGGTCAGGCCTGGTTATTACTTGGATGGGAGACCCCTCCTCTAGTTTCCTGCATTGAGCAGGGGGTTGGACTCGATAGCCTTGTAGGCTCCTTCCAACTCTATCTATGAAATCTATTAAATATAACTAGAGTGCAATCCTATGCACATTTAGACAGAATAAAGTCCTATAACTCCCAGCATTCCGTAGTTAGCATGGGAATGCTGGGAGTTGTAGGACTTTTCTGGGGAATGCTGGGAGTCGTAGGACTTTTTCTCTCTAAACATGCATAGGATTGCGCCTTAAATAATGATAGTGGCAGTTCTTGAATGACGGGGGCAGGGACAGATTGGCCACCTTACCTTTTATGATGGCTTTCTTAGCTATTGTGGGGTGTCAGGAGGGGTAGGGGTAGCAACAGATCTCATTGAGGGTCCCACTAGGAATACAGAAGCTTGTAGTATGAGTCCTCTCCCTGGCAAGATAGGGCTGTACGAGAATTTTGTTTCAGTTTGCAAATTACTTGAAAATGTCCCGTTTGCAACCCCAGACATGAATGCGAACAGTAGCACATGTTCTCCAAAAATGTTTGCAAACTCCCAAATTTGCATTTGCATTTGAAAAAAGTGCATTTTAAGAAATGCACACTTCAAGAAATGAACACTTTAAAGTGTGCATTTTAAAATATATGCACAGAAATGCATTCTTTCTCCATTTGGATGAACCAAAAAAGAGGTCACAAATGAGAATGGAAGCGAACCAAACTGAGCTCTGAAGGAGTTTGGAAAAATTTGGTGAGCATCCCTGATTGTCTCATCCATAGAATGGACAGTCTGCCAGGGAACTGGAGCACCTTCCTCTGCTGCTTTCCCCTTCTTCTGGCCTAGGTAAGCTTTGTGGGTCCTTGGAAAGCAGGGAGAGAGAGAGAGAGAGAGAGAGAGAGAGAGAGTGTGTTGATGACAGCAGGTGCTCTCAACGTGCAAGGTAAGCAAACTCTACTTATAGCACCAATTAATATGGCATTACTTTGTCCAGCAGTACCCTTCCATATGTGCAAGGCCCTTCTATGATATTTACTCTGAAGTCAGCATCATTCACTTTGCTATGTAAATTAACAGCTTCCTCATTGCAGGTCATGTCCCATGTATTGCTTCCTGTTTAGGGACCTCATTCCTGGCAGCCCAGCATCTGGAGACAGTGGACAGAGATCTAAATAGGGTCACCATGAACAGAAACGAGCATGTATGCCTGCATACTGAGGAATAGCATCAACAGTTACTTTTTCTTCTATCATTCCCCCCTCCCGCCCCACCAAAAAAAAAGGAACAATAATAACCACATCATGAGGGTCCTTTTCATGACTGATGTGTTTGTACAAATGTTTGCTTGCTTTTTTCACTTACAGCCAGCGAAAACAGACCTTTCAATCGTTGGCAACACATTCCTTCAGGTCTTCAAGAATTCATTTTACCCACATGCGGGGAAGCCTTTGAAATAACTGCACTACTCATTACATTGTGGGGGTTGCAAGTAAATTCACAAGTCTTCCAAATTTCAACCTTCTGATCTTTTCTTTAAATGGAAAAGCACATTACATTTCAAAGAAAACCAAACCATGTGTCTTTAATTTTGGTACAATCCCCAAAGATTTTATTTTTGCCTAAGAAATAACTAGCAAATGACAACTACAGCTATCCATATGGCCACACCCAAGATCTTTATTTTCCTTGCTCCGAAGTTACTCACCCATGAAGGAAGTCTTTCAATTCAAATGTAACCCTCTGGTTTTGAAAATCACAGTTACTAGATTGAAATAACACCAAGAGAACTCCTTTCACAGTTACACAAATATTTTAGAATTTACCCTAGAATGGAAAAGGCACTTTGACTACATCCTTTGAATTGTTCTGAATTATAAATCAAAGCCCTCTTTATAGAAAAAGGAAGTCTTTACAACAATGGTTTACTATCCCCACGGTACACAAAAAACATGAACTGTGGCTGGAGATTCTCCTGTGGATTGTTTCCCCAACTTATATTACAATATTAACAATAGTAGTTAGGGCTGCAAATGTTTAGTCAATTAATAAACTCAGGGAGCAATCCTATGGCCCCTAGACAGTATCTGAGGGGCCATAGGATATTTCGGATTACCAGCTCCGAGGTTGGAGACAGGCTCCAACCTCAAAGCTGGGAATCGGAACTCAGACCCACTCCTGCTCACAGCTGGCATGGAAAGAACAACACTGGTCGCTCTCTGAGGTTGGGAAAGTGTGGAGGAAGGGGGGGCTGGCTGGCCCACCACACCCCCACCCTTTCCTACCCCAAAGGAACCAAGACCCCCAGAGATCTCAAGGTACCAGATTGCCAAGCCTCAGCTCTTTGCAACCCTACTTGAATCTCTGTTCAGGGACTCGCCTTTAATTCTGTAACCTGGATTTAGATACTGAAGCCACAGAGCAATCCACAAACACCATGTGGGGTAAAACCAAGACAAGGTTTATTCTGGTAGCATTTTACAACAAGATTAGGGAAATGAGAGAAGCACACAAAATAAAGAGAGAGACACTTTGGCACACAGAAATAGAGCTACAAAATAACAAAACCTGATTCCTTAATATCTCTCAGGCACTCAACTAATTACCTGAGGTTCAGTCCTCTTCCAGGGTTAGATCCAGCACAGCCTCGCTGCCCGATGGAGATTACCACATCTACCCGCAGGTCCGAGATGGGTAGACTCCAACAAGGCTTGCCTTTACTAGAGCCCTCAATCAGCTAATTTCACCAGGAGCTACCTGGGGTCGGTTCCTGATGGCCCCCCCGAAGGCTTGGGGCCTCTGCTTGACCCGCCATTGCTCTACAGCAACCATGCGGGCCCAAAGACAAGACAAAAGACACAGGCTACATGTTGGGAAATAGCTCTTTCCCCCTCCCCCTTTCTGTAGCTTTCCTGTCTTCAGCCAATTAGATTGAACTTCACCTGGCCAGGCAGGGGGAGGGAGACTCATGAGTCGTGACTCATGGCTTACTGGGCCTGAACTACATTTGCATATGAAAGCCCTAGACTGGACTCTCAGGCGCCATGCCCCATCCTATGCTTTATGTACCTTTCGCCTCCTCCCAGCCCCCCCAACTGGCCTTACTTGGTTTACACATGAGGAGGCGTGTGTGTGTGTGTGTGTGTGTGTGTGTGTGTGTGTGTGTGTGTGCGCGCGCGCGCGCGCGCGTGTGCATGCAGGAACCCCCCAAAGGCTCTTCACAGAAAGCAACCTTGGAGAAGGGTAAAGGGGGTGTTTCAGTGGGTGGGGAGGGGAGGAGGCTGGAGAGGCCAGGATATGAGTTATCCTGAGGCCTCTTCAGCCTGCTTCTCTCCCCCTTTGAAATGCTGTCGCTAGGCGGGGGCGGGGGGAGCCCATCTAGCGAAAATGCAGCGCAGGAGGACAGAAAGGTGAAGATCACCTCTGCCACCCCTCCTGCCTTGAATGGGATGAACGTATGCCTTTGAGTTCAGGGGATTACAATCATCATAATCGGATTGCACTCTCAAATAATCAGTAATATCTGCTGAATGATTAAACATGCCCCTACTGAACTGGGGAGCAGATTTTTTTTCCTAATTATCTGTAATGTAAGCACTTACAAATGTACAAGTGACAGGCTTGTTCATAGATGAAGCATCCCCCCTCCTCTCTCACAGAGGAGGAAATGCCTTCTCTGAGATTATCGTTGCTGATGATGAAAGCATAACCTCAAACAGCATTGGGGTACTTTGCTAATTTCAGAAGCCCTTTGCAAGCAGACCTCTGGCTAGAGTAATCTGTGCCTCCCACAACAACCCACTGGAGTTGCTCCTCCTCTTCACCACTGCAACCTGCTTATTCACCTGCCTCTTACTCCGGCCCAGACCATGGTGGTGAGAAGGAGGAGCAGTAGATGCCCCTGCCTGCCTGCTCACTGGCTCTTTGCCTGTCAAGCGAGCAACTGGTAACAATGACGAGAAAGAGGAGGAGGAGCAGCAAAAGCAGCTTGGGACAATGGTGGTGAGAAGGTACAGTCACTGGCTGGATTCAGACAACACGATAACCCACACTCAAGGGTTGAGTATGGGTTGTCATTGAACCATGGGTTGTTGTTGAACCATGGATTATCGTATTGTCTGAACCCAGCTGCGTTAACAAACCATGACTTGTTAACCACGAACAACCCATGAAGAGAACCCATGGTTTGTTGCTGGGTTGTGAACTGTGAGTTGTTCACCATGGTTTGTTATCTCGCCTGGGTTCAGACAACACGATAACCCACATTTCCAACAACAACACATGGTTCAATGACAACCCACACTCAACCCTTGAGTGTGGGTTATTGTGTTGTCTGAACCCAGTCACTGAGGAAGGGGAGCCATTGAGGGTGTCTTGCCCAAGGGCCCTCAAAAAACCTGGAGCCAGCACTAATTATAGTTCAAAGAGTTGTAGCACCAACAATCTTTTCAGATTTACCAAACCAAGGAGCTTCAAGAGGCTGCATGTTTTTTACACGCTTCAGATTAGGCACCATTAAAATTTAACAACAGCAGCAACAGCAACAGATCTACTTCCATGATTCTCAAAGGGCCTCTCCAGGCTCAATGATTGTGTCAGTTCAAGACTCTGTATAATGAGCAGTTTGCTTTTGTCCACCCAAACCTTGCAGCATATGTCACTGCTTCCCCACGTCATGTACAGGCTCTCACAGAGCAATCCTATGCAGCGGCACAACTAGGGCTGCACCTGGGGGTTGACATCCAGAGCCCCGCAGCCCTGGCCCCCCCTCAAATGATCACCCAGAAAGCAGCAGATATGAAGGCAGCAGGAAACAGGTCAGCACCAGGGCTGGCAAACTTCATATTTTTCTTATGATGGTGCTATGATTTAAGTGAGTTTGACATGTGGAACTGCACATGCTCAGGGTATTTCTGTTATCAGGGATGGCAAACATTTTGTTGTTGTTTTGTTCTAACATCAGGCGATCACTCATGACCGAGTAAGATTGTCTTCCAGGATAAAAGGAGGAAATTCTAAAGGAAGATTGTGTAGACTCTAGCGATGGGTCCATAAGTGACTGTGGAGGCCAGTTCTAGATCCACACAGCTTCCCACAGTGAGGACACAGGTTACCAGATGGAAGATGGTCCTGTGAAGGATTCGTTTGACATGCTTTTCGCTTAGCACGTTTCTCCCTTTCACCTTGCACTCGGGCTTCTTCAAAGTCCATGGAACCTTTGTGAAAGGCCAACCTCCATTTAGATCTTTCATGTGCCAGAGCTTCCCAGTTTTCGATGCTTATATTGCATTTTTTTAGATTAGCCTTATGAACATCTTTAAACCTCTTATATTAACCACCGATATTCCGCTTTCCATCCTTGAGTTGGGAATAAAATAACTGCTTTGGGAGACTGCAGTCAGGCATTCGAACAACATGACTGGTCCACTGAAGTTGGCGTTGAAGGATCATTTTTTCAATGCTAGTAGTCTTTGCTTCTTCCAGTACACTGACATTTGTTCGCCTACCTTCCCAAGTAATTCGCAGGATTTTCCGGAGGCAACGTTGATGAAATCTTTCAAGGAGGTGGAAGTGAAGTTTATAGATAGTCCATGTTTCGCAGGCATACAATAAAGTTGGCAATACAATGGCTTCATAAACCAGTGTTTTGGTCTTCTTACAAATATCCCGATCCTCAAACACTCTATGTTTCATTCGAGAAAACGCGGCACTTGCAGAGCTCAAACGATGCTGGATTTCACTGTCGATGTTAGCTGTAACAGAAAGATAGCTGCCAAGATAGAGAAAATGATCGACATTTTCCAGTATTGTCCCGCCAAGCTGGATAGATGGCATCACCAAAGGGTTAGCTTGCACTTGCTGATGAAGCACTTTGGGTTTTTTGATGTTAAGTGAGAGACCAAGTTTTTCGTATGCTTCTGCAAAAGCATTTAGGATAGTTTGGAGATCATCCTCTGAATGTGCGGAGACCACATTCTAACATATCAGGCATGTAGATGCAGTTGTAAAGATACAATGGGGTGGTGGGGAGGAAAGAAATGTTAGTTGTGTGCTTCACAACTGAAGTAATACACATGCTTGTCTAAAGAGGGGAGGGGCATAAGACCATTAAAGTCCAGGGTCTAAAATCACATAGCTGCACTACTGGGACTTACTTGTAAGATAAGCATGCTTGGGATTGCAGTCTCACTGATGTTTTCAAATAGTTGCTGAACTGCTGGTTGTTGCCCATATTTTTCCCATGTTAATTAGAATCATAGAATCATAGAAAAGTAGAGTTGGAAGGGGCCTACAACAAGGCCATCGAGTCCAACCCCCTGCTCAATGTAGGAATCCAGGTCAAAGCATCCCTGACAGATGGCTGTCCAGCTGCACCTTGAATGCCTCCAGAGTGGGCATTCTTGATCCCTTGCCTCCAGGGCTCTTAAACATGAGTAGTCTTTGGCCCTTTCCCTTAGTGTCACAAATATTGGTTGCTAAACATGCAAATAGATGTGAAATGAGGGGAGATCAGTGGAATGACGGTTGGAGTCCTTACAAACGGAGGGCTCATAGTGCCACTAATGACAAGGCACTGTGCAGCTATTCCTTCTTTTCTTAACTGATTAGCGGCAGTAAGAACAAACAAAGATGGAAGAAGCAGCAGAAAAATCCAGGAGGGTTACAAGTTGAAGATGACGATATCTGGGCCCCTCGGAAAATTCTGTGAAGGAAGTAGGAGAATGGCACCACAAACGCCTCAGGTGGAAACACTCTTGGTATAAGAAACCTTTTGATGGCTCAACAGCAGCACCAATCCCCTTATATAGTTCTTAGGGGAAGGAACATTTGAGGGCAGGAGACTTCTCCCAGAAGAAAGGGCCCAGGTGCTTCAAACATAGTCTCTTACTGTTCCTGTTCAGCATCCTGATGGTACGGGGCCAGTCCTACAATTAGGCAGAGTGAGGCAGCTCAGGCAACCAATTCTGAGTGTCATGAAAGGGCATGAAATGGTTAGTTATTTAATTTGTTATTGTGTGTGTGTTTTTACTGCCAGAGATGGGGAGCAGGAATTGTGGGATTGTCTGCCTCAAGTGCCAAAATAACTTGGCTGGCTTTGGGTACTATTTACCTTGACTTGGGTGGGTGGGTGAGTGTAGGGCACCACTAGCTGCTCTGCCTCAAACAGCAAAAAGTCTCGGGCCAGCCCTGTGATGGTATCTCTCCCACCCATGCTGGCAAAGTGCTTTGGGAGGAGGAGAAAGTAGACAAACAAACCATCAGAGTTGGAGTCATGTGGGGCATGATTATATAAGACAGTGCTTAGGATAAAGATTACATCTTCAGCACTATTGTTCTCCTTACCACCACTGTTCAAATCTGTGGGTTACCTGCAATGGGTGACTCACTAGTACCACTCCCTGGAGCAATTACATAATTCTTAAAGCTGCGTGCCTGTTTTTCTGTGATAGTAGAAACCAGAAGTTGTTAAAGCAATGCATAAGTATTTGAGATGCGGCAACAGTGTTTTATACAGCAGTTAAGGCAGAGGCAGGGAACCAGAATGGCATGGGGGGGGGACTTCTGACCCCTCCCTCAGCCTTCCATGGGCTGAATGATGTCAGGGGGTGTGGCCACACACCCTGATACCATGGCAAAGGGGCAGGAGGACGATACTTCCAGCGCATCTGCAAGGAGCCAGCATCGCTGAGCAAGGTCCTCTCCCAACAGAGAATGCCCAAGCAAGGCAAAGACGCCTCACCTGCCCCACATACCTTCT
The DNA here is from genome assembly GCA_021292165.1 of Shinisaurus crocodilurus. Lineage (NCBI taxonomy): Eukaryota > Metazoa > Chordata > Lepidosauria > Squamata > Shinisauridae > Shinisaurus > Shinisaurus crocodilurus. The sequence continues at coordinate 35,408,504 of CM037876.1, forward strand.
CCCATTGGGGAGAGGATGCCGGTCAGGTGAAGCAGGGGCTGAATGTTTCTTTCTCTCCTTTTAATTTTCTTTCCACTGTATCTGTTCCCTTTCTCCTTGTGTACTCTTGGAAAATGTTGGATAAAGACAATGTATAGTGTGTGTTTTTTAAAGAAAACACTAATTATGCACAATTTTTTAAAAATTATTTAATTTGTATCCCACTTTTTGACCCGAGTCCCCAAAGCAGCAAACAACATTCAGAAAATTCAGCAGGAAGAAGTGGGTGATGGTGTCTTGCCTGCCTCCATCTCTTGCTTGGTTCTCTCTCTCAGAGCAGTTGTCATACATGGCCGCTGTTGAGGAGGTGGCAAAGGAGACACTCCGAACATCCCAGAAGTAGGGATGTGATAGAATCTTTGCCTCCCTCCCTCTCACTCCTGGTTCTTACGCACAGGGCCGTTCTTTCATGGGCATTGTGGTGGAATAGTAAGGCAGTTCATAGCTGTATTTTCACTCATTCATCCCTTGTTACCTTTCTCTTGCTCATTCCTCCTCCATGACTGTTTTCTGCTGCACTGTTGACATTTAGACTACAAGCTCCTCTCCTACTTCAGTCCATGCATGGCACCATTAGTCTGCCCATGTAGATCCTTGACCCTTTTTGTGCATCTGGCCTGGGCCTTGAAAGATCGGGCCATTTGGCACCAGCACTGCTGCCAATGGGGAAATCTTCGTCACTTTCGTGGCAGTGGCAGCAGAGTTTTGGGTCACTTTGGCACACCAAGGTCACATTCCAGACTTTGTGATGACCAAGCTGAAAGGTCAAGTCAGATTGTGGACTCTTTCCAGATCGTATTCTGAGCAGGGCTGGCAATGGCCGGGCACCTGGTGTGACAAGACACCTCTGCATTGACAGGACATCACTCCTGCCTACTCATCTGCGTGGGCTCTGGCCCAGACAACAGAGGTAGTGAGGAAGAGCAGTGGATGTTGTTGCCAGCTTGGTCTCTGGCTCTCTGCCTGTCAAGCAAGCAAGTGGTATCAATGATGGGAAAGAGGAAGAGGATAATACAGCTGGTGACAATGGCGGTGAGAAGATAAATCAAAGGAGGGGGCCACTGAGGGTGACTTGCTCAAGGGCCCTCAGAAACCTGGATCCGGTACCGGTTCTATTAAGTTCCACTGATGTTCTCTCCAAAATCTGCAGGGATAGACTCTAGAGCAGTGTTCTCCAACCAACTGGGGACCCAAGGTTGGAGAACACTGCTCTAGAATCCACTAATAATAATTCATTTTCTTCCTTTTTTTTCCCTTTTGGATTTCTGCAGCTTTCTTACAAGTCAGGGCTGGCATTTCATGTACTGTAAGTATTATAGGCTTGATTTCATTTTTTCAAGGAAAATGAAGTCCTATTCAAATAATTTGTACATTCAGAGGAAAAATTGCAGGGTCCCCCCCCCCCCGCCTACCTTCTTACTGTGAGATGATAACCCTAGAAAAGACAAAAGATTTAGGCAGTCAACGTTTACAACAAAACAATATTTAATAACAACTGTGTAACAGGTCAGACTGATTACGTACTGGAAAGAAGAATCTCATTAGATGAGATGGACAGTTAAATTATTATTGCTGAGACCGAAGCACAGTAAATTATTTTAAAAGGCTCATAAAGGGAAAATATGAGCAAAGTTTCTTTTCCATGCCAATGGGCTTGAAATGTGAGTAAGCAGATAAATATTTGGATTTGGTACGAGATGGCTACGTTTCAAACAGAATGAGTCTTGTAGAAAGGAACACATAACACACAACTGTAATCCTCATACACATGGTAGTTTTAAAGTATATATGCAATTATAACGACAGAATTCTTCCATTATGTGATGCAGGTTTGAGGAGTCTTCAAGAAAGTGTCCTCAGGACACTCCCTGCTACACGGGTGAGCCCTACTGCCAGGGCCGGCGCTACCACTAGGCAGACCCAGGCGGCTGCCTAGGGCGCGTGGCGGAAGAGGGCGCAGTTTCTGCGCCCCTTCCTCGCCGCCGGCGCACTCCTGCCCTGCCTGCCGCCTCCGCCGCGCCTCCCCGCCCGCTTGCCGGCCACTGCCGCCGCCGCTGCACCTCCCCCCCCGCGCGCGCGCGCGCCCGCCCGCCCACCAACCACCTACCTACCTTCCCGTCGTAAAGCGCGGGGGTCCCATCGCGTCGGAGGAGGAGGCGGGGGCAGCAGCAGCAGCAGCAGCCAGCAGCGGGGGCGGGCCCCGGGGGAAGGTAGGTGGTGGTAGCGGCGGCGGCGGCGGCGGCGGCAGCGGCGCAGGGGGAGGGGGTTGCAGAGCAGGGCTGCTTTGCTCCGGAGCCCCCCCCACGGCACGAGGGGGGGGCGCTAAATATAATTGGCCTAGGGCGCCAAACAGCCCTGCACCGTTCCTGCCTACTGCTATGGTGAGTGTCCTGCTGTGGCTGGGTTGGGCTGAGACCTGAGGCAAATCCGTTTAGCAAAGTCAGTAAGCAAGCAAAAGGTGAAAGCACAGAATTACCAGTTTGGGGGGGGGCAGTCCAAAAGCAGGATCTTACCAGGATCAGCAGCACAAGAGATCAGTTCAAGGAGAAGCAAGCTCAAGGTAGCAAGCTTTCAAGGTACTGGGAGCTGAAATAAGGTGTTGTTCAACTGAAAGCATATAAGCTGGAGCTTCCAGACCCAGGACTCAGCTACAACAGCACATCAGAGGCTTCTGGAAGAACTCCTCATGAGCAGGGCCCTACTCATGAGAAGTCCTTTATGCATGAGGAACCTTCCTTTGCAAATAGGAATAGGCACACCTTCTCACAGGGGTTCTTCTGGCTTGCCTCTTGAGATACAGTCAGTCTCAGGGGCTAGGGGGTCACTCAGCCTCTGTCTCATCCCTCCTTTTGCAGGGATGGGCCCATGGCCATCTCCTCCAAGGGCCCTGGCACCTCCTGGTCTTCTGGCATGGGCTTCTCCTTGATGTTGTTTGTTTCTGGGAGTTTAGCTCCTCCTCTGAAGAGGATTCCTCCAGCAGGGGTATGACAACCAGGCAGCTAAGTCTGAGCCACTAAATTAATCTCCCACTGTGCCCCAAAGCAACATACTATATTGTGTGGCTATCCAAGCTAACTTTGACTGCCTAAATTGTGGGGAACTTTAAATGGTGGCTGTAAGGCACTGGGGGATTTGAACTAGAGACTTGGAGAACAAAGTCCAGGTGCCTTACTCCCTGCGCTATCGGGAAAGCTGCCAGGCTGAAGTACTACTGGCCCAATCACTATTATGCAAGAGCTGGAACTTCAGTTCTTCAGTCTGGCTAGGACCATATGATCTGAGGGCCCAAAAGGGGCCTGGCTGTCTATATATAACTTCTGCTCCAAGCTGTGTTTCTCAGTCTGAGCAGCTCACCTGAAAGAGTAAAAGGACCACCCTGCCTGGCCCTTGGTTCTCATCTGTCCAACCCAGTACCCAACCACCAGCCTGTCCATGACCATGACCTCTGCCTCTGCCCCTTTTGACCCTCACCTACCTTGCCACAATCAGACCCTATCTGTAGCCTGCCTCAAAGCTAGACCTCAGACCTAGCCACCTGCCACAAGGGGCCCAGGGCAGGGAACAGAACAGGAGTGGATCCTGTTACAGAGGAGCTCTGACATGCTGGCATTCTGGACAGCTGTGTTGTGCTCTATGTATTGCGTCGGCATTACCCTGATACCTTGGCTCAAGGATCCATTTTGGGTTTGAGAAATGCAGCATGAAAAGCTGCCAGGAACATCGTTAAGCTTCTTGATGGCCTTCTCCATTGATTAGGTTATGGGGAGTTGCTCCCTGTCGCTACAGAAACATGCAGATGCCTGCCTGATTGCCATGCCGCTGCCAAACAGGTGAATCCATGAGGGTACCTTTGAATTGGCCAATCCAGAGCCTTGGTGGAAATTTGACCCAGTCTTGAAGCATTCCCACCCCATAGACAGGTTAACAGGATCAGATACTATCTGGATAGCCTTAATCAGGGGTGAGCAGCATGCACGTCACATGCAGCCTCCACTGCACCTGAACCCCCCCCCCAACAACACCATAACAATAAAACACAATAGAAAATTAATCCACAGTAAAACTGCACGCTCTACTGTGTGCTACAAACCATAGCTGGCTGGATCACACTTCAGGGTAAGTCTGTATGGTCGTTTGGTGCCAGTCCATACGTCCAGGGCCAGAGTCCACCGTTTTCCTACTGAGCCGCCTTGTTGCCACATTTGCCCAGGAAAAAAATGCTTTACCCCCTGAAGAAGCACCCATTGAATCCAGAGCCAGGTCCCAAACATTGCAGGGACACTATTCGATCTGCAAAGCCACACAACAAGGAACCTGCACCCTCCATATGCTGCTATCTTTGAGTCCAACGGAGATGGTCAAGCAGAGAGCCCAGAGCATTGGAAACTGGCGATAAAAGGTCTCAAGCTGAGCCCAAATATTTTTAATATTATTGGGAATTGTAAGAAGCTCTGTCTTTAAGGCTCTTCATCCAGATTCTATTTTTATCCAAGTTTTGGTGGCTCTGGGGGCCCTAATAATGGCTAACCCTTTGTTTGGGCTCCACATTATTGCCGCGACTAGGTCTATTAGAACAAGTATACTGGTCCATGTGCTAGAGGGTTGGTACACTATCCAAGCTAAAGTGTGCAGGTGTGTGTAAGGATGTACAAGAATTTCATTTTGATTCTTTTTAACTGAAATTCACCCCATTCGCAAACGGGAGCACCGTTTTCGGAGAAAGCTCACACATTTCCGTGCTTGCATTCACATTCACAAAATGTGTAGTTTACAAAATGCGTGTTTTAAAAATGTGCATTTAAACACACACACATTTTCACACTGGGGGGAAAGTGCACATTTGAGGGCACACTTTCAAAAATTGATTACTGAAATGTACACTTCTCGCATTCAAAAGAAAAGAAAAACAGATCACAATCGAAAATGGGAGTAAGGCAGTCTCAGCTTCAAGGTGGAGCTTGGAGAATTTCAGTGAGGTCAAACATCGCTGATGTGTGTGTTGAGAACCAAATCTGTAAAGCTAAGGCTATGTGTGTGTTTGGACTTTAACAAGTATTTGAGCTAATTTCCCCATTTTAGAAGTAGCTATTCCTCATTTTTATTAGAGTGTGTTTCATAAACATGTTATTTATTATTTTATTTACAGCATTTGTATACTACTCCATATCTAGACAAATTCTGGAGCGGTGAACAATAAAAAGATAAAACAAATAAAATAAAAGCAATGCATTAAAAGCATAATAAAAACCATGCTAGTCAGCAAGAAAGGCTTCAGCAGTTGCCAAAAACAACACAGTGTTGGAGCCTGCCTGACCTCCAAAGGCAGGGAGTTCCATAGAAGTGGAGCTGCCACACACTCTCCCAGGTATCCTGGTCCCAAGTTATTTAGGGCTTTATACACTAGTACCAGAACCTTAAACCTGGCCCGGTAGCAAATAGGCAACCAGTACAGTTCCTTCTGCAAAGGAGTTGCATGCTGAAAAGGGGCAGCTCCTGACAACAGCCAAGCTGCTGCATTCTGCACTAGCTCCAGCTTCAGGACCAGCCTTAAGGGTAGCACCACATAGAGCGCATTGCAGTAATCCAGTTACGTGTGCACCACACCTCTAGTTAAGGTCCCCTTAGACCTGTGTTTATCATCACATGTGTACACACACAAGTTCACATTTGCATGTGTAAACAAGGACATGCAGCAACACTCCTGCCAGGGTGCTGGGGCCATGGCAGTTGTCCAAGGGGGCCCACATGTTAACACTGGGTCTGCTGTGACAGGTAGAAATAAACTAACAATTTGGCAGTATTAGCACTCTGAATGAAATGATAATTGTGGCCTAGAAACATATTTGGATTAAATATCTAATTATAAATAAATGGAGTTAATACATAATTGAAATGTACTCAAATGAATACAACTGTTCTAAATAGTAGATGGTTTCACATACCATGTGAAAAAAAATTAAATGTCCATGTGAACTTAATCAAATTGAAGACTGTAAATACTAATTATGGGCTTGTCTTTCTGTTTGCTGAAATGAGAGAAGCAGTTGTACATGAAGGTAACTAAAATAAACTTTTGGCCAGTAGCTATAGAACAGTGGGTTTACCGCAGGTGTTATTAACTCTTGTCAACAGTATTTCCATGGCAAAGTACCACAGCTAGCAATGTTAAGCCGCTACTGTGGTCCATGGGAGAGGCTTTTTCATAACCAGAAGTGTGCAAACACCTCAGAAGGTAAGAAAATAGAAATGGTGGTAACTATTTACAAAGTCAGCAAAGCTAGCAAACTGCCCGTTATTTATGATAAGGGGGGTATGTAGAGAACTGGTACATCGCAAGGCTGGGCCAGGCAGAGGGAATGTTGCTTTTTTGTGCACTTTACACACAAAGATATATTCCCTTCTCTGCCCCCTCACTGCACCCACCACTACAGCCACCTTTGCAGGATTCCTTGAGTGAGGGCTGGTCTTTAAAAATGAGAAATGCCTTACCGCCATAGGTGTGTCAAGGCCCAACAGGGTCAGAGGCCAGTAGAAGCCTCTGCCAGCATGGCCAATGGTCAGGAATGCTGGGAGTTGAAGTCCAAAGCATCTGGAGATCTACTTTCTGCCCACCCCTGGTCTATGACACACACAGGTTAAGTCCCGAAATGACAGTTGAAGGTCTGATGGGCAAGAGGGAGCAATTTGGTCAAAGGTAATCCAATAGTCAGGTTTCAGGGCAGACACTCAGAGATTAGAGAAGCCAGATGCAGGTGATGTGACTGACCCAAGATGGTCACTTTCCAGAGGCATGGGAGTCTTAGTATGAAATTGCTCAGACTGGAGAGCTAAGCCTAGGAAAGTTCTTCTATAAGGCCAGCTGGGTCCCTATTGGGTCCCAGGTCACATGATTCATCTGGCCTGACCAGCTGCTGTCTTTCTTTCTGCCATTAGCAGGGTGGTGTTGTGGAATAGCATGTCTTTCAGGCCAGCCATCTCCTCTCCCCACAAGCTGTCCCAGTGGTGGAGACAATAGAGTAAGGCGCCTGGGTCTTGTTGCCAGATTCTTTAGTTTAGATCAAGTCAACTGGTGCCTTACACAGTATTTCCAAGTGCAGCACTTTCCTTTTCTCCATAGGACTGTATTACAGCCATTTATAAATGCTGAACTAAGGAGCACCATTTTACTGGGGGTTGGTTAACCCTGCCCCTTGGTGTTTTCAGTGTCTGCAGTGAGAAGCTGGTTTCTCAGTTGTATTCCCAAATTGTTGCCCATTGACTTCGCCCCATAGAATCAATGGAAGACACTGAGAACAAAGCAAGCCCCCATCTAGGTAGATCTGCCCTTAGTTCTCTTTCTTGGTTGCACCAACGCATGACACAATGTTGGGAGTGTGAGAAGGTATGGTGGAACTGTCTTTTATGTGGGTTCTGAGCCAAACTATATGTTATTTTAAAAGATAACTCGATGGCCTTGTAGGCCCCTTCCAACTCTACTTTTCTATGATTCTATGATTCTATGATTCTATGTAGCTAGGAGCTATGTTTTTTTTTTAACTCTAATATAAACAGAGGAAACACAATCTGGATTGGAACCCTAGTATGAAGGGTAAGGGGTCTTTAACCCTTTGTCCCTTCCCCCTGCTGCAGTCCCAATCCAGGCCAGGCTACCCACAGCTGATCCATTTGATCAGGTCCACTGTGCTTAATTTTGAGTAAAAAAGGAGAAAAGATGTCACTGCTAGCTATACCTTTAAAGTATCATGTAGTTTGGTCTTTTGGGATAATTCCAGGAGGGCATCTCTGCAAGCAGCACTTTGGAAAATGTCAGTCCACTCTACTTTCCTGTCCTAGTTAGCAGGGATGGGGACTCGGACTCGAGGACTCGACTCGTAAGTCGGACTGAGTCCCCTCTCTGACTCGACTCGGACTCGAGTCCCAATATTTTTAATGGGACTCGAGACTCGACTCGGGACTCGAGACCAAGGACTCTTCAACATCCCTGGGCTGTGCCAGAAGGAGTGGAGAGGAGCGTGATTGCCAGCGAAGAGCGCATGGAAGCGAGGTGTGCCGCTGCTCGGCCACTATGGACGGCTACCAGGAGTGCAGCCCCAACAGTGTGTCAAGATTTATTTTGATTGATGTGTTGTGTACTTGGGAGAGGCAGAAGAAGAACCTGAGATTACTCTGTGTGGCTGCTCTGAGTGTGTTTCTGGTTCCAGAAAGTTCATCACCAGTGGAGCGGGTGTTCAGTGAGGGTGGAATTGTGATGAGATCTCACTGTTCCAGAATGGGGGCCAAACATTTAGAAAAAATCATGTTCCTCAAATGCAACATGGATAAGTTTTAGGAAGTACAGCAAGTTTATTTTTTAAAATCATTTTTCTAAAATGCAACCTTTCAGACATTTTGGGTTTGGCTGCCTCTGCCTGCCTGTCTGGGGTTCCCAGCCTCCTCTGCCTGCCTGGTCTCTTCTTGACCAGTTCAACAGTTGAATTGTCCAAGACAAAGGCCTCTCCCTGCCTGCTTTGGGGTTCCCTGCCTCCTCTGCCTGCCTGGTTATTTTGGGTTTTTCTGCCTGGTCTGTTCTTGCCAAAATCAGTTGTGGAGTTTTGAAATAAAAAGGCACACTTGTGCCTAGAATTTATTTAAACCACACATCTGAAGTAGCCTTATTTTGTTGGGAAAAAGACCCATTGGTTTTAATAGGGACTCGTGGAGTCAGCTTTGGGAGTGACTCGTGACTCGTGAGTCACCATTTTGGACCAAGGACTCGGACTCAAGACTCGGGTCCAAAGACTCGTGACTCGACTCGTGACTCGAGACCAAGGACTCTTCAACATCCCTGGGTTGTAGTAAAGGATAACCATTAAACTTTTATGTGATATTTCACAATCTACGTTTAAAACTATGTCTTGTGGCATTTGCCAAAAACAGCACTGTACCAAAGCACCCAGGTGAAAATATGCAGAGGAATACCATTATTAGGCCAACCAAATGATCACTTCCAAAATTGTGCAAACTTTCCAGATCCCCAGATCTCTTCTTCAGACAAGATGTTATAAAAGGCAGGTGGCGTGGGTGGCGTGGGTGGGCGAGATGGAGATGGAGGGGAAAGGTGACTAGATAGTGAAGTCACATTGTCTGCAAGTTCAGACTAGTCCCAGAGTGTAGTATGGGAGAAGTCTGCAGGTCATGTGATGGGTTAGGGTTTTAAAATAATTTTTTCTATACTGTTTTAATTGTTATGTTGTTTTATTATTGCATTGTTTTAATTGTACATCGCCCAGGGTGGCCGGGTGGCCGGCCAGATGGGCGATTCATAAATGTAATAAAATACATACATACATACATGTGGCTTCATCATCTATTCATCTTTTTTCTGTCCCCATGCCCCACCCTCCCAACCTGCCTTTTATAACATCTTGCCTGAAGAAGAGATCTGGGGATTTCGAAAGTTTGCACAATTTTTAGTGATCTTTTGGCTGGCCTAATAAAGCTGTTATAGCAACATGGTTTTTGGAAATTTTCTTAAGGTCAACATGGCCAAGAAAAAGCAACACCTTTGCTGCTGCTGCTGCTGCTGCTGCTGCTGCTGCTGCTTCCTCTTCTTCCTCTTCTAAGTACATTAAGTAGACATAGGGAAGCAAAGATTTGCTATAGTAATCCATCCCAAGTGCTCAGGCTCTGCTTGTCCCCTCTTCCTCCACGGCTCATCAGATCGTTAATGAGGGGGAAAGTATACAATAGCTTACATCTGCCAGGTTAGCCATTAGGCTAGTAATCAGGGACAGCTCATGATGGTTGGGTGCAACTGAGTATCATCTTCTCCTGAAGTCTCAGGTGTTATCTTCTACGGGTCCAATTTTTTCCCCTGGTGGACCTGAGGACTTAGCTCCATGGTGTTTAAGCTAAATACCTGTTAAGAGTTTGGAAACAGGAATGGAAAAAGGAACCTTACCTCATCTTTATGATACATTTTGCCACAAGAGCATGAAGTTTAAAGAAAAGAACAATCACTGAAATAAAACCCAGATTTACCTAACTGGTACCATTGTTTATATTTCAATATGGTTATTTATATGAAAGAAAACAGCCCTAAACATTGTGAGGAAAACTTTAGCCAGCCACTCCCCACTGTTTGCGTAGCTGTATGGAATGTATAGGTAATATTTATTTTATAGTCACAAATAATTGTATCAAGTTGATAAGATATGTGTCACCAAGGATGCGCCCAGTGCCGGCTCCAGGCTTTTGAGCGTCCTTGGCCAAGGCACCCTCAATGGGCCCCCTCCTTCAATGAGTCAACCTTCTCACCACCATTATCAACAGCTGCTATTGTTCCACATCCTCTTTCTCATCATTGCTACCACTTGCTTGCTTGGCAAGCAGGGAGCCAGTGAGCAAGCAGGAAGTGGCATCTACTGCTCCTCCTTCTCACCACCACTGTTGTCTGGGCCAAAGTGAGAGGCAGATGAACAAGCAGGTTGTGATGAAGAGGAGGAGCAAGTCCAGTGGGACCCTGGTGGGGTGTGGGCCCTTGGCAGGTGCCCAACAATGCCTATCCTTGACACCAACGCTGTGTGCGCCTAAGTGACACTGGAGATCTATCAGGACCTCCTAATGTATACTGAAACAGCACACAAGGAAAAACAACTGTCCCAGCATTGTGTGGCCCTAATCTGATTTGGTGTCTCTGACAGCTGCTTATAACCTTAATTTCATTTCGATTACTGCAGTATGTTATATGAGGGTCTACCTTTAAACATGGTCAAGAAACTTCAGCTGCAAGTTTGTTAACAGAAACTGACCATATTACACCAGTGCTTTGCCATCTGCATTGGCTTCCTGTCTGTTTCCAGGCCCAGTTCAAAGTGCTGGTGTTAACCTAAATGGCTTTGGGCCTTCTTCTCTCACCACATATACCTACTGGGATCATTTTCTGCAGCCCTGGGACCAGAGGGTAGCTACTAGAAAGAGGGCCTTTTCAGAGTTGGCACCACAGTTGTAGAATGCCCTCCCCAGAGTGGCTCACCTGGTGCATGTGTTATGGTCTTTTACTTCCCCAGGCCTTTCAGTCTTTTTATAGTACTTTTTAGATCTGTTGTACTGATGTTATATTTAATTTTTTGCTGGTGATTTTATTCTGGTTTTGTTCTGTTTTAGATATCACCATAGACCATACAATGTTGGTGCTCATAAATATTCCAGCGAGTATCTTTTCTTCAGTCTTGTTTATCTTGAACGTTCATGATTTATGCACTTCTTATACAAGATCCCATCCAAAATCAATGAAGACCTTTTTTTAATGCCAATTTTTATAAATATCCTCATAGCTACTACTACAGAATGCATTACTATCGCTTGCATACTTAATCAGTGAACAACAACAGCATGCTTTGAATACAGATTATGTTCTTTAGGGCATGCGTGAACATTGCATTGTGTGAGTGTTTCAGCACTGCAGGAAGTGAGAGCTGAGGGACTGTGGCAGATATCAAGAATATGCTTTATCCTAATTGTGTGGCAAAAGCAACCACACTCTGGATCTTCTGCCCTCGTGTCAACTCAGCTGTGATGTGGAACATAGGAAGCTGCCTTATATGAGTCAAACCATTGGTCCATCTACCCCAGTATTGTCAACACTGGCTGGCAGCAACTCTCCAGGGTTTCAGGCAGGAATTTTTGCAGCCCCACCTGGAGATGCCAGGGATTGAATCTGGGACCTTCCGCATACAAAGCAGATATCCAGATACCTTCTGCATACAAAGCAACATCCAGATATAAGAAAATCTGTGGCCAGCTTCAACACCTAAGAGGAATTGTGGTGACCCATCCAGTACATCTCTGCTCAGGAGTTCAATAGAACTTACTCCCAGGTAACTGTGTATAGGATGGCCTAAATCGGGGGTGACCAGTTATAGTCACCGAAAAAGAGGACACAAGAGGATGTACGTTTGCATAAAATTTGCATGTGTTAATTTATATGTATAGATGCAAATTCAGAAATAATAATAATTACTATAATTTAGATAGAAATACAGCATATATCATCATACTGTGGAAGACCAGATGACCTATATGCCTGCATGTTCAGTCTGCTACTTGGGTGCTAACTGTTGACAGGAATCAGCTCTTATGGTTCATCATCTTTAAATGGCAATTCAGCAGGACAACCTTTCAAATAGAGGACACTTCAAATAGAGCAGTGTTCTCCAACCTTGGGTCCCCAGATGTTTTTGGCCTACAATTCCCAGCATGCTGGCTGGGGCATGCTGGGAGTTGTAGGCCAAAAACATCTGGGGACCCAAGGTTGGAGAACACTGAAATAGAGGATGGTTCTCTGGCAAACAGAGGACTGTTCGAGAGAGAGAGAGAGAGAGAGAGATGTCCACCCTAGCTAAATCTGCCATGCAAGTACTGGGGCTGTAGGGCATCAATCTGTAAGGAAAGACTCAAGCTGAATATGTTAACTAAATGGCATATAATTATTTACCACCAAAATTTCACAGTGATAAACAGGCCAGTCATCACTGTCCATAAATACTATCAAAATGCATTAGATGTGCCACGTACATATACACCAGCATTTATGGTTTAAACAGAGGCTTTGTACATAAACCTTGGCTAACATTCTGTATATGCCACCCACAAGTTTGCTGCCCAGAAACTGCTCTATAATTTTGTATCTAAGATTTGCTCAGTTAAAAAAAAAATAGAAATAATTCTTTAAAAAAAAAAAAAAACAACCTTTCAATTAGGGAGAAAGCAAATGTTTGATCTTGCCACTCTGAAATTTGCAACAAAACCAGTAAACAGTCAAGCAGGTCTGATTTTTGCTAAACACATGCACCAGTTTCCTAACTTAGGATATTGCCACACCCTAACCCCCCAGCCCCCCCCACCTAAATTAGTAACCTCATGACTGGACAGTGCTTGTAACTTCAATACTGGATTACTGCAATGCGTTCTTTGTGGGGCTGCCCTTAAGGCTGGTCTGGAAGCTGGAGCTAGTGCAGAATGCAGCCGCTTGGCTGTTGTCAGAAGCTGCCCATTTTCAGCATGCAACTCCTTTGCAGAGGGAACTACACCGGTTGCCTATTAGCTACTGGGCCATGTTTAAGGTTTTGGTGTATAAAGGCCTAAACAACTTGAGACCAGGATACTGGAGAGAGCACTTTCTCCCTTATCAACCTGCCTGGTCATAGGTCATTGGATGACAGGCTCCTGATGGTTCTGCATGGACCTATGGCCCGATTGGAGTCCACCTGGAGAAGAGCCTTCAGTGTGGAACTCCCTGCCTATGGAGGTCGGTCAGGCACCAGTATTATGTTATTTCCAGCACCTCCTGAAAACATCTTTATTTCAGGAGGACTTCCTTGGTTGACCAGCTGATTATTGATATTCTGTTTTAAAATAGCTTTTTATTCTTTTTGTCTTTTTTTATCTTTTTATTGTACGGTATTTTAAATTGTTGTACACCACTGTGGAGAGAAAGCCAGGCCAGGTGTACACACACACTGCTACCGCCACCGCCACCGCCGCCTCTGCCTCTGCCTAGGGCAGAGGCAGCCCAGTTCCAAGCAGTCATTTACATCAGCCTACATTTGCTTTCAACGCAATGGGACACATCTACATACCTCACCTCAATGGGGCATATCTACATACCCCCCCAGTGGCTTCCCCTGGCAGTCTCATAAAGAGTTGCAAATCACCCTCAAGCACTGGGGGGGGGGGGAGGCGCCAGGATGCCCCAGCAGTCTCAAAGAGCTGCCAAGTACTCTCAAGCACCCAGGGGCACTGAGATCCTGGTAAGAGCAACTAGTTCTTCCTGTCAACAGGAAGGAAGGGGGGAGCAAAGGAGGAGGTAATAGAGGGACACCAAGCCCCGATAAGGTAATTGAATGTTGGGTACAGGACTGCACAGACCGTCCACGACTTTGGTCGGGACAATGGAACGCAACCCCAGGTAACGTGTCCGGTAATGGCTGAAAAGTCTGCAAGGCTTCCAGCGGCTCACTTTCTAGGAACTAAGGTATTCTGAGGTCAACCTTGTCTCTGTCTGAACGCCTCTATTAGAATGTGTATTGAAGCTTGCATGCTCCATTAATTTTTATAGACTCCCCTGTGTTTATGGTGGAGTTCTTATCTGTCTGATACGGTTCATTAAACATACTATAAACAAGCCTTTTATCTTGTCAATTTCACTCTCCCATTCAGCGTCTGTTGTAGCGGTTGCATTCTAAGTGCCCGGGAACCACTTAAAGGGAGTTTTCTCAGCTCTGGTTAACCTGTTAACTCCCAAACTCATGCAAAGGACTGGCAGCGGTCCTTCACAACCACCTTGATGGTTTCTTAGCATATAAGGCAGTATATAAATGTTAGTCATAAATAAATGAATTATTTGTAAAATCATATGGATTATCAGCTAGCACATTTTTAATTTTAATGAGATCATCTTGAGTGGCCTTTCTCCAGGTAACCCAGTCACGTGAAATACGGAGCCTTTTCAGTGGTGGCACCCCAATTATGGAACAGTTTCCCAAGAAAGGCTCACCTGGTGCCTACCTTGTGGTCTTTTTGGCATCAGATGAAAAAAAAACACCTTTTTTTATTTCCCCAGGCTTTAAAAATATCTTAAATGCCTTAGAGTGCAATCCTGCAGGATTGCCCCCCCCAAAAAAACAGAAGCCTCCAATCTTGAGATTCCAAACATCCTGTTGAATTGTTCCTGACAGGGCTGGAGGAGCACCAGAGACTATTTTAGCCTCCCCACCCTCCTCTAGCACCTTTTTCACTAGATGGGCCTCTAAACCTATCTAGCCACATTGTGCTGCCATGGCTGGGGACTTGGGCTGAGCGGCCTTTGGATCTGGTGGATCCACAGCCTCTCCTCTCCCCACCCTGACCACCAGCACAGCCTCCCAGCCTCCCTCACTATCCTCTCCCAAGGTTGGAGCTCACACTCTGGAGAGGAGCCACCATGAAGCTTTCCATGGCGGCTGGGAGGGGGTGGGGAAGATTCACAATTGGATCTCTTCCTCTGAGGTCGGAGCTCTGTCTCCAGCCTCACGTCAGAAGGAGATCTGAAGCATCCTATGAGCCCTCAGATGCTATCTAAGGTCCACAGGACTGCTCTCTTTAAAAAAAACCTCTTCTAGATTTGGTGTTCTCATTTTAATTATATATATATATATATATATATATATAATATTTATACACCGCCTTCTTTTGTGCAAGGAACCCAAGGTGGCTTCCATAATCCTCCTCCTCCTCCTCTCCATTTTATCCTCACACAACAACCCTGTGAGGTAGGTTAGGCTGAGAGTCAGTGACTGGCCCAAAGTCACCCAGTGAGTTTCATGGCAGAGCGGGGACTAGAACCCGGATCTCCTGAGTCCCAGTCCAACACACACTCTCTCTCTCTCTCTCTCTATATATATATATATATTGCTGTTGGAGGATTTTAATTTAATTAATGTTATTCTCTGTTGCTGACGTTTCTATGCTACATTTTTCTTTTTATGGTTTATAGTTGCATTTCAATGTTTTATTGATGTTATTATTGTAAGCCACCCAGAGAACCTTGGGTGTCATATAAATATGATTAATAAATAAACAAAATAAATAAACTGTACTTTCAGAGTATGAGCCATTCTGATCAATATTTTTGTGCTTACTATTGTATTATTTGTACTTAACTGCTCCTGTATCGCTGGTCCACTTTTCTGTATTCTACCCCCTGCCTCCTGGGGATGCAGTGGAGCATTTCAACTAATTATGGTCCTAATACCGTGTTAGAATTTCTTCTAACGTTCTTAGATAAAACTGAATGCATAGAATTAACTGTATTTTTAAAAATTCTATGATATACTCCCTTGTCCCTTGTTTTCAGTTAGGGAGAGTATAGCAACCCCCTGAAGAATTTCACAGATGTCCACGATCAATAATTGGATTGAACACATTTTCTGAATATTCTGATGTGCCATTCAACTATGACCAAATTTCCCAAGACATGTTATTCTTTAACATAAGCTGACCAACTGAATTCTTTGCTTGTAGAAGATTCTGTAGCCTGCTGAAGTACTGCTCCTTCACACATTTAAATTATAACAATGTACCCTCTTTTACATACTTGACAAATATTTTCCACTGTAGTTGCTGCTTAGCAGTAATTCAGCTCCAGCAGTAGATGTGCATAGGATAGGACACAGAAGCACTGTGACTCTTTAGACCAGTGTTCTCCAACCTTGGGTCCCCTGATGTTTTTTGCCTACAACTCCCAGCATGCCCCAGCCAGCGTAGCTGGCTGAGGCATGCTGAGAGTTGTAGGCCAAAAACATCTGGGGACCCAAGGTTGGAGAACACTGCTTTAGACCTTGTAACGTTCCAGTGTTAAGCATTTCCACCATCACATTTGCTTGTGACATCAGCAGACATTACATATTGTGATGTTGCACTGGCATAGCTGTTGACTCATCCCACGCATTTGGTATTTACATGCCAAATATGCTTAGCAGCAGCAAATCTTAATGAACATGCTGTTCGATAAGAAGATAGCACAGGGTATAAGGCTTAAGAAGTGGATAATGTTTGACAACAGCCTCCTTATTTCTTCTGCGCAAATCGAGTCTTCCAGTTCCTTTATTTTACATTTTCCCTGATATTGAAACTCATAATGACTACTTGCAAGCATGACTAATCAGAATTAAAGGCACTGTCCTACAGCACTGAAGGATGACTCAGCAGCAGTCCTATATTGCAAGGGCAGGCACTTGGAAGCTTTCCAGGTGATAGATGCCAGAGCATTTCCATGTGATATCTAATTCCAATTATTTGTAATTTCCTTCCAAGCTCCTTCCAGGCACCCCCTTGAATCAAATTAATATTCAGAAACAGACCATAATCCAGCAATGAAGGCAGATTGCATGTTTTCCAGGAACGCCCATAACATGGGTCCTGTACTCCAAGCTCAGTGATGTGGGTAAAATGGTCTGGAATTTCATAATGTGTTTTGCCTCTCTGCTCCTGCCTATTCCCTCCCACTTTCACTACTGCTTCAATGTACTTCCCCTACTGACAGTGTCAACCTGTCCTCAATTGATGTCTTTCATTTCAGCTCCATTCACATTAATAGCCAAGGGAGTACTGCTAAGAGAATGAACAGCTGTGGACATAAGGGTTAGTTAGTATGTTATTGTTCCTCCTGAGTCTGCTCTACTCTTCAAGATATCACAGATTTTTTTCAAAACACACACACACACATGTAGAACATATCTCTCCATATCTCTGTGTGTGCATCCACCTTGTTGCCTCCCCCCTGCCGGCACACACACAAAATATCTGACTTACTTTCTGTATATTATGGGGGGGGGGGTGTTGGCCACTTACCCATTGCCAAAAAAGACAAAATTATAAAAGAGGATGTAGATTTGCATAAAATTTGCATACACTGATTTATATGTATAGATGCATATTTAGAAATAATTACTATAATTTGAAAAGAAATACAAGACATCTCACCATAATGGGGAAGACTGTGATCAGGTGACCTGTGTGCCTGCTTAGTCTTTTGTCCAGGTGCTGTTGATGGGCAACTTCGAGGCCCAGCTCCTTCTCCTGATGGTTCTTTATACCAGACTTGGACCAAACATCCCTCAAAATAGAGGACTCTCCTTTGGCAGCCTTCAAACAGAGGAGTGACATCTGTAAAGCAGGACACATGACCACCGTCATATTATGTCTGGTTTTGATTTTTTTAACAAGGCCTAATAGATTGTAATGATTGACAGTTTACACTGAGTACATTGCTTCTGTTGTTGGTTGATCTTTTTTTACTTTACGGGACAGCATCTTATTTCAAAACATTGTCGCTCCAATGAACATAATGGGCAGTGCCATCCAATGTGGCTGCCCATAACTCTCTGAACTCGGAGGATTATGGGCATCCAATTGAGCGCAACTACGCCAGTGTGGTGTAGTGGTTAGAGTGTTCGACTGGGACTCAGGAGATCCGGGTTCTAGTCTATGCTCGGCCATGAAACTCACTGGGTGACTTTGGGCCAGTCACTGACTCTCAGCCTAACCTACCTCACAGGGTTGTTGTGAGGATAAGGAGGAGGAGGAGGAGGAGGAGGAGGAGGAGGAGGAGGAGGAGGAGGAGGAGGAGGAGGAGGAGGAGGAGGATTATGTGAGCCGCCTTGGGTTCCTTGCAGGAAAAAAGGTGGGGTATAAATATAATTAATTAATAAATAAATAAATAGCCTCTAGACTTCCCTCTCCCTACAAAAGACACAGACGGCCAATTTCGGCAATCTATGTCTTTTGCCCCTGCTCGCAAAGAGGAGGGGGCTGAGGCCCCACCAGGATAAGTTGTATCCTGGCGGAGCCTCAGTCCTCCCCTCTCTGCCCCCCAGAACGCCCTCCCAGCGCCAGCTCCGAAGTCACACTTGCGACGTTGGAGCTGCAAGCAGCGCAGAAAGAACCACGCCAGCTGCAAGGGCAAAGGGAAGATGCTCCACTGTTGGAGTCCCAGCTCAGCCTCAGTCAGAACGTATTCCTGAGGTCAGAGTTGGCACTCCGACCTATCCTACCACCATCTAGACAGTGTCTAGCAGCCATAGGATTGTGCCCTAAGTAATTTTTATATTTTAAACACCAAAGTCCTGGGTTAGTGTGATATTTCAACATTCAATGAAGTCCTGGCAGGATAAATAACTGACTTACTCTTCCTGTTCAAAGTCACACATCAAGATAAAATAGAGGAGCTTCATATACATTCAGAATTTCTGTGTATCATCAAGTGAGAGCTGCATTGTTTCCTGCTTCAGAAATATTATGGGGGTGGGATGTCTTGAGGGGATGTGCAGGAAATCAAAGCTTACAATTTTTGAGTAGTGCATGTAACAGAACAGTGGACTCTAATAGTTGATGATCACAAAGCAAACCCACTGGTAATTTTGGGAACAAAACCTGGTCTCCAGACAAACATTGTCATAAAAAGTACTAACAGATCAGGGAAGCACAGGGATTTTATTTTGACAGGCTTTCAAAGTTTCACTCAGTATCCTGGCCTTATGTGGTACAACCCATTTCATATTATAGCTGCACCAACATGTGGTTACATACATTCAGTAGATTCTGCAGAACTTTCAACCCTTGGAATAGGGGTGCTTCTAGATGAGGCTTTTATCATGCAATTGAATTTTACAAGTGTGCAGATGATTTTGTTTTCAATTTGTAGCCTTCCTGTCTTTTCCCACTACTTCTTCCATCTTTTTTCCTATGAGAAAAAACAAATCTCTTAAGGAGGAAAAGACAGAATAGCTGCACAATACCTCAAAGAACTTCTGCTGTTGGGCAATATAGTAATGTTGTTGTTGTTTTGATTGGTAGTGCTAGGAGTCTTCCATCTGGAAGATCCCAGGTTGCAACTGATTTTAGAATCAGGGACCTATTCTATACCACTTTTAAGAAACCAAGGCAATTTTTTGGCCTAGCCTTTTGGTATTTTGCCATTGCTGTCATGCAGCATGAAATTGGAGGAAAGGTTAGGATACACATTGATCCTGTCTAGTTAGGGGTATGAGCTAAGGGTACCCCAGCACTGACACCATTCTTAAAGCCATGCTGAGCCCAGGACTGTGACTGCAACAGAGTAGTTGTTGATCCAGCAGAGTCATTGTCTGGAAACAACCAACATGCAACCAAGATACAACCATCACAGTGCAGTGAGTGCACATCATATGAGCCAGTTGTGTCTCCCTGCAAAGCAACTATGTAGCCAGCTCATTCTTTTGCACTAATGAAGTCACAAGCTAAGAAAACTAATACATAAAGGATTTTTCCAGTACTATTGACTATTATGTTTATTTATCAGAAATATTTATGAATTGCCTTTCTGCCCAAGGGGCAACAATTTGCACTAGCTGTAGTTTCCAGACACTTTTCAAGGGCAACTCCACATACAGCATGTTATAGTTATCTAAAGGTGGTTAAGGCATGGCCAGATCTGCCTTCCTCAGGAAGGGGCACGCCTGGTGTGCCAGACTGCCAGTCAAAGCTGGGCGGAGACACTCCTGGTCACAACAGCCTCCAGACCTTCTCTGAACACCCCCGGATCCAAGAGCACATCAAACCTGGCCCTTCAGAGTGCTAACCCATCCAGAACAGGTTAGACTCCCACTCCCGGGTTGGCTTATCTACTGACCAAAAAGACCTTCAACTGTCTGAATCTAGGGGCCATTAGACACAACCTTTTTACTACAGCTAAGTTTTCCTTTTTTAAAAAAAAGCATTGCTTAAAAGCACACAGTGTGAATGTGACAAAGACATGCTTGCAAACAATGCATCATAGAGATATACTGCATCAGAGAGCTCTGATTGGCTGAAGCTCCCCATTGGCTGCACACTTCATCACAAATCCTGCTTTGTCTTTGACAATATGTGAAATGTGCTTCAGCTTCAATATGCATCAAGGTAATGAACTGGCCCTATAATGTGTAGCCCTAGATATTTGTGTGTTGTAGACAAGAGAACTTGACCTTAGCTGAGACCCCTCTTTTCCATTCTGTTCCAGGACTGTTGCAATATCCCTGGCCAAGGCCAGCATCCAGGGTAGGCATGGCTGGGCTCCTGCCGAGGGTCCACACTCCAGCAGGAGCCCACTGACAAGAGCTCCCTGGACTTGCTCCTGCTCTTCCCCATTGCAACCTGCTTGTTCAGCTGCCTCACATTCTGGCCCAGACAAAGGTGGTGGTGAAAAGGATGAGCAATTATGCCCCTGCCTACTTGCTCACTGGCTCTCTGCAGGTGGTATCGTTTTCTCCCCTGATCCATGTTGCTGGCCCCTTGCCTTTCCTCCTGTGGTTTAATGTTTAGAGTGCTGGACTAGGACTGGGGAGGCCTGAGTTCTAGTCCCCACTCTGCCATGAAGCTCACTGGGTGACTTTGGGCCAGTCACTGACTCTCAGTCTAATCTGCCTCACAGGATTGTTTTGGGATAAAATGGAGAAGAGGAGGTACTGGATTTCTATTTAAATTATTTCTAAATTTGCATGTATACATATGAATTAGCATATGCATTTTTATGCAAATCAGTGTCTTCTTTTGCCCTCTTTTGGTGATGCATTTCCTTTTTCTTTGGTGATTCATAAGTGGCCACCCTACCACTTATCTAGGTTTTATCTAGGTTTTCAATGTAATTTGGTTGTGACATAAATTATTGGTTCTCTCGCTTGAAATTTAGATTTCTTCTATATAACACAGGAACATTCTATGACTGGAAGTAAGATCATCTGGGGTTCGGGTTCAACCTGCTTACCATTTAAATAAGAGACTTTAGCTTCTTGAATATACTTGTTTAGAAAACAGCAACACTGAAAAACATTGGGGAATTATCAGCACTGCCCTGCAATGCGGGTGGGCCAGCTGCAGAGGATTAAAAAACTGAGCACAGATGGGAGGTCTGGCCTCAAAAGGAAGGGAGGGAGGAATAGAGTAATACTATTTGGGTGGGGATAATCCTGGGTTTAGAGGGTGAGACAGGGTAGGGTCTGTTGGGCAACACAGTGGAAGGTGAGCTAATTTCTCCTTTATGAGGAAAGGTTACAATATCTGGGGGGTTTTAGTTTAGAAAAAAGGAGAGTAACGGGGCATTACAGAGTTGTATAAATTTTTGCATGGTGTGCAGAAAGTGGATAGGAAGATGTTTCCTCCCTCTCTCATTATTCTAGAACCTGGGGTCACACAATGAAGCTGAATGGTGGGAGATTCAGAACAGATAAAAGGAAGTATTTCATACAGCATGCAGTTAAACTATGAAATTCACTACCACAAGATGTAGTGATGGCTACCAACTTAGATGACTTTAAAAGGGGATGAGGCAAATTAATGGAGGATAAGGCTGTCAATGGCTACAAGTCATGATGATTCAGGCGGGAATATAGGGTGGGTTAAGATTTTAAAAGTTATACTGTTTTAAATATGTTTTATATCATGTATTTTAAATGTATTTTATCATGTTGTACATCGCCCAGAGTGGCCGGTTTGCCAGCCAGATGGGCGATCCAGAAATACAACAAATTGTATATATAAATAAATAAATAAATAAATTAGCCTTGAGTATCAGAAGTAGAATAACTCTGTATACTAGTTACTGGGAAGCGCAAGCAGCAGGGTGCTATTGCAGTCATGTCTTGCTTGTGAGCTTCCCATGGGTGTCTGGTTGGCCACTGTGGGAACAAAATGCTGGACTCTATAGGGCTTTGATCTGATCCAGCATGGTTCTTCTTATATTAACAAACAATGATAAACAAATGGACACAGATAATTTAGTCATCAACTGTAGTGCCTGGGCTTCTCAGGATAGGCCAATCTTCCCACTCATTGACAGTATACCATAGAGAGCTGTCCTTTATGTATACTTTGGGGAACTGTAGGCAAGATTGTGTACCTTGAATATGTGTACAAACTATGCATGCAGGTTCTTTCAGACATTATGCTGAAAGTGTGCAGGGAAGGGAGGCATCAAAGGGACACCGACAGCGCAGTCTCCCACAGCAGCTTTCTATGCTACTATATCTAGTAGCATAGATATATGCTACTATATAGTGAACTGAAGTAAATCAGTTCGGTGCTGGACATTCACAATGCTTAAATTTGAAATGGATAGGAACAGTAGGTGTTTAATACTTAGAACTGTTTGCTTAATGTCTTCACTGAATGAGTAAACAAATGAATAAAATGAGGCCTATTCTTTGGTGAAACTACTAGGGACTCCATCACACAAAGGCAGGTAATGTCAATACAACTGCATCCTGGCTGGGAATGATGGGAGTTGCCATCCAACACATCTGGAGGACACCCGATTGGAGAAGGCTGTCCTACAGTGACTATTCCTAGTATGGTGGTGGATGATACAGTCCTAATATATTTTAATTGGTGAGGGAGGGAGCAATCCTATGGCCCCTAGACAGTGTCTGAGAGGCCATAGGATTATACAGAGTGTCCCCCCTCTGAGGTCACATACACCACTCCAAACTCAGAATGGGGAGTTGGAGATCCAAGCCCCGTCCCCCTCCCCCTCACAGCCAGCATGGAAAAAATGGCCTCTGGGTTCGGGAACTTGACCTTGGAGAGGGGAGAATGGGGGCATTTTGGTGAGAGGGGAGGATATGAGGTATTCTCGGCCTCTGCCAGCCTCCTTCCCTCCCCCTCTGAAATGCCTTCGCTAGATGGGCAAAAAAGCTCACCTAGCAAAAAATGCAGGGTGGGAGGATGGGGAGGGCAAAGGTTGCCCTCACCACTGCTCCCACCCTGCATAGAATGATCGCAAGCTTGCTTCCGTGTTTGGGGGCTTATGATCATCAAGGGTGCAATTGATAGAATTGCACCCTTAATCTCTGCAAGCAAAGAAATGGATGGTACTAAATAAGGATGCAGTTGTATTGGTGTTACCTGCCTTTGTGTAATGGAGTCCTTAGTGGTTTCACCAAAGAATAGGCCTCATTCTATTCATTTGTTTACTCATACTGTGAGAACATTAAGCAAACAGATTTAAGTCTTAAACACCTACCATTCCTGTTCATTTCAAATTTAAGCATTATGAATGTCCAGCACTCATAAAAACTATACTAAAGGTATTGAGTTTAAAGGCTACATATCTCAGCCATATAACCCTTTCAAAATAAAAAACATTATCTCCTTCGTTGCATCAGTGTCTCTTCTTTCCTTGAGAAATATAATGTATGACATTAGCCAAACAGTTTAGACAAGGGGACCTGAGCTGATTTACTATAGTAGATATAGTAGTAGTAGTAGTAGTAGTAGTAGTAATAATAATAATAATAATAATAATAATAATAATAATTTATTTATTACCCGCCTCTCCATCCAGATCGAGGCGGGGAACAACAGAAAATATAAAATACCTAAACTAAAACAACACAATATATACTATTAAAACATCTTAAAACATCCTTAAAACATCTTAAAACATCTTTAAAACATCTTTAAAACATCTTTAAAACATCCTAAAATTCCGCCGGATAGGCCTGCCGGAAGAGTTCAGTCTTTACGGCTTTTTTAAATTCCAAAAGACTGACAAGTTGACGTATCTCCTCCGGCAGGCCATTCCATAATTTGGGAGCAGCAGAAGAGAAGGTCCTCTGGGTAATGCTTGTCAGCCTAGTTTTGGCTGACTGAAGCAGATTCTTCCCAGAGGACCTAAGTGTGCGGGGTGGATTGTACGGGAGAAGGCGATCCCGTAGGTAGCCTGGACCCAAACCATGTAGGGCTTTAAAGGTAATAACCAACACTTTATACTTCGCCCGGAAACTAATTGGCAGCCAGTGGAGTGCTTTTAAAACTGGTGTGATATGGGCACCCCTAGGTGTACCAGCAACCAGTCTGGCTGCCATATTTTGCACTAATTGAAGTTTCCGGACTAGGTATAAAGGTAGCCCTATGTACAGCGCATTACAGAAGTCGAGCCTCGAAGTTACCAGTGCGTGCACTACCGTCTTTAGGTCTTCCAACTCTAGGAAGGGGCGCAGCTGGCGTATCAGCCGATAGCCTAGATAAAGTAGACTTACCTGTGCTGCTCAACACATGGTGCAATGTTTGTATAGCTGTGAATCATATTGATGGAAAAGGAATGGGGTTGGGCAGGAAACATCTGATAGAGCAAAAACATCATTTGTTCCAGGAATTTTTCTTCACTTTTGAACTCACCTTTTCCCATTGCGGAACTGCAGTGATGTGAAAAGGTGCACCAGTGAATTTCTCCCTGTCATGTATCTCTTGTCCGCACAGAAGCTTTATTAGCTGGGAGTTGGTGACTATAGGTAATATGCATACAGTTGCTTTCCACCCATTAACTTTATTGGAAAGACTTATGCTGCCTCATACCTTCGCATGTGTGCTATATTCATGGTGATTGATGGATGGGCACCCTATATAAAGAAATCACATACTTTAGTGTGCTGAATGCATGTGTGAAAAATAGCACACTTTATTAGTATGCTAAATTAAAAGTGGATGGTAGACCTTAAAGAAGCAAGGGCAATTTATCAAGGAGCTGCAAATCCTTTAGCACCCCCAAGTTCCCATACTCCATAAATATTGATTGACATCTTCATGTAGTTTCACATAAGTGTTGGGAGAACTAGTGAAAAAAGAAAGTAACAATAATATTTAGTTATCATAAGAAAGGATGCCTGGAGCACAGCCCTTTTGGAGTTGCATGTAACACTTTCCATAAGAGTTCAAAATGCTTCCTAAACATTATCTCAGTCATCCTTACAAATACAGCAACCTGTAAGGCAGGCCAGTATTATTATCCCTGTATTGCAGATTGGGGTGGTGAGACAGAGACAGTGGATTGTCAAAAGACCACCCATGAGTTCATGCATGGCGGGGCTGAGATTGTAACCAGGGTCTCCAGTTCATATCTCAAACACTAGATAACTACCCCAACTCTTAACATACTATGTTACACAGGATTTCACATGCACTTTCCTTGTGTGGACTGCACCACACATGCATAGGTTTGGCACCCTTTCTTTTTGCCTTTAACAGCTGCCATTTAACATGATTCATTTGCCTTTAACAGCTGTGTGACAGGCAAGTAGGGTGGCCACTTACACACCTGCAGAAAAGAGGGACATGTGTCATGGAAAAGAGGACAAAAGAGGACACAGCTTTGCATAAAATGTGCATATGCTAATTTATAGGTATAGATACAGATAGGTATTGATATAGATCTAGAAACAATTACTATAATTTCAATAGAAACACATCTCACCAAAGTGGGGAAGATTATGGCCAGGCAACCTCTGCACCTGCTCAGTCTGCTGTCCAGTTGCCAAGTGCTGATGGGCAACTTCAAGGCCCCCGCTCTTCCTTCTTCGTGGTTCTTTATCTTTAAACAGGACTTGGAAGTTGGACTGCACTGCTTTTAAACAGAGGACTGTTCTCTGACCATCCTTCAGAGAGAGGGCTGCTGTCTGTAAAGTAGGACACATGGTCACCCTACAGGTTGGCAAACGCTTTTTGCCAACTTAAGCAAAGTGAGACATGGGCATCTTGACTCAAACGGAGAGTGAACCCCAGGCCTCCTGGGTCATCACAGAAGATTCTAGAGCATACCCTTAGTACAGAGAGCTTGCCATGCCCAAAGTAGTGCAAAAGCCTGGACTCAGACATTGCTCCTGCAACAGTCAGTTTCTTCAGCTGCAGAACCCACAGTAATAAATAGCAGAGAGGAATCTAAGGACTCTTCGTTTGTGCTTGGAGCCATTTGTGCCAGAAGCAGAGCAGGAGATCAGACTTTCTCTGGCAGAAGAGCCACTTGAATTGTATTGTCTGGCCTCTGTCTATATAGTAAAGCTGGCCCTGATGACAGGCAGAAATCCAGCAGGGGCAGCATTTCCCAGTATGTCAGTTGTGATAGTAAAGCCCCACTTGTTGAATGTCTGCAGCTAATTAGAAGTACCTTAGAACCTTGCCCAAAATAAGGTAGATACCCTGCCATGCTGATCTCATGATTTCCTGGTTCTGCAGTGCAAACCATGAGAGGAGAAGTGGGGGAGGGGGGAATGGAACTGAATGGGTATGTTGTGTGGTTTGTGGGGATTAGGTTAGAATGCTGGCCTGGGATTCGTTCCTTAGTGAATTGCAAACTTCTTGTATGGTCTTTGTGTTCTGATTCATTACCCGTCTGCAAATTGAGGGTGTGTGTGTGTTAATATCTTCTTATTTGATAAGAATATTATGAGGACAGAAGTCTATTAATGACTAAGTTGCTCAGATGCAAGTTTGGTTTTAACTGTTTAGTGGAAAGAATAGATGTATAGCAGAAGTAGAATTTAGAGGTTCACATACTACTGGTAAACATTCAAATGTAAACTACTCAAATGGGTATACAGGAGTGTAAAAATGGTATATTCTAAATGACACTGTTCTAAATGGCTGATCTCCTAACAACAGTTTTCATCTTTTTCCCAAAACTTGGTGCCTCTCTTGCATTCTGTCCACAGTGCTTACTCAAAGAACTGCCTGGCATCTTTCTGGAAATCATCACAACTTTAATGCACAAGCTAGACTCTGTCCATTTATAGTAATACCATCTCCAATAACACCACTGCTGATCTCATGAAAGAAATGCCATAAGGGAAAAGAAATTGGATTTGCTTCAGCTCAGATGAATAGAAAAGACTGCAGTCTTGAAAGGCAGCTAAGAAATGTATCAAATAAATAAATAAATAAATAAATAAAAGTTCACCCTGGAAAACACTGTTTTAAAGCGGGGGGGACAACTCTTGAGATTAAAGAGGAAAGTATATACAAAATTGCCCTTCAAAATCCAAACACTGTATTCACAGGCTCCTGTTAAGAGTAGAATTTCCTTACCTATGAAAATTTCCATTGCAATTGTTTGAAAAAATATCCCTTTATATCTAGTTTGTTTATCCTACCCAGTTCAGGTGTCGTGAACCCTGGCTTATCATTTATGAGCACCGTGCTGGTGCATGCTGCTTGAATGCTCCTGCTTGGCTTGTCCTGCAAGTGGGAGCAGCTAAATCATGGATCTTCCATCTGTGATTTGTTTATCATTACATGCAAACTGGGAGCTCTGGCTAGTCTCTCCCCAGACAAGCCAGAGACTTGAGCCATGGTTTAATCTTGGCTAATGACTCTGGCTAATGAATCTTGTTGGGGGGAAAGACAAGCCAGACTTCCCAGTTGGCAAATAATGACAAACCATGGATGGTAGTTCCATGGTTTGTTTAGCTGCTCCTGTTGCAGGAGGAGACAAGCAGAAGTGAACCCTGGCTTATCATGACATCCGAACCAGGTTTGCTTTTAAATTATTTTCTTATTTTAGCAAGGAAATCCTTCCCATTCACTGGACAGCATATTGCACTGGTTTAATACTATGAAAAGTTTGTACTGAATAGCACAGTAGTGTCATGTTTTCTGGGGAGGACAATTTAAGAGCAACACAGGTTGAGGCAGTTGTATAGTTTTATCAGTGAGTTACACATTAATTTATAAAGTACAGAGTCTGATACATAGAGGAATGCTTCCTAAATACAAAAGAAGTACTGCTTCTGGGCTAATTACTTTATTGACAACTGTTGAACTACATAAAGTATCTTTAAACTACTTATCAACTCTATGGGTAGTATCCAATTTGACATGAGCATTAACATAAATTATGTTGCACTAGCATAAGGACCTCTAGCACAACACCAATAGTGTTAGCTGGCCTGACTATATTCTCTGGAAAACCCAATGCATCAACTAACACTATTGGTGTTGCACTAGAGATCCCTTACACTACTGCAGTATAATTTACATTAGTGTTCATGTGGCATTGGATACTGCCCTATGTGATCAGTTGATGAAATGAGAGAGGGCAGTTAAAATCCTTGTACTATAAAGATATAATCTGCTGATGTATACCTTTTAATGTCTTATAAACCCTTCAGTGAGGGAAAGGATGTATATTGGATATATTGGGTTGGATTCAGAGTTGTGCAGAGCAGAACTCCGCAAACTGGACACTTGCGTAGGCAGACCTGGGGAGAGGCAATGTCCTCCTCTCCCCTGTAGCCCCTCCGCTCCTGAAAATCTGCTGTGGAGGGTTGGAGGATCTTCCTGAACAGTAAGGGAGGTGGCACTGGGGGCTGGGGGGAAGGGGAAACCAGTGAAAATTACCTCCCCCTCTTCCATCTGTGGGAGCATCCAGTTAGCAGAGTAGGAGCCTCTGCTGGATCCAACTCACTTCCATGAACAGAGGAACCCTTCCATTTGTGAAATGGCAGGTTTGGGTCCAACCCATTGTGTATACATTTTGTATAATCATATGGCTTTAAAAGGATATACCTATAATTTAGAGCCAGTATGGTGGAGTGGTTAGAGTGTTGAACTGAGACCCAGGTTCTAGTCCCCACTCAGCCATGAAGCTCATAGGGTGACTTTGGGCCAGCCACTGACTCTCAGCCTAACCTACTTCACAGGATTGTTGTGAAGATACAATGGCGCGGAGGAGGATCATGTACTCCACCTTGGGCTCCTTGGAGGAAAAGGCAGGATATAAATGTTTTTCGATATATATCTGAATAAAATTCAGAGGCTTTTGCCATCTAAAAAGGCCCCTGACATCATGTGATATCTGCTATATCTTGTCTACATAATTCTGGCTCAATACAGGTATGGCAACGTAACAGGTTTCCAGGGGAGGCTGGTGACTCCTGTGTCAGTGGGGCTTTTTATCCATTGCAGCTTTTATTCTGAGCTTTATAGGAGCTATCCATGGTGCTGTACTCCACCATCCCCAAAACAGGTTCACCACCATGGAGCACCATGGTTAGTTCCTATACAGCTCAGAATAAAAGCTGCAATGGATAAGAAGCCCCACTGACATAGGAGTCAGATTTCAGTGCTGTTCTATGGCAGGGCTCTTAACACAGGCCTGCAGTAGTGATTCTCCTAGGCAGTGTTCTCCAACCTTGGGTCCCCAGATGTTTTTGACCTACAACTCCCAGCATGCCCCAGCCAGCAGCTGGCTGGGGCATGCTGGGAGTTGTAGGCCAAAAACATCTGGGGACCCAAGGTTGGAGAACACTGTCCTAGGGCCAGGGCAAGAGGGAGGGAGCGGGGGTGGGTGGGTCCTGGATTGTGCTTAAAGAGACAGTGCAGAGTTAATTCATCATGTCTGAATACAACACAAGAGCTATATGTTACACATTTGCATATATGTAATTTGAATATAAATTAAACATCGCTGTTACCTAATGTTGAGCCTTATGCATGGCAGAATGGGCAAGGAACAACCGTACTGAGTCTGTGTAAAGAACACGGTAATATAAAACGACTGACAGGAACCTGCAGTCCAAAGAGCAGGGTGACCTCCCTAGTTATTTAGATTATTTCCTAATCAATCCCAGATTCCCAGGATAGTGTACACATTGTCCTGATGATCTCATGTATCATCACAGCAACTTTGTGAAGTAAGTTGTCTTGAGATCACAGCTTGCTCCACTCCATTCTGTGAACCTCCACCTCTATGGAACAGAAATTTGAGGCTTTTGTTTCCAGACGGCACACTTTTTCTGCTACACCCAGTGCCCTACTGGGTAGGGTATGTTAATTCAAGGCTCTCCTCAGCCTCCTTTGAGCCCTTTTCCTTCAAGGCCACCGTGTGGCTATCACTAGTTCCAACTTTTCAGCTGCCCAAGCAAAATGGCTGTGTTGGGAGAAGGGGCTGAGGTAAATCTATGACCGTTGCTAAGCAACCACAAGGCTGTTCAATGCTAGGCCTACCAATGGAGGCAAATGTCTGGCCCTGCAGAAAATGGGGCATCCACTGTTGGCTCCAGGAGTACCACAGCTATAGGAAGTTTTTACAGGTAAAATTTATCCCATGATCACAGATATTTATACAATATCCTTACCCGAAAGCTTATAACCTACGTAAGGCCCATGTTGTTGTTATTTTCAGATTTAAGCCTTCAGTGCATACACACAGCTCCATAAATTAATAAGCATAAAGTATGCAGAACTGCTGAGCCAATGAAGTTTTGTGCACAGCTTTTCTCATCTAAGTGTCTTTACTTCTAAAATATTATTATTTCTAACATTTTTATTAGCAGATAACTTCCTACAACTGGACTTCATGTCCACTGGACTAAGAATCTCACTACAGCAATCATCGTTTTTGTAGTCACAATCTTCTCGGTATAAAGTTGCCACCTCTTATTACTGGCCCTGCTCCTGCACCTTTAACAACAATGAAGCCTTTCTTGGTGTGGAGATAAAAGTGGTGGAAGCAGTGTCAATAATTGCTAAATATCTGAATGTCAGGATACTGTGAAGGCCTAAGAGTAGGCCTAATAAAACACACACTTGGCAACCCTATGTCAGGATCGATTCTCATGCTATATATAAGCCACTCCCTTGTCTGACAACTTATAGTGTTTAATTAATGCAGTTGTAAGAGTTTGTGTGTATTTGTATTTTTGGTTGATTTAACCACGATGGTTGAAACAACAAATAAACATGCACAGTCCAATCCTATGCACGTTTATGTGGAATGACCCACTGTTCAGTGGGGCTTACTGCCAAGTAAGTGTGCCAGAACTTGTTTCTATTTTTTTTAAAAAAATTATTTACTTTTCAAAACAAAATATAACAAAATACAATAATAACACAAAATTGAACTTAAACTACATACAATAAATCATAAAGTGCACCCCCCATCCTCCTAGGGACCAATTTATATCCTTCCATCCCCTTAATCAAATGAATTCCAAATTCCAAAAATATAACATATCCTGACAAGGCATACTCCCTTCCCCTTTATTAATACATAGTCTAATAATTAATTCCATATATCCATAAAATTATTCTTCTTTCAGAACTTGTTTCTAATAAAGTAACTTCTTTCTCTTTCTTCCTTTCTTTTTGGTGGTTCTTTAAGCATCTCGTTGATGTGATTCATGCACTTTGCTCTCTGATTACGTAGTTGGGGAAATGTGAGGTAATTTAGACGGGGTGTTCTCAAGAGGTTGGCCAGTGCTTCCTTGCAGGTTTGGGGCTAAGCCGCCTTTTTGTGCCCCTCTTCAATCCTTCATCTATGCCTTGGAGTTTTGATCGCACGAACACATTTCCGGGGGGGACGGGGACGGAATGGAAGGAGTTTGAAGGACGACAGGTTTATGAAGTGTGCATAATAGAGGCACAAATGAACCATGAAAGGATGGGTGTTGGGAAGAGGCATAGAAGACTGGGAAACGCTGAAAAGAGCGGTGGCACTGGAAACGTCGGGTTCTGCCAATAATATGCTTCTTTAAGGTAGCCTTAAGATATGGAGCAGGATTTTACAAACAGAAGCTCGCTCGCTCTCTTTGAATAACTGCTTCGCAGCTCTCTTAACTCGAATGGTTTAATTGAAATGGAGTTAAGCTATGTGCATCGATCCATAGCCCAATCTTTATGCAAAGTCTTCCTTTCCCCCACCTTTAGTGGCCGGAATGGGACTTTCCCCGCCGCCGCCGCCGCCGCCGCCCCCCGTCCTCCTCCTCATTTTATTTATTTTATTTCCCTTCCTCTAGAGGTCTTTAACCGGTTTTTCTAGCCCAGCCTTCGAATAGCAGCAGGGCTAGGGTGAGTCACTGTTTGGAAATGGAGTGGGCGTGTGTGTGAATGTAAGAGAATGAATGATGTCAGGCGAGGCTGTGGCAGACGGGGAGGGAGGGGACAAGCAAAGAGCATGAAACTGGCTGTGTAAACACAGCGGCGGCTCTAGAAGCAGCAACGGCACCGCCAGTCCGGCCAAGGCAGCCTCCGTTGCCTGCCTGTGTCTCCCAGGAGCCGCCCTCACACAGCAGAAAACCTCTCCAGCTGTTGCACTGTCGAGGTAACGGTGCATATGGCATTCGCGTGAAGAGGTGCGAGCGAGGCTGGGAGTGAGAGAGAGAAAAAAAGCTGCCTGCAAGGGAAAGGGAGAGGTGTGGGGCAAACTTTCTTCTAGCTGTTTCTCCTTGCGGCTGCTTGCCCAGCGGTGGGAGTGTCTCTGGTTCTAGCCAGAAGGAGCTGCAAATGCCAAAGAGCCTGGAGGCTATAAAGGAGGCTTCCCTGCTGTGTGCTGGAAGGCACAACAACTTGCTTTTGAAACTATTCCCTTCCCCTTTCCAAATACGGTAAGTAGGTAAGTTCAAGAACTGATGTGTCAGCCAAGGGTTGACTCCTGCATAGGAAGAAACCACGCCGCAACTATTCAGTGTGTTGCTTTTTAGAAGAAAAAAATCTGATCTGGGGTGGGGGTTGTGCTGTTAAGTATGTGAACAGAGTTAACCTAATAATCCTTTTTTAAAAAACAAACACTAGTTTATATTTATTTCTAAACATATTCTAAAACAAACACCATTCCCATTTTTGTATCTGTGTGATTGATTTTCTTTTTTAACAGTGCAATCCTACATGCAAGTGAATCCCACTGAGTTCAATGGGGCTTACTCCTGGGTAAGTGTGCATAGGCTTGTAGCCTAAAGTTTTTTGTTGTTGTTTTTTAAACTGCTTATTGATTAGGATAGAAGGATATTTCTGGGGACTTGCATAAAAGCTGACTGTGAAGGATGGCTTGTAATGTCTATAACATTACAGAAGCTTTCATAAATATTTTCTTCATTCAGTAACTCATACAGTAGTTACCTTCCTGGTTAAGTGTCATTGTCGTAAAATATTGTGGGAACTATAGACAAACTTAGAAGGTTGCATCTTGGTAAAGGATCTCAAAGAAGCCCCTACTGGTTTTGAACTGAGCTTTATTGGAAGTTCTGAGTCAAACCTTCTATAATCCAGTATATTTTCAAGATCTTTTTAGAGAATGCAGAACAATTTCTTTAAAACAGTGAAGGAAGTTGATTGGATGTGACCATTTTATACTAGATAGATTATCATATGAAATATAGGCTAGAGTCTACAGTATGAACTACAGTTTATTATTTTAAAACAATATACTGTAGTTTTTTACGCTGTTAAAAGGGACTGATTTACAACAGAGTTTGCCATATTCACATTGTTTTGTGTGTTACAAATTCCATATGGGAAACTTACTTCATGATAGTTATTGGATTTTAGTCAACTTGTGATTTGAATATATATATATAGAGAGAGAGAGCTTCTGGGAAAGGCTCATTAATAGAAATCTAGGGTCCCTAAAATACAAAGTGGCTTTATATTTGTCCTGTCAATTATGTAACCTTCTCTAATGTTTGGAAATAACTATTTAACTTGGCGTTCTTGAGTGTTTCACTTGACTTGATGGACATCTAGATAGGGATGGACGAATTTGTCAGTTTAACTTTTCGCCTACATTTAAAAAAAAAATCTCAAGTGCTTTCCATTTAGGTTCCGAAGAAATTTGCAAAGTTTGGTGTATTCTTATTAAAAACAAACTGAACAAAATTCTCACCCATCTGCACTGGCCAGATTCAGTAGGTATAGCTATTCTCAGCATGGAGAAGACCATGTTGTACCTGCCTGCCATGTAGCTATTAAAAATTAGGAGCCTGTCACAGGGATGTTGATGAGTCCTTGGTCTCGAGTCACGAGTCTTTGAACCCGAGTCTCGAGTCCGAGTCCTTGGTCCAAAATGGTGACTCACGAGTCACGAGTCACTCCCAAAGCTGACTCCACGAGTCCCTATTAAAATCAATGGGGGTTTTTCCCAACAAAATAAGGCTACTTCAGATGTGTGGTTTAAATAAATTCTAGGCACAAGTGTGCCTTTTTATTTCAAAACTCTGCCACTGATTTTGACAAGAACAGACCAGGCAGACAAACCCAAAATAACCAGGCAGGCAGAGGAGGCAGGGGACCCCAAAGCAGGCAGGGAGAGGCCTTTGTCTTGGACAATTCAACTGTTGAACTGGTCAAGAAGAGACCAGGTAGGCAGAGGAGGCTGGGAACCCCAGACAGGCAGGCAGAGGCAGCCAAACCCAAAATGTCTGAAAGGTTGCATTTTAGAAAAATGATTTAAAAAAATAAACTTGCTGTACTTCCTAAAACTTATCCATGTTGCATTTGAGGAACATGATTTTTTCTAAATGTTTGGCCCCCATTCTGGAACAGTGAGATCTCATCACAATTCCACCCTCACTGAACACCCACTCCACTGGTGATGAACTTGCTGGAACCAGAAACACACTCAGAGCAGCCACACAGAGTAATCTCAGGTCCTTCTTCTGCCTCTCCCAAGTACGCAACACATCAATCAAAATAAATCTTGACACACTGTTGGGGCTGCACTCCTGGTAGCCGTCCATAGTGGCCGAGCAGCAGCACACATTGCTTCCATGCGCTCTTCGCCGGCAATCACGCTCCTCTCCACTCCTTCAGGCACAGCCCAGGGATGTTGAAGAGTCCTTAGTCTCGAGTCCCGAGTCGAGTCTCGAGTCCCATTAAAAATATTGGGACTCGAGTCCGAGTCGAGTCAGAGGGGGGACTCAGTCCGACTCACGAGTCGAGTCCTCGAGTCCGAGTCCCCATCCCTGGCCTGTCAGAAAAAAAAGAGGTGGTAACCCCAGTTCAACATGACAAATATGGTTGAATACACAGATTCAATGTCAGACTTTTAAGAGATAAGCATTCAAAGGCACTTAGATGCATGAATCTCAGCCCCACTTTCTCCTACATACTCACTTTCTGAATCTCACATTTGTTCCATTCAGTTTATGAAGAAATTTGCAAATTTTGGTAAATTCTTATCAAAAAAGGAACCGAAAAATTCTCTCCCATCCCTAGCAGGTTTTTAGACAGAGGCTTTCAGCCCAACGGTGCAATCCTATGCATGTTTAGACAGAATTTTTAAAAATCCTACAACTCCCAGCATGCTGGCTGGGGCATGCTGGGAATTGTAGGACTTCTTTCTGTCAAAATGTGCATACAATCGCACTCTTAACCTACTTTCTTGGAAGTAAAGGGTATTGAAATCAATGGGCCTGTCTTTCAAGTAAATGTGTTTAGTGTTCGGGTATTTTGGTTTTAAGTAGTTTCCATCTGTGAATGCAACCTGAAGCCACTTATCCAGAGTAATCCTATAAACAATATTCTGGAAAGTTGGAGAATTGCAGGCTATGGGACCAACTGTGATACACAGCTACAAAATGATGATGATCAGACAGGAAAGGAAGTTAAAAGTTAATGTATAACTAGCAAATTAGTGTCCTGCTACTTTGATGTGTTTACCTTGAAGTGTTATCAGTCTATTCCCAGAAGATCTTTTTTTCTTTTTCTTTAAAGCACTGTACACTCCTGATGTTTAACCTTGGCTGACACATTCTTGAATCAGTATCTTTTACAGACCATAAAAGTCCTGGTGATTAGCTCACTAACTTCATTTAAATAAATTAGAATTTCTGATAATCCAAATTATGCTTTGATTGTTGATTTGCTTTGTACTTATGCTGTGGAGAACAGACCTTCCAGTCTATGGGGTCTTTATACCGATAAACTTTTGTAATCATTCAGTATACATATTTTCCATCAATTCTTCCAGTCATTATGCATCTTTGGGGACTTAACATTTTAATTGCATCACATTGAAATCTCTCATTTGCCTCAATTGGAATAATATGCCAGATTATTTGTAGATCATGTGAAATTGTTGGGGATATTAGGTTGAATCCAAAGAACCATGAGCAAAAGGGAATTACGTACCTGCTAGTACTCATGTAGTGTTAAAATAGGTACTGTCGGTATAGCAATTCTCATGCTTGCTCTAGTGGCAGAGCATCTTCGAGTTTAGTTCCACTTTTCTCATGCAACACTGTAGTACCAGATGTAAAACTTTCCTTTTGTGAGCAGAAGACACTTTAGACATCCAAAACCCAATGTTTTATGAATCTTTACTATAGTTTACAGTAGAAAATTAGAAACCGCATGTTCACTTGCCAGCCACAGAATCTGCAGAATCAAATTAAGAAGGCAATAATATTTGACAAGTATGTCTCTGCTAAATGGTCTTTCAGTAGACATCACATTAATCAAATGTTTAGGTAGCTTGTAGTTAAGTCTTGAAATGAACAAAGCACTATGGCATTGTTACTTTATGTAGATGGCATATAATCTGCATGTTACACTTTTTATTTTTTAGCTGTGGTTATTTCCTAAGGCAGGTAGCTGCAAGCATAAAACCCTTGAGAATCTTCATTTACATTTCCTGTAACTACTAAGCCATTTTCCTAGTAAAGTGTGTGGCTCCACCTAGTAAAGTGTGTGGCTAAGAGGCTTTAAGGCCTCTTATTCTGTAAGTAGCCATTCTAAGGCTACCAGTCCTATCTACTATCAAGCAATGTACATCTTGTAGGAATTGCCTTGTCCATCATTCCCTCCCTCCTCCCCACCCCCTCCATAATATGCTTCTGGATGCTGATGCACTGTCTATATTAGGGCAGAAAAGGGCACATCTGCTTCCATTTCACATTGCAAAATGCATGCCTCTCTGTAAACAAGTGTCAGTTTGTGTATATGGAATTGTAACATGAGAAGCATCCCTTAATGGTTGCAACCACTGAGAGCGATCATAGTTACAAAAATGAGAGTGCTCTGGGCCTGGGGTAAGTGGTTTGAAGACTGCAGCCAAGTAGACACTTTAATGCTCTAGGTTTGCCAGCACCAACTGCTCAATAAGAATGGAAGTTTAGTTACCTATGCCAACTTTATGTGGAATCCTCTTTGGGGAGAGGAGATAGATACCTAAGGGATAACTGATCCTGTATTGCCAGCCAGAACAATGCTGAGGTGGGAAGAAACCAGTCAGCCCATCCATGTGATCACTTCAGATATAACTGGAATAGTGTGGGGAAGAAACCACTCTTTTGGTGGCTCCTGTGACATTTAGAGAATACATAAATGGGGTCTAAGCTTCATTGGAATCCTCAAGACATTTTGGGATGGATGGTTAGGATTAGGGTAATGAGTGTATTTTAGCAATACTAGTTTATATTGACACATTAAAAGTTCTCTAATTTCAACAGTGTAGCACAGGCTTGTGGGATCTACTTTGCTCTTTTATTAGACTCCCAGTGTCCACCAAGTGGAGTTGGATTCAAAACAGGGGCTCAAGAGAACATATGCTAAGAATTAGGAAATATACCTCTGGCAATATAGTCAGCCCAGGAACTTGTGATTGGTACAAAATCCAAACTCACAAGTCCTTTCGTGCACACATCCACT
This sequence comes from Shinisaurus crocodilurus, assembly GCA_021292165.1. Taxonomy (NCBI): domain Eukaryota; kingdom Metazoa; phylum Chordata; class Lepidosauria; order Squamata; family Shinisauridae; genus Shinisaurus; species Shinisaurus crocodilurus. The sequence continues at coordinate 35,446,268 of CM037876.1, forward strand.
CCTTGTTTTCCCGCGTTCTCTTTTAGCAACCTAATTTAGCAAGGGAAAAGCTTTTTAGTTTTCGTTACACTGTTGGGAGTCAGAAACCCTTGCCAACCTACTGCAAATCACCAGAGATCTACCAGCAGATTCCATTCTTTCTTCTTCTGACCCCTGGTTTAATATCTCAAAGATATAAAATTGGTAGGCAGCTTTATTCACAAACTAGAGAAAGCTGACTTGGTCTGTTAATTTAGCCTGTTAGCCGGGACCAGTTGAGTTCATGGATTTTCTAGGGCTGTATCTCAGTGATAAGCATTTCTGCCTGTATGTTGCATTCATGACTTGGTTCTTGGGGATGTATAAGGATTATGTTTGGGGGTGAAAACACAACAGATTTATTGGCAATCTTGCACTAGTGCACATGATCACAAGTCTGTCTGCCTGCTCTGTAGCCAGCAGAGTCATATTCCCCTCTTGTCAATATCCTTGTCAGTTTCATCCTCTCCCTACTTGTCAAATAATTTGTCAATCCCTCCACCCCACTTTGCTAAGGAAGTGCTGAAGTGGAGGATGAAATTGACAAGTTCTTGGACAAGTAGGAAATGTGGCTCTGCTGGGCTACATGAAGTAGTGTGTAGAGAGGATGAAGCTGACCAGGATATTGACAAAAGGGGAATAGCCTCTGCGGGGCTACCTGGTGGACTTGCGATTGAGTGCACCTGCGCAAAATTGGATTTTTAAAAAAATTACAACACCATTTGCGCAAAGTTCAAGATTCCCCATGCACACAAAATTGTGCAAATTATAATTTGCACAAATGGCAAAACCTGAAAAAATGTGCAAAATATTTCCGGAATCGGGGGGAAATCCACTATAGTCCACCACTGCTTATTGGGATGGAAATGCTTCTGTCAAGCTTAAACGGAATGGAATTCCCAGTGTCGCAAATCCCTATCGGTTCTTAACGGTGACTACACCGCATACTTGGATGCTATTCATCTGCATTGAGTATAGCTTACCTATGGCTTGAATACATGTAATAAGGCTTGAAATCAAACTTTAATTTCTTTGTTTAAACCCACTTACTATACTGGAACTGAATTTTCTTTTTCTTTCCCTTTTCTAATTCAGCCACCTTAGCTTACAAACTAGCTTTCTAAATGCTTCTCTGTAATTGGTTTATTCAGAAACTATTTATGGAAAAGGTAAGTTTATCTAATTTGAGTTTAGGTAGTATTTGTGGACACTATATAAATGTGGGTGCCATGACACTTCATTTTAATATGGATACAGTACTGCTATACGCCAAGCAGATGCTGGGAGGATGACTCTTAACAGAGATGCTGCTGTCTTTGCAGATCTCAGCCTGTTAGGAGAATTATTGTACCATGGACACTACTGTCCCAGATTATTCCAAAGAGCAATAAGAATCACAGACAGTACTGTCCCAGCAGATGCTGTGAGATTTATTTAGGAACTAAAACCAGCATTGATAGGAAAGTTTCTGCAAGACAGATGAATTACTGTTTCCTCAGATCTGCATCTGCTCAAAGAACTGTTTAACTATACTGTCCATTGCTGCTCAACTATGAGCCAAGACTTCGGTTGCAATAGTGTGCATGTTTACTGCAAAGTAAGCCCTATTGAACTCAGTGGGACTGACTTCTGTGAATATGCAAAGGATTAGCTGGTAGGCAGCAATCCTATGTACACTTACTTGGGAGCAAGCCCCATTGAACTTGATGGAACCTATTTCCAAATAAACACATATAGGATTGTGCTGCACTTTTGCAGTCCAAAGCAAATTTATTTGAAAGTAAATTCAATTGAAATCAGTTTGTAGTAAATATGTTTAGTATTTGGCCCTTTAAAATACAAGCTGTACAGTGTTGACATTCTTTGTATTTGGCCCAAATATCCTTGCCTAATGTGCAGAAAAATGAAAGCTTGGGTTGTAATATAGTAGTAATATAGTAATATAGACTAGGAAGAGGGCCTTCTCTGTGGCAGCCCCCAAGTTATGGAACTCCCTCCCTAGTGACCTTCGCCATGCCCCCTCCGTGATGAGCTTCCGCCGCGCATTAAAAACATGGTATTTCAGGCAGGAATATGGGGTGGGTTAGGATTTTAAAATAATTTTTATACTGTTTTAATTATCATGTTTTATTGTATTGTTTTAATTGTACATCGCCCCGGGTGGCCGGCCAGATGGGCGATTAACAAATATAATAAAATAAAAATAATTTAAAAATAAATAGTAGAATGCATGTTCATTTTTGTAAACTTATGACAGTGGTGACTGTATGGGTATGTGGCATCATACTGTATAACCTATCCTGCTGCAGGACTAAAGGCACTAAAATATTGGAGAGATGAGAAGTGTGTGGTAGCAACTGTTGCTAAAGGATTTTTGTTTTCAACCTCAGCTGCTCCCTATATCCTGGTAAATGCTTTCTAAAATCTTAAACTTATGCAAAATGCTCACATTAGTTCTCCAAGATATCACAAGGCATATTACAGTACACTTGTTCTTGTTGGCTTTTTATTTCAAGTTTTTTGGAATGGACATTAATATGGTTAGTGTATATAGTCACTCACTGGGTGACTTTGGGCCAGTCACTGACTCTCAGCCTAACCTACCTCACTGGGTTGTTGTGAGGATAAAATGGAGAGGAGGAGGAGGAGGATTATGTAAGCCGCCTTGGGTTCCTTGCAGGAAAAAAGGCGGGGTATAAATATAATAAATAAATAACTGAATAAATAAAAATAATATATAGCTTGTCAGCAGGTATTAGAGAGAGGATTAAAAATAATATGGTGCCAGCCTAAAGGTCTTTCAGCTTATGGGGGTATATACTCAAGATTATGTAGCATAAAGAAGTTATGTATTGGGCTACATCTGTTGTTTGGGGGGGGGGTTAAATAGTGTTAAAAGGGTGGGCGGTTCACTTCTTAAATGTGGTTTTATGGAGCAAAGTGTGGATTCCACTCTATGTGACAATGAATACACAACCACAAGTTGGTAACACTTCCAGGTCGGTGAAATTAGAATACAATTATATAGAAATATGTTATACCTATACAGAAAAGAGGTGGACACAGGCACCAAAGGACTGTAATAGAAGATTTGTGAGGAAGAGCAAGGAGAGGAGGGTTCGCTAATAGGTGGTGGCACTGGATAGCAGAAATTCCTTTCTTTCAGAGATAGTATGTAGTGTTGATTTAACAATGGCTGGTTTCAGTTATACTTAAACATAAATCAGTGATAAACTGGCATGCCCAGTGACTCATTTCAAACATCACCGTAGACTATGGTTAAGAAATACTTTGGTGTGATGTCTGAATTGAACATCATCCGTTGGCCAGCAGACCAGAATTGGAAACAGTGGTTTGAAGTGGGTTTGCTAAATGTGGTTCGCATAATATCTGAACTGACAAACTGTAGTTACAGCTGTTGCTCACCCAGGTGCAATAGCCTCCAGACTGGAGTGCTTAACAGACAAGCAGCTTTAAACCATGTTTTTCCTGTATGTTTGGAAGCCCAGAGTATGCTCTGGAGTCCATGGTGGTTTGGTGTGATGTCTGAACTGAGACAGGTCTGCATCAGATATTTGTCCCTGTGGTGTCCCAAAGTGTACTAGAAACAGCTAGAGTAGTTCACAACTTATCCCAGATGGTGTTGCCAATAAGGGCCTCACTTCTTTGTTCTGTCACAGGGAAGTCTGTATGTTTTTAAATAGGTGCAATGTTTCTCTCAGTATTTGTTCAGGAATGATGAGGAACATTGTCCATCAGAAGCCTAGTACTTAAAACAGCAGGCTGGTGATACTTATTGGCATGTAGAACCATCTACAGGTGGCCTGTTTCCGCAAGCACATTTGCTTGTGGTAAGTATTCCAGTCAGCTGCTTAACATGTTTGCATTGTTGCAATCCACATGTGCAAAGAAATACACAGGAGTAGATTGGAACAAGGAATATCTGTTCATTTGGGGTTTTGTTCCAGGTGGGAAGGGAACAAAGTGAAGAGTGTCTTGTACAGATACAGTCCTATGTACACAGACCTGTAAAATAGATCTTAATGACAATAAACTATTGTTTAGGTCCAGTTCCAACATGCCATACTGTCCATGACTGTTCTTTCAACTATGGAGAGCCATGTGGTTCACAATATCTTTGAGAAAATCCTACAGATGCCACCATAGATATACGTGGAGTTGCATCTGGAGGACAAATGATTCATGTGATCATTTGATTGTAGAAATGGCTTCCAACTAATAATCCTCCTTATGCTTAATCAAAAGAATCCCATGGTCTTGCATGGTCTTTTGAATGGGAATTGCCTGTTGGAGATGGTAACTCTTAACTTGCTCATATAATGTTCTATGGCAGCCTTTCCCAACCTGGTGCCTTCCAGTTGTGTTGGACCACAACTCCCATAATTCCCAGCCAGTATGGCTATGCTGACTTGGAATTATGGGAGTTGTGGTCCAACACATCTGGAGGGCACCAGGTTGGGGAAGGCTGTTCTATGGCCTTGTCCACTGGCAATACAAAGCTATGGTTTAGTGTTGAGTAAATGAGCCTTGGGGTTATGTGCTCCCTCCTTCTGTAATACAGCTGCATGAAGAAGATCAGAAGCTTTCACTTCCATTTTCAGTAAACCACAGTTTTGTGTTGCATCCAAACACCAAACTGTGGTTAATGTTAAATATGCTTTACTGAAAAAAGGCCACTTCATAAGCCATGGTTTGAAGTTGGCTTGTTTCAGGAAACCATAGTTAAGACTAACTACATTTTAATGCTAAACAGTGGTTAGTAAAAAAACAGAAGTGAAAGCTTCCGATCTCCTCCATCGCCATACCAGAAGGGGAGGAAGAAGTGCACAAGTCTGACGCTCATTCATGTAACACTAAACCATTGTTTAGTGTTGCATCCAAATAAGGCATATGCACTTCAGTGCAGCAACATTCGATAGATAATTTTGGTAGATGGCTATACATTTGAGAAGTTATTCTCATTGTCAAAAAGGAAGCTTTGAGAATGTATTGATTTCTCTCCTTGCATTGAACTCATTAATTTCCCCTGTTTAGCTGATGATCAATACCATTCAGACCTTATTCAGTAACCAGTTCAACACAGCCAAAGTTAACTTTTGGTTCGTGTGGGGAAAATTAGATATTCATGTTATGCTGGTGATTTGCATATGTGATAAAACAAGATTAACACAGTAATTAACACCTACTAGAACTAGATAGAAAAGCCTGCAATGAGGGAATTGGGAGGGAACACAGGAAAATAATAAACTAATACTGGATTATTACTCAAGATCAGAATATGTAATAGGATAGAAAAACTGAAATGTATGCTTTCATTTTTTCCAATGAATGATAATTTGGGGTAGGGAAATGCCCTTTTGAAATTAGCTGTATCTTCAGACCAGTATTTCTTAAATTGTAGGTCTGCACGTTTTTCTCTTTTGTTTTGTTTCTGGTGAAGCCTGGGATTGCTTCGCAAAGCTGACAGTTTTATTCTTAGTTGCTCTTCTTATGTCAGCCATGAATCATAACAAATAGGCTTAATCGGTATTGAACTGCTATTTGTTATGTGAGCATCCTCCCCATCCTCAGTTTAGAAGAGAGCAGTACCACTTATTGGCTGAGGGAAGAATGTTTCAATTTCCTCTGCTGTTTTTTGTATTACTAAATCCTCAACTTTGCTCTCTATGCACATCATCAGTAAATACAAGACATTTCACAATAGTGGGGAAGACTGTGGCCGGGTGACTTGTATACCAGCTCAGTCTGCTGTCCAAGTGATAAGTGTTGATGGGCAACCTCCAGGCCCCTGCTCTCTATTCTTCTGGTTCTTGATTTTTAAATTGGACTTGGACACTACAGCCCTTCAAACAGAAGACTGTACTCTGCAAAGTAGGACATATTATGGGCACCCTATATTGAGACAAACTTGATAGCTGTCTGAAATACTTCATCATAATAAAATCCATATATTTTACATACTTTCAGCCTGCTGCTGGTTGGGGCAGAATTGGATCTATCAGTCAGGAAATACATGTGCATTTAAAACCTTTCCTTGAATGAAAGGTGAATATATTTTGGCCTTACTGTTTCCAAAGAATGCAGTAAGATGAGAAGGCTGTGTGCATAGATTTTTAAGGCCGCTTGCTGTGCTGTGAGATTTGATAATATTGTGCTTATTGTAAATTATTTTTAAATACTACTTAGTGATAAATGTATAGGTGGTTTATATAGACCAAAACAACTTTTGGACTTAACACAGCTAACTTAATATAGCTAGATCCTGTCCCTGCATTTGGAGGGTGAGGTGCAGAAGCTTTGCATGCTCCCATGCGCATTGGGAATTGATTCAGGCAGGACAGTTGTATACAGTCTAACTCCCAGATTTATGGAGAGCGGTGAGGACTTCATCCAGCCATGCCACAGCAAGATAAAGAACATCCCATTCCCTGGCATTCAACACCTCAGGCCTTTGTGCATAGCCTACACCTGCCTGGGATAGGTTGTGCATGGGTTCAGCCTCCCACAAACATGAAAATAGCAAGTTGGTTATTATTTGCCTGTGATGAGATAGGGATTGCATCCAGTTTACTATACCCAGATGTTTTTGTAAATTAGCAGAATATGCTCTCCTATTCTCCGGTTGATGTGCCACAAATGACTTTGGTATGTTGTGGGCAGGTAGCTAGTAAAAAGTGGGCTACTAACTGGGATATACTCTTGCAAATATGGTTCAAACTCTCCGGTTGTGACTATCTGGGCAGGATCGTGTGGCCATTCTAGTTGGGAGGAAAATAGGTTGGGCTTCCCCCTCCCCACTAGTTGCCTCACAGTCCCTTATTGAGTAAAGAAGCCCTCCCTAACTCCTATTCAGCCCTCTACCATTCAGATACTATGTCCCAACACATTTGTTTTCAGTTTGAAAATAGCAAGGCTCTCTGGGTTTAACATGCAACTAATAATTCTCCCTGTTGTGGTTTTTTTGTGGGCTTGGATTTTCCTCATTTTCAGAAGCTGGCACAACTGCCAGAAAACACTTCTGCCCTGATCCCACACAGAGCCCATGTCTAAAAAACTGAAATTCTCCAAATCCGCTGTTTAGTGGGTGTAGTGGAGACTGAATCAAACTCTCTGAACTAAACAGCCAGTTGCTGAGATTTGTTCTTTTAAAAATGGGCTCTATACTTGTAGCTCTGGCTACTGGCTTAAAGAGGGGGATTATATGTGCCACACCAAATTGCCCACACAATTCCCCATCCAGCTAGGGATGTGCATTGGAGCTGCTTTCACATGTGCAATGCCCTTAATTAGATTGGGGCAATCAATGGTTCTGTGATATGGACTCATGTGTTGGAGATAGCACCTTGTAAGTATAAATACTTGCTCATATTCCTTCCCTATAGTTCTCGTTCTCCATTATTTGTGTTTAAGCACCAGCCCACAACTATGCATGGTAACTTTAGATTGTTTTCCCCTCTAGTAGTCTGGTTGTGTGCAGCCTGTATGAATGCCAAACATGTCAATTAGAAGCATTTGGAACTACAAACACATGTGCTAGTCCACAATATGAACATTTTGTTTGTTAAAAGGCACATTTTAGGAAACTGCTAACTTAGGTGTAGCCATCATAGAGAAATAGTGTCAGGTCAGATGCTTTAAAATCCAACAAAACTGTATGTGTGAAGAGACTGCTGCTCAGCACATACCTCTCTCCCACAGTGAAATGCAGATTCTGGCTCAGGTGTGTATAAATGCATATTCATGTGCCCATTGCTCTGGATTTCTATGTCTTTCAATACACTTGCCTTTTTTGATGTATGTAGCAGTATCATAGAGATTGGGCATATGGATGTATATCTGCATCCTGTCGCTTATAGGGTAGGATAGATTATGTGGGCCTTCTCCTGCACCACGCACATGTTTAATAATCTCTTAACTGAAACCTTGTTTCAAAGCTAACTATGGTTAGCACTGCATCTGTATTCTCTTCCAATGTTTTTATGTATTTAATCGCTTACAACATTTATATTTTGCCTTTCCTCCAAGGATCTTGGTATATATGGCTCTTTCTCTGATCCCCCCACCCCTATAATTTCCCCATGGTTGTAAAGGAAAACTCTTTCATGAATGCATTTTGGTAAGACAGACAATAAGAAGCAAAAGCAGACTATAATAAAGGATACAAAAGTAAGTCCTGATCCCAAACAACTGCACAGCAAGTAGTGATTGCTGCACACCAGCTGCCTAAACTTTTAATCACCATTGCTGTAAGCATAATGTCAAAAGAGAACTTCTCAAGGAAGGATATTGGCAACATTCCCCACATAGAGTTGTATTCAGTGTAAGTCCTACTTGGAGTAGATCCACTGAAATGAATGGGACTTTAGTTAGACTAAGACTGAGTGTGACTCATTGGATACAACCCATAAAGGGGAAGCAGTAGGTGAAATGCTATAGTTCAGTGGTAGAACTCATACTTTGTATACAGAAGCTTTTTGGTTTAATCCCTGACATTTCCAGTTAAAAGATCTCGGGTGGCATGGCTGGGAAAAGACTGCTTCATGAGATGTTGAAGAGCTGCTGCCAGTTACAGTAGACATTGGCTGGGTTTGGACATCATGCTATACCATAGGAAGCTTTTGCTTCCAATTTTCATTAACTAGAGTTTAGTATTATGTATGGGCTCTAAAATGTGGTTTATATTTAACTATAGTTTATTTGAAACAAGCCAGCTTCCACAGGTTATTAGGTTTGGATAACATGACAAGTTTTGGCGAATCAAAAATGAAAAAGTTCCAAACTCCCTGCAGCCATGCTATTGGAGGAAGGGGGAGCACATGAGACCAAGGCTCACCTAGGCTGCTGCTTGTCTTGCTGAACTATGGTTTAGCATGGTGTCCAAACCAAGGCAAGAAGTATGGTCCCATGGTCTGACTTGGTATAAGGCAGCTTCATACACCCATGTGTTGTTAGTTGGTGGTAAGAACAGGTTAATAAAATTAAAGCCTTAACAAGTCGCAGAAAAGTGTGAGAGAAATCGTGTGTGTGTGAGGTCTGAAAGAATGACTGTATGTGGTTGTGTGTTATGAGTGGATAAAACTGCAGAGGAATGCAATTGTAGTCAGAATATATTTAAAATGTTCATTCCCATTCAAAAGTAATCCAATCAGGAGGCCGATTAAATTTTATGGAGGAAATAGCTTACAAGACCGTGGTGGTACTGCTTCAGTGGCAATTAAGTTGTCTTTGAGGAATTAAAATATTTTTAGTAGTACATCTAACATTGTTCCTAGGAATTTAAGATACTTATCAGTAAGATCTATACTACCTAACTTAGGCTGTAGTCCTAAACCAGGGGTGGCTAACTTGTAGGCCAAAACATCTGGAGGGCCACAAGTTGCCCACCGCTGCCCTAAACCCACTCATCTGCGAGTAAAATTAATAGTCTTGTAGCACCATAAAGACAAATTTATTATGGCATGAGCTTTCGTAGACTGTAGTCCACTTCTCTCAAAATTGTTACCTGGGAGCAGGAACGGTGCAGGGCTGTTTGGCGCCCTAGGCCAAATTATATTTAGCGCCCCCCCTCGTGCCGTGGGGGGGCTCCGGAGCAAAGCAGCCCTGCTCTGCAACCCCTCCCCCCGCGCCGCCGCTGCCACCGCCACCACCTACCTTCCCCCCACCCCCGTTGCTGGCTGCTGCTGCTGCCGCCGCCTCCTCCGACGCGATGGGACCCCCGCGCTTTACGACGGGAAGGTAGGTAGATGGTTGGCGGGCGCGTGGGCGCGCCCGCGCAGGGGTGAGGTGCAGTGGCGGCGGCGGCGGCCGGCAAGCGGGCGGGGAGGCGCGGCGGAGGCGGCAGGCAGGGCAGGAGCGCGCCGGAGGCGAGGAAGGGGCGCAGAAACTCTGCACCCTCTTCCGCCACGCGCCCTAGGCAGCCGCCTGGGTCTGCCTAGCGGTAGCGCTGGCCCTGCCTGGGAGTAAGCCCCATTGAACTCCAGTAGGAATGCACTGCATGTCTTCCATGGGTGGAGAAATACACCTCATACTCCATGATTATCTTGTTGAACAGTGAATTACAGAGTGTGTACTGCCTAAGGCTAAGAGTAGTTTTGTTGTCTCACCGATGGGAGTGAAAGGGAAATGTTGTAACACTTCAACATTAACAGTTATGTGGAATTAGGAGACATTTAACTACTGTCAAATGAAAATCCAGGCAATACATCTTTCAAAAGCAGCTGCATATACTGACTTTCTTCAGAGGTTTCTTGGTCAATACATTTTTGTATTTAAATATGTTCATTTGTCTTGCTAACATCTTTTGAAAGTGTTCACAAGGAGCTGTCATCTGTTTAATGGAAGATGTTTGGATGACAGTAGAATTAGTAGTTATTTCTGTTGCAGAATAAGCGCAAAACTCAGAATTTAAAATGGCAAAATACATTGTGAAGGAAAAGGACTAAAGATCTCTCCTCGTTCCCTTAGGATTTTATTGCAGAGCTTGTTAAGTAAAATACAGTATTGAAGTATGGTTTTAAAATGAGATGGACAGCAGATAAATTGTGGAGGATTCTTTGTTCCAGAATAAATAGGCAGTAACTGCTGTCCAACCACCATTTTAATGTTACCTTGTTTTCAATATATTGTTTTTGTTTCTTTTATCTGTTTTTATCTTTTTATTGTTCACCACTCCAGAATCTACTTCGATATGGAGCGGTATACAAATACTGTAAATATGTAAATAAATAAAATACATAGGAAGCCATCTTATACTAACTCATACCATCTAGCTCAGTATTGTCTATATTAACTGCAGCAGTTCTCTTGGATTTGTGACAGGAGTCTTACCCAGCCCTACCTGGAGATGCCAGGGACTGAACTGGGACCTTCTCCGTGCAATGCATGTGCTACGGTAATTGTTATATTTCTTACATTGAATGCTGCTACTCCTCCAAGAAACTGAGAAACTTTGAAGTGAGTTTGGCTGAGAAATAGTGACTTGCTTGGGGAGAAATTAATCCCAGGTTTCTCAGATTTGCTGCTGGCAGCAAGAATGAGAAGCTCAAAGAATCCCCCCCCCCCAATTTGGTCTAGCACTATTATGAAAAGTTAAGGAATAGAGCTGAGGAAAGGGGGTCAATGAGAAGGAAAGTATTTGTTTCTCATAGTTGATACTGTAGTGGGTAATGTCTACGAAGTACCTTAAGAGAACTTTTTAAAAAATGCAGTACTAAAAAAAAAGTAATAAATTGTCACCCTCCAAATCTGTGCAGCTCAACACAAGTTCTGAATAAGGGATTTTTACACATTTGAATTCTGATGACATCATAAACACTTCCAACTGTGCTCTGAGTTACCTCAGATCCCTTTTGAGTACATGTGTAGCAAAGCCATTATACAAACTGTCAGGCATGAACTGGTTGTGGTAGCAGCTGAAAGTGTCACTCGGGACATAGTATTATGCATAGGATTCTGAGCAAAGGATGTCTAATAACAGGTCAGGCCAGAAGGAAAAAGAAGGATTTTTCCTTTAATTTAAGGCTTTGGGGACTGTCTTTAATTTGGTTCTGATTGCCAGCCTATTGCATATCCAGTTTTCCTGAACCTGGTACCCTCCAGATGTGTTGGACTACAGCTCTCATCGGTGCAGGCTCCAGGTCTCAGAGGGCCCTTGGGCAAGACACCCTCAGTGGCACCTCTCCCTCAGTGAATTTATCTTGTTGCCACCATTGTCACCAGCTGCTATAGCTCTTCATCTTCTTTCCCATCATTGTTACTGCTTGCTAGACAGACAGAGCCCGTTAGCAAGTAGGCAGTGGCACCTACTGCTTGTCCTTCTCACCACCACCGTTGTTTGGGCCAGAGCAAGAGGCAGGTGAGGAGCCAGGTAAAGAGGAGGAAAAACTCCAGTGGGCCCTTAGCAGTTGCCCGACCATGCCTGCTCTTGACACCAGCCCTGGTTCTCATCATCCTCATCCCAGTGGTCAGCCATGCTGGCAATGATGGAAGCTGTAGTCTAAGGTTCTGCTGTGCAGCTTGTGGTTTCTTGGTAGAATTCTCCTTCAGTCCCAACCCCCAAGAAAAGACTTTCCTCCTTGATTGTATGGTATGGTTTCAATGCCAAAGGAATCACCCCTGTGGCAGCCCAACTACTTATATTCCCTTAAAATTGCAAAGAAACCAGTACCTGGATTGATGACTTATAGGTGTTCTGCCAGAAGTGTTAAGCACATGTGGTATATTTTACTAGACATTGTCAAATCATGACTTCCCCCATTTTATTACTCTCAACTTTTTTAATCTAAAGAGAAAAACAATGTTCTTTCTAGGTCTGAGGCAAGTATACAAACGAACGAGTACAAGCAGTGATACAGTTGCAAACAGACAACCTGAAACAGGTTGAAAGCATGGACCCTCCTGGCCTTTAGTGACATCATAGAGATTTATCTTGGGTAGAAAGGTGAGATATAAGTATTTTAAGTAAAGGAAGTCTGGTGCTAGCCATTTTTGCTAAATTAAATGTTTAAAACTGCTTGCTCACTAGTTTGAAACAGATGAGTACATAAAAATTTCCATCCTAAACCTATTTATTGATTTTTATATCACCTTTATACCAATGCACTCAAGGCAGTTTAAAATAATGGCACAAACTAAGAGGCACAATGCAAAAAAGGGGGTGGAGAGGGAAGAGGAAAATAAAATAAGTACTAGTTCTCACATAATGTTATGTAGTTGGTTATATACAGGCCTGTGGCTTACGCTGGCTCAGCTTGTCTGAGTGTGGAAAGCTAAGCAGGGTCAAGCCTGGTTATTACTTGGATGGGAGATCCCTCCTCTAGTTTCCTGCATTGAGCAGGGGATTGGACTTGATAGCCTTGTAGGCTCCTTCCAACTCTATGATCTATGAAATCTATAATGAGTCATGACCAGGTGGAATGACCATTGAGATGCATATTTATGGGAATAGGAGGAACCAGATAGTAGTTTGTCCCAGCCAAGATCTATCTTGCCTTTCCCTCTGATGTGTTCTTCTTGCAGTATTATCTGCACTGCAGTGACCTATTGGTGAAACCCCTTCTGTGGGGTGGAGAGTGGAGAGTTGCTTTTTCTAACCAGTGTGCCTTCCTGGATTACTTAATGCTTCAGTCACTCATAGTAAAAGTCAGAAAGCAAACAAAAGTCCATACCTGGATATTTGGCTATGGATATAAGGACTGTTCTCTGAGTGGTTTGGGAAGAGAGACCATAAATAAGGGACATACTGGTTTGTATCTTACAGGAAATATCCAATTCTTAAATAAAGAACAGCAAATTGAGAGATGAAAATTCCTTTAGCAAGGTGTTTATACTTGCTTCCTGTCACACACAATGAATAACCAAAGATTTGTGCCAGTAGTAACAAAGATAAATCTATCCTTGTTTGAAGTTAATTTTGTGTGTGTGTATGTGTATATATGAGTGTATATTTAAAGAGCTAAAATTGTGAAGCCTCTTAACTTTAAAATGGTTGTTTGTTTCTTTGTGGCTCTGTGTTTGAGGCAGTGTGTATTCATTCTATGGGAACACCATGCCTCCCTTAGGAACAAATTACAATTTGGTATTAACTCTTATATAACAGCTGTTAATGCACAAATATTCCAGATTTCTATATCACTTGACAACCTCCCATGGCAATAATAAATATAAATGACACATTCTAAAAATAGTTGAGCCACTTCTTCTGAGTGACAGGGCCGGATTAACATAGGGGCTATTGGAGCGGCAGCTCCAGGCCCAGATCCCAAAATAGGCCCACAACAAATAGGGACGCCGCACGCGCGGCGCTGTGCCGCGCCGGGGAAATGAGGACGCTCAGAGCGAGGTGACGTCCAGTCGCTCACCTGCGTGGGGCGTTGCCGGAGGCGAGCACGACGGGGAGCAGAGGTTGCCGCCCATTGCCACCACGCTGGGCTGTAGAGAGCGGAGCGGCCCAGACGCCGGAGAAGGGCGCAGCAGGGCGAGGACTTCCACCGCTCGCCACTGCCAGCCTCGCCTCGAGCGCACGCACCCACCAGCGAGGAGGACATCTCTGACTGGAAGTGGAAGGAACTTCAAGGAAGAGAAGTTCCTCGAGCGGAGCAGGCAGCTGCTTCCCAGCCCGCCCCCAGCCCCGCCCGCCTCGGCCTGCCGGGCCTCGCCTTCGCCGACAGCAAGCTCCCCCGCCTCCGCCGACAGCAAGCTCCTCCTCGCCTCATCCGGCTCGGAGAGCCAGCCAGCCAGCCAGCCAGCGACTCCGGTAAGGGTTGCCCGCACGCGCGCGGCGCGCCTGCCTCTGCAGCATGCCTGGCTCTCTGGCTGGGCGCCGACGGACTCCCCCGGGTCAGCCTTCCCCAACTGGGTGCCCACCAGCAGTGTTGGACTACAACTCCCATCGTGCTGGCTGGGGGTGATGGGGGCCACAGTCCAGTTCACCTGGAGGGCGCGAGGTTGGGGGAGGACCCCCTTCACTTGCTTCACCCCCCCCAGGGGTGGGACCTCGCTTTGCCGCCTCCCCCTCAAAATCAGATGTCTACCCCAGAGTCTTGCCCCCTCCCCGGGAGATCCCCCTATGCCCCCTCCCCCAATCAATCGAAGAACGACCCCCTGCAAGGTCTGTTTGCCTCGCCCCCCCCATCCACTTGCTTGCACCCTCGCTTTGCTCCCTCCCCCCCCAAAATCAAATGGCTACCCCAGAGTCTTGCCCTCCCCAGTCAGATGGGTTCCCCCTCCCCCAATCAATCGAAGAACGACCCCCTGCAAGGTCTGTTTGCCCCCCCCTTATCCACCCCAAGCCCTCCCCAGGGTGTGTGATCCCGCCATACACCCTCCCCCCATCAAATGGCTACCCTGTAGTCTTGCCCCTCTCAGTCAGATGGGTTCATCCTCCCCAGGTGATTCTCCTCCCAATCAATCAAAAAACGACTCCCTCCAAGGTCTGTTTGCCCCCCCATCTTAACCTCCCCCAATTCTGCTCCCCAGGATGTTGTGTACTCCCCTTCACAGGGGTCCCCCTCTGGTCCCCTGCCAATCAAAGGATGATCCTCCCCGCAGGGTCTGCTGAAGTTTGTCAAAGGGCGCCAGGTTGGGGGAGGCTGGCCGGGTGGTGGGGTGGGTGGGGACTGGGAGTCTCTCGCTTCGCTTGCTGGCTGCGGCGCCTCGCCCCACTCTGCCGCCCCAGCCGGATTCTTGCCTCCTTGGGCTGCGCCGCCTCTCCTTGCCGCTCTGTAATGAGGAGGCCTCGAGGTTTGTGCAAGAGACTGAGAGGAGAGTCTACTTTCGTGAGGAAGTTAGTTTGCCTTTCTTCCTCCATCCTCCCAGCCCAACTTTCCTAGGCTTGCATAACTTGCTTACTATGTCTTTTTTGCACCTCCCTTTCTTCATGTGTCCAATACTTTTTCCCTGTGCCATTCAATTTTATTACACATAACTTCATTTCTGAACTTCTTGGTTTATGTTTCTGTTTTGGCACTTCAATGGTAATTAAAATATTTAATTTGTTTTAATATAAAATTGCGTCTTCATTTTATTTATTTCCATAAAAAGGCCCACCAAAATCCTCAGCACCAGGCCCATAATGCTCTTAATCCAGCCCTGCTGAGTGAGCATGTGACTGATGACACCTTTTCTGTCTGCTAGCTGTTGACTCACTGTTTAGCTGAGGTAAATGAAAGCACATATTACTCAGCACACACTCCTTCCTTTTAATGCCTATGACTAAACTCACTCTCCCTGTTTTTCAACTGGGTAGTATTGCAACCCTGATCACTGTAGCCAAGAAATGATAAAGCAGTCTCTGTGTTATTTTAGGGTGGAACTCTTCAATCTGTACAAAAAATTGAATAAGCAAATATTGTTTGAAGTGAACTGGTGGCAAATCATGAATATGTGAGAAAGCATGTATTACATCATTTAATTTTTACTAAACTTACCTTTAAGGTTCCACGTAGTTTGTAAAAAACAACAACAAAAACCCTGCAATTTTCTTGCACACAGCCCATCCTAAAACATTGCTAGACATAGCAATCTGGAGCAAGTAGTATGCAAAAGTCTTCTGTATGGATGTGAAGTTCTTCTAGCTTCATATGTCTAATAGTGACACTCAGATGAGTCTCCCTTCAAGTAATTTCTGCGTTTGGCATGGTCTTCTTTAAAGAACAGTTCAAGTTCAGCAGACCACCACTATTAAGTAATTGGAGTTGTAATGACAGGTCCCATACTGTTCTAAAAATTCTATAAGCATGCAATGATATTACAAACATGTGAACAAAAACTGAAGATCTGAATTGTGTATTAAATTGAGATACGACAGAAGAGATGAACATCTTAAAAGAAATCCTACCCAATTTACTGATTTACAGGCGGCTACTCTGGTTTCTAGGCTGGCAACTTACATATCACCCAAAAAGAGGAAATGCATCACCAAAAGAGAGGACAAAAGAAGATACCAATTTACATATGCCAATTTAGAAATGATTACTAAAATCTAAATAGAAATATAATACATCTCACAATAGTGGAGAAGGCTGACCAGGTGCCCTATGTGCCTGCCACTGTCTAGGTACTAACTCGTGACTGGCAACTTCAAGGGTCCTTCTTAGGGTTCTTCAGTTTTAAACCAGACTTGGACTGGGCAGTCCATCAAATAGAGGACACCTTCAAATAGTGGACTGTCCTCCGACAGTTCTTCAAATAGAGGGCTGTCCTCTGTAAAGTAGGACACCCTGCCAGATAATTCCTATGTGGCATCTCCTTGTGTGCCTACCAAGAAACTTTCTGACCCACTCACAGCCCCAGCTGTCCCTTCCTCATACCTTACTCCATTAGGCCTGTAGCTGGGGGGTGGCATCACAGCAAACAGTATTTATTTTAAGCATTTTTATCCTGTCCTTCTGCCAACAGGGCTCCCAGAGTGGCTTACATAATGTCAATAAGAACAATAATATGTCATTAAAGCAGTCAACTGTTTAAAGAAGTGATGATGATGACAATTTGCTGTTTCTTCCTGCTCAGAGGGCAGTTTATTCTAATGGCCTCTGTGTGGGGAGGAAGGGCCCAGTCCCAGCTTGGTGAAGCTACATGAGATGGGAAAGGCAAAGATGGCAGTTTGCCTCAGTGGCTTCTTCCTTCTGTCTCTTCACCCAAGAAATGAGATGCGCTCCAGTTTTTTTACCTTTAATTTCTTAGTTTGAATTGATCTGAAGTCTGTCTTAGAATTCTTTTAAATATTTTTTTACCAAGTATGTTAATCACAAATTACAGTCCCACCCTTTGCCATGCTATCTGCCCTCCTACCTATTCCAGTGTCCTAGCTTGGAGTTGGCTCCCACCCCAAGTTTCTTTGTGTGTGTGTGTGTGTGTGTTTATAATGCAGCAGTTGTACTTGAAACTTTGGGGTGTCCGGTCACTATATTTTGCTCTTTCTTCATAAAAGAAACAATAATTTGCCCAATTAGCATTATGTCTAATGTTTATAAATGACAGTGCAAAGCAAAGTGCTTGGGTTGAGGTAAGGTTGCTTTAAATTGCCTTGATTTGATTGTACTCTATGTCTTGAAAGCTATACTTGGAGATCAGTCGTTTGTCCTGAAATAGCCTATGGTCAAAGCAAAAGCATAATGCAATTGTGTTCTGGTTCTTTATGCCTGAGTGTCTTAAAAGAAAATGCCAGCTTTGTACACTGAGCCAACAGATATAAACAGCCTTGCAAAAATCACTTTGTACAGTACAGCACGAGGACATAACAAATCCACTTAATGGTGACTTTATATGATACTAGGAAAACTGCAGGTTGTGCTGCAGAGTTATGAAGGAGGTGAAATGCATTATTCAGTATCACAACATGGGGATAAAATGGGTCCAAAGAGATGTACTACTGGACATAAATAGTTTCCTACATCAGTATACATTCAGCTACTCCAGCAGCGTATAGAATTCATGAAGCTTTCTTCTTTGTTTTTAAAATATGAGTTAAACTGAACTATATTTGAGTTTAATAATAGGTATTCCTAGGCTTGATGTCCTGGTTTGTAGTTTCCTGGTTTGGACGTCATGGGGAGTTACAATACAGTTTTATTGAAGGCAACCAAATACAGGTTTTAGCCAGATAGTTACATAAAATACAATAGCATAACACCTTAAAACGTTCATACACATAAGGCTAAAACCTTACATGTTACAATATTAAAACATACACGAGCAAACAGCTAGAACCTTACATCTCAAGACTGGCTACATACGTTTGTCTGAGCTGGGCGGCCTTTACAGCAAATTTGGCAGTGTTAACAATAACTGTCCTGTCTGTACTGGACAGTAAATATTTATTTATTTATTTATTATTAATATTTATTTATCGCCCATCTGGCCGGCAACCGGCCACCCTGGGCGATGTACACACAATAAAATACATAAATACAATAAAATACATTAAAACAATATAAAATTTTTTAAATCTTAACCCACCCCATATTCCCGCCTGAACAACCAGGTTTTAATGAGCGACGGAAGCTCATCAGAGAGGGGGCATGGCGGAGGTCACTCGGGAGAGAGTTCCACAGTACGGGGGCTGCCACAGAAAAGGCCCCCTTCCTCGTCCCCCTTCCTCGTCCCCCTTCCTCGTCCCCCTTCCTCGTCCCCCTTCCTCGTCCCCCTTCCTCGTCCCCACCAGTCTAGCTGCTCTGGCTGAAGGGACAAGGAGAAGGCCATCCGTGGCAGATCTTGTTGAGCGGCCCACTTGGTGTTGCTGGAGACGCTCCTTGAGATAAACTGGACCAGAGCCGTATAGGGTTTTAAAGGTCAAAACCAACACCTTGAATTCGGCTCGGCAAGCAACTGGTAGCCAGTGCAAATCCTTCATCACTGGCGTGATGTGATCCCGCCGGCGGCTGCCTTTAACCAGGCGAGCCGCCGCGTTCTGTACCAGCTGCAGCTTCCGAACCGTCTTCAAGGGTAACCCCACGTAGAGCGCATTACAGTAGTCTAGGCGAGAGGAGACCAAGGCATGAACCACTGATGGGAGCAGGTGATTAGGAAGGTAGGGGCGCAGCTGCCGTATCAGATGGAGTTGATACAGCGCTGCCCGGCTCACAGCTGCCACCTGAGCCTCCATGGACAGCTGGGAGTCTAGAATGACCCCCAAGCTGCGGACCTGGTCCTTCAGGGGTAGATGTACCCCATTCAGCACCAGGTCAACATCCCCTAACCTCCCCTTGTCCCCCACCAGCAGTACCTCGGTCTTGTCGGGGTTCAGCTTCAGCATGTTCCTTCCCATCCAGCCAGCCACTGCCTCCAGGCACTTGGACAGGGTCTCAACGGCCAACCTCGGTGAGGACTTGAAACAGAGGTAGAGCTGCATGTCATCCGCATACTGATGACACCGCACCCCAAACCTCCTGATGATAGCTCCCAGCGGCTTGAGGTAGATGTTGAATAACATCGGGGAGAGGATGGAACCCTGCGGCACCCCACAAGTGAACAGCCGAGGGTCCGAAGCCTCCTCCCCGAGAACTACCCTCTGGTACCTTCCAGAGAGGAAGGACCGGAACCACTGCAATACAGTGCCTCCCAAGCCCAACCCCTCCAGGCGGTCCAGGAGGATACCGTGGTCAACGGTATCAAAAGCCGCCGAGAGATCGAGGAGGACTAGAAAGGAGCATTCGCCCCTATCCAAAGCCCTCCTCATATCATCCACCAAGGCGACCAAGGCCGTCTCCGTCCCATGTCCAGACCTGAAGCCCGACTGGCACGGATCTAAATAATCGGCTTCATCCAAGTGTGCCTTCAACTGAGCACCCACCACCCGCTCGATCACCTTGCCCAGAAATGGTAAATTGGAGACTGGGCGAAAGTTGTTTAAATCCTGGGGATCCAAGGAGGGCTTCTTTAGAAGCGGTCTTATTACTGCCTCCTTGAGGGTTGATGGCATCACTGCCTCCTCGAGGGAGGCATTCACCACCGCCTTGATCCCCTCACCCAGTCTCTCCCTGCAGCTCATTATGAGCCAGGACGGGCAAGGATCAAGCAAGCAGGTGGTCGGCCTCACAGATGAAAGAACCTTGTCCACTTCATCAGAAGGAAGAAGGCGAAACCGATCCCACAAAACCGGTCTGCCATTGGCCTCCTCCCGCTCACTCCCTGTGTCCACGATGCACGATATCCCACTCCTAATCCAATCGATTTCATCTGCGAAGTGCTTCGCTAAAGCCTCACAGGAGGCTTTAGACTGTTCCAATGGGTCCGGAGTGACTGGACCGACCAGACTCCGGACCACTTGGAACAGCCTCCTGGGGCAGCACTCCGCAGACGCAATGGAGGCAGCATAGAAATTCTTTTTTGCTGCCTTCACCGCCACCCGGTAGGCTGAAGATGCAGCTCTAACCAGTGTTCGATTGTCTTCGGAGCGGGAATTACGCCATCGGCGCTCTAGCCTTCTCACCTCTTGTTTCAGAGCTCGCAGCGACGGAGTGAACCATGGCGCCGCGCGAGCTCTGTTTAGGCGAAGAGGGCGCTTCGGAGCAACTCGGTCTAATGCCCTGGTGATTGCAGCATTCCAATCGTCCACCAGGGTCTCGACCGAGCTACCGTTTGTGTGCTCCAATTCCCCAAGCGCGTTCAGGAATCCATCCGGATCCATAAGACGCCTGGGGCGGACCATCCTAATAGGTCCCTCACCCCTGCAGAGGGGTTGTGGCATCGAGAAATCCAACCCCACCAGATAGTGATCTGACCATGACAAGGGGGTGGCGGATATACCCCCGATTTCCAGATCATTTCCCCCCTCTCCAGAAACAAAAACCAAGTCCAGTTCATGACCGGCTACATGGGTAGGTCCAGTTAATACAGGGTGCAGCTCCCAGGAAGCCATGGTCTCCATGAAGTCCCGAGGTGCCCCCGTGAGGACAGCCCCCGAATGCACATTGAAGTCCCCCAGCACCAATAGCCTGGGGGACAACACACGCACATCAGAGACCACCTCCAGAACCTCGGCCAGGGAGTCTGTCGTGCAGTGGGGTGGACGGTACACGAGCAGAATCCCCAGGCTGCCCTTGGGACCCAACCTCCAGTACATGCACTCAATAAACTTGGTCTCCCGGAGAGGGAGTCTGGTAAGGACCAAGGACTCCCGATAGATAACAGCCACTCCCCCTCCCCGTCCCCCAACCCTTGGCTGCTGGGCATACGAGAAACCAGCCGGACACAAGGCCGCCAGAGTTGGAGCAGTGGCCTCGTCCAGCCAGGTTTCCGTAATACATGCCAGGTCCGCCCCCTCATCCTGGATCAAGTCATGGATGAGAGATGTTTTCTGGGTAACGGACCTGGCATTGCACAACAGCAAACGCAAGGTATGGGGAGGAGCCACACATCCCCCAGTTATCCCTTGGCTCTGGGCAGGCCCGGGACAAGGGATAGGTATTAAGCATCGATCCCTTGTCCCCCGCAGTTGGCGTGGCCTGCCCCTAGCGTTCTGCCAGCGCCTGCTGCTCAACAGTGGTATATTTTGCTCCCCAGAACTCCCTCCATCATCTCCCTGGGAGAGGCACATGCCCCCTCGCTTCCGTCGATCAGGCAGGAGACCCACCCCTAAAATCAACCCCTAAAACCCCCAAGCCCTTCAAAAAGCAGGGCCTCTTAAAAAACCCCAGCCCCACCTATATCCCCATCGGAACAGGGGCAGGCCCTCGCCCTCGTGCCACCCCCGAAGTGGCTCCCCCAAAGGGGCAACCCCCTTCGGTGGCGACCCCGCCGGCGGCGGACCCGCCCCCGCTGGGGCCGGATCTTTATGGCCCCACAGTTCCAGGTGAGGCGGGGTGGCTCCTGGCTGGGCCCGGTCCTGCAGCGGCAGCCAGCAGTCCCACCCAGGCAGCAGGCAGCAGGCAGCAGGCAGCAAGCAGCAAGGCTGGGCTACTTGCCTGGCTTGGCCCTCTCCAGCAGAGGCGATGGCAGATGAAGCCCAGCTGCCTGGGGCCGGATCTTTATGGCCCCACAGTTCCAGGTAAGGCGGGGTGGCTCCTGGCTGGGCCCAGTCCTGCAGCGGCAGCCAGCAGTCCCACCGGTGGTGAGGGTGGTCCCTCCCAGGCAGCAGGCAGCAGGCAGCAGGCAGCAAGGCTGGGCTACTTGCCTGGCTTGGCCCTCTCCAGCAGAGGCGATGGCAGATGAAGCCCAGCTGCCTGGGGCCGGATCTTTATGGCCCCACAGTTCCAGGTGAGGCGGGGTGGCTCCTGGCTGGGCCCGGTCCTGCAGCGGCAGCCAGCAGTCCCACCGGTGGTGCGGGTGGTCCCTCCCAGGCAGCAGGCAGCAGGCAGCAGGCAGGATATTTAATCTTATCCATATCACTGTGGGTCAGAATCAGCCTAATAAATTTTTCTAGGTGCTCTCCCCTCAGTGTATCATAGAGTTTACAGTATAACATGTAATGTATAATATCCTCTACCTGTTGGCCACCACAGATACATAGACGCTGATCTCTAGGGATTTTCTTAAACCTGCCTTCCATAAAATTTGATTTCATTGTCTGACAACGCAGGGCGGTAAATGCCCTGTGAAAAGGTGGATTTAAATCCGAGAGATATTTCTCAATCCTGTGATCCCATTTTAGGAAAGGGTAGGCAATAGAGAATCTAGATATAGAAATAGCCACCATATCCTTTTCTGCGAATAACTCTTGGAGATGCACTTTAATTTTGTGTCTGTTAGAATAAATTCCAGCTGCATAAAGGACATCTGGATCGAGTCCATATTTATGTAATAAAAATGTACGTACTTTTAACTATCCATGTGCTTCGGGGTAGTGATTGTTTCTGTTCTACTATGCACATTTTAACTAATTCATTTACAGAATATTTTAGTTTTAAAAAATAATAAAAGATAGCCTTCAATATAAAATACAAAATCGGCATAGCCCCAACTTCTGCTCTCAGGTAAACCGTAGGCGTTCCTGGTGGCAGTCCCAATAAAATACATATAAAAGTGTTCTGTACAGATTCTAGGTGTAGTGGTTCTTGGAGACCCCAAATTTCTGCCCCATAAATCAACTGAGGAATAACTTTGGCGGCATAAACTCTCTCTGCTGGCAACACAAGGTTACCCCCCTTAACTCTAGCGAATTTCAGAAACATGGGGAGTTATGGTTTAAGTAACCAGGAAACCACTCTTCTAGTACTTGAAGGGATGTCACACAGAGGAGGGCCAGGATCTCTTCTCGATCATCCCAGTTTGCAGGACACGGAATAATGGGCTCAAGTTACAGGAACCTAGATTCCACCTAAACATCAGGAAAAATTTCCTGACAGGGCAATAAGACAATGGAATCAACTACCTAGGGAGGTGGTGGGCTCTCCCAGTCTGGAGGCATTCAAGGTGCAGCTGGACAGACATCTGTCGGGGATGCTTTGACCTGGATTCCTGCATCGAGCAGGGGGTTGGACTCGATGGCCTTGTAGGCCCCTTCCAACTCTACTTTTCTATGATTCTATGAAATTTCTGCTGAAGCCAGACTGTGAGGGAAGGAGGAAAGGAGTGAGTCGAGGAGGGAACATATGGAGGCACATTTGCATTATTGGACTGGAATTGTTACACCTCAACCAAGCCAGATAACTTTTATTGTAGAGGTTAAAATGTTTTAAAACATCAATAAGACATATCTTAACATCAATATTAGTGTGTCACAGATTTACTTGGTTTTAAATCATTATTGGAATGCGACACTTAACCTAGCTCAAATATTAAAGTGTAACCAACTTTAGATGAAAGAAATTCTCTTCAGGATAGTACTTGTAGACCCTCGACTCATTGCTTCCCATTCTCAACACAACTTGTTCTTCCTTTGCAACTCTTCCTTTCTAAATAGAATGTTGGCTGAAATAGATGCCTTAGGGAAAGGGGCTAGGGGGCACCTACATAAAATTCATGTTGAAATTAGCACTTTGTTCTACAAGAAAGCTTAGCAACACTGACTGAATTTCTACAGTTATTGCCAGATGAGGCTCTTCTGATCTAAAAATCACAGGAAACATGACATTTTCAAAATTCACTGCAAACTCTCTGACTGGCCTTAACTTCTCCTCCTCCTCCTCCTCCTTCTATACGACCCACAACTCAAACATGGTAAGCCTTAATTTCATGCAGCTCTCTTCAAAGTCAAGTGACATTTGTTTATTCCCCCTCAAAATTTCTGAAAATCAGACACTACTCTAGGATCAAATAATTAAACACTCATAAGCAGTAGACAAGGTGGCTGTGGTGGTGAGATACTTAAGGTACTTAGTGGCACTAAAATTGCGGAACCTCTTCGCTGAGGAAGCTTACTCTGCCTCTTTCTGTTAATATTTAGGCAGTGTGGAGGCTTTGCTTTCCAGAGGGCCTTTGCAACCTTCAATATTTGAAGAAATGCTCTGTTTCCCCCCCCTCCTCCCAGGTGCTTAACAACTGAGGTTTCTGCTTTTGTTTTGTTCTGGTCATTGTAGTGTTTTTATTTTCAATATGTATTTGAATTATAGATTTGTGATCTGCTTTGGAGATTTTTAATTCAAAATGTGAGATAAATATTTTTTAATAATAACTTAAGCAAGGTAGATCCCTAAATTGCTACTATAATGTATAAAATCATGTAATGCAAAAAATTTTACAATTAAATTAATACAAGTGCCTGTAGGGACCAGTCTTGAAGGCCTATTCCAAGTTATTGGTATATCAGTAGAGGGAACTGCAGTGCTTCCATATGCAGTATACTTCTTACAAGTGATATCTACCACAAAATGTTGCAGTGTTGGGAGTACTCCTGTTCAAAATGCAAGCCATGCCCTCTTCCATTCTCCATTCCACCACTTCCCCTGGTTTTCTAATTACCCCCACCCCCGCCAACAGTCACTCAGCATTCCATGCCAACTCAGCATGCTCAGTCTTCATTGAGCTGTTTTAGTTTCCTTTTTTCTAAACATGTTTTGTACTTCTGCAAATCCTGTGGTTTCCCCAAGTTTGCTGATATTTCCCTCTTGTGCGTGGATGGTGCCGTTTTGGCTACATAAAGATTTGCATTCAGGTAATTAGGTTGTTATTAGTATATAGGATATACATGTCACCATAACACACAACACTGATTCATCCATTAAAAATGTTGCAAATCGGGGTGTGGGCAGAAATTAGCATAAGGCATTTACTTAAGCTTTTGTATATTGAACTTGTATGTGCTAGTTAACCAAAGATCCAGCCATAGATCTGGGGTTCTTATGCTGTACCACTACAGGCTGCAGGTAATGCAGCCTTGAGTCTTGTTGAGTCTTTGCATTGAGTCAATGCATTGTTGAGTCTTTCCTCATATAAAAAGTTTCTGCATATTGAAAACTAAGTTTTATTGTTTGTTTATTTGATTTGTACCCCACCTATCTAACAAAAAGGCACTCGAGGTGGCTTACAGTCATTCATAAAGCTTGATGAAAACAATTATAAGCAAATACATTAAAACTCAATTAAAAACACAACAACAGAGTAAAAACAGCCTCCAGCTCAACATACCCGCTTAAACACCAAAGGTCCACTATAAAGCGGTCTTTGCCTGCTAGCAGAAGGATAGCAGAGAAGAAGCAAACTTAGCCTCCATTGGCAGGGAGTTCCACTACCATGGAGCGGCCACCAAGACAGCCCTCTTTTGCATTGCCACCAAATGTACCTCTGAATGTGGTGGTCTCGAAAGAAGGGCCTCTCCTGAAGATCTTAAGAACTTGGCAGGCTTGTATGGGAGAAGGTGCTCTTTCACGTAGCTTGACAGTTGCCAGGTGCAAGGGCTTGCTCCTTGAAATATCACTTTTCTAAGTGCAAAAGCTGCCCAAATATTTTTCCTGATCATATTTTTCCTGATCCATTGTGGAGATTGGGTAATCCTTACTGAACAGCTCACTTCACAGCATTATCATTGTACTTGTTCATGCAGCATTTTGTGGAGTACAGCCTATTCCCTTCTGTCTTGTTTCAGAGGTGGACACCTAAGAGCGGTAGGGACAGAAAGGTATTTCCTCATTATTATTAAAGGACATTCTGTTCCTCATTTAAATGGACCTACTTAAAAGCTGAGGCCCCATCTATCCCATCAAGGAGACATATTTTGGTGCTTGAAATTTCCCAAGAATCAAGTGACTTAAAACACAGCATACTTGAATCAGTGGATTAGATGTTCATCTACTGCTGAGTAGAATGGAGAACTTAATGTACTTCTGTTTTGTGAGTTACCTTCTCCTTCCTGTCCTCCATGAGGGCAAGACTCAGAAATAAGAAGTAGTAAAGAAAAATGAAGAGAGTGTATGCAGTGTACTGTACCTTTCTATCTTTGCTGCATAACTGCAACCTATTCTCATACTTTTTGGATCATAGTAGTTCTGCACAGCTACCAAACCAAATACAGTCTACCAACTAGCTGTAATTTTCATACCCCACTCTCCAGGGCTCAAATGTGCTAATTTTGTGGCTGCTCTGGACTGCAAAAAAAGGTGTGTGTCAAGTCTTTGATGAGCTACAACATGTTGCTGGAGGGCTGAGGCAGCCCGGACTAAAGAGAAGTGTCCCCCATCCCAAAGTTGGAAGTTGCAACTTCTTGACAAGCTTGACACCCATAGCTCACACTTTATAAATGTTTTAAATACTGAAGGCAACTACAAGAGCGTGAATCTAATGCTCAGCCATCTTCAAGGAAGGCCACTAAAAGAATATAATTTAAGAATAGAATATAATGTAATAGTCTCACTAAAAGAATATAATTTACTGTTCCTGCCCTTCTAGTTGATTCCCATTTGATTACCAAAAACTGGAATGGAAAAAGGTGGGCCATAAAGGTGTGTGAATAATGGTTATCATTAATGGATCTGTAATTTTTTGAAGCTATGAACTGCAAGCATTGTAGCTGGTTATGCACTGTCTGTTTTCTGTCTCTGCCTTTTGTTTGTTTAAAAGCTAACTCTTTCATGAGTGAGTTTGTGGTACTAAAGAAGGGTTTGCCTTGTTAAAGAGTTTGCTTTATGTTGCTGATCTGTGAAGCACTTGCTTGCCCCAGAATAGTTAATAGTGTGTGGTATCTATAGCAGTGCTTTAAAAGGTGTCCCCTCATATGAACCTTATTTGAGGAGGAATCATAGAGTTGGAAGGGGCCATTTAAGCCATCAAGTGAACTCCCTGCTCAGTGCAGGAATCCAGTTTATAGCATCCTTGACAGATGGTTATCCAGTCTTTACTTGAAGGCAATTGGTTCCAGGGCCGGTGCTACCATTAGGCCAACTAGGCAGCCGCCTAGGGCGCAGTGCTAAAGGGGGTGCTAGAAACGCCTTGAAAAAAAAATACAACGCTCTCAAGTGGGAAGGGGGGCGCTAAATATCTGATCTTGCCTAGGGCACCAAACTGCCTTGCACCGGTCCTGATTGGTTCCATTGTCTGACTGCTCTGACTATTAGAAACTTTTTCCTGATGTTCAACCACATCTGCCTTCCTGTAACTTAAGCCCATTATTTTGTTTCCTACGGTCTTGGCTAATAGAGAACAGGTTGTGGCCTTCTTCTGTGAGACAACCCTTTAGGTTCTTGAACAGTGCTATCATATTCCCCCTCAGTCTTCTCTGCTTAAGGCTAAGCATATCCAGTTCCATAAATCTTTTTTATGTAGAACTTAGTTTCTAGGCCCCTGATCATCTTTGTTGCCCTTCTCTGAACTCGTTCCAATTTATCAAAAACCTTCAGAACTAGGCACAGTATTCAAGATGAGATATGACCGGCAAAGAGTAGAGTGGAATGATTACTCCCTGTGATTTAGAAACTATAGTTCTGTTGATGCAACCTAAAATTGCATTTGCCTTTTTTGCAGCCACATCAGACTGCTGACTCCGATTCAGCTTGTGATTGACTACAACTCCAAGATCCTTTTCACATGTACTACTGTCAAGCCAGGTATCCCCCATCTTATACCTGTGCATTTGATTTATTTTTCTTAAATGAAGAATTTTGCACTTGCCTCTGTTGAATTTCATTCTGTTATTTTCTGTCCAGTTTTCCAACCTATCAAGATCATTTAGAATTTTGTTTCTGTCTTCTAAGCTATCCCACCCATCTGCAAATTGATAAGCTTTTCCCCCACCTCCTCTTCCATGCCATTAATAAAAATGTTGAAGAGTTCAAGGCCCAGGACTGAACACTGGGGACCCCACTCGATACCTCCCTCCAGTTTGATGAGGAACTATTGATGAGCACTCCTTAAGTACAGTTCTCCAGCCAGCCATTGATCCACCTAGTAGTAGTGCCATCCAACCTACACTTAACTAGCTTCTTAATCAGGATATCATGAGGCATGTTGTCAAATGCCTTGCTGAAGTCAAGACATATTATGTCCACAGCATTTCCATGATCTAATAAGGAAGTTAACTGATTGAAAAATGAAATAAGATTAGTCTGGCAGGACTTGTTCTTGACAAACCCATGCTGGCTCCCAATGATCACTGCATCACTATCAAGGTGCCTACAGATCGAGCGCTTTATAATCTGCTCTAGAATCTTCCTAGGTATTGATGTCAGACTGATTGTTCTATAATTCCCCAGATCTTCCCTTTTGCCCTTTTTGAAAGGGATAACATTTGCCCTCCTCATTTTGTCCAGTACTTTATGCATTCTCCAGGATTTCTCAAAGATAATAGACAGAAGTTCTGAGAGTCCATCTGCTAGCTCCTTCAACACCTTAGGATGTAATTCATATGGACCTGGGGACTTGAACTTATGTAAGGTGCTTAGATATTTCCTGACCATCTGTCAGCCTCAAGCTGCACTCCTACCCTTTCAGCCTGTTTGTCACATGTGCCAGATGGGACACAGATCCTCTTTTGGGAGAAGACTGAGCCAAAATAGGAGTTGAGCAGTTCCACCTTTTCTTTGTCATATTAAGATGGGAAATTGCATTATCCTGGGTCAGATCATTGGTCTAGTATTGTCGACACTGACTAGCAGCAGCTCTCCAGAGTTTCAGGCAGGAATTTTTCCAGCCCTAACTGGAGATGCCAGGGATTGAAACTGGGACCTTCTACATGTGCTCTACGACTGAGCCACAGCCCCTCTGTATAAGCCACAGCCCCTCCCTGTCAGCACCTGTTAGTATTTTGCCATCTTTGCTGAGCAGCTGGTCTACCATTACCTTTGTCCTCCTTATATTTTGAACATATCTGAAGAAGCCCTTTTTGTTATTCTTAGCATCCCTTGCCAACCTCAGCTCATTCTGAGCTTTAGCCTTCCAGACACCATCTCTGCAATTCCGGGCTATCTGCCTATATACTTCCTTAGTGGCCTATTTATTATCGGGGGGGGGGGGAGCACCATCTGGATTTTCTGGTGCAGGCACCAAAATGTTTTGAGTCCAAACAAGTCTTCATAAAGGAGTTCTAGAAGACTGACATTTATTAATTTATTGCAAGGAGCTGAGGGTGATGATGTCTAAGGTTCTCCCCTGTCATTTTATCCTTGCAACAACCCTGCAAGATAGGTTAGGTTGAGGAAATAGTAACTGTCCCAAGGTCATCTGGTGAGCTTCATGGCTGAGTGGGAATTTGAACCCAGGTCTCCCTGGTTCTATATCTTCTGGGACAGGGTATTGTTAGGGGTGGTTCAGAGACAGCCTATGGATGTGTCTTTTAGTAAGCTACACATTTTTTAAGACCTTTATGTCTTACCAAGTAATCTGGGAAAACTGGGCAACTTTCTATTGGTATCTTTTCAGATAGATCTATCCCAATTGACTTGCTGCTTCATGTACAGCAAAGTTGCCTATAATGTGTAGAAGGCCATTTGGGTGACACATCATAAACGAGAGGGTCACAGTTAGTTTGAGCCACTTAGTTTTGTATTGTTTTCATTAGCTTAATATACTCTACCATTGACTGGCAACACCTTGTTCCATGGGCAGAAGGCAAAATAGCACACACCCCCACTCCTTTGTGCCCTTCCCTTCCTGTGGCCCTTTCCACTGCCACCAAGTGGAAATCTCCCCACCCCTCAGGCTGCTGCCACCAACCCAGCCTTAAAACTTTCTGGGTCTCAGATACCTACTTAGGTAGTGTGTGGGGTTGGGTATTAGATGTGGGGTGGGTTACCCAAAAATCAAAGAGACCACACAATTTCAAATAAAAAGTTTACATATTTACAGAAGAAAAATGTTAATAGGAAATTTTTAAAGTCTGAGTGGATACACACAAAATCCATATGAACAAAAGGGTAATGAAACAATCACAGATGACTGCATCCAGCTAACCTAACTGGACTGTGTCCCTATTTTATCTAAGTCCCTTATCCAATCAATATTTTACTGTCATTGGTCCAGTTTTCTCAATCAGTTCTTCAGTTCCAGCAGCTGACTCTTTCCTCTAGGACTCTAGGCTGGCTGGCTGGCTTGCTTCCCTCCCCCCCCGCCCCCGCCCTAGTCTTTTATCTCTTAAGATTTTCTTATCTCCCCAACTTGAATCAATCAAATGGGTAGTTTCTTGTTCATTTCTGCAAACTAAGTTTCTATTTCCTAAGTGAATAACTTTTCTCTCTCTCTTCCTCTGACCTTCTTCTGAAATGTATAATCCCCTGGCTTCCTGAGCAAAACTTCAGGACTTCTACTTTCTAAGTAAAGTTTGACCTCTGAACTATTTACCTTTTGGCTGAAAATGATAGCACACACACAAGAAAGATTTAACACAGTAATACCGTAAACCAAACTAAATACAAAAATGGAGGACAGTTCTGTTTCTTCATAGACTCCATTTAAAGGTTTTACTAAAGTAAGTTTAACCCACTTTTTTTTTAAAAAAAAAATTGATTTATATACAGTTGATCATAACCAAAAATAACTCGAAGCAGTTCACAAGAAAATTAAATACTCTAAAATACATTATGATATACATAAAAAATACTTATCTCACTACTTGCATGTTTTTCTAATTCTTGCACAATATTTATGTTATTTATTTGTTATATTTTTATTCTACTCTTCATACAATTAATGACCTGGCTCGCACCATCAAAATAAGTCACCATGGCTTATTTAAATCATGGTGTGTGCCGGGTATGATTTCCCATAAGCACTGCCTGGGTGTGGTGTGTCGTGTCATCTGAACCTGGACAGCTTGGCTTGCTGGAGGGGAAAACTCTCCAATAATCCTACAAAAGCCCATGGGTTATTGGACTGTTGTTTCCCCCTCCAACAAGTCATGCTCGTGCAAACCAGCCCATTGTCTCCCAAGCGTCTCACATCAATAAAAAGAGAATAGGTGTACAAATTAAAAATACAAAATATACAAGAGAAGGGGGGGAGATTGAGGAGGCTAGAACAAAGTGGGCATTTATTTCCAGTTTGGGTCAGACTGCACTTCTTTTGCTGGTGTTCTTGCATTGAATATCAGTTGGTGACTGTCATTTCTTTGGCTGATGGATGGGGCCAGAGTATTCTTTCTCCTTACTTCTGTAGTCCTAGGTCAACAGTCAATTGGTGGAGCTGGGTGTTCCTTCTGGCTGGGAGGGAGGAAACAAACCACCTGCAGCTGCTGCTTCACTGGCCGATGGATGGGGCCAGACTGATCTTAAAATGTCATTTAAGACATTGGAGACATTTGGCTCCATTGTACAAGTTTATGTAGGTATCAAATCATCAACTGTATTTCTCTATATGCCTGCTGCTGGATCAAGTCAGACTCTTCTCCCCACCACAAAAAAATCCCTACACCATAATTTCACTCGCTAATATATGTTTACATTTTTCCTTGCCCCTCTCCCTTTCTTCCCAGTATATTTGTGTGTCTTGTTTCTGTGGTTTAGCCCTTTTAAGGGACACTGACACATCATTTTAATCAAGAGGGTTCTTATTTGACCTGAATCCTGGGAATATGGAAAGGAATAAATCAAAATAAAATGTCATTAAACAATATTTGACTCTCATACAGCAGTCTGGGTTGACTAAAGTAGAACTGCATGCATTGTGACACTAATTAAAATTCAGTCCAGAATATCCCAATTTGATAAGAACTATATATCTCTAGGTGACCTGTCTTATGTATGCTGACAACGAAGGACTAAAATAATAATCGGTTACAGGTCCTGCTGAAAGAGCATAAATATCAGTGCATTATTAAGGGTCTGAGCCCCATCCATTAAAATACACATATGTTGCATTTTTCGTAACAAAACTCTATACCTACGGTAGTTAGGTTTCCAAATTACAATTAAACAGTAAACCCAGTTTGGCTAGTGGTTCTTTCAGTATATCAGTTTCCTTTGCAGTACCAACTAATGTACATGTAGAGGCAACTGTGTGGATTTTTTACAAATTTTATATCTTTAACTTTGATTGCAGAGGGCATGTTGATGGTCCTTGGAACGGAAACTTGTGATACTCATTCCAGAGAGCTGAAGTCATAACTGAAGGAGAAAGTGGGATCCACGGTTTCTCACTTGGTTGAAATACCAAAATTGCCTGGAATTGCAGGAGACAGACTTTTATAAAGAAGTGGAAGATATTTTTAGAAATCAGACAAGAATTCATTAGTTCTGCCACACGTGTTAGGCCTGATGGATACCATAGAGACAGCAAAACTTGAAGAGCACATGGAAGGCCAGAACAATGAAACTTCAAATGGTTATGCTCGACCTGCTATCACTGTCAGTGAGGAAAACACGAATGGCAGCAGCAAACCAAAGAGTTTATCCAATGGTTTGCGAAAAGGTGCTAAAAAGTATCCGGATTATGTACAGATTTCTATGCCCGCTGAATCTAGAAACAAATTCCCTTTAGAATGGTGGAAAACAGGCATTGCCTTTGTGTATGCTGTCTTCAACTTAATCCTAACAACTGTCATGATCACAGTGGTACATGAGAGGGTGCCTCCCAAGGAGCTCAGTCCTCCATTGCCAGATAAGTTTTTTGATTATATTGATCGCGTGGAATGGGCTTTTTCTGTATCAGAAATAAATGGAATTATACTAGTTGGATTATGGTTAATCCAGTGGCTGTTTCTCAGATACAAGTAAGTAGTGCTGCTTCTTTGCTTTTTCTTACTAAGAAAATTCACGGTTGTACCTGTTTTAAAATGTATCATATACAGTGATTTCTGGATTTGCAAAAAAAATAGGCTTGAAATGGTAGAACAAAGATTTCTGCAAGCCTGCAATAATGCAGTTATAGCAGTGGAGAATGATTATTATGTAATATTTGGATTATCAGTTTTTCTACCTGAGTAACCTGTTTTCTAATAAAAGTAGTTGGAGTAGTTAAGCTTAAAGCAAGTTAATTTGTTGCAACAAAGGTACAACATATTTATTTACATGTAAACCAAAGGCGGTTTAGGCTACAATCCTATACACTGGGGTGGGAAACTTGTGGCTGTGGGCTGCAAGTGGCCCTCTGGGGTCTCCCCTGCAGCCCAGGGGTGCCCTACCCATCTTCCACCCCAAATTCCCCCGCCAGCACCTGTACCGTTTTTCCTTTCCGGGCTTAAAATTGACTTTTTGCTGCTCTAGCCCACCAAATGCTGTGGTTTCTCTATGAAGAATAACATTGAGAGGGAAACCAGAGTATGGAGGGCTAGAGTGACACTCTAACCAGCTGTGTTCCATGGCTTCTTTAAAGGAGGCAAGGTGGCTGCTCTAGTCCGCCAAATTCTGTGATTTCAGTGTGCTCCAATGTTCATTGGAGAGAAATCGCAGAGATTGACAGGCTAGAGCAGCCAATTCTCCTAGCTGGGAGTGGAAAACCTTCCTTGCCCAGGGAGGAGAGGTTTAAGAACCCCATTATACACACTTACCTGGGAGAAGGTCCCATTGAACTTGGTGGGACTTACATCTGAGTAGGCATGTACAGGATTACACTGTTAACCTGAAAAAAAGCTAGCACAGTAAATACAGTCATGCCTTGGATTGAGAGCATAATTCGTTCCGGAAACATGCTTGTAATCCAAAACACTCTTACATCAAAACGAAATTCCCCCAAAAAAATTTGTACAGAGATTTTTAATTTAAGCCGTACTACAGTACTTGTATTGCAAGACGTCGCTTGTATATCAAGTAAAAATAATAATAATAAATATTTAAAAATTTGCTTGTCTTGCAAAACGCTCTCAAACCAAGTTACTTGCAATCCAAGGTATTACTGTAATTAAAATGTGCTACTATCTGTCCCAGTTCATATGTAATCACAGTTGTAATCACAGACTTGCTCCATGCCGAGGATTTTATTTATTTATTATATTTATACCCTGCCTTTTGTCTATGATGAGTGTGAATGTCACAAATTTTGGAAATCCAAAATCCTATCATAAAATGTTCTTGTAATGGTTTGTCTATTGTATTATTGGTCAGTATTAAGTCATAAGAAGACTTCTAACCCAAAGGTCCATCTAATCCAGTGTGCTATTTCACACAACAGCCAGCCAGATGCTTCTGGAAAGCTCACAAACATGATATGAAGGCATTAGCCCTTCCCCACCCTTCTAAAAGAAATAACTAGTACTTAATTTTTCCTCTGGAACAGGCAGTGGTGCTTCAGCTTCTTCATGAATCTCATTTTGCTATGCCTATGTTGTACAAATCCAGCATAGAGAGGGTGTAGCCTTGATTTTTCCAGGCATAACAGCTTTTTTCTCTCATAAAGATGTACTTATAGCACAGTGATGGCGAACCTTTTTGAGCCCGAGTGCCCAAACTGCAACACAAAACCAACCTATTTATTTCAAAGTGCCAACACTGCAATTAAACCTGAATACCGAGGTTTTAGTTTTAGAAAAACTACTCATTCAGTTGTCCGAACTAATTAACATCTTTTGCCTTAAAAGAAAAACACAATAACAGAGCTTTCAATGATACAAACAGTTTTTTGTTGAAAAAAAAATCAACTCAAAAAATTATTATAGTACTACATTGTACACATAGCCTGAAGGGAATTTATACAAACTTTTTAAATAATTAGGCACATGTATTTTTGGATAAGGGATTCTCAACTTGTAATATGATTATATGCCAGACTGAAATTGTATGGGGCAAGCTTTACCCCGGGTCCTTTCCCTGCTTCTACAGGTGTCAGATTAGTAAAAGTAAAAGTCAACCTGTACTAGGATTGAGCAAGATAAACAAGAAAACTAAACGTGCTTAACACATTTTAAACACTTTGTCTTGGACTGCAAACACTGCATTAGGTAAAAGTTTGCATTGGGCATGCTTTTGCACAATTAATGTGATTTTTGCTATTGCATGCATGCTGATAATTTGTCAAACCTTGGCTCATACTCCCGTTAGTTTGAGAGCAACACATGCAGCACTCGGGTCAACTGTTAGGGCTTTACATCCAAGCCATGCTCTGTGCATCATTGATCATTCTTCAAAATCTTTTAAATGTGATAACAATGTAGAAAAGAATTCTGTAACAGGAATTCTAGAATAAAATCATTCTGTTCCACACTGTGAGAAAGATTGAACAAAATCATTCATGTTTTGCAGAAGGGGACAGTTTTTTCGCGATCTGGTGACCAATGGCTTGAGTGCCCAAAGAGAGGTCCCTGCGTGCCAGCTGTGGCACCCGTGCCGTAGGTTTGCCATCACTGTTATAGCATAACACTATGAATATTCTTTTTCCAGATCAATAGCGGGGCGAAGGTTCTTTTTTATACTGGGAACTTTGTACCTCTACCGCTGCATTACAATGTACGTCACCACCCTACCTGTGCCTGGAATGCATTTTCAGTGTGCTCCAAAGGTAAACACTAGTGGATAGAAATTATCTTTATTTTAGAAATGAATTGACTTGGAATACTTTATCCACCCAGATATATCCTTCATCTTGTGTGTGTGTGTGTTTTTTCCTTCTCCCTTTGACTTAATCCTAGCTAAATGGAGATTCTCAAGCTAAAGTTCAGCGGATTCTGCGACTAATTTCCGGTGGTGGACTGTCTATAACAGGCTCACACATCTTATGTGGAGATTTCCTGTTCAGTGGTCACACTGTTGTGCTAACGCTCACATACCTATTTATCAAGGAATGTAAGTTTATAATATTCCCAAATCGATTGTTTTTTGTTGTTGTTTTAATTGCAAAAATACTTAGGGATGCTTCTCCGATGATTTTATACCGTTTCACTGTTCCGTATACATACTATAGCTTGATATGCAGATATAAAGTAGATGCTTCTGGTTGGAGTAATAAAAACAGCAGAAAATGTCGATCAATTCTGGCATTAGGGCTACTGCATGGGAGCCTCTTAAAACCGTTCCATGTGGTAACTCTTATTGCATGCCAAGCTTTTGCCTCCTGATATTTTGGGCTACAACTCCCATTATCCTTGAACATTGGTCATGCTGGCTAGGGCTGATGGGAATGGTAGTCAAAACTACGTGGAGGATGCCAGGTTGGGGAAGGCTGCCTTGCAGTTAAGGTGAGGGAATTGTAGTTTGAAGCCAGAGCAAGTACTGTTCTGTTATTCTGAAGCTGAGTGCAAGAAGCTCCACTGATCTCTTTGAACAGGCGTTTTGCCAGTATAAAAAATGTTTCCTGTGTTCTCATCCCTGTTTATCAATATATTTAACTCCCTGGCCAGAGATGGCTGTGTACAAGCTTCCTTCCCTCCACCCGCCTTGCCATTTATTTTTGGAATGAGTAATAAAACACAGTAGTGCACTGCTTATTTTTTCAGTTAATTGCATAAACTGGGTGAAATAACTTAAAGTCATAGGGGCAGCTATCCTTCAGAAAGCTAAAGGAAATGGATGATTTTCTGATCTAATTTTGCTATCTCCTTTCCTTCCTCAAACATAATTATGTTTTGTGTGCTGCCATGCATAAGGGAGTGGCACTTAAGTCATGGTCATGAATTATGGAAGGAAGGCCGGAATGTAGTTGTGGATACCATTTACCCCTTGAGTGAATTGATTGATAAGATGGATATATTTGGATATATCTGACCTATTGCCTGAGGGCAGCAAATTGTTGCAGTGCAATTTTAAGTTCTCTTCCTGAGATCTTAAAATGTAGGGTTTAAATGAGAGGGAGATGTTCTGTAATGCTCATTGCATTTACTGCTATTTTCCTTCTTTATTTTGCAAGATAATGATGTTTCAGGTAGCAAAGAGGAATGAGGAAAGGCTCTCAGCAAGTGTAGGGGAGAGGGTACTATGAGTAACAAGTGGTAGCTGACATTTGGTGGACTAGGTGGTACTATTTGGACAGACTGATTGGGACCCAGGGTCACTAATTGCTAACCATTTTTTAATAAAGGAACAGTGCAGTCTGCTCTGATATGATGCAGACAACGATTTGGTTCGCAC
The DNA here is from genome assembly GCA_021292165.1 of Shinisaurus crocodilurus. Taxonomy (NCBI): domain Eukaryota; kingdom Metazoa; phylum Chordata; class Lepidosauria; order Squamata; family Shinisauridae; genus Shinisaurus; species Shinisaurus crocodilurus. The sequence continues at coordinate 35,483,599 of CM037876.1, forward strand.
GTCATGGCAGCAGTTCCTAGGTTGTTTAACCCAGAAATGGCAGGGATGAGGGTAGCATGTGAGCCCTGTGTTCGTCATTTTTGCTTTTAATTAACCACCTAGGAATGCCCCGTTCCTGGGTTGTTTTGTAACGTGCAAACCCAGAAACTCTGTGTTGTTTATGCGTTAAATCCAGAGTTTAACCAACAACAAACCATGGGCAATTGTTGGATTAACTCTGGGTTGTTTAACACATAAACAACCCAGAGTTTCTGGGTTCGCACATCATGAAACAACCCAGGAACTCCTGTGTTGCTAATTAAAAGTGGAAACAATGAGCGCATGGCTCATGCTCTCCGTTCATCCCTGCAATTCCTGGCATAAACAACCTAGGAATTGCCACTGTGACTCATGCTCTCCACTAGTCCCCACAATTCCTGGGTTAAACAACCCAGGAATTGCTGCTCTGACATGCAAACCGGGTCTGTGACATGGTATATAAACATACAAAGCTGCTATTGGTCCTTCTAACCCAGTGCTATCTACTCTTCAAGGGCAGTGGCTCTCCAGCATCTCAGGAAGAGATCCTTCCTTATCAGAGAATTATTTTAACTGATAAAGGAATTGAACCTGAGATTTTCTGCATGTAAGAGGTGTGCTCTGCCATATCCCCCAGTTGCACCAGTTTGTGGAGTGGATCACACTGAGCACTTAGTTATACAGTATATCGGATGTGCAAACAACTACCAGCATGGTGCAAATTGTGCAGGCTAGCTAAAGCACTAGCCTTCATATTTTTGCTTTTTACAAATGCTCCAAGAAATAACTTCTGCTAAACTTACAGTTTGGGTTCAAAGTATATGACACCCTGTTCCTGTGAATTAAGCACAGATACTCCATGTGCATGTATGCATGTGCGCATGCACACAGACAGACAGATGCACATGCATATATTAAGTTGTGTCACTTTTGCCACTGCAGATCCTGTTCTCATATTCAGCTTGTTTTGTGTGCTTTTCTTTTTGGACAGATTCGCCTCGTCACTTTTGGTGGTATCACTTGATCTGCTGGTGTATGAGTGTAGCTGGAATAATCTGTATCCTGGTAGGACATGAACATTACACTGTAGATGTTGTCATTGCTTATTATATTACCACAAGACTTTTCTGGTGGTATCACGCAATGGCTAATGAAAAGGTGAGTAACAGGCATGGCAACTTCAAAATTAATGTTGGATGCTTGAGTTCTATAGTCCTATTCTGCAAAATATAGGGTTGTATCCAGTGTTAGTCCTACTTAGAGTAGACCCATTGGAATGAGTAGAGTAGACCTATTCATTTTGATGGGTCTACTTTAAATAGGACTAACACTGGATACAACCATAATGTTCTGAATTAAGCTAGAGTTTGGGGCATTTCTCACTTTCCTTTTGAAATGAATCAATCTACTCTTGGGAGTCATATGGCTCAATAGCTGAGAAGATATCAGTGTAATCCAGAAAAAGCAAGCCATGACATGGTCCATTTGAATTCAAAGGGATTAACAACCCAGCCCCATGCATATATACTAAGGAGTAAATCTTATTTAAATGAGGCTTATTCCCAAGTAAATTTGCATAGGAGTATTACCTTTAGCATTATACCCATTTGTTGCATTGCTTTCAAAGAGGCTTGTTGTTTGCAACTGATTTTTGCTGAATCACATCCATAATATCTTAGCTACACTATAGCAATATTTCATGGAAATATTGGGCAGTATCCAATGGTGTCATTCTGCAAACTCAAATAGCACTAGTGGAGCTCTGCTGAATCTTTCTGTTTCACAAACACTTGCACACTACACTTGCGCAATTGAGTGTGCAAGCGTTGTGCATTATGCTTGCATAACTGGTTGTGCAATCATGCTTGCGCAAATGTAACTTTAGTTGGATTCTTCTCTTGCACATAGTTCAGAACCTAGCTTCTACTAGTGCAACATCATTTGCATTGGCAGGATGACAGAGTTGGATACTGCCCATTAGGTTATGAGGGCAAAATTCCATAAAACATCTCGGAAGGTAATGTCTTTGACCGCTGATTATTGCTTATAGAGCTGGAGTTACTTTCTGAAAGATAAAATTTTGTAGGTTATGATTGCTCCATATCCTAAATATCTGAGGCAATATATTATGAGAAGCAAGTCTGCGTTAAAATAATGCACTCAGTGTGCAATTCTAGTGGAGCTACAAAATGTCAGGAAGCTATAAAATTCATAAGCATTTTAATATTTATCTGGTTCAGCATATGCTGATCGGCCAAATCTGCCAGATTTTCCTTTGCTTAATTATGAATTGGTTAAAGGTGAGAAGAATGGCATTTCCACCACGTATATGGAATGTCACTGTTAAGTGTTGTAGGTAGGTGAAAAACTAAGCCATTTACAAAAGAAACACCGAGGTGCGTAGAGTGATCAGAAAGAGCCTCATGTATTTCTATATATGAAGTTAAGCAGGTCTGGGCCTATCCATTATTTGGAACCCCATGTATGACACACTAATCTCCTTGGAGGAAGGGAGTAATATGAGTAGTAATTAATACTACTTTAGCCGGTTTTATTTTACTGAACTCTGTTTCAAATAAGGTCAGATGTTTTAAAAAATGTCCTGCACAAAAGACAATTTGAAATATGGAGAGGGAGAAACTCATGTGTATCCTGTTGGACCAGTTATACCTCTAGTTTTCAGGCATTTGGGTCCATGGAAGTGCTTTCTGTTTAAGAAAAAGAATATTTCTAGTAGCCATGTGGCCTTTTTATATAGTCTAAACAGGAACTTAATATATATATTTTCCCCTTTTAATGCAGAACTTGAAAATTTCATCACAGACTAACTTCCTGTCTCGAGCATGGTGGTATCCAATATTCAATTTCTTTGAGAAGAATGTACAAGGCTCGATTCCTTGTTGTTTCTCATGGCCAATATCTTGGCCCCCTAGCTGTTTCAAGTCTTCATGCAAAAAATATTCCCGAGTTCAGAAAACGGGAGAGGACAATGAAAAATCCACCTGAAGAAACTGAAGGCAAGAAAATGGATCAACTCTTTATTTTTACCCAAAAAAAAAACATTTGCGCTATAACCAAAGCTCTTAAGATGACTAGATTGTTAACTGAAAAATGGACCAAACTTTGTGCAACTGATCTGAGAAAAGACAATTGTAGACACACACAAAATAATTATTACCCCTTGGTATGTTTTTCTAGTCATATTGTACAGTTCCAACCCGCTTTTCAGTGCCAGTAGACATTGGTACTCAGTGACACTCTGGTGCCAACAGAATACTTCCTGAGGAGAAGAGGAGCCAGGACGTTGGTTTCTTAATAAGATTAAGAGGTGCCAAAGAACACATCACACCATCTGTTGTTAAATATCACTTATCCACAGAAGCACCGAAACAAAATATCCGCTTCAGACTTCTGGAGTTTGTGCATAGTAAACAATAAAAGGCGCAATACTGGTTTCTCTAGTTATATACAGAATAGCAGAAATTGGCAGGCAGTGTTTTTATTATTCTCACTAGTGAAGGTAAGACCTGTGATAAATGACTGGTGAAACCAGAAGTGAGCCTTGATCTTTTTATACTCTCTTTTATGGGAATGAATATATTATGACCCTGTAATGCCACCACAATTTCCATATACTTTATCCTCTATTGACTTTTACATTTTTTTAAATAAGTGGTAATTTTATATATGAAAATAAAACCTATTTTACCTGATGATACTTTAAGTTAGAAATAATGTCTACTAACATCATCAGGGTTCTGAAGAGGAAAACTAATTTATTGTTAAAATACATATATGTAAGTCAAGAGAATTATTTAAATTTCTGCTGGTCAGTTACCTTGCATGAATGTGTGGCACATGTGCATAACATATTTTGAGTATATCCATTTTACAGAGAATGCTCAAAATATGGAGGCTCTGCAGTCACTGAATGTTGACACTCCTTCAGGCAATGAGAAAAATACAACAGCCGCTTGCAAACCAAATCTGCTCCAGAGGGTTGAGGGACCTTTCGGAACAGAATGAGAGGTAGTGTGGGAGGCTGCGGGGGGGGGGGGGGGGGATCACGAAAAATTGCCTCCCTCCCTGTACTGCTAACAGGAACCTCTGAGGGATCAAAGATCTGGGATCTGTCAGTGGAGTGGAGGGACACCAACTGAATCCAACCCATTCAAAATTATGGAACACGCGATTGTCCGCACACAGTGGTCTACCTGTATTTTCAGTCGATGCTTGAAGGATTGTCAACATTGTCTTGTGATTGTTGCTGTAATACATGTGCACAGGGCCATACATTTACACATGCATTAGCAAATAATATATGAATTTAAATAATGCATTTAATGGCTATGGGAGGCAAAACTTCCATTGATCTTCCAGTGGCTTCTTGTATAAACAGGCTCCAAAAAAAGGATTTTCTGAGTGCTTAAAAAGAAATGTTACAATTTTTGCAGAAACTAAAGAACATTGAGCTGGATGTGACACATTTACAGATGAACATCACTTTTGTTTTTCCTTGGCATGAATTTGTGTTGTTGTGCCAAGGTTATTCACTGCAATAGGTGTGGTTTTGTTTCACTATTATCTAACACTATTTATTATTAAATGGTCATGTGGCCAATCTTCTACCTTCTTGCTTTCAGGGTTTGTTTGTTTGGACAAAGTGTCTCTTCATAATATAAACTTAATATGTGGAAACACCCTAACTTTTTATTAAGCTAATGTGCAAGAAAGCTAACATGGCCCGCTTCTTTTGTTCTGTTTTGTATAGGAATCAAATAGTGCCATTAGCGTTACAATATCTAGCAGTTAAATATGCTGTATTTTTTCTTGTTACCAAATGCTTTTATAAAAAGACTCAGTAAAAGCAACATTCAGAAAAATAACTATTTGAATTGCCTTTCTGTAATCTGTTACTATAATTTTAAAATAATGCTTTGAAGACTTTCATTAAGTAACAAGAGAATCCAATTAGAACATTTACTGACTTAATATTCAGAATGTTTATTCCATTTCCAAAGCTAATTCTGGTTTTCAGAAGATCACTTTGGCAACAGCAAATTCTAGTACAAATGCTAGCCTTTCCCAACCTGGTGCCCTCCAGATGTTTTATACTACAACTCTGCATTCCTGGCCATTGGCCATGCTGGCTAATGCTCATGGGAGTTGAAGTCCAAAACATCTGGAGGATAACAGGCAGGGATGTTGAAGAGTCCTTGGTCTCGAGTCACGAGTCGAGTCACGAGTCTTTGGACCCAAGTCCGAGTCCTTGGTCCAAAATGGTGAGTCACGCGAGTCACAAGTCACTCCCAAAGCTGACTCCACGAGTCCCTATTAAAATCAATGGGGTTTTTCCCCAACAAAATAAGGCTATTTCAGATGTGTGGCTTAAATAAATTCTAGGCACAAGTGTGCCTTTTTATTTCAAAACTCTGCAACTGATTTTGGCAAGAACAGACCAGGCAGACAAACCCAAAATAACCAGACAGGCAGAGGAGGCAGGAAACCCCAAAGGAGGCAGGCAGAGGCCTTTGTCTTGGACAATTCAAACTGTGGAACTGGTTAAGAAGAGACCAGGCAGGCAGAGGAGGCAGGGAACCCCAAACAGGCAGGCAGAGGCAGCCAAACCCAAAATGTCTGAAAGGTTGCATTTTAGGAAAATGATTTTAAAAAATAAACTTGCTGTACTTCCTAAAACCTATCCATGTTGCATTTGAGGAACACGAGTCCTTGGTCTCGAGTCTCGAGTCAAGTCTTGAATCCCATTAAAAATATTGGGACTCGAGTCTGACTCGAGTCAGTGGGGGGACTCAGTCCGACTCACGAGTCGAGTCCTGGAGTCTGAGTCCCCATCCCTGATAACAGGTTGGGGAAGGCTGTTCTAGTACAGTAAATAATGCATCCTGATCAGAAGATAGCAAAGTATGATTAACTAGACAGATGCCTTTTGCAAGTTATTTTTTCTCACTGGAAATATTTAACGTACTCACTTGCTCTCAGGTCAATTCCAGGCACACACACAACTTTTCTATGTTAATAGCTAACCAGTCCTTTTAGTAAACAATGAGATGTTGCGGCTAATAAAATGACAGTTTTAGATTTAAAACATAAGGCTAAAACCAAACTTATTTTTGTTTCTCCTTCACTGGAGACAGTGGAAAAAGTCCAGAGAAATATGAAGGGAAGACAGAAGTATATAGTGGGATGCCTTCTCAGGGCAGCTTCAAACATGGCAAAATATATACACTAGAAAACACGTTTCTGTATGAATGTAATACTCCGCCTGTGTTGATCATCATGTGTGCATGTAGCAAGACACGTACATGTGTTTGCCCATAACAGTTGACACCTTGCTTGCATGCAATTTTTTCATAACAAAGATGTTTGTCGTGTAGGCATTTTATCATTCAATCTGAACTGAAACTTGGATGTTTCAAAAGCAAATAGGAGTGTAGGTGGGAGGCTTCTGTTTGGAGGGAAACTCCTGCCATGTACTTTCAGTGCGTTACATACATGTCATGGACTCAACCCAAGGGCAAAAATTCAGAAGGTACACATGCAGAAACAGTCTCTTCCCTCAAGTCTTTTACTTGCCTTCTAAACTTTAAAAGCAGTTTAATGTAAAAGTACTGAGAGAGAAGCTATATTTGAGAGCACCATCACTTAACACATGCATGTTTTGCCCCGCTGGGTTGGAGCCAGTTAGTGGTCCAAAGCTAGACCCGTTTATGCTCCGCAGGAAATTGGTGAAACCTAAGCTCACGGTTATGTGCTAAAAAAAAAAAAAAAAAAAGTCGATTTTCAAAGGGAGTTAAGCACACTTGACTTTCTGTAGATTGCTTTCAAAACTAAAGCACAGACAGATCTGGTATTCAAATAGTATATTTTAATTAACTGACCAGTATATTTATGAAGAGAAATTAGAATGAGCTTGATCAGGTGGCACTTGTTTCAAGAATTTGGTGAAATTTGAGCTCCTTAGTTTCTGATCCCCTTTGTTTTGAGTGTGAATGGCTAAATTTAGATGGCAAGTAAAATGTGACTGACTGAGGAGACAGTGAAGGAACACTCTAGGAAATAATACTGTGCTTGAAAACTGCTTAATGGATTAGCCGCCTGACAAATGGAAAAAGCATTGATTGTGAGAACAGTTCTTGAATATGTTTGTTCTGATTTGTAGTGGGATTTTATCTCCTGTACAATTGAGTATGGTTATACAATAACAAAAACAATGGCCTGTGTGGGCCCTGCACAACTTATGGCTGGCAGGTCACATCCAATGGACCCCCCAAAGGACTTAAATAATTCTCCTGTTTTTGCTGCCTACCTAGGCCTACAAAGCAAGAGGGATTGCTGAGTGCCTGGCAGGCCACCCATCATATGTAGCTGGTAGGCTGCATTTAGCTAAATGGTCATAGGTTGTGAAGGCCTGAACTGTGCTGCTATTTTCCTGCCAAATCTTTTAACCCTTTCCTAGATTTTTTTTAAGTATGCAGACCCCAGTTGAAAGTGATCCTAAGGAATACATACACACAGGGAGAGAGAGGAAGAACTGAGATGTAAACTTCAATATCTCTTTAAGACAATAAAAATACTTGTCTCTACTATAAAGCCATCTTCAGCTATCAAAGCAAAGGCAGGCCCCAGGCACAGCTGAAAAGGAAGTTGAAAATACTATTTAAAGATGTGCCTAAAAACAATTGGTAACTGGTATAGTAAGATGGATATTGATGTACTTCCAAAATTAAGAAGATAACATATTCAAAATCACTACTGTGGTCACAACTGATCCTTTTTATCAGAGATGGACAACTTGCAATCCTCCAGATCTTGGACTGCAACTCCCATCAGCCCTCACCGCTGGCTGGGGCTGATGGGAACTGTTGTCCAACAACATCTAGAGGACTACAACTTGCCCATCCTGGGTTTTTTTTCTCCCAGTTTTATGGATTTTTAAAAATTGGATTAAATATTTCTTAAATCCATCAAGTACCAGTACATTTGCAATTTCTTGGACATGTTTTGTTTTCCGGTATATATAAAAAAAGTTTCTCTGATACCAATGAAGTGCCTCTGATAACACTTTTAAAATAGCAGGTACTGTTTTAGGTGCTTATTTACTCAGGTGCTTCAAAGTGGGTTTAGTAGTCTAACTTCAGGAAGAAATTTACAGCCCAATGCTATTCCCTGTTAGGCACACCTATGCAGGCTTCTGTGCTCATTGATTTGAATCCAGAATGGATAGGATTGGGCTGTTAAAGATTCTATCCATAGTTGTAGCTTCTAAAGGGGCTTGGTAACCTTGCAACTACAGATTACTTGCAATAGATGCCTTGAATATGTTAGTAACTAAGGGCACATTCCATGCATGTTTAGAGAGAAAAATTTTCTACAACTCAGATGTGGGATTTCTCTCTCTCTAAACATGCATAGGATTGCGCCTTAAACCTAGGTATATAATGAACCATTATATAGTAACAATCTCTGTACAATGTGCCTATTAGCCCCCTAATGGAGACTCATTACATTGTATTGCTGTTCATTTTTAATGAGCATATTTTTGTTACTTAATCTTCAAAGTCTGATTACTTCAAATAAAAAACAAACAAACCCTTCTATTTTTACCCATACGTTTTGCATTAAAAGAGAAGTGTAATTACCTTTTTACCTACACAGGCCAGGAGGCGGAAATAAAGAGATAATATATATTATGAATATATATGCAATATTTTATGGGGAAACACAGTTATGAGTATAGGGAAGTGGCATCTGGATGAGATGTGCAAACTCGGTACCCATGGTCTGCTTAAGCATTTATTTTCAATGGGTTGGATCCAGGCTAAATTAAGTTAAGTTGCACTTCCCGCTGAAGTCAATGGGACTTGACTTAAGTCATGACTAGCTTATCCAATGGATTTCAATGGGGCCTGAGTCCAAATGACCTAGTCTAGATCCAGCCCCGCCCCCTTTTTAATTAAAAGCTTTTATGTTTTACAGGCTCTGAAATATTTTGAGATAAGCACCTTGCGCCACATATTTCAAAATAAGGGCTTTCAGTTTTAACTCTTCATTCTATAGCGACACAGCTTGTACTAATTTTAAAGTAATTGTAGTATAACTGAATGCAAACCTTGGGTTCTACATATTGCTTTCTGGAGTCAGTAGGAAGAGCTGGTAATGCCGCTAATGGCATCATCCTATGCATGTTTAGACAGAAAAATGTCCTACAACTCCCGCCAGCCAGCCACTCCCCAGCGGACTACAACTTCAAAAGAGTTTATATGGGAGGTGGGCAGGCAGCAGGATGATAAACTGAACTCATTGGCCCCTTAAGAACTGAATGTTTCATGTCCCGATTAGTAAAAGCACTGAATGATACCTATTCCAGCCATTTTCAGCATGTGTAGAATCTCTGTCAGGTCAGCCAGTCTTCAGGGAGAACTGTAACCCAATAGCCGAGTACATGCCTTATACTGTATGTGTAAAGTTATCTACCCAATTCTAAACTGGTTTTATGCTAGTTTAACTGTCATGCCTCTCCTTCCAAAAAGAATCCTAGGAATTGTAGTTCGATGCTAGCTAAACTGAATGTGATTCTGTGCAATCCCTAATTGAATTGCCCATGGGTTCATTACCTTCTTAGTTCAGAGCAGTCATGGGAGTGAATAAGATGGAGGAAGCAGGGCTAAGGCATCTGTATGTTCCTTCTGCAGATATGGGGGGCAAGTAGCATCTTCAGGGAACAGATTTTGATCTGGGAAAATGAGATTAGAGAACCTGGGGTGGGCAGAAGGAGATTAGACAAGCCCTCTGCAGCTGCTTTGACTTCTTTTTTTAGGTGGTGATCCAATCACACATTGACCTTCCCCCAGCCCCGCCTTCTGGGGTCGGGGAGAAGTTTGCGCGTGGGGGAGGGATGGGGAGTCAGACCCCTACCAGGCCATGCCAGCTGAGCCAATGGGCTGCAGCGGGGCAGGGAGCTGGGACCCTCTTTTAAGGCCCTGTCTTCCCGCCCTCAGCCTCTTTTGTTCCTCATTTTTGGCTGGCCAATGGGAGGTGACACCGGTAAGGCCCTCCAGCTCCACATGGAGTGCAACTGGATGGTGGCGGGGCATCCCGCCTCCGATTCAGTTAAGATGGCTTCGCTCAAATCTTGGCTTTCCCGGCCAATGGCCAGGAGTCGATTAGCACCGCATTTCGCCCTTCCCAGATCTTCAATTCAATAAATGTGGCCCTGATTTTAAACCATATATACTTGTGTCTGACTCTTCATTATCTCACCTATACACGTGCAATGCTTAGTATCTCATCTAATTTTGCCTGGGAGAAATCTGTTTGATAGTACAGAGGATGTATCATAGAACTATGGCTCCTTGTGCAGAAGGAAATAGCTGTTTTAAATTTGTATGGTAAAATAATCCATTAGGCTCAATCCATAGCTTCTTCAGTTCAGTGATCTAATATAGTTGAAGGGAGAGTGACCTCTGCCTGAGATCTGGGAGAGCTGCAATTAGTTGAAAATACTGTGTTAGGTGGACCACTATGCTAATTTGGTCCTTTATTAATGTGCTCTGTCTGTAGCTGGAATGGAACCAGATTTTTTCCCCTTTTATGGCAAGCCAATAATGTTAGATTGCAATTTCATTTCTATGTAGAAGGTGCTATAAAATATGTTTACATAAATTTAGAGATTTAGAAAATATATTGAAGGGAAATTTTTTAATTGCCTTTAATGGAAATCACAATGCTTCTATCCATGTAAAGGAATTGACGCATATTCTCTCTCTCTCTCTCTCTCTCTCTCTCTCTCACACACACACACACACACACACACACACACACACACAGCAAATAAAGATATGAAATAATCATTTCATTGGAAAAAATTGCTTTCCAATGAAAATTCTGAATTTTAAAAAGTGTAATGCCAGTCCTCATGGCTGCATAGTTGTTTTAATTCAGTTTCTCCATGCATGTATATGCTCATACAGTTATTTCATGTGTGAGCTCCCATAATCACTTTTAATCGGAGGGTTGTATCTAACTGTGTGTGTCCATTTGTCAGGGCAATGGGCACTGCTGGCAGACTGAATTCCCCTTATCCCTTCTGTGCACCCACGAATCTGCTCTGGAGGGTTGGGGAGGATGTAGGGGGGAAAGAAAGAAACTCCTGTCACACAGAGGTCTGCTTGTGTAACATTGGATTTAGCCCAGCGTAAGTAAGCAACTGCAGGATGGGCACAAGAGTATTTGAAAGATCATGGCAATGGCTACCATAAACAGACTAGAGAAGTTTGGACAGTAATTGGGAGGAAAGCCATTTACTTTTTATAACTCCATTAATCTGCATTTGTATTTACATAAAATGTGCTTTCACACTTCAGAACATAAGACATGTTGCAGACCTGGTTCTATCTTGTCCAGTGATCTGTTTTAAATGGGCTTCTAGTACTCCAAGGTATAATGCCCCTGTACATGAAGGAAAGTTTAGTGGTCTGGAGTTAACTTTTGTTGGGGTGGTGGTGGTTATGGGACCTAACCAAACCAAAGAAGAGCAGAAATCTTTTAAAGCAAGGATGGGCAGCATATGGCCCTCCAGTTGGATTGCAACTTCTATCATCCCTCACCACTGGCTATGCTGGCTAGGGCTGATAGAAGTTGAAGTCCAATAACATCTGGATGGCTACAAGTTGCCCGCCCCTCTTTCAAAGAGTGCTTGAGAACAATTGGTGCAATCTTTCTGAGAGTGATAGTGGGACAGGTCACAAACTCTACTGATTTGTAGACTTGCACAAACACTTGTGCAACAGGGATATTGCCATGGAGTGCTTCAAGATGAGGCTTTTATAGTGCAGTCACCCTGCCTCATTCATGGAATTCTATGTTGTCTTCCACTCGTAGCCCTCATGTGTTTTCCTACCGCTTCTTCTATCTTAACAAAGAAAATCCATTAAGCGGGGGGGGGGGGGGAGAGGACAGAATTGCTGGTGCGACTGTGAGTCCTGTCTGGAAGCACCCATGGCACACAGGAAAATCTGTTTGGAAGATGAATATTTTCTTAGGAGGGAGTTAAAATGAACACTATCACCTAATAGTATCGTGCTATGATACACAATCAGAACTGTTTATTCTAATTATGAATACATTGCTGTATATAAAATGTGGGCTACTGCATCCTCCTCTTGCAAAATATTAACTGAGCAGAGATAGGCTGTTGCAGGGATATAACTCTTTGGAACTGTATGCTTGTAACAAGGAAGATTTTGCTATAAATATAAACAGTGCAATTGGCCTGTTGTCCTTCTAAAAAGAGGAGTGTGTCAACATAGCAAGATGTAATTTAGGGATGGGGAATATGTGGCCAGGGTGCAGTGGTTAATTTTTGGGGTGCAGACACTTATCGTGACAGTCTCCATAGCCATAGACAGTCTCCAAAGAGTTCAAAATTGGAGGCAACTGTGCTGATCCATATCAACAAACCAGTTCTAGCATTTTTCATCTCCACCAGGAGCAGGCCTTTTGTAAGGCTAGTGGGTCTTAATCACCATTCAAGACCAAGCCATCCCAAAATACTTTACAACAAGGAACAATATATTGTTGCTAGGAAAATTAATTTCCACCCAGCAACTGGGAGGACTCCAGCTAAGCTCAGAGGGAACAGGAAATTCTGGGCGGTGGGGATGGCAGATGATGTCAGCATCCCTGCTATTCGGGCGCTGTATCCCTGTGAGCCCTGGCTCCACTTCAGCACCACGTGTACCCCCTGAGATGTTGCTGGGCTGCAAGTCCCATCAGCCCTAGTCAGCAGCATAACCAATAGTGAGGGATGATGGGAGTTGCAGTCCAATGCTATCTATAGAGTCACATGTTCCCCATCCCTGATGTAATGTAAAGCACAACTATACTAAAGATTAAACACATTCTCCTGGGTTAAAGAACCTATACTTAACCCAAGGCTTAATTGACAACGTTCCGTGTCTACATTATACATATACATGAGTTTCAAACATATTTAAATATTTCATATCTAGAAATCTTTGCCATTGTAGACCTATAAAGGTGCTAGCATTTCAATGAGAATTTCAGCATTTGCAGAAAGCTATGGATCGGGTTAGCACATGCATGACTGGTTAATAAGCCACAGTTAATTAACCACCCTCATGTCATGCGAACCAGGCCAATATTTCCATGAAGGGCGGGCGGGCGGGGGGGGGGAATGTAAGTTAAATCAAATTAAAACTGGTTTAAACTTGTAATGTAGATATGCCTTTTGGATCTTGGTGTCATCCTGACCGCAGTTGTGCGTCCTCCTTTTTGGCCACTGTAAAGTACAAAATGAATCCCAGAAAATCTCCAAAATGTTCCTTCATTCACACAGAAGGCAGCAAAGAAGACTTCTCCATCTGCAGCAGTGCACTGAGTCAAATGTAGTCAAAGTGCACAACCAATCCCCATATGAACTCTGAGTCTGCATGGATCTCAGAAGTAGGCATAGCACCTGTGCAGAGCACATCAACTTCTAGGGAGCTGGAAGTAGCAGATCCTCATTGCAAACCATAACATTAGTTAAAAGCAAAAGTTTGTGCTCTGCTACTACAATAAGAAAGTGTATGTGTGTGTGTGTAATTAATTAATTAATTATATTTATATCCCACCTTATTTCCTGCAAGGAACTCAAGGTGGCTTACAGAATCATCATCCTCTTCTCCATTTTATCCTCACAACAACCCTGTGAGGTAGGTTAGGCTGAGAGTCAGTGACTGGCCCAGTGAACTTCGCATGTCTAAACAAACATGTACTGTTTGTGGCAAGCGTTATGTAAGTACAGTCATGCCTTGGATTGAGAGCATAATTCGTTCTGGAAACGTGCTTGTAATCCAAAACACTCTTATATCAAAACGAAATCCCCCCCAAAAAATGTGTACAGAGATTTTTAATTTAAACCGTACTACAGTACTTATATTGCAAGACGTCGCTTGTATATCAAGTAAAAAATAAATAAATAAATATTTGAAAATTTGCTTGTCTTGCAAAATGCTCTCAAACCAAGTTACTTGCAATCCAAGGTATTACTGTATTCTGACTTCAGGTGACTTGCCTTATGTAAATATTACTTTTCTTTCATTCCCAATTCATTGTAATGAATCTGGTTTTCATAGACTTTCACAGCCTTCAAGCTACTGTAATTTGCAAAAGATTTTATGTACACTTACCAATACTAGCAGTATAAGAACTTTTATAACATTCTGGAAGAAAGTATACTGCAGAACAATGTTGTTATAAAATAAAGCACTTTTGGGGGGAAAAGATTGTTCGTGTGGTTTACAGTATTTTGAAATGTGTGTATTCTAGACAATCGCCTTTGGGAAGCCGACAAGCAGGACATGAGTGCCATAGCACCCTCCCACTCGTGTTCCCCAGCCACTGGCATTGAGTGGCATACTGGAGGTAATATATATAGCCATCGTGACTAGTAGCCATTGATAGCCTTATTCTCCATGCATTTAATTCTCTTTTAAAGCCATCCCAGTTTGTGACCATCACTACACCGGGTGGTAGTGAACTCCATAGTTTAACTAAGTGTTGTGTGAAGTTATTCTTTTTATCTGTGCTGAATCTCCCACCATTCATCTTCATGTGATGGCCCTGGATTCTAGTATTATGTCCACTTTCTCCACACCATGTATAATTTTGTACGCTTCTATCGTGTCTCCCTGTACTTGCCTTTTTTTCTAAGCTAAGCAGTCCCAGACATTGTAACCTTTCCTCATAGGGGATTGCTCCAGCCTATTGCCTCAATCATTTGGCTTGCCCTTTTCTGCACCTTTTCCAACCCTACAATATCCTTTTTGAGGTGCGGGGACCAGATGAGTTGTGTGTTGGTTTACTTATTTAAACATTTATAAACAACCTTTCAGCCCTAAAAAGAAGCCCCAAGGCCATTTTACAACGATTAAAATTGGAGAGAATTAAATTAAGCCAAGGTAAAAGAAATAAAACACACCCACAACAGGCAAGATTAAAATACAGTAAATACTGTCATCATCATCATCAGGCGATCACTCGTGACCGAGTAAGATTGTCTTCCGGGATAAAAGGAGGAAATTCTAAAGAAGATTGTGTAGACTCTAGCGATGGGTCTGTAAGTGACTGTGGAGGCCAATTCTAGATCCACACAGCTTCCCACAGTGAGGACACAGGTTACCAGATAGAAGATGGTCCTGTAAAGGATTCATTTGACGTGCTTTTCGCTTAGCACGTTTCTCCCTTTCACCTTGCACTTGGGCTTCTTCAAAGTCCATGGAACCTTTGTGAAAGGCCAACCTCCATTTAGATCGTTCATGGGCCAGAGCTTCCCAGTTTTCGATGTTTATATTGCATTTTTTTAGATTAGCCTTATGAACATCTTTAAACCTCTTATATTGACCACCGATATTCCGCTTTCCATCCTTGAGTTGGGAGTAAAGTAACTGCTTTGGGAGACGGCAGTCAGGCATTCGAACAACATGACCGGTCCACTGAAGTTGGCGTTGAAGGATCATTTTTTCAATGCTAGTAGTCTTTGCTTCTTCCAGTACACTGACATTTGTTCGCCTATCTTCCCAAGTAATTTGCAGGATTTTCCGGAGGCAACGTTGATGAAACCTTTCAAGGAGGTGGAAGTGACGTTTATAGATAGTCCATGTTTCGCAGGCATACAATAAAGTTGGTAATACAATGGCTTCATAAACCAGTGTTTTGGTCTTCTTACAAATATCCCGATCCTCGAACACTCTATGTTTCATTCGAGAAAATGCGGCACTTGCGGAGCTCAGACGATGCTGGATTTCACTGTCGATGTTAGCTGTAACAGAAAGATAGCTGCCAAGATAGAGAAAATGATCGACATTTTCCAGTATTGTCCCGCCAAGCTGGATAGATGGCATCACCAAAGGATTGGCTTGCACTTGCTGATGAAGCACTTTGGTTTTTTTGATGTTAAGTGAGAGACCAAGTTTTTCGTATGCTTCTGCAAAAGCATTTAGGATAGTTTGGAGATCATCCTCTGAATGTGCGGAGACCACATTATCATCAGCATACTGAAGTTCCACAACGGAGGTTGTAATTACCTTACTTTTTGCTTTCAGCCTGCTGAGATTAAAAAGCTTTCCATCTGTTCGATATATAATTCCCACACCGGTGGGAAGTTTCCCCTTGACAGGATGTAAAACCATGGCGATGAAAATGGCAAATAATGTTGGGGCAATAACACATCCCTGTTTAACACCTGATCCCACTTTAAATGGAGCACCATGAGAGCCGTTGTTGTCCAAAACCGTTGCCGTCATGTTGTCATGGAGAAGTCGCAAGATATTCACAAATTTATTGGGGCATCCAATTTTCATAAGGATAGTCCAGAGAGCTGTACGGTCTACAGTATCAAAGGCCTTAGCCAAATCGATAAATGCCATATAAAGGGGTTGATTTTGCTCCCGGCATTTTTCTTGGAGCTGACGTGCAGTAAAAATCATGTCTACTGTCCCTCTAGAGGGGCGGAAACCATATTGAGTTTCAGGGAGGATCTCTTCTGAAATAGATAGAAGACGGTTTGCGAGAATCCTAGCAAATATTTTACCTGCGGTTGCTAAGAGAGAAATGCCCCGATAGTTTCCACAGTCTGTTCTATCACCCTTCTTAAAGAGGGTGATAATTATGGCATCCCTGAAGTTTTCTGGGATCTCTTCTCTTATCCAGATTTTTTCGATGAGTTTATGAAGATGTTGCATAACATCTTTAAAGATTTCAGCAGGAATCCCATCTGGTCCACTAGCTTTGTTGTTCTTCATTTGATTAATGGCTTTTTTTACTTCATCCAAAGTGGGGAGTATTGCAAGTTCCTCTTTAATTTGTTTTTGCGGGATTTGTGAAAAAATCTCATTATCCACCTTAGATTTACGATTTAAAAGGTCATAATAATGCTCTTTCCAACGCAGTGCAATAGACTCTTTGTCTTTTAAGAGTTTGGTGCCATCTTTTGATTGTAAAGGGTTTGTACCATAGGTTTTTGGTCCATAAATGGCCTATTTTGTTGTGTTGTTAAATATTATAATTAAAGCTTAATAATTAAAGGATGGCCAGGTGACCGGCCAGATGGGCGATTAACAAATATAATAAAATAAATAAATAAAAATATATAATAACATACCTTTAAAGCACTTTCAATGCAAGAAGAAACATAGAAATAAGCAACAACAGAAAGATTAGAGTTGATAATGATTCTGTTGGATGGCACTTGGTGCAGAGAACAATCAGTGTAAGAGGCCCCAATGCAGATAAAGAGTGTTCTGCTGGACCAACCTGTCCAACATCCTGGGCATTGAAGCATCTAAACCAGTGGCCATTGCCAAAGCTTCTGGCAATAAGTTCCATACAACTACATTCAAAGGGGCTCACACCCAGGTAAGTGTGCAGGATTGCAGCCTAAATCACAAAGGTACTCAATTAAAAGTCAGCTCTACTTGAACCCTGCAAGTCTGTATGAACAAACAATATAGTGTAATGATTTCATTATGTTAAATGACAAAAGGAGGGGGCCAAAAGGAGGGAGGGGGCGGTGTTAGGGGGCAGCCTACTAGGCCTGGAGCCCCAAATCTTTCATTTGCAGCTCTGAATTTCTGGGAGGCCCTCTGCCCCACCACCCTGCTGTCCATGGGCACTTGCTGAAATAAAGGCACAGGGGCCCTGATGATTTCTGTTGCATCTGATCTCGCTGGATTAGTTGGCTTTTTGCCCACAGGATGTGCTTCACTTCCTGCTGCTGCCCCCTTGAATCTTTCTGACTGAGGTTTTTTTCTGAAATCAAATACCCTCCTCTCCCTTGTCCATACATCGCCTTTTACAAATAGGGGTGTCCTTAGGAGACGGAGACACACAGACTTTAGAGCATATTTAAATTAGCATATGCAAATTTGTGCTTCTTTTTTTTTCTTTCTTTTGTCTTGTGTGCCTGAGTCCGGATCTTTTCAGTAACTAGCACCGTCCCTGGAAGGGGCGCTTAAGGCACAATAAATTCAGAAGCTGGAGTGGCGAAGAGTTCAAAAAGTCTTCGGTTCACTGATTTTGTGTTTGTGGCCTGAACAGGCTGATGGCTTTCTGTCATGTCAAATTGTGCCCGGGGATTAGATCAGACCACTTTTTGATCTCCTTTCCTATCAGTCTTTCTTGTCCCGCTTTCTTCTTTGCTCAGTTCCCCAACCACTTTTCTTTTTGCTTCCCCTCCTTTTTTTTGCATGCCTGGGAAGCGAGACTCCTGCGAGAGGAGATAAGGCTGTCGGGTAAGGTCAGCCCAGTCTAGCGAACCCCCTTTCGCCCGTGACGTCACGCCGCGGAGGGAGTTTCCTTCCCTCCCCCCCCCCGCGCCCCTGAAGACCCGCGTTCTAATTGCTCCACCCTCCCGCCGCGGTCAGCCAATCAGAGGAGGAGCTGTCGCTGCCGGGCGGGTGGCGGGGGCGCTCTACAATCAACAATCTCCTCGAGGAGGATGTAGCGAGCGCAGCTGACAATCGAGAGAGCGGCTCGGGGACAGGATGGCGGTGGCGAGCGTGGAGGAGCAGCCGCCGCCGCCAGCTTCAGCCTGGCCGCCGGCTCTGGGGCGAGACCCGGTGAGCTCGGCGCTGCTGGCGGCCGCCGGGCTGCTGTTGCTGCTGGGGCTTTGGTGGCTGCTGGGCCGCCGCCGAGCGCTGCAAGGGCTCCCGCCCGGTCCCAAACCGTGGCCGCTGGTGGGCAACTTCGCCTTCGCCCTGGTGCCCAACCTGCTGGTGATCAAGCGGCTGGTGGGCGTCGCCAGTACCGACCAGATGCCCAAGGGCGTGCGGACCTCCTGCGGCGGCGCCTCCCGGCCCATCTCGGCGCATCTGCTGCTCACCGGCCTGGCCAAGATCTACGGCAGCATCTTCAGCCTCTTCGTGGGCAGCCGCCCTATCATCGTGCTCAGCGACTTCGAAGCCGTGCGGGACGCCCTGGTCAACCAGGCCGAGGTCTTCAGCGACCGGCCCAGCGTGCCCATTGTGGCCATCCTGACCAAAAAGAAAGGTGACGGGGACGTTCGTGGGCGGCCCTCCCGACTCTAGGAGCTGAATGCAACCGTCCCTAGGTCGCGAAGGCAGCGGGGTGCCCAGCAGCACAAACCGCAGCCTCCGGCAGGGATCGTAGCGCAGCCTCCGCTGCGCGCAAGGCCGCTCCGCGCAGGGATCGCTGTTTTGGCAGGGTGGGCATCACAGCTGGATGCCTGTGGCGAGGGAACACGACGAAGGGTCTTGCGGCACAGTAAAGATTTAACTAATTTATTCTGACATGAATTTTCTTACACTATTCTGGTTTATTGTTGGGAGTGGGCAGCAACACTTGTTAGTTAATTGCTTGGGCCAGTGGGAGGTGATAATTAAAAGTAATTTGTGTCTTTCTTGACTGACCCTCTTCTCTCTGGTAAATAAGGGGTTAATCTGCTTTCTCCAATTGATTAATTGCCCTTCTCTATGCTCCTATATCTTGACCACTCCCCTGCCTCCCTCGTGCTCCTTTCCCCCTTTCATCTGGAATGAAGTGTTGTTTTGTCTTCAGCAGCTGAAGCCTTAGATTTTTAACGTTTTCTTTTTCACCGTAATTCACTGTAACCATAAGTCTTAACAGACTGTTTATTGCAACTGCAGTCTGCAAACTCTGCAAAAACTAGAAGATATTCCCACACTTATGTCAGAATAAAGGCTCTGCCCTATGCAACTTTAGACAGAAAAAAGGCCTACAACTCCCAGCATTAGACAGAAAAAAGGCCTACAACTCCCAGCATGCTGGGAGTTGTAGGCCTTTTTTCTGTCTAAACACACATAGGATCACACCGTAAATGTGTTAGTCTTTAAGGTGCCAGAAGACTCTGTTGCTGTTTTTTCTGCTGCACTCTACGGACATGGATATTGTGATGATGAAGACACAGTGGGAGTTGAAATCCTCGTTTAATTGGGACCTTTCTAAAAATAAGATAAACTATTGGTACAGTGCAGAGTAGTTCACATACATGGTCTTAGGCTGCAGTCCTCAGCGCACTTTCTGGGAGCAGTAAGCCCCACTGAACATGGTCAAACTTATTTGTATAGGATTGCACTACATGGAAGCTCACAATATCCCTGCAAGGTAGGCTGAATTATCGCGTGAGGGAGGGGGCACTGAGATAATAATGGCTTGCCCAAAACCCTGTAGTGAGTTTGTGGCTGAGGGAAGAGTTGAACCTGATACTTTTCAGCCACAATGTCACACCACCTCTGTAAATACACTGCAAAACAAATGCATGAAACAGGAAGTCCCATGCCAAAGACAGTTGTGTGCAGCAGCTGTGTCTGTTTGGTGTGCGCCTTGTGGAACAGGAGGGTGTATGTGTGCTGGTGTGTGTGAAGGAGGGAGGGAGGGAGGGAGGGAGAGCCCTGGCACTATAGAGGAGCTGTGATAACTCCTTGGTATAGTTGTTTGGGGCCTGCAGTATTGTGAAATAGAGGTGACCTGGGAAGAGTCTGTTGGCCTGTGATGTACTTCAAATATTTCGCAAGATAAGGAACAGTTTGCAACCTTACTGACAATTCTGTTTTTATTTATTTATATATTTATTTATTATATTTATACCCCGCCTTTTTTCCTGCAAGGAACCCAAGGCGACTTACATAATCCTCCTCCTCCTCTCCATTTTATCCTCACAACAACCCTGTGAAGTAGGTTAGGCTGAGAGTCAGTGACTAGCCCAAAGTCACCCAGTGAGTTGCATGCTGAGCGGGGACTAGAACCCGGATCTCCCAAGTCCCAGTCGAACACTCTCACCACTATGCTACACTGGCTCTCCTAGCTATCAGTTGTTGGTGATACTCCTGTAAGTGGGGCCCATTGGGAGGAACTGGCCACTCTTCTAGCATTGATTGAAGTGTCTCAGCCTGATTCCTGTAATGAATCCAGTCGTGTGTGTGTATTACTGTGGCTTAACTTCCCAAGAGCAGGCATTCAAGAAATAGGCATTCTCCATCTATGCGCAGATACTGAATCTTCAAAGATCTGTGGATCTCAAATCCAGAGATCCACAGATTCTCTCCCTTTCCTGCTTGTCCTGTTGAGGCTCTGGGAAACATGATAAGCCCCCATCATCCTCTGGAGCTTGGGGAAGGCTGGGATGGGGAGGGGCCATAGCTCCGTGGTCGAGCACCTGCTTTGCATCCAGAAGGTCCCAGGTTCAATCCTCAACTTCTCAAGGTAGAGCTAGGAAAGAATCCTGACTGAAACCCCTTAGGAGCCGCTGCCACCATGGGCTGATTCGCACATCACGATAAGCCACCATGGGTTAATTCACCCATGGGGCTCTGGGATGTGCACTGGTCGCCATTTTGTATATGCATGCTGCGGGGGGCATACCATGACTTGTCATGTCATGTGAACCTGGGCGCCGTGTGTTATTTGAGGGTTAAACGACCCTTGGACTGGTTGTTCTAGGGTTATCTGAGGGTTGTTTAACCCTCAAATAACCCATGATGCCTGGGTTCACATGACATGACAAGCCGCAGCCCCCTCCCCCGTGGCATGCATAGTCAAAATGGCGGCCAGTGCACATCTCAGATCCCTGTGGGTGAATTAACCCATGGTGGCTTATCGTGGCGTGTGAACTGGGTCAGTGTTGATGACAAAACTAGGCTAGGTGGACCAATGGTCTGACTCAGTATACAGCAGCTTCTTCTGCTCCTACTATTTGAAAGCTGTGTTGTGATTTGGAGGATCTGGAACACCTCCAAAGCTCAACATAACACCAAGAAACAGGAACTTGCACCTTCCTCAAGTCAGGGTAGGGGGAAGGTTTGTGGTGACCATGAACTGGAATGGCTGTAAAGGCCAAGGAAAAGCTGTTGACCCTTAGTCAAAACAGTTTAAGGCTGCAGTCTATGTGGGTCCCATTGATTCCAGTTGGTCTTGCTTCTGAGGAAACATGGGTAGGACTTCATTGTAAGAAGGGGATTCCTAATTTTTGTTTTGTGGCATTGATGTTGGGCTTTGATTTCTCCAGCAGTTGACCAAGAATCATGAAGACAGACCTAAATCTCTCCTAGAGGGATAAACTGCCAGAGGGAATTATGGGATTTGCAGTTGCAACATATCTGGAGGGCACCAGGTTGAAGAAGTCTGGTCTGGAGATTAGAGTGGCCCCTGAGTAGTTAGCTATCCCTTTCATTAGAGGAAGATTCTTTCATTAATGGTGGAGGCCAATTAATGATGCTGCTGGCTGTATCTTTGTGTAAAAATTGGCACAGGTAGCCATTTCCAGCTTTGTCTTTGCCAGCCACACCTGGCAATTTTATATGCAAATTATATGTAGCCCTCAGGCTGCCGTATAGCTACTGCAAAGGGAAACCACATGTACTGTAAGTGTTGAATATCGAGGTATAACATGACTGTGATTAGGGATAAGTTTGCTCTGAAATCATTTTATTTAAGGGTTGTGTGTGTTCTTGTTCAGGATTCTTCTTTTTTTTTAAAGGTTGTTCTGTCATGTGATGTTGTGCTTATTTTAGCAACATCCTAGGAAGTTTAAAATAGCTGGAGAGAAGCACCAAATAACTGGGCAATCTCCCAGTTCTGACCAAAGAATTAACTCTTGGCCTTGTAAGAATTACTGCATTGCATATCCTATGCAGTTTTTCAAGCATGCTGCACAGTGCAACATTGGGAGTTTAGGACAGGAGTTGTCATTTTCACAGTCTTGGATATTTTCTCCCCCAAGTTTCTAGCTCTCATGGTTGATAAAATAAAGTTTGACAATGTGTAGCTGGAGTCTGCAAGTGGCTCAGAAATCAGGAGAGTTTATTCCTCACCTGCTTTCTCATCCTTCCTGTGTCATTCCTTTATCTCCCTTACCTGCCTCTTTCCTTGCCATTTCCCTGAAAATTTTGCAAAGCTCCCAAGTTTGCAAATTAACGTTGTGCAACTCTTTTGTATGCCAACACTGAGTTTGTCCTCCTGGCAAAGGATTGTAATTTTATGGAACACAGTTGACTCTTGGCTGTGTACTCCCAGGAACAGCTGTTTGCCTTTTCATGGGACTCAGCACTGTGCCTGTTGGACAGCATAGCACCTTCCAGGGATTTATTGAGCAACTAAATTTAGAATGGCCATTGCAGGCCTCAATTGTTACTTATGAAATGATGTAACGCTAATATGGGTGTAAGTATTTGTCTTTTAACAGGGGACCCATTCCTTCTCTTACCAGTACCCCAGCACAACAGGCATTATACGGAAAGATGTTGCTTTGAAACGAGTGGAACTTGCTTCTACATAACTAACACACACACACCCCATGTGGAAGCAAGTTCCATTTTTTTAAAGCAACATACTTATACATTTGTATTATATAACTGCAAAATGCTATAAAATGTACAAACTATGAAACTGCTAAAATTTAGTAGTGATCCACAGTTTTATCTGGCACTGTTGCCATAATTTCAAAACATCATGAACTCTTCAGAACTTTTACACAGAACAGCAGCTCAACCATATCAGGCTTAATAACTTAAAATGATTGTCTTCAGTAAATATTTGACACAAATATTCAATCACTGGTCTCCAAATTGCACAATTCAAAAATATTTGTTATTTTTGGGGTGGCGGGGTGGCAGTGGGGGCGGGGTAAGCTGTTAAGGGCGCAATCCTATGAATGTTCTGTCTGGAAAAAAAGGTCCTACAACTCCCAGTGCTGGCTTGGGAATGCTGGGAGTTGCAGGACTTTTTTCTGTCTAAACATGCATACGATTGCACCCTAAAGCTCTTCCTGCCAGTAACTAAGCCTTAGGAGAGACATTTCAACCATTTAGAATGGGGAAAATCTACATAAAAGCCAGGAGGCCACCAAATAGTGTTTTGGGGCAAGGGGGCATTGCCATGTAGGGAACCGCAAAGGCTTGGATATGGCCTGATATTCTGAACCGATGTTTGAAAGATATGCACCAGCACTTTGAATTGTGCCCCGGAAACAGACCAGAAGCTCTTCAGACACTAGTGACATGTGTTCCTACCCCCCCCCCTCCCAGGTCCTAGTTAGTAGGCTAGCACCTGTGTTTTGAACTAAGTTCACTTTCTGGGCGGTCTTCAAAGGCAGCTCTTCATAGAAAGCATTGCAGTAGTAGTCTAACCTGGAGGTTACCGGAGCATGGATAATTGTAGCCAGGCTATCTCTAAACAAGTGCACTAGCCCTAGCCTTCCATGGGTGTCTGCTTTGTGAAATGAAGTATAACTTCTGGGATTGCTAGACATACTGGTACGATGCCTTACCATTGCTATTGCTCCAACCAAATTGACTTCTCATTTAAGGGAAGAGAAAAAGCCAATTTAATATCAGAGCAGTACTTTGCTCCTTGCCATTGTATGAGTGACATAACATAATTATGGTTGAGATCATGCATCCTATTTTGAAGCTTTTTAAACCTATATTTAGTTTGCTAGGAAGCATGCCAGTATCAAGAAATATTGGTATATTTTGTTTCCTGCATATGTTTGGGAACTTTCTTGTCATATGAATTATCATACTCCTCAAGATATCAGTCAAAAATCAATTTATCCTGGGAGTAAGTCCCAATGATTTTAGTGAAATCTATTGTCTATGGTGTGTTTAGGACTGCAGCCAGCCAGCCAGCCAGAAATATCTCAACAGCAGCTTATAGAGTGACTTGCTATGGCATTTGCCAATATGCTGGTAAAATTCACAGGACAGGCCTATCCTGCTGTGTGTGTGATTAAAGGCACAATCCTATGCATGTTTAGACAGAAAAAAGGCCTACAACTCCCAGTGTGCCCCAGCCAGTCTTTTTTCTGTCTAAATATGATAGGATTGTGCCCTAATTGTCTCAGCTCAGCCACTTACTGGTAGAGGGCCAGTGTGGTGACAGGGGACCACAGATGGGGCAGCCTGTATTTGGACCTTTGCTTGGCCTTGAAGTCCTCCATTTGGTGGTCTTGGCCAAGTTGGGCAACAGTATAACCGTTGTGAAGATATGAAGATACACTGAAAAAATCTGTAACAGTAAATGTGCTTAAGCATGTGCTGAGAAGGATGGTACCATGGTAACTTGTTATCAAGGCTGTGTTTAATTCCTGTATGCAAGAGTGGAATTTGGGACTGAGTGCAGAACTTGCTATTCTGAGGACCCCTCGGCATCCAATATATCCCCAAATACCTAGTTCTTAAGTCTGTGAATGCATGAAGCAGCCTTGTACTGTATCATACCATTGGTCCATCTAATATTGAATTGTCTAGTCCAGTGATGGCAAACCTTTTTGAGCCCGAGTGCCCAAACTGCAACACAAAACCAACTTATTTATTTCAAAGTGCCAACACTGCAATTAAACCTGAATACCGAGGTTTTAGTTTTAGAAAAACAACTCATACAGTTGTCCGAACTAATTAACATCTTTTGTCTTTAAAGAAAAACACAATAACAGAGCTTTCAATGATACAAACAGTTTTTTGTTGGAAAAAAAAATCAACTCAAAAATTATTATACTACTACATTGTACACATAGCCTGAAGGGAATGTATACAAACTTTTAAAATAATTAGGCACATGTATTTTTGGATAAGGGATTCTCAACTTGTAATATGATTATATGCCAGACTGAAATTGTATGGGGCAAGCTTTACCCTGGGTCCTTTCCCTGCTTCTACAGGTGTCGGATTAGTAAAAGTAAAAGTCAACCTGTACTAGGATGAGCAAGATAAACAAGAAAACTAAACGTGCTTAACACATTTTAAACCCTTTATGTCTTGGACTGCAAACACTGCATTAGGTA
Organism: Shinisaurus crocodilurus; assembly: GCA_021292165.1. Classification (NCBI taxonomy): domain Eukaryota; kingdom Metazoa; phylum Chordata; class Lepidosauria; order Squamata; family Shinisauridae; genus Shinisaurus; species Shinisaurus crocodilurus. Next base: position 35,509,457 of record CM037876.1, read on the forward strand.
AAAGTTTGCATTGGGCATGCTTTTGCACAATTAATGTGATTTTTGCTATTGCATGCATGCTGATAATTTGTCAAACCTTGGCTCATACTCGGTTAGTTTGAGAGCAACACATGCAGCACTCAGGTCAACTGTTAGGGCTTTACATCCAAGCCATGCTCTGTGCATCATTCTTCAAAATCTTTTAAATGTGATAACAATGAAGAAAAATTCTGTAACAGGAATTCTAGAACAAAATCATTCTGTTCTACACTGTGAGAAAGAACAAGATCATTAGTGTTTTTGGTAATTAGGATCTATACTTGGTAATCCTGAATTTAACATGTAATTTAGGCTGTACTACAGTGTAGTCCAGAGTTATCCAGTCTGCTAATGGGCTGGGTTTTATTTATTGATTTGATTTGTACCCTGCACTCAAGGGGTACAAAGAAAATTGGCACTCAAGGTGGCTTACAATCACAAATAAACTTGATAAAAACAGTAAACGAATACATTCAAACACATTAAAAACACAGCAACAGGTGGGGACTAGCACCCAGGTCTCTTACCACTACACTGGCTCTCATATTTGTTTTGCCTTTCCTCCAGGAACAAATGATCTCTCCATTTTTACCCTCACAACAATCCTGTGAGGTAGGTTAGACTAGGTTGAGAGGTAGTGACCGGCCCAGATCATCCAGTGAGAAATGCGAGGCATTTGCCAGTCCTCCTCAGGCAGCAAAATGTCCTGGGCCAGGACTGGCTGTATATGTATGTGTGTCCTGTTTGGCTGCAGTATCTGAATGAGGCAGTAGGTCAGTCTCTGCTTCTTCCTTGAACGTGTGTGTGTGTGTGTGTGTGTGAGAGAGAGAGAGAGAGAGAGAGAGAGAGAGACTTTTCAGAGCAACTGGGCCTGAAGAATAGGTTTTGAGGTAGGCAACGCTGGAGGAAGAGTGTGCGTGAGCGTGGGGATTTAAAGGAGCAGCCCAGCCACTCCTTTGCAGGCAGGCAGGGCTGAGAGCGAGCTGCGGAGAGGAGCCGACCTACCATTTAAAGCGGCAGCTGCCCACCGCCTCGCCTCGCCTTTCCCCCGCCTCGCCTTTCCCCCACTTGTTCTCCCGCCCCTCCCCTAGTCCATCAAATCTTCTATTGTCTACTCCCACTGGTAGCAGCTCCCCAAGATCTGAGCCAGAGGACTTTCTTTGCCCTCATGCTGACTGGGTTCACACAACATGTCAACCCACACTCAAGGTTGAGTGTGGGTTGTTGCTGAACTGTGGGTGGTTGTTTTAATGTGGATTGTTGTGTTGTGTGAACCCTGTTGTGTGAACCCAGTTGTGCTAACAAACCATGGTTTGCTAACCACAAACAACTCAACAGTTCACAACCCCACAACTAAGCATGGGTTCTCTTTGTGGATTGTTCGTGGTTAACAAACCATTGTGTGGGACCTTGCCCCAGTCGACGGGGGGAGCTACAGCCTCAGACACCAATTTTGATTCAGAGGGAGAAGCTGCAGAGTCAGGCCCAGCCGTGGGAAACCAGAGGCCTGAGAATTAGTTCTGTCAGGCCTCCCACTGCCTAGCGATGGAGAGGGGGTGAGGCGCTGGAGACTGATACGGCCTATCTTCCACAACTGGAAGACGACCTTGATGGAGGCCCCTGCGTGCTGCGTCTCAGCAAGGGATGTTGTCCCTGGGAACAGGGCAGCAACAGGAGGTCTCTGCAGTAGAGGGTGTTTTGGGGGTGACTCCTTTGGTGTGTCATCAGCAGAAGAGGGTGGTGCAGAAATTCCTGGTGAGATGCAGCAGCTGCTTGAGGGCCAGGTTTCCCTGCCAGGATTGAATGTCCGATAGCGATCCCTTAGCAGCCACTCCCCTATATTTAAATCAGTACAGCTTCCAGTAGCCTTTGCAGGAGACAATGCACTGAAAACCTGGAAAGCTTTCCACTTACTTTGGAACTGTGAACTTAATGAGACTTATTTGGGGGGGGGGGGGTGCACTCTAGGAGATTGGCTCTTTGTTGTGAAGTTCCTGAAATGACTTTTGCCTGGGACTTTGCTGTAATCTGTTTCTGTGGCTCTTTATTGCAACTGTAAAGGCTGATAACTAATTATTGGAATTACTGCAATAAAATGTTTTACTGGGACTCTTGCCTTCACTTGGGAAGCCAGGTTCTGACACATTGTTTGTTAGCGCGTCTAGGTTCACATAGCAGAACAACCCACAGTTCAACGACAACCCACACTCTACCCATACTCGACCTTGAGTGTGGGTTGTTGAGTTGTGTGAACCGAGCCACTATCTATGGCTGGAAATACCAGCGGCCAAACCTTCTGTATTCAAAGCATGTAGAACAATGAACTATGGGTTCTACTTGAACATAAGCTTAGGCTGCAACCTGGAGGTAAGTCCTAGCAAAATTCAGTGGGATTTACTTCATAGTAGACAGGCCAGCCTTCCCCAACCTGATGCCCTCCAGATGTGTTGGACTTCAACTTCCATAATTCCCAACCAGCCTGGCCACATAGGATCACACTCTTAACCATAGGAGCATACCTCAGTGGTAGAGCACATGCTTTGCATGCAGACAGTCCCAGTTCAATCCGTGGCATCTCATATTAAAAAAGGATCAGATAGCATGTAATGCAGAAGACTTGGTCAGAGACCTGTTGCCATCCAGTAGACAATACTGAGCTAGATGGATAAATAGTCCGACCAAGAATAAGGCAGCTTCCTGTGTTCTCAGTGCCCGGCAGACTCTCAGGGTGGCTTCCAATGCAGCTGTGTTGTGGATTAAAGAGAATGCAAGACGTTTGCGTTTCCTGTTCACTCTGTAAAACCATCATGTCCCAAACTCTCAAAAGTGAGATTTGGGGGTAGGAGGTGTGGAGAGGCTTTATGCAGGATTTCCCGCGGTTAAAAAGTGAAATGACTTTTACTAAGAAAACAAGCAACTTCATTTCTGATCCAAACATTTTCCTTCCCTTTCATTCAGGTGTGGTGTTTGCACCTTATGGCCCTGTATGGAGAAAACAGCGGAAGTTCTCCCATTCGACTCTCCGTCACTTCGGATTAGGGAAGCACAGCCTGGAACCAAAGATTATTGAAGAATTCAAGTACGTGAAAGGAGAGATCCTGAAGCATGGAAGGGAGCCGTTCAACCCCTTCCCCATCATTGGCAATGCCGTCTCCAATGTCATCTGCTCGATGGCCCTCGGCAGGCGCTTTGACTACGGCGATGTGGGCTTTAAGGGCATGCTAAGCCTCATGTCGCGGGCTCTGGAGATCAGCTTGAACGGCCGCATCCTCCTAGTCAACATCTGCCCTTGGCTGTACTACCTCCCTTTCGGGCCGTTCCGAGAACTCCGGCAGATCGAGCTGGATATCACGGCTTTCCTGAAGAAAATCATCGCTCAGCACAGGGAAAGCCTGGATGCCCAAAATCCCCGGGACTTCATTGACATGTACCTCCTTCATGCAGACGAGGAGAAGAAGACCAACAGCGAGAGCAGCTTCAATGAAGATTACCTGTTCTTCATTATCGGGGACCTTTTTATTGCGGGCACAGACACGACATCCAACACGCTACTCTGGAGCCTGCTTTACATGTCGCTTCACCCGGAAGAACAAAGTAAGTGGCATCCTTTCTTATCCGTGTGTCTCCCGCAGCTAGTCTTTATTGGATTTGTTGGGGGAAGCTTTTCACAGAGCTGGCGTCAGGTGCCAGCCTGGCTGGGCACTTGCCATGCCTTAGTGGGGTGTGGGGGGCACTGCCAATCCCTGGGAGCTCTCTGGCCCTGCTGCTGGTTCTTGGTGTCGCTTCCTGCTCATCTATCCCCCTCAGAAAGTGAGCAGCCACAGGAGCAAGGAGAAGGGATGGGCAGCTCTGCTCTGAGCAGGTGTGCAGGCTGGGAGAGGGCAAGCGAATGGGCAGCGGCAAGGAGGAGGCAGCTCCATTCAGGGCATCTTGCCTGAGGGCCTTCCAAAACCTGGAGCTGGCACTCACGTGCTTGTCTGCCATGGAACTCCTGTGCATTGTAGAGAATTCTGGGTCATGTTCTAAGATGGAAACTCAGTTCATATGACCAGGCCTCTTGGGCCTTGCTGTTGCCTTGCATGATCCAAGAGCGCACCATGGAACACATTAGGAACATAAGAAGCTCCCTTATAAGATTCTGAACATTGGTCCATCTAGCCCAATATTGTCAACACTGACTAGCAGTGGCTTTCCAGGGTTTTGGGCACGAGCTTCTCCTGCCTTACCTGGAGATGCTGGGGATTGAACCTGGGACCTTCTGCATGCAAAGCATGTGCTCTACTACCACTGAGCTATGGCCCCTCCCATTCAACACTCCTCCAGTGTGGCTGCACATTACAAGGAAATATTGGTAACAGTGGGCAAGTTATCCTGTCTGCCATTACTGGTCTTTCAGTTGAGAAACCCTCAGTAAGCTTTTGAAGAACCGTAGGTTTACCTAGAACCAGGAGTCTACCAACTGTGGCCGGACTTACCAGCCAAGCTTCGTTGTCCAGTGGATAGGATTACACAACCATGTCTGCTCACACAATAGACGAATTGCAGTAATAGCGTGATAGCTTTATCACACCCAGCTCAGTTGTTACACCTCAGTGGAAGTGAGTTCAGCCCTGGTCTACACATGCAGCACAATGAGGTGATAGAGTGGATTTTACCACTTTCAACTGCAGATGGGGGATGCCATTTTTGAATCTCCTCCAAATAAAAAACCTACCACGCTGGGAAGGAAAGTTCTAACCAAATCGGCTTCTTGGGTGTGCTAGTTTTGAACTTACTGGTTGTTGCTTTTTGTTTGGTTCCTTTTTTCCCTCTCTAATGCAGAGAAGCAGTCAAAATTTTAAATTTCCCCCCAACTGTAGTCTGAAGCGACACAGATCATACTGGTGCAGTCCTTTGATGAGGGTGATGCCAGTGAATGTACATCTGAGCTAGGTTTGCCAACTGTTCCTGGCAGGGATGCTGTACTTTTAAGAGCCATATGACTGACAGAAATTCAGCAATCCAATCACTACATCTCCATGCTCTGAAAAGCATGGAGTAAAAACATAAAGAGAAAAACCAGCTCAAAGCTATTCTTAAACCCTTTCGCACACAACGTAACATGGAACTGAAACTTTCATTTACGGAATAACTTGAAAAATGTTGAGAGGAGCTGAAATGAGGTCAACTGTAAAGCAAGAAGGAGCTTTCAGTGCCTAGAGTACTGTTGGGGCTATTCCCCTCCCCACAACAACAGCAGTAGTAGATTATTTTAGTTTCTTCCGGAAAAGAGGCAACTACATCTTTGGTGCATGTTAGATGCATGGTGGTGGCAATATCGAATATGGTGATGGGATTACTAGTCCACACGCATTGCCGTTTTAGTACTTCATCATTACAGGAGGGGTCCAGGCTTTCCCCAAAGTAATAAAAATATCCCTAACCCAAAACCCTTGTAACTTCACAGCAGTAAAGCAATTCTAATCGTACCTACAGTAACTAGAAGAGAGTCCCATTCATTATCATGTGACTTGCTTTCAAAGAAGTGTTTTTAGGATCACCCTGAAGTTTGGATTTTTAGCCACTGGAGGGCAGCGTTCCACATTTAATTGCTTATTAATCTGTCAAAAAAGAGATACCCCTGAGCTCAATCTTTCATAGATTTCATAGATCATAGAGTTGGAAGGAGCCTACAAGGCTATCGAGTCCAACCCCCTGCTCAATGCAGGAAACTAGAGGAGAGGTCCCCCATCCAAGTAATAACCAGGCTTGACCCTGCTTAGCTTTCCACACTCAGGCAAGCTGAGCCAGCATAAGCTCCCTAACTCTTAAGATGCATGTAATGTCAGCATGGAAACACAATTTTAATGTAACTGAACTTACATAAAACTATTTCCCCCCCCCAAAAAAAACAGCTTTCCTTGTAGCTTAAAAAAAAAATCTAATATGAATTCAATTTGTAGGTTTCATGGCAGACAAGGACATATTCAACAGAAGAAGGGAAGAAAAAACCCTATTCCGGAATGACATACCAAGCCTCTCTCCCTGGGGCTGTAGCATGAAGGACTGTATTCCCCATATCCATTATTCTACTGTACTGGTTATGGCTGCAGATGAGTCAATGCCCCCCCACCCCCCATCTCTCCTCCAATGCTCAGCTTACTTTCTTTTGTTTGGTATAGAAAAGGTTCAAGAAGAAATCGAATTGGTGATTGGACGCGACAGGCCTCCTTCCCTCGCTGACAAGGCACGAATGCCCTTCACAGAGGCAACAATCATGGAAGTTCAAAGGATGACGGTGGTTGTGCCACTTTCCATTCCTCGAATGGCCTCGGAGACAACAGGTAAGTATTGTGGTGGGCCACCAGTTATGTACGCAGCTCTTTCCAGTTGGAACGAGTTCATGTACCTGGGAGCTGATTCACACGTGGGGGAGAGACGAGGAAAGCTGGCATTTGAAAAATGTGCACTTCTGCCTATTGTGTTTCTGCTTTATAAATGTGGATACTCTCTCCACTCATTCGTTGTGAGGTCTGAAATCTTCATATGGACTTGGGACTTGCATGCTTCATTGCAGGTGAGATGGTGTGAGTCGAGTCCTACTTAAGGACATAAGAAGAGCCATGCTGGGTTCCCAGGGTCCATCTAGGGTCCATCTAGTCCAGCATTGTGTTCACACAGTGCCCAACGAGCTGCCCACATGAAACCCACAAGGAGGACATGAGTGCAACAGCACCCTCCCGCCCATGTTCCCCGGTACCTGGTGTACAATAGGCATCCTGCCTCTGGTACTGGAGGTAGCATATGGCCAATCTGGACTAGTAGCCATTGATAGCCTTCTCCTCCATGAATTTCATAGAATCATAGAATAGTAGAGTTGGAAGGGGCCTATAAGGCCATCGAGTCCAACCTCCTGCTCAGTGCAGGAGAACAGATGTGGGCAGCCCAGGCAGTCACCCATCAAAGCACTGACCCGGCTCATACCTGCTTAGCTTCAGTATGTGGCCTGCGTTATTGTCCAATCCCCTTTTAAAGCCCTCTAAATTGGTGGTCACCATACATTTAGAGCAGAAGCTGTACGTCAGGGGCGCAGAACCTCAGGCCTGGGGTCCCAACCTGGCCCTCGGGGCAGACCCAGAGGGCCATGCCCCTTCTCCTGGCCCCAACCACCCATCATTTGGTGGGTTCCTGGCTTTTGTTAATTTCCCCCCATGTACAAAAGATTGAAATGCATCTCTTAAGGCTCAGTTACTGGCAGTAAGAGCTTCAAGCTAAAATAGGCTGGTATGTTTGGTATTTTAGCCCCGCCCCTTTTGCCTTTGGCCCCACCCAGCACTGGAATGCAGCCCCTGAGAGCTTCTCCAAAATGGAATTCGGTCCTTGGACTGAAAGAGGTTCAGCACCCCCGCTGGAAATGATGTTAGACCAAATAAATGCACCTTCTTTTACCCTTCTCTCAACCTATGTTTCAGCTCCGAAAAAAAGGTGAAAGCCTTAAATGGCATTTTACTTTATTTTTGGACATTACACTTGTGTCCCTACACATTCACCACCACCACCATGCATGAAATGGATTAACTGTGGATCCCAATCTCAGACGGCATTCAGATTGCAGGATGGAATGTTGCGTATGAGCAGCCAGCTGGGGAGGCCAGTAGAATGCGTTTGAGAGAAGCTTGTCAGGCATGCCTGTGAAAAAGGGGCCACGTGCCATAATGAGGATTCTGTAATCCTCTCCAGCTGGACACTTCAGTTATAATGTGCATGACCATCATCCACACATGTTTGCTTCTCCCAGTATAAGGTCACCACACACCCCTCCATAAACCGTGGGAGAAGACGGTGTCCCGCTAATTCAGTGCCGTGCCCATCGCTGCCATCCGAGGCACGTTTGCTGGGGACGAGAGAGCAGTGGCCGCTCCCAGGCTCTGGAGCTCCCCCCTGGGGGGAGCTCGGTTGGCCCCTTCTCTGTTGACCTTCCACGGGCAGGCTTTTGGCATATAAGCTTGTCTTTTCATAGAATCATAGAATCAAAGTAGAGTTGGAAGGGGCCTACAAGGCCATCGAGTCCAACCCCCTGCTGAATGCAGGAATCCAGGTCAAAGCATCCCCGACAGATAAGAAAGCTTATCTAAGCGTGTTTCCCTGGGGAACATAGATGGGCTTCGGTCGATCACCAGGTCACATTGCTGGAGCAGAATTTGGCATGGACACGGCTATCACAGCAATGCCTAAGTCTCCATTTGGGCTGGACTTTTCCGACAGGGAAGGAAGAAGTGAGAACTAATTTCCTTCTTGTGGCATCTGAGCAAGACGGGACCCGACGCCCTTATTGGAAAACATCGCAAGGCACAGCAGCTAGGAGCTCGGGACTGCCCAAGCGTAAGACCGGCCCACGCTGCGTGCTGCTCGTCATTGGGCAGCCACATACCTGTGCACCGGTGTGCTAGAAGCCCCCATGGCCTTGCAACCCCCCCCCCTTGCCCCTGGATTGCCACTCAGCAGGAGGAGCCTAGCTTCTGGCAGGCCACCTCACAGGCCACTGCTAAGCACAGAGGCACTCGTGCATGAAATGAGGAGAATAAATAACATTTTACCGTTGATGTAAGTATCCAGTTGACATGAGTATCATTTGGGAAAGGCTGTTGCTCAGTGCTGGAGCACCTGCTCTGTATTCAGAAGGGCCCAGATTCAATCCCCGGCATCTTCAAGTAGGGCTGGAAAAACTGCCTGGAACTCTGGCGAGCCGCTGCCAGTCAGTGCAGAGCCAGGGCGGAAGCTTGGTGGCTCCATTGTCCGGGCGGGTGTGTGTGTGTGGCGTTTATCCACTGCAGGTTTCTGTCTGAACTTTCAAGGCACTATCCACAGTGTTGAGCCCCACCCCCAAAATAGGTTCAGCACTAGGGATAACTACTTTAAAGTTCGGACAGAAGCCCGGAGTGGATACACAACCCCCACTGACATTGGCGCCACCAGCCCCCACTGTGGTGTTGAACCTTTTTCAAGCCTGAGCACCGAATTCCATTTCGGAGAAGCTCTCGGGGGGGAGGGGGCTGCATTCCAGTGGTGGCTGGGACCAAAGGGAAAAGAGGTTCTTCCTGCCAGTAACTTAAGCCTTAGGAGAGGCATTTCAGCCTTTTCGAATGTGGGAAAAAATCCAGCACAAACGCCGGGAAGCCACCAAATGTTTGGTGATCAGGGGAATGGGGGTGTGCCCAAGGAAAAGGGCATGGCTGTCTGGGGAGCCTCAGAGGGTCAGATTGAGACCCCAAGAGACTAGGGGATTTGTCCCCCTCCCTGGGCCTGAGGTTCTGCAGCCCTGGTGTAAAGAATACTGGGCTAGATGGACCAGTGGTCTGACCATAGAAGGCCTCTTTCTGTGTTTCTGCTAACTTGTTTCAAGCAATTTTGTGAACAATGTGGTGGCACAATTTTCTAGCTTTTAAAATATGGTGTCTGTTACAGTGAAGTGTTCTATGAAGTAGAATAAGATCTTTTTGCTGTGTTGGGCCTACCATATTGCAAAATGAGGTGGTGTGTGTGTGTGTGTGTGTGTGTGTTTAAAACACCTTCAAGCATAATTTTGAGGCTTTGCCTCCCCCCCAACACCACACCAGCCCCCACAAGCAGAGGATGTATGAAATGCAATTGTAAGTCTACCTTGCTCCATAACCATCAGTTGTGCTGTAAAAAGAAAATCTGATAAGTATTTAAGACTGTGTTCCTCACATTTGCACATGCACAGCAACAGTGAGAGAAAAGTGCTTTTAAGTGCACGTTTGGATTCAGTTTAAGAATGTGGCAGTAGTGAAGACGAGGGCTGTGTGGCTTCTGGAAAGGAAGACTTCCAGGGGAGCTTGGTTTGGAGACAAGGAGTTAAACTAGGGCAGGGGTGGGGAGCCTCAGGTCTGGGGGCCAAATCCAGCCCTCTCGGCCCTCCAGAAGACCGTGCTCGCTTCCCTTTCCCCCAGCCATCCATCATTTGGTGGTTTCCCAGCTTTTGTGCAGTTTTTTTTTTTAACCCAATTTAAAAGGTTGAAATACCTTTCCTAAAGGTTACTTAGTAGCAGTAAGAGCTTTAAGCTAAAATGTACTGATATTTTGGGCCTACCCCTTTTGCATTTGGCCCTGCCCCCTTTGCCTTCGGGCCCGCCCACCACTGGAATGTGGCCCCCAAGTGCTTCTTCAAAACAGAATTTGGCCCTTGGGCTGAAAGAGGTTCCCCAGCCTTGAACCAGGGGAACACAGAAGCATAGCAAGCTTTCTTATATAGAGTCAGATCATTGGTCCATCTAGCGTAGTCTTGTCTGCACTGATTCCAGCGTCTGAAGCAGGAGTCTTGGGAGTTTTACAAGCAAATTGTCTATTATCTGTTCTTTTCCTGCTTCAAAGAGCAATAGCAGAGCTCAAACGAGAATAAAGAATGGACTGTGATCAGGCTTGAGGGCTTGGACTTCAAGGCATCTCTTGGCATCTTGCATTTTGTAGATGTGTTGTTAATGAGTTACTTTTGCAAACAGTCAAATGCTGCATGGCAGCAAACTGTAGCTTAGACTTTGCAGTGTTGCTTCACCGGGCTTGCTCCACTTCTGAAGTGGATGATCTCCTTTAGCTGTTGACAAATTTGAAGTAAGAAACTGTTCTGCCAAAGGCAGCAGTTCTTTTTAGGATCCAGAGACAATGGGCACACTTGTGGGTGAAGGTTAGAAAGCTTTATCAGCAAACTACAAGAAAGAGATTACAGAAGCAAGATAGATACAGCAGAGTACAAGGCTTACGTCCCTTCTGTTGTAGGGAACCCCTCAAAGAAATGACAATGGACGGACTCCTTGGCCAGCACACAGCACCTTCTGCACAGCTAGGTCTGTGTCGAGGTTCTGCCCTTAGGAAGATCCAATAATCATATATAGGTTTTCTGTGTTTACAATTTGCACCTGTTCTCATTGAGTCGGACAAGATTAATATGTTTTGCACATAACTAACTGGGAAAGAATCTCAGCACATAACAGCATACACATCTTGGACACTCCCGTGCCAGGCAGTTGGCCTTGCCCAGACCCATCTGGTAGTAAAGAACATTTCTAAGTGGGCCAAGATACCACCCAGAGCCCCCTGGTTCTTGGGTCACATCTAGTCCAAACCCTTCCAAATGATGAGTAACTGCCATACACGTGGTTGAAGTACAGCCAATAGATAATTGGGCAATCTTCAGAGGCATTGGCTAGCATTCAAACCGTACCCAAAAAGACTGTCCGAAAACAGAATTAATTAACAAGCTTCAGTGGCAAACTCAACAGCATGAACGCACCGATACAGTGAGAAACAGCAACAGACAGCAAACCCAGGCCCTAATGGAGACACAAAGAGCAGGTATAGCTATACAGTAGAGACCCAGACACAAGTACAGCAATGGACATACACTACTGTCTCCTCGAAATCACTATGGTCTTCTGGGCTTTTCTACCACAGAAACCTCTGTTTTTTATTTATTTTATTTTATTTGTAACATGTATATACCACCTTATCTGCTAAAAAGCCATCAAGGTTGTGTACAACAATTTAAACACAATAAAAAGATTTTTTAAAAGAGAAAAAGAATAAAACACTATATTAAAAACAGAATATCAATAAAAGCAGTGGCTGGCACCCAAGGAAGGCCTCCTGAAATAAAGATGTTTTCAGGAGGTGCTGGAAACAACACAATTTTGGTGCCTGCCTGACCTCCAGAGGCAGGGAGTTCCACAGAAATGGAGCCACCACACTGAAGGCTCTTCTCTGGGTGAACTAATGGTTAGTAGGTCCCTGTGGAACCACCAGGATCATGCCATCTGATGACCTCGGTGACTGGGCAGTTTACACAGTATCCAGTCCCAAAGGGCTTTGTTGGTATGCTTTTCTTCTTCTGTGCCCTTGTGTGAGAGTTTTCCCTTCCTAATAAAAGCCACAACAAATTTAAATCACACCTAGACATTCATAACTGCATTGTTTCAATGCCACAACCAGTCCCCCTCCCGCACAAACTCATGCTTGCAGACAAAAAAAAAAAATCAACCCACCTGAACTCGAGCACTTTTACGTCTCTGTGATTTCAATAGACGAGAGAGTTAAACAGGTTTAAATTGCTGCTGCTTTAATGTTTTTAGTTTTGGATTGTGGTTTTATTTATTTTTTAATTATTTCTGTGTTCTGATGCAAGCCAACTTGGGAAAGTTTTGTCCTGAAAGGTGGCGAATAAATCTTTGATATAAATATATAAGTGAATAATATATGTGGGTAAAATCTTTTCATAAGTATAATAACATTTATTGATGTGGTTAACTCTGTTTCATTTTTCTTTTTTAAAGTGCTGCAGGGCTACACTATTCCAAAGGGCAGTATAATCATTCCTAATTTGTGGTCCGTGCACAGAGATCCCAACATATGGGAGAGACCAGACGATTTCTACCCAGCAAGGTTTCTGGATGAAAACAGCCAGCTCCTCAAAAAAGAAACATTTATTCCTTTTGGAATTGGTAATTTAACCCAATTGGAGTGTATATTATGAGGACAAACATATAGTCTTGATGGGATAGGAAGGGCTTTTCTACATGAGGCATTTATCATGCACTTGTCATTCCCTACTCATGGTTGTTTACAGGTTCTTTAGATGATGTCGTGATCTTCCAGTTTTGCTTCTGTGTCTAACCAGCACTTTCGGCAAAGTTTTTTTAGAGCAGGGAAAATGCGGCATTTAAAAGAACGCGCGATTTCCTCTTGTGTGCTTGTGCTATTCCGCTATACCACAGTGCCACCTAGAGGTTATGTAGCAGAAAAGCAGGAAAGGAAATGCTCCTCATGTAGTGCTCAGATCTCAATTCTGTGACGAAACCAAAAGTAGATACAGTGAATTAACAGTCAATTAACAAAGCCAAAAGGACCAGAATAAATGTTGCTTGTTTCTGTCTCTCCTCTTGTAGTCTATTTACAGCCTTCCCCAACCTGGTGCCCTCCAGACCTTTTGGACTGCAACTCATCATTCCCAAGCAACCCGTTTGCTTTAATTGATCACTCTTTGGCAATATAAATTGTGGCTGTGGGTGAGCCAGATCAGGACCCAGTGAGGGGGAAGGATTAAAGTCCACCTACCCCCAAGTTAAGGTCCTGATCTGAATCAGGACCTCTACACTTTAGAGTTTAAAAAAGAAAAGAAAAGGGGAACCTGTACTTTGGGTGTTTAAAGTAACATGTGTTAATGGGTTTATAAAAGCTTGGCTTAGATAGGGCCCTTTATGAACTCGATATCATTTCCTTAAAAATTGAATTCCAAGGTAGAGCATTAACATTTATTTAAATTGTAGGGAGCCAGTGCAGTGTAATGGTTAGAGTGTTGGACTGGGACTCGGGAGATCCAGGTTCTAGTCCCTGCTTGGCCATGAAACTCACTGGGTGACTTTGGGCCAGTCACTGACTCTCAGCCTAACCTACCTCACAGGGTTGTTGTGAGGATAAGATGGAGAGGAGGAGGAGGATAATATAAGCCGCCTTGGGTTCCTTGCAGGAAAAAAGGCAGGATGTAAATGTGATAAATAAATGGTGAAGCTTCTCTTTCATCTCTGGCTAACCTCTTTGCTTTCTTTCTCAGGAAAACGTGTGTGCATGGGAGAGCAGCTGGCCAAGATGGAGCTGTTCCTGATGTTTGTGAGCCTTCTGCAAAGTTTCACCTTTCTGTATCCCGAAGACTCAAAGAAGCCATCGATGGAGGGAAGATTTGGCCTGACTTTAGCTCCATTCCCATTCAACATAATTGCCTTAAAGAGATGAAGGAACCTCGGGCAAGAATGCTGCATGACCTTTGCATTACTCTAATGAAATTCAGGGCTATATATTCAAATGCACTTCACTAAACAAAATCACCAACCCTGAGCAGGGATAGGAACCCTGAAGCCCACAGGGTACCCAAAGCTCATAAAGCACTTTCCTCTTAGCCTGGGGACTCTTTCATTAGATGCGTTGAAACTCTTGATGGTGGGAAACAAACAAACAAAAAGGTCATCCTCCTCGGAGTTGTAGAGCAATGAGTGGCGATTGTGGTGCAGAAACTCTTAACAGAACTGTCAGGCATCAAGTGGCTTTTTATATTAGAAACAAAGAGAACTTGAAAATTAATTTGTACAAGGTGACAGTAGATGAAAATGAACAGAATAAAGAGCAGCAGAGTATTTGGAGATCTCTTTTACACAAGAATCCCGACATCCTTTTGAAAGGACACATTGAGGACACATAGAGAAATATCTTAAAAACAGGATTCTCTGTGGTTCTTCCTCCTCCTGGGTGAGTCCCAACTTCCACCCACCTTCACTGTGAAAAGAGCAGTCTTGCACACCACTGATTCAAGTGCTGATTCAGTCCTCAGGCTTGCCTCGTCCCCATGCTTCAGGCAGACTGACTGCTTTTTTAAAAAAAGAGATAATAATTAATCATTGCATGTACATTTGTTCAATTAAATGTACATTTCATCTCAATAATAATAATAATAATAATAATTGAAAAGCAGAATCATTTTTTTTAAATGTGGAAAACCTGCTCCAGGGGAGATGGGTTAGTGATTTCACTGGCTTCAGACAATCAGCACTGTGCACAGCTGGTTTCTGCTTCAGCCATGCAGAACCTGTTTCTCCTGAACCTTGATCTGGGTAAGAAGATCAAAATGTGGTGAGTGTACTTCTACGGCTCTGATTATATATATTAATATGTACCCTGGGATTTGTCTCATGGTAGCTCTATTATCGCTAAAACTGGATACTTTTGGGAGTAGCAAACTCTTTTTCTCTGTGGTTAGTTCTCCTTAGGGCTTGCCTATATTCTGAGTTTACTACAGATCAGTGCTGAGCCAAAGCTGATTTAGCCAGCAACTGGCCTGCATTATCTGTACTGAAAATATTTAAAGATCAGTGTAGGTACCACAGGAAGCAATGTTTACAGGTTCAAATTATACTGCTTCAAGCAATTTGGCAAACCTTTGCACTCTTAACTGTACATGATACAAAATGTATGGGAAGGCAAAATAGTTTCTAACACCCCCACCCCCATACTTGCTCATGTTGCTGTATGTGGGAGGAACCCATAGTGGCATCCCTTGCCTTTCCTCTTCCAACCTTCATGGGAATAATGAAGGTGCAAATGATAGATGCATGTATTCATATTAGTCAGGAACAGTCATTGATGGTTTTTATTAGCATATTTGCAGCACGAATTTAGGCAATTGCACATTGTTTCATTGTGGTGGCTGTGTGCAGGGACAGGAAACCATGCTGCCAAATGCCTTGGGCTGACCTTTTTGGCAGGGGAGAACCCACTTCGATATAAATATAGATTTCATTTCTAATTCATTGCCGGTGAAAGGAAGCAGTGACGTGATCCAAAAGTGGTACAAGCCTCCAAATCAACAGTGTGCAGGTTTGACATGTGTGGGTAAGATTGCAGGGTGGGTATGCCCTTAAGGAAGGAAGGCAGGTGACTCGGGCTTCTTGGACAAGGTTCTTGAAGATTCTTAACCTTCAGTGGAAAAGCAGCAATTGCACGGCTCACTTTCAGCTTAGAACAGCCAGACTTAAGGGGCAAAAATGCATTGTGAAGCTGGCAGTTGAACTGATTCATCGTATGGCATGCCGGCCCTCCTGTAATAAGGCTGCCTTTTAATGAAGCACTTTATATTTTAATCGGGATCCAAAGATCTGTATTTCTATATTTTAGGAGGTGGTAAGGGCCTCACTAATGATTATGTATATGTAGGTTGCCTACATCTTGCTGATGTTTACCATGCCTGCTTTTCCTTTTCTTTTCAAAATGAATGCCTTGTTTAGAATTTTAGTAGGGCGGATTGTTAATACTGTTAGAAACTAGCGTTTGAGACAGTTGCTGACTCCTTTTAAAATGTGCCTCTATTTCTACAGATATCCTGAGATCTCTTTCTCAGTGTGAATCTCTTTGTCTAAATAAACCTTTTTATTTTAAAAGCATTACTGTCTGGATGCCAATTTTGTTTTAAAACAAATTCTACTGCAGGTATATATTGTTACTGAGTTTACATTTCTGGAGACTACACTCTTCCCTATGCCCTGTCAGCATGAGCAGCCAGGGCGGAAGTCAAGAGGAATCAAGGCTTCCTCTATTATTATTTTTTCCTCCAACCAGGGCTGGAGAAAAAATATCAGTCCCTACCATAGCTTGCTGAGCTGGTCTCGATGTTTCCTGGGGATTAGGGGTATAGCTGGGGGCTGAGAGGTTGGATCCATCAGATCTATAGCCTTTCTTTGCCCGCCCACCAGCACGCCCCAACAAACCCATTTCCCCCCCTTTCTGAGGTCGGAGTTCTGACCTCAGGAGACGGATCCACTCTCTGTTGTGGCAGGGTGGAGCCAGGAAGGGGACTCTGAGGTCAGAAAAACCCCTCTGAGGTTGGAGTGCTAAGACCTTGGAGGGCTTTTCCTGCACAATCCTATGTCTCCTAGAATGCTGTCTAGGGACCATAGGATTGCTCTCCTAGGATGCGATTTCATCTACTCTAGGCATCCTTCTTCCACACCCATCTCTGTGCCTTCTTCAATATCTGTGGCCATATTTCACACCACAGTTTTAAACTGATTTACAGCACAGCCCTAGGCACGCCTACTCAGAGGTTCAATGGGACTTACTCCCAGGTAAATGTGCAGACGATTGCAGCCTTAATAGCTTTCCCCAAACACTCCTGCAGTTTTCTGTGTGTATCAGTGGAAGAGAAGGTGTGTGAGGAATCCCATACAAAGAATTCTCAACAATAAGGATTGGTTTTGGGAAACCATGAACTGTTAAAATTGCTATAAAACTGATCCACTATTTTCACATATCTAAATTAGTTACATAATCTTAAATGTGAGTTAGCTGTTGAGCTACACTGACTGCTGGTATACTGGTGGGCTGGAAAATTAGCACCCTGATGCAGGATACATTACATGACAGTAAACCCCATATGCGGTGGCAAGTTTACTAGCTGTTATGCAAAAGAGTGGATCATCTGTCAAAGTTTAACACACGTGTGTGCATACAAAAGTCCACTGGTGGTAAATAAGAGTGTAACGTTGTTGCCTTCTTGTCCCTCTTGCAATCTGGCTAGACTGTGTAGGAAACAGGATGCTGACCTAGATAGATTTTTGGTGTGCTCCAGCAAGGCTGCTCTTAGGTTCTTCAATTGCTGGACATTAAAAAACTGTATAAAGTAAGATTTAATTTGACTGATGGCTACCTCCTGTGCATCCGGAAACTGCCTCTCTCCTGTCCTGATTTACTTGGAATCAAAGCAACCTTTGATTCCACTGTAACTTTCAAGTGTATACTCTTAAGATCAGCATGTAGAGCTCATGCTGAAAATGGCATCATCGAGTAATATGCATATTTGAACTGTCCTGGGATTCATTATGTTCATATTACTTTTGCGCAGTTACATAAACAGTGCTATCCTCTGGCTCATGTTACCATTTCACATTCCTCCTTCCATCCCTTATTTTTTTTACCCCAACTTTGTCTAGCTGATTCTGCAAAGGTATATTCTGTGAAGGTTTACCGCACTGATCTGGTTCACACAAATTAAGCCATGGTGCATTTAAATATAAATCGTGTGCATTTAAATTGCGACGCATGCAGGGCGTGATTTCCATAAGCACTGCCCAGACACGGCTTGTCCTGTTGTCAGAACCCAGGTGGCATGGCTTGTTGGAGGGGGAAACGACCCATGTAGGATTATTGGAGGGATGTTTCCCCCTCCAACAAGCCATGCCGCCCGGGTTTGGACAACAAGCCGTGCTTGGGCAGTGATTATGGAAATTGCACCCCACATGCGCCTGCCACACGCCACAATTTAAATAAGCCTTTGCATTCTGTAACGGGGGGGGGGGATATAAAAACACTCTTTAAAAAACTTGTCGCCCCTTATGCATGTAACTGTTTTTAGACTTCTAAAATCTGGTTGCAAGATAAAAGTGCAAAAGGCAATTTTAAAAATCGGATTCTGTCCTCCCTTCAGTGGGTATTGAGGGAAAGAGCTAGACAGAGGGAAGGCAACGAATTGGGGTAGCAATGGAAAAGGAGATGGCCACCCAGGCTGAGGGACTGCAATATGTGTAGCTACAAAGTGGAAATTGGGAGCTACAGGGGGCATTGTGAATAGTGCACATGCTTGGGTGTGTATGACCCTCCAGTCATTGGTTTTCATAACCCCATCTCCTTTCTAGAAAAAGGAATGATCTTAAACAACAAAAATTATTGTTAACGAGCACATATGCATCCAACTTTGCATGCTCTGTAGCAGGGGTGGGCAGCAGAAGGTAGATCTCCAGATGTTTGAGACTTCAGTTGCCAGAAGCCCCTGCCACCATGGCCGATGGTTAGGAATGCTGGGAGTTGAAGTCCAAAACATCTGGAGATTTTACTTTCTGCCCACACCTAGCCAGGTTAGCCAATGGTGAGGGATGATGTAGGCCAAAACATCTGGCCTACACAAGTTGCCCACCCCTGCTCTATCGCTACATCTTTTTGTTCGTCTTCTTCCAGATGATGCAGGATAACGTGCTTTGGTTTGAGAGCTGTAAGTGCAAACGGAATTAAATATATAACCACAGAAAATCAGACATCTCACATTGTCCCAGGAGCAATTCGAAATGGCGAACGCATGTTGTAATATCTGGAATCTATTCATTGCCCTTCCGACAAAGGAGGTGTGTGTGTGTGTGTGTGTGTTCCCGTTTTGTCTTCACAATAACATGCTGAGGCAGGTTAAGCTGAGATAAAGTGACTGGTCAGCAAGTGAGCTTTATTGCTAAGCAGTGATTTCTGAATCCAGGACTTATTTATTTATTTAATACATTTTTATACCGCCCAATAGCCGAAGAAGCTCTCTGGGCGGTTTACAACAGTTAAAACCACAAAATACAATATAATATAAATATAAAATTTAAAACCACAGATTAAAAACAAACAGCAAAGCTAGCAGCAGCAGTTCAAATTACAATAACAGAGTTAAAAACAACTACAAGATTAAAATGATTAATATGATTAAGGTTTCAAAACTTAATCCTTCTGTGCCTTCACCAGAGGCACAGAACCTGAGGCCTGGGGGCCCAAATCCGGCCCTGGGGACCCCAACTTGATCTTTCTGGGGTCCCCAGAAGGCCCTGCCCCTTTCCTTGATTGATTGTTGGTTTCCTGCTTTTGTGCAGTTTTTCGCCATTCTAAAAAATTGAAATGCCTCTCCCAAAGTTTGCTTACTGGCAGTAAGAGCTTTAAGATAAAATATACTGGTATTTTTTGTTTTGGGCCTTGCCATTTTTGTCTCCCGCACCCCACACACACCAGCACTGGAATGTGGCCCCCAAGAGCTTCTCCAAAATGGGATTCAGCCCTTAGGCTGAAAGAGATTCTGCATCCCTACTATACACACTTCCCTGGGAGTAAGCCTTATTGAATTCAGTAGGACTTCTGAATAGTTTATGCATTGGATTGTGCTGTAAGTTTGTCCGCTACATCACACCGACTTTCTAACATCTCTGTGGTCACATTCCTACTGTCCAGCTGCGAGCTTACTATAGCACAACCCTGTTTATTATTATTATATTTATATCTCGCCTTTCCCCCTCTTACAGGGAACCCAATGTGGCTTACACGGTCCTCCTCCTCTACTTTATCCTCACAACAACCCTGTGAGGTAGGTTAGACTGTAAGTCCGTGACTGGCCCAAAGTCACCCAGTGAGCTTCATGGCCAAGGGAGGTCTCAAACCCGGGTCTCCCAAGTCCCAGTCCAACACTTTAACCACACACTGCAGTGGCCCTACTCAACTGTTTACTCAGTCAGAAGCAAGCCCGTCTGTTCAATGGGGCTTTCTCCCTGGTGTGTTTACAGTTTTCTTATATACCCACTTAAGTCCCATTGAGCTCAACGGGGCTTACTTATGTTAAGTATACAGGACATGATTGCACTGTAATCCTTTAAAAACACACAAACCCAAAAAACTCCTTATGAGTGCCAAAAATAATGATGAAAACCAACATCGGGCACCTCACATTTACTGGAGTCCGTCATGGATTAAAAACAACAACATATTACTAAATTTGGGGAAGGGGGTTGAGGGAGTGAGAAAGCTGCAGTTTATAGTACTGAAAATGCATCGTCTTTTCTTTCGTTTTCTTGTTTAAAAATACTATTAAGCTTGGCAAGAAACCCGGGGGAGAAAAAGTCTTGGAAAGCGAGTGGGCAGCATGTTTAGGCAGAAAAGAAGTCCTACAACTCCCAGCACTCCCAAGCCAACCATGCTCATTGTGGAATGCTGGGAGTTGTAGGACTTCCCCCCCCCCGTCCGAAAACACGCATAGGACTGCGCCCTAAAACAACCAAGGCGAAGGAGAAGAGGAGCGCGTCCGCGGCAAACTCCAGGGAGGCAGGGAGGCGGGGACGCCCGTAGCTCCCGCCCTCTTCCTCTTCGCTGCGAGGCAAATGGGAGGCGCCGGGCCGAATCCCCGCCCGGCCGCCGCGCCCTCGCTCGGCTGGACCCTGCTGGCTTCCTTAGCGCAGGCCTGCCCGCGGCCGCCCCTCGCTCGGCGGCCCGCCTTCCTTCCCCTCGCCGTCCCAGCGCAGCGCGTCTCGCCATGGCCTTTGCCACTCGCCCCTTCGTGCGCTTTGCGTCCGCGGCTGCCGCCAAGAAGACGGTGGTGAAGCATGTGACGGTGATCGGGGGCGGCCTCATGGGCGCCGGGATCGCCCAGGTGAGCGAGCCGTGGGCGGGGTGGGCTGCCCGCTTGCCTGGGCTCCCCGCCGCAGGGGGAGGGCGGCGGCGGCGGCGGTTCTCCTTCAGGGCCGTTCGCCTACTGCGCTCGAGGAGTTCAGGGAAAGGCCGAGATTGGTTTTTTTCCACCCCCTCACTGCGCCCTTCCTTTGTCGTTCCAATATACTTAGAAAGTAGGCAGGTTATCAATAATTAGTTTCTTATGAGAGGGTAGTATTAGAATTTGCAACAATAATGAGAATTGTGATTAACACTGCTGGGAAGGTAAGTCTCTTGATGTGAAAAGTATGTCCCCTTTGCCCCAAATGTGTGTGGGAAGGGCAGCCCGAGAGTACTCCGCTTTCCCGCCCACTTTAGCACATGATTAATGTGCACTTGTTTCTCCGGCTGGGGCGCACGGTCTCGTTGCCTTGCCTCAGCAACCAAAATATCAACGAATGTGGCTGTGCAGATGTCATGGTCGCAGATCAAGGCCAGCGCTACCGTCCGCATGGGCGGTAGATCATGTCTCGGGGCTGGCTGGGGCATAGTGGGAGTTGTAGGCCTTTTTTTCCTGCCTAAACGTGCATAGGATTGCACCTTTAGTTTATTATTATAATCTTAACAGGTGCCACCATGGTGGTGGCGGAGGGGGCATTTGAATTTTCTGCCTCAAGTGCCAAAAATGCCTTAGTCCCCGATTCTTTTGGATATTTTTCATGGGGTAACAAAAGACGAGTACTGTTACTAGCCCTCCTTCATGCTGCCCAAACATTTTGTGAACCGTATCTTTGCTTTATTTTTTACTTTACTGCTTCTGTTAAGCGTTCCACTCTTTGGATAAACATGTCCACCTGATAAGGTCATTGCCAAAGACTCTGCTCTGTATTCCCTCAGTGTGAAATATGGCAAGTGGAGAGCTTCTTTGGTAATGGCCTGACAATTGTGGAACAACTTCCCTCAAGTTATGTGTGATTTCTCTCGCTGTCCCTCTCTCTCTCCTGGCTTTCAGGCATTTCCTTTTCAGGATCTGAGAAGTGCTGACCCCTTGGTGCTGCTCAAGGATCTATCTATCTAAAAATCTTATCTAAAATTATTTCTAGGCCTCCTTTAATTGTGGAATTGAGCCATGGGGCAGCTGAATGGTATTTATTCCTGCTTTTGTGGACTGTTTTGGATTCTGAGTTTCATGGAGTCCCCATCCCCCCTTAATTGTGCTTTTCATGTTGAATTTTAAGCCACCTTGAGCTTTTGGAAAGGTGGAGTAAAATGTCATTATAAATAAGTTTTCCTTTGCAGTTCTAGCATAGAATGGTCTGCCCTAGCGCTCGCCATGATTTCTTTTTTAAAAGCAGTAAACACCAGAATGTATTTCCCAACTCACTCCCTGCAGCAGTGCCTCGTTTGAAACACATCAATGTTTGTTTGTTTTTAAAAGAATACATTATTTGAACTTTGTACATGTCTTCTGCCTTGCACTGCACATTTATCCAAATACGTTCCTTTTTTTCAATGAACAGTGGCATCTCCATTGCCCCATAGCAAGCCTACCCCAACATCTAAGAACATAGGAAGCTGCCTTATACCGAGTCAGACCACTGGTCCATCTAGTCCAGTATTGTCTACACCGACTGGCAGTGGCACTCCAGGATTTCAGGCATGAGCTTTTCCTGCGTTACCTGGAGATGCCGGGGATCGAACCTGGGACCTTCTGCATACAAAGCAGGTGCTCTGCCCCTGAGCCACAGCCCCTCTCCTCTACTGTGTGTTCATGGGATATCATGCTGCTATTGTTATTGCTGCGCACAAGTCTTAAAATGTGATTAAGGTGCAGTTTGACTTACAGTGAGGGAAATACTTTAGTGCAGCCTTCCCCAACCCAACACGCTCCAGATGTTTTGGATCTCAACTCCCAACAGCTCCAGCCAGCATGGCTAGTGGCCAGGAGTGCTGGGAGTTGTAGTTCAAAACATCTAGAGCAGGGCTCCAACCTTGCGTCCCCAGATGTTGCTGGCCAACAGCTCCCAGCATACCCAGCCAGCATGGCTAATGGCAAGGGATTCTGGGAACTGTAGTCCAGCAACATCTGGGGACCCAAGGTTAGAGCCCTGATCTAGAGGGCACCAGGTTGGGGAAGGCTTCTTTAGTGGCAGCGGACTTCTGCTCTGCATTTGCTCTGATACATTCTCTCCTTTATGCGTCCCACGATTGAGCTTTAGCATTGAAAATACATTCCAGAACTGAGTCCTAATCAACTCAAACTGAGCCACATTCCTACCCTTCTCTTTGTCAAGGGACAATAATACATCCTCTCCAAAGAATCTGTTTCCCCCACCCAATTAATAGGAGCACTTGTAACTGTATTTCTTCCACCTCTTTTCTACCTAGCCAGTTGAAGAGGTGTCCTGGTTGCTTCTCAGGATTGCTTAGCATCTGCAGAACAAGTAACCGGTATTATCTTTTCTTGGACCAACTTCTGTTGAAGTAGGACTATGCAAATCTCCAGGTTACACAATGCTTTGCCCGCAAGTGAAACTTGAAAATATGTGCGTTCCTGTAGTTCTATACCAGTGATGGCGAACCTTTTTGAGCCCAAGTGCCCAAACTGCAACACAAAACCAACTTATTTATTTCAAAGTGCCAACACTGCAATTAAACCTGAATACCGAGGTTTTAGTTTTAGAAAAACAACTCATACAGTTGTCCGAACTAATTAACATCTTTTGTCTTTAAAGAAAAACACAATAACAGAGCTTTCAATGATACAAACAGTTTTTTGTTGAAAAAAAAATCAGCTCAAAAAGTTATTATAGTACTACATTGTACACATAGCCTGAAGGGAATTTATACAGACTCTAAATAATTAGGCACATGTATTTTTGGATAAGGGATTCTCAATTTGTAATATGATTATATGCCAGATTGAAATTGTATGGGGCAAGCTTTACTCCGGGTCCTTTCCCTGCTTCTACAGGTGTCGGATTAGTAAAAGTAAAAGTCAACCTGTACTAGGATGAGCAAGATAAACAAGAAAACTAAACGTGCTTAACACATTTTAAACACTTTATGTCTTGGACTGCAAACACTGCATTAGGTAAAAGTTTGCATTGGGCATGCTTTTGCACAATTAATGTGATTTTTGCTATTGCATACATGCTGATAATTTGTCAAACCTTGGCTCATACTCCGTTAGTTTGAGAGCATCACATGCAGCACTCAGGTCAACTGTTAGGGCTTTACATCCAAGCCATGCTCTGTGCATCATTCTTCAAAATCTTTTAAATGTGATAACAATGTAGAAAAGAATTCTGTAACAGGAATTCTAGAATAAAATCATTCTGTTCCACACTGTGAGAAAGAACAAGATCATTAGTGTTTTGCAGAAGGGGACGGCCTTTTCGCGATCTGGTGACCAATGGCTTGCTTGAGTGCCCACAGAGAGATCCCTGCTTGCCAGCTGTGGCACCCGTGCCATAGGTTCACTATCAATGTTCTATACTAATAAGCTATGCAGTAAAAGGTAACAATTTACCTATACTGTCAAACAAAACAATTTCAAACCTTTCCACTTTGGAACTCTTTTGTACCAGAGTAGTTATTGAGTTAGGAAAACCTGTGGAACCTTAAATCTACATTAGTGGTAGTGAGAATGAAGCCTGAGTGAACTTCTGAACATTCTGCTATATGCCAGGCTTGAATAACTTTTACTTTTTATGTGAACTTTCAGCTTATGGCAACTCTTAGATACCTACTGGCTTGTGTAAAATGCCTATCAAAACAGGTACCTGTGTCATATTTAGCAACTGCCTTTCATGATTTGGTAACCTTGAATACCACTCTATTGAAACATGTTTTGTGTGAAAGCTACCCTTGATGACTGCAGGACTGGGTGGTCAGAAATGTCAGATGAGCCTTCTGAGGTTTGCACTGGTTCCCAAGGTCTTCTAGGTATTGTTTGATTTGTCTACCTGTGAAGCCCTTATAGCCTGGGTCCTGCAGACCTAAGAGAGGCCATAAGGAAAGTCCTCAGACTGCATCACAGTTCTCAAAATTCCTGCACAAAAAGTACAATTCCAAGATTATCATATGTTATGATCTACATGCATGTAACACGTTGATTTCTGTGCAGTTTTTGTTGTGAAGTAACCCTGAGGATCTTCTGTAAGGACTGTAAGATACTTTGCTTAGGTGGGCCCTTCGTGCCATGGTTAAACTGATGTTTCTTATCTTCTAATCTCTTATCTTTAGTTTCGTGCTGTATTTTAGCTTCCAATTCAGTTGTGTTCTCCCCATTACTTCCTTCTCTATAAGTGAGTAATAGCCATGCACTCCTATGGGTAAAAATAAGGCATTTTGACTAAGGGGCATTGTAGGGAAGCCAAAACCTGCAGCCATGACAATAAGTGAACTAACTCCCAGTGACAGTGCTGCCACAGGAGGGTGCACAGTCTCTCTGTGCAAACTGTATTGCATCCACTATAAGGTCCTTGCAAAATACATTCCTTCTTTACATGATCACATCCCATTATTTATGGACATTTTGCTAGGATAATAATGCACCACCCAGCTGGAATGTAGAAATCTTGGATAACTGCAGCAGATATTTTTAACCTCCTGTCATTTAACAGCACAGTTCTAGATATTCATTCCCAAGCACATCTTTTAAGAGTTGCAGTTTTTTTCTTCTAGAAAGAGGACTTGTTTCAGAGAATGAATGGTCATCAATGACTTTGTGCAATGAGCACTATTTAAAAGTAGCTTTCCTAAAAAGGGAAATGAAAGTCACCTGCTTTTATTGAGAGTTTCTTGTAGAGGAAAAAGGAGTGGCTGTGGCAGGTGAAGGTTCATCTTGAGCATGCATACCTGTTTTTGCAGAGTGCCTTTTACTCTGGCAATAAATGTGGGGTCATTCTTGCACAGGATTGGCTAAGGCACTTCATTTTCCATTTGTAATGATAGTGTACTTCTGTGGCCTGGTTCACACATGGTTTGGGGATGTTGGGTTGTTGTGATGTGTGACCACGAGCAACCCAGAAAGAGAACTCACGGTTTGTGAACTCAGGTATTTAAACCATAGGTTGTTGTCACATTTGATCCCAGAACCACAAGTTATTCATGGGTTGTTTCTCCAGGCTACAGAGGTTGCAGATAGGAGTGGTAAAAAATAATAATCCGCCATTCTGTATGCCAGTACTACAGTGACACACAGGCATTTGCGATACAGGGAGGGAGTAGGCGAAGGAGGAGGGAAACAAACCACCCAGGGATTGAGAAAACAAACCACAATTTGTTCGATCATCTGTCAGACAAACTGTGATTAGGGCAACAAACTATGGATGAAATAAACCTTGGGTTAGCGTTCTATGCGAGCTCAAGTGTTGTAGTGCTTAGCGTTGGAACTAGGATTGGGGAAAACCATGTCTAAATTTGCATATGTCTATTAAGCTCACTGGGCTAGCCACATTCTCTTAACCTACCTCACAGGGTTGTTGTGAGGATAAAATGAGTGCGGGGAAGGAAGGATGTCACCCTGAACTTCTTGGTTGAAAGGTGGAATGTAAAAGTATTAAATATTAGCAATAAGTTTTACTTGTACCTTTTTGTCGGTTCCTTTTTTTTCTTTTTCTCTCCCTTAAATCATTTCTTGTAGACTAACCTATTTTTGGTCATCCCCCCCCCTTGTCTTTTCCATAGGTTGCTGCAGCAACTGGCCACACTGTGATATTAGTGGACCAGTCAGATGAAATATTAAATAAATCCAAGAAAGGGATTGAGGATAGCCTGAAAAGAGTGACAAAGAAAAAGTTTGCAGACAAACCTGAGGTGACATCTTAATATTTGTGATTGTTTAAATGTGACAAAATGGTTATGGAAATGGTTGTTGAAGTGTGACAAACCTGCTTGTTTATTTTGATCTTTAATGCCTAGTCAGACAAGTACAGTAACGTTTGATTTGTAGAATGTTTTTAATAGGTTCCTTTCAAGAACTGGGGTGAGTTATGGGCTGTCAAATACACCCCTTACCCCACCTCTCCCCAGTCAGCAAGGGCACCCTGCAAGCAGAAGCAAACTTCTCTGTGCAGATCACCTCACTGGGCATATTATGCATGCAAAAGGGAGATGTGAGAAGGAAAACAACCATGCAGCCAGCGCATAGGACTGCACACATGGTGACTTGTGCTGGATTTGGCACACACCTCTAACAGATGATTGGCGTTTTCATCAAAGAGAGCATCAGTTAAAATGGGAGGTGATGGAATTGAATCTTGCCTCCTCCTCCGTTCCCCCTTCCAAATATATTCCATGCATGTGTGTGTGTACAGAGAGCTTTGGATGCAGCATTATCTTTATTTATTTGATTGATATGTTGTTCTATCCTATGGTCTTAGTGTAGCTTGCAGCACTTTTTCTAAATGTTGATACTCCTATCCCTTAGGGACTCACAAGCCTAAGGAAATCAAATGGTTTGAGGGATGAAAATAAAAGCGACATTGTAAATATAAAATCTATGTTTGTTTGTTTTTAAAAAGGAACAATACTACACCATAAATAACCAACCCAAACAAGGAGGCCTTGTTGGTTGTACCTTGCGGATTGTCCTTCTCTGTGGTGGCACCCACTTTGTGGAATGCCCTCCCCCTTGGTATGAGGAAGGTGCCAACTGTGACATGTCTTAGGCACCAGTTAAAGACTTTTCACCCAGGCCTTCCTTGATTGATTGTGCAGCCCAGTTTGATGCTTGATAGTTCTCTGGTTTTAAATGTCTTAATTGAGAGCAGTTTTTTGTTTTGTTTTTGTTTTGTATGTTTTGACTGAGATATTTTGTATTCTTTGTTTTTAAATATTTGAACAGTGGACATTTTGTATTTTAAACTTTTATGCTGTAACCTGCTTTGAGATGTCTTTTTAGATATAGTCAAGCAGTCTGTAAATTGATTGAGGGCGTAATCCTTTGCATGTTTATATAGGAAAACAGGCCTACAAATTCCAGCAGTCATGCTGGCTGGGGAATGCTGGGAGTTGTAGGATTTTTTTTCTATCTAAAGATGCATAGGCTTGTGCTGTAAATAAATTAATTAAAGGCACAGTCCTATGGCCGGCTAGACGCTGTCTAGCCGGCCATAGGAGAGTTGGAGTCCCAGATCCAACCTCGGAAACATGCTCTGAGGTCAGAGCTAGGGCTCCAACCTTGGAGTGCCCTCCTTCTGCCCTTGCAGCTGATGCGGTTCTTTGCACACCAGCTGCGGCTCCGAGGTTGGAAGACCAACCTAATTGCTGGAGGATTGTGGTCAGGGAGGGGAGGAGTAAGGGTCTGCCGGGATATGATATATCCTGGCGGTGCCTTACCCTGTCCTCGTGCGCAGGGCCAGAAGTCTTAGACAACTGAAATTGGCTGTCTTAAGTCTTTTGCAGGGCAGGAGAAGCACGGAGGCGACCTTCACCTCTGCACCCCTTCCACCCTTGATAGGATGCCCGTAATCCCCCGAGTTTGGAGGGTTAGGGGCAGCCACATTGGATCACACTGTAAATAAATAAAAAACCATTGACAGGGCAGTGCTTTTTGTAAGCAGACACCTGCTAAATGAGTAATTCTTAAAGAGATGCTGCAAGGTGGGCTGGGCTGGGCTGGGCTGGGCTGGCTGGCTGGCTGGAGAGCAGAGCTCAGACCGAGGTGTGTTGCTGATGGTGTCTCTGAAGCTGCGCCCTGGATGGATATTCACTTCTGGACCCTGGAATGCTCCATTGCTCCACCATTGGCACCAAGTGTCGGTGCCAATTCCAGCCATTGAAATAGGTGCTACAGAGTGGGATTAGCTAGGGGTGGGGGGAGCAGAGATCAGTTCCCCATGCAGCGATGGTGGAGCTCCATCTTGGAGGTAAATTTGGGCACTTATTTTGTGAGGGAAAGTGACAGACAAAAACTGCCAGCAGGCTAATGAGGCCGTTGGCTTTTCCTGAGTAGTTACTTTCTTGTTCTGTAGTTACTTATTGGCCATGCATTAATGTATTAGGCAGTTGGGGAGGTACAGCATTCACATACGGTTAACGGGGGCTCATAATATTATTTTACAACATGTTGTTTTCATTGAATCCTTCCTATGAAGACAAGTCTGTGAACATGTTTTGTTGTTTCTCTAACTTCCCAGGCTGGGGCAGAGTTCATTGAGAAGACCTTAAAGAACTTGACCACAAGCACGGATCCAGTCTCTGTAGTGCACAGTACTGACCTTATAGTGGAGGCCATTGTGGAAAACATAGCGGCAAAAAACGAACTCTTCAAGACACTGGATAAGTTTGTGCCAGAGTATGTTCTTACAAATCCTGCAAAGCTAATGCAAAAAGCCATTGTTATCTTGTCTGCACTAAGATGTGCATCTATATTAGATTGAGGAGGAGGACAAGCCAAAACCTATCACATCCACCATCTCCTACTGATTTATTGAAGAGTGTTGGAGAAAAAGTTCTCCCACTCTCTTCCAAGCTAAATATCTGCCAAAACCCAAAAGTGATACAAGATATGCAAGTGCCAGTTTATTTTGTGCCACTTTCCCATCATCTTGGAGATAACCTCCTTCCTCAGAGGCTCCCTATAATACATAACATATTACAGTTTTATACACATACGTACACACACACGCTAATACCGCACAAAAAATACCATGGACTAATGCATTCACAAGTACATTACAAACTTTCAGCAGAGGAAAACTCCCAGATAAAACGCTTACAGGAATGTTTTTTTTAAATAAACATTTAAAATGTATAAAGCATATAAAACAAAACAAAGTGCAACCACCCTCTAAAACTAACATTCTCCTACCTGCAGTAAATAAAAATTCCCTGTCTCTGCACATTCACATGATACTGAAGTCACATTTTCACATGATACTGAAGTCACTTATTGTGAATTCTAACAAAGTGGAACTATTAGGAAAGAGCCAGCCTCTTGTGCTCAGAGACCAGCATGAGAGAAGTTCCCCAACAGAATGTATGATAGCCCTCCCTTCTTTGGCTATTGCCGCTGCACTGAGCTAAGCCTGGGTCCTCCTGCAGTAAACGACCAAACTGCATGTTGCATGGGCAGTGCAATCCAATGTGGCAATCCATAATGCTCTGAACTCATAGGATTATTGGCATCCTATGGAGGGTGGAAGGAGTGCGGAGGCACTTCTGCGCTCCTCCTGCCCTGCAAAAGACTTAGACGGCCGATTTCTGCTGTCTTTTGCCCTGGCGTGCGAGGAGGGGAGGCTGAGGCATCACCAGGATACTACATATGCCGCCGGTGCCCGACTCCTCCCCTCCTGGCCACCCGGAACGGCCACAGAATGCCAGCTCCGAGGTCAGTCTTTTGACCTCAGAGCCACAGCTGGCACAGTTCTTTCCATGCCAGCTGCAAGGGTGGAGGGAGGGCACTCCAAAGTTGGAGTCCCAGCTCTGACCTCGGAGCACATTTCTGAGGTTGGAGCTGGGACTCAGACTTCTCCTATGGTCATCTAGACTGTCTGGCACCATGGTATTGCACCCTAAACTTGCTTTTTTAAAAGCGTGCTTAAGTCAGCCACTTCTATTCTAAGGGAAAAGCAGCCTGATCCCTATCAGGGCACAGTGTTGCTACTTTTTCTTCAAAATAAGCGACCGACTTAAGGACACTTTTTAAAAAGGGTGATCAACGCAATGTGTAGTTCAGTCATTGTTGAAATCTATTCCAGTGAAATATAAACAGAATTGATGCAAGACTGATTTATTTGTCGTAATGAATTAACATGAATTTTAATTGTAGATTAATCTATAAGACTGATAAACAATGCCTGAAAGTTTTAAGGGCTTGCTGCCATGCAGGCTGCAGTTAAAGATGGCTTTTTATACTGTTCAAAATTATCGCACTTAGCAGCAGTTGTCCCCTTTCTTCTGGAAACGGAGAAAAAAAGAAACACCTTCATATTGAGGTTTTGCGCTAAAGGCATTTTTTTCATTTTAAATTAATTGGAAATTATGAGAGTTGAAAACTATAATGAATATATACATCCTTTTACTTTTGATCTGAATTCGTATATCTTTTGGCTATCAAATCTACCGGTATCTGCCTCCCTGAGGACTAGAACTGTAATCTTGCTTGCAATAAATACAAAGTGGAGGCAAATTAGACTGGCTTTAAGAGGTGAGATGTATGTTGCTTTTTTCCAGAATGGAAACAAGTGTAGTTTTCTAAGCATATTGAGGCGATTCAGAGCGCAATCCTATCGCCCCCGCCCTTGATGCATGTAAGCCTCCGAACTTGGAGGCTTATGTGCATCCAATGCACAGCACGAGGCATGGTGGTGACCTTCACCGCCGCTGCACCTTGCACCCTGTTTTTCATCTCAATGGCCGTTTTCGGCTGTCTAGATGAACTGCTGCGGGGGGGGGAGGGAAGGAGGCTGGGGTGCTGTTTGGATACGGCATAAGCTGTCAGCCCCCGCACCGCACCCCCCGCACCGCACCCCCCCGGCACGCCTTCCTCCTCTCTGAGGCTGATTTGGGACCTCGGGGAGGCAGCCGGCATGGTTCTTTCCACACCAGCTGTGGGTGGGGAGGCTTGGCGTTTGGAGTTCCAGCTCTGAGCTTGCAGGACCTCAGAGCTGGGACTCCCAATAATCCTGTGGCCTCCCAGACAAGGTCGGCGGGCCGTAGGATTGCGCCCTCAGTGTAGTTTACAATGTTTTTCTGTATAGTGAAATAACTCATCTTTCTACCTTGGTAGCCTTTTATTCAAGCTTTTGTGGCACAGTAGGTTAAAAAAGAAAATCACTCCCTTGGAGCTACTTGGCTAATAGCCCCATCTGAGATGCTGCCAAATAAAGTATTCCGTGTAAAGATTCAATTCTACAGCAAGTTTTGGAAGCTCATCATACTTTCAGATTGATGATTCTGTGATAAAGTTATCATTTGAAGATCTGCCCACTGGAAGAGGCCTGAGAACGGAGTGAAGATATCAACTTCTGAAGGGAGCGAAGGTGGAGCAATTCTCTGCTTGTGAGCAAAGATCAAAAAGATATTCCTATACCAAAGAGCCACCTCCGATAAATTATTGAAGTAAAGTCCCACCCATGCTTCTAGCTGTTCACGCCAAAGAGGATTAATCTTCGCTGTTACCATAGGTTCTGAAGAATCCTATCTTTAAATGAGCAGTGTTTTCAGAAAGTTCTTTCTAGACTGATAAAACAATCAGCTAAATATGCTGCAGGGGGGGGGGGGAATGAATAGAATATGGGCCTATTCCAAAGTGGTATATTTTGCAGATTGTTGTATGGATCACTCCTTTTAATAGCAAACTCAGGTGGTGAGTGCTGACAGCTATGTAGCCAAAACAGCCACTGAGAAACAAGAGGGAGGAGTCAGCATACTCGGGAACCCTGCGGCTTGCAGAAGTTATTCAACTGGGGCATTCTCAGCCACAGAATCTTGAGTGTCAGTTGGAAAACACCAACAGAAAATCGGGTGCTGCTTGAATGTAATGGAGTATTCTAGAGGAGGGTCTGTCTGTCAGGAACCCTGAACAGATGCACTCCTGTTAGGAGAGAGGATATGCTGCAACAGGGGTGGGCAACTTGTGGCCCTCCAGACATAGTTCTAGTTCATAGAGTTGGAAGGAGCATACAAGGCTATCGAGTCCAACCTCGTGCTCAATGCAGGAAACTAGAGGAGGGGTCTCCCATCCAAGTAATAACCAGGCTTGACCCTGCTTAGCTTTCCACGCTCAGACAAGCTGAGCCAGCGTAAGCCACAGGCCTACAGACATTTGCAGACATTTTGGTCTGCAACTCCCATCATTCCTCACCATTGGCTGAGCTGACTAGGGCTAATGGGAATTGTAAGCCAAAACATCTGGAGGGCCACAAGTTACCCACCCCTACGGTACAATTTTTTCTTGTCTGATTGAGCTATTTGTGGATACTTGCAAGCAATCTGACTACCAGAAAAGTTACATTCTTCCATAGTAGAAAGCTGGTACCATTCGCAGAGGTGATCTTAGATAATAGTTTCTGTTACAGAAATACAGTAGGCTAAAGTACCTCAACTTAGGATAGCTTTACTTTGTGTGCTCAAAGCTTACTACGAGGAATGTATTACTTTTAAGAAGAAAGCTACCTGAACAACTCCAGCTGTATTAATGGGTGACCATGCAAGCAGCTAACAAGTTTGTGACTAAAATATATTTTTTAATCTCTGGTTTGTAAGAGGCTAATGAGTTTTTTAATGAAAACTTGCCTGTAGTGCAAAACCTCCATCTGAAGTGCTTCTCACCCTGCCCACCACTCAGTATCTTGTAGGAAAGAAACAGTTGCTTTTTAAGTAGGATAACTTCGAAGAGTATGAAAAACATCTTTAACTGCTGCTTCTGTGCACCCTGCATGGCAGCAGGGCCTCTAAAATTCCCAGTCATTGCTTATCAGCCTAATAGATTAATCAGGTGGAAAAAGTTAATCTACAGTCCAAAGTTCTTGTTAGTTCACTTCACCAAATGGTCAGATCTTACAATAACAGAGCGATCCTATGGCATCTAGCGGGTCATAGGATTCTTTGGATTTCCAGAGCTGAGGTCAGAAAAATAGCTCAGAGCCGGGGATCTGCGCTTGGATCCCCCCACTCTCACAGCCAGCGTGGACAACAAAGGTGGTAAGAGTGACCTCGGAGTAGGGGTAAAGGGGCCATTCCGGGGGGGAGGGGGCAGGGAGGAGACTGGGGCCACCAGGATATGGCATATCCTGGTGGCACTCCAGCCTCCTTCCTCACCCTCTGA
Organism: Shinisaurus crocodilurus; assembly: GCA_021292165.1. Classification (NCBI taxonomy): domain Eukaryota; kingdom Metazoa; phylum Chordata; class Lepidosauria; order Squamata; family Shinisauridae; genus Shinisaurus; species Shinisaurus crocodilurus. Next base: position 35,543,004 of record CM037876.1, read on the forward strand.
AGCGCCACAGCTAAATGGCCAAAATCGGCTGTCTGGCTGACTTGCAGAGCGGGAGGAGCAGGAAGGTGGAGATCTCCACCGGTTCCCCCGCTCTGCATAGGATGCCCATAATCCTCCGATTTTGGAGGCTTACGGGCATCCCAATTGGATCGCTCCCTAAATCTGTTTCCATGTCACTGGAATCTGCCAGCCTATTTGCTTATGGGTTTGAATCACTCTCATTTTCTGTTAAGACAAGACACTATATAGGAACTGTTTAATGTTAATGGATTAATAACTGGTTTCTGAAACTGTTATAAACTTACCAGAGATACTAGGTCATTGATGAAGTGGAAGTGAGCAGTCAAGTGAAACTTCTTAACCACAATTTTTTTCTCTTCATTCTGATCATATATCCCACTAGGTGGTGCTGCAAATATAATGGGAGTAGATTTTATTAAGGCGTATTAGTGTGATATTTCATTTTTAAATGATGTCAAGCTCTAGTTGGTATGCTAAAACCTGAACTCTAAAAGAGCATGCCATGTAGACTCTCTTATCCAGAATTGAAAGTTGTTGAAGAAGATTTAAGAGCTAAGAATGCCTTGGGACTACTGCGTCACTGTCGTTTTGCTTGACATTCCCAAACACACAGCATTTCAAAGGCTATGGAAAAAGTTTACATCGGGGTGGGCGATATGCCCTCACTGTGCTTAATCCTCATTCTTTTCCCTGCAAGAGGCTACATGAAGAAAGGCACTTTGAATCAAAACAATAGATCAATAGAGGTCTCTTATCTTAATTTATATTTATAACTTATCAGCATAAAGATACCTGAGGGTAGAGAGTTGTAACCAACATAAATTGTGTATTGTTTCCCCACAGGCATACAATATTTGCTAGCAACACTTCTTCCTTGCCAATCACAGAAATTGCCAATGCTACCACCAGGCAGGACCGGTTCGGTGGCCTACATTTCTTTAATCCAGTGCCTCTGATGAAACTGGTGGAAGTAAGGGGATCTTGACAATATTCTAAAATAAATATTGTTGCATGCTGTAACCTATGTTTTGTTAAGCTTCCCCCTGTTTGCTGCTGGTCAGTTGGTGTTTAGAAGCAAAAAAATGGTAAAAGTAATATCCTAGGACAACTTTCCCTCAATGCCTGGCTCTGAAGAAGGACCCCCTCAGAGCCAGGCATTTGGCCTGGCCAGCTCTCTGAAGAGCCACATTGGCCACTTTTTCTAGCTGATCCGGCTCTTCAGAGAGTCTGCCTGCCCTCTAGTTAGCTCTGAGAGGATCCCCAGGGGAAGCCAGAAGATGGATGGGTGATCCGGAGAGCCCTGCCAGCTGCACTCTCCCTCTCTGTGCGGTGTTTGCCAGCAGTGCAGAGCCAGCGGGACTCTCCAGAGCACTGCTGGGTGGGTGAGAGCTCTGGAGAGCCCCGCTGACCCCGTTCTACTACTACGGCAAATGCCGTGGGTGGGGAGCAGCCAGCCTGGATGAGGGTCCCTTTGCTGGGGAGGGGGAAGCACGCAGTTTGCTGCTCCTCCCACTCCACCACCTGAGGCAGTGAATTCATTCTCTGCCTCATGAAAGGGCCAGCCCTGACGGATGGTGAGTGCCAACAGAATTGGAGCCAAAATAAGGCCATTGAGAAACAGAGTGAACTATCATTATGTTCAGGGGAACCCCAGTGTTTGCAGAAGTACAAAAATCTTTTAAAATGGGGGCAGTCTCCTCCTCCCAACAGTCCGGTGATGGTTGAGCATGCTCAGTTGCTACAGAATGTTGAGTGTCAGTTGAAAAAGAAAAAAATGAAAACGGGCAAGGGGAGAGTGGAATACTCTGCTTGAATCCCTTTACAAATCATAGTATCTTGGAGGAGGCTTTGGCTGGCCAGCCAGAACTCTAAACAGGAGCACTCCTGGTAGGTGAGGATAGACTGCAACATTTTGTTGCAGATCCTGTCTGTGTAACAGCTGAAGGCAGATTCCTATGCTGCGTTTTGTATCCCGATACAGGTAGCTAGGAACAAAATATGTGCACGAAGGTGATGTTGGTGTTATCTTTGAGCAGAGTGTGTGCGAGTTGGGAGATTTATAATCCTGTCTCTGTGTGCTAGCAGAGGCCTGAAATTCCACACACAGATCTTCCAGATCTCACCTCCCAGCGTGCAGCGTGTTGTGCCAGTTTCTCCAGCCCAGTCAGCCTTGTTGTCAGACTGCTTCCAGCTTCCCCGTTGCAGATTAATCCATGGAGTCAGGAAACACTCTGGAACACCACAGGTCTAATTTTACCTGTTTATTCACTTAGCAAGTAAAGTTCTACAGAGTATACATTTCCTAGTTACAGTCCATGTGCAGAGTATAAATGCATAGCAAGCATTACATCCAGTGGAGTAAGTTGAGCTTCACTCCACCTCAGCAAAGACGTTACATTGTTGCAGTAACAAAGTCCAGCAAGAAGAACAAAGGAGAAGAGAGAAAGCAGTCCTGCTTCTCTCTAAGATGGCTTCAGACAGAAAACAAGTTAGCACGTCATCAGAACATACAAACCATGTGACTAGCTCATATTGCTCTCACGGTCTAGCTTCCCATGCGAAAAACACGGGAATCCAGAAAGACATAACAAACCTGTTTACAGCCATTCTGTCCCTTCCATGTGTAAACAGTGTGCTGCAGCTGGTGAAGTGATACATATCACAACAGGTGACATGTCTACTATTTATGACTTCATAACAGGGTGAGCAAAGGGAATAGGGGGACATCTCTAGGCTGGTACTGCCTCTGAAAAAAGCTGCTCTGGTGCCATAATTTTAATGACTTGACTGTTACCAAACAAAGAGCTTGACATACCAGACTAGAAGATGTGATATAGTTCTAAAATAAAGGTACTGGCTGCAATCTGTACAACTATGCTTGTTACAAGCACCCTTTACAGGAGCATCATAGGAAGTATTTTTCATGGGTTCATCTCATAGTGCTAATGTAATGCTTAAAAGCATGAAATTATGTATATGGGGAGGGATGACTCCGTGAGGAAGACCCACAGAATCAACCCTGCCCATGGGCTTTTAAAAACATTGCATTAGCATTGGGATGAACCCACTGAAAAGTGCTTCCCATAAATGTAATTACGGTATGCCCTGCTTTTTAAGGCTGTCAGAACTAGTAGGACCTGGCTGCTAATAGGTGGCAACTTGAATAGAAGTTGCTGCATTTTATTGTTTTAAATTGTTGTACACTGCCTTGATGGTTTTTTAGCAGATAAGGTGGTATATAAATTAATAATAATCATGATATATGTGACTTGAGCAGAAGCTTAGAGGTGGCTGCTTGAACTGCAGTTTAGCACATAGCAGAATATGGCCTAGATGTCAGTGTCCCATAAAATCCGCACCTACCTATCTTTCTGCCCACCTACAGTTAGTCTAACCGATTAAAGGGCCCCCAAGTGTCTTTTAAAATAAGTGGAGCTTAAGAACGTCTAACTCTTGCTGGATTGTAGCAACTGTGCATTCCTCTACCACTTCTTTGTGAGCAGTGTTTACGGGTGTTAGGGCCCTCTCTTAAATTGTCATTTCATATTTAAAATTGGAGCAGCCTTATTATGTCAGGTCAGTGATTACCTCTGTAGCTATCTTGTCTTCTCTCTTGATGCTGGAATGTGGATAATTGAGTGAACAAACAAACAGTAGCCTTGAGTTAACTTGCAACTGGTGCCTACTAGCAGTTCTTAAGTAGGACAGAGCCTACAGATACTTAAGTAGGAGAGGGCCTTCTCTCTTCTTCAACCCCCAACCCCTGGGAGAAGATATGGGAAACAAGATAGTGCCAAAGTTATACTGGGGTGGTGAAGAGGCAGGATGTAATGGCTTGCACGATGGAAAATTATAAATCGGAACTAGGCAGAGCATGCATTTCTTGTTATGTGTTCTCTGTAATGTTCATACCACAGAGACTCCTGTGCTATTGGTCAAAGCTGAGCAATCTCTCATTCTCCATGTGGTTCAGTGTCTTGAAAAGCTAATAAAAATACTTAATATTCTGACTGCACATAAACACCAGCCCCAAACCACATTATGTAGAAATAGCATTGAAAAAGCATCTTGCACATTATGTTGAAGCATCAAAAGGTATAGCATGTATCTGGGACAGAAGATTTACACTATGGAATAGCAACTCAGGGGCCGTCTGCAGAAGGCTACCAAATGGGCCTGGCAGCAACACATCCTTGCTTCTGATTCCATTTTAAATTGGGGAAAGAGTAGTGTAACTTTCCAACCAGTTTCATGCTGGCCTGTTTCAGGAGTAGTTAATATTGGAGGGAAGAGGAAATAAATGGAATCACATGTGTGATTGCTGGGCAAGTATCCCCTATTACTACTTGATCTGTTGCCAAGCAGGATTATAAATCAATTGGGATGTAGGTTTTAGGGCTGCTTGATACTCAACTCTTAATTTCAGGGAGTAAAGTGAAAATAGCCCTCTCCCCCTCACTAAAATAGTACAGAAAATAATATATTTGGGGCCTATGTATGCACTCCTGACTACTTAAAAATTAAGAAAAGCCCTGCTAGGTCAGAATTATCTACTCCAGCATCATGATTCCCACAATGTTTAACCAGATGCCTATGGAAAACCCACGTGCAGGGTCATGAAGGCAATAGCACCTTCTCATTGTTCGTTCCTTTACTCCTCTGATCCTGGATATATAAGGATATAGCCATCATGACAAGTAGTCTTTGATTGCCTTATCCTCCATCAATTTGTTTATAAGAGATTCAGCCTATTATAAATGTTGCATGCCTTCAGAGAAACTGCTATTATATAGCAATGTTGTGTGCCTGTCCTCATAGCTAATTAATCTTTACAGACATCTGAATAGCTAAGAGGAGGGCAGGGGGAGAGGGGTGTGAGAGCCAGTGTGGTGTAGTGGTTAGAGTGTTGGACTGGAACACAGGAGATCTGGGTTCTGGTCCCCAGTCGGCCATGAAACTCACTGGGTGACTTTTGGACAGTCACTGATTCTCAGCCTAACCTACCTCACAGGGTTGTTGCGTGGATCAAATGGAGAGAAGGACCGTGTGAGCCACCCTGGGCTCTTTGCAAGAGGAGAAAAGGTGGGATAGAAATGTAATAAATAAATAGATGTTCCCTGTTTGCTTGGACTCTGGAGGAATGGCGTGTAATTTGACTTCATTTGCTGGCAGTCTCTCTTGTATGATGATTATTTTATGAAAAAAGATAACTTATCATTGACATAGAGAGATGGCACCACACACACACACACCTTGATGATGTCTTTGCTGCTAGGTTGTCAAGACGCCAATGACCAGCCAGAAGACTTTTGAGTCGCTCATAGATTTCAGCAGAGCATTAGGGAAGAATCCAGTGTCATGCAAGGCAAGTACATTTGAAATTGAGGGAGTGGAGGTCTAGGTAGGTTCAGAAAGATTCAGACTTGATCACAGAGAGGATTTTTCTGCTCTAATGTTACAAAGCCACCCTTTTTAATTGAATAGAAAACCTCATTCAGAGGGATCAGCTGCTTGCTTAGTAGGAAATGAATTGAAATATTTTAAAAGAGGATATTGGGAAATTCGTCTCCCTTGTGGTACCTGAAATGTAGGCAGGACATCAAATTGTTTGAAGCCAATGTGGAAGAGGAGCAATGTGCTGCTGCTTCGGCAGGACTGGATGTTCTGTGGGGGCCTGGGAGTGCCAATGGGCACCGCCTCTGTCTGCCTCACAGTTGGTTTCTTGGCCTTGAGGCAGGAGAAAGGAGAGGCGGTGTTGAGCGCTTCTCGCATGCCCTTGAGGTTGAGGCTTTGTGAGCAGTTGATTGGAATTGCATAATGCCTTGACCCCTTTCAAGGAGGGTGATTGCCTACTCCTTGCTAATGTGAGGAGTTGGCATGGATCTAGTTGAGGTGCCACCATGTACCATGAGTGATGTGGGTTTTCTGGAAAAGTTTGAACTGGAAAGTTTTCATAGGAACATAAGAGCCATGCTATATCGGAGCAAAGACCCATCTAAGAATATAAAAAGAGCCATGCACGTTCAGACCAAGGCCCATCTAAGAACATAAGAAGAGCCACGCTGGATCAGACCGGGGGTCCATCTGGTCTAGCATTCTGTTCACACAGCAGCCAACCAGCTGCCTGTGGGAAACCTAAAAGCAGGACATGAGTGCAACAGCACCCTACCATGCATGTTCCCCCAGCAATTTTTTTATCCTGGAAGACAATCTTACTCGGTCATGAGTGATCGCCTACAGCATGCATGTTCCCCCAGCAATTGGTGTACATAGGCATACTGCCTCTGATACTGAAGGTAGCATATAGCCATAAGGACTAGTAGCCGTTGATAGCCTTATATCCTATGAATTTGTCTAACCCCCTTTTAAAGCTGTCCAAATTGGTGGCCATCACTACATCTTGTGGAAGTGAATTCCATAGTTTAAATATGTACTGTGTGAAGAAATGCTTCCTTTTATCTGTCCTGAATCTCCCACCAATCAGCTTCATGGGATGACCCCAGGTTCTAGTACTATGAGGGTATTATTTCCTATGCAATAGGATTTTTTTTCCCTAGTGTGATTTGCATTGGAAAATTTTCAGATGCTAGCGATCAAATTTAGCATGTTTATTTTACTTGTATTCAGTAAACAACAAAGCTAAAAAAATTGCCCCGTGTTAATTTTTTGTCCCAATACAGAAGTGTTTGACCATCGAGTTAGAAGATAATGTATATGAAGTAGTCCAACACATCTGGAGGGCACCAGGTTGGGCAAGGGATCCCTAGAAGGCACCTTTTCAAATAAGAATACTCCAGTACTTACTTGGATTGTAGTAGTAGCCTATTGTAATCCCTGTCTTTCCATTCACAGGACACTCCGGGGTTTATTGTCAACAGGCTCCTTGTGCCTTACCTGATGGAAGCAGTTCGCCTTTTTGAGAGGGGTATTTTATTTATATTTATTTTAAAATATTCTCATATCGCCTGTTATGTACTACATGTCCAGGCGGTATTCCTATGCATGCTTAGACAGAAAAATGTTGTATAACTCCCAGCATTCCCCAGCCAGCATGGCTGCCCAGGGAATGCTGGGAGTTGTAGGATGTTTTTCTGTCTAAACATGCATAGGATTGCACCCTAACAATACTAACCTTACAGTGGAAATATAAATTAGGCAAAAATAGACACTAGACAATAAAACCAGCAGCCATGAACTAAAAAAAATCATAAGACAGGTGTTATAAATCAACAAATGCCAAGGTGCATAAAAAGTCTTCAACATGTGCCTAAACTGTAAGAGTAGGTGCATGTTTTATTTCTGAGTGAGCTGTAGGGGGGAAACCACAATCCTTCCTTTTGATGCCCACACCTATACCACTCCTTTTCCCTGGAGCTTCACTGAAATCCAGTCTGCCTTTGGAATTATTTAGACCCCTTCCTTGGGCTGGCTTCGAGGGCTGAGGGCATGGTCGCCCAGGGACCAAGACTTAGGACTTTGGTACTCTTATATCCACGTGATATCAGTGAAAAGACAGTTAAGCACTGGTGGCTAAGAGTGGAAGGACAGTGCAGGTGGGTGGTGAGTGATACACAAATTCATAACTTGCCTCCATCACAATTTCATCAGGTAATTTCAGCCTTAGCACTTACTCCTCCCAAACCTGCAATATGGGGATATGTCATAATAATAATAATGTTACTTAACCCCAGCCTTCCATCAGCCATGCCCTACATGACTCATCATTGCCATTCTTGGAAACCGTAACACTGTTTCCAGGATTCAAGTTAAGTAAACACACAGAGATATGGGCCATGGCAGGTCCTTCCCTCTGCTCTTCCATGAGCAAAAACCAATCTGGTGCATCCATTATGGCATGTATAATGGAGTTCCTAAGTGTACTTGAAACATTTCCCTTTATAAAACAGGAAACTCATGTGGTCTTTGAACCATGTAAAGATGGGTGGCGTTTTACTTGGTAGGATATTAATGGCTTATTCGGTGGTATTACAAAGCCTTACTCTCTAGGAGTCATTTTGTGTGGCTGTTCCTAAATGTAATTGTACATTTGAAATTGTACAATTCTTGTTATGTAGAGAATGGATCTGTTTGAAGTGGGTGCTTTTGTGAAAATGACAGGGAGACATCCAATGATGCGGGCTTTGTTTGGCTCGCTGAAAGCTTTTGCATAGGCATGCAAGTTGAGTTAGTCCATGCCAGATCCCTTCTGACCTATTTATTTATTTATTTATTTATTTATTTAACTAATTTCTATACCGCCCAATAGCTGAAGCTCTCTGGGCAGTTATCAACAATTCAATATGTATTCCATTGCTTGCTCTACTGTCTCCAGCATGTTATTCCTCTATTCCCTGTGGGCTCGTGTCGTGTTAAAAATACAAGATGGGAGTGGAGGGATGGTGCCATTTTGCATACTCTGATGGCGCTTGGTTGCCACAATCCAGAGATGCTCCTTAGGCTTTGGTGTGCCCAGGAACATTTCAGATCCCTCCCCCTTTGTGATTCAGCATATTAAAACTTTTTAAAAAGTATCTCCCTCACCCCTTTTTCCAAAAGCAGGCTTGTTATCCTTTGGCAGTAGGGAGTTAAATCACATTCTGGTGGTGATCTCTGGAATTGGGTCTATAGTTATCATTTTCATTAAACTGGCAGATGCCAAATTGCAGTTGGAAGCACAGTGCTCTTTCAAAGCTATTAACGTTTTTTATATGTACCAAGTTTGAGCCAAAAAGAATCTAGATCAGAGCCAAACTAAACATTTGTCAAATCATACATAGCAGAGCTATGCATGATTGGATTATTTACTTCAGTGTAAGCATGCGTGGCCCCAATTCGGATTGGGACCATGGTGCTCTGGGAGGGGGTGTAAGCTTTCCCCCTCCCATTTTTGTCTTAAAATTCCACACACACACACACACACACACACCAATGGGGGGAGGCATTAAAAGAAAGGGGGAAAGAAGTATTCACTGGAATCTTGTAAGTAAGCCCATAAAAGTTATTAGCCTGCGAAATGTTTTACTAATCTATTAAGAGGCGGGCATGGAAATGCAGGCCACTAGTTTCCTAGCAGTCTAGTGTAAACAAAATTGCCATCTACCAAGCAGACTGGTGGGAGGGAGGGACAGAGTGATCGTTGCCCCTTCCGCCAGCCCACTGTGTTTCCATGCTGGTTGTGGCTAGTACAGAGACCAAGTGGGCTGGCAGAGGAGGGATGGAGCGGTCCATCTCTTTTTCCAGTCACTTGCCTGCATGAAATTCCTTGTCACCTATGGCTACCAGGCAAGTTATTAAATACAAGGCTGATTTAGATGTATGCACTGAAAGTTCATGAATATTAAAAACATAACTATATAGACATAATGAATATGAGCTTTGTTCTGCTTGTCCAGGCTTGGGTATGTATATTCTGTAAAATATCCAAATTGTTCATCAAGAAAAGCAATAGGTTCTATAAAGAGCTATGCCAACGCTCAATTCTGACTCCCAAGAACTGGAAACCCTGCTCAGTTCATCTGCCTGGTCCCAGTCCTTTTGCAATATTTGCCATCACAGTAATGTGGACTAGAAACTAGCATTAATAAAGCAACACAAACATTGCTTATCGTTAACAGGGGTAGGGCTGAGTGTCAGTAGAGCACATACTTGGAATGCTAAAGATCCCAGGTTCAGTCCTCAGCGTCTCCTCTCTGAAACCCTGGAGAGCTATTTCCAGTCAGTGTAGACAACACTGAGCTAGATGGACCAATGGTCTGACCCATATAAGGCAGCTTCCTGTGTTTCTATTCTCTAGGGCAGCACAAAAGTGTCTTTGACTAGGTTCAGACAACATGATAAACCACACTCAAGGATTGCATATGAGTTGAGTGTTGGTTGTTATTGAAATGTGGGTTGTTGTTGAAACATGGATTATCATGTTGTCTGAACCCAGCCAAGATAGCAAACCATGGTGAATGACTCACAGTTCCCAACCCAAAAACAAACCATGGGCTGTTTGTAGTTAACAAGCCATGGCTTGTTAGCGCAGCTGGGTTCAGATAACACGATAACCCACGTTTCAACAACAACCCATGGTTCAATGGCAACAACCCTTGAGTGTGAGCTATCATGTTGTGTGAGTCCAGTCATGGAGTAGTGTAAATACCTTGAAGCATAAGAAAAGGACTAGCAGCCTCTCTTCTCTGAGCTTCAGTTTGCCACTACAGTGGTTCAAAGGATGAAGTGAGGCTGACAGGAGAAAGTGGGTGGAAGAAGGCAGCTTAATGGAATAGGAATGGTGATCTGGGGGTGGATTGATAGAACAAAGTACTGGACATTTCCTACTCGGATACTGTTTTGTAATAGTGTTGACGGAAATGGGGAATTATTGTTATTATTGTCTTTCAAATCTCGGAGCCAGTTAACTCTTGAAATAAGCCTTGTCTTCTTCAAAGAAAACATGCTTGCTGTGTGAAGAGCTAAAGAGAAAGTTACTCTGTATAACTGTTCAGACTTAAGCCCCCTTTCATGGCTGTCTGCTATTAAGAATGTTATTTCAAACATTTTATTTGGAAGGCTGCCTTCCCTTACAGATGAAAGACCTCCATTATCAAGATCTTTGTAAATATATTTTAAATATTAAAAGCTCCCTTTGTAGTTCATAAAAGTGTTGTCGGCTTGTGAAGCAAAATTAATCATACTTCTTGCTTATCCATCAACAAATATCACTAATTACTCCTCAAAGGCAGAATAAGAACAAATTAGTTTTTTTTTTTAAAGCAAAGGAGTGGCACTGTGCAAACAACTTTCGTTCTGTCGTAAGATATCACCATATAAAATGCTTCAGCTAAATGTTGCATTCTTGAATGCATAAAATATGTAACCATTAAATTTACATGGGTGAAAATCTGGATGTGGCTTTTTCTCATTAAATACATTCTTAATCTAACACCCCCCTGCCCCCCACAATAGTTATGTCCTGATTTCAGCTTTTGTTGGGGCTTTAAAAAAAATTAAGACTAGTAGCTTTTAAAACTTGTTGGAAAAATGTATTAATGAATGCTGTAAGAAACAGGTTGGCCTCTCACTGTAGCATGATGTTTCATTGTTTGTGAAGTTGAATCCCAGTTAAATTCTTGGCAGATGAAACGGTCAATAATTTATGATTTGGTCTTCAGTCTTTTAGGCAATCCCACCCCCCACCCCACCCCACACACACATGAGTCATAGGACAAAAGTTCTATCTCAACATTTTTCAAACTTTCCACTTTCAGAGAACATTTTTTACACTGACATTTTGGCTGATAAAGAACTTCTAAGCCTCTGCCACAGGGTCCCTTTAAATTGCAAAGGACTCTGGGATGTGTTCTAGACTAGCAGCAGTACTCAAGTTCCCCTCTGCCCTGGGGGGAGGGGGGTATTCTCAGTAGACCACTTAACTTTCTTTGTTCTACAAATCAAAGCACATAACTCATGTTTTAATAACTGTAGTCTTGCCTTCCTAATGCAATGGATGTGCTTGGTTTTGTGAGCAACTTTTCTGAGGGTCACCTGAATAGATCTCATAGACCACCAGTAAGCCACAGGCCTCCGTTCGAAAACTTACCTTCTAGAACAGGGGAGGGCAGAAAGTAGATCTCCAGATATTTTGGACTTCCAGCTTCTAGTATTCCTGACCACTGTCCATGCTGGTGGGGGCTTCTGGGAGTTTGTCTTCTTGAAAGCTGTCACATTTCTAAATCTGTGAAGTACTAATGCCTCTGTAGTAAGCTGCACCAAGTTTATGTCATAAAAGAGAGAATAGATGCTGAACTTTGTTCATCTGGTTGTCCATCTTTTCTCTAGGGGATGCATCAAAGGAAGATATTGATGTTGCCATGAAACTGGGGGCAGGCTATCCCATGGGCCCGTTTGAACTCTTGGACTATGTTGGCTTGGATACCAGTAAATATATTATAGATGGTATGTATATTTTCCTGACTAGTTTAATCTGAGTTTGTTTTTAAAAAGTGCTGCTTTTCCTTATATCAAAAGAGAAATCCAAAGCAGCACACACATTACAATAGATGTGTTTAGCTTTCCTGCTGCTCTTGCAAACAGCCACTTTGGTTTTGTGAATCTTCAGCTGTGTTGAACTCCATTTCTGTTTTTATTGGGAGGGGAAAGTGAGCTCTTTCTTCTTGAATATCATAGAAGGTAGTCATTATTTCTTTGTGTACCTATCTCTGATAAGAGTATGACAACTACTCTGTCTGTGGTGGCTGTTTGCACTGCAGTTGATTATGAGGATCTAGAGAGATGATCATGCTAGAATGATCTCTCATTAAGGGAGACCTTTAGTGAATCATTGTTCAGGGTAGGGATGTGTGCGAAGTTCAAGGGTGGGGGGAGCTCCGCGAAATCGACGAGCTCAAACCCCCACACGACTTACCTGCCCTCCGCTCGACGCACCCCACGAATTCCTGGAAACCTGAAGTGATGCGATGGAGATCCCGTCGCATCACTTCCGGGTCCCTGGCGCTGCGTTTTTAACGTAAATACCAGGGCAACCCACCTAAAATGGCTGCCATTTGCCATTCGTGGCCATTTTTAGGTAGTTTACCCTGGTATCTACGTTAAAAACGCAGTGCCCGGGACCTGAAAGTGACGCGACGGGATCCCTGTCACTTCCAGTTTCCGGGAATTCGCGGCGGGCAGGGTGATCGTGAACACCCCGCGAAAACAAGGTTTGCCCGATTAACACGCGAACACCCTTGTGAACAACAAACTAAATTCTCCAACATCCCTCAGGTGTGAATCAGGTCACAAGAAAATTCTTGTGACCTGATTCACACCTGGGCAGTGGCCAGCATAATAGTTTGTTCATTTAAAATTAGTCCACAGATCATTTACAGTGGCCAGGGTAATGATATTGCCCTCCAGATTTAGAGACCTGTATAACATCACCAGAATCACTATGTCCCGTCTCAAGCATGACCTTGAACATGGGTGCAGAGATTGCTGAAAGGAGGGGAGCTGGTTCTGTGCTGGATTTTCTGAATTTACGTGCCGAGTAGAACTGCAGTGTTTAGTATCGGAATTCCTCTCCATTCCCTTTGGCAGGCTGAGGAACTAGCTTTCCCCTCCAGCACAGAATACCCCTTGTGAATGAAGAGTCTTGAGAAATACAGAAGCATCTGTGATAGGTTATCAAATTGAGTTTTTACATAATGGGCACCACTGTTCCTTTTCTCCTCTCTTGTCAGGGTGGCATTCATTAGAGCCAGACAACCCTCTTTTTGCTCCAAGCCCAATGGTGGATCAACTGGTAGAGGAGAAGAAACTGGGAAAGAAGACTGGGGAAGGATTTTACAAACACAAATGAACTTTGCAGTGTGCCATGTTTATCCTGCCTGCATAAGGATAACCGCCATGCCACTTAGTGTTTCCATACCTTACTTGGAGTGCTGCTTAATCAGGACCTTAAAAACCAGTCAGCACTGTGCATTTTGATTGTAATGTCTCTAAGACAATTGTTTTCTGTAGCTAATGATTTGTTTTCTTGAGATCTGCAATTCTGAGCTTTACACACTCAAGTGCCTTTCTTCAGGTTCAGGATGCTGTCTCAAGGACCAAATGGGGTCTGAGTTGATGGGTTTGTAACAACCTGTTAAACTGTCAGACATTTTAATCCAAATAAAATAGTCCCAATATCACCTGGAGATGGAATGCCTTGCTTTAATTTTCTTTGATTTTTGTCCAGTAGGTGGCAGTATGACAACATTGGTTTGAATTTGTCACTGCATGTTATCCAGTAGCATTTTATTTTCAATGCCAACTTGCATGCATTGGTGTAAACTCCTATATTCTGTTGTCTTTGTTATAGGTATTCAACATTTAGCTTGCATGCCTGTACATACGTTATATAAAATGGAGGTGGCACAGATATAGAACAGAAGCAGGAGGACAGGAGGTACTACTTTTTTTTCTTTTTCTTTTTTTTTAAAGACACCCTTGTTAAGGAAACAGAGGTATGAAGAGATCCTGCCAGTCCTAGCTTATTCATTTTAGTTTTCATTAATATAAAAGCCACCTAACTACTTGTGGCTGCAACTCCAGTCAAACTACATACCGAAGGCTTATTTTCCGGTCAAAGTATTTAGGTTTTGTTCCAGGTGGGAGAAGTGAAATAATTTAAACATGTTCTCCCTTATTACCGTATTGTCCCGAGTATAGGCTGCACTTTCCCCCCCTAATGTAAGTCTTTAAACTAGGGGTGCGGCCTACAATCGGGATGTTGCCAAAAAAAACACCCTCCACCGCTGCTTTCTGGCTGGTTATTTGGGACCCACTGGGCCCCGAGGTCTTGCCCATACCTTGCCTCTGCAAACAGGTTTCTTCCAATCTGCTTTTACACTGAAGTAAGCCGAGGAGAGAACCGTGCGGTTGCAAAACTGCCCATACCTTGCCTCTGCAAACTGACTTCTTCCAATCTGCTTTTACACGGAAGTAAGCCGAGGAGAGAACCCCGCGGTTGCAAAACTGCCCATAAAACAAACAGGCTTCTTCCAATCAGGAGTGAGACGCGATAGTGAGCAGTTCACTGTGGGGGTGAATAAAGGGAGTGGGAGGGGCTTAAGTTGAGAGCGGGTTATCGGCTGTGACACAAAGTGAGATAAGTGGTGAGGAGGGGGTTGTGTGATGAAGAAGGGGGCTGAAGGTGTTGGGGTCCATGAGGGAGAGGTGGTTGAGAGGATGAGAAGGGGCTGGGAGAGGGAGAGGTAGGCTGAGAGAATAAGGAGGTGGCTAAGAGGGTAAGGAAGGGCCGTGTAAAGGGGAGGAGGCGGGGGCTGAGAGTTGAGGGTGAGGTTGGGGTTTTTTTGTACAGGGGCTAACTTTAAAAAGTTAAAAAAATATTTTTTAAAAAATAGCACCAAACTTTAAGGGTGTGGCTTATAATCAGGAGCGGCCTATACTCTGAACAATACGGTAATATTCTGTTGCCATATTTGCACTACATATACTAGGTAGATTCAAAAGCTATAGCTCGTACTAAGTGAAAAATTGTGGGTGGAGTTGAAAACCCTTCTCCTCCCGTTTTATTAAAGATTCTTGAAACAATATGAATCCTGGACCAAACGTTAACAGCCCAGCCACAACCAAGATGTTTTCTTGTTAATTTGGAATAGCATCGAATGAGCTTTTCCTTAAATATATACAGTACTTGTAACTTGTAAGTGAGGTCTAAGAAAATAAACTTTACCAAGTATGTCAAGCCTTCTATCACAAAAAAAACAAACCCTGACTGCAAAATATGATTTTTATGCTTACGGTAACTCACTAAGTGGAACCCTTTGCCGCCTCTTCCTCCTATGCATAAATGTGGTAACTTCATGGGACTAGATGCTATATATCCTTTAGAACCTCAGGTAGGAAAAACACAGCAATGCTGCAGAAAATATTCATGCAGTTTAAGACTGCAGTTTATGAGAACTTTTTTTCCCTGTAGGTGGTGAGACTTGGATACAAAGTTTGACAGCTAAGAATGGCCAGTTTGGGGTTTAAATGTTTTTCCATATGCCTGGTTTCTTGAATTTAAGGGTCCTGCAAGGAAGTATGTTATTAACATAAATGAAAGTACTTTGCATCAGCGGTGAACTCTTTAACATTTTCATTCAATGTAAAGTAGAGTATACATTTCCCATATACATAAACAGCATGTGGATGAGAGTCTTGTACTGCCAAATTCCTTCCCAGTAGTATAAGGAGTCCTGGGCTGGCAGACAAAAGGAAAGTTGGTTTATAAATCAAGATCATCTTAGGGCAATAGGTAGGTACTAGACCTCAGATAACTTTTATACTAAAAAGTCCACTGATAAACGTCACTTCCACCTCCTTGAAAGATTTCATCAACGTTGCCTCCGGAAAATCCTGCAAATTACTTTGGAAGATAGGCGAACAAATGTCAGTGTACTGGAAGAAGCAAAGACTACTAGCGTTGAAAAAATGATCCTTCAACGCCAACTTCAGTGGACCGGTCATGTTGTTCGAATTCCTGACTGCCATCTCCCAAAGCAGTTATTTTATTCCCAACTCAAGGATGGAAAGCGGAATATCGGTGGTCAATATAAGAGGTTTAAATATGTTCATAAGGCTAATCTAAAAAAATGCAATATAAGCATCGAAAACTGGGAAGCTCTGGCACATGAACGATCTAAATGGAGGTTGGCCTTTCACAAAGGTTCCATGGACTTTGAAGAAGCCCAAGTGCAAGGTGAAAGGGAGAAACGTGCTAAGCGAAAAGCACGTCAAACGAATCCTTCACAGGACCATCTTCCATCTGGTAACCTGTGTCCTCACTGTGGGAAGCTGTGTGGATCTAGAACTGGCCTCCACAGTCACTTACGGACCCATCGCTAGAGTCTACACAATCTTCCTTTAGAATTTCCTCCTTTTATCCTGGAAGACAATCTTACTCGGTCACGAGTGATCGCCTGATGATATGAGGCCAGTTAACTATTGTACTCTAGCAAGTATTTCTGCTCGCAGCATTTAGGACTTGGTCTTAAACTAAGATTTATCATTAGCAGGGGTAAAATTCTGGGTGGCTTGGTCTATCTAGTTAATGTTATATTGGGGTCTCAGTATTTAACCTTTTACTTGTATTAACCTAATACAAGTAAACACACCAGAAATATTTAGAACATTGAGGTTTTTAAAAAAATGTTTAATCAAAATATATATTTACACACTATTGAATAGACTACAGCACCTTCCAGGACACCTCAGTTCTGTTGTTGTGCATTTGTTTGGCTCCCCGGCTGTTAAAAGGATTGTCCACAAAGAACCACACTTTGTCATAATATACTTAGTTATAGTAGATTGATGGTGGTGGCGGCGTCATACCATCTGTTGGGGCCTTGAGTCAGAATTCCACCCCTGATCATTGGGAACTTTTCAGAGTCGTAAATTGTTACGATTTAATTTTGATCTAAAGCTCTTCTCCCCCCCCCCCCAAAAAAAGATGCTTAAAATTTTCATTGCAAACTTGAATCAGGTGCTTTAGCACTAAGAATTGTATGCAGTTCCTCTCAGTGTGCTTCGCTGCAATCACAAGCTTGCAAACATATTACAAATTAATGGGGCTTGCTTTCAGCTACATCTGATCTGCTTAGAATTAAGTGTCCTTCCAAGTCAGCGCAGAACGTTTTGTGCTTGATGCAGGGCTGCTGTATGTAGTTATCCCTCTCCCTACAACCTTTAGGCACAGCCGTGTTTTTCCCTGCCAGCAGCGGCCAATTATGTAGAGCAGAGGTAGTGAGCCTTGCAATATGATGATACCTTACTTTACCCATGTAGTGCTAAGTGTTTACAGGAGATGGGGCAGAGAGCTTGACATAGGATTGCCATTTTTTTGGCAGCAGCTCTATCTTGAGTATAAAGCCTGGTTCTGCCTTCAAAAAGGGGAATTTCATTCTCTTTATTACACTAGACCAGGAGTGGGCAACTTGTGGCCCTCCAGGTGTTTTGGTCTACAACTCTCATCAGGATAGCCAAAGGTGAGGGTTAATGGAATTTGTAGGCTATAAGTTGCCAAGCCCTGCAACACAACAATAATGGATCTTCTGACTTCTCTCAGGGACACAGAACACTCTTAAAAGTCTGCACTTCCTATGGGTTCAGTCAAGTGATGCTAATACAGAAACCCTGAATTTTTCAATGTAAAACAGCAAATGCAAAACTGATCTTTGTTTTGAAAAGTACAGGCAGTCCCCGAGTTAAGAACGTCCGACTTACAGACAACCCATATTTAAGAACGGACTTCTGGGTTACCCGGCGCTACGTCGTTTACATAGAGTACCGTATATACTCAAGTATAAGACGAGTTTTTCAGCACATTTTTTGTGCTGAAAAATGCCCCCTCGACTTATACTTGGGTCAGCGCCCCCCCAGGACCCCCGCCGCCACCGCAAGGCACCGCCGGGCACCCCCCTCCACCCCCAGGACCCCTGCCGCCACCCCCAGACACCCCACCCCCACCCCCGTACCTGCACCCGCTGCCGCCGAAGCCCCGAAGCCGCACCGAAGCCCCCCCAGACACCCCCATGCCACCCCGACACCCCCACGCCACCCCAGACACCCTCCCCACGCCACCCTACCTGCACCCGCCACCGAAGCCCCGTTGCCGCCGAAAAGCCTCCCTGCCGCCGAAGCCCCTCCCCGCCGAAGCCCCTCCCCCACTGCAGCCGCGCCGAAGCCCCCCCAAACACCCCCACGCCACCCTACCTGCACCCGCCACTGAAGCCCCGTTGCCGCCGAAAAGCCTCCCTGCCGCCGAAGCCCCCCCAGACACCCTCATGCCACCCCCAAACACCCCCACGCCACCCCAGACACCACCCCCACGCCACCCTACCTGCACCCGCCACCGAAGCCCCATTGCCACCGAAAAGCCTCCCTGCCGCCAAAGCCCCTCCCCCGCCGAAGCCCCGCCACGCCGAAGCCCCCCCAGACACCCCATGCCACCCCCACGCCACCCCCCGTCACCGTACCTGCTCCCGCCGCCGAAAAAGCCTCCCCGCCGCCGAAGAAGCCCCGCCGCCGCCGAAGAAGCCCCACTGCTGCCAACTTCCGCCGCCGAAGAAGCCCCGCTGCCCGCTGCCGCCAAAGCCCCGGCGTGGCTTCGGCGGCAGCGGGGCTTCTTCGGCGGGTGCAGGTACAAGGGTGGGGGGGTGTCTGGGGGTGGCGGCGGGGGTCCTGGGGGGGGCTTTGGCAGTGGCGGGGCTTCGGCAGCGGCGGGTGCAGGTACGGTGGCGGGGGGTGTCTGGGGGTGGCGGCGGGAGTCTCCCCTCGTACATTTCCCACCCTAGACTTATACTGGAGGCAATAAGTTTTCCCAGTTTTTTGGGGTGAAATTAGGGGCCTCGACTTATATTAGGGTCGACTTATACTTGAGTATATACGGGTACATAGCGTAGTATACTACACAATTTGCGTAAATGCCGATTTTAACGCTATGCTGTTCCGACTTACATACAAATTCGACTTAAAGACATTATTAAGAACAGAACTTGTTCGTAACCTGGGGACTGCCTGTACAAGTCTTCTGTCTGCATTCTGGGACCCTGTTAGAGTACAATCTAACTGGTTACTTTGCAACGCTAGTTGAAGAAAAATTAGGGCTTGCAAGTACATAGATAAGTATTAGTACAAAGCTTTTATTACAGCAGCTCTTTGTCTATGCTGGTTGTACCAAGTTTTTGCAAAAGATGTGCTCTATCAATGCAATTGAATGCTGCTGCCAGATCCACAAAGGCAGCAAAGAAAGGTTGTTGCATAAGCTGACAGTATCTCTCAAAGTAGAGTCTTAAAAGCCAGCAATCTATCCACCAGAGCACAAGATCCTTAACTTGCTCAGCGGTCTGATATCAGCTCATATTAACAAGGAAGCCTGTATCAGGATAGAGCCCAGTAGTACAGAGTTTGCAGGTCAGCCAGCCATAGGAGAAAATCCTCAGTACTGTGCCACAGAGACTTCCAGTGCTGCTATTAGATAAGGACAGCAGTTTTCAGAGACCACTCCTCTTAACCAGTCAAAAAGTATTTTGAAGTTTTATTACAAAGCTTTTATTTAAAAAATGAAACAAAACAAAATGCTCAGCACATTAACTCAAACTGGAATGACAAAATATATATCAGTTGACAATTTTTTGGCAAAGGCTGTGCCTCAACTATTTAAAAAATGGGTACATCAATGCTCATTTCAACAACTGGCATAAAATCCCACTAAACAGGCTAACAAAAACGGATACAAATACAGAACAATTGAAGTAATAATAATTCAAGTGCTGGGCTTTTTTTTTTCTTTGCTTTTTTACAAGGAAATTCAGGATAGGTGAATAGGGAGAGCTCACTGTAGTCAGTCCTGATGAAATGTGGTGCCTTTACATACAGAGTAAATGAGGTGGATCAACAGGGCTAGTGACCAACTGATTGTTATGTTTAGTATTATAGGCTTCCATAGCACACATATACAATGAGGGATTATGTTACAAACTGTTAACAAAACGAAAAAGCCACAGTTCTCCAAATAGTTTGGTTCTTCTCCTGCAGGAAGAAAAAAAAAGGAATTTCCTTTTATTTTTAAAAAAAGTTATTTTAATGCTTCTTTAAAAGCTCAAAGACAATAAAAATGTACACCAAGGAAATAACTAAGATATAAAAGCATTCAAGTTTTCATTTTAGAAGCTGAAAATCCAAGATTGATCCTTTTGCACCATTTAAATAAACTGATTGTGCCTTCCTCAACAAATTAATTTTGTTCTTTCGGTGTGAAGGGCCAGGATGGGAGCTGCTGCTGGCTTACATCATTCTCTTGGCTGAAGCAAAACAAACACAGCCGAACTATTTTGTTGCTGACTCAGTATTGACAACATATGAGATACAAATGTAGGAGTGTAAGGCGGGGTGAAGATAAAAAGCTACTCTGCTGACTGGGGAAGTTATGAAATGCTCTTCTTGCTCTCTTTTTATTGTGTCAGATTTGGGACTCCGTGACAGCGAAGGGGCTTGGCAGTGATTGTCTTTATGGTTCAGTGTCTTTAGCAGTGACGGCAAGTTTGGACATCTTAGACATACTCCTTAGTGGTGGTCTGTGCAGATGAAGGACATGCCTGGAGATTTAGCAAGCTTCCATTTCAAGGAGAGGCCCTGATGTCGCTGCCTTTGCTTTGCACGTTGAGAAAGCATTTCTCTTTCCACCTGCAGGGGGAACAGCAAGGTGAAAAGCTTTAGTTTGTGGGGGGGGGGGGGGAATGCATCAAGACACTTGGTTTATCATTCATTTGTTCGATTATACTACTGAGCACTTATATAATGTTTGAGAGTGTTAAAAGAGGTTCCACATACACGATCTCAGTAACCCTTACAACCATCCTATAAGGCAGGGGTGCAGAACCTCAGGCCCGGGGGCCAAATTCGGCCTTCTTGGTGTCCCAGTCTGGGTTCCCCAGATGGCTATACCCCTTTTACCCCACCCACCAATTGTTTGGTGGTTTCCCAGCTTTTGTGCAGTTTTTCACTTGTTCTAACCAGTTGAAATGCCTCTTCTAAGGCTTAGTTACTGGCAGTAAGAGCTCTAAGCTAAAATATGCTGGTATTTTTGGCCCAGCCCCTTTGCCTCAACCACTTGACGGTGGCCTCCAAAAGCTTCTCCAAAACGGAATTTGGCCCTTGGGCTGAAAAGCATTCTGCACCCCTGGTGTAAGGCATGTCAGGATTATCACTGGGTTGCAAAAATGGAAGCTGATAGAGCGGGGGCTGGAAACCTTCTGCCTGCCTGCTAAAAACGCCTCTCCACAGGTCACATCCCTTACCAGCTGCACTCCAGTTTTTTAATAGTATTTATTCTGTTGATGGAAGGAATCTTGCACAAGTTGAGAAAGAGACTGCCTTGGTGCAAATGCCCTTGCTATTGCAAGGTAACTACCCACATTTGGTTTTTGCCCCGCCCATTTCTGGCTCTGGCTACAGTGCACCCACTGCTGGAATGAAGACAGGTTTCGATGAAGGTAATGAGACGTCAGGAAAAGGTTCCCCACCCCTTTGATAGAGCATAGGATGCCTAAGGCCTCCCAAGTGAGTTGATGGCACAACGTGATTTGAAGCAGGGACGTCCTACTCCTTATTCACAGTTGAGTCTTTTAGCCACACTGCTGCTAAAAGTGTCTTTTAGCACACTTGTTTAGCGGTAGGCCCATACATTTTGTTTCTCCAGTGGAGTTCAGTTATGGGTCAGCAGACCAAGTACATTAGTAGACATCACTCTTAATGTCATGTTTCTTCTAGCTCATGTTGGAACAACACATTCAAAGGATCCAAATTCCCTTGTGTCCCCCAAACATGATTAAAAGTACCCATATGCTGCAGAACAAAGAATCAAGTCAGATTTAGAACATCTGCTTTCGATGGGATCATTTGTTTGCAACAGTTGTCCAGTAATGCATCGGATATCCTTATCGCTAAAACAAATGGGGCATTCTACTTATCCACCTTCATACTACATTTGCTGGACATGTGGACACGACGAGTTGGATTGTCTCACCTCTGCACATTCATCAGAAGCTGTAAGCAGAGCTGTATGCATGTTGTTTCTCTGTGTGATCAGGATCATGCAAAGCTCTTGATTATGCAGAAAGCCCTGTGCACAATTGCACACGTGAAAGGAACTCTCCATGCATACAACTTCTGCTGAACACTACAGGGCAGGGGCCAACTGGCACAATTCTACACAACCCTCCACATATTCCATGAAGGTGGGAGAATAGAGCTTTAGAGACAAACATTTAAGTATTTTAATACAGTTTTTCCACTGTCCAAAGTGGTTTACAAAGTAAGGAAGATGCAATTAAAACAAGGTCATTACCAACAATACTCAACCAGACTAAACCATCACAAAAGAACTACAGTCAAGAGCTAACCTAAAAAAGATGGGTCTTGCAGTCCTTGTGCAAAGGAAGCAGTGAAATAGCTGTCCTAACCTAGGAGGAGATTCTAGAGCTTCAGAACAGCCACCATAAAAGCCCTATTCTGAGCCATTGTGGTTCTTACTTGCTGCACACCAAGAGGCCTGATACTGGGCTGCAACAGGCAAGTACTTGGGTTTGTATCTCATTGTGGTACCTTAATGTAGCCCCAGAGAGAATCTGCTGGTATTCTACCTATAGGAATCTATAATATCTGTGGGAAGAAATAGCAGTCCATATCTGTGAGAACTTTGGTCCCTTTCTATTCACTTGACTAGGAAGTAGACATCTTCTAAGGCAGGGGTTCCCAACACACTGTCTGTGGGCACCTCCAAGAGTGCCTGTGAAGGGATCCCCAGTGTGGTACCCATAAGCACCTGGAATTTATTTATTTTTTTACATTTTACAGACAAAACACACCAAAGCAGTGATCCAGTCACTGATTAGGCATTTTGTGGTGGTGCCCACAGCAGTTTCTCAAATTCCCAAATGTGTCCATGGGTGCAAAAGTTGGGAGACGCCTGCTCTAAGGGGTTGATGTAAATGGCTACTAGGGCCTGCTGTCTAGCAGAGCCAGTGTCAGAGTGTTAGAAGGATAAATAACCTTATGGTTTGAAAATAGTACAAATGAATGCAGCTGCCTTCTACCAGGTCAAACTATCCATCTAGGCAGTATTATCTACTGTGACTGACAGCAAATATCCAGGGTCTCATCTTGGCTTTCTGTGGTGTAGTGGTAGGAGTGTTGGACTGGGACTTGGGAGATCCAGGTTCTAGTCCCTGCTCAGCCATGAAACTCACTGGGTGACTTTGGGCCAGTCACTGACTCTCAGCCTAACCTACCTCACAGGGTTGTTGTGAGGATAAAATGGAGAGGAGGAGGACTTATGTAAGCCGCCTTGGGTTCCTTTCAGGAAAATAAAAAAATAAATCCTGGTTCCTAACCCTAGCCCTTCTACCCAAGATCCTTTTAACGAGAAATGCGAGGAATCTAACCTGACACTTTATGCATACAAAACATGTCCTCTCTTACAAGACTTTGGCCCGTCCATTGCTAGATAAATATACGGTAAATGACTTACTCCCTCATTATAGACCGATAGCTGGAGACAGCCCAGATTTTGTGATACAGAGATCTGGATTATACACCATCACATTTTGCTAACACATCTATTACTATTATTAGAATTTCTTAGTAATATTTTTTTAAAGGACCCAAGGCAACTTACAACAAAATTATTAAAACATACAAAATAGCTAAAAACTATTTCTATTAAAAATACCAACACACAACATAATAAAACAATTAAAACATCAGTACAGATCATAGCTAAAACAACTGATGCATTAAAAAAAAAAAAAGTCCTATCCTATGCCTTCAAACGCCTGGGGGTAAAGTCTTGACCTGGTGCAAAAAAGATGACAATGTTGGCACTAGGCGGGCCTCACTGGGAAGTGCGTTCCACAGGCGGGGGTGTGAGGACATAAATTATGTAGAGGTCCCTATATGCTTTATTCAACTTTTGATTAGTGCTTCGGTTATAATTTTGAGGGTTTGATTTAAGCAAACATTCGGAAGTTTACAAATCTATTTGCAAATAGCATGGAGCATGTCAATTTAATATACCATGACCAAAACTAAACATGGAAACGTGCACATGCAAGCTCTAGGTTATTTAAATACAGAGAGATGATGCACTGATGCGCACTTCTCCCCAAAACATACATGGCACCTGTTGGATGGTGAAGTGGGTTGTGTGTGTAAGTTAACAAAATTGCTCCAGGAAAACAAGTGCTATAGAAACACAAAACCTAAGCTAATTTCTATTGCAACGTTTTCGGATACAGAGTACATTTTCCCTTCTGCTATATTTGTGCATAGGAAGAGGAAACTTACACCTGTTGCTTTGCCAGGAGTCTGATTTTATTTTACTGTTTGTTTCAATTACATCTTCCTGACCTTTTAAAAAAGCAAAGTTGAGTGCTCTCTGGAAAAATGCCCCTTTCAATGGAGGTGGTCTGCCACAAACTACCTACCGGTAGTTCTTATTTCCTCATAAAACTCTCCTACCCCGAAGTTTAAGGGAAAAAAGCCTTCCTTAGTTTCCTGCTTTTTTTTTTTTAACTGCTCCAGAAGACCTGGGGATCAAAGAGTCATGAAGAGCTTTACTTTTCCATGGATCATGAAGGAGAGGCCATGCAAAAAGCAAAGAAACACTGGAGAGGGAGAGAGAGAGCACCCTGCCGATTTATATTTACTTTGGGCCTTTTCATCCCAGATTTTCAAAGGTTTGGTCCAGGTTACTCTTCCTGGGAAGGTTTTCCTCTCAGTCTTACATTAAAACATTCTGTTTCCTGTTGAGGAATGGCCTTGAGGCACCAGGCCAGTAGTTCACAGCACTGCAATTCAGAGCTACTCCCTATTACCAGCCAGGAATTTAGTCCTTGCTGGAGGAAATGAAATGCCCTTCTGTTGAGGTGGTTCCCGTCTCACCCCCCACCCTCAATGTAGGGGGGGCTTCTCTTACCAGCAGCCGGTCTTTGAAGTGAGGAGGTTAAAATAATGTCCATGGCCTTGCGCCGGTCCTTTCTCAAAAGTGGAGCCTTTTTTTAATTACTATTTTCCTTCAAAGTGCCACCCATAGCACTTTTGGGCTCACACTTTCATAACCACCTTTTGCTTCCCTCCCCTGGTTTCCTGCACCAGACCAAAAGGGGGGGCAGTGCTAGAAATGCAATTGTTTGTTAATTTTTAAAGGAGGGTACCTGAAGTTCAAGGTTTCTGCCTCTGCTTTTGATTGCTACTTTATTGGTTGTGTTGGGCAGGGAATATTACACTGAATATTACACTCAGCTGCACTGAGGTCCATGAACTAAAATCTTTTACCTACCTGCTCTAAATAATAATAAATAATATTGATAATAAAAAATCTTGCAACTATGAGCTACAAACTGGAAGTTTCTTCCATCCCCTACTAATAAGCTGATCAGAGCCATAAAGGAACAGCTATGGTGTTGCCTTACAGATATAAAACAGGTCAAGCCAGGATTCTTTTCAAGAAACCACAGGTATGTGCTACAGAGACTGAAGATTTCCCACATCTAAGGCTTCACTGGAGGGCTACAGCTGAAGTCTCGCCAAGCCAGGCATGCCCAAGCAAAGCCCCAACCCTCAAGTGAAGTCGGCGCAATCAAAGACTGCAATTACAGTTCCCTGGCTGTGGTTAGGCTTCAAAGCGAAGCCCTGCAAGTCACATTTTAGCATATGTGAAGCCTTGAGCCTGAGCCACAACAAGATCCGCCCGTCTCTACCATTTATGCTGTGCTGCAGATCTGACTGCAGCAGAAAAATGAGGAACTGTTCCTCAGAAATAAAGAAGTTAAACATTTTTTAAAAGGCTCCAGAGTTAAAAGGTAACACTGAAATTTTGGCAGCAAGAAGGGCGCGTAATTGGAGACTTGTGACATGCAGAGATCAGAGGCTGAATTTTATCCCCCCCCCTCAAGTAGCCAACAAGGTTTTGCCCTTTTCTGCACTGTACATTTTTAAAAGGGGTGTGTGAGTGAGCTGAGACACATTTATGCAGTAGCACGGTTTTTAGTTATTTCAGTTGGATTTGCTTATATGTTAACATTTATGGATTATTTGGAAATTAAAAGTGGCAGGAGAGTGGATCAAAATCAAACTGTGTCATGGCAAGAATCTCATGATATAAATCATCACAGACAAATGATCTTCCCTTTTACTCTAAAGCTACCTAGAGGGTATTTATCTTTCCATTTCCCCAGGCAATTTGTTCCTTTCTACAGCACTTTTTATAGTTAAGGAATTAAATTTAAGGCACAATCCTATGTAAGTGTGGAGAAAGCCAACCTAAACCCCCTTTCTGACACACACACACTCACCAAGGAGGGGGGAAGGAGACCCAGGGGGGGGGGAGATAGCCAGTCTCCACAGAGACCAAAGGGGACAAACAACATCTGCATAGAATCACCCCAGGGGGGAAGGCAGGAAGCATCCCCAGGTTCGTCAATGCTCTAGTATATCAGCCCCATCTACATAAGACTTGAATGCCTTGCCAGAGCAGACACTTCGGCACCCATAAGAAAGGGCCATTCCACACCACAGGATGGGACCATTAAGCAAGTGGCTTCAAAGGGACCCACCCCACAGGGGGAAGGTGGTAACCCACCTGATTGGCCGCCCACCTGAGGAGGGTGGCAACCCACCTGATTGGCCACCCACCTGAGGAGGGTGGCAACCCACCTGATTGGCCGCCCACCTGAGGAGGGTGGCAACCCACCTGATTGGCCACCCACCTGATTGCAGAGGGAAGGGCTACCTGAAACCCAAGGTATAAAACACCCTGCGCAAGGGAACTGAGTTGTTGGACCTGATCAGCAATCTTGCCCCATGCTTGGGGTAAGGGACGAAGGGATCGGCAACCCTGGGTAGCAGCACCCGGCGTGCTCCAACCAAGCTGAAATCACTGGCCGCTTGGGTTGACCGGACCCCCGAGAAACCAAGCTGAAATCACTCACGAGCCGCTTGGGTAGACCGGACCTCCGCCGGGAACCCAGCTAGCCGCTTGGGTAGACTGGACCTCCGCCGGGAACCCAGCTAGCCGCTTGGGTAGACCGGACCTCCGCCGGGAACCCAGCTAGCCGCTTGGGTAGACCAGACCTCCGCCGGGAACCCAGCTAGCAGCATGCGGTTGACCGGGCCTCTGCTGGAGCCCGAGCTGAACTAACTAGCTGAGAGCCCTGAAATCACGGTGTCCTTGAGACCTCTTGCTTGCTACTTTGTACCGTGCTGATAAGCTGTATTGCTGGCGTGTGTCTGGGTTGGTGAAGGTAATTTTGTAAATAAACTTGTTTTATAAAAGATACTTTTGTGGCTATAAGTTATCCCTTTGTTCTGGGCTAAGGGTGATAGTCGCTGGGGGACCTCGGAGAAGGCCCGCCCCCAGGACTCGCTACCCCCTTAGTATTGAACCCGCGCAGAAGACCAGGTTGTCGGTCTTCCACTGTAAGTTTAGACAGAAAAAAGGCCTACAACTGCTATGCTGGCTGGGGCATGCTGGAGGTCATAGGCCTTTTTTCTGTCTAAACTTGCATAGGATTGTGCCCATAATGTAAAATTCCAGCCCAAGTCTGCTTCTTGCTTCCTAAACTTACCAATTATTGATATTTCCTTAAGTGCTGAAGTGCCTACTCTTCTACATATTTGTGAAAAGCTACCTCTAATTTTTGTTTAAATCTAAGCTCCATCTAATCATTGCTTTCCAACGTTTCCTCATTTGACATGCATTCCTAAGCCATAATTTTCATTGATTTCCTTTGAGTCCAGCATCAGTTCCATTCCAAAGTTCTTAAACTCTGATGATCTAAACTCAGCACAATAATTTAATGGAATCCAATGTCATGGAACCATTACATTCCTTGTGTTGCATCTTATATTTCTGTCAAGACTGCCAGCTTTAGGGTGCTTCCAGAAGGAGCTCCGAGGGCAATATCCAATAGTGACGTTCTGCTGGTGCAAATGATGATGTGCTAGCGGAAACTAGGTTCTGAAGTACATGCAAGAGGAGAATCCAGCTAAGTTCCGCTTGCCCAACCACTTTCAGGAGAATGGGCCAGGTGCTTCACTAGCACATGATACAGTAGCACAATGCACAGGTGCTTCTGCAACTGAAATAATTGCTGGGGCTCCACTAGCACTCTTTGAGTTTGTGGAATGACACCGTCGGATACTGCCCCATGCGCAGTCAAAAGACACTGCAATTATTCAATCTTTTCCACATTTACTGATTTTCTGTGGTAAGAAAAAGACAGAAGACGTGGTAGGTTTTATGGATATTTGGAATCAATTACTAGATTATGCATTAATAAAGGGGAAGCGGAGCATGCCTTGTCAGGATATGTTATATTTTTGGAATTTGGAATTCATTTGATTAAGGGGATGGAAGTATATTGATTGGTCCCTTGGAGGGTGGGGGGTGCACATTATGATTTATTGTATGTTGTTTCTGTTATATTTTTGTGTTATTCTTGTATTTTGTTATATTTTGTTTTGAAAAGTAAATTTAAAATTTTTTTAAAAAAGAAAAGACGACGTGGTTGGAAAACATGGGATGGTTACAAATGGAAGATGACATCTGGACTCCCTGTAAAATTCCATGAATGAGTTAGGGTGATTTCACAGTAAAAGCCTTGTCTGAAAAGACCCTTACAGATCAGTAGATCAGTCATCTAAAGTTCCAGCTACTTAATCTGGTGGGGCCAATTTTAATTAGTTGAGGCTGCAATTTAAGGATAATCTTGTATGTTTTGGGCTACTTTAATTCTGGTGTGTTACTGTAATGGAATAGAATATATTAAGATGCCTTCCTTTAATCAGTTGGCAGTCCTAGTTTATTAAACAAAATGACATTTGCCTTACTTAGAAGTATTGACTGGCCCACCAGTTCATACTGAGAACTACTCTAGTCCTTAGATTCTCCTCAGTGGTACTATACAGGTTCCCCAGCCTTCTATTTATTTTCTCATGACAAATTTTAAAGAGACGCAGAATTTCAGGTAATGGAACCACATTCCCTAGGAATAACCAACCTGAATCAAATAAATCAATTATTATAAATAAACTGGTTTGTAAATTTTCTTTCTTTATAACTGATGAGACCAAAAACTTTGGGAAACATTTACTTTAATGTTTTCTGTCTTTCACTTTGTATTTACTCATTTTTAACTGAACTTTATATCTTACCTTTCCACTCTATTTCTAGAGCACCCATGATAGCTCATATTATAAAAGATATAAACACAATCATATGGAAATAGTAAATCAATAATAGCACAGTAGACATGGCAGGTAAAACATCTAACAAGTCAAGGGAAATAACACAAAACCAGCCAGTAGGCCAAAGATTTGCTGGGAAAAAGTGTTTTCAAAACAGCATTTAAATGCCATTAAAGAGTGAGCCAAGCAGATTTCCCAAAGCAGGGAGTTCCACATCCTGTCTGCCACCACAAAAAAATGCCTTCTTATCCATTCTAACCAGCTGCAGCTCTGATGGGAGCAGGATGCAACGAAGTGCCTTCCCTGACAAACTGAATAAATGAGCAGGGTCACATAGGTGGAGACAGTCCTTCAAGTAACCTGGATCCAAGCTATTTAATCACCAGCACTTTGAACAGAGTTGGAAACAGATTGGAAGCCAGTGACAATAGAATCATATGCTCCAAAGAACTGACTATGGTCACAACTGTGGCTGCAACGTTTTTGCACCAGCTGTAGCTTCCAAAAAAACTTCTCAAAGGCAGCACCACAAAGAACGTGTTACAGTAGCCCAACCTTGATATAACTAAGGCATACGTGACTGGGGACAGATCTGCCTTCCCCAGGACAGGTGCACCAACCTAAACTGCGCAAAAGCACTCCAGGCCACAGCCATCACCTGTAGATTCAGAAGCAAGGCAGGGTCCAGGAACACCCCCAAACTACACATCTGATACTTCAAGGAGAGTACAATCCTATAAACAAGTTGAACCTCTAACCCTGGATCAGCAGCAGTCCTACTGACCAAGAGTACTTCTTTCTTGTCTGGATTAAATTTCAGTTTGTTGGCCTGCATCCAGTCCATCACTGGTTTCAAATACCTGTAGAGCTTTTCCAGGTGGTAAAGAGGTTACTAAAGTTGGACCTTGAAGGGATACTGTTGAGCAGGCGTGGTCAACACGTGCTTTCCCCTGGTGGTTTTTGTGGGGGTCCTGCCCCTGCTAAATTTGCCACGGTGGCAGCAAAAAAGCAGCAATTTTGCAAGGTAAACAGCATACAAGGTGTGTGATTCTACTTGCAAACAAGGTGCTTGCTCCCTGCACAATTTCCTTGCAAAATTGCTTTTTTTGCTGCTGCCACCACTGCAAGAACAATTTCAGTGGCGGCAGCAATTTCAGTGACAGCAAAGGTGGAGTGCAATTCCTGGTAGGTTCCTTCCCCTGACCCCTGGAAGTTGCCCACCACTGCCATAGAACCCTTGGAGGTCTGTGGTAAGAAGTTTGCTAGGCACCAAAGCAGCCTTAAGTCTTCCCGATAAATGACCTTCCTGATAGAAGAGAGATGGGGATTCGCCTCGACCTCTCCACCATTGACCATAGTACTTTACTGGTCCTGCTCTGTAGGTTAGGTGTGATACTGTAGTGCGGGATTTCAGAAAGTAGCATTGGAAGGTCTGTGTTGGGCCCCAGAAGGTTCCATCTTATTCTCTATGCTCAACATCTATATTAGGTAGGGAACCTGTGGCCCTCCAGATATTGGACTCCAAGTCCCATCAGCCCCAGCCAGTGGCCAGGGATGATGGGAGTTAGAGTCAAACAACATCTGGAGGGTCACAGGTTCTCCAGTCCTGCTCTGTATGAAGTAGCTGGGTGAAGTCAGGGTTTGGAGTGAGGTGTCATCAGCGTGCAGGTGAGACTCAGTTTTATTGCATTTATATCCCGCCTTTTTTCCTCTTGCAAGGAGCCCAAGGCAGTTTACATGGCCCTCCTCCTCACCTTTTTATCCTCACAACAGCTCTGTGAAGTAGATTAGGCTGAGAGTCAGTGACTGGCCCAAAGTCACCCAATGAGCTTCATGGTTGAGTGGGGACTGGAATCCTGGTCTCCTGAGTCCCAGTTCAACACCCTAACCACTATACCATACTGGCTTAAAGTTCTGTTTCTCACTGCCATCTAAGTGAGGTGAGGCTGTGGAGATGCTGAACTGATGTCCGGATTTAGTAATGGGCTGAAGGAGGACTAATAAACTCAAGCCAACTGCTGACAAGATTAAGGCTCTGTGGATAGGTGGTTCTCAGGAGTGGGAGATTGGTGTTCAGCCTGTTCTGGATGGGGTTGCACTCCCCCAAAAGAGCAGATAGACAGATTGGGGGTGGTCCTTGATATAGTCTTTTACCAGCTTCAGCTGGTTTACGAGATAACCTGGCCACAGTGATCCATTTTTTGGTAACTTCCTGGATTATTGTAATGCATATACATGGGGCTGCCCTTGAAAACCAGTTGGGAGCTTCAATTAGAGCAGAATGTAGCTACCTGAAATGTAGCTGGTTCAGTCAGGTGGAGCTCTATTGCTCCAATTTGGAAAGAACTACATTAGTTACCTATTTGCTTCCAAGCCCAATTTAAGGTGCTAACTTTGAATTTAGATTTATCTTTAAAGACCTAAGCGGCTTGGGACCCAAATACATGAAGGAATATCTCCCATGCGAACCTGCCCATGCTTTAATACAGGGGTCTTCAAACTATGGCCCGCGGGCCGGATCCAGCCCGGCGTGCCCTTCCATCCGGCTCGGCGGCCGATCTAGGCTCCGTGCGGTAGGCCCGAACTGGGCCCGCCCGTGTCCGTGTGGGCTTGCCAATAGTTCTTCACTCTCAGTGGAGAGCCGCCCGCACTGGTCCCGTCGCGCTGGACCCCCGCGCTCTGTTTTTGGCCAAAAACAGAGCGTGGGGGTCCAGCGCGACGGACGTGACGCGACAGGCGGCGGCGGGTCCAGTGGCAGTGGGTGCAGCAGCCAGCAGGTCCGGCAGCGGCGGGTCCGGCGGTGGCGGGTGCAGGTACGGCGACGGCAGCGGGTCCAGCGGCGGCGGGGGTCAGGGGTGTCGGTCCACCCAGGCGTCCAGCGGCGACGGTCCACCCAGAAGAGCAGGATCGGGCCGCGGCGGCGGTGGAGAACTTCGGGCCCAGCTAGGGCCCGAAGTACATCCCTAGGTCTGGGTGGGTGGGCTGTGGGTGTGCCTGGTGGTGGGCCGCCTCTCAGCTGATTTCTTGCTAAAGCAGCCGCCTCTCAGCTGATTTCTTGCTAGGCGGCCGCTTCCCAGCTGTTGGCGGCCGCTCGGCAGTACTGTGGTGCCATTGGTGCTGGGCTGAGGCCCTGCTGCACCACGTGGACGCCTGCCTAGAGAAAATTTTAGAATCAGGTTACTGGTACTTCTGCAAAATTGTTTGACTAGGACTCAGGAGATCCGGGTTCTAGTCCCTAGTCAGCCATGAAGCTCACTGGCTGACTTTGGA
Organism: Shinisaurus crocodilurus; assembly: GCA_021292165.1. Taxonomy (NCBI): domain Eukaryota; kingdom Metazoa; phylum Chordata; class Lepidosauria; order Squamata; family Shinisauridae; genus Shinisaurus; species Shinisaurus crocodilurus. The sequence continues at coordinate 35,575,572 of CM037876.1, forward strand.
CCAGTCACTGACTCTCAGTTTAACCTACCTCACAGGGTTATTGTGAGGATAAAATGGAGAGGAGGTAGATTATGTAAGCCACCTACATAATGGTGGGGGAGACATGGTGGGGGAGACGCGGCAGAGCCGGCGGTGGTGGGGCGCGAGCCGCACGGAGCCCGGCGAGCCTAACCACTATGCCACACTGGCTCTCACTATGTTCTCTGGGTACCAGGTCTTCCTGACCTACCCCAGGGAATGGGTTTGTACTTTTAAGGCTGTGATCCTTTGTAAACTTACCTGGGGAGAAAGTCTCCTTGAATTCAGTGAAACTTACTTCCAAGTAGACATGCATAAGATGAGGCTGTAAGGCTGCAATCTTATGCACATTTATGTGGAACAAAGTTGCAGGATGTGGACCACCAGCTCTGTGGCTGGTAAATACTGCTCATCACTCATACTAAAAATATTGTATTGTTTTTTTCCTGTTTTTTTGCACTACAAATAAGGTATGTGCAGTGTGCAAATCAAGCCTTTCTATACCTTTTTAAAATTTAATGTATTTCAATTTTAGACAGCAAATTAATTTATAATTAATTTATTATTAATTTATAATAACTTCCCATTTTATCAAGTAAAAAAAAAAGACCCGGGTCCTTTTTTTTTTACTTGATCCATTCGTTCATATTTTTTTCAAACTACCGGTATAGTCCGGGCCCCCAACAGTCTGAGGGACAATGAACTGGCCCCCTGTTTAAAAAGTTTGACTGAGGACCCCTGCTTTAATATCTTCAGTTGAGGCCCTTCTCGGAGTGCATTATTATCGGAGTTGTATCATGCATGCATGCACTAAGGAATGGGCTTTTCTGTGGTGGCACTGCCAACTCTGAAATATTTTCCCCAAAGAGTACAACTGGTGCCAGCATTACAATCTTTCTGGTACCAGGCTAAGACTTTGCCATTTGCCCAACCATTTTAAATGGTTATGTTGCCTTGTATTTTCATAAATTTTTGCTGCCTTTTAGTTTGTGAAGGATATTGTTTAATTGTATTTATCATTTGTTCAATAGCATTTATGTCTTTCATACACTGCCCTGGAATCCACTGGAGGTTTACCTGGGGCCTACATTGTGGTTTTTTTGGCGATGGGCTTTTTAGCCCTTCAGTTTTACAAATGGTGTTAGTGCTTTTTTAGATCTGTGCACCGCTGCTGGCTTTCGTCTTGGTTCCTACTTTTTTGTTTTGTTTTGTAATTAATTTTTTAATCGTGATTTTCAACAGAACAAAACCATAAGAAAAAAAATACTATTTTCTTACATAAATTGAAATAAATTGCTTACAGTAGGTACATATGAAATGTATACCAACGGGAATATATGTGTTTATGAAAATATAGCTATTAATAAAAGCAGTTGTACATAAACTTCAAGAAAGGCAGGCCAAATATCCATATATTTATCCATTTGCAGGTGACGTCTAAATACCACCCATTTCAAATGCTGAAAGCGTTGTTAGGTCCTCAATCCATTGTGTTATAGGAGGAGGGTGTTTATCTTTCCAATGTTGTAATATAAGTCTTTTAGTTGTCAACAGGGCACAGAAAATCCATTTGTGTTGACCTTTCATTAACTTCCAAGTAACAGGTAAATAATTTAAGAGAACATGTGCATCGGTAAATATTAAAGAGAACTCCAATACAAAGTTTATCTGTATTATGACCTCCTCCCAAAAGAGGCAACTATTGGACATTGCCAAAACATATGGGTAAGAGAAGCATTAGTGGTATTACACCACTAGCAGTTAGACGACTTAAACAAACCCTTATTAAAAAGACGGTTTCATTCTGTTTTAAACTTAAGGTTTTTATATTATGTTTTACTATGCCATTGTATTTTATGGTTTTAAGTTTTGTTTTGTGAACTGCCAAGAGAGCTTTGGCTAATAGGTGGTATAGAAATGTAATAATAAATAAATAAAATATTTCAAATAATAAACACCCAATCATGACCTCCAAAAGAAAAGAGAGAGACTTCAGTGTCATCAACACCCCAAATCTCTAAATGGCCTTCCGCAGGTGTTAGATGGAACCTTGCAAGACACCATAAGCCAAAGGCCAAGGTTTCAAGCAGAAATCCCCCAGCACAACATTCTGGCCTGGATTTGCATGACATGCTAAGCCACAGCTACCGTCCAATGTGGCTTGAATATTCACAATGGGGGCCAGCATATGCCACAAGCCATTGTGGCTTATTTAAGCCATGCTGCTGATCGTCAATCATGCAAACCTGGTCTCTGAGATCTTCTCTCCAGGAAAGGGCTGGAACCACTGTAAAACAGCCCATTTATCCATCCCAAAGTCCCATCCCAGCCTACATTCATATGAAAGTGTTGCAAATGGAATTTTAGGGAATTACACAGGTTTTGTTTGGTTTCTTTAAACCCTACCTATTTGGCCCTAAATCCATTTGCCCAGCAAGCATTAACACACACAAAGGGACCATGGTTAAAGTTGGGAAGTTTAGCTTAAGAGCACTTACCAAAACATACAATTTTTGAAGGGGCCATATAAACATGGCATTCCCAAGGAAGTCAGTTTGAATGGGTTCGTTTACATGGGCTCTAGCTGACTACAGCTCTTTGCAGCATGGACATAAAAGTAATGCAATCATATGGCATTATTGCTGGCTGAACTAGAAATAGCCTAGGTTCACCAGGCCCATGAAACTGAATAAGTCTGGCCCACTGGAAAGCACTGGGTTTATACAGCTCCCCCAGCAATAGTATGTGTGCTGCAACACTGCCCTCCCCCCCCCCCACAGGGATACATCTGCAAAAGCCATTTTGCATTAGATACTTCCACAAGCCAGAATGCAACCACCCCTCAGGCCCTCATCCATCTATCCATACTACAGAAGGATGCACACCCAGCACTATGAATATCACGTTTTCCCCTGTCTTTTCTGGACATTCCTGCTACAAGACAGGCAAGAATGTGCCTCCAATCTTAGCTGTTGAAAAGGATTAGACACAACCATGGAGGATAGGTCTACCCTACAGGTATTAGCCATGATAGCTAAATGGAACCTCTGTGTTCAGCATACTGTTCAAGAGGAGGGCAAGTTTAACCCGTTCCTCCCCAGCACATCCTCCTGATACCAGTTTTAAAAGGGAGGGGGGCTCCATTGAGGCCAATGGGGGCTTTTTTTCCTTTTTTAAATTGCTGTTTGGGGGGGGGGGCTTGGAAAGGAAGCAGCTGGGGAGGGAGGGATTAAACATGCCCTTCCAGTGTGCATTGGTCCTGATTGGGACCCCACGTGTATACTCTGGAGCAGACAAACAAGGGGCAGCTGCATGCAACATAAGTAACATAACTTATAGTTTGGCCTATAATGGGAAGGTTCTTCCTTTCCTTGCAAACTTTGTTTGGTCACTGAGGGCAACAGAATGCTGACGACATTAACCTTTGACTAGATCAAGTAAAGTTGCTCTAAGCTGAAACACGCATGTTTGTAACAGTGAAACTTTAACTGAGAAACAATAAATCCTGATGAAACATTTCATTTTCTCCTCTTTCCCCAGCAGGTGTCACTCTGCAATAAACAAACAAGATAAACAAGGTTGTGACTGCTTTCTGCAGCCTTATAATTTAATAATGAAGTCTAGAATCTAGGTCTGATCAGCCTTTGCTTTACTGAGCGGAATTCTGCCCCTACAGCTTATTGATGTGGTGGTGGTGGTGTTCTCCACTAAACAGGTATCAACAAAGAGACTCAGATTCTAGTTCATGCCCAGCAGCTGAGTCATAACAACTGGAATTTTAATTTACTAGCTGTTGATGTTAATGCACACACAAAACCTGAATTCCTTATGATTAACTGAAGATTTTAGAATAATTTTCCTTAGAACTATTCAGTGTCTAGAAAAGCTAGTTGCCCTGCGATAAGACACTAGGTGTTGTAACTGGATGTATAGCTAGCCAAAAATAGTCAAATATTCCCACAGTTCAGTGTAATAATGTGGGCTTTTTTGGCTTTCCATTGTATATCCTCAGAAGTTTAAAGCAATAATTCTCAGCAAGGAAAGATACCCAAATAATGCCTTGATTGCACTGTGTTGCATTGAGCAGGGGGTTGGACTCGATAGCCTTGTGTAGGCTCCTTCCAACTCTATGATCTATGAAATCTATGTACGGTACACGGTCCCATATCAGATGGAGCCATTTTGATTAACAGTACATTGTTCCTCTTAACAACATAGCAGTCCTAGTGCAACAGATTAAACATCTTTCCACTCCAGCACCCTGCTTGCCACAGTGGCTGGCCAGATGCATCCAGGCAACTCACAAGAAGGACTTGCGGTCAATTGCCTTTTCCTGCCAATGGTAGATTTCCCCCCAAAGCAAATGCCATCTTAAGAAGAGGAGTTTTCCTCAGGACTGCAATAGAAAAATGTTGAATTCCTTCTCCATGCCTGCCCTGATCCTGTTAATTTTCACACCCTCCCCCAGCTGATATAATTTACTTTTTTAAAAAAAATAACCCTGCACCTTAGATGCAAAGATGCATTTAATGTAATGTCTAGTTTGGCCCTAAGCTAATGGCTACCACCACCTCTTGTTGCAGTTAATTCCATACATTAAGTGTTGCATGAAGTACTCTTTTGTCTGTCCTCCTAAATCTCCTGTCAATTACATTCTAGTATTATGGAAAAGAAGGTCCCCCCCACCCCAATCCATTTTCTCCACACCATGCAAATTCTCTACACCATGTTCCAACTCCACCCCACCCCGGGTCATTTTAGTTCCCATTCTCTGTATTCCACAATATCCTTTTCGAGATAGGGTTACTAAAATTGTAGTCAGTATTCCCAGTGTGGCCACACCAAGATTTGTATAAGGACATGACATTCGAGCAGTTGTATTTTCACTCTTTCCTAGTACAACTCTTGAACATCATCTGCAACAGCTGGAGCCAAGTGTGAAACCACCCAAACCTATGATTAAGTAATGGTCATAGTAGTGATAAAGAAGGGGCTTTCCCCCACAGCAGATCACATTCAGCAGTGTGTCTAGGACAAAGGCAGGCAGATGGTAGATGAGGGTCAACAGGTAGATACTCAGGTGATTCGCAGTAGCTCAGCAAGGATTTCCAGCTCTCATTGGTCTAACATTAGTGAAAACAAGAAGTTATTTCCTCCGCCTAAATTTATATGAGAGGGGATTTGTGTGCGAGCTCCAGTTCTGGTACTGAAAACAAAATCCTAGGCTAGACATGTGCTCAGAGGCACCTTGTTCCTCGATAATTTGTCTGCTTCTTGAGTCACTATTTTGCACCTGGCTCCAGTTGGTGAACCTCAGGGTTCTAGTGAAAAACGAAATAGATCCTGCAAGCCTGATGTCTGCCCTCCCCTGGTCTAGAAGGCTTCTATCATCTGCATTTGTTTTGCTAAATGTGTCCTACGGGCCCATTTCATATGGTGGGTAGCTGGGTACTTCTTGGTCCTTTTTTCTGCTTGCAGCAAGCTATAACAGCAGCTGTGTGTATGTAGTGCCAAGAAAAGCCAAATTCTGTGAACAGGATTATGAAAAATCAAGCCAATTTGCATATATCTACTTTTTGCATAACTTATCCTGGTTCCAAGATTTGGGGATTTCATAGCATTTGGATTTGGGTAGAGGGGGGCAAGGAGATATGGGGCACTGGAAAATGGAGGGAAAGGGAAGGGTACAGAGTTTTAGGTAAACTTCCCAACAAGGTCAGAAAGACAAGCAGTAGTAGCTCATAAGAGCTATCCAGGATGCTTAATGTCTCTGACTGAGCACTGGATGTTCTTGCCCAGACCTCACCTGGTTTCTAAACACACAGGGCTTTTTAGGTGATCAATTTATAGCGCCAAAAATAATAATAATGAACTGTTGTTCCCATCTGTTGGATAAGGATCTTCAGAGAACCACATCTGTTTTAGGGATATCTCATTTTCCCAATATTCAGATGGCAATAACTTGTTGATGGGGAAATGTGATGTTCCCAATATTCAAGGTAGGGAGGGTGCTATTGCACTCATGTCCTACTTGTGGGTTTCCCACAGGCAACTGGTTGGCCACTGTATGAACGGAATGCTGGATTAGATGGACTCTTGGTCTGGTCCATCATGGCTCTACTTATGTTCCTATGGAGCCATTGCTACCTGTAGCAGCATGCAATCTATACTACATGCCTTTAACTTGAAAGACGTATGACTTTACTATTACATTTTTTTAATTACAGGTTGCTACTTCTATTACATTAGAAACACAAGTTATGCATGACACTTGATAAGTACCAAAAACAGATTTCGGGGAAATACTTAGCCAGCTGAAGCTTCCTGATTTATTTATTTTTTTATTGTTGTATTTCTAGATTGCCCATCTAGCCGGTACCCAGCCACTCTGGGCAAGGTACAACATACAATGACAAAACAGAATAAAATACACTTAAAACAGTATAAAATAAAATCCTAACCCACCCCATATTCCCGCCATATTTTTAATGAATGGCAGAAGCTCATCAAGGAGGGGGCATGGCGCAGGTCACTGGGGAGAGAGTTCTACAGTTTGGGGGCCGCCACAGAGAAGGCCCTCTTCCTAGTCCCCACCAGCCTGGCTGCTCTGGCTGATGGGGCAAGGAGAAGGCAGTCCGTGGCAGATCTTGTTGAGCGGCCTACTTGATGTTGCTGGAGATGCTCCTTGAGATAAACTGGGCCAAAGCCGTATAGGGTTTTAAAGGTCAAATCCAACACCTTGAATTCAGCTCAGCAAACAACTGGTAGCCAGTGTAGCTCCTTGAGCACCGGAGTGATGTGATCACGCCAGCGGCTGCCTTTAATGAGGCAAGCCGCCAAATTCTGTACCAGCTGTAGCTTCCGAACCGTCTTCCAGGGTAACCCCACGTAGAGCGCATTACAGTAGTCAAGGCGAGAGGAGACCAAGGCATGAACCACTGATGGGAGCAGATGATTAGGAAGGTAGGGGCGCAGCTGCCGTATCAGATGGAGTTGATACAGCGCTGCCCGGCTCACAGCTGACACCGGAGTCTCAATGGGCAGCTGGGAGTCTAAAATAACTCCCAAGCTGCGGGCCTGGTCCTTCAGGGGTAAATGCACCCCATTCAGCACCAGGTCCACATCCCCATACCTCCTCTTGTCTCCCACCAGAAGTACCTCAGTTTTGTCGGGGTTCAGCATGTTCCTTCCCATCCAGCCACCCACTGCCTCCAGGCATTTGGACAGGGTTTCAACAGCCAACCTTGGTGAAGACTTGAAGGACAGGTAGAGCTGCGTGTTATCCACATATTGATGACACCGCACCCCAAACCTCCTGATGATAGCTCCCAGTGGCTTGAGGTAGATGTTAAATAACATTGGGGAGAGGATGGATCCCTGAGGCACCCCACAAGTGAGCAGCTGAGGGTCCGAAGCCTCCTCCCCAAAACCTACCCTCTGGTACCTTCCAGAGAGGAAGGACTGGAACCACCACAATACGGTGTCTCTCATGCCCAATCCCACCAGGCGGTCCAGGAGGATACCGTGGTTAACGGTATCAAAAGCTGCTGAGAAATCGAGGAGGACTAGAAAGGAGCATTCGCCCCTATCCAAAGCTCTCCTCATATCATCCACCAAGGCGACCAAGGCCGTTTCCGTCCCATGTCCAGGCCTGAAGCCCGACTGGCATGGATCTAAGTAATCGGCTTCATCCAAGTGCGCTTTCAACTGAGCCCCCACCACCCGCTCGATCACCTTGCCCAGAAATGGTAAATTAGAGACTGGGCGAAAATTGTTTAAATCTTGGGGATCTAAGGAGGGCTTCTTTAGAAGCGGTCTTATTACTGCCCTCATAAGGGCTGGTGGCATCACTCCCTCCTCGAAGGAGGCATTCACCACTGCCCTGATCCCTTTACCCAGTCTCTCCCTGCAGCTCATAAATTTTATTTATTTATTTATTTTTTAAATCGCCCATCTGGCCAGTCACCCAGCCAGCCTGGGTGATGTACAATCATTAAAATACAATAAAACTACATTAAAACACAATTAAAATATAAGATTATTATTATTTTTTTAAACCCTAACCCACCCCATATTCCTGCCTGAAAAGCCATGTTTTTAAAGCCCGGCAGAAGTTCATCAAGGAGGGCCAGGGCAGGCAAGGATCAAGCAAGCAGGTGGTCGGTTTTACAGATGAAAGCACCTTGTCCACTTCAGCAGAAGAAAGAGGCTGGAACCAATCCCACAAAACCGGCCCGCCATTGGCCTCCTCCTGCTCACTCACTGTGTCCACAATGCACGGAATCCCACTCCTAATCCGATCGGTTTTATCTGCAAAGTGCTTTGCGAAAGCCTCACAGGAGGCTTTAGAGTGTTCCACTGGGTCCGGCGCAACTGGATCGACCAGGCTCTGGACCACTTGGAACACCTCTATGGGAGACTGATATACAATTGTCCCATAGAAGAAACATTCGAATTGAGGAAATTGATGCTTTGAGGACAGAATATACTAGCAATTTAGCAAACTCTCTCTCTCTCTCTCTCTATATATATATATATATATTTGTTTTTTTAAAAAATCTGAATAGTTGTTGAGATAGCAATAATGTTGCTATGAATGGATGTTCCTTTCATCTCACTTTATAACAATCTACCATAATGCAAATACATTCTGTGCCTTTTTTCCCTTTAAACTGAAGAGCATGTTTGGAATTTGTGTGCATGGAGCTGAAGGATATTAACATATTCACAAATTATGATTTGTATTAACAACTATTTCATTGAAATTATAAGATGGTCCAGTTCCAAATCCACTACAGTAAAATATAGAGAACGTTCACATATTAAAAAAAGAAGAAGTTTCAGCACAGGCTATGCTTTCCTTTCACAAAATTAGTCTGATTAGCAGACAGACATAAAACCTACATTTGCAAGTAAGCCAGCAGAGGGCTTTTGGAAGTAGGCAAAGGAGCAAAATGATAAAGATTTGTACTGAACCCACATCATATCCTATGTTCAATTTATTAGGTGTAGCAACTTGGCAGAATTTAATCTAATTTAAATCTTGGTTCCTGCAAGTAGACTTTGCAACACTTTAGCTCCTTTTCTAATAAACTAAGCAGCAGATGCTTAGATGACAACTAGCAAACAAGAGTAGTTGATGTCTACCATTTAGGTTTGAAATCACGGTAATGTATGAAGGTTAGCTTTTGCACTTATAGCAGACTTATCTCATCACTAGTGGTATTAATTTCAATATCTACCTTAATTGATGCAGCTTTAATTCCTTTTTGAGTATTGTTGGCGCCCTCACCACACCTAACACTTAGCACAATTATGGGAAGGGTTAAAATACAGAGCCACTTCATTACAATATTTATAAACAGGAAATTCAAAATGAAATAATGCATTAGAGCAGTGTTCTCCAACCTTGGTACGCTGGCAGGGGCATGCTGGGAGTTGTAGGCCAAAAACATCTGGGGACCCAAGGTTGGAGAACACTGCATTAGAGTATCAAACCAATACCCCTCTTACCCTGCCCAGTCAGCACTATGTATGTAGCAATCAGAACAAGTTAATTTGGGTGCTAAGAAACCATTCCAACTTGCTTCTAATGAGGGTTTTTGTAGCACGCTGCCAGCCAAAATGGTTTAGCTGCTTAGTGAAATAATTCTCTCGCATCACAGGCAGACTTGCAGCTAGTCAGTGAGGTATGGTCAATTTGGGTGGTGCAAGTTAAAAAAAAAAAAAAAGAATGGGGGCAAAAATACACAGCCGGTATAAAAACCATCAATCATAAGAGCATTCATTTGAGGAGAAAGCACTTGTAAAAATGTGTGCTATAAATTCATGATTTGTTCAAGAGTTAAAATGTGAGAAAAGACTTACAAGATCTTTTTTTAAAAAAAATAAATTTAGCAGAAAGGCTTTTAGAAATATTCTTACCATGCTTCAGATGTAGGCAGCTGTCATTCGTGGGGCTGCACCTGTAGAAGATTGTTGCTCTTTAACAAATTTCCATTGAAGAATTTTTTGCATACCCCAAATAAAAGGTCTTATGCTGGAATATGAATTGCCGATTTGGTTCTTATACCAGCCATATTGTTTTATTTAATGTAAGAAAGAAGTGAAAGGACCTCACTGATGCTTTGAGCCAACATACTAGGCAGCTGTTAAGACCATTTCCACTGTCTTGTTTTTTAAAAGAAAGTACACCTAAGGGACAGAGAAGTATGTATGAAATGTCTCAATATCCCCATACACAATCACGGCATTAGATATCTTCACAATGAGGAAATGTGTAGATCCAAGATCTCTGTTGCTGCCTCTTTCAGCAGTTGGAAGAACAAAACATTCTCCATACTTCTGGAAGTCAGTAGAAATAGAAGGAGCTAGGATCCAATGAATAGCATATGGGAGAAGAAGAGAGTCCCAGTGGCTGCTTGTTGAAGCCTGGTCAAGGTGCAGAGGGAGAAGCAGAGGAGTCAGCCCTTCACTGCTGCTTAATTTTTTTTTAAACTGGTGCTGCGTATATGTGTAAGCAAAGCAGTGGCAATTCTGCAGCTGCTGGGAACAACCTCCACTTGCCACAGCCATTAGAGACCATACCTGTATAAGAAGGTTGGAAAGATTGGCTGTCCTGCAGAAGGTGCTCTTTTTCTCTTTGTCAGCAGTAGCTCTGACAAAGAGCAGCTGGGAATTATTATAGCCTACACTTACAGGTGCTATTGGTTGTCTCCAGTTTTGAGCTTGTGCTGACCTCCAAAGGAATGGAGACTGCTCTCTTCTTCCAGATGCTGAAACAAGCAGCACAGAACTCTATTCCATGCATTCCCTCATAATGAGAGTAAGGATTACACTTTGACACGGCTTTGGGCATAGGAGGACAAGGCAATGAAGACAGCAATAAAAATAATGTCATTAGAATAGACACTACCCATTATGGAACTGTTCATGTAAATAATGTTACATGTAAACTAGAAATAAGCAGTAAAGCAAAGTGTGGAGTTTTTAAAATACAGCAAATATTTAACATGAAGATCCACCCATAAAACATACCTGATGTTGACTCTTGTAACTTCTCTCTCTTCCTCTTCTTTTTCTTTCCCTATAGAGGACAAGATAAATGGAAAAGGTCTGTTTACAATACTATGTAATCACATTTCTTCCAAAAACTTAATATACCTAATCTATGAAAGGGTGATAACACATCAAAAGTCATTTCTGATCATCTCCACATTTTTAACCATTTAAAAAAAGTTTTTCCAGCTATAGAAAATGCAATTATCTCTACATTTATATGACACTCCAAGGATTATTCTTGAGAGAGTTTGCCTATATTCAGTTACAAAAAACCCCACATTACCTTACAAGTAAGTTTCTGTATCTTCTATAACACTCTCTATTAAACTGAGCTCTGCACCATGGATTTAACTTTACCCAACATTCATAACCAGTAGCTGAATAAAAAGTTTGAAGGGTACTTCTAGTAGAAATTACAATATGACATTTCAAAGAATAAAATATCCTAGGTAACTACTTGCAAGCAGTAGACACTGTGAAGAAGATATTTCAGGGGGAAAGGCATACTGAATTATAGCGATCATTAGCCATAAACTAAAGCAATATTTTAAGCTATGATTCAATTTCTACACATGTATTTATAAGACAAAAGCTCTATTCAGCTGCAATAAATAAAGTAGTAATTTGACATGCTGCAAAATTACTGCAATTCAAATTGACTAGTTTCCACAATGAATAGTAACATAAAAACTGCAATGCCCATACATTCAGGAGAATGGACTTGAATGGGTACAAAAAGCCCTAAATTTCTTTTAACAGATAGTGGCTTCAGAGCTAGTGTAATGTAGTAGTAAGAGTGTCTAACTAGGACCAGGAAGAGCTCGGTTCAAATCCTCACTCAACCATGAAAGCCCATTGGGTGACCTTGGCCAATCAGCCTAAACTACCTCATAGGATTGTCCTAGCTCATAGGATAAAATGAGGATGGGAAGAACTGTGAATGCTGCCTTGATCTTCTTGGATGTAGAAATGTAGTAATAAATCGCTGCTTTTTGAAAACTCACAAGTTCAATAATAGCCAATATACAGATAGACATGTATTTAAATTAACATATGTCATTTACCTTTTATTTAACATCTGTCTTTTTACAAATACTAATGACTGCTTAAAAACATTTTAACTGGGTGTTAGCTAGGAACTGAAGCAATACATTTTCCATTTGGGAAGAAATTGCAACCTTAAAGAAGTTGCAACACTATCAGGTGTTTTCTGCACAAGCTCTCAATATTGCTATAGCCAGTTGAAAGATCTGCACATGATGTGCTAGACTTCTAGTCGTGTGATGGGCTACTGTCCTTTTCCTCCCACTTTAATATAATTAAGGTGGAACAAGATTTTCAAAAGGGACAGAAGGGTTCATTTGTTAAATGAATGTGGTTCTAGGCAGAGGAGATTCTCTTGGCTCTGCAGCTCATTTTATGGAGTTTGACTTGGGGGCAAGTCTATTTATATGGCATTAAGTAGGCATATTGGATTATGGATATAGCTGGCTACTGATTGAAATCTCCATGAAGGTGCATTTTCAAAGACAGGGATAGATCTAGGATTAGGCTGCTCTTTAAATTCTTTATTTAGGAGTAATCAAGGCCCAATCTTTGCTAACTCCCAGACAAATAGTTCTTTGGATATCATCAGTATGGGATTTTTTAAAGAAAAAAGAAAGCATTTTTAAAGAGTAACAGGCAAATATGATGTTTAACTGTAACAGAATCATCGTTTGATTTTGCTATGAGCAGCTTTGCTTGCTAAAAGCCTTCATAATTAAAAACAAACAAACAAAACATTTTTTATGAAGTTTTGACTATTTGTTTAACACACTGGATCTGCAGCCAAAGATGACTGTTTTGTTCAAATCAAAATGTGAAATTCAATCCACCTCCCATTCTACCTGCATGGGGGGGGGGGGAACACCACCCAAACAAAAACAGGATTAACACTGAGAACATTTACACATAGCCCAGATTAGTTCCAGGACAATCCAGCAGGGCCTTTCTTCAGAAGAGATTCATTGCCATGTGTATTTAGTTGCCATGTGATAAACATACGTCAAAAGAATTATCAGATGGGGGACATATGTGAGCCACTGCTCCAGATGTTTGCAGAGAAATCATCTATCAGTTACCATTTTGATGTGTTTGTCACATGGCACAAAGCTGAGCCAGAAACACACCCAGGGCCAATGAAGAATCAGTTTGGGATATATGAAACTTATCTTAAAAAAAAAAAAAAAAAGTAGGCAGGAGAGTAAAAGACACAGAACTCGAAGAGAACACAAGGTCAACACTGGGTCTCATGTGCCAGCTTCTCCCTCACCTCCTTGTATTTTAACTGCAGCAAATGCTGAGAAAAATGTAAATGAGGGGCTTACATAGTTGTCCCTTGCAGACCAGCCTGGATAGAGCTGCATGTGTAGCTGCCTTTCTTTCCGAGCTAGTTCATAATATTTAGCTTGTTCTTCACGGGACAATGCATGCCACTGCAAATAAAGTGAGAAAGAATGAGTGCTGTGCTATGCTACAGGAACATGCTATACATAAGGAAACCTAAAGGATAATATTAGTTCTAATTATTCTAGCGCAAGGAAAAAAGGCTCTGATCACTCAATGTGCTCAGATATCACCAGTGGTAAGATGCGAAAGTAGTACCACATACACAGAACATTGTGACCATTTAAGGAGAAAGATTTCATTTCTTTCTTGCCTCAACTATGAAACATTCAAGCCTTTAAACTCTACAGCAAAAAGTTTGGGTTTTAAATTCTCCCATAAGATTTACTCTTTGAGACCTGGCAGAAGTATGGAATAAGGCAGGGGTGGGCAACACATGGCTCTCAGCCCAATTTCAGGCAGCTGTCAGCCCAATTTCAAAATTATGCTCTGCAAGCAAGCAAGCAATTCAGACCTCCGGTCAGGGTGACTGGCAGCCCACTGAAAAGGGGGAGAGAAGGAAAAAAGTGGGTAGCAAAGAGAGAGAGACTGGGTTCACACAACATGATAAACCATGGTGGCTTATAAGCCATGTTTGTTTCAGAGTGGCTTGTCATGTTGTCTGAACCTGGCCAGAGTGGCTTGTGCGTGGTTAACAAACCATGCTGCTGGGTTCAGAAAACACGACAAGCAACTCTGAAGCAAACATGGCTTATAAGTCACTATAGCTAATCGTGTTGCGTGAACCCAGTCAGAGGGGGGGGGGGTGAACCTGCTCACTTTTGGCTCTGAACCTGCCCACTGCTTGCTTTGGCCCCACCCACTACCAGCATGCTGCCCCTGACAAATTACCCCCCCAGGGAATGCAGCTCTCGACAGGAAAAAGTTGCCCCATCCCTCGAATAAGGTGCGGTTTCCCGTATGACATGAAGAAAAGCTTTTTACATTTGCTCAGAATGATAGCATCGCTAAATTCATTCCAGTTACGTTTAGGCTTTCTCACATCTACAAGTCTAGGCTATCAAAAGACTCTTATTCATAGAATTGTGAGAAGTATAAGAACACAAGAAAAGGTACATAAAGTCTACAGGTTTGAATTGTCAACTTTTAATAGTCAAGGGCTGGTTATACAAAATAAGTGATGTTTTCATGGTTTAGTTTTTCTAAAGTTCTTCTTTGTTGTTACTGAACTCTAATGTGAGAAATTAAAAATGTGATTCATACCAACAAGAATGTACTATTTTCATGAGAGTTTTTGTCCTGATGTATTCAGAGTTCTCTCTGTGGTGGATGCAACATTCTGAAGTGCAATAATTAGCTAGAGGCAATATCATAGGGCAGCATATTTCTTAACTTGAGGCTTTGAATGCCTGATGCTAAAGGGACAGCTTGCTTCCACTCTGTGGAGTTTACAATCTAGGATGATATGCATTGAGTTAAATATTTCTTTCACATTTAAGTGAAACTCATCTTAAGATATTTTTTGTGGTGGTGCAACAGAAGAAGCAACTACTAAGGGATGATAAACTGATGCTGTGGAAACAAAATCCAAAATGTGGCTCACGCTGGCTCAGCTTGTCTGAGCGTGGAAAGCTAAGCAGGGTCAAGCCTGGTTATTACTTGGATGGGAGACCCCTCCTCTAGTTTCCTGCATTGAGCAGGGAGTTGGACTCAATAGCCTTGTAGGCTCTTTCCAACTCTATGATCTATGAAATCTATGAAAGCAGAAAAAAACAAAAAACAAACTATTGAAGGTAAAAAGGCCAGACAGTTAGTCTGAAGCTGCTATTAGAGCCAAAGCATTGGCTGGAACCTTGAATAAACTTGGCTTTGGCATGATAGAGAATCCAAAGCCATTGCAATGTTTGGGAATCATGGAGTTGGTACAATATGAACAGATTGACAGGCAAGGAGGGTCTCTTGCCAATTGCTTTTTGCAAGTGAGATTAGTGGTAGCAGTTGACAGGAAGGGTACCAAAAGCAGGCGATATGGACTTTGGGCAAGAGGTGACACCAGTCATGAAAAAAATACTCTTTTTGGGGGGGGGGTATGCATTCAAGTCCTTGCAAGGTCAGAATCATCATCAGCTCCTTTTATGGCCTTTGAGCAACAGTGTATCTGCAGTAGATGATTATTTCTCCCCCCCCCCCCCACTCAAAAGAGTTACAGGAATCTTCTTAGTTTTTTGCCACCTTTTCAGTCATTCTTCCCCTTGGGAGTGTTTATATGGCAGTGTGATCTCTCTCATCTTCCAGTCCAATGCATACACTCTGAGATCAGATGGTCACCAATGACTGTCATTGCACTTTATTATTGCACTTACTACTATGTTGTTCAAAAACCTTTCTGGCATCCCAGGGCATCATTCTGGTCTTGAGGTGTTCCAGCACAAGGGAATTTTTTAAACAAATGAATTTCTCTTCTCTGTGCACACACATCCTTCTCCCAGCCTGCTGCTGAAGAGCAAAGGCAACTTTTGCCTTTGCTCTCAAGAAGCAGCAGCCAGCTCCAACCCCCACAGCTGCCTGTCAGCTGTTTCACAGCAGGAAATGAGGGTAGAAGCTTGCTGCTTCCAAGAGCCAGACAGCAGGGAACATGGGAGGGAGCCAAGAAGGGGCAGAGATGAAGCACAGAAGGTGCACTGTTTTTCCAAGGGGCTCATAGCTTTCTAATAAAATTAGAGATGGAGGTTTGGAGTCCTCCAGAGGAATCACTTTGCAAGGCTGAGATGATCTCTGCAACTATTATCACCAATTCTGTATAAAATTCTGTAAAATTCTGTATAATTTGCTGTGATTATTCAGCGTAGGGGTGTTACATAGCACCACCTGGATTTCGTTGTTGTTAATTGGTCACTGTTGATGGACAATTGTAAATGTGCACAGATTTAATGCATACCATGTAACTGTTTAGGGGTTGGTTGGTTGGTTTTTAAAGCTTAATGAGTGATAGTAACTCTAGCCAAAAACTTTGAAAACATATAGCATATCTAATACTAGCTTCTATATTATTATACAAATAGTGTGTAAAGATTCTAGAAATGTCTTTGAAAAGTTCAGTGTTAAAATAGGTTTTGAGGAAGCAACCCTTCAACTCTTTAACAAAAAAACAACTCACCCTCGTAATTTGTATACTAAAGTTACTTTGAAGAGAGGCCTCACCAGAGCTTGGACAGATTCCCACAGTACTATTTACCCCCTTGCTACAAGGTGATTTCAGTTGTGCGCCATCTGCCACTGTGTTCAAAATCTGGCTTTCAGCAGACCATTGCAAAAGCTAGAAAAGTGGCATTTGATGTAGCATGCCAACAGCCAAATCCTCTGTGTGTTGGCAGATGCACACAGCCAGCTGACCTCAGGCTAAAGTAACTCTGTACAAACACAGGGAAGACTTTTCCTGCAATTACCATGTACTCAGAAGGCAGTGTGAGTAATCAGACCATTCATCACCCCATAATTTGATCTACATAGAACTGGCCTGAGTGAGACGTCCAACATGCTTCCCACTTCCCTGAACTGTGTGTTTAGCAAGTTTGGTTTTCGATGCTAGTTAACATTTGGTGGCTGGGGAAAAACTGTAACACAATATGCATAAGGTGGGGCAAAATAAACACATTGTGTGAATGCACCCTACATTGCTAGTTGAAATATTGAGATAACCATTCCCTATTTGCTTTTGTGAAACATGGTTACTTGTAGAGATGTTAGTTTACAACTCTTGCAAAAAAGTTGCACCTTTACTATGTGCAAAACTGTATAGAAGTGCTATGTTAGAGAGAGAGAGAGAGAGAGAGAGAGAGAGAGAGAGAGAGAGAGAGAGAGGGAGGACTGATGTAATATAAAATGAGCTCACTATGGGTCCCTCAGCTGTGAACTGAGCCCTCAAAGGGCCTCCTCCTGGCTTAGCAACTGAAATGACAAACACTTCAACAAACTGAATGCTTGCTTAGCTGTCCGTCATGCCATAGGGTAAGGACCACAGCTTTGGGGAAGGACCATAGGTCAGTAGTAGAGCACCTGCTTTTCATGCAGAAGGTTCCAGGTTCGATCCCCGGCTTCTCCAGATAGGGCTGGAAAATCTCCTGCTTGAAACCATGGAGAGCCACTGTCAGTCAGTATTGACAATACTGGGCTAGATGGACCAATGGTCTGACTCAGAATAAGGCAGCTTCCTATGTGCCTATGTGCTTCACCCACTTTTTTAAGGCAAGCAATCCATCTTGTTTTGTTTTTAAAAGCACCATACAAACATTTGTATGTTCGTTCTTTTTTCTTTCATTTGTATAAGTTAGGGCTCTAAATGGAAACGTTTTATTGCTGCTGTTTGCTGTTGTGGTAAGATTAAAAAGGAAACCCTTTCTTAAAAAGTACAACACTTTTCTGGGATTGAGAACTTTCTTGGTGACACATTGGAAACTAGTCTTTCAGGACTGTGAACAGCCAGCTTGTGCATCAAGCTTTCAGAACAGTTTTCACCTCCAGAGCATGACCCTAGAGAGCAATGACAAAACAGAATTGGATGGTGCTTCCAAAGGACACTGCACTAAAAAGGTTATCTCTGCCTTCACCCAGGAGGGTTATTGAGTGTCAGGCAATGATCCAGAAAGGTATACATATACCTGAATGTTGTGTGGAAGTTTCCCTCACAGAACACTCCCCCACAGAATCTTCAAACTACTCTTTAAACTTCCATGTTCAAAAAAGAAGCTTGTGGCTGACAACTCATTTGGGCCGACCATGGTATCCTTCTGGATAGGCTGGTGGGTTTGGGAGTTGGAGGCACTGCTTTGCAGTGGTTTTGCTCCTACTTGCCTGGCTGATTCCAGAAGGTGGTGCTGGGGGATTACTGCTCTGCGCCGTGGCAATTATGCCATAGAGTACCGCAGGGCTCCAGTTTATCCCCCATGCTTTTTAACATCTACATGAAACCGCTGGGAGAGGTCATCCGGAGGTTTGGGCTGAAGTGTCATCAATATGCGGATGACACTCAGTTCTACCTCTCTTTTTCATCAAATTCAGGTGAGGCAGTGGCTGTTTTGAATCAGTGTCTGGGCCTGGTAATGGACTGATTGAGGGCCAATAAATTGAGGCTCAATTCAGACAAGACGGAGGTGCTGTTTGTGGGAGGTTCATCTGTCCGGAGGGATGATACTCAACCTGTCCTATCCAGGGTTGCACTCCCCCTAAAGGACAGGGCTCATAGTTTGGGGGTGCTCCTGGACTCCGAACTGTCGCTGAAGTCACAAGTGGACTCAGTGACAAGGAGTGCCTTTTATCAGCTTAGGCTGATTTACCAACTATGATCCTATCTAAACAGGCAGAGCCTAGCAACAGTGATCCATGCTCTGGTAACCTCTCGTTTGGACTACTGTAATGCACTCTACATGGGGCTGCCTTTGAAAACAGTCTGGAGACTTCAATTGGTTCAAAACAGAGCAGCGAGGCTGCTAACGGGGACTAGCCAACAAGAACATGTTACGCCAGTCCTCTATGATTTACATTGGCTACCAATTGAAGTCCGGGCCCAATTCAAAGTGCTTACATTAACATTTAAAGCCCTAAACAGTTTAGGGCCAGGTTATCTGAAGGAACATCTGGTCCCATGCGTGCCTGCCCGAACCCTGAGATCTTCTTCGGAGGCCCTTCTCAGAGAGCCCCCTCCAAAAGAAGCTAAGAGGGTGGCTACTAGGAGAAGGACCTTTTCAGTTGTGGCACCCCATCTTTGGAGTCAGCTCTCCAAAGAGGTGTGCCTGGCGCCTACCCTCTATTCTTTCAGGCGCCAGGTGATGACCTTTTATTTGCCCAACATTTTAATGGCTGATTTTATCCATTTTATTATTGCCACTGTACCTCTGGATTGAATTTATTTTGGCTGCTTGGTTTTATCTTGTTATATTTTAATATGTCTGTGTTTTTGTTATTATTGTTGATGCTTTTGTTTTAGGATGATTGCTTTTATTTGTTGCTTTGTTTTGTAAACCGCCCAGGGAGCCTTTTGGCTGATGGATGGTGAATAAATATATTATAAATAAATAAATAAATAAATAACTCATTCACACCCTTTAAAAATCTCTCATACCACCTTCAATTAAAAAAAAAACCAACCCAACAATTTGGGTAAAGAGGGATTTAATGGTTCTGCAGGGGAAGCTTCCAAGGAAGAAAAATTGGGGTGTATGAATAGTATACCTTTCTGGATCATGGCCAGAGTGTCTACCCAAGAGGGCCCCACTCAGATTCCTGCCTAGGTGCTATCCTTTGCGAGTCAGTATTAAACACTGAGACCAATACTCTATTCTATGAAGGGTGCAGGAGTTACCTCGGGAGACAAGAAGTAATTTAAGTAATGGAGAAAGCTATCAAAATATAGACAGAGGCTTAAGCTAATTCAATGTTTGTGAAAATCAGAGTAGGAATTTCCAGTCTTATGGCACATTTAGACAGCATAATAATCAAACACACAGAGCATGCTTTGATGGAACCAAGCAATAAACTTTATAGTATTCTTTGCAAATAGATTCCTAATCACTCTGACGCCAAGCCCCATTTCAAAAGCCAAGGGTTTAGGTAGTTGGCAAGCACAGCTCAAGCTAAAGAAATATTAGAAGAGAACGAAAACCCAGACTTAAATGAAGGTCTCAACTTGTAAATGCATAGAAGGATTAGTCATATTGCTAATATTTTAAGGCACATAGTCTGCCATGAAAATCTGAAGGAAAAAAGAAAACATGTACTGTAATATGTACTTTTAACATGAATTAGACACTACTTAAATCTATTTCCTAATATACAGAGCAGAGCAGGAAGTATGAGACAGGTTACAGAGAACTGTCCTAGTGTATCAATGCACCATCATTAATGGTAAAAGCTTACAGGGCCCATCCTAGTCTGACTATGGTGCAGACGGCTACAGTATAGTTGCACTCTCACTCATCGAGTATAGCTGTCTTCTCCAGCACCTACATTACACTGAAACCTGGATAAGCTTGACCTTGGATGCAGTACACGTGTCAGCAATCTCTTTAGGGCCAAACTCAACGTTCTGCTAATCACGCATAGTGGAACTATGCATGATTGTTTTTCTTACTCTCCTGCAAGCACAAGCAGCCCCAATTCAGATTGGGACCATGGCACTTCGTGAGAAGAGGGTTTAAGTTCTCCCCTCACTGTGTGTGTGTGTGTGTGTGAAATTCTACCCTCCCCCACCCACATGGGGGGGGATTGTTAAAAAATGAGAAAAAAATCTCCCCTGGAATCAATGGAGGCTCCCCCCCTTTTTAACCCTCACCCCCACCAGGGTGTGTGTGGAATTTCAGGATGGGGGTGGGTGGGGAAGCTTAAACCCTCCCCTCCCAAAGCACAATGGTCCCAATCTGAATCGGGGTCATGCACGCATGCAGGAGAGTAGGGAAAACAATCATGTAATGCTCCACTATGCGTGATTAGGAGAAAGTTTAGTTTAGTCCTAAGTTTGCTCCATATCCTGAGGATGGAGGCTGTACCAAACAATTTAGTTTTATGCTATATAAATTCATTTATGGGTAGGCCACCTTTTTGGGTGTGTGGCATATCTGGCAATTACAGAAACTGTCCTGGGAACTACTACAAAAAGACTTCTATGGGAGACATGGCTACTCACAAAGGACAAGCAACCTACCCAAAATACTAAGTACAAGGCAGAGGAGGGTGGGGTCTGAGCCACAACACACTAAACCAGTGTTCTCCAACCTTGGGTTCCCAGATGTTTTTGGCCTACAACTCCCTACAACAGCTACACTTGCTGGGGCATGCTGGGAGTTGTAGGCCTAAAACATCTGGGGACCCAAGGTTGGAGAACACTGCACTAAACACCTCCTTTGAACCACAGTTGTCAGCACCAACAGAAACCTATTTCATAGAGGGCAAACTCTTGTTCTCTACCCCCACCAGCTCTGGATCACTATCCATATACTATCTCTCTATCTCTCTCGCTCACACACACACAGTTATCCATTCTCCATACACACACACAAGCACCTAAGGTATCCATCATGCATGCATTTGTACACACACACACTCACACACACCTCCCTTCTCACTGCAAGCACACACAAAACCACACTCTTTTTCAGGATCCCTTCTAAATCCCCCAAATTCCTTTCTGTCTCCCTCTCTCTTTTTCACATATACTTGCAGCCCCTCCATCCATTCAGACATAGATTCATAGATCATAGAGTCGGAAGGGGCCTACAAGGCCATCGAGTCCAACCCCCTGCTCAGTGCAGGAAACTAGAGGAGGGGTCTCCCATCCAAGTAATAACCAGGCCTGACCCTGCTTAGCTTTCCACGCTCAGACAAGCTGAGCCAGCGTAAGCCACAGGTTTATGAATGAAACCTAAGATCTTACACAGGGAATGAAACCTGAGATCTTACACAGCTAAAACATATGCTTTACCACGGAGTTATGGGCCCACGTTTTATGGCATGACAAGATGACTTGCTTTTATTTTAAGTTGTATCACATCATTTCCACTAACTAATAACAGCATAGTCAATGGTCACATTCGCACATCATGCTAAGCCACCCTGTGAATAAGCCACGGTGGGTGGGTTGTTCGCTGAACAATCCACAGTATGCCTGACAGACAATCGGGATTACCATGGGTTATTCTCCCCCTCCTTCCTTCTCAGTCCTCCAGCCAGCTCTGGCACGTATCCCAATGTCCTTTGTGGCAGAACCTGTCTTGTCTCCTGCTCCCTGCTCTGATTGCTACCCCTTTTTGTTCACCATTTGTTTTTCCCCAAAGCCTCAAAAAAGTGCAACTGGGGTCGGGGTTTTGTTGCTGTTTTTGGGCCCCTGAAAATTGCACAACTGTGTTTGTATTTTTTTTAAAAAAAATTGTCAGTCTGTCACAAGTTCCCTTGGCTGTCCAATATGTAGTCTTTCCTGGTCAATTTCCTTGTCTGTTTCAGCTGTCAAAGAATTGCAAAGTGGGGTAGGTAACATACCGGTACATGGAAATTGACACGGCAAGACTGCATATAGCAGTGATGGCGAACCTTTTTGAGCCCGAGTGACCAAACTGCAACACAAAACCAACTTATTTATTTCAAAGTGCCTTAAATTTGGCAGGAAGGAGGAGGGGGCACTAGCTAATTGCACCCCGCTCTGTCTCAGGGCATGGCTCTTCACCGGGCGCGCAAAGATTCGGGCACGCACACTGTGCTTCTGAGCTGTCTGTTCAGTTAGAAGGAGGGCTGGGTGCCTGCACAGTCCGCTTCTGGGGGTGGAGATGTTGGAGTGTGCCTGCCTGTGGAGGCCAGAGAGGAATGAGTGGAGAGGAGTTACTATGGAAACCCGATGCTGAATGCAGAAGGGGACAGTCTTTTCGCGATCTGGCGACCAATGGCTCGAGTGCCCACAGAGAGGTCCCCGCGTGCCAGTGGTGGCACGCGGGCCATAGGTTCGCCATCACTGGCATATAGGCTAATTTGCAGTTAGTTTGGACAGTTGCCAGGGTCCAATTGGCAAGTTGTCAACTGAAAAGCACCAGTAAAGGGGGTAAAATGGTCAAAGAGGGTACAGCAGAAGAAGGTGCACCAAAGATAGTACCTCCCCCTTAGCAATGTAATCCTCTGGATTTTAAGTGTTGAACTGACAGTTCTCAGTGCCCTCTACCTTTTAAATACTTCCCTGATTCTGCAGCTACTCCAGAAAGGGAAGATATCAACGTTCCCACCCCCTTTTCAGGGCTCCTTTTCGGAGCACTTACTGCTGTGGTTACTGTGGTTCTCTGACAGTTCTAAAAAAAATGCAGAAATCTATGCCACTTTAAGGGCTGGGAAGTAAATGGAGGATAAATTTGCACACCAGCAGTAATGGAACAGTTAATGCAGGTGTGCAAATTTCCCTTCCATTTACTTCCCAGCTATTAAATTTGTGTACATTTCTGCATTTTTAAAAAAAACTGTCAGGGAACCGCAATAACCGCAGCAGTAACTGCCCTGAAAAAAGGGGGGGGAGTTAATTTCTCTCCTTTCTGGAGTAGCTGGAGACTCAGGGAAGTGTTGAAAAGGCGAAGGACCCTGAGAAGTGCCAGTTCAACAATTAAAACCAAGAGGATCACATCACCAAGGGAGAGAGATTGTCCCCCCTTTTGGTGCACTTACTCCCTTGGCTTCCCGCCCACCACCACCACCATTTTTGGTGCTTCTGACTTGTGCTACGGGGCCCCTCCTTTCCCTTACTGTTATTTCTCCCCTGGTCCTTCGCAATTGTGTACAAATTAGCCTATAGGCAACCTCATCTTGTCAATACTCATATCGGTTAACCGACAAAAATAAGTAAATAAATACAACCCCAATTGCAGATTGTTGAGGCAGTGAAAAGAAAAAAAGACAGGGAACGGCGAGATCACGAAAGCAAATGGCACTGACTTTTTTGATGCTCTTGCAGAGTGGCTCTGTAGCCAACCATGGCAACCCATGATAAAATCGGTCCCCCAGGTTCGGACAACACAACAACCCATCGTGGGCAAGAACAACTCTACAAGCCATGGGTTCTCTGTCTGGCTTGTTCCCAAAAAAATAAGCCACCCCACAGAAAATGCTCTGGGTTCGGACAACACAAGATCCCACCATGGCTGGCTGCCCATGGTGGGTTGTTGCATTGTGTGAACCCAGTCAATGTGTGAACCGATACACTATGGGTGGTGGATGGGCTGGATAACTTATGCTGAATACAGAACATGTATATACACAAAAACACACTGTTCTGCCATACCCTTCTGCCAAGGATCTGGTTGATTGCTGCACTTTCTTTCAGAGTACACTCTGCTACAACATTCGCTCTCATCTCTTTCATGTATAACATGAAAGCGTTCAGAGGTTTCTTAATGTGAGGTCTTTTGGGCTCTTGTTCTTTCCTCTGTTCATGCTGAGGCTTCCTAAAGGTAGCAGGAGGAAAGAAAACACAGAAAAAGAGCAATTGTTACCATGTTCAGCTTTATGTGTGAGGGGAGATACTTTATACCTCCATTTCAGATGATCAGCTAGCTTTTTCTCCCATTTCTGACTGGCCATGTTTGACTGGTTATTACAATTTTTGGATGTAAGGAGAAAAAAGCAATCGCACTATCTTCTTGTGTCTCTCCGGATGTTTTGACCTACAACTCCCACCAGCCCTAGACAGTATAGTCAATGGTGAGTGATAATAGGAGTTGTAGGCCAAAACATCTGGAGGGCTACAAGTTGACAGTTAACAACTGCCTAGGATGGGTGGGCAAGTCTTCCCCTCTGCACTCTGTCAGTGAATCTCAGGTCCACTTCCAATATTACTATTTTCACTACATGTTTAAACTGCACATCTTTGCTGGTGATATTTATCATAAGTGCCACTTAGGATTTTGGAGTGGGCAAATCAAAAATAGGTTCTACAAGTCTCACTGGTCAGTTTCTCTGCCTGTTCTAAATTGCTGAGCCCAAAGCTATGTAAGAGGATGGCAATTATATACCACTTGTTAGACAGATATTCAAGAATCTGTCTAGGCAAGCCATAGTCCATTTCACACATAGGCCACTTCTAGCCAGAATCATGTTAAAATCAGAGCATTACAAGTTTTCATGAACTAGTTACTGAATTAGTTACCTCTATCTCAGCTATTTCCCCCTTCGGATTTGCAACACTTATAAATATCAAATGCTGTACTCATATTTAGACACAGATCTAACACCTTCCCAGAGGAATATGCAAAACAGTGTCCCACAATAATTTTCTCCTTGCTTACTCAATTCCCAGGCATTGCAGATTAAGGATTAATTAACAACCAGAAGGAAGACTAACTCACACATGCATTAAGTCACTATCTGTGTGCGGGTGTTCTTGTTTGACTTGAGGTGTTACAATCGCTGGGTGAGGGATTCCAGTTGTGTGGGGTCCTGGAGGACCAGGAATCATATGATGTGAAAACCTAAAAAAAGAAAAGAGGACAGTCTTCATAAAAGCAACTTGAATACAATATAGGATGACTATATGAATCAACACAAAGCCTAGGAAGCAATTTATTCATACTGAGCTCACAATAAAGATATCATGATACACCAAATGTGTGAAACAATTATTCAGCTAAGACCTGTGCATTATAAACAATTCTTAGTCTCCTGTAATCTGGGAGGAAATCTTAGCTTTCAGAATCCTCATGAGGAATCTGGGATCAGACACAAAGCACTTAATGTGGCCAATGATTTAAAAGGTATATAACCCTTAACCAAAATAAAACTGTTTCCACACAAGTATAAAAGATATTATCCACCACCAGCCAACAAAAAGGAATTACCACATGCAGAAAAATAAAAAGGTTGAAGAGCAGTTTCCATAGGTTGATACTGACTTGAGAACCTATTGCACAAGGAACTAAATCCTACAGTACCATTTCACTTCCATATAAGAAAGATTCTGGTCGATATTAAATAGCTTTCTACAGCTCCAAAGGACTCACTACCACTACAGCTAGACAGCTGATGTTCTTAACAAAAGGTAACTTTCCTATCATTATAAAAAAAACGTTTAAAAAACTGTCTTCATAACTGGGCAAAAGTATTATCCTGTTACACATTCCAGCCTATGTTTCATCAATATTACTTGATCGTATGTTGACTTTTAAGTCCCCCAACAACATGGCGCTGGGGAGGGGTCAGGGAGACACATTACCATGTGTCTTAATTGATTTGCTGTAGGCACAGATCCAAGTCAGGGATTACAGATGAGTTGCATAAAATATTTAAAACAGAAGGGAACAATATTGGAACTAGTTTGGTATTTCCTTTCTAAGGCATAAATCCAGTGTTACCACAATGGGAGTTTCCCTTCCTCTCCTCCACCCTGCAGCCCCCCTGTGCCCCTAACTCTGGTAGGGGGATCCCTTAATCGCTCAGAGCAGATTTTGGAGGCTGCAGGTGGAAGAGGATATTCAATCCACCAGTAGCATCTGCTCCACTGGCATAAGGACACCACTGGATACAACCCTGTTTTCTTTATTTTTCTTATCCTGTCTACCAGTTTGAAATAACTTAATCTGTTGCAAAATTTATCAAGAAATGAGTGCTAGCTGCTAAAAAGCACACTAGAATAGTTTTTATGCACAAATGGGAATTTTTGATGGGTTGTACCACTAATGGGGAATAAAAACAGTAAATGACAGAAGCACATGTAAAGAGATGTGATGGAACCCACACCAAGACAGCAAATTTATAATGCCTGTGTAAATTGTTTTTGGTTGTGTGTTTTTGTATTTTGAATCTGTAAAATATGAAGAAGTTCCCTGCAACCTTTGGGTACACCAAGCACAGCACATAGATTCCCATCTTTCCATAGTGCAGACATTACATAGAATGACGCAAAAGTATGCCATTGCCAAGTCCCAATCAGTGCTGCTTGCTTGCACTAACAATAGCACCCCATTCACACACCACCATTGCAGATAAAACCATGTGTACACAGCTTCTTTTGCCTTTATTTTAAAGCAGATTTGGGCTTGGACATTTCCTTGCAGTGCTGCAATTTACATCTAAAGAGCAAAGTATGCAGGGTTGGAGATGTGAGGGAAGGAGAACAAAATGAACAGTGACCATTTTATATTTAGTGGCTATAGCCACATGATACAAAATAGCAAAAATGCTGTTGGAATTACTATCAGATGTATTTATTTCTTTTATTACATTTATATCCCACCTTTCTTCAATTAGAACTCAAAGCAGTGCACAAGTTTCCTAAGGAATCTCCCATCCAGGCACTGACCAAACCCAAATCTACTTAGCTTCAGCAAGGTTGCTTTATCCCTTGTCTTTAGACCTTGGCTATACTTTGAAGGTAAACAGCATTTGATGAAGGCAAGCTGTATATACACAGTAATATTATCTATTTTTATATATATAGGTATATATATAGATATATGCATTTTAGCTTGCTGGGGGCAGGGGGAAAGCAAGCAGAGGCATACACCAGGATGCAAGCAGAAGAGCCAATTGCCCCTCTAATTTCAGCGGTTACTCCTCAGCCAATCAGTCATTCCGCACCTACACCTACCTTGACATGGAAGTGTTGACTGAAAGTGAGGATGGGTAGGGTTGCCTGAATCCACTTGAGATAGGATATACAGGCTGACCTTGCCTGAGGTCACAGAAGAAAGGAACCCATCAATAATACTGTAATAGAAGTGAACCTGCCTTTTACCAAACCCCAATGAAGCAAGAAGCTAGGTAGTAATGAAAGTAAATGGCATTCTGATTCAGGAGTTCTGCTGATGCCCTTCCTGCATTTAAGAGAAAAATCACCACCATGGATTTCTGGAAGATATATTTCAACGGGATAATCTAAGATTTTCTATGAAATGGATTAGAATAAACTAGAATTTAGTTAGTGCTAAGAGGCACATTTAACAGCCATTTGCTCACCCAGGAAATTCTGAGGACTATCATTTTTTGAAATGGGGTGGGGGAGAATCTAGTGATCACTAACAGAGAATTCTCAGCACCTCAGCAAACTGCGATTTCCATGAGGGAATTCAGAATAGTCAGTGGTCCACAACTGATATAAGGTTGTCATGTAGATAGGCCCAGATTTCTAGTAAAACCAATGGATGTTTGTCACTCAATCTGCTAATGCATCAAAAATGAACAGTTTCTTACTAGGGTGCTGAATTTTTTGCCCCTGAAAATGACTGATAAACTCGACATCTGCTGGAAAACATGAACTTGTCAATAAGGCCATTTCAGGAGACAGACTTTGGCAATTGTTTCCTCAAGCCACTATCTGGGAGGAATTATTCCTTGCCTTGCCCCCTAGCCTGACAGATCAGCTACTGAAACATCCACCCTGCACACACATTTTACCTGGAGCCTTTACTCCATAGATGCTAACATTGCTTGTAGTAATATTGGGAGTGGGCAGATTAAATCTACTGTGAACAGTACTTTCTGCAGGATTTTGGCGGCCCTCCAGCATAGCATTCTGAATGCTCCTCCCACCCCCAAATCTGGCAGGAACAGAACATGCAAACCGAGAATTTTCTTAGGCTGAACCTGATCTTTTTTGGATACTCTATGCAGAGTGGAAATGGTAGCATTGTAAGGGCAGTGGGCCCTCTGTTGGGCTTGGAGCCCTGGCAAATGGGCAAGCTTGCCACCCTCTGGAGCCATTGCTGTTTGCATTCCAGTTCATCCCCCCCCCCCCCAGTCTTTTGTCTCCTGCAGCAGTACTGTGAGGAAAGTTTCCAGATTAGCACTGAGATATTAAGAAGGGAGAAGCAGCAATTTGTTCAAGCACACAAATATCTAGTTTGCATGTAGAATTGGCAAATCATGGGTCAATAAACCCACAATATACTGGGTCGCATGCCCAGTGCATGCCAGGTCCCTTTGCATTATCAACTTCTGATCACCCCAATGTTGTTTCGTGACTTGTGAACCCAGACACTATGGCTTATTTGTGGGTCAAATACAACCTGGAAAATCATGGGTTAATTAACCCACGTTTTGCTGCGTTATAT
This sequence comes from Shinisaurus crocodilurus, assembly GCA_021292165.1. Taxonomy (NCBI): domain Eukaryota; kingdom Metazoa; phylum Chordata; class Lepidosauria; order Squamata; family Shinisauridae; genus Shinisaurus; species Shinisaurus crocodilurus. Next base: position 35,604,602 of record CM037876.1, read on the forward strand.
GCGAATGGGCCCATTAGGTCATAGTGTATTCAGATTCCTGAAATGGATTGGTTTGAGTGCACCATGGAGAGCAGAATCAGCAGCATTCACACTCTTGGCAGCTTGGATGGTTCCATGAGCTTCATAAGAGTCTGTATTGGGCTGGTCTCTTTTCAGGCAAGACATCTTGTTGACAGCATCACTTTTCAATGTCCTACTGAAGCAAACTCTTCCAAATTTAGTTTGAAAAGATGGGGACAGTCACCATTTTGTGTTTATCTCCAAGCAAGGATGGTGGGGGTTAAGGAAAGCTAAGCATTTATTTTGAGAGGAGGAGGAGGATTATGTAAGCCACCTTGGGTTCCTTGCAGGAAAAAAGGCGGGGTATAAATAAAATAAATAAATAAATAAAATATTTGTACTTATAGATAAGCGTATACAAACAACTTGAATGTAAAACATGAATCTCGAAAGAGAGCACACAAAAAATAAAAACCCTCTTTGGTTTGAAGTTCCAGTCTTCTTCAGAATGCCATACCCTACTAGCACAAATTGATTGCTTCAAATACTTTGAACTTTTTCTGCTTAGTTTACATTGTCTTTTCCTCCAGCTTGCATTGATGCAACTTCTGAGCAGGATTTAACACACTTAAGTAGCAAAGTTCAGAGAGAATAATTGATCTAGCCTTGAAAGACTACACTCAATTCTATTCAAGCAGAGCTATTGATTGACAGATTTAATGTTTTAAGGAATTGGCATTTCCAAAGCTGCTGGCCCTTTATTATGCTCACCATGACAGTCTTCACACTTAAACAGAGCTCTGTGAGCGTGCAGTAGGGAGGGCCATTGCACCAAAGGGAAAAGGTAGAAATCAAAATATCAATCCTAGACCGTATTTTTAGCTACAGCAAGCAGAGCCCAAGAGCAATGTATGCCAGACATCATTTGTATTACAGTAATACCTTGGATTGCAAGTAACTTGGTTTGAGAGCGTTTTGCAAGACAAGCAAATTTTTAAATATTTATTTATTTATTTATTACTTGATATGCAAGCGACGTCTTGCAATACAAGTACTGTAGTACGGCTTAAATTAAAAATCTCTGTACAAATTTTTTGGGGGGATTTCGTTTTGATATAAGAGTGTTTTGGATTACAAGCACGTTTCCGGAACGAATTATGCTCTCAATCCAAGGCATGACTGTATCAGCATTTTTCCTGATTCACCCTCTTTGTCAAAAAATTCTGCATTGAGAAAGCATTTGGAAGAAATGCCAACACTTAAAAACTGGTATTGAAACCATAAGATATCCTTCTATAGCAATTAACTACGAGGTCATTTTGGAAATTTGCAATAATTTTTGACATGTGCTGTAAGCAGTCATTTTGCTGTTTGCCCCCCATAAACATCCATATAAGCTAACTCAAAAGGTTGGGGCCCAATCCAACAAAGAATAAAGAGCCTACAGCTGTGGAATTTTCCTGTTTGATGTATTATGTCAGCTCTGCCAAAAGGACAATATGGTTGCTCCCAGCATGACAAAATGAAAAAAAAGTGTGCAGTGCTTGCCCACTGATATCAACCCTTAAACTTTAAGGCTTAAATATGACGTTTTGGTTCACTGAAAATAACATTCATTCTTTTGTTCATGTCTGAATCACTCTCTTGCTAGGTGACAGTGCAATTGATTACATGACTGGGAGAGGCTCTACTGAAGGCAGATTCACAGAACCACTCTGCCAACAGTTCTTTTCCAGCTCTGATTGCACCATGAACATGGTGAATGAGTTATATAGGAAGTCTGACATGCTATCACAAGTCTTTCTGAAGTGGGCTGGCTACTGCTGCCATGTAATAATTGTGTTAACACTGTTTAAGATGACCTATCTGTCACATGGACAGTGCAGTGACTGACAGGTGGGCAAATGAACTGCAATTATTTAGTGGTGAGAAGGCACTCTGCGCATGTCCAGTGACACTCATACATTTTACATGCTCCAGCCCTGAACTCTGCAAACATTCAGGGCAAAGTGTCAAACAAGCCATCTTAAATTTACAATAACATATATGCCAGACACCGAGCCATACAGTTTATGAATTATACAATATATTGCTTATGGGAACACCACTTTTTTACCCCAAATATTCCTCTGCAAAGCCATTGGCAACTACATGTCAAAGCTTATTACAATCAGTTTATATTTTGTTATTTAATGATGGAAATGCCCACATTTAAAATATATAAACACATACAAGACACACTTCTCAAGGCAAGAAAGGCTGCAATTTATTTATTTTTTAAAGAAGCACATAACTATGCAAGCACACACAAACATGGTTCAGAAGCAGGAGGCGGCTCTTACCAGCCAAGAGGTGGAGTTATCTGCCCAACACTGCCAGGAGACAAGGGATAGAAGGTGGGGATATCAGGACCTGGAGGATGCCTGGACATGCCTGTTAAAGAGCATAGGATGCAAATTGTCATTCTAGCCAGACAACATAAAATACAATGATAAAAAGGGAATATAGCCAACTTATCCAGAAATTAAGATATGAATAAACATGAGCCTGCCTTATATTGAGCACTTTAAAAAAAATCTATGGCATAGGTAATTTCATCCAGCCCAGGCTGTGAATACTGAAATCCCTTCTGTTCTAAGAGTCACCTCCTCTGTTTTATAGGAATAAGATAATTTAGGGGTGGGGTGCATGAGCTCTCACTCCAACCACAGGCTCACAGATGGTGGAAGAAAGATGAAACTGGTTTGCTGTCTGCCAAAACAATTCATTAGCTGCTAAAGGTTGGGTATGATCTAGGTGGAACACTGCTTGTTATAACTGTTTTGTGAAACAGATGGTTCAACTTGAGAGGAAAGTCCAGATGAAAAGGGCTGGATCAAGACTAAGTGAGTTGTAATGGGATTGAAATCACTTAAATCAATGGGACGTCATGACTAACTTGTCTCATTGATCACAATGGGACCTAAGTTCAATATACTTAGGCTGGATACAGCTTTATGTCTTCCTGTGGTAGAGATGGGGATATTGAAAGCATAAACACCAGAGGCATCTAAAACCACATCTTTTATGGAATGGTCACATTTCTAGATACTATCATTTGAAATTATTGACATGCCATGCCACATTAGCCATTTCTGTAATTCTGTAAATATAATTTGGGTAGTGGCCCAAGGCCCAAAGACGTCTGTAAGACCTGCTGAGCCAAGCCCCAGATAATCAGCTTCAGTAATGCCTAAAGATTCATTGTTTTAATATCTAGACACCAGCTTTTAGAATACTTTGAATCCTTATATTTCATGTTCCAGGGGTACAGCTCTGTTAGTCTGTTGCAACAAAAAGTGCTATGGCACCTTAAACACTAACAACTTTCTTGTGGCATAAGCTTCATGAACAAGAGCCCATTTTGTCAGATGCATGGTCACCTCAGTGGATAAGTATATATACCCCACGTACAAAGAGAAGGAGGGGTGGATGGAGGGGGTGTCCAAAGCAAAGCCAAAAGGTCAAGCACTATAAGAGATAGCAGTAAATGCATCACAGTACTATGCAGAACAAAAATGAATTGAAGATCTAGTCAGAATGGCCATTGGTAATGAATAGGCATAGCAGGATCAATAGCTTAAATATATACCTAAGAGGGGCAATTGCTTTTTGCAGTGACATAGCCATGCCCAGGTTTTGCCAAGATCAAATTCCAGAACTTGCTAATTAGTTTCAAATTCAATGGCTTCAAGTCTGCCTTTGAAACTTGCATCGGACTACAGTGACCTTATGGTCTCCTAGAATGCCCTAGAAGATTGAATTGCTCCCCTACTGGCACTGAAGTGTTACAATGTCTAATGTTTGATTTGGTTCCATTTATCGTCTTGCATTAGAGACAGTCTTATTTGTCCTATGGCAATGGCAGAAGGGCATTATTGGCAGATGATACCATGTTAGAAGATGGCTAGATGAATGAGCCCTTGATGTTAAGGCTGATGCAGTTTGCTCCCATAATAGCATTGACCAAGTAGATACAATAACAGAGGTGGAACCAAGATTTGTATCTGCATTAGGTGGCCCATTGATGCTGGTGAGTAGCTGCTTCAGACTGGGGTACTATCTGAAAGGAAGGACTGGCCTTCAATGCAAGTCCTATGAGAGGGGATGGTCATCTTCCAGGATGGGCTGTAGATCCTTGATGATGCACTGAGAAGTGCCATCTGAAAGTTGTAAATGCTAGTAAGTGACATTGTTACCCTTTTTCTGGGCCTGTACCTGGGTACCAGTCTGGCCGTGTCAATCTGCTTCCCCCTCTGCCACTTTCCCAAGTGAGTTCTGCAAGTTTAAGAATTCTTGATGTAAATCCAGGAGGTGGTACTCTCTGACCATACGAATGGCAAAAAATGCAGTTACACTGTAGGATTTGGCTGTAGAGAGTGGATTGTGCAGCATGCTCTGAATTGTAGCTGAAAGCATATAGGTATGTCTAATAGTCAGTTGGTTTAAGGTGGTATTTATGCTCCATGCATAATTGTACTGTGGTGTACAGAAAGTGGACCTGCTTCATAGAGTGTTCCCGGTTCAGGCAATGGAAAGCGCTAAAGGCCTCACTTAATTACTGAAGGGCTTATTTGAAGAAGATGCCATCAATGTATCCTGGAAAGAAAAAAGTTACTAGGAGATGGGAAAGGGATAAGCAAAAAGAAAAGGGGATAAGCCAGCCTACCCCAACCTAGTGCTCTCCAGATATTTTGGACTACAACTCCCCCATCCCTGACCTTTGGCCATGCTGGCTGGGGCTGATCAGGGTTGTAGTCTAAACATTCAGAAGGCAACAAGTTGAGGAAGGCTGGTGTAAGCCACTAACTATATCAACATATTAAATGGGTATCCATGCCCATAACCATTGATCTGAAACTGTTGTGAATAAAAGGACAAAAGGATGAAAACATCAACCCAGTGCACAGCAGCTGCAAAAAATGTAAATTCCATGTTGGAGATCTTTAGGAAAGGGATCAAAAATATAATTGCCTGTGCAGCGCCTGAAATCAGTGTGATGATGTTGTTTTAAAGTAACTTTAAAAAACAAAAACATTGCACTGGTCTCAGACACTCCACAGGTTGTCTCCTGCGCTTGCACGTCCTCCCAAGAGTTTTCAGGAAACATGGGCAGCCCAGGAGGCTGTGGAGCACAGCACAAGGTTCATTTCAAGCAAGAAGAACACATGCACACACCTCGGGCCACCTTGTAAGATTATTAAGCCTTAAGGTAAGCATGAAACCCTTGCACCCACTGACATTTCCCAAAACCCTCCTATTTCTTCGATTTTCAAGGGTGGTTTCTTTTTGCCCCTCTCCCTTTTTGCCAGAGAAAAAAAACAGCCAAAATTATCAGCACAGTACTAACGTAACCTCTACATGCATGTGTTTTCTTGGAAACTTTCTTGCGATGTCCTGCAGATAACTAAGAGTGCTGGCACAGGGCCCAAGAATCCACTCCACATAGCCAGACACCTATACTATCATAATGCCAATGTCTGAAGCAATGGGATTCCCACATCTATCTGATTTGTGAATTCAGGGTACCAACTAGAAGAGGATCCTGGGGTGTCTCTGCATAGATTTGTTGCTGAACTTCAATGGGAAGTTTTTTCAGCCAGTTGTGCAGTTCCTCAGCAAAATCTAGGGATACTGACCCGTAGAATATGGTGTTGGGAGTGTTGCATCTCAGCTTTCCATATATAAAGCAACTTATCTATGATAACCAATGCACCCCCTTTGTCATGATCTTTGACCATAACATGACCATTGTGTCGGAGGTTGTCGATGCTGGTTCATGCTGTATGGCTGAGATTACAAGGCAAGCAATGCGACGTTCTGGCAATCTCAAATTGAGCATGAAAATAGAAGCACTCTATGTAACAGTCCAGTCCATACTGAAACAATCAGGAGGGCTCCATGTATACACTCTTTCCCCAATGCTGAGAAGATAGTTGTTGTGTGTCAATACACTGTTCAGTGATGTGGCTGAAGTATTTCTTGAGTTAAGGATGGCAGAAATAAGCCCCCAGGTCTCCATGGAACTGTATCACATATGTGGATGTTGTGGGGCAGAAGGAGAGTTCCCAAGACAAAACAGACTCTTCTGCCTGGTTCAGTGTGTGACTAGACAGGCTAACAACATTGCTGGATGAGCTTGGGGTCCTCCTTTTCTGTAGAGAAGCAAAGTGGTTTTCTCCTTTTTCTGTAGAAAAGCAAAGTGCATGAAGTAGATGGATTGCATCATTTTGGGAAAGTCTTTCTAAGTGCAAGGTTGTGTAGAAGACCGAGTCTTTATGTAAGACTCTAGTTTTGAGAGTTCATTCTAAATCCTCACCTGTTCGCTATACAGGATGCTTATCAGAGTAGATTCAGTATTCATTAGTGTTCTGCATGGCATTGTGTGATGCACCATACCCTGCTTTGCATTGCTTGACCTTTCGGCGCATTATATACTTATGTTCACATTCAATTTCCTTCTCTCTGTACTAGGATATATATATATATGTACCTACCGACTTAGGTGACTGTTTCACATATTTCATGTTGAAGTAGGCTCTGGCCCAGAATAGCTTATGCCATAAGACTCATGGTTTTTACATTTCATGGTTGATTTTCACTCTGGTTTAAAAAGAAAAAGAGGAATACAGACCATAAGCAATAAAATAATAGTATTTGTGGAGGCTTAAGTAATTTTTCTCTTAAAGTTCAATTGAAAATAAGAGTTAAGAAATTGTTCAGAAATGAAACATGTAAGGAGGGGCTGGGAAAAGAGGAAAACAGCAGTTCCAAATAGGCAGCAGACCAGACTTATTAGATTAGGTAAATTGCTGCTTGTACATTTTCTGTGGTTCCCTTGCGATTCACAGATTTTGGAAACTTGCTACCACAGAGGATCGGTGGTTAATTAAGAATCATTTTCAGGCCTGTAATGGTCACACTTGATATGATTCATTTGGCTTCTGATTGTCACTTCAGCTCCAGCTAAGCTCCTCATCAAGTTGACTCTTGTGGGCGCCAAGGTCAATCTTTTGTATTGGTTAGTATTTTTGTAGTGGGGTAAGGAGGTCCCACTGGAAATGATCCATCAACTCACACTCCCAAGAACATAAAAATGCTACACACTCTAAAAACTACCTCAAGGATTAAAGCTAATCCTAGTCCCAGATGAGCCCTATAGTTTTCACGCTCTACCTAAATCTCATACCCCAAGGAGGCACACAGAATTATGGTCACAGAGACAGTTAAGCCATTGATTTATTTAGTGCATTAGAGAAGAAGTGAAGCAAGAATCACAGATCTCACTTTAAATGTAAAGTCCTCTATTTTAAATGAGAAGAGGTTCAAGTGACTGAGTCATTTTGGAAGACTAACTACATTACAAAATTCCACAAAAAACTGCAGTATGACAAGAACAGTTAGCTAACTGCCTTTTGATCCCAAGTAGCAAGCAGCTTACTGCCCTATTCCTGTTTCTTGCAAGTTTCTTTTTAAAGATCTGGACTTTGGTCTGCTTTACTCCCATCCCCTCAGCTGAACAAGTAGGAATGTACCGTGGGCATGAGGAATGAGCCTTGAAATAAAGAAGGAATGTCCACATCAGTTAATCTAGATCTGTTCCTCTTTAAGAGAAACAGAGCAATATCCCGCTGTTTCCAGGGATTACAGACTGTGTTACGTAACAACAGTAATGCTGTTACTCTGTCATTTATGATATTGTAAGAAGGCATCAATATCCCTTCAAAGGTATACCTACTTATGGGACAATATTAAATGTTACTGCCATTATATATCCACAACAAAAGGACAAATACAAACCCAGTACACCCACCTTCTGCCTATCATCTAGGGCAGGGCTCTCCAACCTTGGGTCCCCAGATGTTGCTGGACTACAGCTCCCAGAATCCCTTGCCATTAGCCATGCTGGCTGGGTATGCTGGGAGCTGTAGGCCAGCAACATCTGGGGACCCAAGGTTAGAGAGCCCTGATCTAGGGATTCAAAAGATCCCTAAAATAACGATTACTGAAACTGCAAAAAAGGAACTCTTAATCTGTAGGAACTAATTAATGCATGCCATTGGTCATGTCTTCAGCTGGTGTGCTTGATTTAAAAAAATAAAATAAAATAGCCAGCATACAAGAAGAACTGGATCAGGCTCATGGTGTAGGAGCTTTAAGCCTTTGCGCCCCGCCCCCGCGCAGTGGTCCAGATCTGCCACCTATTTGCAATGGGAGCTTTCCTACCATTGCAGTTGCCCCAATATGGGTAGGGACTGAAGAAGGGGGAAAGACTTTCCCACACCGTGGTCCTGATTTGACTTAGCCTCACCACCAGGTAATAATTTTTTTTAAGATCAAGCATACCAGGGCTAAAGACGTGAACAATATCACATCCAGTTTGGCCCCACGTTACATAGACTGCAGAATCTTGGATTTCGATAAACAATTCTATAACCGGTGTATAATGCACAGTATATGTGACCATTGCTACACAGGAAGCATGTTCCTTGCTTTGCCTCAGAAAACTGCATGCCAGATTACCAAGCAGTGTGCAGAAACACAAAACAAAGTCACATAGTTCTTAGCAACTTCTGCTAAATAGAGAAAACAGAGCAAAGAGCACATGTCTTAAGCCTTATTGGAATGAGTCCGGCAGTTAGAATACTACAGAAGATAGATGGGCATGCTTTTTTGTACACCACCTTGGTATCTGTAAGGATGAAGGGCAGTTTAAAGATATTTTAGTAAATAAATAAAAAAGTAAATTAAAAGGTGACTGGAAAAACATGTTCTAACATGGGACATAGTAACTATAAGGTATAAGAAATCAATGGGAAAACATCCAGGTTTAGAAAGCTCATCTGGCAAGAATGACAAAACAGCAAATCACTTGTCTGTATAAATAATTCAACATTCAGATTTTGGTTAGGAATATTCAGTAAATACAGACAGTCCCCAGGTTACGAACGAGTTCCGTTCTTAAGAATTTCTTTCAGTTGAATTTGTATGTAAGTCGGAACAGCATAGCGTTCTATACGTTAAAATCGGCATTTACACAAATTGCGTAAATCATGCAAATTGCATAGTATACTACACTATGTACTCTACGTAAACGACGTAGCGCCGGGGAACCCAGAAGTCCATTCTTAAGTATGGGTTGTCTGTAAGTTGGACGTTCTTAACTCAAGGACTGCCTGTATACTGCCTCATATCTATGCCCAGTACAAATATATTTAAAGATGCTCAGCAATCAAAATGCCAGTCATTTCAGCCCTCTAATTTCTTCTGTTTTACCCTACACACTCCCCCACCCCCCAGGAACTGCACTACCAACAACAGCATGATCCACCACGCCTCAGTCACATCTACCTTCACCATTCCACATTTTACTAGACCCTTCAGGGTTGCAATGGTACACCTCAGCAGCTACTGCATGTGCTATATGGTCAGTCCTGAACCAGCCACGTTATATTTCTTGCACCAAAGAACCTCAAGCTAGCAATAGTTACAACCTAGTAATATACAGATTTTTAGGTAATAAAATATGAATACACAACCTTGACATTTCACAACTAGAAAACTGAGATTTTACAGTAAGAATAAGTTGGATATTTTTTTTTACATAGGATTTTAATTTGAAATAAAGTTACGAATACAGGCAACAAAAAGAAAGACGAAATATAACAACATAACAATATATTATTAATATTAAGAGAAAAGGGAAACTCCGATTACAGTCCTTACAGTGTAATTGTAAACATATATTCTCAGATGTAAGTCTCAGAGTTCAGTGGAACTTACTCCAGATAAATGTGTATAGGAGTGTAGCCTTAGTATATAATGGGTAAGCTTGTGGCACAAGCAAAGTAAAGCAGCCTAAGGAGTTCACTATTGTGAGAATTTAGACATTTAAGTTACACCACCAAATCATATCTGTACTTGACTGAAATTTGATTAGAAGGGCTTGAAGGCCTTCGAACTAGATAGATGGAAACCAACTTGCCTTAAAAACCTTTTTTAAAAATTGGGATTCCTTGCTTGTTGCACTTGCTGAGCAAATTTATACTTATAATTATGGTCTTCCAAATCCATTGCAGTTTAGAAGGTTGCTTGAAAGAATTCCAATGACACATATACACAACTTTGCTACTATGTACAATTGCTTAAGATATTCTAAATTAATTGTTCTTTTAGTTTAAATTGTAGTAATACATAGGCTGTAGCTTGAAAGAAAGGCCAAGGACATGAAAAGTCAGTGTACCAATACTCTGCTTCTATTCAATACCTCTTAGAGTACAATTTGGTTCATTCAGAGTTTTTAATTGGATTTTTTTGTCCAGACAGTTTTCCTGGAAAGACTTACATTTGGTTGTGTTTCGATTTTTAAAGTAAACCAGTACTACCAGGATTCTACATATACACCACCAGATTAATCTTTGCCTGATCATTCAGTGTTTCTGATGCCCTGGTTATTCTAACAGGCCTCTCGGAAGGAAGTTGCTTCATATCTTCCCTTTAATTTACGGGAAGTAAATTAAATCTAATTACAGTTTTCATTACTTTATTTAAATAAAGTATCTTTAAATTGTTGCAGAGAATAGATGACAGGTAAGCAGGCAACCAAAAAGTCAGTCAGGTTCACATAATTTGGACTTTTGCCCCACCAAATAATCAGCTTTGCCAGTCAGTATTTTGACATATTCAGCAACTTGGTCACTGCATGAATAGGAATGCTTTGAAATCAAGATTGTTTACATGGCATCTAGGAAGCTGCAAGTATGTAGGAACCATTGCACAAACGTTTTCTATCAGGACCTGATCAGATATATTTTTGGTAATGTCTTCTCTCTTTCAACTGCTGTATAATAGGACATGGTCCCAACATGTTTACAAAGGTTATAAAACTTATAATTCTTCAACACAATGGCCAAAAGACCCTAAATGGGGAAACAAGATTTTAAGAATTGGACTAGTAACACCACAGCCATTGAAACACGATACACACATTTTGTCGGTCAATGCACTAATCTCTCATTGCCAAAAGGAACAATGATTTCCAATTATTTCAGTGGGCAGAGATGACTAGCAACACACATTGACCATCCATGGTCATTCATATGAAGTTCACATACAACCCGCAGAAATTTAAGTCAACAGAAATTTCATCTTGATGCAATTCAAATGCCTATTTACTTTCATGGCACTAATTTGAAGCCAGTACGTTGTAAAAAATTTTTTACAGAGCTTTGGCTAATGGGCAATATAGAATGTAATAAATAAATAAGTTCTTTGTAAGCATATTATGCAGATGGTTTAAGATTCTGTGGTAATATTTAAGATTAGAATTAGTGATCAAGCTAAAAAAAAATTTAAAGCCCAAATGGAGAACAAATGGCTACTACTTATTCCAATACAGGTGAAAATGTTGTATAAAAAGGAAGAGTTTAAGCCTCTTGGTTTCTTGTGAAGGAAGCCTTCTCAAATTTAAAAAAAGAAAAGAAAAAGTAATATTGTTAGTGACAGGAAAGAGCGATAGCACCCCCTTCCACCTATCTGAACCTAAATTTGAAAAAGCACCTCTCACACTTCAGAACATCTGCACTGCACTTCTAATATGGCAGGGGGCGCCAAGGACTTTAATTGTAGTTTCCTGAGTTACATCAGTCCAGAAAAAAAGGTGTACCAGGAAAATCCAGGCATATGGCTTCTTGATTAAGCAATATTTTAGGACAGTACTAAAGTATAACCGTTCCTTTTAGCATCACAGGGCTCAGAGCAAAGCATGCATGGCTATTCTGTTAACAGCTTTTCAGTTACTGTAATAAATGAATGAAGGTTCCTCACCTTGTTTTGAGTTGACATCTGAAGGGAGGTGTGATGGATGTGTCCCTGGAGAAAAGTGCTCATCACTGTAGGTGATAAGTGGGGTGAGAGGGTGAACCGCATGGGAAGGCTGCACCACTGGTACTTTGTTTGACTGTAAATAAAAACAAAAAGCATTGGTAGCAAGTGTGTGTGTGTGTGTGTGTGTGTAGGTATTCTCTCAACAGGGCTGATAAAAATTTTTTAGTGCAGATTTAACTTGCTGGTTTTAACTAGAGATGGACGAATCTATCAATTTCAGTATATTTCAGTTCCTCATTTTTCCAGTCTTAAATTCAGTTTGTCCTGAAGTTTGGGGATTTTCCCCATCTTAAATTCAGTTCATCCCAAACTTGGGGGGGGGGGGGACTTCTCATGAAAATTTGAATGTATTTTTGTGCACATTTCTCCCAATACATTCATTTTTGTATGCAATTTTGCCCAATATATACATTTTTGCAAGCAATTTTCCTAATACAATGCATTTTTGACCAGTATTTCCACGAACATATGCATTTTTGTGTACACTTTCCCCTAATATACAAATGTTTGTACACACTTTTTGACTGGAGAATTCCATTGCAAAATTAGCAGAAGTGCAAATTTTAAAGGATAACTGAGTTTTGGTTCATGTATTGTATTGGTTCAAAAGTGCAAAGTTAGGTAAGTTTCCATTAAAATGGGAACTGAACTAATTTATCCTCTATCCCTACTCAGCTGACCAAATAGTTAAATTTACATCATAAAGTTCTCTCTCTCACTCACTCACACACACACACACACACACTGCACCCTCTTCAGTTCATTGTACTGAGCATCTCTCAAGTTTTCCACAGTTTTTTCACAGATCTACACAACTGACCAACTACTTCAGTGTGGCCCACATCATTCTGGTTTTTGCTATCTGTCTGACACTGAAAAGGTAAGGTGGGGTAGTGAAATGCTAAATATCCAGCAGGCTATAACAAATAGGCTGCATTTAGCATGATGGGTCAGATGTCATTAGGATGACCACTTGAGCATCACCAAAAAAGAGGAAATGCACCATCAGAGAGCGAGAGAGCTAGCGAGAGAGAGAGAGAGAGAGAGAGAGAGAGAGAGAGAGAGAGAGAGAGAGCACCTATTTGCATAAAACTCACACATGCAAATTTATATGTATAGGTGCAAACTTAGCAATAAAAACTATAATTTAAATAGAAATACACTACATTTCACCCTAGTGAGGAAGACTGTGACCTGGTGACTTGTGTGCCTGCTCTGCCTGCTGCTCACTGTGCTCACTGTGGATGGGCAGCTTCAAGGCCCCTGCTCTCACTCCTTATGCTTCTGTGGTTTTAAATCAGACTTGGACTGGACACCTCTTCAAATAGGACACATTCAGATAGAGGACTATTCTCTGCCCGCTCTCCAAAACAGAGGACTGTCCTCTGTAATGCAGGCCACCTGGCCACCCTCAAAGTCATACAGCCCTGCTTCATATTGCATAAGCTTAGTAGCCTACTCTCCACAAAGAGCAGGGTGGATATCCACTGCAGTTCAAAGATCAGTTGTGGGAAGGTATCTGCCCTTGGGGAATAGGTTGATGCGTATGGCAAAAGAGAGAGCGTTAAAAGCCAGAAATACAATCAGGTGTCTGAAATGTTTATAGAATCATAGAATCATAGAAAAGTAAAGTTGGAAGGGGCCTACAAGGCCAAGTCCAACCCCCTGCTCAATGCAGGAATCCAGGTCAAAGCATCTCTGACAGATGGCTGTCCAGCTGCACCTTGTCCTTGAATGCCTCCAGAGTGGGAGAGCCCACCACCTCCCTAGATAGTTGGTTCCATTGTCTTATTGCTCTAACAGTCAGGAAATTTTTCCTGATGTTTAGGTGGAATCTAGGTTCCTGTAACTTGAGCCCATTATTCCGTGTCCTGCAAACTGGGATGATCGAGAAGAGATCCTGGCCCTCCTCTGTGTGACAACCCTTCAAGTACTGGAAGAGTGTGATCATATCTCCCCTCAGTCTCCTCTTCTGAAGGCTAAACATGCCCAGTTCTTTCAGTCTCTCCTCATAGGGCCTTGTTTCCAGTCCCTTTATCATCCTTGTTGCCCTCCTCTGAACCCTCTCCAGTTTGTCTACATCCTTCTTAAAGTGTGGTGCCCACAACTGGACGCAGTACTCAAGATGAGGCCTAACCAGTGCTGTGTAAAGGGGAATTATCACTTCACGCAATTTGGAAGCTATACTTCTATTAATGCAGCCCAAAATAGCATTTGTCTTCTTTGCAGTCACATTGCATTGTTGGCTCATATTCAGTTTGTGATCTACAACAATTCCAAGATCCTTCTCACTTGTAGTTAGCGATGCATCCAAGCCGGGTCGGCGCCTCCAAGTCGATTTTCGGGCTCGGCGCTGACCCGACTCCATTTTCTGAGCGGCATGGCTGCACCGCTTGATCGGGCTGCTCCGGCCCGACCAACGCTTCCAAGAGGTGTCGGGACCCTGCGCAGGCGCAGAACGCGCCACAGGGGTCCAGCGCGCCTGCGCAGGGTTCCGTAGCATCATTTCTGGTCACGGAAGTGACGCGACGGGACGGGCCGTGCGGGTGGCTCGCAGCAGAGTGGGAGAGCCGCCCCGAAGAAAAGGTAAGGCCTCGCCAGGCGTGAGCGGGGCCAATTTCGGCCTCGTTCTGCCCCGGCGAGGCCCTACTTGTAGTATTGTTGAGACAAGTGTCCCCCATTCTGTAACTCTGCATTTGGTTTCCTTTCCCTAGGTGCAGCACTTGGCATTTATCCCTATTAAATTTTATTCTGTTGTTTTCGGCCCAGCGCTCCAGCCTATCGAGATCGCTTTGAATTTTGTTTCTGTCTTCCAGAGTATTAGCTGTTCCACCCAACTTTGTGTCATCTGCAAATTTGATAAGCATTCCCTGCACCTCCTCATCCAAATCATTAATAAAAATGTTGAAGAGCACTGGTACCCCGGTCATTACCTCTCCTCAGTTTGAGAAAGTACTTTTGATAAGCACTCTTTGAGTCCGATTCTGTAGCCAATTGTGGATCCACCTGATAGTTGTCCCATCTAGCTTTGTTGAAAGCTTTGCTGAAGTCCAGATGTATTATGTCCACAGCATTCCCACAGTCCACAAGAGAGGTTACCCAATCAAAAAATGAGATCAGATTAGTCTGGCAGGATTTGTTCTTGACAATTCCATGCTGGCTTCTAGTAATCACTGCATTGTTTTCAAGGTGCTTGCAGACTGACTTCTTTATAATCTGCTCCAAAAAATTTCCAGGGATTGATGTCAGATTGGTCTAGAGTTCCCAGGTTCCTCCTTCTTGCCCTTTTTGAAGATAGGAACAACATTTGCCCTCCTCCAGTCATCCGGCACTTCACCTGTCCTCCATGATTTCTCAAAGATAATAGACAGTGGTTCTGAGAGTTCTTCTGCCAGTTCCTTTATTACTCTAGGATGCAGTTCGTCAGGCCCTGGAGATTTAAACGCGTTCAAAGTAATCAGGTGCTCCTTGACCATGTGCCTATCAATCTCAAGCTGCAATCCTGCCCCTTCAGTCTGCATTTCAGGTTTGCCGGGGAGACATAAACTCTCTTTTGGGAGAAGACTGAGCCGAAGTAGGAATTGAACACTTCTGCCTTTTCTTTGTCTTCTGTTATCAATCTGCCATCCTCATTGTGTAGTTGAACCACCATTTCTTTCCTCTGTCTTTTACTATGCATGTATCTGAAGAAAGCTTTCTTGTTTTTAGCATCCTTCGCTAGCCTCAGCTCATTCTCAGCTTTAGCCTTCCTGACACTGTTCCTGCAGTTCTGTGCAAACTGCCTGTACTCTTCCCTTGTAGCCTGTCCTTCCTTCCACTTCCTATGTGTGTCCTTTTTTGTTTTCAGGTCATCTCTGAGTTTTTTGTGAAGCCACATTGGCATCTTCTGTTGCCCTCTGCCTTTTTTCCTTGTGGGAATTGTTTGCAATTGTGCCTTCAGAATTTCCTTTTTAAAAAACTCCCACCCATCCTGGACTCCTTTTCTCATTAGAGTCGCTTGCCATGGGACCTTACTTATCATTGTTCTGAGTTTATTAAAATTGGCTTTCCTAAAATCCAGGGTACACGTTTGGCTACACTCAGCTTTTGCTTCCTTTAGAATCAAGAACTCAAGTATAACATGGTCACTTTCCCCCAGAGTTCCCGAAACTGCCACTTTATCCACTAACTCGTCTCTGTTGGTTAGAGTCAGGTCAAGGATAGCCGATCCTCTAGTTACTTCCTCCACTTTCTGTAGGAGGAAGTTATCAGCAACACAAGTCAGGAATTTCTTGGAGGGGCCATGTTTGGCAGAATTTGTCTCCCAACAGATATCAGGGAAATTGAAGTCACCCATTACTACCACATCATGCCTCCTTGAAACAAGCGCAATTTGCTTTTCAAAAGTTTCATCCTCATCTTCTCCTTGATTGGGTGGTTGGTAGTAGACTCCAACCGCCATGTTCGTTTTATTCTTTGCCCCATTTATTTTAACCCAGATGCTCTCAATGGGGCTGCCAAGCTCATCTTCCTGTATCTTTGTGCAAAGAAACGTATTTTTAACATACAGCAAAACTCCACCTCCCTTTCTGTTGCTTCTGTTCTTTTTGAACAAGTTATATCCTTCAATTGCTATATTCCAGCCATGGGAGTCATCCCACCAAGTTTCAGTTATACCTATCAAGTCGTATTTGCCTTCATGTATTAAGAGTTCAAGTTCGTTCTGTTTGTTGCCCGTACTCTGGGCATTAGTATAGAGACATCGAAGACTTTATAGTCTGACTTTCTTCCTACATTTTGTAGTAGACTATCATTGGGTACTGCTGGAGCTGTTCTCTCCGTTGTGGCACAGAGGCCTTCTTCCATTGTTACCCCCGAGTTTATGTCTCCCTCCCCTGTTGGATTCAGTTTAAAGTCCTCTTGATGAAGTTCCTCATGCTGTGGCCAAACACATACTTCCCAGTCCTTGTGAGGTGCAACCCATCCTTTGCCAGCAGTCCATCTTCCAGGAAGTGTAACCCGTGGTCCCAGAATCCAAATCTCTCGCATCGGCACCACCTTTGTAGCCAGTCATTCACTCGGAGCATTTTTCTTTCCTTTTCTATTCCTCTTCCAAGTACTGGAAAGATGGATGAGAAAATTATCTGGGCCCCAAAGTTCTTGGGTTCCCTTCCCAACTCTTCAAAGTCTGACATGATTTCTTCGTAACTCCGCTTGGCAGTATCATTTGTACCCACGTGGATGAAAAGAAAGGGATATGTGTCGGTGGGCTTTATGAGCCTGGGCAGCTGCTCTGTTACATCTTTAATCCATGCCCCGGGGAGACAGCACACCTGGTGAGTCCATGGGTCTTAGCGACATACTTTGGCTTCAATCCCCCACAGGAGGGAGTCTCCCACTACTAGTACTCTTCTCTTTCTCTTGCTGTAGGCCTTGGTTTGATTGCCTCCACTTGACTGACCTTCAGCCTCTTGCTCGCTGTCACGTTGGGTGCCAGGTAATTCATCCTCTGCAGGCTGTCCTCCGCTCTCGTCCTCAAGTACCTGAAAGTGGTTCCATAGCTCCACTGCTTCCACAGGCGCAGAATGTCTTCTAGTTCTTCTGCTCCTAACAGTCACCCTTTTCCAGGGAGTTCCCCCTACGTTATTTTCCCTTGCTTCAGCATTCTCCGACTCTGCCTCATCCTGCCATTGCCCTTCTGGCTCCTGTACTATGCTTTGCTGCTGTAGTAGTTCCACCGGTTTGTCTAAGAACTCAATTTGTCTTATACTCCTGAAAGTTGACACTTGCTGCTCCAGTCCTCTGACCTTTTCTTCCAACAGCGTGACCAGCTTGCACTTGTTGCACATGTAGGCCATATTGATCTCAGACAGGAAAACAAACATTGCACACACATTGCAGGTCACCACCACTGGAGAGTCTTTTCCGTCCATAGTTCTCTATTCCCCTTATGTTTCTGCCTTTCTTTTCATACTGGAATGGTCGGTGCCTTGTCCTGCCTTCCCTGAATGTTAACAACAGAGTCCCCCTGGTCTATAAGTGTGTGTTATTAGAACAAAACAAACAATCTAGAAAATTTCTTAGGGACCTCCCCCGCCAAACTCCTGTTTGCTCTCCCTGTTCGCTCACTCTTTGGGAGCCTGCTTGCCTATCACAGCCCCCACAACAGCTGGAGCCTCTCTCCTGTGCTTCTGCTCAGCTGGGAGTCAGGAACAGACTAAACAGAGTAAATCATCTGAGCCTTAGTTTAGGGCATCCACTCTCTTTAATCTGGCCTGGGCCATAATGTTTTCCACATTAAGCAGAGGAATACTTAAATCTCCATGGAACCATGCTATAAGAGTATGCAATGCTGATGTTCAACACCATCACCATTTTTTTAAGTGCCAAATGATATTCTGCACCATAGAATAAGCCAACAGGTTTACAAGCTTTAAAAAAAAAATGTTAAGAACAACATGTATATCATGCATGCTATGAATTGCATATTACAACTTTATACGAGCAAGAGGTCATCAGGCGATCACTCGTGACCGAGTAAGATTGTCTTCCGGGATAAAAGGAGGAAGTTCTAAAGAAGATTGTGTAGACTCTAGCGATGGGTCCGTAAGTGACTGTGGAGGCCAATTCTAGATCCACACAGCTTCCCACAGTGAGGACACAGGTTACCAGATAGAAGATGGTCCTGTAAAGGATTCATTTGACGTGCTTTTCGCTTAGCACGTTTCTCCCTTTCACCTTGCACTCGGGCTTCTTCAAAGTCCATGGAACCTTTGTGAAAGGCCAACCTCCATTTAGATCGTTCATGGGCCAGAGCTTCCCAGTTTTCGATGTTTATATTGCATTTTTTTAGATTAGCCTTATGAACATCTTTAAACCTCTTATATTGACCACCGATATTCCGCTTTCCATCCTTGAGTTGGGAGTAAAGTAACTGCTTTGGGAGACGGCAGTCAGGCATTCGAACAACATGACCGGTCCACTGAAGTTGGCGTTGAAGGATCATTTTTTCAATGCTAGTAGTCTTTGCTTCTTCCAGTACACTGACATTTGTTCGCCTATCTTCCCAAGTAATTTGCAGGATTTTCCGGAGGCAACGTTGATGAAACCTTTCAAGGAGGTGGAAGTGACGTTTATAGATAGTCCATGTTTCGCAGGCATACAATAAAGTTGGTAATACAATGGCTTCATAAACCAGTGTTTTGGTCTTCTTACAAATATCCCGATCCTCGAACACTCTATGTTTCATTCGAGAAAATGCGGCACTTGCGGAGCTCAGACGATGCTGGATTTCACTGTCGATGTTAGCTGTAACAGAAAGATAGCGAGCAAGAGGTATAGCTGGCATCGGTAAAATACTACCCACGGCTGCATCTCTAATTTAGAGCTTGCCCACAGACCTACTCTCCATAACAAGTCCCTTCCCAATGCAATCTGCCCTACTGTGATGTCCTCCCAGGTAGATAGGGAAGGTATGATTAGAATAGTTTATGATGCCAGAATACATACATTTACACCAGTGTATTTTGACTGTGGATACTAGTACTTGGATAGTTTTATTTATTTATTCATTTCATTTCATTTTTATACCGCCCAATAGCCGAAGCTCTCTGGGCGGTTTACAGCAATTAACAAGACAGTCCCTGCCCGCAGGCTTACAAGCTAGGCATTCTTTTAGGCATTCCCACTCACCCTCCTACCCATGCTTGTTATCTGTTATCAAGGAATAACAAATACTGTCATTGGTATTTGTGGGTGCTTGTTATTACTGAAACACTGCAAGTCATACCAGAACTCTGCTGTGAGGGGAAAAAAGTCTAGTTTATTAGTAGTAATAATGATGATGTGCCAAAAATCTCTGGCTGGGTCATGGTTACTCTTATCGAAGTAGTCCTATCTGAGATGTTAAGGTAAAACAGAGGTGACACAACTATGTTCAGTATTTGCTAAGATTTAGTACAGCATTTTTTAAAAAATCAAGTCATTCTACTGCTACATGCAGCAATTCCCTCGAGCTGAAGAAATGCAGGAGTTACCAGAATAATTCCTATTTCCCCCCCACAGCCTAAGTCTATGCAAAATATGAAAAATGTTTGAGACTCATTTGCATTATTACACCATGTTATGTAGTTTAATTTTCTCTTTTTTTTTTCTGTCAATGGGCTGTACTATCAAGGAAAGCCTCAGCATATATATTTTTTCCTAGACTGCGAGTGGAACCCCCTTCAGCAATTGTTTTTGGTCACAAATATAAAATCATGGCAGATTAGTATATGGGGGCAGGAGAGGATTCAGACACAAATGCAGGTATCACTCATAAAGTACTCAATTTATAGAATATTGGTAATTAAGGAGAGAGAGAGAGATTTCTTAATTGATCAAGTTTTATTTGTGAATGCTAATATGGTTAAAAATGGTTGGGCCATATTTAAAATACAACACAGCAGAAGTGTCTGTGTTGTAATAAACCTTTCTAGTTTAGAACGAACAAAAACAAAGCCAGTGTCATATTTTCTGCCTACCTTTTTTTCTTTGCAGACTTCCCCTTGTTTTCAGAGCACCACCTTAAGGAACCTGCATTAGCAAGTGGTATCATCTTAAAGTCTGACCTATCCCTCCAGTCATATAGCTCAGAATCTTCTGCATGAATTTTTGCTAAATTATGCTATCCTTGCTCTCCTCTTAATTTTACGGTTTTCAACACAGATTTGCTTTCCTGTGGGAAGGAGATAAGAACCTGAGGATTTTAATTTAAGCTTTGGCCTTGTCTTATATTTTGCAAGAGGGAGAGAGAGTGCGAGCAGGAGAGAAAAAGCAGTGCTACTCTTAGGTGTTTTAAAACCAACAAGCATTAGGGCCATTATTTGTGACCAAATAATAAAACCAGTACGAATTCCCATTAAGATATATGAGTTGGCTTCCAAGGGAATAGCTCGAACTGCCATGCATCTTTCCTTTTCTTAAACTCACAAATTGGATATCAAGTTTTAGATTATCTATAGCTACATGCCTCCGTTTTCTGAGAAGACATCTATGGGCACTGTATTAGTATTAAATACTAATACTTTAAAGACAAAAACGTGCCAGATAACACGCAGGGGCATATAATACAGTGCTACGGTAGTAACTTTTTGAAAGATGGATATCTACAGAAACTTGTGTCGTCGCCATATAACTAAAGTAGCCCACTGGGAGTCATGGACTTAATCCAGCCCCCAGATGCTTCCTTTCCAATATAAACCCCCAGAACAAGGAGCCCCACCATAATGTATTTGGAGCTGCTTTCTTTTGCATGAGCTGACACCCCCACAAAGACTCTTTTACCTTCTTCCCCTCTATAAACAGCAAAGATCTCCATTCACGCCCTTTGGCTGCCTGTCTCGGCTCATGCAGTGCTGTGGTGTGTAAAAAGGCCAGGGTATTGCTAAAGACTCTCTTGATGACCATAATAGGGAAGAATAGATTAAAGACTGTGTGTCCACATTTTGAGTCAGGCAGGAGTGGATGTAGCCAGTGCTGCTTATCCCTCGATCCTTGTTTAGTTCAAATATATATATTAAATCATCATCAACAACAACAACATCCATAATTATGCAAGCCTGACAATACACCTGTACGGCAGCCTTCAACAGCATGAGTCCCTCCAGATGTTTTGGACTGCAACTCTCATTATCCCTGATGATTGGCCATGCCAGCTGGGGCTGATGGGAACTGCAGTCCAAAACATCTGGAGGGGCCTAGGTTGGAGAAGACTGCTGTGGCGTAGTGGTTAGAGTGCTGGACTCGGGAGATCCGGATTCTAGTCCCCGCTTGGCCATGAAACTCACTGGGTCACTTTGGGCCAGTCACTGACTCTCAGCCTAACCTACCTCACAGGGTTGTTGTGAGGATAAAATGGAGGAGGAGGATTATGTAAGCCGCCTTGGGTTCCTTCCAGGAAAAAAGGCGGGGTATAAATATAATAAATAAATAAATAAATAAGCTACCACCTGTGTAAGTGAATGAGAGCCTTTGACATTTTAGGTGTACTAAGGCAATATCACGAATGGGCTATTTCCGATCTGGGATATTATGCATGTAGATAAAAGTTAACATTGTCAAACTCAAGAAGGTCAACAATTACGCAATATGTTTACAGAAAACATTTTTTATTTTTAACAAAGCACTAGGACATGAAAGATACAGTATCATCTTTTACAATGTTGGGAGTAATTTAAAATATTGTTTAAGTCATAGCACAATCTACTTATAAATATTCTATTTGTTATGTATCTGTTTACCCCTAAACAACCCCATGGTCCAGGTTTGCATGTCTCGCTGCACAGCTTATAAAGGAGTCAATTGTGGGTTCTGCGCTGTAAAGCAGAAGAGGCGGGCACCTGCTCACACCCGACAAGCCACTGATTTTTAAACTGATGGGTTGTCATTGTGTGCCAACGGAGCCTATGAGTTGCCCATGTGCATTACATTTGTATCTTGTACTAGAAGTTTTCTGAACACAGAAGAAGCCTATGTGTCACTGCTATGCACACGGGCACACACCTGCTCTTATATTGAGCCAGACCATTGGTTCATTTATGACTGGCAGTGGCTCTCCAGGGGCATAGGAAAAGATCTCTCTCAGCACCTGTTACTAGAGATCCTTTTAACTGCAGATGCCAGATGTGCTTCTCACCTGAAACTTGCTCCTTCCCCTTTCAGGGTGCCTGGCCTGTTGGATGAGGGCCAAAAGACTCCTTGCTTATTATCCCCTGGCTTTGGCAATCTGGTGCAGGTGTGCGGATGAGTACGTGAAAGCTAGCATGGTTGCCTTGTCATCTACCCCTTAAAAGGAGGGGCTGAATGAGTCTGTCAGGTGAGTCTGTTGAGAGCTGAGTCTATGCCACTCTGGATCAAGAACCCACCCCAGAGACGGAGAATACAGAGCAGAGTGCCTCCCCAGGGGAGCTGGTCTCCACATCACTGGCAAAGGCACAGGCTAGGTAGGAGCAGACAGCTTATAGGTTTATTTTTGTGTCTTTGTGTATCTTGTGTTTGCTCCCTTGCCATATGCATTTAATTGTTTAATAAAGCTTATTTTCAAATTAATTGGGCTTGGCCATATAATTTGGAGGTGTCTGACCAGACCATAGGGAAGGGACCCCCTACATGGGCTAACCACCTGGAGAGGCTACCTGAAAGTAAGATATAACATATAAAAGGGTGGTGAGGGGGAATAAGAAGCACAATTAATGGGGGGGGGGGGAAGAGAAGCATCACACCAGATATTGGACTTTGGGCCTTCTCTATTCTAAACATATGCTCCAGCACTGAGCTATGGCCGCTCTGCTCTGATGTCAAAGCTGATCACCTGTCAGGTGGGTAGAAGATGGTGAAAGGTGTGCCTAGCTGTCCAGTCTGACAGCATTATTAACTTTTTCCAGAGCTTGCACAGTGCAGGAATACCATACATGCTACATGCTGTATACAGGGATTTTTTGGAACCTCAAGATTCTGCAGGTTTGTTGGAGTCTGAAGAAAATTCATCCGTGTATTCTTTTCAACTTTCTGCATGCTAGACAATGGGTAATTTAAATATATGGATACATTTGAATTACTGTACACAGTGTGAGGCAGTCTTCTCTTCCAAAAACCTGAGAAGAGTGGCAGCTCAAGATATGAAGACAGCACAGACTTGACAGTATGCTAAAAAGGCAACAAGCAACTGCACTTGCATAGATGAAGAATGTTTCCCACAGGATATGCGTCCAATCTGCTTCTGGGCCTGCACTGCATTCAGTCAGGTGGTATGAAATGAAAGCAATGAAAAATCTACTGGCTCAGAGTTAGCCCACACCACGTTGTTCCTCTTTAACCAAAACTGAACTGAAGCAGGAACCTGATGGCAGAGACATCCCCTTTGGAACCAATTCAGAAGCTTCCAATGAATTTCACAGTGACACACAGATCAATCTGAGTTGCCTCTGTCTGGAAGCAGCTCTGAACAAAGACGAGCACAGTTACATCGCCCTCTCAGGGTCATCTCTCCTAAAACATAGTTTTGAGTCAGCTGATTTGGGGAAAGAGGCTGGACCTGCACTTTCATAGATTTCATAGATCATAGAGTTGGAAGGAGCCTATAAGGCTATCGAGTCCAACCCCCTGCTCAATGCAGGAAACTAGAGGAGGGGTCCCCCGTCCAAGTAATCACCAGGCCTGACCCTGCTTAGCTTTCCACGCTTTGTTTGACTAACTCCTGGGATTCCTTCTCTGCTAACCAATTTCACATGGTAACTATTTCCTTCTCTTAAATAATGTTACTGCCAACCTGGGTTTACTTAAAACTTGTAAGAAGCTTTGGGATTATCTGTGACTAATCCCACCCTAGAAAAAGTTATGAACACTCGTTTTTCTTCACAGAAGGTCTATCATTTAAAGGAAGGGTGGGCAACCCATGGCCCATGGGTTGCATGTGCCCCCCCATCTTCTTCTACAGCCCATGCCACGAAAATTCCCAAACCCCCATCATGGCAAAAAAGCAGCAAACAAGCTAAATTTGTCATTTTTAAGGATCTGTAGCAGTTTGCTACCTAATTTCAGCAGCAAATGGCTGGGGTTTTTGCAGGTGGTGGTGGTGGGGCAGCAGCATGAGAGTGGCCTGCGAGGGGGCAGGGGGTGGAAAGCAGCTGCAGACCCCCCAAAGTTGCCCACCCCTGATTTAAAGTATACATCCTTTAAATGCAGTGTTTACAAGGGAGTAATATACCCAGAGAAGAAAAACAAAACTGAGAGAAGACTCTCAGGTGTCTAGGAAATACATTCAGCACATACGTTGTGGTTCTTCACATATTGGGAGTCACTGAATCAAAACTCTGTACAGGAATACCTTGGATTGCAAGTAACTTGGTCCGAGAGTGTTTTGCAAGACAAGCAAAAAATTTAAAAAAAATTTACTTGATAAACAAGCAAGGTCTTGCAAGACAAGTAGGGATGTAACCACTCGCCTTGAGCAGGCGTAGTGGGCCGAAATCGGCCCTGCTCACACCTGCCAGAGACTCGCTTTGATATAAGATTCCACCTAAACATCAGCAAAAATTTCCTGACAGAGCAATAAGACAATGGAATCAACTACCTATGGAGGTGGTGGGCTCTCCCAGTCTGGAGGCATTCAAGGTGCAACTGGACAATCATCTGTCAGGGATGCTTTGACCTGGATTCCTGCACTGAGCAGGGGGTTGGACTCGATGGCCTTGTAGGCCCCTTCCAACTCTACTTTTCTATGATTCTATGATTCTATGATAAGAGTGTTTTGGATTACAAGCACGGTTCTGGAACGAATTATGGTTGCAATCCAAGGTATTACTGTATTGGAAAGTTTTAGACAACAACAACATCACATTCACAACTTAAACTTATATGGGGGTAAATAAATTTGGGGACCTTCTTTATCGTCATTATCCATATTTTAGAACAGAAGCTATGTATTTGCTTTCCCTTTCATCAACTAACTACACTCAAAACAGGCACATATACTCCCATCAAATGTACTTTCAACCTCAGAATCCAGCACAAGTCTATGCTAAACAATATAAACAGAGTAAGTCACTTTCGACCTCTGCCATTCAGCAATAACCTTGCACAGTCTTCAGTTTCTTTGGGCCAAACATTCAGCTAATCACACATAGCAGAGCTAGTAGTAGTAGGCGATCACTCGTGACCGAGTAAGATTGTCTTCCAGGATAAAAAATTACAAAAAGAAAATTATAAAAGGAGGAAATTCTAAAAAAAATGTGTAGACTCTAGCGATGGGTCCGTATGACACTCTGGTGTGTGTGTGTGTGTGTGTGTGTGTGTGTGTGTGTGTGTGTAACCTCCCCCCCATTTCCCCCTGAAATTCCACCTTCCCCCATGGAGGGAGGTGTAAAAAAAAAGTATCCACTGAGTCAATTGAGACGTTTCCCTCTCTTTTTTAACGCCCCCCCCCCATGGGAGGATGGAAGCTCCAAAAAATGGGTGGGGGGAAGGTTTAAACCCTCTCTCCCGGAGCAACATGGTCCCAGTGCAAATTGGGAGCCACACAGGCTTGCAGGAGAGTAAGAAAAACGATCATGCATAGCTCTGCTATGTGTGATTAGCTAAATTTCAGTTTGCCCTTTTGTGACTGGGTGATAACATTGAACAGCAGGGTCCTATCTGCATCACTGCTGGACTGGAGATGAATGGATATGAGTATGAGGGAGAAAAAGCAACAATTTCCAGTGTGGGATTCCCTTGAATGGCAACTACAACAGTCAATAGGTTGGTTGCCCATGTCTACTTTATAGTTCATAAAGAGCTCCAATGGGAGTGGGGGTGGAAATCCAGGGTTTGTATGATACGGAACTCCCAAAGTGCCACAGTAAGCATTTCAGACCTCCTGCAGCTCAACAAAAAACTCTTTCAATTGGTGTCTATATGAGTCTAGGCCACAGGTTGCCCCACACACTACTGGATGAGCAAAGCAAAAGTATCAGAAAAATGCAGAACTTCACAGGTCTATAAAGCTAAATAGCCCAGTGTCATGCTTTAAAGCACCTTGTCACACGGATGTCATAATGTATTATGAACATTAAAGGTTAACGGCAAAGGAACACTCAAGCCTGTTAACCTGAGTGTGTCCCTATAAAGTCCCACTGACCAGGCTGAAAAGGGGGTATTTTAACACACAGTTAGAGAGCATCACAGCACCTTTTAAGAAGCTGCATACAGTTCTAGGCTTCAGCTCTTTCACAGTATCGCAGATTAAAAATAACAAACACCCTGCATCAAGGTGATGCAATACCCTCCAAATACCAAATCCATAATTATTTTTAAAGAACTTGTGCACATCTTAAACAAATTAGAGAATGCTTTATTGTCTTGACTTTAGTGACAATTTGAATGTGGTCTTTATGATTAAATGTGTTTTGAGGAATATTTTGCATTCTGAGAGATGAGGTGAGGTGTCTGCTTTATTTTGCAGTCTGTGTTGTGTTTGCCTTCATGAAAACCCTATGAGACAGTTTATTATTTCCTATAGCTGCACACAAAATGTTGGAATCCCCTACCTAGAAACACTCATCCATTGTGTAACTTTTGCAGTTGGGGGCTGCAACCATAAGTGAAGGAAGGGCTGATAATGAAGAGGCACTTTTCCTTCATGCCATTTGTCTTCTCAAAATCACCCCCCTCAAACTGCTTTTCCTCCTACATGGGAAAGACAGAGGTCCCCATCTCTTCCCACCCTGCACTGTGGAGAAAAAAAGCAGCCCAAGGGGACTGCCAGTGTGGCATAGTGGTTAGTGTTGGACTGGGACTCAGGAGATCCGGGTTCTAGTCCCCGCCCGGCCATGAAACTCACTGGGTCGCTTTGGGCCAGTCACTGACTCTCAGCCTAACCTACCTCACAGGGTTGTTGAGAGGATAAAGTGGAGAGGAGGAGGGGGATTATGTAAGCTGCCTTGGGTTCCTTTCAGGAAAAAAGGTGGGGTATAAATCTACTATATAAATGTGAAAGTATGTCCGTCCGTACGTACATACGTATGTATGTCCGTACGGGCGTTTGCATGTGTCGCATAGGCTCCTACACGGTTGGACGGATCCGCCCCAAACTTGGCACGCATACTCTCCATCACCCAAGGACAAAGACTGGTGGGTTCAAATCTCCGAAAAACCATCGCTGCGCCTGTACGGCCCAAAATAGATTAGAGCCAATGGCGTCACTTGGAATGCACGCAGGGGCCATTCAGGAGCGGTTATGCAAATCACTCCAAAGGCATTTAGAATGTTGGTATGCACTGCCACAGGGGCCCAATCAGGAGCGGATATGCAATTCTCCTACATCCAAACAGAATGTTCATATGCACTGCAGCCGGGGCCTACAGGGGGGGGGAGCAGGGATTTCATTGTGTGGTCCGGGGGGGGGGGGGAGCAGGGAATTCATTGTGTGGTCCCGGGGGGGGGAGCAGGGATTTCATTGTGTAGTACGGGGGTGGGTGGGATTTCATTGTGTAGTACGGGGGTGGGTGGGATTTCATTGTGCAATCCCGGGGGAGCTGGTAGTCCCGGGGGAGCTGGGATTTCATTGTGTAATCCTGGGGGAACTGGTAGTCCTGGGGGAGCTGGTATTCCATTATGTAGTCCCGTGGGACCTTACCTATGGAGGGATTCAAAACAGCGGACAGCTGCCTTAAGGAATTTCAAACAAATAGTGCCTATAGGAAAATGATGACCCATGCAACGCCGGGGAAAAAAAGCTAGTAATAAATAAATAAAGTGCAAAACAGGGAAATGGATAAACACCCCTTCCCAATAAAAGAGTTGTGGAAAGTTGTTTTTTTTTTACTTAAAGGGGGGGGGGGTTGGTCTCTGTGTGTGTTCTTTTAATTTTTAATTACAAAACTAGCAACAACAATGTTTCTTTACATTTGAGGTTATTGATGCCATCAAAAAGTCCAAGATAAGAAATAACTTTTAAAATGAATAAACCGTATAGGCTAGCAATTGAATGAGAGAGGGAGGGAGGGAGAGAGAATGAATATGAATATAGACTAGATGGCCAAGTTGTGCAACCAGGATTCTGCCAAATAACTCATCACCATAAGAGATTCAACAGGATCCACTGAGATAGAATGACTCCCTTGTCCAAATTCTGTTACCACCACACCTTCCTGGTGTCCAACCCCTCTTGCACTCCATCAGGATAACTTCCAATATGCATTTATAGCCCTTGTCTGTGATCCCAAAACTGATGGGCACACATCTCTGACTAATCTGACAGCTGGAAGACTCTACTTTCAGATAAATGCAAAGGCTCACTGAATGAAGACAGCTTTAAGAGAAGTGTGTGTGTGTGTGTGTGTGTGTGTTGTGTATGTGTGTGTGCAGGTTAGTACAAGACACTGTAATCAGTATCTGATTAAGTAGGCAAGAGGCAACTTTTCATAGACTCCCGGCATCCCTACCAGGGACTTCAATCATGACTTTTTGTCTGAAACCATTCAACAGAGAATCCCCTGAAAGCCTCTTATTTGACATGATCCAGACTGACCTGCTGCATGACCTGTTCTTTGTTACACATGTTTCTGATATGCAACTATCAGTAATTACTCTGGCTAATTTGCTGCCTCCAGGCTAAAAACAACAGAGGATTAGTTCTCACCAAGGCAGTGATTGTACCACTTCAGGCTGCAGGTGGGGTCCCACATGACTAAATGCTCCTACATACATGTACAT
Source organism: Shinisaurus crocodilurus (assembly GCA_021292165.1). Taxonomy (NCBI): domain Eukaryota; kingdom Metazoa; phylum Chordata; class Lepidosauria; order Squamata; family Shinisauridae; genus Shinisaurus; species Shinisaurus crocodilurus. The sequence goes on from CM037876.1 coordinate 35,633,738, forward strand.
ACAAACCTGCACATGGAAAGCTAGCATATTAAACAGAAAAGATATAGCCTGTGCTTCTTGCCAATGTGCTAGTTTTCTACATGGGGGGATGGATGTGTGTGTGTGTGTGTGTGTGTGTGTGAGTGTGTGTGAGTGTGTGTGAGTGAGAGAGAGAGAGAGAGAGAGAGAGAGAATTGTTGGGAGGAACATTCAGTCATGTGAGCCATGCAGTCTGAAGTGGTACAATTAAGACACAGATTTACTGCCTCAGTGAGAACAATGCCCATCTTAGTGCAGAACAGAAGAGATAGCTTTAGGCAAAAATACACAAAAAACACCCTCAGTGAACTGGGAACTTTAAAATAGCTTAGCTGCAAGAGACATTAAGCTGGTGTCTCCCATACACACAAGCCCTATACAGATTCTTCCCCACAGGGTAGTACTGAATGTGCAAAAGGGAGAACAGGGCACCCCCTGCCTCCACCTCCATGAATTGATTTGAATGTGTGCACAGGGACCTATGTGCAAAGACCCCAATTCATGTATGCTTCAAATGCAGAGGGTGACCAACATTTTTCAGCCCGAAGGTCAAATTGCATTTCAAAGATGCTCTTAAGGACCACATTCCACTGGTAGGCAGGGGAACAGACAAAACTGGGTTAGAAAAGAAAAAAAAAAATCCCACACACCCAATTCCATTGCTACCAATTTTTAGTAGGAAGCATGGCTACTCACATTTAAACAGGACAAGCCTCTGCATGTCTACTCAAAAGTAAGCAAGACTGAGTCACTCAGCAGCACTTTCAGATAGCATCCCAAATATCAAGCCTATGCAGATCTACTCAGAAGAAAGCATAAGCACCATGTCAACTCACAAGGAAGCAGGGCACACCTCTGCATGACTACTCAGAAGTAAGCAGGACAAGTCTCTGCAGGACAAGGCTCAGAAGGAGGCAAGACTGAATCACTCAGCAGCTTTCTGCCCTGCAGGGAAAAGCTCTTATATCTGATCAGCAGCTGATAGGAGTGCTTTCCCCTGCTAAGTACTGAGAAAGGGAGCCTTTTTCAGTGCTAAGCAGGGAAAAGCACTTACAATGAGCTGATGTGAGGTAACAGCTTTTCTCTCTGTGGCAGAGGGGCTGGGGCCACTACAGAAAGATGCCAGACCAGATGGGAGAACCCCTGGAGATCCTCTGGCCCTGGTCTATGCCCCGCAAAAGTGGGGAATACAGATCATAACTTCAGAGCCTGCATGTATAGGCCACTATGCACAAGTTCTAACCAAAGTGGTTAAAACATAACAAGAGCCCAGCTTGATCCAATCAAAGGTGTATCTAGTCAGCTGGCTCCTGCAGTGGCAAACCTGACACTTCTTTGGAAGTCCACAAGCAGGCCATCTTCAGAAGTGCCTAAATGAGAGAGGCTGAAAGTCCCACATTCAGTCCCCGGCATCACCAGGTAGGGCTAGGAAAGAATCCTGCCTAAAACCCTGGAGAGCTGCTGCCAGTCAGTGTCGACAGTATTGGACTAGATGGAAACAATGGTCTGACTCAGTATATGGCATCTTCTTATATTTCTATGATATGAATGCAATAGTCTTCTCCTGCAGTTGCATCCTAGCATCTGGTAATTCAGAAGCATATTTCTTCTGAACCTGAAGGTCACATATTTGACTAGTAGCTTGTCCACACCATTTTCAAGCCATATAAGCTAGTGGCCATGATAACTTGTTGCAGTGAATTCCAGTAACTATGCTTCATCGGATGTTCTTGGTTTCTAGAATTATGAGAGGGGGAGATTCTCTCTCTCTCTCTTTCTCTCTCTCTCTCTCTCACACACACACACACACACACCATGTCTCCCCTTACTTGCCTGTTTTCTAAACTAAAAAGCCTCAAACATTGTAACCTTTCCTAGGGGAGTTGGTCCAGGTTGGGAGCATGGAAGTCAGGGTGGGAGCCAGCAAATGCAAATCCACTCCCACGACACTGCTTGAAGATTTGCACAGGGTTAATCTGACCCAGTTATCTTTGCCAGGTTTCAAACCACTAACAAAACAAAACTAAGCCACTGTATTTGTAATTCAAATGTGTTTATGCTACTGTTATTCATCATTAGCATAGGAAAAATAAATGATAATAAACATTAAGCCATGGATTCTTATAATGGCCATCTGTAATAACCCAAATAGTAAGATGGTAGTATTGTGTTTAATGAAGTTCTAATGGAAGCTTTTCAGGCTGCAGGCTCACCCAGTAACCAGGTAGGTAATGTCATCTTTAACTGGCAACTATCTTCTGTAGATTATGTGAGCTTTCAGTTACTTAACAGGGAGAAAACTGGTGAAGAATTCAACATAATTCCACAACAAGTCCTTTTTACCAGCAGAACATGATAGCCCAGCTAAAGAAATAGCTCCAGAACTACAGAATAGCAACAAACAACCATTATCTCTCCCTGTTTGGATACAGGGTTCCAAAATAGATTACAACCTCATGCCTTTCAAGACAAAACATAAACAATAGCATTCAGTGAAAGGTTGCCATGTAGAAACAGTAACATGCAGATGCTGAGAAAGACAGCTGAAAGAAAGTGAACACACACACATACACACAGCATGAATCATGGAATAGCTCCTGAATAATATGTGCATGAAAATTACATGTAAATGAGAGAAGGCAGCAAAATCCCGGTCATGAGCATTTCAGTTAAACACAGAAATCTGAAAGCTGCCAAGTAAAAATGAGATGTATTGCACATAAGCAGGTCATCTAGAAGCCTATGGTAGAAAACCCAAATTCTTCAACCATAGCATGTGAATTCAGTTATTGGAATGTATATTATATGGGTGAAACTTGCAAATAAACAGTTTGAACGGTTAGCTTCAGAAGTTTTGAGGACAGAATTTGGTTTTTCCCTGATCTAGCCCTGGAAAATTCAGGCTGTGACAATGGGGAAAATTGCCTATAAGGGCAGGGGACAGATGTGTGGGCCACAGAAATTTGCTGTTACACATGCCATGTTAAAAGCAACAGACTCATCAATGGAAAACTGGACCACAACCTGGTAATTGTGATTGACTCTGATTTAGACTGAGGTCAGAGCATTTCCAGCAACCATGGCCAATGCTTTACATGACTTTGTGGATCCCATGGATCTCCAATTCTATCATCTTGTCTTATATCTCTGTTCAGTATTTCAAGCACAAGAATAAACAACAAAGGTGATAATGGGCAACCCTGTCTTGTTCCTCTATGTATTCCACACGGTTTCGTCATATCGCCATTGTATTTGTACTGTTTGTGAAGTATAAATTGACTTTATCCATTTTATAAAGTTCTCTCCAAAATCCATTTCCTTCAGTACTTTAAAGAGAAACCCCCAATTTAAATTGTCAAACACTTTCTCTGCATCTAAGAAAATCAATGCAGCATGTTTTTCATTATGTTTTTCCAAGTATTCCAAAATGTCTAAGACTGTTCTAACATTATCCCTCAGCTGTCTTTTAGGTAAAAAACCACATTGATCTTCATGAATAAATTCTTGAAGAATTATTTTTAATCTTTCCGCCAATATCATTGTAAACAGCTTGTAGTCATTATTCAGCAATGATATTGCTCTATAATTTCTTGTTAAGGTTAAGTCTTGTCCCTCTTTAGGTATTAATGTTATATTTGCCTCTTTCCATGTCTCCAGCATCTGACCTCCTTGCAAAATAGAATTCATCGTATTTTGTAAAGGTTGTATGAGTTCATCTTCAAATCTCTGATAGTATTTACCAGAAAGTCCATCCGATCCCGGCGCCTTTCCTGGTTTAATCTTTTTTATAGCACCCACCAATTCGCTTATTGTTATAGGACCATTCATAATATGTCTCTGTTCCTCTGTAATCTTAGGTAACTTTTGCTTTTCAATATATTCATCTATTCTTTCTGATGAAATATTATGTCCTTTATATAAATTCGAATAATAATAGTAGAATTATTTTTGTATCTCCTTAATAGCTCTGAATTCCTATGCACAGGACTCCAGAGTTGAATTACGGAATCCATCTATTGTGTAATACAATGTGTAAATATTGTATAAACCAAGAGGGGGGTTGTTAGGATTGTGGGCTAACAGCTGAAGGGGAAAAGACACCAAATGTGGAAGATCAAATGTTCTGAAACTATACAGCAAACACTTCCCTCTTGAAGAGGCCTAATATTACTGGAAAAGAGTCATATTCCTGCCTTGAAAGCATTAGACAGTTTTAACAGTTGGCCACCTGTAACATCTGGCCAAGGACCTTTCATTGGTACTGAAGCCAGGAACAGAGTTGGGAATATACTTGCCAATATGTCAAGCAGACATTTACATATGTTTAGCACTTACTGTTGCCTACTCCTGTAGTAGCAAAAGCATATAGCTACATTTCATTAAGGAAAACAGGTATAGTCCTTGAATTTACATGGATGAAGGATTTACAGTGTAGAAACATTAAACTTAAAATGTATTTCCCTGTTACTTCAAAAGCATGTTTTTCACACCAATGTGTCAGATATGTACTTTTTGTTATGAAATGTTTTGCTCCCAAAATAGTACAGTATTCAAAATTCTAAAGTTCTATGTAAGAAGAGACACAAGATCCAGTCCCTAAATTCATACAGACTTGTGAAGTGCAGATGCCCTATCACCCTCCTCCCCTCAGATTGTATTATTCCAGAAGTATTATTGTATTGATCCACATGTATCTGTTGGAAACAGTCCCAATACTCTTTTCTTTTAGCAAGATAAACCCAACTTCTTCCTGCCTTCACTGAGTCTGCATGTTTTGCTGCAGAGCTGGCTGAGCACAGAGTTGATTGGCTGGCAACTGTAGTCTCTTGCCCTCCTCCAGAGCATTTTTATAAGGTTTTAGAAATTTGTGGCTTTGGGGTTAAAGCACATTAATGTGCGAAAGTTGATCTGTTCAACTGGCACCAGATTATTACTTTTTAAGAAGCACAATTTGTATACACAATGTAAAACTGAATCAGTTGAGAACAAAAGGAAGGATGATAGTTTCTAGACCTGCCTTCCCCAACCTGGTGACAACGGTCTCTAGACCAGGATGGGAAACCTTTTTGGACCTAGGGGCTGGATCACCTTCGGAACCAATCTGGCGGGCTAGATGATGTCAGGGGGTGGGAGCCCACCCTCAAGCCCCATCTCCAACATAATCTGGCCCCTCCCTAATGCCCATTTTTGTCCTGCTAGGGCTGAATCAGGTTCAATGTAAGGGCAAATTAAGGGGCAACTCCAATAGCAAGTCCGTAAACAGACACAGGTCGGGAGCACAGAGTTATCAGTCAAGTATGTGATTTTCCGAAGAGAGGTCTGAGGCATAGCCAAGATCTAAACACAACAGAGCAGTGAAGTAGAAACACAGTCCAAAAGCAGAGTTAGGCAGGAGTCCAGGAGTCAGTAGCATGGAGGTCCAAACATAAGGAACGGTTAGGAAAATAGGATACAAGGCACTAGGAGCTGAGGTAGATGTTGTTCCAACAGTGGCTAGACTGAAACGTATATAGCCAGCGCTTCTAGAGCCCCATCCAGGGCTTCAGTGCAGTTAGTTACTGGCCCTCTGGCAAAAGTCCTACTGATGAGGAGGGCCTTGCTCTCAAGGAATCATTTCCTCTTGAGGAATGCTCCATAATCAAGCAGTCCTTCTCAAAGGAGCCCTACTGGCCTGCCTCTTGAAGCGATGATGCTCTCGGGGGATAGGTGGTTGTCCAGCCCCTGCTTCAGAGGCAGAGCTCCCCCCCTGCCTCTGGGGATGGACCTGTGGTCATCTCCTCTGAAGGCCATGCTCTGCCAGGTCTCCTGATATAGGTTTTACCAAAAAAGTGTGAAAACACCACCGTGATCAGAACTTCCTTTCATCTGTTTTTAATTTTTTTACAATGCATGTTGCAATATTAAATTTGTTGTATTAATATAAACTTTCAGTAATCAATCTTTACAAATTCTTCAATACTCATGCTGTAACATAGAGTCTTAAACATCTATACTGTAATTATACAAATAACCAGTGGTAATTACCCCCCTACAATCTCAGGGGTTTAGCATCCACCCAACTTGCTGTATTATGCTTTATAGAGTTAATGAAAATCTTCCTCTGTTTTTTCTTTTTCTTTATGGAGTTGCTGCAGCCTTTCCTCTTATTTTTTGAGATGGCCTTCAAGTATGGCTGGTTCCATGGCATCATCAGTCTCTGGGAGCTCTAGCTCCTCGGAGGAGAAGGATTCCTCCAGGGTGGCTGGCATGACAATTTTAGCTTTCTTTTAGCTGGAGAAAGGGCTCAGTGAGTCACAAGTCTGCTTTGCATGCCACTTGCCATAAAACCATGCACCCATGGCATCTCCATTTTGTCAGGACTGCACTTCAGTATATTGGCCTCATTCAGCCCATTGCTCAACTAAATTTAGTACCACTACTACTTGTGTTTCAAGACTGATATCTGATACTGAAAACATGGACTAGAGTGAAGCCAGGCTCACATTAAACCTTGCATCCAGACAAACATATACTTGCATTCTTTCTTAGGCAGTCTGAATCTGCACTGAAGGAATATTTCCTCATATAGGCAGTAATTTCACACTGAACCACTAATGCACATGCAGTATGAACTTAGTCTATGAAGGCTATGATGTAAGGGAGGCAATTGCTCCTAACAAGCAATTGCTACCACCCTTATGATGCACTGGTACACAGAAAGGTTTGCATAGTAGTGCTTGCTAAAGATGAACAAAAGTGCAATGTAGAGCTATTAGGAGACAGGGCTACTAAGAGATTATTTAGGATTGAGTTGCAAAATAATCAGGCATCTGGCATGCAAAGTGCTTAAAAAATCCAAGACATTCTTATTCACTGTCCATGTTCATGCAGTAATGCACATCTGCCTCAAAACCATCTCACTGGTCTGGTTTGCACATAATGCTAACCCATGGTTTATTTAACCCATTGTTTGTTTCCCTATCCAGGGTTTGTCTGGCAGACAATTTAACAAATGGGTACCCATATATACTCGAGTATAAGCCGACCCGAATATAAGCCGAGGCATCTAATTGCACCCCAAAAAATTGGGAAAACTTATTGACTCAGGTATAAGCCTAGGGTGGGAAATGCAGCAGCTACTGCATTTTTTTAAATTTAAAAAATTATTTTTTTAAAACAATAAAGATACGGTAGATACCAATAAAATTCCCCTCCCCTTCCCACCAAAAGATACGGTAGATACTGGTACCTTCCTTCTCCTGCCTTTCACCGCCTTCCCTCCAAGAAGCCTCGCTTGGCCTTCCCGCCAAGAAGCCCCGCTCGCGGCCTCCGTGCCTCTCTCTCTCTCTCTCTCCCCCCTCGGTCGGGCTGCAGCGAGCTGGCCTGGGCTCTGCCCCGCCCGGATCCCTCCTCTGGCTCTTCGCCTTTCCCGGCTCTTCGCCTGGAGGTGGCCAGCGAGGGACATGGCCGGCTCTGAGGCAAGCGGGCGGCCGAGCTCGTCGCTGCTGCTGCTGCTGCTGGTTCTTCCTTCAGGGCCCCCGCCCCCGCCGCCAGTCCCCGCGCCACCGCCGCCGGCGGCAGGGAGGCTTTTTCGGCGGCAGGAGCAGGTACGGTGACGGGGGTGGTGGGGGTGGCAGCGGGGGTCCTGGGGGGGCTTCGGCGGCGGCGGGGCTTTGGCGGCGGCGGGGCTTCGGTGGCGGTGGGGAGGCTTTTTCGGCGGCGGCGGGGCTTTCGACGGCGGCGGGGCTTTCGGCGGCAGGAGCAGGTATGGTGACGGGGGGTGGCGGGGGGGTCTGGGGGTGGCGGTGGGGGTCCTGGGGAGGCTTCGGCGGCGGCAGGGCTTCAGCGGCGGCGGGGCTTCGGCGGCGGCAGGCCTTTTTCCGCGGTGACGGGGCATTTTCGGCGGCGGCGGGTGCAGGTAGGGTGGCGGGGTGGTGGTGGGGGGTGTCTGGGGGTGGCGGCAGGGGTGTCTGGGGGTGGCGGCGGGGGTCCTGGGGGGGCTTTGGCGGCAGCGGGGCTTCGGCGGCGGCGGGCCTTTTTCAGCAGCAGCGGGTGCAGGTAGGGTGGCGGGGGGTGGCGGGGGGTGTCTGGGGGGGCGCTGACCGAGGGGGGCATTTTTACGCTCAAAAAATGTGCTGAAAAACTCGGCTTATACTCGAGTATATACGGTATGTTTTCTCAATCCCTGGATTTGTCCCTCCTCCTTGCCCCACATTCTCCCTGAATCCCAACTGCCTTTGTGACACTGCAAGACTGGCATGTAAAGAGGCTTGTTGTTGTTGTTGTTGTTTCACTGCTCTTCCTCACTGCCTCTGTAGCTTGGTGAAACAACCCATGAACAACCCACCGTTTTGGGTTCTCACATAACAACTCAGAATTCACAATCCAACAAACCATGGGTTCTCTTTCTGGGTTGTTCACACAACACGACAGCTCAGAATCCAACAACCCATACCATGGGTTAGTGTTATGTGTGAACCAGGCCTCTGTCTGCAAGTCTCATTTCACCAGAGCTGGCCTTATTAGGCAGAGTGCTGATACATCAGGCAGCTCTTTTGGGGTATCACATACAGGCCTGTGGCTTATGCTGGCTCAGCTTGTCTGAGCGTGGAAAGCTAAGCAGGGTCAAGCCTGATTATTACTTGGATGGGAGACCCCCTCCTCTAGTTTCCTGCATTGAGCAGGGGGTTGGACTCGATAGTCTTGTAGGCTCCTTCCAACTCTATGATCTATGAAATCTATGAAAGGTCAGCAAATGATAAGATCTGTATATTTTTGTTTACAGGAAGGGCAGGGGAAGAGGTATTTGTGGGATTTACTGCCTCAGGTGTCAAAATAACCTGACCAGCATTGGGTGCTATGCATTTTGGCTTGGGAGAGAGCATTTTTTGCTCTTCTCAGACAGCAAAATGTCTTGTGCCAGCCATGCACTGCACTTATGCTTGTACCAGCATAATAGTTGTGTAGGGAGGGTGCCTGCAAGTAAGTACAGTCATGCCTTGGATTGAGAGCATAATTCGTTCCGGAAACGTGCTTGTAATCCAAAACACTCTTATATCAAAATGAAATCTCCCCAAAAAAATTTGTACAGAGATTTTTAATTTAAGCCGTACTACAGTACTTGTATTGCAAGATGTGGCTTGTATATCAAGTAAAAAAAAATTAAATAAATATTTTAAAATGTGCTTGTCTTGCAAAACGCTCTCAAACCAAGTTACTTGCAATCCAAGGTATTACTGTAGTGTTCTTCTATTAAGATGAGCTCATTGGAAGAAAGGAGACTGAAAATAGGGTCACCTTTTCTTTTTTTAAAAGGGATTTTGCAATTTTTCAATGGCTTCTGCCCAGGTTTATGATTCAATCCAGGTACCCGCTCCTACCCTAGATTACAATTGGCGCTATGGCAGCAGAAACAATTAATACAGTTTGCAGCTGTTGAGGAGGGGATGTGATAGAGCTAGGGATCTCCTGTGCTCTTCTCCTCTGCCCCAACAGATGTTTAGCAGTATGAAAGAAAATGTTGCAATGTTATTATAACCAATCTAGTAGCGGGGAGAGAGACTACAGGAGCCCACTCTCTTAGGGCAAGATCCTTTGGAGAGCCAGCATGGCGTAGTGGTGAGAGCGCTGGACTGGGACTTGGGAGATCCGGGTTCTAGTCCCCGCTTAGCCATGAAACTCACTGGGTGACTTTGGGCCAGTCACTGACTCTCAGCCTAACCTACCTCACAGGGTTGTTGTGAGGATAAAATAGAGAAGGAGGAGGATTATGTAAGCCGCCTTGGGTTCCTTGCAGGAAAAAAGGTGGGGTATAAATATAATAAATAAAATAAAATAAATAAATTGTCCTTGTAAAGGAGGTAACCCTATCTGAAACCTAAATTTAGAGGAGTAGTTCTGTTTGTTACTTTTGTTGCAGCACACTAAGAGACTCTTGGCACCTTAAAAGCTAACAAATATATTATGGCATAGGCTTTCATGGTCTACAGTTGTAACAAACTTGTTTCCTTGATTCACACAGTTGGGAACTGGATTACTATTCTCACCTTTACAGCATTGAGAGAGGGGCAATTACTATTCCCATTATACTTAGGCCTGGCCTAAGTAAGTTCATGGCTAAACTGAGATTCAAATTCAGGTCTCCCAAATTAAAAGTTGAAGAGACCATTCCACTGAATTACAGTCAGAAGAACTCAATCCACAGTGCATCTAAAAATATTAACTGTTGGACTTTCGAAATGGCTGACCTAAGGAGGTTCATAGGGTCAAGCTATTTTTTTTTCAGCCCAACCTGCTAGAAAAATCAGAAGAACCCACAGCTGAGAAATAATCCCCCCTCCCACTCCTCAAAGGGTTGAATCTGATAGTAGACTTCCTTAATCAACAGCATGCAAGACACATTTGCAGACGTGTTTCCTTGAATACTACACATACCATAGTTGCAATGCCCAACCACAATGTCATAGCCCGAGAGCCATGAAAAGAATTCATGGCAGCTGATATTTACAGTAGCACTTCCTCCACCACCCTTCATTTATGTCAGTCTGTTCACCTGATCTTTTTCACTCACTGAGTTGGAAGTCTGGAAAAAGAGTTAATACGAATTCCACATGGAACAATTTTAGATTTCTGTGTAGGGTTTTCTGTCTGCTGCCAATATTAACCTCTCTACAAGGACAGTTAAAAAAAAAAAATCAAACACTGGCCATCTTAAACGTTGGACTTCTATTAAGCAGTCCTCATTCTGCTCACCCTCTCATCCTATTCTGTCCTTCCTGCATTCTCAATTCTTATTCAAAATAATAAAATAATTTTTGACAATAGGTTAGGTAGCAACCATCATACAACATTAAGGAATTATTCTAACACAGCAATGGGCAACCTTTTTTCTGTCAAGAGCTGTATCCATGGTGGTGGGTGGGGCTGAACCCAGCGGTGCACGGGGCCAGAGCCAAAAGTGGATGGGTCACACCTTTTCCCTCTCCATCTTCCTTTCTATGCAGCGGACTGCCAGGGAAGGGTCAGATCACTCTTGCCAGGGGTCTAAACTGATTGCATGCAGAGGGCTGTTGTAATTAGGCTGAGGGCTGCAGGTTGCCCACCCCTGTTCTAACAAATGGTAGTGCACAAGCATTTATTCAAGTTAACATCACAGGATGCTTATTCTAGGGATGACATAATATCTACAAATACTGCAAAACACAACTAAAACTGGGGCAAACCCATTAAAAGGAAAACCATTCTCAATGTACATAAAAAATAGGCCAGGTATTTAGGTGGCTTTAGTTATAACTTAAGAAAACGAGTCAATTTATCTAATTAGCACATTCCTCCCCAAAGCTCCAGATGTGAAATGCTTATCATCCTATTTATATTTAAGCAAGTAGCTGTGGGACTAATTCAGATGAGCTGAAAGAGCAATATTTTATACAAGGAAGGATACATTCAGATGTCAGCAATGGAAGATTTTTTATTGCATCACAAAATACTACAACAGGGGCTAAAATACATGAGGGTCACAGGCAAAGTTGATGGGAAGCAGTGGCATTGTATATCTACTGCATGGCACTGTTACACAAATCTATACTACTAACATAGGTTGGTTTTATATCATTTTATCTGCAATGGTTTCCTCCAAAGAATCCTTGGAATTGAAGTTTGTTGAAATGCTGAGTAGGTATGTCTTTTTGTTAGAGATCAGCAGCTGTCTCCTTCTCACCCCCCACTCTGTTGAAATGAATAACTATTAAACCCATTTTAAGTCTGTGGTATGATATGCCCCAGATACTTCAGTCTCAACACACCCTTGTATGGAAACCACAGTTTCACGATGTCCTGCGACTTTCTGATCTGGCAGCTCTCACTGTGCACACAGAGTTCTCAACTATCATTCTTTTGCTTTGTAAAGTCTGAGTTATTTATTTAGGTACATGTCTCAAAGTAACCTTCTTCTGAAATTAGTACATGCACACACACGGTCTTAACCTGGGACTATAATATCTCCATAGTTGGGTAAAGGGGCTAGGAGCACAGGTAACAGGTTATTAGGGGTTTAAAAAAAAAAAAAGCCCTGAAAGCTGCTTTAAAAAACAACAACAACCCACACCCTTTCAGATTTGGCAAAGGGCTCATTATCTCAAACTGTGAGCCTGCATGATCAAAGCCCTGGGAAAGGTCAGGCATTCCACTAGGAGTGACACTGATGCCTGCAAGCACTCTTCCAGCATATATTTCTCACAGCAGAAACTGCAGCCCAGCACCTAACTGAAGCGCTTTATCTGGCTACCAGGTGAATTTGCAGATTAGATTTTGAGTGAAGCCAGGAAAGCTGCTATGCCTCTTCTACGTTTTTGGAAGTAAAAGCACTTTGAGCATATTCCTCTTCCTACTCCCTCCCAAAATTAGATCTCATTCCAATGTAAATGTGTACACATTTTTCTTGTGCGTGTGTGCCCACAATCTATGTAATTAATGCACAATCCATGGAACTTTAATTTGCCAAGTTGCCCATATCCATGTATTTTCTGTAGAGCCAGTGTGGCATAGTGGTTAGGGTGTTGGACTGGGACTTGGGAGATCCGGGTTCTAGTCCCCACTCGGCCATGAAACTCACTGGGTGACTTTGGGCCAGTCACTGACTCTCAGCCTAACCTACCTCACAGGGTTGTTGTGAGGATAAAATGGAGAGGAGGAGGAGGATAATATAATGTAAGCCGCCTTGGGTTCCTTACAGGAAAAAAGGCGGGGCATAAATATAATAAATAAATAAATTTCTCAGGCTTTGAGTGCAAAGTCAAGCCATATAGGCACATCCTGCTAAGGAGATTCTTAGGGATAAGTTCACATGATGCTCTTACCACAAATATTCCAAGCAAAACATTTATTTATTTATTTATTTATTTATTTATACATACGGCTCATAAACAGCTTGATATAGTAAAATCTCTAAGTGGTTTACGTACTTGTTAAAATATTAAACATCGCTATTAAAATACCCAATAAACAATTACAGGCACAAGAAAATAAATAAATAAATAAATAACAGAAAAACTTAAAACAATAGAAAACAACCAAATGGAACATCATTATGATGTCAGTTACAAGCCAGGGAAAGCTTGAGTAAACAGGTACATTTTCAGGAGGCATTTAAAACTCAACACATTTTCTGCTTCCTGACCCACACAGGGAAGGGAGTTCCAGATGGTGGATGCCACTACTGGGTTGCCACATGGTGACATTCCATTGGTGCTGGAATGACCAGCAAGGCCACAGTCAATTGGCAAGGTGTATAAAGGCCCTACAGGAAGACGGTCTGCTAGGTACTCTGGGTCTTGAGTTGTTGGGGGCTCTGTATGTTAACTTGAACATGGGTCAGTAGCGAATAGGCAGCCAGTGCAGTTCTTTTAGCACAGGTGTAGGGCGTACCTCAGCTCAGATTGGGATGAGAACCTCTCTAGATCTCTGCTGTATAAAGTAGGTTTTATCATTCTTAATAGTCTCTACTCTCTTGAGTCACACACATGTTCTGGTCTAGGGCATTGCATGTTAACCTCCATTTGGAAGTTTCTAATTGGACTCAAATCCTGCTGCCAAAATGAAGCGGAAATGGGGTGAGATCAACACTGTGTCTAGGAGATAAGATGTGCAGCATGAGCACTGTGTACTAATTTGTGGGGAAGGCCCTTCTGCCAGAGTTGCGTAAGGGAAAGTACGTGTGTGCACTGCAGATCAGTTTAGAAGGTAGCCATGTAACTTCTCTAATGGGTGTCTGTATATTTGAATACAACTGAGGCACAGATGTAGTTATTGGAAGAGATATGGGAATATCTGCCTCCATGCAGCATTTAGTTTTCTTTGCCCTGGATTGACAACATAGATCTACTTTGGTTTTGTTGAAACCACTTTGACCAGGGACACAAGTAATGGAGATGAGATATTATTCTTTATTCCTATTTTAAATGTTACATTTGCTAAATACTTTACACACTATGCGCTTACTAATTCCTTCATTGCTTTCCCCAATACTATGCAAAAGCATACCCCACAAAATAATCCTGATGGTTTATATGGCACCATCAATAATGGAAGCACTTCTTCACACAGAAAAAGGAAGTACTTCTTCACACAGTAGAGTACATAGTTTAACTATGAAATAAGCTACCACAACATGTAGTGATGGCCAACAACTTGGACAGCTATAAAAGGGGGTTAGGAAAATTCATGAAGGATAAGGTTATCAATGGCTAATAGTAACAATGGCTATATATTACCTCCAGTATCAGAGGCAGTATGCCTTTGCATCCCAGTTGCTGAGCAGGAAGGTGCTATTGCATTCATGTCCTACATGTGGCCTCCTCATAGGCATCTGGTTGGCCACTGTGTAAACAGAATGCTGGACTAAATAAGCCTTGGTCTAATCCAACATAATTTATGGGGGCGGGAAGAGTTTTGAAGAGTTATTTAAAGAGATGACACTCCAAACACAAGGAACAAGAGCAAGAACAAATTGGTGGAGTCATTTGAAAGAGGAGGTGGCCTTCTAGTAGCTGAAGGCAGTAAAGCCGAAGGACCAGTAGTGGTCACAAGCTTGAATATACCGTATACAGAAATATGAGGACATAGGTGAAAATCTACCTCTCTCTTCAAGTGTCTGCTGGCTGATTTTACTGACATGGCTTATACCATTATTGAAAGATAGCATGAGGCAAGGCTGTGCAGAGACTTAGGCTTGGGTATTTAGGGGTCACTTTTACAAAAACCTAACATGCTAGGTAAATCTGAATCTAGTTTTTAATAGTTAAGATTAGAATGTTTCTCTAAAACTTTACTAAAGGGTATGACAAGCTTTAAAACTGGGCACACTGAAAGGGTTTTGTTTCAAGATTTATTTAAAAAAAAATACTATTTACTATGCATATAACAGATTTGCATTTCCTCATTAGCTCCTTCTCTGGAATTATGCAGGGCAGGAGACTAGATGGTAAAGCCATGTCACATCCAGATTTCAAATACTTCTCTCTCTCTCCCTCCCCTAACCCAAGGGAGGATGTTCAGGTAGGTTATATCAAAGCATGTATAAAAGCAACGCTGGCATTTTGGATGTACAGGTTTATCCTCTCCATATCAGCTACCACAATCGGCCTGATAATAATTCTGTAGCAAAAATGCTGAATTCTAGGCAATCATCAGTCTTTCTACATTAACTAGCTGGCAGAAAAGTGATTTACTTAGACAGGACTATGTTCTAGTGGCATCTCCTCCAGCCACTAAACCACAAAGCATCATGACAAGGTGCAGTGATGCTGCTCAGTCTGAGGTTTATCAGAACAATAATTTACTAGGACTACTCCATCAATGTGTTGAATGAAAGAATTCTCAGTTCATAGAACCATAGAATAGTAGAGTTGGAAGGGGCCTATAAGGCCATCGAGTCCAACCCCCTGCTCAATGCAGGAATCCAAGTCAAAGCATCCTTGACATATGGCTGTCCAGCTGCACCTTGAATGCCTCCAGTGTGGGAGAGCCCACTACCTCCCTAGGTAGTTGGTTCCATGAGTCAACATATTGATGCAGAAGCCCTAGTAAAGTATTGTTCTTTTTAAAAAACTTTTTATTTCCATAAAAGAAAGCAACAAACACAAACCATATATCAATAAAACTAAAATGGACTTCCGATTTTTCCTACAGCAAATATAATAATTTCTCTTATTCAATAATCAAAAAAGAAAAGGTCTCTTTTCTATTGTCCCAAATTTATCTTCTTAATCCACAAAACCGCAAGTAAACAAATCATTTTTTTCTAAACCCTGCAAAAAGTCTATTAGAGGCTTCCACTCAGCAGTAAACGTAGATGTTGTCTTTTCTCTAATTAATGATGTACGTTTGGCCATCTCTGCCGGCTCCAACATCTTGACCAACCATTCTTCTATTGTAGGCAATGCTGGGCCTTTCCGTTTCTGCACATATAGTAGTCTCGCTGCCGTTGTCATATACAAGAATAAAGTTCCATGACTTCTTTCCAACTGACTATCCATTATTCTTCTAAATTATTGTTTCTTGTATACATAAAATAAATAAACCCAACCTTTTAAATTCGGTACTAGTGTTTTCAAACAAAGCTAGTCACAATAAAAAAAGGTAGGCATAATAAGTCATGTTTCGTTATATATTGTAGAGACATATCATTGTAGAGACATATCGTTAAGGGTACAGTTCACACATCTTGCAAGAAAGTTATCTTTGGCTATTTTGCATGTGTTAACGTAAGATTACCTGCTACACCCCTCTTGCATGTGGTGTTGCCTTCAGAGGCACAGTTGGCAGTAACACACGAGGGCTTTCTCGGTGGCAGCACCCCATAAGTGGAGCTCCCTGCCCCAAGAGGTTGGGCTGTATCCCTCTTTATCTCGGTTCTGCCAGCAAATGAAGACATTTCTTTAAAAAAGGCATTTGACTCTGCAGTGCTTAATTTAAATTTATTGACTGTTAGTTTGGTGCAAAGGGGTTGTTTTTGCTGCTGCTTTTAGTTTGCTAATGTGCTTTAATGTAACCCTCTTTGAGTGAGTCCTTTTTTGGAGGGGAAAAGTAGGGTTAAAACATGTATTTATTTACATTTCTATACCACCCAACAGTCAAAGCTCTCTGGGCAGTTCACAACAAAAATTAAATTGAAAACTCATAAACGTTCCTCTCCATGGAAATCTTTAGTAAAAGGTGAAAGATTTATACAATCTGAAGAGAAACAATAATTAAATAAATAATTGCAAGCAAAACTTAAATGTTGCCTATTGCTTAGCATTGAGGCTGCACTAGAAGAAAGTGAGTTGAGAGGCAAAGAGCAGCCATGTGTTACGATTATGGGAGCTTCCAGATGGGACTCTTAATGTGCAACTGCCGTGCCTTGTTCACACAATCTTATGGGCAGGGTGAGGATGAAGTTGTAAGCCAGTTGTAATTCTCCTTCCATCTTTTTTCTTACTTTTTTCTTTCTTACAGAAAATCTATCTATTAATAGAGAAGGAGCAGAATAGCAGCGCAACCTCTTTACAGATGCAGATAGGAAAATGTGCTACTGAAGCACAGTGGGACGAGTGGTCCCTAGGGAAGGTGGATGACGTATTGGGGATGCCTCTCCTTTCTCTATTGCTTGCCATGCACTTCCAGTTTCAGAACCATTTCATATCCTACACCACAACCGTAATTAGTAAACATGTTTAACAAGCAGGGAAAAATCAAGCCACACATTTTCTATCTGGGTTGTTAAACTGACTAGACCAGGCTGTCCCATTAGATCCAGTTGTGAAATTGACTAGACTAGAAATCAGACATTCTCTCCAGCAAAATCAACAAGACTTGCCCTGCCCACTCAGCCTATGTTGTGCCCACTATATGAATGGAACATAATGAGATGCACACACCAAAAGGTGCTATACCCTGAGGTCTAGATGGTCAACTGCAACTCTGCTTGTGGGTTACAGCAGGAAAGGAATGATTCTGCAGTGCTAGAAACCTTCCATCTGGAAGCACCCTTGATCTCTTATCACAGAAAAGTAGGTTTCAGATGCGTAGAGACCCATGCCCCAAGCAAGTGTGGCAACACATGCAAATTGAGGTGGGGGAGGGATTCATAGATCACAGTTGGAAGGGGCCTACAAGGCCATCAAGTCCAACCCCCTGCTCAATGCAGGAAACTAGAGGAGTTACATCCAAGTAAGTACATACAGCAAGATCAGTTTGCTGCTCAAAGAAGCTAACTCCATGTGATCCGAAGCATATGCCTTAGAACCCTTTGCAGTGCTGCAGATGATGCTGACCTTACAGATGATTTCATGTAGTTTCAAGAATTGAGCCCTAGCAAGGGATGCCATGATAGGGCACAGGTTTGACTACTCACCACTTCACGTGCACCCTAATATTGCTCCCATAAGAAATTTCTGGGCGGGGGGGTTGTGATGTTGGGCATGACCCTAACCCTAAGAGGAGTTTCTCCTCCCTTTCACCAGCTTGCAAGGACAGAAGGACCAAATGCATCAAACAAGATGGAGACTTTAAAAAAAACAACAACCAGCTGCACACATACTTTTAGGAGAATGGCATCATATAATAATAATAATAATAATAATAATAATAATAATAATAATAATAATAATAATAATAGAATTGGATACTGCTGCACCAACATCTCCTGTACTTGAAGCTACAGTTACTGTGATTGAGAGAGCTGAAGAAACGGAATGCATTGGCAAATGGAATGGAAACTTCAGTCTGAGCACTTCAAAATATGCATGATGATAGAAAATTAATCCATTTTGAAATTTATAATTTATGCAAGTTTGCAGTTTATTGATGCCATGAAGTAATCAGTAAGTGTAAATTAAGATTCATGGCAAAATATTTCTGGGTGAAACTCCTCTCCAAAAATATACTTGCTTGAAAACAAGTTAGGATGAAAAGGAAGCATAAAACTTTCTTCTGGAGACTTTAGGATTTAACAATAATCTAACCACTTGCTACCCAAGCTCATCATGTTATTGAATTAATTTGTTACTTGAAGTACTACTGACATATAAGAGTAAAAGGCTGGCTGGATCTCCAAATACATGGATACATCTTTTTCTGGGGAATCCTGTCATGCCAGCTAACAGTACTGGCATTGTGCTGAAGTTCCCTTACACTAATGCAACGTAATTTACATTAGCACCCATGTCGCACTGAATACTGCCCATCATATTTCCAGTCATTGAAGCTTTTGTTCTTCCCAGAGGAGCCATTTCAAGGGCATGTCTAGACAGAAGCTTCCTTGGCAACAGAGGTACCCAAACAGGAAGTACCTTGAGGATGATTCTACTAGCACAGAGGGCACTTATATTGGCATTACTGTTGCTGATTTATGCCCCCCCCAATCCACTTGCTGCTAGCCCATTTGGATGAGCAGTGATCAGCATGGAGATTGGCAAGGTACCTTTGTGGATTGCAAATGTCAGGCATGCCAAACCCTTCCATCTGGAAGCTCCCTATGATAAAGAAGCTGCATTATTTATTTATTTATTATTTATTTATTTATTATATTTATACCCCGCCTTTTTTCCCGCAAGGAACCCAAGGCGGCTTACATTATCCTCCTCCTCCTCTCCATTTTATCCTCACAACAACCCTGTGAGGTAGGTTAGGCTGAGAGTCAGTGACTGGCTCAAAGTCATTATACATTATAAGTCATTATACGTGAAAGCTCCAGTTAGATTAGAGGCAGGAAATGTGAGACCTAGGTATATCTAGTATGCCAAGAGTTCACCATGGCTCTGACATGCTTCCCCATAATTTTCTGCTAGAATTCTCAGACAGTGGTGAGTTTCCACAACAGCAACTACAGTGCAGGTTAGGGAGAAAACTTTGGCAGGCCAGAAAGACAACACAGGCCTTACATTATGTATTTGCCACTGTTATAACCATTTAACACTGTATTTATTATTTAGCTGTCTTTCAAGACCATGGTCTTCCCAATTTAAAAGACAAAGAACCATGTTAACATTAGTTACAATAAAATACAATGTCAAATATCCAACAACAGCACATTTAAAAGCATTTCAGCTAAATGCCAGAGAAACAAATTCCTTATCCGAAAAATAATAGAATCATAGAATATGATATATATTTTAAAGCCCCACTTAAAGTGACACAGATAGGGCCAGATGTATTATCTCTCAAGGGATTCCATAGGGAAGGAGCCACCATTTAGAATGCCCTGTCTCTAATATCCATCAGTCTTATTGATCTTAGCAGTGGGTCAACAAGTAGAGCCCCAGAAGGCAGTCTTTCAGATAACCTGGCCCCAAACAGTTTAGGGCTTTAAAGGTCAACTGTAGCACTTTGAATTGAGTCCAGAAATGCCCTGGCAACCAATGCAGCTGGTACAGAATTTGTGTAATACAATCTGACTGTCCACCCTCAACAAGGACTTGAGCGATCGCATTTTGTACCAGCTGAAGTTGCTGAGTCTTCTTCAAAGCAAGCCCCACATACAGTACATTACAGTAGTCCAGTCTGCATTTAATTGGGACATGCATAACTGAGGTTACGTCTGCTTTCCCTAGATAGGCTTGAAGCGAACATACTAAATGAAGTTGGATGCTGCTGCTATCTGTATTTCCACAGTCAGCGACAAGTCTTGGAGGACCCCCAAGCTACAAACTTAGTCCTTCAAGGGATTGCCGCCCCATACAATACCAAATGAAACCCTCTGCAGTTTGTTTGCCCTCATCCATCCCCAAACTACCTCCAAGCACCAATTTAGGAGTTCCACAACCTCCCTGAGATTAACAGGTAGAAAAGAAAAGGTAGAGCTGCGTGTCATCTGCCTATCAGTGACACTGCAGCACAAACCACTGGACCAAACAACTTCCCCCAGTGGTTTCATGTAGATGCTAAAGGAAGCCACACTAGCTTCATCTTTCCACATCCTTCTACCAACAGGCATGCATATTCCAACCCAGAAGTGACCTCCCCTGGTATTATTAAATCACTGGTTCAGGTGTGAGATCAGGAATTTACACACTTTTTGGAAAGGTCATAAATTTGAATTGCTTTGGGTGCAGCATTGCCCTGATTAGATTCCCGAGTCTAGGTCACCCTCTTTACATCCAAAATGGCTTTTGCAAACAGTATCCCATCCATCCCTTTTTTCAACCCAGAACACTATTGACACCACCTGAGAAGCTTCCTCTAGCACCTTTGTCTCACTGTCATGTCAGAACTGACACCCACTAGGCATTTGGCAGCTGTCAACTGTTCACAATGTAGCCTATATGCAGTCTCACCTCATTATTCTGTTACCGTTTGACAGCTGTAACTGACAAGGCAATAGACTAGGCAAGACTGCATATATTGGAAAAGTGAAAGAGCACACTTGCACAACTCCGAAAGACCAACAAAAACAACCAAATTTACAAAGATATTTGCGCACATTTCTGGCACTGAAAAAAATATTTTTTAAAAGGTGGTGAACCAGTGATGGTCGCTGCAAAGTGCCACTTGGGCACTGGTGGAGGGGCTGTCACTGGCGGCGGCATGGGTGAAATTGCCAAGTGTGGCAAGGGGTTTTTGCCACTATTGCCGAGCAGCTCGCTAGGCACTTTCCGCAACCCATGATGGGATCAGCCTGCCAGGCTCAGACAAGATGACAACCCATCGTGGGTCCAACAACCCCTAGAACAAGCCATGGGTTGTCTGGGTGGCTTGTTACCCCAAAATAAGCCACCCTGTGGGAAGCAGTCCACATTCAGATGACATGACAACCCACCATGGTAGTTACCCACAATGGGCTGTCATGTCATGTGAACCCAGTCACTGTGTCTTTGAAGCGTTTGTCAAAATAGTATAAGAACTCCAAGCTCACAATGTCCATTTCACCTAATTGGTTCCATTCAAGGCTGTTGATCCAGTGACACACACTGAGACCACACTACTGAAATCATTACGGTTCCAGTTGCCAATCAGTTCCAAGTTGCTGCTGAAATCACTCAGTCCCATAATCAGGCACCCATCCCGCCACTTTATTATTCAGCCGCCTGAGGCCAAGCCAAACTCTTAAGAATGTTGCCTTGGTAACATCATTTTTCTAGCTTTATCCCAGAGAAAGATTTTTTTTAGATAATAAGATAGGAAGGGATCATGCTCAAGGCACTGGAAATTGAAGTGAATGTGTGTGATAGCATTTGGTAACCCTATTGCGCCACCCCCTTTTGTTATTGTAGCTGTGCACCAGGACTAGCCTGATCACACCACCCACTGTTAGGACAAGCCTCTGTGAAACCCTTTATTCCCTCCCTACTCTTGCAAGCTCACTCCAAAACTCTCTCTCTGCAATAGTGTTGGCACTTCCAATTTGCCCAGCCCCAACCTCTGTAACCTCCTTGCACCCAGAAGCTCAGCCCAGATGTTACACGCATGTCTGTGGGTAATTGCCAATATGTTGCCATTCTGAAATGAATGGTCTACTAGCTACGGTAATTTCCCCAAGTTTTAAATTGTGTTTAATGCATTTCCTCTGGTTTTGAAGGGGTGTGTGTGTGTGTGTGTGAGAGAGAGAGAGAGAGAGAGAGAGAGAGAGAGATTGGGTCCCCTCTTGCCAAGATGCGCTACTGCCAAAGTTAAAAGGCCCCTTAATGGATGTGTATCTTGAGGATGTGCAAATTTGTGCACATTCAGTAGAAGCACCATTTGAAGTTGAAAGATGATTTATAAATTTAATAAAATAACACGGGGAATATGATGGAATCTCACAGTATCCCACAGGCCAGAGTAGACATCCCCCAATATCTCTTCAAGAGATTGAGCAGACAGGATTAGAGCCACCATAAAACTGTACCCCCACAACCCATAGTCAATTGTACCAAAAGCCACTGAATATCATATACAACAGCAATGGACTCATAGGCATGTACTATGCAAACATTTGTCAGCTTTTCCCAATCCGGGGCTCCCAGATGTAGCTGGACTACAACTGCAATCATCCCAAACCAGCATAGACAATGGTCAGGGGTGATGGGAGCTGTATTTCAACAAGATATAGGGATCCAAGGTTGGGAACTCCATATCTTGGGAGGGAAATGCTCTCCCCCAATAAGCCAGAGTCATAAGTCAAGAACAAACCCTGTCTTATGACTCTGGCTTGTCATGGGAGAGACAAACCAGAGATCCCAGTTCAGATGTCACACTAAACAAACCATGGACAGAGAGCCCCTGGCCTCTTTAGCTGCCCCTGCTGGCAGGAAGAGCCACACAGGAGTGGTTGAGCAGCAACAGCATGATGGCTTACTCATAGTAAGCCAGAATAGATTATGACAATGACACCACGACGACGACGACGATGATAGAACAGTTGCAAAGAGTAGCACTACTAGGTACTAGCTGCATAATCAGACAATACCTCACTGACTCTTAGGTACTGGGTTGTACCCGAGCAGTAAGGTTCTAAAAAGCCAGTCCAAACATCTTGTGGATCGTGGATATCAGGATATCTGAATCATCATCATCATCTGGCTTATTGTGATGTCTGAATGTGCCAGTCGTGTTCCATGGGGTTTATTCCCTAGTAGCATGTTTAGGACTGCAGTCCAACTATATCTTTCTTGAGATAATGAGCCACAAAGCTTTTAGGTTTTCTTTAACAGATTTTACCCACTATCCTTTTAAATGGATTTGGTTAGGTAAGCATTCCAGTCAGCAGAGATCAACATCTGGATGTAGATCAAGATGTCAATTAAGAGTAAAATAAAATGACATTTTGATTTATCAGAATAGGGTGAAAAATAGACCATGAATAAAGGAATTCAAATTTCGTGAAGACATCTACACTACTTAACTAGCACTAGCTGCACACACACACACACACACACACACCCAAGCTTTGGAATCAACTAAGTCAAGCATGCTATTTATTAATAAAGTATGAGTATGCCTGCTTTCTTGTGAGTGGCTTTGACTATGGCACCTTAAAAATACTGTTCTCTATTATAATTTTGTAAAGTAACCCAGAAACCATTTCTGAATCCTGCAGTCCGAGTAAGAAGGGTAGCTATAAAGTGTAGCAGCTATATCAAAAACAACAGGCATTGCATTTGTAGTGTATTATTGTCTTATACCATCCATTCAATGTACAAAGCCATGCACAAAAGAGCAGCTGGCTGTATCTTCATGTAGATAATGAAGTGTATCTCAAGTGGTCCCACCTGGACTCTGTCTTTATACCTTAGTACAGAATTGCTTTTACACTTGTAGCTCTCCTCCTTACAAAGGAAACTGCAGGGCTCAGAAAGGTTCTTTGGTTACTTTAACTAGCTTTAAAATAGTAAGTATAAAAGTAGTAAATGAAAGCAGTCAGCAAGTCACTGCATTGAGTAAAACCTCCCAAACAAACCCCTTCAGTGTTTTTTCCACTACTGGCTATTTTTAATTATTTTGATCTAACATTCCACTTTAAACCCAGTGCCGATATATAATACAGTTGTGTTTTTAACATGGAGGTTTCCAAGGCTATTCTAAACAGTAATCTAATTATTTTAAGATGTGGAAGCAGAATAGGCTGTGGGCCAGAATGTTTTCCTCTTTGGAAAATGAATGGACTACCAGGTCTCATAGAATCATAGAAAAGTAGAGTTGGAAGGGGCCTACAAGGCCATCGAGTCCAACCCCCTGCTCAATGCAGGAATCCAGGTCAAAGCATCTCTGACAGATGTCTGTCCAGCTGCACCTTGAATGCCTCCAGAGTGGGAGAGCCCACCACCTCCCTAGGTAGTTGATTCCATTGTCTTATTGCTCTGACAGTCAGGAAATTTTTCCTGATGTTTAGGTGGAATCTAGGTTCCTGTAACTTGAGCCCATTATTCCGTGTCCTGCAAACTGGGATGATCGAGAAGAGATCCTGGCCCTCCTCTGTGTGACAACCCTTCAAGTACTGGAAGAGTGTGATCATATCTCCCCTCAGTCTCCTCTTCTGAAGGCTAAACATGCCCAGTTTTCTCCTCATAGGGCCTTGTTTCCAGTCCCTTTATCATCCTTGTTGCCCTCCTCTGAACCCTCTCCAGTTTGTCTATGTCCTTCTTAAAGTGTGGTGCCCAGAACTGGACGCAGTACTCAAGATGAGGCCTAACCAGTGCTGAGTAAAGGGGAATTATCACTTCACGCGATTTGGAAGCTATACTTCTATTCATCATCATCATCATCAGGCGATCACTCGTGACCGAGTAAGATTGTCTTCCGGGATAAAAGGAGGAAATTCTAAAGAAGATTGTGTAGACTCTAGCGATGGGTCCGTAAGTGACTGTGGAGGCCAATTCTAGATCCACACAGCTTCCCACAGTGAGGACACAGGTTACCAGATAGAAGATGGTCCTGTAAAGGATTCATTTGACGTGCTTTTCGCTTAGCACGTTTCTCCCTTTCACCTTGCACTCGGGCTTCTTCAAAGTCCATGGAACCTTTGTGAAAGGCCAACCTCCATTTAGATCGTTCATGGGCCAGAGCTTCCCAGTTTTCGATGTTTATATTGCATTTTTTTAGATTAGCCTTATGAACATCTTTAAACCTCTTATATTGACCACCGATATTCCGCTTTCCATCCTTGAGTTGGGAGTAAAGTAACTGCTTTGGGAGACGGCAGTCAGGCATTCGAACAACATGACCGGTCCACTGAAGTTGGCGTTGAAGGATCATTTTTTCAATGCTAGTAGTCTTTGCTTCTTCCAGTACACTGACATTTGTTCGCCTATCTTCCCAAGTAATTTGCAGGATTTTCCGGAGGCAACGTTGATGAAACCTTTCAAGGAGGTGGAAGTGACGTTTATAGATAGTCCATGTTTCGCAGGCATACAATAAAGTTGGTAATACAATGGCTTCATAAACCAGTGTTTTGGTCTTCTTACAAATATCCCGATCCTCGAACACTCTATGTTTCATTCGAGAAAATGCGGCACTTGCGGAGCTCAGACGATGCTGGATTTCACTGTCGATGTTAGCTGTAACAGAAAGATAGCTGCCAAGATAGAGGAAATGATCGACATTTTCCAGTATTGTCCCGCCAAGCTGGATAGATGGCATCACCAAAGGATTGGCTTGCACTTGCTGATGAAGCACTTTGGTTTTTTTGATGTTAAGTGAGAGACCAAGTTTTTCGTATGCTTCTGCAAAAGCATTTAGGATAGTTTGGAGATCATCCTCTGAATGTGCGGAGACCACATTATCATCAGCATACTGAAGTTCCACAACGGAGGTTGTAATTACCTTACTTTTTGCTTTCAGCCTGCTGAGATTAAAAAGCTTTCCATCTGTTCGATATATAATTCCCACACCGGTGGGAAGTTTCCCCTTGACAAGATGTAAAACCATGGCGATGAAAATGGCAAATAATGTTGGGGCGATAACACATCCCTGTTTAACACCTGATCCCACTTTAAATGGAGCACCATGAGAGCCGTTGTTGTCCAAAACCGTTGCCGTCATGTTGTCATGGAGAAGTCGCAAGATATTCACAAATTTATTGGGGCATCCAATTTTCATAAGGATAGTCCAGAGAGCTGTACGGTCTACAGTATCAAAGGCCTTAGCCAAATCGATAAATGCCATATAAAGGGGTTGATTTTGCTCCCGGCATTTTTCTTGGAGCTGACGTGCAGTAAAAATCATGTCTACTGTCCCTCTAGAGGGGCGGAAACCCCAAAATAGCATTTGCCTTCTTTGCAGCCACATCGCATTGCTGGCTCATATTCAGTTTGTGATCTACAACAATTCCAAGATCCTTCTCACTTGTAGTAATGTTGAGCCAAGTGTCCCCCATTCTGTAACTCTGCATTTGGTTTCCTTTTCCCCGGTGCAGCACTTGGCATTTATCCCTATTAAATTTCATTCTGTTGTTTTCTGGCCCAGCGCTCCAGCCTATCGAGGTCGGTTTGAATTTTGTTTCTGTCTTCCAGAGTATTAGCTGTTCCACCCAACTTTGTGTCATCTGCAAATTTGATAAGCATTCCCTGTACCTCCTCATCCAAGTCATTAATAAAAATGTTGAAGAGCACTGGACCCAGGACTGAGCCCTGTGGTACCCCACTCGTTACCTCTCTCCAGTTTGAGAAGGAACCATTGATAAGCACTCTTTGAGTCCGATTCTGTAGCCAATTGTGGATCCACCTGATAGTTGTTCCATCTAGCCCACTTTTAGCTAGCTTGCTAACCAGGATATCATGAGGCACTTTGTCGAAAGCTTTGCTGAAGTCCAGATATATGATGTCTACAGCATTCCCACAATCCACAAGAGAGGTTACCCGATCAAAAAAATGAGATCAGATTAGTCTGGCAGGATTTGTTCTTGACAAATCCATGCTGGCTCCTAGTAATCACTGCATTGTTTTCAAGGTGCTTGCAGACTGACTTCTTTATAATCTGCTCCAAAAATTTCCCAGGAATTGATGTCAGACTGACTGGCCTATAGTTCCCAGGTTCCTCCTTCTTGCCCTTTTTGAAGATGGGAACATTTGCCCTCATTTGTCTTTTTACACAGAACTCAAAGTGAGACAGCAAGTTGTGTGTGTGTGCGCGCGCACACACACCTGGTAGCATTTGTCAGCAAAAGGGGTTCAGAATTTTAGAGTCAGTCAAAAAATTACTAAATGAGGCATGCAATTTATTTATTTATTTATTTATTATATTTATACCCCACCTTTTTTTCCTGCAAGGAACCCAAGGTGGCTTACATAATCCTCCTCTCCATTTTATCCTCACAACAACCCTGTGAGGTAGGTTAGGCTGAGAGTCAGTGACTGGCCCAAAGTCACCCAGTGAGTTTCATGGCTGAGCGGGGAATAGAACACGGATCTCCTGAGCCCCAGTCCAACACTCTCACCACTATGCAAAATTACTAAATGAAGCATGCATGATTATTCCACTCATGTTTATCTCATCTGCTCCCCTTATACACAGTAATTTGAAATTAGTTGGTTTTTACCAACTTCTGTACTCCTCTTGAATTCAAAGCATACGTTTGACCATGTTTATGGAGACACAAAGTTGAGAAGTTGTACGGTAGAGGCATTTTGTCTGCAGTGTACATATTCAGCCTATCATCATCTCTGATCAAGTAACTTCTGTGGGGGGGTTGGTGGTGGAGGCAGCACAAGAAAAAATGCACTACAAGTGACAATTTATATCAATATACTACCTTTAACTCTTAACAACTATTGTCTCTCTCCAGAAGTGCAAGAATGCACCACACTATGGTACTTTATGTTAACTGTACAATTAAGTTTAGCACAGGGGTGGGGAACCTTTGGCCCAAGGGACAAATCTGGCCCTCCTGGAGTTTCCTAGGTCACCTCACTCTTTTCCTCCCAACCACTGATTGTTTGGTGGCTTCCCATTCCCCCCCCCATTCTAAAAGGTTGAGATGCCTCTCCAAAAGCTTAGTAATTTGCAGACAGAAAGAGCTTTATGCTACAAGATGGTGGTATTTTTTGTATTTTTGGCTCCACCCCCCTTGCCTTTGGCTCCACCCACCATTGGAATGCAGCCCTTAAGACCTTCTCCAAAACTGAATTCAGCCCTCAGGCTGAAAGAGGTTCCCCACACCTGGTTCAGTGGATGTATCAGAATCAGTATAGCAAAAAGTTACATTTTTGTTTTTCAAAAGTTACAAGTTACATGTTTAAGTTAACAGATACCACAAAACAACTTATATTCTACAAGGTGCTTGAATGATGTTTAGTGCAGACATGCTGAAGTCCAGGTCAATCACACCAAAATCATCATTCTATTAATTCTGTTCCCAGGGATCTGCTATTACCTATCTAGGTAGGTAGGTTAGGGGGGCATGATGGCAGCTAAGGATTTTGCCAAACATTCTAGTACACCAGATCCATATCATATTTGGAGTTAATTTCAAATAGTGAGGAGAATAGCTAGTTTTCAAACTTCAACTTGAAGAGTTTAAACTCTTTATTAAAGATATTCAATTGCAATTTCAAGTTGTGCGTTTCTAATTTGCTACATACTGTGCAGAAACGACAAACAACTGAAATCTGTCCAGCACACAGCAGCTTGTTGGCAGACTGACCACAGTAATTAAATTACTCACAAGTCTTTGAAAGCTGCAGAGGGGACCAAAAAGAGAAATGCTTAAACAGGGGCATCTTATACTCTTAAAAGGATTTATGCACTAAGTACTTGCATAACTCAACCCTGTGGAATGAGACAAACAGGACATTGCTCTTCTACCTATTTCACAGACAGGAAATTGATGAAAAAATAAAGTGATGTGAATAGTGAGAGAGGTGTCATACTCGACTCGAGATTATTTCTGGAATACTGTATTTTAAAAAGTTACTTCATTACATCCAATTTATGCTGCACTCCGGTGCAGAGTTAGACCTTTCAAATCCTGGGTGGGGGGCAATTGGCGGCAGTATGCCAAGGGTGCATTCAAGCCTGGAACCAGCCCTGAATGTCAAGATTAAATCTGAATAATAGTGACTTGCAAAGCCACCCCAAGAGTTCATAACTGAGACAAGTCTTGAATTGAATGAAGTTTTATTTTTAACATATTCTGCCTGGATATTAAGATCAAATAGGTATGTCATCTTGACAGTGCCACATTTGCCTGGAGTTTGATATGCAGCAACCTGAGAGAGGGTATTCTCGATACAGGCACCCCAACTGTGGAACTCCTTCCCCACTCATATATGGGCAGCACCAAGTCTTACAAGCTTTCAGCGGCAGCTAAAGACCTATTTATTTAGGCAGGCTCTTGATTGAATTCAGGATACTTGAGACAGTGCCTTCTCCCTTGTCAACCTACCCAGTCACTGAGGCCATCAGATGGGATGCTCCTGGTGGTTCTGCATGAACCTATTTCCTGGTTGGAGTCCACCCAGAGTATAGCCTTCATTGTGGTGGCTCCTTTTCTGCGGAACTCCCTGACTCCAGATGTCAGGCAGGCACCGATATTTCTGGTGCCTGCTGAAGACATTTTTATTCCAAGAAGTCTTTCCCGATTAACCAGCCAGTTTTTAAAGTAACTGTTAATATTGTGTTTTATTACTTTTATATTTTATTGTTCAATGCTCCAGAATCTGTTTAGATGTGGAGTGTTATAAAGAAAGAAAAAGGATGCCCCAGTTACTCAAGCAACTAATTTTTAAAAAGATATTTTTTTCTAATGTGAGTAGTTATAGAAACTGCATCAGACAGGAGCCATTCTAGAAGAATCCCCCCCCCCTTTTCTCACATACTACGGATCACTCCTCTCCTAAACTGATTATTGCAAGTCATGATCTAAGACAAGACTTTTCTCCTTCAAAACTATTATATTATTCATATGCAAATTTATTTATTTATTTAAGACATACAAATTAAATCAACCAAGCTTTAAGTCAAGTGACAGCCCTAGTTATAATCCAGATTTAAATGAAAGTAGGGAGAATATATCAATTGACTTCACTTGCCACGCACTGCATCCTCAAAACAGGTGAATCTCAAAATGAGGAGATTTTAAATGCAAGCATGCTATAAGCAACCGAGCACATCAACTGTAGTCCTATGCCACAAAAATTATTCTGCAGGTATTGGATGACATGCAGGAACCGGTTTCAGCACAGCTGCTGTTCCTACAACTGGGTAACTACATTATTCCAGATGACAGACACCATGTATTACAGTTTAAAATAGTAAAAAGGGGGGGGGGAAACATATCAAGGTGTTTATGTTTTGAATAGGAGACAAAATTGATATATAGCATGATAAATTATTAGGATTCTGCGTGAAATACACAAAAAAGCAAACTGCAATTTGTAGCTGATTTGTGATGATGGAACTTTATGGCAGATATAGAAATAGCTGCATAGAAAAGAAGTTTATATGAAAATGTTCAAATGCCTATTTAACAGCTAGGAGAGAACAAGCTTTCACCTTCCTCCTAGGCTACATGCAGCTATATTACACTGCACAACACCAACAAGCATTCAGCACATATAATGCTATTTTTTCACAGTGCTTCGGGATCTAAAGTTTTGAAGTTCTCAGGCTTACAAGTATTAAGCCACTGAAGTTGGGTTACTCTGTGAATACATAGGAGAGTTAATAATTCTGTTTGTTAGACAAAAACTAGATTTCTTATGAAACAGCAAAACTTTAAGAGCCAAACCACATGTGATACATGAGATCTGTGACCGGATTTCCCAGTGGTGTTTTTCTCTTAAACTTTGAAACAGGTACAATCAGTTTCAGATTTGATCAGAATAGTGGCATGGGGGGGGGGGGCTTTTAACCCTTTCCCCTCTGCACTGTTTCTCAATCTAAAATACATCCCCTTGAAACTGCTATTAGGCCAACAGGGGAATGAACACACACACACACACACACACACTGTGCATTCCCCATCCACCCACAGGTCTAATAGGAGGTCCTAATAACTTGTTAACTGAAAAGAAACTTGTGGAACTTACATTTGTCTTTAGATAATACTGAGGCCTTGCAACAGAACTGTGCATCATCATCATCATCATCAGGCGATCACTCGTGACCGAGTAAGATTGTCTTCCAGGATAAAAATTTACAAAAAGGAAATTTTAAAAGGAGAAAATTCTAAAGAAAAATTGTGTAGACTCTAGCGATGGGTCCGTAAGTGACTGTGGAGGCCAATTCTAGATCCACACAGCTTCCCACAGTGAGGACACAGGTTACCAGATGGAAGATGGTCCTGTAAAGGATTGTATTTGGATTTGAAAGGTACACCATTATATAGTTCTCTGAAGTATGTTTGGGATGAGTAGAATTTTGAATCCTATTAACCTAGGAACTATTTGTCAGAAATACTTGGAATTTAGCATGACCACATGCAAATCATACTGCAGAAAACCTTGGCAAATTTGCAAAAGTTCACCTTGGTCAGTGGAATATAACATTGTAGATCAGTCTTTTCAATATACTTGCATAGCTTCATTCCTAAATATAATATACTGAACTTCTAACCATTTTCCAGATAGAGAAAATAAGATAAAACTCTATGTTTATAGTTAGCCTACTAGTAACAATGAGGAACGCTGAGCCACCTATATTTTTAGTTCTTGTGACAGAAAGCTTCCCATCACTTCATGTTCTTCAATAGAGCACCATCAAACTTCACATTTCAGTTTGAATTGATATGAATCTCAGAAAATATTTTATCTGTCCAAAAGGTAAGAGTACTCCCCTGCCCAATTTGGACATATTGGGCGGGTTCACACATCAAGACAACCCACCCTGTGAATAAGTTACGCAGGGTGGGTTATTTGTGGCCTGGGTAGCTGGGCAAGAGCAGCAAGCAGTTTTTGCAGTTCTTGCCAAGTGGCTCATTAGCTGATTCCTGCAACCCATGATGGGGTTGGTCACAGTTCAGACAACACAACAACCCATCCTGGCTCCAAGAACAAGCCATGGGTTGTTGGGGTGGCTTGTTGCACACGAACAAGCCACCCTGCGGGAATCGGTCCGGGTTTACATGACACAGCAACCCAACGTGGCTTGTCACCCATGATGGGTTGTTGTGTTATGCAAACACAGTCATTAACAGATTTGTAACCAGAATATGAACTAGGAATAAAAGAAGAGGTTCAATACTACTGATTATTAATCTGGAAAGATTTAAACTTTCCCTGCCCCAAAATTTATTTATTTATTTATTATATTTATACTCCGCCTTTTTTCCTGCAAGGAACCCAAGGCAGCTTACATAATCCTCCTCCTCCTCTCCATTTTATCCTCACAACAACCCTGTGAGGTAGGTTAGGCTGAGAGTCAGTGACTGGCCCAAAGTCACCCAGTAAGTTTTATGGCTGAGCGGGGACTAGAACCTGGATCTCCCGAGTCCCAGTCCAACACTCTCACCACTACACCACACTGGCTCCTCCTCTTTTAAAAAAGACTTAAACACAATATAAATGAAAAAAAGTTTATCATGCAAATCATGAATAATGAAGCCACAAGTTTCTGTTAATGCGCTGTGTAGAAAATTATTCTAGCAATGGGCAAATTGGCCAGACACAGAAAGTTATTCAATGAGCCTGCTCAGAATGGTTCTAACAAAGGGCTTATTTTCTAGTAAACCAGAGATGGAGAATCCAGCCCCCAGGACCTAGTCCAGCCCACCAAAGTTTCCAATCAAGCCCATGGAGGCTTTGGGTCCCTCCCCAGGCCCTTGTCTCTTGGAGGCTAGCGAATGTTATCTCCTATCACTACAACAGGGATTCTCCTTACTTAGTGAGACACTCACCCTCCCACTGCGAAGGTGAATGGTGCAGTTAGGAACTTTCCCTGCCACATGTCCTCCCCTAATGGAGTAAACGATGCCCTGGAATTCAGCCAGCGAAAAAGCAGAGAACAAGTTGGGCTCAGAGCAAGCATTCATAGAGCTACCCTTAAATACTATTCAGAAACATCTGCTGTTACAGAACACACTGATCCAACAAAAGTCTGTTATACTAGTGCTCCAGGACTTTGACCTTAAAAGACTTAAGTAGCTTGAGCCCAATATTCGCTGACTGGATTCGCATGACACAACAACCTATCATGGGTGAAAGCCACAGTGGGTTGTTGTGTTGTGCGAAGTTGGACTGCTTCCCGCAGGGTGGCTTATCTGAGGGCAATAAGCCACCCTGACAACCCATGGCTAGCTGTAGGGGTTGTTGTACCCACAATGGGTTGCTGTGTCATCCGAACCCGGGTGACCGACCCCACTGTAGGTACCGGGAAGCGGCTAGCGAGCTTTTTTTCCTGGATATTCACAAA
The DNA here is from genome assembly GCA_021292165.1 of Shinisaurus crocodilurus. Lineage (NCBI taxonomy): Eukaryota > Metazoa > Chordata > Lepidosauria > Squamata > Shinisauridae > Shinisaurus > Shinisaurus crocodilurus. The sequence continues at coordinate 35,667,035 of CM037876.1, forward strand.
CAGCAATCTCTGAACTGACAGCCAGTGACAGCCCCTCCAAAGTGCCCAAGCAGGACATTGGAGAGGTCACTGATTGGCCACCTTTTTAAAAATAAAACAAAAAACAATTTGCACCCTAAATCTGCATAAATCATTATTTTAGTCAACTTGCGCAACTGCAGAGGTCTCGACTCGCCAGTGTCCTGGAGGGTACCTGCTGTAAAAGTGCAGAGGTACCAACCCTGGATAATGACCCAGAGAGGCTGGAAGGAGCAGGGTTTTTTTTTTTACTTTGCTTTCCCCTGACAGCTGTCAAAAGGTGAGCTGTTAAGTGAAAGCAAAGTAATGAGTGATCTTTGCTCACAAAAGGGGTTGGCCAGTAAATCACTCCCTTCGCAGTGAGATCCTCTACTTCTTTGGGCTGGGCCTGACTCTTCTCAGTGTCCTGCATCTTTTCCACTCTTTCCTGAGACTCTGGGTGCTCAGGAAGGTGGAAAAGTGCGAGCTACCCCTTCTACAGCACCACAGAGCTTTGACAGCTGTCAAAGCTCAGACTTCCTTTTAAAATGTATATGTATATGTCCCTGTGAAAAAATCCTGGTTAGCTCTGTCAAAAAACCCACTTTAAAAGGAAGCTTGAATTTTGACAGCTAGCTGTCAAAACTCCGTGCTCCCATAAAATGGGGTGGCTCACACTTTTCCACCTTCCTGAGCATCTAGGATCTCAGGAAAGGGGGGGAAAGATGCAGGACACGGAGAACAACTTCTCCGTATTCTGTCACAACCTACAAGTGCTCATTCACACAACAGCTTTCTCACTACATTCATGCTGCCTGAAGTCATCCTGTAATCACATGTGGAAAAGTCAGTGAGAATTGGGCTGTACATGGATGAAGCCAAAAGTAACTTCCTTGACAGCATTTTTTTCCCCAGCTGCTGCAAACACAGGAACTGTGGAGGCTGTATCCATGTACAGCCCCATTCACACAAGCTTTCCTTTTGTTGGTATGTGCCTTTTGATGGCTCCAGGCTGTTTATAGATTCAGATAGCAAAAGTGTGCAGCAAGGTACTCTCAGCAGCTGTCCGCCTACTCTCATGAAGCCATGATAAGGCTTAAGCATGCAGAAAATTAGATATTAACTGCATTTGCGTGATTGATTGTTCTGTTTTGAATTGTTCCATTTTTAAAATATTTATGATTTTTATTGATACATTCTTGTGCCTTGGGGCAGGGCAGACTTAGTTATACATCTAAATAAAAATAAGTATTGCTACTTGATAGTTCTTTCCCTCCTTTCTTTTTCCAACTAAAATCTGAACTCCATGAAGTTTGTGCTAGGAACTATACTAACAGGCAACTGTTACCATTTATTTCCAGGTAACCACAAGTCTACCTTTAAGCAACCACTCATTCAAGAAGAAGCTACAGGCTACTTCTTGCATAGGCTGGGGGAAAGGGGGCAATCACTCAAGGATAAAAGCAAAAGTGCCACAACAATATGAGGTATGCATGAGACTCACAGGGCAGAGAAACTACTGTGCTGGTCTGCGTAGTATGTTCATACAGTTCACACAATTTTCTATTGCCATCTTCAAATATCATAAACTGGTATCATGTGGATGCTGCTACTCCAGTCACAGAAGTTAGAGGTCATAGGTTAATCATGTTGCACAGGAAGACAACAAGGGCAACAGCTGTAGTACAATCAAGCATTGTGGAAGGGATGTAGTATACATGAGACCACAAAAGTAATGGAACAGGGTTCAGTGATATATATAATTTCTGTACCACCTAATAGCCGAAGCTCTCTGGGCAGTTCACAACATAGACAATGATATAGACAATATAGTTTAAAAGTTTCATTGGAAAATATGAGAATGTAGGAAAGTGTTAGACTTTGGTGAAATTTCCAAATGCTTTTTGCTTCTATATTTTAATATATCCCCCCACACACACACACACATACACTCACTCTCTCTACACCAAACAGAGAAGTTAAAAAAAAAAATGCTTCAGTATTAATCTCTGTCCTGTACACTATAGAAAGTTAAATAATTTTTTCCCTCAAGTAAATGAGTATGTTTCTGTAACTTTTGAGAAAAATTTAAAAGAAAAAAGAAATCCATGCTAGACATTTGCCACTTTTCTTTAGTCCACACCTTTCACTTAGCATTATAAAAAGATCCGGGTTTATCATCAATATAGCAAGGAGAGATTATTCCAGTCTCTAATTTACTATCCAAGTTTGTGGTAAAGTTTTATACCACAAGTGAAAAGTAGCCTAATTCCTCTGTGGTTATATTTAAGAGAGTGGAAGAAAGTGACTTCATTGAAGCCAATGCTTCAGGCTGCCCTGGAGCAGACTGGATCCAGATTGAAAAGAAGTGGCAACCTTAAAACTTTTTGATAAGATAAAAATTCATTGATGTTGGCTCACACTGGGCCCACTTCAACTCTGCACTTGTCCTCTGTGTTTCCTTGGCATATCTGTTCCTTTTCTCTATCTGCTTTAGCATAACTTTATTTTTCCCTTTTATCTTTAGATAACTGCAGCCAGGGACCGGAGGGATTGATTTTTTGTTTTGACTTATTGTTTGAAGATCTGTAACTCAAAGCAGCTCTCACGCCTCTGATGTCTAAAGCCTGAGCAGCATAAAAGGTAAACCTAGTCCTGTGTATCAAACTGAGCAGCGATGCCATTTATAATCAGCTATCTCTTTGCATTTTATTTTGCTGGGGGGTGGGGCAGGCAGAGAAGCAAATATTTTAAGGTAAAGTGATACTTTAAAATGCCATCTATACATGATGCTCTCAATGCAAAAGTACTAAAAAAAAACCCCGATATATTGTTCCATCAGCCCCTACCATTTCAAATGCATCTTACTCCTTAAAAAAAAGAAGAAAAAAAGTTTTCTTTTTTTTAAAAAGTCTATTTGCATTTTAAATACAGAACATCATGGCTGAAATATTTTGATAGGAGTTTTAAGATCTCTGCTCATACAAAAAGGCTAAGCTGTACACAACTGTGGCTATGAAGCCCTCTGAATGTTCGACTTGTATGGGAAAGCAGTGGGAGGCATTTATACTTGCAATTCAAAAACACAGCAATTCATCAGACCACCACTAGCATTCTCAAAAATAGGAAGACAGCCTTGGGAGCGTATTTCAGATATTATCTCCTTCAGAACTACCCAAGATTCCCCTGCCCCTCCTCTCCCTCCCCCTAACCTTCACATCTGCAAACATTGGTGGGATATTTGTCAATATAATCCTTTGACAACACTGATATATAAATATGGAGATAAATTATATCAAGTGCACAGCACTACAGAGGCATACTTTTTACCATAGCCTAGGTTGCCTGTTCCCTGAAGTTGCCCAGCTTGATGAAATATGGTTACATATGCAAACATTATCTCCCAATTGTAACCTCATTTTCTGCTCTGCTGGACAGCGTGACCAGCATTTGTCATCAGGCCTCCCCCGCCCTCCACATCATTCATATGTCTATAATTGTCATCAAGATGTGGCATGTCAGCAGGGCTCCTGTGTTCAGAGTTCCCCCATCTCTACGCAGTCACTCAGGTAACAAACCCATAATCTCATCCTGTTTTCATGATGGTTGAATTACACATAATTGTTTCTGCACAGTGATTGATTTCTGCCTGAATAGAGACCTCTGCCTTTTTTCAATGCAAGCGAGTGGCAGCCAAGTCTCTCCATCTAGGAGGAGGCAGCAGCCTTTGAAGAGATCAAAGCCAAGGCCGCAAGCAGTTGTGCGCCCTGGGAATATGGAAAGCCTTTATGTTCTCAACCCCATTTCCAACATCATGTTGGATTGCAGCTGCATTACATTCTGCCCGCATTCTTAATGCTTTTAGTATTGACTCTGACATCACCGATAGCTGTTTTAAAGAAACAAAAAGCTGAAAGATGACTTATTTTCACAACTCTGTAATTGGAACATGCAAAGTTAGGGGAAGGAAGCATTTGTTTTTAATCTGAAATAATACAGAAGAAAAGCATGTGAGCACACACAAAAATTATATAAAATTTCCCAAAATGAAAAACATGTTTTTCATATGGAAAGAACAGAAGGGGTATTTTTATAGCTTGGACCACACAATATGAACTGCTTATTATGCACAAGCATTGTGAGGCTTGAAGAGTAAAGCAAAGCATGACTATATACAGAAAGGAAGGCTAGTAAATAAGTGCTTTAAAACAAGTCACTCAGTCCAACTGCAAGTCAAGCCCCTCAACTAAGGTACAATATGAACATCATCCCTGTAGTAAGAATACATCCCTTGTCATTAAGGAACTTTTTATGTTCTCACAATACAAAAACACATTCAAAAATTCAAAATTGAATCTTCATTTTTAATCCTTTAAATGAGTAATGAATAGTTCAATGCATCATTCTTGCTTTCCTTTTCTTTTTAAATATATTGAATAGACAATATGGTCTACTAGGATCCTGTGTTCAAACCTGGCTATATTGGTTTATGAAGCTGTTTCAGAAGTTGTGAAACACACCATTCAAACTTCAAGCACAATAATAAATTTTTTAAAGGATGTATTTGCCTTGCCAAAGACACAAAGCCTTTGCACAAAGAAGTCCTGTTTAGAATCAGCTTGGTGGAGGAGACGTGGCAACATGCCACCTCAAAAGTACAAATTCATTTTGCAGCAAGTCCTGTGAATTTAATGAAACATACGCCTCGATACGTATGCACCCAGTTAAATGCATATCTAAGCCAGATGATGTCAATTGAACTTAAGGTTATATGGGAACAAGCAGGTGTCACTAAGTGTCACGTGTAGCTTGTGCAGTCTGCACCTAATATGGGTGCTATCCCAATTAGGACTCAACTAGGCAATGCTCTATCTATCTATCTATATACACACACATACATATACATATACAATTATGATCTTCCTTTAAAAAAAAAAAAAGCAGCCAGCTGGGGAGAAGGGTAAATCGGATTGGTGCTGGGGTAGTGAGAATTAATCCTTTCCTTCAATGGCATTTTCCTGATTAAAATCCCTCCTTGAAGTTATTTGTTTCTCAGGGGCAAGTTTACATGTACCCATATGATACCCGCAAGTGTCCCATCCCCCCCACCACACACGACAAATAGAAGTTTTGAGGCAGGGGTAATTTAAAATCAGAAAAACTGTAGAGAGGGAAAGTGTGTTAAGTCTCTCTCCACCAGCACTATGACTCCAATCCACCTTTCCATTCCCTCTGGTGACTGCTACTTTTTCTTCTTTTAAGTGGGAGGTCCTAATTGAGGGTTTCCTGTGTCACATCTAGGTTGGCCTAGTGTTACATTTGCAAATTAATCCCTTACTAACTGGACCGCAACGTCCCTTGCCATAATTTGGACAAATTGTTCACAATGTTTGCTATCCTGGTGACTACTGTACCACTATCAAGGCTTTCATTTTACATAATCCACCTCTTCACAAATCCCTGCCATCTTTTTATTTTCTCCCTTCAGTCTTGTACAATCCCCAGTTACTTTGCATCATACCAAGATATAATAATTCCTCCCTTTTCCTGCACACCCCAAAGCTACTGGTGTCTGTACAAGACACAGCTGCTAGTACACACATTTAAAAGGTTATTGTTTGTTTAAGCAGCAATGCACTTCACAAGTTTATTACACCAAGGAAAATATTGTGGTTGTATATACTGGGATGCAGCATAGAAATATCATAAATAAAATGGACGCAATCAGTCATCAACATTTCCTAGCTCTTTATTAACGTATCACCACTGTACACCATTGAACATTTAAAGCTTCTATCCTGTCTCTGTACTACTTCCAGAATTCGACTGTTTGTTCCATTCCATACTTGACAAACATCTACATAGTCTACCAAGGCTGGAAAGTTTTCAGGTGGTAGACAATTTGCAAAATAATACTTATTTTCTATGGCTCATCAGTATGCTGGGTTTTGGAAATATGCTACAGAAACACTTATTAACTAAAATATTTATATCCCATCCTTCCATTGTACAACAATGCTCAGGGTGGCTTACATCATATTAAAACAATCCAAAATACACATCATTAAAATGAAGCAAAGACACAGGCACAGCAGACAAAAACAATCTTATAACAAGGAGTCAATTCATAGCAATTCATCAAACCAGCAAGCCAAATGCTTGCCGGAAAATAAGCGTTTTAACCAGATGGCAGAAAGCCAACAGAGAGGGGGCCAAGTGAACCTTCCTAGGCAGCAACCTTGCCAAAGTTAAGCAGGTCTGGTCAGTGTCTATATAGGAGACCATCTTGAAACTTTATGTGCCCATATGGAAGAAAGGCATGATATCAATGTAATAAGTAAATAAAAACAATTATAAGATACATTCAAATAAAAACAACAAGTCCTGTTAGATTACAAGGTTCTAACACTGCCTCCCCTAACCTGAGTCCCTCCAGATGTTTGGGACTCCAACCATCCCTGACCACTGGCATTCTGGCTGGGTCTGATAGGAGGTACAGTCCAAAACATTTGGACAGGCTCAGGTTCAGGAAGGCTGGTCTATCTAGTCTAGTGTCTTGTTTCCAAAAGTAGCTAGACAGGTGCTTCTGGGATACCCACAAACAGGCAACGAAGGCAGGAAATGGTTAGTTTGTTCCCCAGAAGGAGGGAGAGGCAATTGCTCCATTTCATCTTGGTTATTGCTGATACTAGGCATAGCTTCCAATCATTAATACAGTGATATCCATTATAAGTCGCAGCGAAAACCATGACTATGCAAGGGTGCTACCTAATGATGCTAGTCACCATTTTAAAAGATTATTTTCATAAAGTAAGTTTTGGAATGCAGTCCTGCATGACAAAAACTAATCTTACATGCAAAGATGTGCAGTGCAGTGGCTAATACCAGATTTCAAATTTCTCTTGAAGCCTATATGCCAAGCCTGTAAAACGCCACTCACTCAATTGCCCGTGGCAAGTAAGTATCACTTCCTAGCAGGGAAGACTGTCAATGGGAAGGAAGTTGTGTTTTTTAAAACCTTTCAGGCCACTGATGTGACTAATATAGATGAGTGGGACAGGCTTGTAAAATTTGTTAATGAACTAGTAATTTCTGGGACTTTTCAGGAAGGCTGCTTTAGGAGCTACTATAGCAGCTAGGGTCTTTTCATTTTATCATGATACATTTTAAATACACCTTCCTCTTAAAGTGTAAGAGTATAAGCTCATAAACCAAGCCCACAAGACATTCTGTGATGACTGCTAGTATCAAGCTTAAAACAGTTCCTAAAGGCATGCCTGCATATGCTTGCTATGAAGCAGAAATACAGAAGCCCAAGGGGCAACTCCAGTTAACAGTTTGGGTTATATAGCATCTTCCCTCATATAACCTTATGCCACACCACTTGGAGCAAAGTGCCAATTGTTTGTTGCTCAGAGAGATACCTGTGTGGATAAACTGTTTGAAAACAAATAAATTCTTGGCAACAAATTAACCCTTGCCTAATAGATGTAAGTAAAAGTGGGTTTTCTGTACCAACTAGAGATGTAAGTAGCATGTACAGACAGACCAAAACTATCTTATCACCAATAAAGTAAGCTATATAGCTAGCTGCTCTAAATAGTACTGTTTTTAAAGGTTTGACTTTATCATATTCTTCATTGTTGGTGATAAATTTTTTGATATAAAGTATACAATATAAAATATATGTGATATAAAATTCTTCCTGATTGTTATATATTTTACACACACACACACACACACACACACACACCTTCAGCTCTATCCTAAGAATTTCTGGATGATTAACCCAGTTGGGGAAACACACTGACTTACTACCATATTTAGCTAGAATTCAAAAAGGTTCAATTAACCCATAGTTATTTAATCCTGGCTTTTTTGTGCAGAGATTATTTTTAGAAATAAGCCAATACCCAGACATGTCCATGATATTTGAAACCCACAAAATAAGCCCCAATTGGATTTCAGTTATGCTTGATACATATTAAAGAGGAAGGGTGGTCATGTGTCTTCTTTTACAGATGATAGTCCTCTATTTGAAGGGCTACCAGAGGACTGTTCTTTTTATGGTACCCTCTGTTTGAAGGGCTGTCCAGTCAGTCTGCTTTAAAGATCAAGAACCATAAGAAAGAAGAGCTAGAGGGCCTTGAAGTTGCCCATCAACAGCACCTGGACAGCAGACTGAGCAAGGCACACAGGTCAACTGGTTAGAGTCTTCCATGCTGCGTTGAGATGTACTGTATTTCAGTTTAATTTATAATTATTATTTCTAAATATGCATCTATACATATAGGTTTTATGTAAATAGGTGTCATCTTTTTTGGTGATGCAGTTCCTATTTTTTTTAGCAATTCATAAGTGGCCACCCTATAAGGAGGTAGCATCATGTAATAGAAAAAACTATGTCTGGTTGTTTAACCACAGCCATCTAAGTATTATAGGGAACAACATTCTACTTCCAGAAAAGGTGGAAGTTTATTCAGCTTTTACATATATTGCTTCATAAAATGGTTTTAGCAAAAGTCTCACCTAAGGAAAGGCCAGCATCACCAAGGAATCAATTTGGCCTTTATGATTAAATGCACCCTTAGCCTCTCTTCCAACAAAGCATGTAGGAAGTCCATTTTATTAGGTAACCAAGACCACTGGTTTATTTGAGTATCAGTTTGTCTCAAACCCTCTTATTCTTTAACACAGACCACCGGACTGAGTGAGCCTACAAAATCCTTACATATCCCGCTTGTGGAAAGGTTGAAAAATGACTGTGACAAGCCTGTGTCAGTAACAGAATGCACAATTTCACACCTGCACCAATCTTTAACAACCATTCTGGTGTATTATTTATTTATTACTTATTTATTTGAAGTATTTTTATGTCACTCCTCATCCAAAAGGGCTTCCAGAGTGGCTTACATATAAATCAATTAAACAAGACAGTCCCTCCCCATAGGCTTACAGTCTAAAAACACATGATAAAACAAGGGGAAAAGGAAGAGGGGGGAAATGTAATTCTTTTAGCAGGGCTGGTACAATGGCCCTGCTCTTCCTCACATCTCCCTTAGCTCAGCGTCCCTCAGTGTAGATATGGGTATGTGCCTATGTAAGCAACTTGATTTTGCCTGAACATATTTTTAAAAGGCAACAATAATAGCATCTATAGAAGCTCTTTTAAGTCTGTTTGTGAAACATTTGGGTTCTGGTTCCAGTAACCAAGTACAAAACATGCACATATTACACCAGTTATGATGGACACACATTTGCTTAACTCATGGGCTTTTCCCTTCAAAATAATGCTACTAGGAAACGGCTTATGTGACATTTTGAAGGAAATAGTAATTTATACTTCCCTTCATTATAACTGGCACAATAAGCATGCATTTTGTACTAGGGTATCAGAACCCAAGGACAAAATATTTTACAAGAAGCAGCCCTTACAGCCACGTGGAAAGCCATTGCATGGTTGAACATTTCCATACTGCTTTCTGCAGTTTGACCTAAGTCTGCCAATTTGGTTTGGCCCCAAAGCATATGAAGTGTACACCAACTTAAGCAGAGAGGGTACATTTCTTGATAACTCTTAAACCAGCCCCATTGCCAATAGCATCTTTAAATGTGGCAACATAATAATGCTCTCCAGGTGTGTAATGGAGTGTTATTCTTCTCAAGTTGTCCTACTTAGAGGTCCTTTCCCCAGGTTTCTAAAGGACATAGGAGCCCTTATTTATGGTCTTCACTATGGGCATTCTTAAACTGCAGCTCTTGGAGCATGGTCTGATGCAGGAGCTTTGCCAAAGGCATGAATGTGTGGGTTCGGTCAGTGTCTGATGGGAGACCACCTAGGGAACCCTACATACGTTTTCTTGCATGTTATGGCAGCAAGATGGTATATAAATGAAATGTGCATGGGAAAGGGCAGAATATTCACCTCTTGGTAACTTGCAAATTGTCAGATATGTTTCTCTGTTTTCTGTATTTTGTAAATATCTTGGAAATGTATCAATACTTACCAAAGACAAACATATGACTAGTTACAAGCTGCAAGAGACACTCATCTTCCCTGTTTGCATGTGATAATAGCATACGGTATATGAAACAGTAAGATGGAGACATCTCCAATACTAAAGGCCTACACAAAACACACATGAAGTAAAAATACAGAGACGGGGGAGTTACCACAGTAAAGGATACCAAGTTCTCAGTGCAGACCAACACATGTCAGGCTTTGGGTTAGAACAGTTAACAGGTAATTACCTTGGCTAGTTTTTAGTTTCGGCTCATCTGCCATCTGGTTCCTACCCCAAAGCAGCCAGAGGTTACAGCCTCAAACCACTGCAGCTGTAAGCATTCTGCCTTGACCTTCTCCAAAACTGGATTGCCTCTAACTGTCTTGTGGAGAAATAGGTTTGCTATTGCTTTGATCTAAACTTGTTAAGCCACAAGATCCAAGCTTAACATACATTTAGTCCAGACTGGTTCCTAGGTGTGGGGTACATCTCTTTTACACTACAGAGTGGAAAACTTTTGAACCAGTATTTGTGTTACACATGGGCCATTTAGTATGAATGAACGTATCCATCATCAACTCTAAATGCTAATAAAATGAAACAAGCCCCCAATAACCTAACTGTGCTTAAAATATTATGGGTTGTTTTTTTTGTTTTTGTACAGATTTAGCATCCATGTTGCAGATTCCCACTGGTATTTTTCCTGAGAGTGAGGGAAAGGAGATCAGGGCTACAACAACTCTTGAGAATACATTGCGAATGGACTTTTCTGTAATATAGCTTTCTAGATAGGCATCTAAGTGTTAATAGTCCTGAAGAGGATATTTATACAGGTGCTTATTTTATTTTATTTTATTTATTTATTTATTATATTTATACCCCGCCTTTTTTCCTGCAAGGAACCCAAGGTGGTTTACATAATAATCCTCTCCATTTTATCCTTACAACAACCCTGTGAGGTCAGTGACTGGCCCAAAGCCACCCAGTGAGTTTCATGGCCGAGCAGGGACTAGAACCCAGATCTCCCGAGTCCCAGTCCAACACTCTCACCACTACGCCCCACTGGCCATCATTTCCTTTTCTATATAACTACTAAACCTGCCATCATTTCCTTTTCTATAGAACTACTAAAGACACAGAAACCCTGTCTTCCTTTGCTTCTAGGAACACTTCATGGTTCTGCTAAAATCTTCCCTGTATCATTTGAGGTACTTTCTGTTCCATCCCTCAGCTTGAAGAATAGCTATAAGCCATTCCTAACATATACTTTTTAAACAGACAAAACACTATAATGTGCTTATTTCTAATAAAGCCCTGCAGATAAATATTTGTGTGTTTATTTCTAGAAGCCTACAAAACCTTCTACAAGCCTGCCCATTTGTACCCAGGACAGTTTGACCAGTGATTCTATCACACATGTGCAAACACTTTGGATACTTGCCGCTGATTCGCATGGTCCCTTTACAACAGGGGTCCTCAAACTTTTTAAATGGGGGCCCGGTTCATTGTCCCTCAGACTCTTGGGGGGGCGGACTCACTGGGACTCACCGGCCGCCCCCGCCCCCAGGGCCCTGCCGCAGCTCAGCTGGCGGCGGCCCTCGGCTCCCATGCCGCCTCCTTTATGCTGCCCCCCGCCGCTGCCGCAGGACCCCCCCCGCCGCAGGACCCCGCCCTCCTGCCACCGCAGGACCGCCCCGCTGCCGCCCTCCCGCCGCAGGACCGCCCCGCCGCTATACCCCCCCGCCGCCGCTGCCGCAGGACCGCCCCGCTGTTTATATTAACAGAGCTGGAGATAATTTTAGGTGCCGTCCTTTTTTAAAAAAGAAGTCACTGGAAGCCAAATTGGGAAGCTTTACCTAGTCGTTGGAGGGGGTGAACTCTTAAGAGAATAAAGTTCCAGATTCAGGCGGTATAAAATCCTCTTACTCCAGTGTAGGGTCTTGCTGTGGAATGACTAAATTCGTTATTCTCTGAGTCACACAAAAAACAAAAGTAGCTGTGTTGACCATTAAAGGGTTTTGGGTTTTTTTTTCAAAGTCCATACTAATGTAATACCATTATTAAGCCAACCAAAAGGTCACAAAAATGTGCAAGCATTCAAGATCTCTAGAGATCTCTAGAGACAGCAAGAAGATGGGGGTCCTCCTAAACCTATGAAAGCTAAAAATGTGCAATTACTTTGGAATACCATGTAAACTCTTAAGTCTGTAGCATTTAACTGGGGATGTGCATCAGATTCAGCCAAATCCTGACTCAAATTGGGCTGCATTGGATCCTTTGGCCCTCCAAAGCGAAGCACGACTACCTCTAAAGCAACCAGTACTGAATCTGAACCTTCCCAAAGCCTCAGGAGCAATTAGGAGACCTGCAGAAAGGCAGACAGAATAGCTACATTTCCCCCAAAGCTTTACCATATTCAGAAGATGCCAGGGTGTGGAGAGGGGGTGGAGAGTGGAGTTGAGTGACTGACAGGTCTACCTTCTAATCACAGGGAATAGATTGGACAAATTCCTAAAGGAGAAGGCTATCAGTGGTGACTAGTCCTGATGGCTATATGTTACCTCCAGCATCAGAGGCAGTATACCTATGTTCACCAGTTGCTTGGGAACATGTGTGGGAAGGTGCTGTTGCACTCATGTCCTGCTTCTGGGTTTCCCACAGGCAGCTGGTTGGCCACTGTGTGAGCATAATGCTGGACTAGATGGACCTTGGTCTGATCCAGCACAGCTCTTCTTATGTTCTTAGGTTTACCAGGGCTCTCCAATCACCGTGCTTTGGGGGAGGGATATTGACTCTGATATTATGCTTTGCTCCAGTCTGTACTGGGCTCTTTGCTACTTCTGTCCCATCTGCACATGAATATTTGAAGAGCTTTGGTGGAGTGAGAAATCTTTGTGGGCTGTGTACTTAATCCTTCCTAATTCCTTATCCTTCCAGCCAATTCTTATTCCAGCTTCCCAGTCGTTTTCCTGAAATCATTCGGTTTCTATTCCAATCCACTTCCATCTTAATCCTTCCTTTCTTGGTGTTTTAATTTCAATTATTCTTGCTGTCTGTTAATCTGTCCTGCATCTTATTAGAACACCTCATTTATATAGGCAGTGTCTCTTCCCTTCCCACCCCACCAATGTTTTGCCCTCGTTCTATTGGTTAGGTTTTATTATTTTGAATTAAGTTCTGTGTTCTGTTTTACTAGTGAGTATTAGTGTATTATAAAGTGTATTAGTGTGTTATATAGCATATGTTACTGTTCTACCTCACTGCTCTCTTTGTACCACATCAGTTTATGTGTGAATGTTATTTAGAGGCAGAAGCACTGCTGGCACCCCCTAGACCCAAACTAAGTAAGCATGGAAAAGAACAGCTCTTCACTAACCTAATAGCAAGTGCTAAAAAAAGGGGGGGGGGGCGGTGTGCAATAGAATATTTACCTTTTATTACTGATAGTCATGAATTCACCAGAGAAGAGTGTTTTGCACTTGCAATTTGTCCTCTGGCCAAAAGCTGTACACCTTCCACACACAGAGAGATCCCACAAAGATGATTTATATCAGGGGTCCTCAAACTACGGCCCTCGGGCCTCATCCGGCCCGCCGGGTCTTTTCATCCGGCCCGGTGGCCGATCTAACTTGTGAGGGAAGGGGAGGAGGGCTGGCTGAGCCAGTGGCCGCCTGCCCGCCCGCCCGCCGCCCTGCATCTCCTGCTGGGGGGGGAAGGGGAGGAGGGGCAGCTTAGCCGGTGGTGGGGCGCGGACAGCGCCCATCCTCCTCCCTTCTCGTCCACCCCTGCAGGCTTACTTCATCCGCCTCGCCGCCCGCTGGTCCCGTCGCGTCACTTCCGGCGCGGTGGAAGTGACGCAACAGGACCCTGCTCCGTCGCAGTTTTTCAAAACTGAGTGCGGGCGGAGTCCAGGATGGACGCGACAGAGCAGCTCCGACGGCAGCGGACTCGGTGGCAGCAGCGCGCAGGGGACCAGGTAGGACGGGGACGGCGGGGGGTGCAGGTTACGGCGGGTTACGGCGGGGGGTGCGGGTTACGGCGGTGGCGGGTTATGGCAGCAGGGGGCGGGGGGCTTTACCTTATCCGCCTTGCCGCCCACTGGTCCCATTGCGTCACTTCCGGCGCGGCGGGACCCTGCTCTCGTCGCGTCCATCCTGGACCCCGCCCGCGCTGTTTTTCAAAACTGAGCGCGGGCGGAGTCCAGGATGGACGCGACGGAGCAGCTTGGGCGGAGGCAGCGGCAGCAGAAGTAGCGCGCAGGGGACCAGGTAGGACGACGGCAGCGGGTGCGACAGGGCGGTCCTGTGGGGGGCAGCGGGGGGCGGTCCTGTGGCGGGGGGGCGGCAGCAGGGCGGTCCTGCGGCGGCGGGGGGTCCGGCAGCGGGGGGCGGCGGGACAGTCCTGTGGTGGGAGGGCGGCAGCAGGGCGGTCCTGCGGCAGCGGGAGGGCGGGGTCCTGCGGCGGCGGTGGGGGGGCAGCATAAAGGGGGCGGCACGGGAGCCGAGGGCGGCCACCAGCTGAGCTGCGGCAGGGCCCTGGGGGCGGGGGGCGGCCAGTGAGTCCGGCCCCCCAACAGTCTGAGGGACAATGAACCAGCCCTCCGTTTAAAAAGTTTGAGGACCCCTGATCTATATCATAGCAAGCAGAGGAGTTATTTGGAAGGCAGTCAGAACAGAGGAAATTCTGCTTCTCCCATACCACTAACTGCACAGCTAGTTTTACAAAGACCACCTCTGAATCTGTGCCTGTTATCCCCATGTTTAAAAAAAAAATCATGATTTTAGATGTCCTTGCATGATATGCCCATAAAGGGCTACTGTCAATTAAAAAAAAAAAATCTTCTACTTAGAAGAGTAGAAATTTCAGGAAGTTGAAATTTTACTTTGATCATGCCAAGGAAGCATCTCTTATTAGATGCTTTCAATGTAATATTTTAAAATAGCAATTACTATTCAACTATAATCCTGTCAAAAAAATTATATCAATAAACCTTCAACACAGCAGCCAAAATTTTTATGTCTGCTGAGTAAAGGGTACAGCAACTCACACACAATTCAACTTATATAGTACTCATATACTCATTTTGACAAGAAGCACACTTCATTGTGTGAATGCCAGCCTAAGGCCAAGTCACACAGGATTTTTTTGCCATTGGTCATGCTGACTGATGAGAGATGTAGTCCAACACATCGGGAGGCACTATGCTGGAGAAGTCTGAGCCAACCTCCTGTCTAGCTACAGGTCCTCTTACAACAACATTTGAATGTATTGCTGCCACTTGCAATTTTGTCTTAATGCTTTAGGAGAGAGTGACTGGGTTCAGACAACATGATAACCCACACTCAAGGGTTGAGTATGGGTTGCAGTTGAACTGTAGGTTGTTGCTGAAACATGGGTTATCATGTTGTCTGAACCCAGCTGCACTAACAAGACATGGTTTGTTAACCACAAACAACCCATCAAGAGAACCTATGGTTTGTTGTTGGGTTGTGAACTGCGGGTTGTTCACCACGGATTATCTCATCTAGGTTCAGACAACATGATAACCCACGTTTCAACAACCCACACTCAACCCTTGAGTGTGGGTTTTCATGTTGTCTGAACCCAGTGTGTGTGTGCATGCATGTTTTCAGGATACCTCAGTTCAGATTGTTACATTTCCTTAGTCTAGGTTAGCCAAAGAAAGTCTCTATTGGGCAACAAACCAAAGGGAGCATGCCAGAGAAATGCATCTTGGTACATCATTTTGTTGAATATATATATATATATATGGAACATTATAGGTGGAAAACATAGGGTCTACCACATAGCCTAATTGCACGAGTTAAAACCCTGTGAAATGCATTTCCCACGGTTCAACCAGTTTTCAACTTTACTGTTAGAACGCTTTGAAATGTAATGCCAAGGTGTTAAAAAAACATGGAATATGTAATAAAAATGTTGTGTTTCTCAACACTCAGAATTTCTATACTCATTTTTTCACTCCGAATGGAGTTAATATTTTTTAAAAAAGATTGCAGGATGAGTTTGATATGTCTATTCATCATTTGGGAAAGTCCAATGTACGGTACATGAAAATAATATGGCAGTTAGGGACTAGGTGTCTAAACATAAAGGCTGGTTGTGGAATCTCCAGCTTATGAGTTAACAGCAAGGGCTCTGGTGTAACTTAAGTTGCTAACTTTGTATTAGATCCACAGCTTGGATACAATAACAGTCTGTATGGAACTTCATAGAAGGCATTGCATCATTTACACAGTATGGCTGCCTTCTCTGCCTGCACATTTTCAAGAACTATGCAGAAATTCTTCAAAATAAAATCAATGCATTATGATTTGAAACTCAAATTGAGCCTCTGTTACCCTTTCTTCAAGCACCCCTTATTTAAAATTAACTATGTAATTCTTGTCATTTAAAAGTATAAGCCGTAAATGGATCTCTCTCAGACTGGCATCTATTAAAGGTACAAGATATAACCCAGCTTCAGTGCTAACAACTGTATCTATGAGAGTTAAGTTAAAATTGGCACTTAGTTCACTGCCTATTCTGGAACATATGCGGGACCTACTGCTCAGTCTAATTATCCTAGCTAGGAACTAGATGCAAAGCAAACCAGACTTTTCTTTCTTGCCGAGAACACAGGCCCCATAATGAAACTCCACTTCTTGCCACCTTACATCTTACTCAAGCGATTACATTAAGCTTTTGGAAAGAAATATGTATAAATAACCTACTGTGATAACTTTGGCAAAATTGTTCTCAAGAAATACAAAAAGGATAGGCCTGGCTTCAAGACAGAGACCCCAAACCAATCTTCCTTGAAGTGCAAAAATACAGACTGCTTCTCTTTCTTCTCTCTCTCCTTCCACATTTGACACTTTATGCTATGATGGAAACTGCCAAAAGGCACACAAGGCTACGTTCACAAGTACTGTGGTCTTACTCTTGACAGATGTGTTACATTAGCATTTGCTTTATGAAGAACAGTATTCTTCCTTTTGCTGCTCCAGCTGTTCATGCTGTTTTCTTCCATGGTTATAGCAGCTTTTCTGTAGTAAGCTGGAAGCTTATAACCTGAGGTATTCAAGGGTTATTTAAGAATAAAAACAAGCTAGGCAAAATCTAAGAGAATTGGAAGGGTGTTTTTTTTAATAAAGGCCTGGTAATAAGCTTTCACAAAAAGCATCAACTGTCTTTAAAACTTTCTTTTAGTGCCAATTTACATAACCACTTCAAGAGGTGCTGTTTGCAAACTTGACACAGTAAGATCTATGCGGAAAGCAATCTTGTGTGAATGGATCCAAGAAGCCTTTAAATCTTCTGTGCCTTATATAGCAAGTCAGACCATTGGTTCATCTTTTTCAGTATTGTCCTCCGAGCTAAACTTTTCTTCATTACTATATGAACCATCTTAGAAAAGGAGACTTTCTAAGCATGAGATGGCAAAGCAGCCATCACACATAGTGAACCATAATCACTAGAAGGAGATACATCTCCTAGACTGCGAGTTAATTCAGAAAAGTTCAAGACATAAAAAGGTTCCAGAACTGATAGCCAGACTTGCTCACCCATTCACAAGGTTTTCATCTCTCAAAGAGACAACAGAACATATCATACAGATAGATGTACAACATATTGACATAAAATCATTAAAAAGTATAGTTTTTTTCCATATCATCTGAATCTCTTGTGAATTCAGCAATATACTTTCTTTTACACGTCATAAACCATGCCAACTCTCTCCCACAAATACTGTTCTTCCACCTAATTCAATTAAAAATTGTTACTACATCAGTCCTTTGAGCACACCACCAACAGTGTCCTTTTGCCTGACACAGCATACAAGCATACATTCAAGCCTTTTATAAGCTTGTATTAAAACATGTAAAGTTTCAGAGAAATGCTAACATGCATATTACTGCTCATACAGTTCTTTTAACAAAAGTACTCAGTAGTGTGGAATTAGGTCATCATCATGATAATCACTAAGAATTTTAGCCTGCCATAATGAATAGTTTAGCTACATAACATACTACCATCACCCCCAAATGCAACAGAATATTTATCAGCCATAGGGCCATCAATTATTATACACAAAAGTCTCCATTTAAATTAATGGTTTTCATAAAATTCCCTGCACATTAACAAGTTAGGCTGTCCAGAACAAGGTGAAAAAATTCACTGTCCTCAAAATGGCTCAAATCCTGACTAACACCTCTGGGACAATAGATGTAGTCAACAGGCAGTTACTTTGTTATACTAATGAAGAATTCCACATGTGCCATTAAGCAAATTAACAAACAAATGGCCATTGCAACACACGGAAAACAGTCTGCCTTTAAATCTATCAGAACATCTTAGATTTCATAGATCATAGAGTTGGAAGGAGCTATCGAGTCCAACCCCCTGCTCAATGCAGGAAACTAGAGGAGGGGTCTCCCATCCAAGTAATAACCAGGCCTGACCCTGCTTAGCTTTCCACACTCAGACAAGCTGAGCCAGCGTAAGGCACAGGCCTGTTTCTACCTATCTCTGTGTGAAAGAGAAAAACTAAAGGATGGTGACTGTGTAGCTCTCCTCCTTTTAGAAGAGCTTCATTACCTTAGAATGTTTGTGTTCCCAAACCAATTTCACAAGGTAACACAAACATGGAGGTGGAGGGGCATTTTTAGGGAAGAATCCTTATCAAGTCCATCAATTCTCCCTGCAAATATTCCTCTAGCAGGCTTACTTCTAACCAGATGGGAATTTTCCTTATGGGAACTCTGTGGTTGTCTCAAAAAGCACAGGAGTGGTGGAAAGCTGAACAAGAATGTGGGCTTGTTTGCACGACACGGGAACCGCAAGTCCCCCGTGGTTCCCGTGTCGTGTGAATGCCGACCGGGGGTGCCCCCGCGGGACAGCCGCGCGCGGGACGCACGCAAAGTGACCATGGTCAGTAGATGGGTAAGCCCCTACCACATGTGGTCACCGTGCCATGCGAACAGCCGGCGGCCGTCCCACGGGGTCCCCACAGAGGCGGCAGCCCAGAGCGGCCGCCGCTCCAGCCTGTAAGGGCAAACGGTCCCTCTGGGCATCCCGGGGGCCCGCCCCCTAGCGCCGGGAGGCCCGCACTGTGGTGCGGGGACTGCGGGGTCCGCCCACACACGCGGGGCACAGGTCATCTGCGGCGCCCCGCCGGACCCTGCAGGCGGCCCCGTGGTGCCTCCCCTGCCCGCAGCCTGGGTCGTGCGAACTGGCCCAGTGTTTAAACACCATGATTTCTATCACTGAATGCCATTACAAAACACAAATTTTATAACCTTAAAACAAAACAGAACAGAAATATAACGCAGCTCTAAAATACAATAATAAGTTTTTACTGCTGCTAAGTTCACCACTGATTATACACAATGTCCTTAAAGTGTTTTAAAAAGCCAAAGTTATATTAGTTATGAAAACAGCATAATACACAGTAGCTTGAAGTAACTTTCTAGCAGTATAGCAGCAATATGTTTTTACTGTTTCACAAAGTCAGAAGTTCTATTCCCATCTTGGTACCTTTATTTTGAAAACAGTTCCAGATATAGTTTGAGAGTTTATGTATATAGTAGTTTAAAAACACATACACATGTGTTTTTAATGCACACATATTCACTGTAATTTCCCCTTTTCTGGGATAGTAAACACAATTCAAGGTGATCATAATAGCCAAAAATATTGGCTAGTCCAATACGATTCTGCTAATATAGCATCTAGCATTAGGTATACATTCAGTTCTCCTCCACAATAGCATTTTCAGTTTGAGGAAACACACAATGAATTTACCAGTTAAAATACTGGCATTCTCAGTTGCATATGCCAAACACATCTAGCCAAAGCAATTGTGAATATCCAGAGTAAGCAAACTCTAGAGTAAGAGTATGTGGAGTAAGCAAACTCATGGCAAACATGAAGACATACTCAACCAGGAAATCATGATTAGAATTTTAGCCATTTCACATATTGAATCTTCATGTATTTGGTTTAATCCGAGAACTTGCAAACTTAACATACCAGCTTCAATTTCATAAACATAAGTAATGTATAAATATAAAAATAAATGAAGAGAATCACTGTGTAACCAATTTTATCTGTCCATCTCACTCAAAACCATAATCGCATAGAAGTCCTTATAGATCCTAACTCCTATAGTCATCAGCACTATTTCAATTATCAAGATGAGAACCTTATACCAGGAGTTCAGACTCACAATGCAATCATATTCAGGTTTACTCAAAAGTAAATCCCACTGACTTCAATCAGACTTACTCCCAAGTACTTGAAGTGTGATTCATAGGAGGGATGTAGGCCACTTCAAACATCAGACAGTAGTAAACCATGTTTGCCACCAATATTATTATTTATTATTATTATTTATAAAATCTTAACCCACCCCATATATACATTTGTCTCAGAGATGCAGTCAATCCCAGTGCTGTCTAGATTAGCCTTCCCCAATCTGGTGTTCCCCAGATGTTTCGGACTTAACTCCCACAAGCTTCAGGCAGCATGGCCAATGGTTAGGAATGCTTTGGAGTTTAGTCCAAAATACCTGGAGGGCACCAGGTTGGGGAAGGTTGGTCTAGATATTACAGGCCCTGAGAACAAACCACATGCCTAAAATCATGTTTATATGATGAAGTTACACATGTACTGCATTCAATTCCAAAAGTCACACATTTGGGCCTCACCCAGTGCAATCAGGACACAAAGGCAGCTGCTTCAACGTAACCACTCCCTTTGCTTTATACCATTCAGCCAATGACAATAAGAAATAGTGAGGCTCCAAAATACAAGCAAAGTACAAGCCTTCATCTCAGATGGATTCTTTACTCCTTCTAACAAACAATTATTCAATTATTTAAGCAAGCCCCAAACCACCATGTTCACATACTAGCAAATGGCCAACATAAAGAGAAAATTAATAGCATTTATGACTCTGAGAAGCTAGCACATACTTAAGTAGCTTTCAATTTAAAAAAAACAACAACAACTAGTAACTTATTTTGGAAGGCTATTGAGGGACCAAAGCTTAATCAAGGATACCAACAGGTTTTTTTTTAAGCACCACCTATATGCAATATTTTTGTATTCATATTAAAAGGAGGCAGCAGGAGGGCAACATAGCCCCAGAGAATGCATTCAAGATCCTGGGGAGAGAGGCTCCAATGAAGCAAAAAGTGTTTTGCATAGAATTGTTTCACTGATTTCCAATTCTGATACAAAGATGTATTGTGCTGTTTTGGACAATTGGCTGGAGAGGTACCTCAGCCTCTTTAGCCCAATCAAGATAATCACTAAGGGTGCAATCCTATGCATGTTCAGTCAGAAAAAACATCCTTCAACTCCCAGCATTCCCCAGCCAGCCATACTTGGGAGTTATAGGACTTTTTTCTGTCTATACATGCATAGGATTGCACCCTAAAAGGAGCTTCCACCTCCTTTGGCAACTGTCTGCATCTTCCTAGGAAGGCCCACTTCACCAGGAGCACCGTAAACGTATACCATTGGTTACAGCTGCCACTGAAGTCACACCAGCAAGCTGCTCTGTATGATTCACCTCTTATGCTTGGTTTTCAAAATTCCTTAAAAGCTTATATAGTGAGAAATGAGCCTGAGCAACAGGAATGCATCGTCAGCACCTTAATTAATAACAAGCATTCCTCTCAAATCCTGTCAAAACTGACGATTTGCTAATCTGTAAACAAAGCCTGTCTTTCCAAAAAAAATATCTCTCTCTGCTTATACATGTGTGTGATATGTTAGAAGTAAACTTACTGTTCTAGGAATCGGTGGAGAAAGAGATCCATTAGACATATATGGATCATTATTCATATTTGGCATCATGATATACCCAGAATAACCGGAATAAGAAGGTCCTTTACTGTATAAGCCACCATCTGAGTGTTTCCCTGTGAAAAGCAAGAGTTATTAATTGAGCTGCTACTTAAGTTTCTGCTGTACAACAAATCTCTATGTAAGATTACATGACTAATATTCTACCAGTACTTTTTATCAGTGTTTGCATCTTTAAAGTTCTTAGGCTTATTAGGGTGCAATCCTATGTATATTTAGACAGAAAAAAAGTCCTACAACTCCCATCATTCTCCAGTCAGCATTGTGCCCTTAGGAGGACAGTATTATAGTATGTATAACATCTTAGACCACCACTACTTGTGCATTTTAATAGGTTCTACTGTGAATTCTGGGAAATTTGGAGATACAGATATTTCCTGGGGGTGTGGGAGGAAACTCAGCTCACTGAACAACAACAATATAAAAACTTCAAATAAGTCAGTTTACCACTACAGCTAAGAATCTGATGTTATTAAAAGTCCTCTGTATGTGCTGTTCTCAGATGAAGAACTAAGATGTTCTAGCTAGTTTGGGGGCTTTTAAAAAAAACATCCTTCTTGTAGTCTATTTACATGCAGCATGAACAAGTGTATTCTGATCATGCCAATTAGAAGCAATTAAGGAGAAAAAGAGTTCAGGCTGGTGTACAACAGTACCCTGCTGCTAGTGGTGAGCCTATTCATCATAGGGGGTTCCATTTTTAATCTGCTTAATATCTAATTTAAATAATAATAGCTATTTTGCAAGCACCCAGACGCTGAAATGCTAAGTTCTACAGAGGTCATGTTACAAATCTTATTGACAGAGGTCACCCAACCCTTCTCTACTATCCCCCAGTGACAGAGGACATTTCTGTGCTGAGGATCTAACCTGAAACATATAAGTTATGCACTATGAATCATGTTCACCTAGCCATTCCCACTCATCTGACCAAGTTGCATGGGGCCCACCCAATTTTTTTTAGTTAATTAGCAGTGAAGATGAACAGTTGTCTGAATTACGCTGCTTCCTACATCATGTTTTAGAATAAGGGAGTGCTCACGGAAGTAACCCTTCTAAGCCTGAACAGGTAGATCATAAATACAGTTGCCTTCCCTGGTTGGAAAGAAGTGTACATATGCTGTTATAAAGTAAATGTAGGAGTTAATCCTGTTCTACATCTTAAAATGTTTTGGACACAGGATTGATTTGTGGAAACATTCCCATGGCATAAAGGAGGATGTGAAACTTCCAGGGGCCGGGGAGGGGGCTGCATTACCCATGTAGAATGCACTGAGGGCTGCACCCATCCCGTTGCTGCCAAAATTGCTGCTGCTAAGTTTGAGGCAAAAAAAGAAGAAGCAATTTTGCAAGAAAACAAGATGTAAAGGGGGTGCACGCCTTGTTTACAAGTGGAATCACACTGCCAATTCTGCTTCCAAAAAAAGGTGCACGCTTCCCATGCACCTTGTTTTCTTGCCAAATTGCTAAAAAAAAATTGCCACTATCATCGTGGCAAATTCAGCAGCAGCAGAAAAGAGCACAAAAATAGTCATGTGGGGCTGCATATGGCCCATGGGCCACATGTTGCCTACCCCGGCATAAAAACACAACATGAGAAGTGGCCCTCCTGGAAAAATGGCCCTTCTGAAAAATAAAATAAGAGTTAAACATCAATAACCAACATTCGGATGAACTGTCAGTTAAGCTTGCTCAGATTAAATAAATACAACAGAACCCAGGCCATTCATATCTATATAGAAGTCAACACTGCACATCTACCTCTACAACAATTTAAGAGTAAAATCTGGAGCCTGTGTTAAGAATATTTAATTTTTAATCTTACCTTCTTCGGGATGTTCTCTGCCTTTCTCATGGTAAGATTCCTGAGGTTGACCTTGCCTGGACACCTGGCCAAAAACAATCAATGATGTGTCATTACTACATTTCAATTAATTTGTTTATCTTATCGTGTGCCTTATATTTGCCCATAATAAAAATTGATAACATTCAAGTCTAGCAGAAGCACTTCCTACTTTATGCACTCTCTGTGATAATACTCTAAAAAAGGAAAATGTAACTCCTGCTTTGTTCTCTCTCAATTTGCAGAGCTTTACTAGTTTTCTGTTTTCAGTGACTCAGGGTTGGCTTCTATAGTCCTTATTTTGCACAAGCTTTTGTCTTAGTGAAAAAATGCATTCTGAAAGTCTCTAAACTATCCAGGCTTTTTTTTTTTAAAGCAAACCTCTAATTTGTTTTAATGTTTGTAAATTGCCCAACAGTTTATGCAAATCCTTTAAAGAGTTTATGACTAATGCTCTGACCTTGCTCATTTTAGCCCAAGAAATTTCATGGCTACTCTAGGCCTAATGCTATTATATGATCCTGTGATTCATACAAACCTTCCTTCCCCCATGCCATGAAAAGTGATTTACAGTTCAATCCTAGGCATGTCTACTCATAAGTAAGTATCCCTGTGTTAAATGGGACTCACTCTCAGGTAAGTGTGTACTGAACTGTAGCATTGGGGAGAAAAAAACCTCAGACCATACTTCCAAAAAATCATGCATTACAGTATTTGTGTACAGAGACTAACAGTTAACAAGCTACAAGGAGTAATAGCTAACAAGCACTACTTATTGCAAATACTGGACTATATTAACATGCATTAGTTAGTAATAAAAAAAACAGGCCACTAGCTCTATTTTAGTCAAAACAAGCTCATACAAATTTGAAGCGTAATCTAGCATCATAGTCAGTGAGAATAAAACAATCCAAATCTGAACCAAACCTTAAGTGGACAAGCTCACACTTCAATCCTATATGCCAGAACTAAGTCCTACTGACTTCAATGTGACTTACTCTCAAGTATACATAAGACTGCAGCCATAATTTTAAATGGCATTGATTCTGAGTGGAACTTACTTTATGTGATTGTGCTTGGGACCATTTCCTTGACTGTTATTGGTAGGGCACAACCCCTTGTCTACTTTCAAAAAATATTACTATATCCAACTCTGCCAGAAGCAACAAGAAAAAAGGGACTCTCCCAACTTATAAGCAACTCCTACCTCCAGTTGCCAAGCTACGGAGGCTACAGAACTGAAGAATACTAAGGTTTCTCAAAGTCTCTCAATGCTTGCTGCTTTCCCCCAACCAACTCAAAATACGGGCCTTCAGGTTTTATTAATGCATGAGTCATAGCAACCTACAGATATTTCCTTCAACAAATCTGAGGTCTGCCTGCTTAAAGCTACAGAGGCTCTCTCAGCCCTGAACCTATGGTTTGGCTTTTGTTTTTAAAGAATTAGAACATTGTGATCTATGTCTCCATAGGATCTCCCCCCCCCCCCTTTGAAAGATGCACAGGATAACTTCCTAGTGTTTGTTTGCCCTGCTCCGCCCATACCACGTTCATTTCTCCTCTGGAGTTAGGGAGCTGCTGCCTACCCACCCACCCACGTGTCTCTACCTACTCTGTTCCTTGCTTACTGGAGTGTAACCGCGATAATATACACAGAATACGCGGCGCCAAACCCAAGTTTTAATCTCAGACCAGGAAAGAGGCTTTTGTTTCAGCCTTGATTGCTATCTTTAAACGCGCAAGGAACGAAGCGAAAGATTAGTTCAACAAAAACTTGAAGCGTGTGAGAGAGATGAAGAGACGTACTACCGTAAGTGCATCCCTACATGCCCCCCCTGCAAAAGTTTTCCGGTTGGGGGAAGGTAGCAGGAAGATTAAAGCGTCGTGTAAACAATCGCTCAGTTTCAACCTTTGTGCCTACCCCAACCCCCAATTCCAAAGGGGAGGGAGCTACAGCAAACCGCTTCCAACTCCAGGTCCCGCCTCCACCACGCCAAGCGCTACTCATTCATGGGGAACAGCGGAATATCGGTTTTCAAAGCGCCGTGGTCAAAACAGTATCCCACTCGGCGGCTTACTGTTTCTCGTTTTCCACGCTGGGCGCCCACACCCTTTCCTCAGCTTGGCCGAAAAAATAATTTCCTTCGGCATTTTAAAAACAACCCCCCCCTTTTTTTACAATCATCTTCATCATCTTGAGTTTTCACGGACCAACTTTTTTCTCCCATTTGCTAAACCCAGAATATTAAAACCACCCACTCGAACGTACGCATTCCAGAGACATTTACCACGCCACATCCGATTTACTGTTGGATACAAGGGGGCTAAAGAACTACCAGGAGAATGCCCCCCCGAAGCCCACCCAAAGAGCGAAACCGGATTGTTCTCTGTGCATAACTTTATTGCATGGGTGCTTCTGTTGCTAACGCTTGACCACCGCCCGTTCCAGAAAGTTTGTTCCACCCCATCAGCTGTCGCACACTCCCCTTCGTCCTTCGCACAAACTCACGCCAGTAGTTTGTAGTTGTAACCTTCCCTTCTCCATACCTCATGCCCATTGCTGTTGGGGATCGTTTCCGACTCGTTCACCAGCGAAGACTTGATGTCGGCCAAGTCCCCCTCTTCCTCCGGGTGGCTAATCTCGGCGAAGATCTTCTCCTTCTGGGGGTCGCCTTCGTCTTTGAAAGGGATCATCTCGTCGGTGGCACAGAGCTCCGGATCCCCCCCGCCGCCTCCTCCGGCTCCCGAGAGTTGAGGCATAGTGGCGGCGGCTGCTCTTTCGAGTCTGCTCCACCCCGGGAATAAATAAAGGAAAGGAAGGGGGCAGGAAGAGAGAGGAATGATGGAAGTTAAAAAGTCTTCGGATGATCAGCTTGCTTTGCTCTCCAGTCTCGCCACCTCCCCCCCCCGCACCCGCCCTCAACCTAAACCCAGTACTGCCTTCCTCCCCTCTCCTTGCCAGCCATATCCAAACACCTGGGGGAGGGGAGAGCAGGAAAGAGATCGAGAGTAGCCTGGCCTGTCTATTTTGTCTGTCTGCCTTTAAAAGAAAGGGAGGGGAGGAAAAGAAGAAGAAGAAAAAAAGGCGAGAGGGATACACACTCACGCCACCCCTCCCCTTCTCTGCCGGTTTCTGTTGTGTCTGCAGCGAGCGGGCAGGAAAGTCTGCACAAGTTTGCGTCCCTTCCCGGTTTGGCTTTTATCCTCCTGTTTTGTTTTTCCAAAGAGATGTCTAGTTCCTCATTGACCCTTGGTTGGTTAAAAGCAAAATGCAACTGTCCGGTTTTTAAAAGGGGAAAAAATATTATTGGAGGACGGCTTTTTTTTTTAAGTCTAGGGATTCGGGGTTCTTAGTCGTGACTTAAGTCCCCTTCATTTCAATGGGTCTACTCTTAAGTAAGATTAAGCTAGAACCTCTGAGCCGGACCCTCTGGTTCCAGTTTTTGGGAGCGATGAGGAGGATATGGTGTGTCGGCTTGGCTGGGTTAAGTGAGGTTTTTCTGTTTATCAGGGGAAATGCCAGAGAGAATCCTCGGCGGGGCGCGGGGGGGGGAGAGGAGCTGTGTGGTGGGCAGAAGAAAAAAAGAAGAAAAGAAAAAGTCTCTCGCGCACACACCAGGACTCTGTCTTTGTCCAGGGGAGGGTTTTGGTGTGTTGGGTTTTTTTGTTTTATGCTGCTCACTCTTCTCTGTCCTCGGCTCCCTGAAGGAAGAAGGGAAGCAGGAGGGTGGGAGGGGAGGGGCAGAGAGATGGTGCAGGAAATCCTTTAAGCGAAGAAAAAAAAAATCGAAAAGTTCTTGCGTGACAGGAAAGGGCACCCGCTCCTTTCGTTAAAAAGGAAAGTTAGCTCCCCCAGGAATATAAAAAACGCCAAAGCTCCTCCAAGTTGACCAACCCCCCAAAACAAGTACGGGGGGCGGCGGCCACTATAGTCTGAGATTCAAGGGCGAAGGCACTCCGAACGGGGTGGTTCTTCCTCTTCTTTTGACTTCTTCCTCGTCCAGGTGAAGCGGCTCCCTTTTGTGGGCCAAGTAGCGCGGCAAAGCAATCCACACAGGTGTGTGTGTATGCGCGCGGACGGGCGCGCGCGCGCACTCTCTCTCTCTCTCCGCCTCGGCTGCGCCCGCGAGCTGTTCAAAAGAACCTTCTCTTGCGTGAGGGGCTCGCCGGACTTTCTCCTGGTTCGCGCCACGAGTTCTCGTGGGCGTGAGGGGGAGCGCGTGGGTCTTTGCGCGCAGGAGGGGATGAGCCTGCTTAGGCGGGCCGTGCGAAGTGAAAAGCCAGTTGTCTCGCGCGCTCTCCCTCGCTCTCTCCCTCTGTAATGTAACTTTAACATCCCCTCCACCCACTCCTTCTCCACCTCCTCTCTCTTCCCCCCCCCCCTTCCGCCTCCGCCTCCTCCCGCTCGCTCTGTTGAAAGGGTGGGGGCGGGAGGAAAGAAGATGAAAGAGAAGCCGCCGCGCTGATTGACAGCGCATTGATAGACGCTCGGGAGAGGGAGAGAAAAAGGAAATGTATCCATACAGGCAAGAAGAAGGGGAGGAAAAACTACCTAAACCCAGCTTAGAAAGCAAACTGGAAAAGCACGGGAGTGGAATGGAAGCTCGCTCTTATTAAAGGCACCCAAAGTCTTGGCACACAAATAGAACGTGCCAGCAAAGCAACCCATGTTTTTTGTTCTGTTTTTTTTAAAAAAACAAAAAAAACCACACAATCTCAGCTAGCACGTTCCACGTAAGGAAAGGTGCCTGCAAGGGTCATAAAGTAGAGGTATAGCAAAAAGGAGGAAAACGGGTCGGTGTGTGTGTGTGTGTGTGTGTTTCTTCACTCAAGAAAGGCTCGCTTGTCTTTTTCCTAATTGTTTACACTTTAATCGCTTTGGCTTTGATGACTGCCCCCTCCCCAATTCTCCTGGCGTCGTTTATTATTATTTTATTATTATCTTAGATGGGCTGAGAAAAAGAAAAGCGAGGAGGGTGAGAAGGGAATTGCTATTCCAAGGGGTGGAGGTTTTTAATTCACGCTCCCCCTCCCCAAGGAAACCTCTCAAGAGAGGGCAAATAATAGTTATCTGAACATCTTCAGACAAATCTGGAACAAGGATGTTTTGCTAGGGCTGCTTTGTTAAGACTTCCCCCTTTTTGGAGAGGAGGGGGAGCGCGTACACACAAAATTGTTTTGTAGCTGAAAAGGGGGAGGTCGTGTGGGTGTTTTTGTTTGTTTACAGTTTTAGAAAGATATAATATATATCTCATAATTAAACATGGTACGGCAGGAAGAGTGATAAAGGGATCCAACACGAACAGAACGATGAAAACTTCTGGTTCACAGATCGGTATAATAATGAGCTCTAGAATCTTTAGAATAGAAAGAAAATTCAGAGGACGACACCTACTACTCACCCCGCCATAATTTAAGACTGCAATCCTATGCATATTTACTGGAGAGCAAGTGCCATTGAAGTGAATGGTACTTACTTCAGGCATAGGATCGGATTGCATAACATATATTCTTATTAGTACGAGATTTATAACCACTCTTCTTGCTTCCTTGTAAATAACCATGATTAGTATTGTAAAATGGGATAGAACATGCTACTGATTTCATTATTGTATTTTCCCTAACAATGTATGCATAAGAGAAAAATCAAACTCTCGGGGAGATCCTGGGCGTGTTAACTTGTAAGTAACTGCCATTGCTTTGGATGGGGCTTTCTAGTTCTTAGGTTTGCAGACACGTTTTGTGTGCGTGCAACGTGTTTGCTTGTTTTTAGCCAAACCAAACGCCAGCAGAGGAACACAGAGCAATAGAAAGATGGTAGGCAAATATTCAGTCCCGATCCTTAATCCGTTTGCTAAGAAGAACGTTTTTAACGCCTGCCAGGACCCAGGGGGGGAAGGGGGAGAGAGAGAAACACGGCATCTTGTGTGTGACGAGACTATTTTAAAAGTTGAGGTGAAATAAGCAAATGTGGGATATTTTCATGACATCATTTCCCTTCGGCAACCTGTAATCAAAATCCAGCTAATCTGAGGGTCAAAATCCACCGGAAAAGTAGGAGGGAGAAACGAGAGACGCTCCGATGGCAGCTCGAAGCAAGTGCATTACATAAAGAATATCACCACCACCCCGTTTTGTTTCTCATAAAAACATCATGGGGTGGGGGAGACACGCGCCTGGAAGTCTGAGATACTAGCCGATGCGCACTTGCCTTAGAGTAAGCTCCATTGAACACAGTGGGATTTACCTCTGAATAAACATGGCTAGGATGGCGCTAAGTGGCTGCAATACTTGCAGGCCGATCCTATGTATACTTACTCAGAAACAAGTTCCTCTGTGTTCAAGGAGGCGCTTGCTTGCGGATGCAGCCGCAGCCTGAAGGTAAGCATGTCTACCGGGAAGAGAGTTCAAAGGGGGGTTCTATAGGACTGCAGTCTGATTTGGAAATAAATTCTCTATTAGAATCCATGGGAATGACTGCTGAGCAAACAGCAATAAGAGACGGCTGCAGACATACTTGTCCCGGAAGCCATTGCCATCGAAATGAATGGGTCTGACTTGCGCATCGCTGTGTGTTTGACAGCACGTGTGTGGCATTATTCAGGACCGTCTCTTTGCTGAGGTGGCTGATCCGGAACCTGAAGAAGTTTCAAGGACGATTTGTGAAGTTTTGATCTTGTTCCTCCTAATTCGAATCCTATTTGCCCCTGCGTGTTAATTGCTGCGATTGTCATTCTCATCTGCAGAACCCCTCCCTTTGCCCCCGAGATTATTGTCGTTTAAACTACCTAATGGGAACCACTTATAGAGGCGGGGGTGGGGAGAGAATTAGTGCGGCCGTAAAGGGAGGTCCCATTTGATGTATTCTAGCAGAAAGATCTTCCTCTTTGGAAAAACCAACCAAGCCCCTTTAGACAAGCTAAGGATTTTCTTTAACAGGCATATGTGATTTTAGTGTTTCGCTATTTATATATTTTCTCGGAGAGTGTGTTGGGGTGTGTGTGTGTGTGTGCGTGTGCGTATATATACAGTATATATCGGGAGATGTTGGGGGTGGGAAAGAACCTTGCAAGAAATTACATTTTTAAAGATCTTTTAATGAGAAACTTCCCCAATAACCAGCAGCAAATGTAAAACCCCCGGAAAGGCATTGTTTTTTCACAGAACTCTATTAGCTGTCATAACGATTAGCATTTGGGTCTCCAATTAGCATGTGTCTAATCGATTGGAATTGCCATTAAAAAATCGAGGAAGGATAGTGAAATCCTTTCCAGTTCCAACGAGATTTGTGTCAATTTTGGTGGTGTTTACTGTTCCTGGACCCTGGAGGAAGTGCAGGGAGAAGAGAAGCTTTCTCCAGGGAGTACTGTTCACACGGAGGTTTAGTATTAATCTGATCCCTCTAATAAAACAATTAGGGAAGGATTTGTGCCTGTTTCTGAAATTTGCCCTAAATCTATTATTCCCCCCCACACACACACACACCCCTCCTCCCTCTATCAGCCTACATAGCCATCGGCTGATAAACATGCTTTCCCCGTTCCGCCTCCCCCCCCTCCTCTTTGCAAAAGACATACTCTAGATGTTAAATAAAAGGAATCATTGGAAAAGTAGAGGCATGTTGTGCGCAGTTCCGCCGGGTTGCAGAGATGCCCTTCTCCTCCTCCTCGTAGCCAGAGGGGCTAAAGTCGGAGCAGCAGCAATGCCTTGCCAAATTAGTCTCTAGCAAAATAAACTGTGTGTTTAATTAAAGGGAAAGGAGCTGTGTCCGTCCCCCTCCCCGTTTTGTTTTGTTTTTTAATTGAAGCAAAAAGGATCCCCTCTTCTCTTTCATGTGGGCTGGAGGTTTTCCCAATCCCATTTTTCTCTCTCTCTTTTTTTTTTTGGTGGGAGTCTTTTAAAGAGAGGAAAGGGAGGGGAAGCCGGTGGGAGCAGAGAAGCGTAATGATTTATGACAAGAGGATAAACTCAGGAAAACCTCAACTCCAACGCCAGACTTGACTGGAGACAACGCGAGGCTGTCAGTCAGGAGGACTCTGGAGTTCATAGGTTGGCCGGCTAAAGCAGGCGAGCGTCTGTTTCAAAGCCGGAGAGGCTCCCTAGGTCCCTACAGTGTTTTAAAGCAGCTCTTCGCCTTCCCCGCGCTCCGCCGCAACCTGGCGCCCTCCAGATGTGTTGGACTACAATTCCCATCACCCCCAGCCGCCTGTGTTGGCTGGGTGTGAGTGTGATGAGATTTGTAGTCCAACCTATCTGGCGGGCGCCAGGCTGGGTTAGGCTGATATAAAAGATGGAGGTGAAGTACTCGGCAGGGCAGAGGTTGGGAAAGTAATATCTCAGAGGAAAGGAAAAAGTTATGTCAAAGAAGCGCTAGTCTAGTGCCCCGCCAACCTATGCATGTTACTTGCGAGTAAGTCCTATTCAACCTTGTGGGACTTACTCTCATGCAAATAGGATTTACCTCCAATTAAGCCTACATAAGGTACCATCTGTCACTCTATCTATGCCCACTTACCTGGGAGTAAGCACCATTTCACTCAATGGAACTTAATCTGATGAAACGCGATGCCCAAAGCACGCGAGAGGGTTTAAGTTCTCTCAAGCACCTCAAAAGACAACCTGAAAGGATGCATCTTTCCTTGGAAGGAAGTCCCGTTGAATTCAGCAGGATTTTCTTCCAGGTACACCTAGGATTGCAACTTCTTTTATGCAGAATGGCGTAGGAGTAACCCGCATCGAACTGAGTGGGAGTTAAACTGAATAAACATCCACAGGTTCGGGCTGAGCCTGATTTACAACGCAATCCTACGCCGGTTTACACAGAAGTAAACCGTACAGTCTTCTTGGTATTTACTTTAGTGTGTTTAGGATTGCAGCCTTACAGTGCAATCCTCTGTGCGTTTACTCAGAAATAAGCCCCATTGTGTTTAATCGGGCTTACTCCCAAGTGTGCATAGGATCGGATGAACACAGTGAGTCTTACCTCCCAGGAAAACACACACAGAATTGCACAGCTATTGTAGCACGGGCTTTGGTAGACTTCTGGTGTATCTTTATCGGATATACTTGACTGGTCGAAAAAAATTGAATTGTGTGTCTGAATATACGCCTGAACTGAAACGGGTTAAAGCAGGCGGAGCATGAACCATGTTATGGAAACCTAACAGGAATGGAAAACACGTGTTCCGAAAAGCAAGTTGTTGTGATAGGAATATAATGCATATAATTTGCTATTGCAGGGGCATCAAAGCCGGAATACTAATTGGCATACAAGCCGTTTAGATCACCCCCTCCTCAGATGAACTAGGCAAGCAAGCGACATCGCCTTGACTTCCCACCAAACACATATTCTTCATGTATTTGAATAAAGCGCTCATGCCACGCCACCCCAAGTAATTATTAACTTCATAGGGTTAGGATGCCCGTGAGAGGGTTAAAGAAGAAACAAAAGTAAGGAAGATCTATTTGAAATTGAAACGTGCTGATCAGATAATGAAACTTTACCCTGATCGATAAACGAGCCGAATAAACCCCATCAGGCGAACGGGTGGGATCGAACACTTGACCCCGGGAGTTAAACGCCCTTTAAGTTCAATGGATCTTATTCTGGACGAGTGAGTTTCGGATCCAAGAGAGCGCAACCGTATGTTTACTCAGAAGCGAGCCGCAACCCACCTAATGGGGCTTACTCCCAGGTAAAGGTGAGGTGTGGGATTGCAGCCTCAGCCACAAGCGGGACTGTAAAGCAACAAGACAGGCGCAGAAGTCGGAGCACCAACAATAAAAAGTTGAACAGAGACAGCCCGACTAAAGATGAAACACGCAGGAGAGGGAAAGAGAGATAAATACGCTCAGGACCAGGGAATTAATGTCTCGACAAGAGAGGTACCAGCGCTAAAAATTTACCTGGATGCCCCGCCCCGAGATCCCAGCTCTACGGGGGAGGCGAGGCAACTCCCGATATGTCCAGAAAGAAACATTCCCTTATCACTGCACACCCAGCCAGGATCACTGCAAACAGTGATCGGGGGTTGACCCTGCTTTGAGCCCTATTGTGTATAGATTTCAGAAAAGCAGCATTTAAAAATAAAAATTATTAATGCACCGCTTTCCCCAATCCTGAAACACACTTGCAGCAGGTCTATCCTAGGCACGTCTACCAGGAAGTAAATCCAATTGCTTTCTATAAAACCTAATCTCTACTCGGCGTGATTTAGGAGCGCAGCCCGTAGAACTCTCGATCCTGTGCACATTTTACTCGGGCGTAACAGTGTTCCAGCGGAGCTTGTACAAGGGTGCAGAAGGCTGCAGCCACTGTCGGGGACTTACTCAACCCTACTTAACGAAAAACAAATCGGAACGAAAGGAGCCAAGAAGGGTGAACTACTAAGGCGGTGAGGAAAAAAGAAAAGAAATGTGATATATATTAATTGGGGGAAGGGAAAAGAGACGGAGGGACGTATACAGAAATTGGCTGCAGAGAATCGCGGGGGTGGGGGTTAGCCGAAGCGGAGCTGACTGTTGCGTGAGAAAAGGCCGCCGCGGCGATCCTGCCCTTATATAGGCAGAAGGCGGGGTTAGGGGGCGCACAGGGGCGGAGCGGCGGCTCCCTTTGATGTCCCGCCGGCTGTCTCTTTCATCCTCCTTTTCTTCCCCTTTCTGGCCTCTTTGTGTGACTAAATTTGGCAAGAAGATGGAGCCGCGCCAGGTTTTCCACGTGTGCGCAGAGCTCCCAGCTGAGCAGGCAAGGGTTCTCTTCCGGGTAAGGAGACAGAGACAAAGATCAAAGAGTTTGGGGAGTTGGATCTGAAATGTGAACTGGAAGAAAGAAAATAGTAATAATAAAAAAGGAGGGAACAGACACACACCTACCTAAGCCTGGACACATTCCAGCCCCTCAATGGACTGACTGGAGGGAGCCTGGTATAGAAATAAAAGCAATCAGCGGAAACGAGTTAGGTCTCCCCCCCCCCTTCCAGATTTCTGTTTGGCGTTTTGGCAATTCTTTGAGAATGGCTTGCTCTCAATTTGCACTCCGTGTAGCTCGATGGCTTCCACTGTCAATATTATTTTAGCAACAACTATATGCCTCGCACGTCCCTTTTCTCCAGCTGAAACAATCAGAACAAAGGCGCTGATGAGACGGAGCTTATTATTGTGATGATTTCGCTCCCCACCCCCACATGACTCACTATTGCAAAAACCTTCATCAGAACAGGGCTACACTGGGGAGGGGAAAAGAGAGCCGCAAAACGGCCTCCAGATTAATCCCTAATTAGGGAGCCTCCTTTCACACACAGTGAGCTCTGGCACATCTGCAGCGATTGGGGTTGGGGGTGTTGTTGTTAGAGAATACCAGGGAGTGACAACCATAATAAAAACAGAGAGGTTTTGCCAGGCCAAATATATCTAGAACCAAACGTGTGTAACGTAGCTGATTATAATAGGCTCTTCAGATGCAGCAGGGTGTCCCCCCTCCCCCCTTTATGGATTTAGTCTTAGCTATGGAATTACTAACATAGCAACTGTAACTCATTAGGAGCTAATGAAAGAATTTGTGGAATGATGCTATTTCTGAATCATTCGCTGGAATGGATTTTTAATTGTGACTATATGCCCCCCCTCTTTTCAGTAACTTGAGGGGTTTCATGGGGCAAATCAGGCATCCTCCCTGCAGGCTTTGGCCCAAGAGGCTTAGCTGCAGGACATCTGGAGTAACAGTGAAGTTGCAACCCTATTTACACTCTTACTTGGAAGTAGCACCACTGCAATAAGTGGGACTTAATTCTGAGTAAATGGGCATAGGACCAAGCTTCATAGATGGTAGTGCCTCTAAGTCTGTGCAGAGTGACTTTTCCTTATGAATATGTAACCCAAACCAGACTGCATCAATCTGATATTAGTGGGATCAGAGACTGTGCACCATTGCAAGTGCAGTCTTCATATTCCTTGACTCAAGCATGTGTTCAGACTAATTAAAGGGAGAGCTCCTTTTCTTAAACTATACATCCTTAAAATAGCTTTCAGATAAATATAGTAGCTTAAGGGTGCAATCCTATGCATGTTTAAACAGAAAAGAAGTCCTACACACCAATGCCAAAGCAGTGTTAAGCTCTTTCCTCTCCATGGTCGGGCAGAAGGACAGGTGGCTACATAGTGAAGAGGTCGAGGAACTTCCCACGATGACGCCACCAGAGCCACGCCGCTGCCACTGGACCCTTGCTGCCCATGCTGCTGCCAGAGTCTGACCGGCGGTGGTGGAAAGTAAGGCAAGTCAGGGTGGGGTGGCCAGGTGGGTGGGATGGGTGGGCAGGGGCTGGTGAGGCAGGGGTCTGCTGTGTGCCCTCTTCCCACTTGGAAGGGGGCACATGTAGGGCATCGGCAGTAGCATGCGAGGAAGCCGATGACAGCCAGCAAAGTGCTGCTTGGGCAGCTATTGTTTGCTGTTCTGGCCAAGGGGCTCTATGCCCCTTTTGGCATGCAGAAGGGTTAGTGTGTCATCTCGGTTCAGACGATACGCTAAATCTCAGTAAGTTTAGCAAACCCTACTGCAAGCCATGGTTTAGTGGGGTGTTTAAGGAGACTCTTCTTAACCACCCTAACTAAACCTTCCTGGATGACACTTTAAACCTCTGTAGGTTTACTCATACGGTAAAAACCTACTGAGGTTTAACGTGTAGTGTGAACCCAGTCTCTCTCTCTGACCCTCTTTAGTTTACATTAACATGGCCTGTGGCCTGGGATAACTCAGACAAATTCATGGATGAGACAGCTATCAATGGCTACTGGTTCTAATGCCTATACACTACCTCCAGTATCAGAGGCAGTATGCCTATGTACACCAGTTGCTGAGGAACATGGGCATGAGGGTGCTGCTGCACTCATGTCCTGCTTGTGGGTTTCCTGTGGGCAGCAGTTGGCCACTGTGTGAACTGAATGTTAGATTAGATGAACCTTGGTCAGATCCAGCATCGCTGTTCATATGTTCTTAATGTGCCCTTGGAGTGAAAAGGGTTTCTCACCCCTGATGTTTGGATTTCAGCCTTAAATTGCAGTCCTTTATTCACCTACTTGGGGCTAAGCCCCATTGAACACAATGGGATTTATTTCCAAGAAAATATGGATAGGATTAAGTTGCATGACTGCAGTCCTCTACAACGGGAGACAGTGAGACTTGCTTCTGAGTAACTGTACAGAGGGTTATGTACAGTGCATGATTAAATTTACTTCCATCATGTTGAGATTTGCAGCTTGCTATCCATTCCTTAGACGTAAATTCCACTGAGTTCAATGGGACTTCCAAGAAAGTGTGCATAGGATTACAGCTGAAATTGCTCCTACTTTTTCCTGCAATCCTATGTACAATGGAGTCAGCATGTTTTTATACACAACGGAGTATTTTGGAGTAAACATGAAATAGGGCCAGGCTGTATATGGGATTAGGATCCCAATTTGACTTGTTCACATAACTGTTTATTTTATTTTTAGCCTAGGCTGTATTGTGAAAATAACATAATTGGAGTTGCTCATCATAAGCACAAGCCACAAATCTGCCTGCAACTCCTTAAGAAGCAAGGGTGTCCTTTCAGATTTTAGCAGGGGAGGGCAAGATTTCAGGGGTGGGAAAGAAGGGAGATTAATTACAAGGTTCAAGGGACTGGTCTTGTATATATTCAATATTAGATTGCCCCAAAGCAATGCATTTTAAGAGCATTTGTTATGGTTACTTTTTAAAACCTCAGAATAACTAAAAAGATAAGGATTCTAGAGGAGCAGTTACATATGATTTGAAATAGGAGAGGGGGGACTCCCCCCTCCCTAAATTGCACCTTTTTGAGGAAAGTTTGCAGAGACGGTGTTAGGGGGCGGCCCACCAATCACCCCAACAACCCACCCTCATGGGGTCCGCACAGAACAAGAAGCTATGGCACGTCCCCAAATATTCAAAATGGCCACCACTGCAATGAGAAACCCTGTGGGGAAATTTACCCACAGTGGCTTTTTGTTACAGTTAACTGGGCCTCCTGTTTTTCTCAGCTGCTGCATTCAACAATTCAGCATGCTGAATTGTTGCTGGCTGTATCTTTTATTATCCAACCCCGGGGAAGTTGGGACTGCTCATGTTTAGGAAAAGTCTTACTGAACCAGCTCTTTGTAGCTTTGGGAATTTTTAAAATATGAATGTTTATATTGAGATACTTGAGGTAGATTTCTTGCTTTTACTTTCACATTGGGCTAAGGCCTAGGGACTGCTGGATCATGGGATATGGCAGTCACGACGGGTAGGGACTTCTCTCCCTCCACTAGATCTTCCTCTATAAAAACTGCAGATGTTGGCATAGAATTTGCAATGATAATCCATTAATAACTTTCAATATTCTCCTGGAAAGATCACCGCTGGAAGTTAAATTTGGCCTCTTTAGTTGAACCAAGCATCAAAAAGTACCAACTGGCCTTTCTAGGTGTGATTGTAACACCTTTTCCTTAGAAATAAGGTACAGCTCCTCCAGCTCATTTCACACAGGGCATGAGCTGTCAGCAGATGGTAAGAGCTTTCTGTCACCACTGACGTGGGCCAGATTTGAACCTGTGACCTGGAGGTGACAGGCCATTCCTCAAACAAGAAGCAGGCAAACATGAAGCTCTTTGATTTTCACTGAAACTGGTCTGAACTCAGATAATGAGGAAACTGGTTTGACACATAGGCTCATCAGTGGGTCACTTAGCACAAAGAAAGGCATGCACGACCCTGTTTGCATGATTCATAATCTGGAAATACATGGGGCAGTGATGGGAACTTGGTTCAAATGGGCATTGTCTCAAGAAGTTTCATTAAGAGTGTTCCAGATAAAAGGGGCAAACGCTGAACTGTTGTGTCTGTCTTTGGTGGCATAAGATGCTTCATTTATCCTAGTTGTAATACTATTTATGGCACAAAGTTCTAATTGTGAAATCAGCATGATCCAATTTGTTTTTCAATCAGCATATCTATCTCTAACAATTCCATGAATCTTCAGAAGTCCCACTGAATTCAATGGGACTTACTCCCAGGTAAGCATATATATTTGACTCGGATTCCTGCATTGAGCAAGGAGTTGGACTCGATGGCCTTGTAGGCCCCTTCCAACTTTTCTATGATATAGGATTGCAGCCTCGGTTCACAGTCTATAAAATAGAGGGAAACCTGTGATGTGTGAAGAAAACACAATAAAAAAGGCAAGTACCTTGCAAATATATATCAATCACAGAGAGAGAGATACATGAATGAATATCTCACATTTTCTGGTGGAAGGGGAACATTAAATGCCTCTGGCCTCCCAAATCCCATATAATACACTTTACTCAGGATTTGTCAAACAGAAAATAGCCAACTGGCTCATTTATTGCCACATACATAGTGCCCATGGGGAAGAGAGCAAATTAAGGAAAGCCTAAAGACAAGTCCTTGCTTGAATGGCTATAAGTGGTTAATTTCACCCAAGCTGGCTGTGGTGTGGTTCTGAAATAAGCTGGCACTTTAAGGTACTGCAGATAATCAGTTCCACAGTCCTAGCAGATGAAGGTGGATTGAAGGGTTTTTTTTTGCACTCATAAGCAGGGCAGAGATAAGTACTGGGGTGTAGCTTCTGGGCCCGACCCACATGTGAGGCCAGAAGCCATGTTTGGGGGCTGGAGTCCTGAATCTTTCATTTGGCGCCCCGAATCGCTGGGAGGCCATCTGCCCCACCACCCTGCTGTCCACAGGCACTTGTTAAGGTAAAGGTACAGGGGCCCTGATGATTTCTGTTGCATCGGATCCCCCTGGATTAGCTGGCTTTTTGCCCACATGTGCTTCACCTCCTGCTGCCTCCCACCCCAAATCTTTCTGCCTGCGGTTTTTTCCTGAAATCAAATGTCCTCATCTCCCCTGTCCATACACCTTTTTTTTTTTTTTAAACCAAATAGGAGTGCCCTTAAGAGACAGGGTCCTTTACAGACTTTAGAGCATATGTAAATTAGCATATGCAAATTTGTGCATTTTTTTGGTCCTGTGGGCCTGAGCCCCAGGTCTTGTCAGTACCTAGCACCACCCCTGTCCCAGGCCCAGGGTGTTTGAGATGTTCACAGCTTTAGCTTCCACCACCACTCACCTGGCTGCTGCTCATCACCTGACTTGAGTAAA
This sequence comes from Shinisaurus crocodilurus, assembly GCA_021292165.1. NCBI lineage: Eukaryota > Metazoa > Chordata > Lepidosauria > Squamata > Shinisauridae > Shinisaurus > Shinisaurus crocodilurus. Next base: position 35,706,918 of record CM037876.1, read on the forward strand.
TGTAGGTGCTTCAGCCCAGGCACATGATCCAGCAGCACTGGCAAAGTCGGGGGTTGGCAGGGGGTCCCATCCTGCCAGTGGGTCAAGGTTTCCAGCCCACTGACCTCCAGCTCTATTTCTCTTTCCTGCCTTTTTATAGCGAAGTCCCTGATTGCTTCTGCCTGAAAACCCAGCCGTTCCCTGGCCCTGATCCTGCAAGTACTCAGTCACCTGGCTGCTAACGGGGATGGCAGGCTTTGTGGCCATGCCCATCTTTTTGCCGTGGTTGCTGATGCCCACCATGAACCTCCTGCAACCCCAGTCACCAAGGGACCTTTGTCACAGGACACGTAGAAGACAGAATGATAAGTAGTGATATTACTCTCTCTAATATCCCATTGTAACGTTTTTTGTAGTGCCAATCTATTCACGAGAAGGAGCCAAACGGAGTTGCTCAGATGTGGGCCATTACCACGTTCCACATATGTGCAAAGCTGCCTTCCTGCTTTCTTCTCCGGAATGGCTAAGAAAGGTGGCACCCCAAGCAAGAGGAAGAGACTGCCGAGGTATGGAAAAATGCAACTCTTGTGCTTGTCCAGCAAGTTTGTGATGCAGCAGTGCAATGCAATGGGATCTGCATGTTTGCTGGACCTTTATGACCTTTTCCCTCATTCCCTTGGGATTTCCTGACCTTGTTCTGATCCATGGTACATGGGCAAAGGGCAGAGCTGGCTTCTGCATGGTTTGCAACAAGAAAAGTGTGCATAAGTGCTGAGTAAAATTTTCTTATACTTGCAGACAAGAAGTTGGTTTTATTTTGGAGATGAATCATTGCTTTCTACCTCCTGCTGCTGGAAGAAAACCTACACTACTTTATTCAACCAAGATATAAAAGGCTCAGAAATGAATAGGAACTGATATATGTGGGCAGAAACCAGAATTGAAGAAATGTGTTGTACTGGTTAGGTTTGTAGTATAGTTTAGAAGGGTCCTTAGCATCATTATGTTTTCTCTGTGGAGCCTGGTAATGCTCAAAAACCCAGACAGCTTCATGATGACTAAAAAAGAGATGCAACAAAAAGTAAACAAGAAAAGCAAGGAAATCTAAATTGATGTCTGTGTTGAATACAGCCTTGTTCTGGATAAGCACACACTGCTATGGAGTGAGGTGGCCACCTCCAGGAATAGATTTGGGCAGGACCAGTGCCAGGTTTGAAGGAGCCCTGGACAAGCTGCCCACCTTGGTGGGCTTCCTTGGGAAATGAAGATAGTGGTCACTGCTGCGCCACTTCATCTGATGCTTCTCTGCTGAGGGCCATTGCCTGCCTTAGCTGCTCTGTGCTGCTGCCTGTCCCCTAGTAAGGCAGGCAGTGGAGTGCTAAGCAAAGCAGCTGTAGCAGCTGCCGCCATCTTCATTTCCCCAGAATGCCTCTGGGCCCAAAAGTACACAGAGGAATTCTGCAGTAATAAAGATGGTGGCAGCTACAGCAGCTGGCCTGGCATTTCTTTTCGGAGCACAACAAAAAAGTTTTCTTAGGGTGCAATCCAATCAAGATGCCCGTAGCCCTCCAAACTTGGAGGATTACAGGCATCCTATGGAGGGCGGGGGAGCATGGAGATGACGGTAGCCTCCGTGGTCCCTCCCCCCAACCTCCCCCTGCAACTGAGCTAGACGGCCGATTTCGGCTGTATAACTGAGGCGCCTTGGAACAGAAGGGAAGGAGGCTGAGGCGCTGCCAGGATGCTTTGTATTGCGGCGGCACCTGTCTCCTTCCTTCCCTCCCCCTTCCCTCCACCCCTTCCCCGAGGTCACATTTGTGACCTCCGAGCTGTAGCTGGCGCGGTTCTTTCTGCGCTGGCTGTGGGGGGGTGGGAAGGACGCTCTGAAAAATCCTATGGCTGTCTAGGTGCTGCCTAGCAGCCATAGGATTGTGCTGCCCAAAGATTAAATTATGACATCAGCACTGGTGGACCTCGACATTTCTCCCCACACTCCCATGTAGGCTGGTGATGTCGGGTCTGGATTTGGGGCTCTGTAGCAAATTGTCAGTTACAAGCGGGACCAACAATGTGCGTGTCTTCCTTGCAATTTTTCTGTGGGGGTACTGAATTCCTCCTTGCTATCACCCAGAAGAATTCAGCGTGGCTTAAACAAGTTTGAGTGCCATACAAAAAAATGTCATTGCGTTTGGAACAGGAAGGAGTTGATGAATGAATTAAAGCATATTTTTAAATTTAGCAACTAGTGCAGCCTTTCTCAGCCTTGGCTCTCCACATGTTTTGGACTACCAGCATACCTATCTACTATGGTTAATGGTCAGAGATGGTGACACCTGTAGTCCAAAACATTTGGAGGACAGCAAGTTACAGAGAAGCTGAATTAATTCTTTATGTCTGTCTTCACTGCAGAAGATGTAGGGCAAATACCTGTGCCTGATATTTTTAGGCAGGGAGCCTGAGGAACTGAGGCAAATTGTAGTGATAAGAGATAAAGTTCTCGACCATATTGACAAACTGGAAACAAACGAATCACCAGGTCCAGATGATATCTGTCCAAGGCTTCTTTAAAAATTCAAGTGGAAAATTGCTGATCTTCTAACAGAAATATCTAACATATCCCTCGGATCAGTCTCCATACCAGAGCTCTGGAGAGTGGACAATGTAACACCATTTTTAAAAAAGGGATCAGAAAGTGGGGGCAGGGTTCCAGGAAATTACAGGCCATTTAGTCTGTTCCAGGTAAATTGGTGGGAAATGATGTTCAAGATATAATTATCAAGCATATAGAAGTCTATATGCTGAAGGAGAATCAATATGGCTTCTGGAAGGTAAGTCTTGTCTTACTAACCTTTTTGAACTTTTCTACCCAAGGCTGTTAATCAGCTGTTAATCCCTGTATCCATTCAGTTTTGTCGCAGAATTGAGATCCGAGCTCTAGGTGGCACTGTAGTATAGCAGAAGCACAAACCCACAAGAGGAAATCACACTTACTTTCACTTTCACAATTAAATACCACATTTTCCCTGCTCTAAAAAAACCCTCGCCTACAGTGCTGGTTAGACACAGAGGCGAAACTGGAGGGTCATGACTTTGTCTAAAGAACTTGTAAACAACTGTGAGTTGGGAATGACAAGTGCATGATAAATGCTTCGTGTATAAAAGGCCTTAGAGTTCTTTGAGAGTGTCAACATGCATTTGGATAGGGTTGATCCACTTGGACTTTTAAAAGGCTTTTGACAAAGTCCCTCACCAAAGACTCCTGAGCAAACTTAGCTCAGGAAAGGGATCTTCGGGTTGTTGTGGATAGTTCAATGAAAAAAAATCGACCCAGTTTGAAAAGGGCCAGTTCCATGTTGTGGATCATTAGGAAAGGAATTGAAAATAACACTGCTAATATCAGAATGCCTTTACAGTCATGCCTTGGATTGAGAGCATAATTCGTTCCGGAAACGTGCTTGTAATCCAAAACACTCTTATATCAAAACGAAATGCCCCCCCCCAAAAAATTGTACAGAGATTTTTAATTTAAGCCGTACTACAGTACTTGTATTGCAAGACGTCGCTTGTATATCAAGTAAAAATAAATAAATAAATAAATAAATATTTAGTAAAAATTTGCTTGTCTTGCAAAATGCTCTCAAACCAAGTTACTTGCAATCCAAGGTATTACTGTATACTACTCTGAGGGGCAATCACATTTGGAATACTGTGTACAGTTCTGGTCACCACACCTCAGAAAAGATATCGTAGAGCTGGAAACCGTGCAGAAGAGGACAACCAAAATAATCAAAGGGCTGAAGCAGCTGTCCTCTGAGGAAAGGTATGTTTGAGGCTCTTTAGTTTAGGGGGGGGGAAGGTGAGCAGTTGGGGGGGATAAATAGAGGTGTGCAAAATTATGCATGAGGTATAAAGGGAGAAGTTTCCTACACCACCTTTTTACAGTCTATCTACAACAATAGCTTACAACAACTCCAAATAGTTCAACATGTATCTAAACGACATTTATACAACAGCACAGTAAAGCCTCATACAGGGCCAGTAAAGCAAAAACCAATGCATCCACAAATTTACAGGACATTTTGTTTTTTGTTATCTGCCTCTGAGGAGACAAAAGAGGGTGACTCCTTATGGACCTTTCTAGGCAGAGAATTCCACAGTCTTAGCGTTCCCACCGAAAAATGTCCTGTCTACCTGAGCAACAAAAGAATTAGCCTCTTGTAAAGAAGGAATACAGAGCAGGGCCTCTTTGCCAGATTGTAAAATGTAGGATAGAATAGCTGCTCTTGCTTGTATGCTGGGGCCAGCTCATTTAGGGCTTTAAACATAAGCACTAGCATTTTTAAGTTGGAAGATTCCTGGAAATATAGATTTGGTGGGAGATAATGTGTGAGCCCAGAAAAGGGCTCAAACTTGTATCTCCATCCAGAGAGCGTCTATATATCAGGCTTAAAAGAAGCAGCATTTTCCTTGCATACTGACTGGTGCTAAAACTGAGTGACCCACAAAATAATAAATCTTAACTAATAAAAATGAATTGACAGCCCCACAGGATTCAATTTTAAACATTTTAATAATTTTATAACACTTCCACAAAGCAGTTTTTAATTTCAATGAATGTCGCGATTTCACAATACTCTGAGCTATTTTCTTTTCCTCTTGTGAACTCTCATTTTAGCCCAGATAGTGAAGCAGAATTTCTTCAGATTAGTTTGAACCAGAAGAATTCTATCTTTAGCAAGAGCAATTAAAACAAAGGGGCTGCAGGCCAAAGTGCCAGAGCTCTATAACTATCGCAAGTGTTGTAGTTTAAGCGACATATTAATTACTAGATTCTCCATTGGGAGCTATGAATAGTTAATTCCTTAATTCATGTTGCATTTCAGTGTAGTTTAGGTTCACTGCAGTGTGTAGGCAGACTTGAGCAGCCAGCCGAGCCGGCCAGCTGAGCATGTGAGGGGTGGGCCTGCAGGCCAAACAGGTCGGCGCCGGCTGGCGGCAGCACCGCTGCTTTGCTTGAGGCGGCAAAATATGTTGGGCCAGACCTGCACCATGGCTTTCACACGAATTAGGCCTCTAGTTATAACAACTGTAAATACAAGTGAGAGAAGATGTAAACCGCAGAGAGATAAAATGACCAGTGAGTCATAGCCTAATTTTTCCAGCTATGACATTGCCACCACATTGTTACTGTTCCCAGATCGGCCTCTGAATAAGAAATATTCATAACAGAATTTGGAGCTCCGTACCAGGCAGTGGAGCAACTGGGTAGCAGGGAAGCCAGGCAAGGCAGGCCAGTAGTTGCAGTGCTCGGGAGAGCTCCAAGCGAGCAACTTGCTCAACAAGATGTGGGACCAAACTGAAGCCTTTTATGCTACAGGCCCATACTCCACCCTTTCCCACAGAATGGAAGCCTTAAAGGCTCCAGTCTCTGGCATGTAGCCTAGCACTGGAACGCTGGCAGTGTTGGTGCATCAGCTTCCTGAAATGTGGGGCTATTATAGAAGGAGGTGCTGGTCAAGCACTGGAGCTAGGTTTAGGGGTCTCCACCCTGCAGTAGTGCTCGGACCTGAAATTACCTCCTTTGGCACCACTGGTTCATCGGCCTCAGAATCCATGCGACTGCTGGACCTCTGGGTCATGACATGGCCTTCACATGTTCAATTTAGACAATGTCACCAGGAAAAATTAAGACACAGTCTTTTACTTTGGAATAATCTAATAAGAAATACATTTAACTTAAATTAATAACTAGCAAGCTAACAAATATAATTACTTTTAAGAAAACAATAACATGCTATCATTTGAATTATATTTACAAATGACCCTTGAAACATTAATGGGAAGAATAATAATCCAAAGATTGTACAAGAAAGTATCTACAGTTCACTCCAAATCTCCTTCCATGCAATAGATTCCTCGGAGGGTGGAAGCAAGAAGTATGTTTCACTGTATTTTATGGGTTAGCAACAATTATTATGTTGCTTCTTGTTTTGGAAATTCAGATTAACATAGGCTTCTCCAAAGTGGCATACAAGCTTCTCGGGGTCAGGTGTGAAGATATTTCTGGTCCTCTGATCCTCCCTGTGCTCTTCACCCCTCCACACACATAGATTTCTTCAGCTGTCACTCATCAATGGCCACTTCACCAGCATTCCACCCACTCAACGCCCCCCTTCAGGTCCAGCTGTCACTTCCCCCAGCATTGTACCTGCTCATGCCTTCCCTTTGAGTGGAATAATACAGACAGATTTACATAATGGCCATGTTCTGAAGTCACATTAAGCCAGAAATCATGGCTTAATAAACCAGGATGTGAAGAGGCAGTGTGCTGGTGCATGCAGCCCATTTGCTCCCTCTTTCATGTGAGCGGTTAAACAAATGAGGTAAGGATAGCTTCACATTATGTCTGAACCCAGTATTATAGTTATGCACACCTAAATAAGCCAGGATTGGATTCCAGGTTTAAACCAGTTTTTAAAGTTGGTTTATGATCCTGGCTTGTTTGGGTGCACTAAACCATAATCCCAGGTTTGGATATAATGCAAAGCTATCTCTTCCTGGTTTGGATACCTGCTTTCATGAAGGAAGAGTGAATGCGCTACATGAATACACCAGCAAACTGCTCATTCACATTGTGCTTTCTTAAGCCAGGATTCCAAGTTTAATGTAATATCTGAATGTCAGCAATCCTTTACTACAACTGATTGTAAGAAAACAGCAACAAGAGCATGAGAATCTAAGCAGTCTGTACTCTGTAGTATTTATTTGGTGTGTGGCTAAACCTAGCTGGCCTTGCGGTAGTCCAATCCAGGGTGGCCATGTGTCCTACTATATAGAGGGCAGTCCTCTATTTGAAGGGCTGTCTGGTCTAAGTATGCTTTAAATATAAAGATCCCTGAGAGCAGGGTCTTTAAGTTGTTCCACAGGAGTTAGCACCTGGACAGCAGATGGAACCGGTACACACACAGGATCACTGGTTCACAGTCTTCTTCTCTAAGGTGAGATGTACTGTATTTCTATTTAAATTAAAGTAATTAATTCTAAATTGTATCGATGGATATGCAAATTTTAGCATATGTAAATTTTATGAAAATCTTTGTCCCCTTTTCTATTCTTTTTATGGTGATGCTTTTCCTCTTTTTTGGCAAAGCGTAAGTGGCTGCCCTATATCAAACTGGAGGTTGCTTGGTCTTCTGCCTACTGATCTGTGGCCTAGACAAGGGCACTGTTCAGTTTTACTCATTTTGTCGGAATGACACTGTGAGCTGGCTTGCTGATGTAGATCTAGAGAAGTTCCAGTGGCAAGTGTGTTGTGTGAAAAATACTTTCAAAGTTTCAGTGAAGTCAAGAAGAGGCAAGCCAATTAAATAATGAGGAATGTTGGATTACTTGAGTTGCAGACTGTGGAATCCTAAAATCTAGGATTATTGCTTGGCTCTTGGAGTTGAGTGAGAAATCGTTGTGAACTAAAGTAATACTTTGCTTGCTTGGATTTAACTTGTTATGGTAACAATATGGCAATGGGAAGGCTTTAAAATTATTACTTCACCTACAGCTAGGGTGTCCCCCCCCTTGCCTAATCTTTATAGTATACAAATGTGAGATTGTTAATTCAGTTTATAGTTTGTACAAACCCTGGAGCTTGAGTCAGTGCCGTTATCTATTATAGAAATGCAAACATGCTCTTTGATGTGTAACTCTTGGCGACTTGGGAGGATAAATACGGAATACTCTATGGACAATTATAAAAAGAAATCCACAAATTACAAGTCTACTAGGATTTCTTTTTATAATTCTATACTCTGACATTGACATACGTGGTGGACACAAGGTACACTTGGATAATTTTGGAGAATCGACGTTTCTATGACAAGGTTTCTACTTGGGTATATTTCAGGTCTCCTGCAAAGTTTTATTTTTTGAGGGTTGGGCAGGTATTATTACACACTGACTGCTTTTTAGCTTATAACTGTTATGAATGGAAGAGCTGGCAATTATCAGCATCACATCTGCTACATTAATACACAGATATTAACAAAGGGAAAGACACCTGTATCAAGAACAGCCTCTGTAGGGTACTTGTAAAACTGCAATGATTTCAAGGGAGCTAGAGGAATGTCCAATGATATGTGGATGATGAAAGATATTTATATTCAGGGGTTTACTCCTCCTCCCAGCCGCTCAAGTTGTGACTGGTGCTGCACATGAATGTCCTACTAAGTGTGTTTAGGATTGCAGCCTTTGTCTATGTGTGTGTGTTTTTAACAAGTTGAAGGTGAACAGTGTAAAGTTCCCGGAAGAGCAGCGCCTATTTCCTGTACACTGCTCCTATATCTCATCCACTCTAAGTGGCCGATGGCAGTTCCAGTGGCCATCTGTGCTCTCCAGCACAATCTTGCTTTCAGCAATGGAGAACAGCATGGAGCGGTTCCATGGATGGGTGAGCAAAAGGGGTGGGGAAGAGGAAAGAGCGGTCCTGTTTCTCTTTCATCTCCATAGCCTTTCCCCATTTGCATTTTAGTCATGGTGGCTCGTTAACCCCTCAGGGGCTGCCACTGTGCAGTGGCATGCGGGAAGCCAACAAGGAGATGGGAAGAAGAAAGGAGCAGGCTAGCCTGCTTCTCCTCACCCAAATCCAGCTTGCAAGGCTCTCAGTTTGCACCTTTTGGTGCTGCAGCAGCACTTACTCCTGATGACCTGATGCATCACTGGATGTCCAACGTGGGCAGGATCTTCTGCCTCCTTGCACATGAACAGTATTACACTCTTGATGTGTGGGGCTACCCCTGAAGAGGGTCCAAAAGCTTCCACTGGTGCAAAATGTGGCGGCTAGGGCGCTCGGTATTGGGACCATATTATGCTTGTCTTGAAAGACCCACACTGGTTGCTAGTTGCTTTCCGGGGTTGGTTTTAACCTTCCCAAACGACTTAGGACCTGGCTATCTAAGGGACTGTCTGTCTCATTATGAACCTGTCTGGTTGTTAAGATTGGCAGGAGAGGCCCTTCTGAGGGCACCATTACCCACCGAGTCTTTTTTGTCAGGCATGTGTGAAAGGGCTTTCTCCTGTGTTGCTCCCAAACTGTTGAATGCACTCCTTCATGAACTACAATTGGCCCCCACTCTCTTGGCTTTTAGAAAGGCTGTGGAGACTCATCTTTTAAATTTAGCCTTTTTAGGGAGCAGTCCTAAAAACTGAGGAGCAGACTGTGCCTCCTCACTGCTCAGAAGCTCCTGAATTCAGAGGCTTCTGTGATTCCTATGCACTGCTGGGCTGAGCTGAAGCCAGCAGCATGGGAGGAGCGGTGGAGGCGATCTTTGCCTCCCTGTCCTCTGATCTTTGCTTTCTTTCACTTCTAGCGAGGGCAATTTGAGTACAGGGGGGAGAGGTAAGGAGGCTGGAGGAGGCTTAAGAGAAATAATATCCTGGAGAGGCTGCCAAGAGCTTTATTACTGACTTTGGTTTCACTTGACAGCTGTCAAAAGAAACCAAAGCCACGAGTAATATTTGCTCACAAAAAGGGGGTGGCCAGTAGATCACCCCCTTCATGGTGAGATCCTCAAGGGTTGGGTTCTTTTTTTATTTTTTTGAGCCTTACTCTTCTCAGGTTCCTCTCACTTTTCCACCCTTTCCTGATACTCTAGGTGCTCGGGAAGGTGGAAAAGTGTGAGCCACCCACTTTTACAGCAGCACAGAAGTTTGACAGCTAGCTTTCAAAACACTGGTTCCTTTTAAAAGGTTTTTGTTTGTTTGTTTGTTTTTTGATGGGGCTCCCCGTGTTTTTCACAGGGACATATGCAGGCATGAATGCATATGTCCCTATGAAAAAAACTCTGATACTCAGAGTTTTGGGCATCGGTGGGGCAGCTGGCACTGGCGGTGGCCTGGGCTAGCTTGGCAAGAGTGGCAAGCGGTTTTTGCTGCTCTTGCCAAGCGCCTTGCTACCCGCTTCTTGCAACCCATGATGGGGTTGGTTGCCTGGGTTTGGACAACATGACAACCATCATGGGTCCAACAACAAACCATGGGTTGTTTTGGTGGCTTGTTGCCCATGAACAAGCCACCATGCAGGAATTGGTCTGGATTCTCACAACACAACAACCCACCATGGCTTGTCACCCACGATGAGTTGTTCTGTCATGCAAACCCAGTCAGGAAGACTTAATTCTATTGGCCTTCACCTCTTGCCAAAAGAGTTTGTGCAAGGCTCCAAACTACAAAACTATGTAGTGAACCCAGATTTAATATTAGGACACCAAAATGGCATGGATGTTACAGTTAGAAGTTTTGCTGTAATAACTGATGATTGACCCATGCTTTTATTAAAAGATGTGTTAAATCCTTCTCTTTTAAACTGGAGAAGATTGATTATGTTAGTGGGAAGCTGACTTAACACTTGAACTCAAACAAAAAAGGGTAATTATGAATGGATGAATCTACAGATGGATCTAAGTGCCTAAGGGTATAATGCAAAATATACAATACTTTTGTGTGCTAAGAAGTTTTTATTGGCATGAGGTTGGGAAGGCTGCAACACTCAGGTGTGGTGAAGCCATGATTGAGTTATGGGGCCTTGCCGAATGAGTGCCAGTACAATCTACAGTGTCATAAGGGTCTGTACACGCCACATATTTTACAAGGAAAAACATGATTTAAGGCACTGTCTAAAAATATCATTGGGATCAACTTTGATTTTTGTATGTGTCTGCTTGATCAGGCTTGATCTTGGCACAGTCAGTCCAACACCACAGATCAAAGCAGAAGAGAATAATGAACAAATTTTGAGAAAACTTTGTAAGCATTCAGTTCTCACCTTATAATATTGTTCTTAACATTTTCAAACCATTTAAAACAGATTTAGCACTGAATCTTAATGTAAAATGGGGTGCAAAGAGTTTACACATATGTATTTCTAAACCCCCATGACCGTATGTCTGTGAAACAAGAAGCCATGGCTTGGATCCAGCAGGCATGCTCCATGAAAAGAAGGGGAAAGACCATTGCTGCCAATTTCTCCTTCTGCCTGCACCCCCTATGCCACCTGCCATGTGAATCTAGAGCCCCCCCCCCCCGCAATTTTTCCAAGCAGATTTTCAAGAGCTGCAGTGGATAGGGGCAACTAAGACCCCAAAGCACCCCATTCTATGAAGAGAACTCTGGACCCAACCCCATGGCCTCCCTGGTCTCTGGCATGTGTAGCCCTATCATGAAGGAGGCCAGGGAAAGCTCTGTGATACAGGAAGGTGAGTCAACTAGCTTTAGGCAGCACCATGGGTGGGAGAAATAGATGAAGGCATGAACTGGTATCAGAATAGTGCCGCAAAATGTTTTAAAGCATTGGTCCTAGTGTGTGTGTGCATGTGGCAATCTGGGATCCAGTTCAGGTAGCAAAATGTCTTGGGTCAGCACTGAATGTGGTTGAAAGCACTTTTCTGTTCTTTTCTTCTTCTTTTTTTGCACACAGATTACATTTTTAGATGACGTATAAAATGTTGCAGGTGAAGCATCCCCCTGAAAGTTAACATCTCAGGCCGCACAGCTGAGCTGAATGCTGTTCTGGCTCATAATAAACCCAAAGGGCAAAAGAAAACCCTAGCACCAAACTAGACATTACAGTACACACAGATGTGTGTAACGTTCTGCTCCTGGCTTCCTTTTAAAAGCAGAAACAACCTTGGGAGACTGAGATTGGGTGTGGAAGAACACTGGGGAGGGGGTTGCTTCACCATTTTCTTGGTTGCAATTTTCCTTGCTCCAGCTGCCCCCCCCCCCGGTAAAAAATACACAGAATGTTAGGCAGATTCTGTCTAACATACAGAATACTAGTTGTTTCTCACCTTTCCTTCTTTGTTTCTTCCTTAAGTAAGGGACCTTAGGCAAGCCTCTGTCTCTGAAGTGTCAGCCCCCGTCCCCCTCTGCAATATTAGGGTAATAATGCATCTACCTCGTAGGAAAGAAGGTTACACGTTTATTTATATGTGTGTCCTGCCATTTGACTAAATTCTTCCAAGTTGCTCACAATATTAATAACATGCAAGGAATACATTAAAAGCCATACCCACTAAAACAAAACAAAACAACAAAACCAGCACAGCTTCAGCAGGAGCAAGTGCTTTGTCAGGGCTGGTATCAGCCGGCATTTGGCAACTTTGAACCCCAGCAATTGCCTGAGGGTGCCAGGTGCTGACGCTAGCCCTGAGTCTTGCACTGGGCATCTGGGTCTGTGAGCCGCCCATCAATTTGCTTACCTTTGGGCACTTTGCTGGGTGGGTCTTTACACCTGCATTTGGCCCTGTGCCTTATGGTTCCCCCCCCCGCTTGCCTCCCCCCCCCTCTGTCCCATAGGAAAGTTGGTGTTAGACAGCCCTGTACCAGGAGAGAGGACAGCCCAGCAGGAGCAGATATCTGATGTTTACTCTGTGTGTGTCCCTCTCTCTTCTTGGTGATCCTTCAGACTCACACGTCTCACATTACAGTTCTTTTTCTTTTTATTCTCCATGTTTCTTATTATAAAGGCGGAGGCAGTGTTGGGGAAAGTAGTACTTGCTTCTCTGCTGTCTTGTCATGCATCTCCCAAAGACACTGCAGTCTTCAGGATGTGGCTCTCGGGGAGGAGGAGGCTGAGGGGGTGCGCCACTGCCACCCCACAGCACAGCTCAACACCTGCATCTTCTCCATCCTCGGACCACTTGAGCACCAGCGGGAGCAATGAGGCAGGTTCCTTGCCAGCTCACCATCTCTCCGGATGGTGTTGTTGTGATAAACCAGCCGTTCCCAACCTGGTGTAGAAGAGGGAAGATAGGAAGCTGCCTTATGCTGAGTCAGACCTTGGTCTATCTAGCCCAGCATTGTTGACACCGACTGGCAGCAATGGCTCTCCTGGGATTCAGGCAGGAGTTTTTCCAGCCCTGCCTGGAGATGCCAGGGATCAAACCTGGGACCTTCTGCATGTATGTTCTCTACCCACTGAGCTATGGCCCCTACCATGGTGCCCTCCAGATGTGTTGGACTACAACTCCCAGCATGACCTAGCCAGCTATGTTGCAATCCAAAACATCTGGAAGGCATCAGGTTAGGGAAGGCTGAAACAAACCATTCAGGTTGGCTGTATGATTTCATAGATCATAGAGTTGGAAAGAGCCTACAAGGCCATCGAGTCCAACCCCCTGCTCAGTGCAGGAAACTAGAGGAGGGGTTTCCCATCCAAGTAATAACCAGGCTTGACCCTGCTTAGCGTTCCACGCTCAGACAAGCTGAAGTGGAGGGAGGGGAGCACTTCGAACATACAAGCAACTGTCAAAAAGCATCATACAAATGCTCTTTTCTTTAAATCATTATTTTTATTATCCACCAATGTCATTTTGTTTTTCTGCATCTGGTTCTACTCTGGACAAACACCATAGAACACAGCCTACACTTTATGAACAGCTTCATGATGTGAATGGTAGTGACTGATATCAATATTAAATCAGAAATCCTCAATGGATAACTGTTTGAAAATATAAACTGCAGGCATGAGGGGGGCAATCCAGTTTGGGACCTCAGCAGCCGGAATGAGTTAAAGCCCATCCTCCTGAGCTTACTCTGGAGGGGGAAAAGGTGTAGCTATTAACTAAACCTTTAAAGAAACGTGTGCTTTGGCCATTGGACTAGGTGATATAAACACACTACACCAGTGCTTTGTCATTTTCACTGGCTCCCAGTCCATTTCTGGGTCCAATTCAAGGTGCTGCTTTTGTTCTTTAGGGCTGTCCAGGACTCGGATACCTGAAGAACTGACTACCTGAACTTTGAGATCTTCTTTGGAGGCCCTGTTCCAGGTTCCCCTGCTGAATGAGGTGCAGCAGAGAGCCTTTTTAGTGGTGGCATCCCAGCTTTGGAATGCTTTCCCTAGAGAGGCCCACCTGGCAACTACTTTGTTGTTGATTGGGTCCCAGGCAAAGCTCTTTTTCTCTTACCAGGCCTCTTAAATCTGCCTTAGCCTTAAACTGTTTTTATTCTCTGTGACTTGTTTTTTTTTAAAAAAATGCTACATTATACTTTTATTATTTGTTTTATTGTTGTTGAATTTTTAATTATTTAATTTTTGTTGCTAGCCCCTCTGAGAATTTTGTTATTTGGCTACCCCTACATTGCAAAGGTATGTGTGTATTGAGATAGATCATTGGTGGGCAGACTTCAGATTTGTGGGATCTTTAATGTTTTGTTAGCTAGAATCCAGAAGCCCCCCAACTAGAAACATGTGCAAAAGACAGAATTAAAGAATTTTAAACCCAGGGATTTGTTTTATGTATCAGAACTGAATGGAGCTCACAGTTGGTCCACACAAAAATCTAATCTGGGTTACCCCCAGCTCTCTTCATTCAAGCCGTCTAATTTAGGGGTGTGATGAGTCATTTTGTTGTTACTATGGTTCAGCAACTGAGAGTCAGAAATCCTTGTCCACCTACTGCAATTCTATCAGTAGATCTAGATTTACCTTCTGCTCACCCCTGAGATAGATGATTCAACCTTGTAGCCTTGTAGGCTCCTTCCAACTCTATGATCTATGAAATCTATGAACCATGGGGATAACCCCAATGTTAACCCTGCAGGAAATCACAAACACATAAATGCATAGTCATGGAATTGCAAGCTGTTATCTCAGGTGTGGTTAGAAGAAGACATTATGTATGTGTGTATCAGAAATGTACCTGCTTTGTCAGCACTTCAGGAGCAATGGTAATTAAATAGATTTCTGCCCAATTTGCTTCACTCCGTTGATTTACCTTTTTAATGAGTGCATGAAAATGACCAACACTGACCCTGCATCAAAGTGCATTATTGCTGTTGTGTGCTGACCTGAATTTTGATTGTTCACTTTTTTTTTTTTTTACTGAACCTAATAGTACAATAGTTTTAGGGAGCAGTGCATGCATTTTGCCACATAAGGCTGTTACCTATAATACAGGAGTGAAGAAGAGGGTCCCGGGTCCCAGTCCGGCCCTCTAACAGTCCCCAGAAGGCTACACTTTCTTCTCCTGGCCCCACCCGCTTTCCCCCAACCACTGATCTTTTGGTGGTTTCTTGGCTTTTGTGCAGTTTTTTCCCCATTGTAAAAGGTTGAAATTCCTAAGGCACTGAGAGTGAATGTGGCCACTGAGAGTATCAGAGACATATGCCTATGTACTCTAGTTGCTGGGGAACATGGGTGGGAAGGTGCTGTCGTACTCATGTCCTGCTTGTGGGGTTCTTGTGGGCACCTGGTTGCCCACTGTGTGAACAGAATGCTGGACTAGATGGACCCTTGGTCTGATCCAGCATGGTTCTTCTTATGTTCTTATGAGAGCTTCTCCAGAGTTGAATCTGGCTCTCGGTCTGAAAGAGGTTCTGCACTCCTGCTATAACAGGTACTAGCCATGTAATAATATTGCACAGTGTCAAATGATAAAATTAACTATTACCTTCTAAATTGACTACTGACCATTGACTAATATAGGGAAACAACTGTGATTTAATTTAAGAACACTATACAGTATTATTAGGAGGCATGACCCTAGTGCTGAAGGTAGCACATCACAGGTGCTTCCAGAAGGATGGGTCCTGACGTTAACAGTCAGATGGTCTCGTGCAGCTATTCCATCTTTTTTCCTTAAGGGATTTTCCATGGTAAGAAAACAGCCAGAAGAAGCAGTGGGAGAACACGAGAGGATTACGACTGGAAGATGATTTTGTCTGCACCCTCCCCCACCCTAACATTCTGTAAATGAATCAGGACCATGGTGTGACAAAAGCCTAATCTGGAGGCACCCCACATCAGTCATTGCTGCAATCCTGAGAACAGCCTGATAAGCCTGGCCATTATTTTTAGCTCCATACTAGAGATAGGGGACTCAGACTGAGAGTAGGTGGTTTACATAAGGTTGTCCACTGAATTTGTGGCCAAGGTGATATTTGAGCATCCCAGCTCAATGGTAACTTTTCAATTATTAACAATATATCTTCATGCTAGAATGTGTGTGCTATCCATATTTTTGAACAAAGATTATAAATAAATCAACAGTGAATAAATTAGGATTACAAGTATCTGTGGGGTTCCCATAAGGCGTCCACATTCCATCCTTGAGAGTCCAACAAAGCTACTATAAACAGATGTTTTCTTTTTCTTCGGGATCTGCCACATATGTTGCTTCAGCCACTGGCAGTAAGGGATTCAGGAATAACGTTTCATGCTGCTTGTTACGCAGGAGAACTACTGGAATATATTTCAAACAGAGAACTAACATGCTACTGCTTCTTTTCTCTATGGCCTCAAAAGGCAAAAAAGGAAGTGACTCCTAGACTCAGAACCTGCATTTTGTCCAAAATGCCTATTAGTTCTGACTGCATGCTGGCTGGAGCTGTTCCTCTCTGCTTGCTACATTGGTTACCTATAGAGCTTTGATTTAAAATCGCACTAACATGTAAGCAATCCTAGCGGAATATCCAAAGTTGGGGCAGAACCGGGCATCCAGTGGCTGGGATGTGATAGGAGTTTCAGTAGCCTCTGTACAACTCCTTCTTTCATGGCCTCCATTCCCTGGACATCATGCCTAGAGCCAGTATCCAAAACTTTCCCTCTCTCTTATTTCTCTCTTCCTTTTTCCCCCCTCAAAAGGGCTATCAAAATCCTTGATGACAGAAGCAGAATAGGTTATGTAACACAAACATATCCAACTGTATTTAATATGCATGAGTCTGATTGTTAAAATTTCAGTTTCCTTGGTAACAGACAGAATTTGGATTTGGAGTGGAGCACAAAGTGTGCACAGTTGGAGCCATAGGTCAGTTGCAGTTATAGAGCATAGTCTTTGCGTGCAGAAGGTTGCAGGTTCGATTCCAGGCATCTCTAATTAAAAGAAAGGATAAAGCAGCAGGGAATGGGCAAGTGTGTGTGTGTGTGTGTGTGTGTGTGTAATTTTCCTTTAACCTGTTTTATTTCTGTGTTCTCTGACTCTGTACAAGGCAGCATCATGGAGCAAGTATTATTGCTAGTTAATATATGTGTTGGATGGATCCAGTGTCATCTTTTAAAATGGCCATTGGTTGTGACTCTGCTGTGGTGGGTCACCACCTCAGTTAAACTATTTTGAAATACGGGCAGTCCCTGAGTTAAGAATGTCCGACTTACAGACAACCCATACTTAAGAATGGACTTCTGGGTTCCCCGGCTCTACGTCATTTACATAGAGTACATAGTGTAGTATACTACGCAAAATAACGATTTTAACGGATAGAACGCTATGCTGTTCCGACTTACATACAAATTCGACTTAAAGACATTCCTAAGAATGGATCTCGTTTGTAACCTGGGGACTGCCCATACAAATGTGAAATAAAAATAAAGATCCAAAATTCTGCCACTTTAAGCATCTGAAGACTTAAAATGGCAAATATTTAGAGCTCAGAAATTAGGTGGAAAATCATGCAGATCAAATTAGAATAAGCAAATGTGAGATTAAATTCCTAATGCAGGAGTTAATTGGGGAAGAGCATTGTAAACAACTTACCACAATGTAACTTTGAGCATTATATCTTCATGTCAAATAAGTTAGAGTATGCTTCTAAAAAACACATAATTTCAAGAGAGAATAACCAGTTCAAAATTAATATAATTGATTAACAATTAAATATTATAACACAAGTAGAATGGGGTTGGAGGTGAAATATTGAGTTTCCTTTGATAGGTAGAGTAATTATGAAGTGTGCTTTTGAAGTTCAAGAAGACAGCCTTAGGACACAATATTTTTAAAGTAAAAAATTGGCTTGCACTCTGTTAGAATGATTTATTTTGCACTAAGAAATGGGTGTGAGACATGATGTGATTTAAAATTTCATCCCTTGATGGAACTGCTTGAGGGTGACATGTCTCTCTCTCTCTCTCTCTCTCTCTCTCTCATGGGGTGGGGGTAATGGAAGGTTTTCTGGCACCAAAACCTGCTGTATAAAAAGTCAAGCTGCTGCTTTCTTTTTAAAAATTTTAAAAAAACAGGATGTAAACTTCCTCCTGGTACCAGGAAGCTAAAACCTTGATTCTTCAGAGAGCCACAGGCCATGAATAAAATTTGTATAGAATTATCGAGGTTGGTCGTTTTTGCTGGCCACCTGATAGTTCCTGCCTGAGTAGAATAGCATTTTACACATCTACAGAATATAGGCAATAGACATCTTTGGAATGAGTCTTTTACTGAACATAGGCCAGTGCATCTGTCAGGGTCTCCGTCCAATAGAGAAGAGCTATTCTCAAGGAAATAGGTATGTTCAGTCTGGAATGGTCATCTTCAGCTCACCCGATCTTGCATGCCCTTACCATCAGATGATTTATTTCCCCCTTTTCAGTCTTCCCTAGTCTACATTATCCATGGCTCTCCTGATTGGTCAACAGTGACATTGCAGAATGACTGCTGCCAGGTCAGGCCCAGGATTTACCTGTGTAGCAGCCTATGGGCTTTTCTACATGAGGCATTTATCATGCGCTTGTCATTCAAGGCTTACTTTACCTGTGAGAAAGAAGAAGGAGCGAGAGAGACAGGAGCAGGTCGAGGAAACATCAGGTCCCATTCCAGTTGGACTGCCCTACCCGCAGGCAGGGGAGGCTGGTGACACCTATGTCAGTGGGGCTCCTTATCCACTGCAGCTTTTATTCTGAACTTTATAGGAGCTATCCATGGTGCCGTACTCCATCCCCAAAATAGGTTCACCACCATGGAGCACCCCTTTGCTCCTTCTTCTTTCCCACAGGTAAAGTTAGCCCTGGAGTGGAGAGTCCAAATGGAGCAGACCCTGATGTTCCCTTGACGTTCCAGTGGCTCAGGTCAGATGTTCAGCAGCCTCCACATTATTACTTAGGGGGGAGGGGGGGATCGTGTGGCGTTGCCGATTGTGAGAATTCATAGATGTAGGTACAGACTGAGAAACGAGGTTAACTGAAACATCATCATAGAAAAGGTGCTCCTGCTGATAAAAACAGAAGCAACTGCAGGAGTCTGTGTTATGTGTGTTGCAAAATAACAGGCAATCAATTAAGGCAAACGTCTGACATCTATTATATATATATATATATATATATACTTTGAATTAAAACTGATTTCAGTGGCTGTGGCATAAACACGGGGCCACCATGTAGAAACTATACCCTGATCAGTGATGTGTGCATGTCAGATCTGCATGTACGCTAGACTAGGGGTAGGCAACCATTTGGGCCTGTGGGCACATTTGGAAATGTGAGAAACTGTCCTGGGCACAGCCATAAAATGGTGGGCTTGGCTAGTCACAGAGGACACGTAACCTGCCCAGAGACAATCATGGGAAGTTAAAATGGCAGCAGCTAGAGGCCCCCACTTCGCTTTGAAGCAATCCTAGCTGCCAGTAAGAAAATACAAAAATATTTTTAAAATAAAAATGGTGGAGAGTAAAGTATCTTCATGAGCACCAAGGAAGGTGTCTGGGGGCACCATGCTGCCTGTGGACACCACATTGCCTATTCTCTGCATTTGACTCTAGTCAGTGCATATAATTTAGTGGTCAGTTTCCTTTCTTGTTCTGCAGATCCTTCTATATACAAACCCCACACTGATTTTAAAACACTTCCAAGTTTCAATAACATGCAACTATTGGGCACTTGCACATGAAGATGGCATCCACTGAGTTTTATTCTGGAAATTCTGGAAGAATCTTTCAGATTCATGTTTAAGGCTCAGACAGCAGCAACTCCAAGTTTTTAAACTTCTATCTGCTCCATTTTTGTATAAATTAAGAGGGGGGCATTTTAAGAACAAAGGGGGCACACACATGGTGGTAGTGGGGTACTAAACCTGTCCCCTGCCTGTGTCTTATTTCTCTGCAGACTGACCCCCTGAAATCCCTTTTCCTTAGGCAGCCTCTAATACTGGACCTCAGCCTGGCTGGGAGTCTTTGACACATGGATCTGCCACAGTCACATGTAGCCTGAACCTAGGATTTTGCAATATAAATGTTCCTTAATGTTAAAAACATTTTACCTTTCACATGAGGGAAAATGTCTGGAATTGTGCCTAGACTATCTATTGATTTATGGAACTTGAAATATTTTTCAAAAGAGTGTCACAAATGCACATAATGTCTCCGGATGCTAAATTTTGTATTTGCATCTCTGAATAGAAACGTAGCCAGCAAGATAGAGCTCCCTATTGGCAATACATCAGAGGAGAGAACAGAGCGTGACTTATTCCAGCAAGGGTCTGGTATACATTACACCCCATTAAATTGGCTCCAGAGAGGCCTATTTTGGATGATAAAACATAGAGGGTTTGTGTGATATGCTAAAGCCTCGCCGTTTTTGCCCAGACCATGTCCTTTTTCTTCTTTTTTTAAAGAAGGAATGGAACTTATCGTCATAAATATGGAAGACAGACTCATGAATCTGGAGATGATCCACACTGTGGATGGCAGAATCACTGCAGCCATCATATATTTTGCAGAAAGTCTGATGAGGTCTATAAAAGTAAATTGTGAATTAAAACAAAACAAAACAAAACAAAAAAACCAAATCCAAAATCTCCAACTAATATAAATGGTAGTGGAATTCCCAGCATTGGCATCCTGGGCATGTGAACATTAAGACAAGGAATACCTCTTATAAATTGAATGGCATAGGAGACACCTTTCTGGAGTGCTCTGGTCTGGAGACAATGGCATTGTCCCAGAATAACAGGCGTTGTGCCCAAATATCTCAGCTGACAACTTTTCCAGTTGGACAAACAGCAACAACTTTCATCCTTTTTAAAAAAATTATTTGTAGTTATTTAATATATTTCAAAATGATCTTCCCAAGGTAGCTTAGGGTGCAATCCTATGCATGTTTAGACAGAAAAAAGTCCTACAACCCTCAGTATCCCCCAGCCAGCATGGCTGTCCAGGGAATGCTGGAAGCTGTAGGACCTTTTTGTCTAAACATGCATAGGATCGAGCCCTTACAATTTAAAAACAGTGCAATTCAATTCTTCCTTATTATTTGGGGTCAGGGGTGGAGAGAAAGTGGATAGAGAGAAGTTTCTCTCATCATGCTAGAATTGTTGCTTATCCAATGACAGACAAAATAAAGTACTTCTTCACACACACTGCAGTTTTGCACGTAACGAGAAGCCACTGTGGAAGAATTTCCCCATGGGGCTTCTTGCTTTGGCAGTGGTAGCCATGTTGGATATTTGCGGTGTGGTGGGGGCTCACTGTAACTTCTCATTATGTGTGAACCTGGCAAGCGTGGGTTGTTGCAGTGGTTGAGAAGCCCCCTGCAACCCTAGAACAGCCCACCCTTGCTGGGTTTGCACATAACGAGAAGCCACCACGGCTTGGATTGCCAATTCGGTGCCCACAGGTGCCGCAACCCACCATGGATAATAAGCCATGGTGAGCTGCGGTGATCATGCAAACCAGGTCAGAATTGTAGTGCCACAAGTGATGATTAGATGGCTTTAAACAGGGGATTAGATAAATTCATGGAGGATGTTAGCTATGATAACCATATAAAACCTCCATGTTCGGAAGCAGTACATGCTACACAATGACTTGGTTCTCACGACAGCCCACTGTGGTTTAAATTACCCACAGGGGCTGTGTCTTGCCAGGCAAACCCAGGCTTGCTGTGGGTTGTCGTGTTGTGCAAACCCAGGAGGCAGAGGTTGTTTGAGAGTTAGACAACTCTCAAATAAACCATAGCTTGTTTTAGGGTTATTTGGGGGTTGTCTAAGCCTCAAACAACCCCTGCCACCTGGGTTTGCATGATAAGACATGCCACAGAAAAATTAACCCATGGTGGGCTGTCTAGTCATGCAAACCAGCTCAATACCAGTTTCTGGTATTGAGCAACCATGGGAAGGGGCTAATGCTTTTGGCCCTGTTTGTGGGCTTCCCAGAGGAATCTGACTGGCCATTGTGGCCACATAAAACATATAGTGAGTCAGTGTGGTGTAGTGGTTAGAGCGTTGGACTTGGACTTGATTGCGGTTCTAGTCCCCACTCAGCCATGAAACTCACTGGGTGATTTTGGGCCAGTCACTGACTCTGAGCCTAACTTACCTCATGGGGTTGTTGTGGGGATAAAACGGTGAGGAGGAAGTTCATGTAAGCCGCCTTTGGTTCCTTGGAGGAAAAAATGTGGGATATACAAGTAATAATAAAATAAAAATATTAATTTTTTAATCAATCCAGTACAGTTCTAGTTCCCAACAGGAAAGAAATTGGCTTACCCTTTTGATTTCTTAATCTATCAATATCTATAGCACCCAGTTTTTAGACTCAACACAGCATGTATAGTTGGGAATCTATCTTATGAACGTTGGGATGATATTTTGTGTGCTTTTGTGAATACTTTCCAGAGGGGTAGCCATGTTAATCTCTTGTGGCAAAAACAACAAAGAGTCTTGTGGCAATTTAAAGAATAACAAATTTATTCTGGCATACGTTTTTGTAGTCTAGGGTCCACTTCATCGGATGCATGAAGTGTAATTCTAAATTGGCATATATATAATGTAATAAATATATACATACATGCTTGCAGGGAGTTGGGGGAATAGGAGAGGAGTGAGGTCAGAGGGAAATGAAATGCAAAAAGAACATAAATTGATAATTACATAAAAGCAAAGTAGTTAGTGTCCATTAAGAAAGCAGTCTTCCGTTTATAATGAGTTGGAGCCAAGATCTGCCTTCGAGTGGGAGGGCTTTGCTTCTGGAAGGTCCCTCCACCCACAGCTCAACCCATTTAACAGAGTCTCCTAACTCTCTGTGTAGCATTTTCAGGGGGCTGGAGAGGCTGCTGTGGGAAGAAGGGGGCGTGGAAGTCTCCACTTCCACCAGCGCAGTCGATTTAGCTTAAA
Source organism: Shinisaurus crocodilurus (assembly GCA_021292165.1). NCBI lineage: Eukaryota > Metazoa > Chordata > Lepidosauria > Squamata > Shinisauridae > Shinisaurus > Shinisaurus crocodilurus. The sequence continues at coordinate 35,729,768 of CM037876.1, forward strand.
TACAGACCCAACCCCAGGTATGGATCATTTACACTGTCAGATTCCTCCATGTACCGGTAATTGTGTATATGACCCATGTAGATACATACCTACATAAAACTTGCATATATACATACAAATTTGGCAGCCATCTCTGTGGTGCAGTCCATATTGTCAATGCCAGTATCATCTTCTAATAAATCTTTAAAAATAAATCTTTTTTGATATAAATCGAATAAGTCTAATTTATAAATCTAATAAACCTTTTTATTAGAAATTTCAAAGCAAGTTGCAAGAAAATAACAATGCAACACAAAGAGACATTTTGCAGACTGAAGTGAAGGACAAAATGCTGCTCCCACCCTACCCCTGCCACCAAACTGACTGGATTGGCAGTTGAGGGTTTTTTTTAACACTGGGAATGGGACAGTATCCTCTACGGCACCTGAGGGCAGCAGGTTAGCTTAGGGAGTGCAGGCCAGGCATCTGCTGTCTGAAGTGTCGTTTCACGTTTCCTAATGGTAGGGCCGGGCCTGCTTTGAGCTGTGAAGGGGAAGTTCCTTTCTCCACTGAAAGGATCGTTGGGCAGCAGAAATCCAACCACAGTTTCTCCCTTTTCCCATGCAAGATTCCTTCGGCAGCAGCAAGGGAGACTTCCCCTTCATCACTTTAAGGATCCTGATGAATTGGCCATGGAGGATAAGTTCCTGTGGTACACATCCCCTGAGCCCAATCCTACCCTCAAGGGTTTTATTTATTTATTATATTTATATCCCACCTTTTTTCCTGCAAGGAACCCAAGGCGGCTTTCCTCCTCCTCCTCCTCCTCCTCCTCCTCCTCCTCCTCCTCCTCCTCCTCCCCCCTCCCCATTTTATTCTCACAACAACCCTATAGAAGTATGGTAGGTTTCTTTGTTAGTGAAAGAGGGAGGGGGGCTTCAGTGTTGAAATGATATCTTGCTTGGACAGGAAAAGTTGGGCTCTGGGATGCACACAAGGCACATGTTCTCCAAGCTGATTTCTTCCATATTCTTTGGCAATGAGTCCTTTTATTATCAAGAATAATCCTTTGGATGTGGGATATTGGGCTCTGGGTTGCATGTCACATGGTGCATATTCCCTGAGCCCATTACCCACCCTTGTTTTAATCCTTAAAAAAAACACCCCTTCAGTTTAAGGCAGGGGTGGGCAACCTGTGCTGCATTCCCTCTGGAGCAGGGCTCTCCAGCCTTGGGTCCCAGATGTTGCTGGCCTACAGCTCCCAGCATCATCATCATCAGGCAATCACTCCTGACTGAGTAAGATTGTCTTCCGGGATAAAAGGAGGAAATTCTAAAGAAGATTGTGTAGACTCTAGCGATGGGTCCGTAAGTGACTGTGGAGGCCAATTCTAGATCCACACACATAGTGAGCCAGCATGGCTAATGGCAACGGATTCTGGGAGCTGTAGTCCAACAACATCTGGGGACCCAAGGCTGGAGAGCCCTGCTCTGGAGTAATCAGCCAGAGGCGGAGTCTCCCTATGCCCCACTGCAAATAACTCCCACTCACATTCATACACAAACGACCCCCCCCCCCCCGCACAGCTTTAACTGTTCTCTTCCCTTCACTGCAACTGAAAAAAGAAAAAACCCTCTCTACCAACTGGCTCTGATTCCTGCCATAGAAGCCTAATTACTAGAGTATCCCTGGAACGTTTTTGGAAGCAGGCAGGAACCTCAGAACACTGATTCCTAGAATACTCTGGGAATGAAGTTTCTATGGCAGGAACCATAAAGCCCATTCCTAGAGCTGTTTCTTCTTCTTCTGGGCATCAGGAGATGCAGGGCAGGAGGGAGGGCACCAAACAGGGCTTGGAGGGGCTGTGGTCTGCATTTTTTACACTCCTGCCTTCTGGGATCCGAAAGGCAGCATATGAATGTTTCCAGGAGAAAATAATTGAAATCACCGAAGACAAGAGTATCTCATCAGAAGCACCTCTGTTTACTGGGTCTGATTATCCTTGGCATATAATCTGTGTACCACATTCCACAATGTGAAGAAGCCACATATCTTGAAACGCTAACTTGAGGCCTGTATAATATTACCAAAGAGGCTTTAACTAGTTAAGGTGTAAGCAAAGAACAAGTCAGCGTTGTTTATTTAAAAAGCTTTAAAAGCTGCTGAGTCAGAGAGTTGCCCTACAGTCAGTCAAAGGAGTGGCTTGTTTTAATTAGGTTAAATCTGTACCATACTCATTATGTAAACCACTAAAAAAAAGTGAACAGGAGGCTGTGGAGATTTCTGAAGACTGCCGTTTTATTATGGCAAGGCACCAGTGAAAATGCTTCAGGCACTACACAGTATTGCAAACGTATTCTTGTGGCTTGCCATATTGTAGGCGCTGGACTGATTTGCCCTCTGTAGTGGCAAAACAGCCTTCCCCAACTGGGTGCCCTCCAGATGTGTTGAACTACAAGTCCTATCATGGGGATAGTGGGAGTTGTAGTTTGACTCATCTGGAGGGCACCTGGTTGGGGGAGGCTGTTCTAAAAGTAGGAATTTCCAGAATTGAAATTTTACCCTCTGACCCAAAAGCAGACAGTGAAGAAGGAAATGAACTTTGCACATGCTCAAAGGCACTCTTCGCTGGCACTAAAAAGAAGAAGTTGTGGAGCTGCTTAGGACTTACCCTCAGAAGTTTCAGGCACAGACAGTCTAAAGTTCCTAGCTGCTTCACATCAGGATAATGGAGCATCTGCCTCTATTATGAGGAAAAGCAATGTGTTTAATTTAAATATAGAAGCAAATTATTTATTCTGTTTATTCGTTACATTTATATCCCGCCTTTTCCTCCTAGGAGCCCAAGGCGGCGTATATGATCCCACTCCTCTCCATTTTATCCTCACAGGAACTCTGTGAGGTAGGTTAGGCTGAGAGTCTATGACCCAGTCAACTTCATGGACAAATGGGGACTTGAACCTGTATCTCCCAACTCACAGTCAAATACTCTAACCACTACACCACACTAGCTCTCTGTTCCATATGAATAATGATGTATTGTTTGGTGAGAACTTTTAATTATTAGTATAAAGCAGAAATTCATCCTGCAGTTTATTTGTCCTTTCCACCCTACTACCCAAGAAAAGAGTGGCTGTTGGTATGTATATAATTGATTAAAGATGCCAGTTTAGTGATCCCACCTTTTGGGATGGACAAGTTAATATTTTGGCCTATACAAGAGTGTTATCTTTGATTCTGTGAATATACCTTTTGCATTATACTGAAGCAGAGGTACAAAGTTTTATTTTTAAAGGTTGTTTGGTTTCATCTCCTTTTCCTCCCAAATCAGAGAGATGTGTCACATTCTCCCTTCTCTGTAGTTTTAATTTTGGAATATAGACCTGGTTTGCACATCATGGTGGCAAATTGGGGGTTATTTCATGCTTGCGAGCTGCTTCTGGTTTCTGTAAACAACCTCAGGTAAGCGTGATCTGAGGCTGGCAGCATGACATGTGAATTTGGACCGATGGGTTGCTTAGGGGCTAAATAACCCAGTGGTTAAATCATGGTTTGTTGTTGGGTTAACTGCTGGGTTGTTTAGCGCAAGTCAGCCCCCGCATATCGTGGGTTAATTAACCCATGTGTTCCATTCTCCAAAGCCTGGGATGCCAAGGTTTGTGTCAGTTAGCAAGCAGAGACAAGGCCAACTCTAATAAATTTATATTTGTTTCTGCTAATGTTTGGGTAGAAACCCAAAGTAAATTTGTTCCAGGCCTTCTTTGGACATGCATATATTGAAAAGATGAATTAAAATGTTGAAAAGATCAGTTTTCTATTCAGATAGACATATCCTCAACATTATTATAGTTTAAATTTATATTTTCTCAATAGGTTCCAGTGTTCCAGTGTATTACTTCCTAAGGCTTCTGTTCTGTCCGCATGTTGCTTGCTTCTTTGATCTTTCCTTGGTCAAGAATTATATTAGATATAAGAGGGACTCTGTATCTGGGTCTGGGAGCCTTTATCAGTAGGAGATAACAGCTGATGCTAGGGTGGCCAGGTGTCCTACTTAACAGGACAGTCCTCTATTTTAGATTGCTAGCAGAGGACAGTCCTCTGTTTAAAGGTGTCTTCTATTTGAAAGGGTGACCAGTCTAAGTCTGGTTTAAAAGCAAAGAACCATAAGGAGGGAGATCAGATGCCTTAAAGTTGCCCAGCTGCAGCTAACACCTGCATTGCAGACTGAGCAGGTACACAAATCACCTGGTCAGGCTTCTCCACTATGGTGAGATATATTGTGTTTCTATTGAAATTATACTATTTAACTATTTCTAAATTTTGCACCCATACATGTAAATTTGCATATGTAAATGTTATGCAAACTGGCATCCTCTTTTGTCCTCTTTTTTGGCAATGCATTTCTTCTTTTTTGGGAATGCATAAGTGGCCACCCTAGCTGATGCTCAGTTTGAATTTAAATAAATAAATGGAAACATCTAAAATGATTATGAAGTTAATAGGTCACGAAGTAAGCCAGGCCTTTTTGGTAAATGCAGTATAATAATCTACAACTGGAATTTTGTTGTTTTTAAATTAAGCCTCTTGTGGTTATGTGGTCTTCCTCTAGCAGGAAAAGGCTTTTAAGTGGGATCCAGCAACCTTCCTCAGAAGAGCCGAGTATTAGACTGAGCCAAAAATCACTTTGAAGAAATGATATTTAACTTAAGGATGCCAGTATTACAGAGCATTACAATTATAATATTCTTTCCCTCATAACTTTCCACAATGTATCACCACATATTTAACTGCTTTATATTTATCCATATCTAAATACCATATTAATTTTGTTGGGTTTCCACCAGCGGTGTAAGTGATGTTAGATGCTCTGTTCTGCATCTTCTCCATCTTAGTATTTGTGTATACCACATACCCCCCCCCCAAAAAAAACAGAGGCTGTGTTTACACTAGCTCATGTTGCACTAGCACTTTCTTATTTGCTGGAAGTCTGTTGTTAAAACAGATTTACACCCTGATATCATGGGTTGGCTTTAGCAGCAGAGCTGCAAGTGGTGATCTCCAATGATACACCTAAACATAGACCCTATTCCTGGCATTAAATATGGTCAATAGGAGTTTGTGCTGGTCTCTGTAGCTCCTTCTTCTTATTCCTCCTACCAGAGGTTGGACATCATCATGGCTGAACAGTCTTTAGATATGGCTGCTCTAAACAATGATATTGTATTGCCCCCAACCCATTCTTTAAGGTTTTTCAGCCAAAACCTTCTTCTTCCTACACTTCTTTTCCCATTTACTTTCCCTTGTATAATCAGCTGCAACAGTCTATAGCTCCTAAGGACCACCAAAAACTCACAGAATATCATGAAAATTGGCAGGTGACAGACATAAGATTGGATTGTGTGTTTTGCCAGACATTTCATAATATTACATAGAACTCTAAACTCAGTGATGAATACCAATAAAATATTAATGTTTTGCCAGTATTCTGAACCTATCTATTCATTCCTATACATTTTCATCTGTGGCTGGAGGCATCCTGTGTTGTATTGCCTTCATCAGGGTATAACTGCCCTTATGTGGTACAGCTGTCCTCTGTTACATTGGCTTCGTTTGCACATAACAATAAGCCAGGCGTCCTGGATTATTCTCATTTACTGTGAATGAACAGCTTGCTGATGCATGCAGCCTGTTCACTTCTGCTTCACTCCTCCCTTCATGCCACTGGGTAAAACTAACCAGGAAGGGATAGCTTAATGTGAAGTCCAAACCTGGGATCCTGGTCTGTTGCTCCAAAACAAACCAGGGTTCATCATAAGCTAACAGCAAACCCTGTGATGCTGCTGGCTTATGATCCATGCTTGTTTGGGAGCAACATATCAGGGAACAACAGGTTCAGACATCATGATAAGCTATCTTTTCCTGGTTAGTTTTAGCTGCTCATGTGAAGGGAGGAGTAAACGGCTGCATGTACCAGCAGGCTGCTTATTCACAGTAACTTAGCCAGGATTCTGGTTTATCATGTGTGAACGCAGCCAGTGTAACAGCTGTAGGGCTGTGTCTGGTGATGGCGCAGAGGGAGGAATTATAACTTCATACAGGCTTTAGAAACCAAGCACATAGGCTCCATGTCTCTATTTACCTAGGACAGTCCCCATTGTTTTTTACCTGTTCCTATTTTGTTTTATTTTTTAAAATATCTAATAACAACAACAAGAACAAGGAAAAGCACATAATAATGATGATCGAGAGGTTTATATTGTAAATAATATTATCATTGTTATTTGCTGCTTCTTTTTTCTTTGTGATATTATCATATATATTTTTACAAAATTATAAAAAGCTATAAAGTAAATTTGTTTTCTAATTCTAATTGTCATTCTTCTCTTTCACTTATATTATTCTTTATTGTTATTGTATGGATTATCTTAACAAATTACTAATTGTGACTTTAAAAAAAAGTTTCATGATGTGAATTATGGGGCTACCTACCACCTATTTTGCAGGATAGGGACATAGTGACTGGGTTCAGACAACATGATAACCCACACTCAAGGGTTGGGTATGGGTTGAGTGTGGGTTGTTGTTGAAGCACGGGCTGTTGTTGAAACATGGGTTATCGTGTTGTCTGAACCCAGCTGTGCTAACAAGCCATGGCTTGTTAACCACGAACAACCCATGAAGAGAACCCATGGCTTGTTGTTGGGTTGTGAACTGTGGTTGTTCACCATGATTTGTTATCTCAGCTGGGTTCAGACAACATGATAACCCTTGAGTGTGGGTTCATGTTCTCTGAACCCAGTCAGTGTTTTATATTGACTAAAACAAATATCACCTAGCTCCACCAGCTCTGGAGGTTCACCAAATTTGTTCCATTGCTGATCTTCTCTACTAGATCAACCTAGCCAGCTGTGTGAATTTGGCCTAAACCAGGGATAGGGAACCTCCAACCCATAGGGGTTCCCCATCTGGCCAATGGGGGTTCCCTCCCAGGCCCCACCCATTCCCCCAGTTCTAGAGAAAAGCAGTCTTTCTCTAGCACTGAGTGGAAACCCACTCTTGCCTCTAAACACTGATCAGAGATAAGAGCAGGGTTTTCCCTGCTGCCTTCCTCTAGCACTAAGCAGACCTTTCTCCATGCACAGAGAAAGGGACTTATATGGCACCAGGGGGTGAGGCTTTGGGGGAAGTCAACAGGGCTTCAGGAGGAAGGGGTCCACCCTGATGTCATCCAGCCCTTGGGGTCAGAACAGTACCCCACCCCTAAACCATAAAGATAGACCCTAGCAGTGGTGATATGAAATATTTATTTATTTGAAACGTTTTTATGCCGCTCTTCAGCCAAAAAGGCTCCCAGAGCGGCTTACTTATAATCAATTAACAAGACAGTCTCTGCCCACAGGTTTACAATCTAAAAAGACATGACACACAAGGAAAAAGGAATGGGGAGGGAAGAAGGGGGGAAATTAATTAATACTTATGGCAGGACTGGTGGAATGGCCCTGCACTCCCTCTCATCCCCCTCTGCGCAGCCTGCTGGAATGGCTACTGGTGATGACAGTTGAGGGAGGAGGAGCCTTCATGAGGGAGGATTAGGATTAGGTATGAAATAATATAGTGGTGTGAAATAGGATTAAGATATTCAAGCTGTGACATGGGAAGGCCAGTCCTAGTGCTTATCAGGAAGAAGAATCTGTTAAGGGGTTGGCTTACTGTTGAATCACAGTTTTATGAGGTTAAGGAAGCAGAAGTGCCCTATTGCCTCCCTCGAGGAAGCGAATGGGGATGCGAGTTGCTTAAACCATATGAAAGTGTTTAGCGCTGTAGAAGGAAGGAGAGGTTCAGGCAGAGGCTTTCTCTTGCCAGTCAGGAGAAACTATTTTTTTGGCCTGGTGGTTATTGTCAAATTTCTTTTATAAATAGGTATATCATTTTCACTAAGGAAGTACAGCCAACTAGATCACTTGACTTTGTAATTTCTGGCTGATCTTGAGTCCCGAATAACTACAGGCCATCTACCACACAAATGTATTTCTTTTATTTCTGAGATGTTCAAAATATTAGTCTTTCATGAGTTTCCTGTAGTAATTATTATGTACTATGCAGTTGCTTTAGCGAGCCTCATGCTCTCCTGACCTCCTGGGGAATAACTTTTTTTCCTGTGGTATTTTCATGACACACAGAAGGCACAGCACTTAAGGATTTGTCAACCACAGAACAAAGATTGCTTCAGCTTGATCAGCAGTCCTACTTCTGGTCTTTTTCCTTTCATAACTCTGCTTCCCTAAGTGGCAAGTTTGGACCGGTGTCAATGGAATCCATTGTTTTGGTCCACATGCTTTGAAGAGCAAGTATTCATAAACCATTCCCTTTAGGTTGGTTTCCTCATAATCAAAAGACTATTTAAGTTAAGCCTCCATCAGAAGACATGTATTTTTAAGGGTTCAGATTCCATTCGGATTTGTAATAAGAAAAAGAGAGTAGATGACACAATGAGAATAGCTAGTTGACTAATATTTTTGAAATGCTCCCAATTTTCATGAAACAAATTTGTTCAAATATTATTCTTTCTACTTTCCTCTAAGTAATAGGCACTACTTCATTCATGGGTGATGGCTAACCTCCTTCAAACCTTCAAAGGTTGCCTTCAAGCCTCCAACAACCTAATATAACCTCTTTTCTTTTTCACATATAAACTTTACACAACAACTGCCAACATTTGGGAAGGGGAGTGGGTTCAGTTTTAGACGGAGTACATGTCGTTACTTTAAAGATTTATTTATTTACTATTATCCACTTTAATTCTAACATGTCTTCAGAAGAACAAGCAATAGACAAGGGGTGAAGAACCTCTTTCAGCCTGAGGGCCATATACCATTTCATCGAAGCTCTCAGGGGCTGCATTAGAGTGGTGGGCGTAGCCAAAAGAAAAAGAGGCGGGACCAAAAGCATATGTGGCAAGTACCAAAAATGCCAGCATGGTTTAGTTTAAAGCTCTTATTGCCAAGAACTAAGCCTTAGGAGAAGCATTTCAACCTTTTAAAATGGGGGGGGGGGAACTGGGAAACCACTAAATGACCAGAGGATGTGGGAAAGGGGGTACGGCCAAGGCAAAGGAGTGTGGCCATCTGTGGAACCCTGGTGCATGGCTGGCTGGGGAATGCTGGGAGCTGTCGGACGTTTTTCTGTCTAAACATGCATAGGATTGCATCCTGAGTTAGGAATAGCCTAATGTCCTGAACTCTGGCCTGGGGTGTGTGTGACATTAACATGTGAAACCCAGCCCTTCCCCCCCCCCCCAATCCTCCTAATAAACAAGAAAAGGGAGCCCTACAAAATTGCATATCAATGTATCATTCTCTGATAACTCTTATTCTATGTGGATGGCATTGGTTGCCAGTTGGGAACTTGTAATGTGGAATGGTAGTGCATGGTAGCTTGAGTTGCATAGACTCTATGGCCCAGTTTGCACGATCACTGCAGCCCATCCTGGCTTGTTTAAGCCATGGTGGGTTGCAGCGTGTGCTGCTGTGTGCCGGATGGTTTCTGAATATTCAAGCTGCGGCTGTGGCTTGTCGTGTTGTCCAAACCTGGGCAGTGGGGGTTGTGCGAGGGTTAAACAACCCTCACATAACCCTAGAACAGGCCATGGGTTATGCGAGGGTTGTTTAAGCCATGGTGGCTTATTTGATCATCATGAACTGTCCCTATGTGCCTATTCCAGTTAATAGACAAATCTGGGACTTAGATCCACCACTCTGCCACTGAGAGCTGTCCAGCTCCAAGGCAGTGGTCAAGCTGGAAGTAACCACAGCATAGGATACCATATCATATCCATATTGCCTAAATAACACCTCTGCTAAGGGCATGTCCCTAACAGCTACAGATACAGTTCCATCCAGCTATATTGGACTGATGGGTCCAATTTTGTGAGGAGAGAAGGTGCAAAAAAAAAAAAAAAAAAAGTACCTGGAAGACTATACCTTCCAAAGACCCCAAACCTTAAATTAAGTTGTTAAAACTTGTGGATTTTTATCTTCTTATAAAAACACACCCACCCAGAGATAGAGACGTATGTAATTAAAAACTGATTACTGTCAGGATCAGTATAACAAGAGCCCAGTGTTTGTGCCTAATATCTGATTTTATCTCAGAAAGGAATAGCCTTGGAGCCTGAATGCATTTAATGCTGATTTAGTTTCCTCCCATACATAAATGATATTGATCAGGTTGAGATAATGTGTTACTGTTGCTTGGTGTGTGTGTGTGTGTGTGTGTGTATGTGTATTAGAGAAGCTTTCTCTTTACCACTGCAAAATAAACTTTGGTGAAATGTTCCACTTTCCTGAAGGCAGATGGGGAAGGGGTTGTGATCATGGAGACAGAATGACAGCAGACCATAGCCCTGTTCCAGCATTCTAAAACAGTAAAAGAAATTCATGAGGAGGGGGAGTCCGTTACCTTTGCCCCTCTCTGTCTCTGTTTCTGTCATCCTCTACATCTGGAGGGCAACTTTCTGAATGGGAGAGCCTCCATGCGATTTCAAATGCTGGAAAATCAGCACCTCAAATCACGTGGACCGCCCCTGTGGATACAGGAGGCTTCCTCCTTCAGAAAGTCACCCCTCCACATATAAACGGCGATGGAAATTATGATGGAGGGGACGGGACTAGCACAGTCCCCCTTTTAACATGTTTATTTTACTCAGATTTTATAATGCCTAAATAGGGCTTGTGCTTGGAACTGTTAACGAGTGCCCTCTCCAAACTCATGAATGAGCATACACACATTCCCAGATAGACATGTCAAAGGGATCTTTTCAAGCTGGCCATAGTGCATCTCAGTAGATTTGTCCCAATGATAAATACACACACACACACACACACACACACACACGCGCGCGTCTATTCCAAAGGGATTGATTTTTTTAATACACAAGAAACAAGACATTTACACAATGATCACATTGGGAATTAGCATATTGGTAGAAGACAATATATGAATTCCAAGACTGCATTTATCAGTTCATAAATAATCCTAGGCATATTAAAAGTATGAGGCAGAAAACCAAACAAATACCATAGACATCCATGCACAGGACTCAAAAGTGGGGACAGTAGCTTAAAAGCTCACTCAGTGACTAAACTGAGGGCAGCTGTGCATGGACAGCCACAGACATGTGTGGATCTCAGTTGGCTGGACTATGGAGTATGAAGAAAGAACTGGGTTCTATGGCTTTCTGGGAAAGGAAGAGAGAAGGAAAGAGAACCTCAGGCCCAAGAGAGAAAGGTTTTGTGGCAGTTTGTGTGGGGTATGTGTATAACCCAGGGGCTAGCTCTTATATTGGGTCTAACTTTTCAACACTCTCTCAAGCACACAATAGGAAAGCAGATAAAGGGAGTGGAAGCTACACTTCGTAGGGAAAGGACCTGCAGAAGATAGGATAGGGCTTGAAAGTAACCTCTCCAGAGGTCCCATTGGATCCTTCTTGAAGACAACACTGGGGCATGGGGAAAACTATGGTTGCTGTATTTATTTATTATATTTATACCCCGCCTTTTTTCCTGCTGTAGGAAAAGGAGCATTAAAAATGCTGTATCCAGATTGCCACTTCAGCAAAAGTAGGGACTTAGGGAACCAGAACTGGGTGTTCTGGGGAGAAGGCTTGACAAGGCTCTCTGGAAGAGCCCCAAGTTCTGTGGCTTGAAAGTGATTTCAGCACAGGAATACTGAGCTTGCCACATGCCAGGAATGTATGGTACCAGCACCTTGGAGTGGCCAGGAACACAGAACACTGGATTTTTCAATGCTATGTGGACAAAAGGAACCATGTCCCTGGGTGAAATGAATACTACAAGAATAGTCATAGATAGATAGATATTTATTTATGGTCTACCGACCACACCAATGTATAAATACAATACAAAATAAATACACCAAAACTCATTATACACCCAGAATAAAAACATACAAAAATAAAAACAGAATCAGACAAGCATAGGTGGTCTAATCAGAATAGCAACATTCAAGAATTTTGCAACTTCCTTAGTGATTGAACTATTTGAGCCATCAAGCAGAATAGTCAAAAGAGACTCTAAGGATCGTCCAGGGAAGGATTGTGTGATCGGGTGTATTAAAGTTTCTCTAGCCCCTCAATAAAAACTGCAGTTAAAAAGAACATGCATAACAGATTCCACCTCTTCATTATTGCAGGGGCAGCATCTATTATTCACTGGGATTTTACTGTATCTACCGTCCAAAGGTTTGGAGAGTAGAACATTGAATTGAGCCAGAGAAAATGCTCCCCTGTATTTAGGGCTAGATAAGCAATCTAAATACGTAAGACATCCCATTTTTAGGATAAGGGCCCGGCAGACCCAGCGACAGGGGTGAACATGGGTCTTGGGCGGCTGCATGGAGCTCTTGGAAATCAATGTCAGTTAGCCTCTGCTTGACAAGAAATTTGGCTTTCTCCCAGGATATGGATAACAAATAAGAAGGTGATAGCCCAACTGAGGCAACCTTTTGCACCACTGCTTTGTTCCAAGCTGACACATGGGAATCTGTCATCACCTGGGATACAAAAGAATTAGGCTTAAGCAAAAGGCAGCAGTGAAGCCAGAAGTGGAGAGTGTCATTTTGACACCTTGGAGGTTCTTTGTCTAAACCTAATCAGGCCAGGATATTCTGATGATTGTTGCACTTAAGGGTGGGACCTCTGCCCCTCTGCCCCTCCACCATTAGTAATTAACACCTTGGAGGTATGTGACTCTTTTCCTGGGGGTGTATTCATGCCTACCTCCTGATTGATGTGCATCATTCCATTATGAGCCACCCAATCTTAGTGTGGTTGATAGAGTCATGTTGCTGAATCTTGTGAGCATGTGACCATATTCTAATGACTCAAGAGGCACTCACTTCTTGCTCCTTTCAGCCAGAGATGCAAGCCTCGCAGGCATGTCATTTCAGAGGGTGCCAGGCTGAGCTTCTTAAAGTGACAACAACAATGTCACACAAAATACTGAGGCAAAGTGTCTTTAAGGCTCTTATGCCAGGTAGCTGCCAACAGAGTGCATGCAGCCAGAGAAGACCACATAAAAACATGTGTTGGGGTCTATAGAGACTCAAATTGATAAGAAAGATGAGGAGCCCTTCAGAAAAAAAGAGGTAGCAACCCTAAGTCAGCACCACAAACATGGTTGAATGCACATTCAAACCCAGACTTTTAAGAGATAAACACTCAAAGTCCTGGGCCTGAGTGGATAAAAATGTCAGTCATGGTTTCTCCAACATTTGTTTAAATCTCAAGTTCTTTCCATATCCCATTTATAAAGATATTTGTGAAAAAATGAAATGCTCTCCTGTCGCTAGCCTTGATAACATTCAGATTCTGTTACGGTAATGTGCTCTATGTAGGGTCTACCTCTGAAGACAATAGGTACAAAGTATTGCAGTTAGACTACTAATGGATACTAAGGGATCCCATCATGACAGTACATAAGAACATAAGAAGAGCCATTCTGGATCAGACCAAGGGTCCATCAAGTCCAGCATTCTGTTCACACAGTGGCCAACCAGCTGCCCACGGGATCCCACAAGCAGGACATGAGTGCAACAGCACCTTCCTGCCCATGTTCCCAGGCAACAGGAGTACATAGGCATACTGCCTCTGATCCTAGAGGTAGCATATAGCCATCAGGACTAATAGCCATTGATAGCCTTCTCCTCCAGGAATTTGTCCAATCCCCTTTTAAAGCCCTCCAAGTTGGTGGCCATCACTACATCTTGTAGAAGTGAATTCCATAGTTTAACTAAGTGCTGTGTGAAAAAGTACTTCCTTTTATCTGTCCTGAATCAGCTTCATGGGATGATCCTGGGTTCTAGCTTCATGGGATGATCCTGGGTTCTAGTATTATGAGAGACTCCTTCAAGAACCAATTTGTTTCTAAGCACAATTCAAAGCGGTCGTCTTAATCTTTACAGCCTTAAGTGGCTTGTGTGGCTATGGTATCTGAAAGGCTGCCTATTCCCACATAAACCTGCCCAACCTTTGAGTTCTCTTCAGAGGTTCTGCTCAGAGTGCCACCATCTTCTGGAATTAGGTGGTTGTTAATAAAGAACAGGGCCTTTATGGTTGTGGTGCCTTGCCTTGGGGATCCTGTGCATTCATCAGGCTCTCTTGCTACTGATACTAGGGGAAAATGCTGCTGCTTTCCTCTTCATTTAACATGATTTGCTGTGGTTCTGGACTGTGATTTGTTGATTGATTCTTTTTTTGCTGACACTTCATGGTTTTGTGGTAATTTTAGATTTGTTAATCACCTAGATTAAGAGGCAGGATATAAATATTTTAAGTGACCATGTCTATAATGTCTGTGATTAAAGCCCATGGCCTGCAGAAAGGTCTTCGTAGTTGTTTGGACATTCTTTATCCACTGGCTGTGAACTCACATATTCCTCCATCAAGTAGTGCAGGTCCAAAATCTGTGTGTCCGGCTAGAATGCTCTAGCAGTTACCTCATTTACCACACCAGATTATTTGTACTCAGTGGCAACTCCAGTTTAATTTTTTAATTTTTTTAATTTTTTGAGGGCCTTGGGCAACGCACCCTCAATAGCCCCGCTCCCTCAATGAGTCTGCCTTTTCACCACCATCGTCACCAGCGGTTTTTGCACCTCATTCTCTTTCTCATCATTGCTACCACTGGCTTGTTGTTTGTCAAGCAGAGAGCCAGTGAGCAAGCACTGTAGCAGCATCTACTGCTCCTCCTCACCACCACTGTTGTCTGGGCCAGAGCAAGAGGCAGGTGAACAAGCAGGTTGCAACGGTGAAGAGAAGGAACAACTCCAGGGGGCTCTTGTCAGGGGGCCCTTGCTGGGGTGTGGGCCCTCAGCAGGTGCCTGGCCGTGCCTGATCTTGACACCAGCCCAAATTGTACTGATCTTATGGTGAAGATTCAGCAACTGGTTTCCATAACACCCTTTTCACCCAACAGTACCAGGAAGGAAAAACAAAGATTAAGTGATTGTATATGAGCAGCAAAAAATGAAATAGTGTAGTGTACACTGAGAGCCAGTGTGGCGTAGTGGTGAGAGTGTTGGACTGGGACTCGGGAGATCCGGGTTCTAGTCCCCGTTCAGCCATGAAACGCACTGGGTGACTTTGGGCCAGTCACTGACTCTCAGCCTAACCTACCTCACAGGTTGTTGTGGGGATAAAATGGAGAGGAGGAGGAGGATTATGTAAGCCACCTTGGGTTCCTTGCAGGAAAAAAGGCGGGGTATAAATCTAATAAAGAAAGAAAGAAAGAAAGAAAGCTACAGCAGCTGAACTGGCAAAGCACAGTTCATTTTTAAAGGATTTTAAAAAGAAATAGAAGTATAGACCTGCACAGAAGTAAGGAAGCCCACACCCTTTTGCACCTGGCAACATATGTCTTTTGTTAATTGGAAAAAATATAGCACCAAACAGGAGGACAAGGTCCATGTGAGAAGGCTTTACATTCTTGTCTTTTTTATTACTCCTGTAACGATAGTAGGGATCAGATGGTTCTGTGAATGGGGAGAAGCTGTTCTGGGGAACACCAGCAGAGAACTGAAACCTAGGGCAGCAGCCATTTTGAATTGTTGTAGAAAGAATTACATAGCACTTATTAACGTTTGTTGTTCTACATTTCAGTCTCTTAAGTCATCATTTTCCTAAGTTTGCTGCAGCAAATATTACAGCATTTAAGATGAAAAACTGAAAGTAAAACAGTGAAGCAAAAATTGGACCAGCTAAAGACTTCAGGAAAGCTGATGTTTGACAGAAATCATATAGAGCACAGGATAAGGTGTTGCAGGAGTGGGCAACATGGCCCTCCAGATGTTTTGGCCTACAACTCCCATCAGCCCTAGCCAGTATAGCCAATGGTGAAGGATCATGGGAATTGTAGGCCAAAACATCTGGTGGGCTACAGTTGCCCACCCCTGGTGTATTGCAAAATGGAGCAGATAAGAAAGATGAGAACTTTCAATTAACACTTTCAATCAACACTACTTCTTCATGTGGCAGATGAAGAAAAAAGAGCAATATTAAATCATCTTCAGTTTCATAAAAATGTAGATATGGTGAAAATCATTTCAAGTTTTGATTAATAAATTCAATGCATACTGTGCCCCTGACCATATCTTACATATGGAGGTCACAAATTCTTCACTAGAGCCCAAGAGTGAGGGAGAAAGTGTGACTGATTTCAAGCTCTTCCCACAAACTTGTGAATTTGGATAGCTTTGTGAATCACTCATTAAAGATCGCATAGTGTGTTTGCCATAAAGTCAGACAGAATGAGAGAGCCAGATTATCAAGAGAGACTGATTTAGCCCTGAAGCATGCAGGGAATATGTGCAGGGCAGAGGAAAATGGCTACAAAGCAGTTGAGTGGGCTGGATTGCCTACAGTGCAAAAGCATTTTTAAAAAGCAAAAAGACTGCCTGGAATTCCCTAGAAGTATGTGAAGGAGGGTGCAATTAATCTGCTCTACAAGGTAAACTTGTGAGGTTTGTAGACAACATACTTACAAAGAAATTAGTATTACTGTGATTTTAAAGATTTAACTGTCACCTTTCATTTATTTTTAAACTTCATCCATCTTCTGCTTATCCTGAGGACCTTGTGCAAACAGTTTCTTCTTAAATTTATGAGGGAATCATCCAAACAGGGAGAAAGAAAATGCTGCTGTGGGGGAAAAAATGAACCCACTATCTGTGGTGGTGGTGACGGTGGGAAATGTAACCTGTCAAACCTATGCAAACTATGGAAGGCAAATTTTGATGTAGGTATTACAGATATTTTATTGGTTAAATCTGTGATGAATTCTTGTTGTTCAATATCTTAAATAAATCTCTGTGCTATCTTCTAATTCAAGTGTACTACCCAAAGCTAAAAGTAAATGCCCTGATCCACATGCATAAGCAGGCATTCAAGTGCGCATTTATTTGAATGCACACCAAATGAAGCTACAGTCTATCTGCATTGCAGTGCTTTGAATGGGATGCACATTCCGATATGTATTCAAATGCAAAACTCTATCTACATCCTTGGGAAACTAGTTGTGCATTAACTAGAGTCCATGACCAGCGTTGGATTAGAGCCAAAGTTTATTAATAATCATTCTGATCTATGAAAGAATTATGAGCCTTTTAGAGACAAAGAGGTCTTATTCTAACTTTCAGAATGCTAGGACTAATCCAATGCAATTGTTTGCCAATAGATTCAGGATAAACAGCATATAGTATCTTCCTTATGCAATGCATAATTGAATGATAAAATACACTGGCACAAGAAAATGATGATAATGACTAACTTTGATGGTGTGTTTATTATTCTTTAATTTTAAATGCATACTGTATAAATGTACAATTTAAAAATATTCATATATATATATATATATATATATGAATATAGATAAGAATATTCATATATGGGAACTGCATAGGGATTTTTCTTAATATTAGTGGTATAGAAATAGTACAAATAAATAAGTAATATATTTGTTATTACAAGTGCAACTCTATTTCATCTCTACCATCAGCTATCTCAAGGACTTCTGTTCCTTCAGATAACTCTCTCTTGCTGCACCTTATCCCTGGAGCTGCCTCTCAGATCACCTCCTCTCTTACTTCCTTCAAATCCCTCCTCAAAACCCACCTTTTCTGTGAAGCCTTTTTGCAATGTAGCCTACATACACAAAACTGAAATAAGCACACGATCTTCCTCTGTCTACCCCAGCTCCCTCCCCTTCCGCTATCGTCTCCTCTGCATCAATTTTTATTTTTTATTTATTTATTACATTTATACCCCGCCTTTTTTCCTGCAAGGAACCCAAGGCGGCTTACATAATTCTCCTCCTCCTCTCCACTTTATCCTCACAACAACCCTGTGAGGTAGGTTAGGCTGAGAGTCAGTGACTGGCCCAAAGTCACCCAGTGAGTATCAAATGTTGGATTGTAAGCTCTTGGGGAAGGGATGTGCCATCTTGTACTTCATAAAGCACTGTGCACTTTGCAAAAACCAAAATGTCTTAAAAATATGTAACACACCCACTGGACCAGTACATCTACTACTGTTACAATGATTAATAAAAAGTCACCACTGAAAAACAAAAGAGTTCATTTTGTGTCTCCCTTCTTTCACTCTTTTACTCTTATGCAATCAACCAGTTTGGCCATCGCAGCAGAGTCATATATTGCATATTCCCATTATGTAATACTGGGAGCTTTGTTTGTTTGCCACCACTTTGTGTTAAGGATCCTGGAAACAGTAGTCACCTATGCTATTAAGTCTTCAATTTTGTCTCTATATTTTTGGTATGCATAAGCAGGGGATGGAGACATATATTAAAATGGATTATTTTTATTTATTTGTCTCCTAATGTTTATTTAGTAACTAGTTGTCACTGGGCATGGGTGTCCACTATTTGTGGCAAAATGTACCAGTTTCACTCCCACATTTCCAACAGGTTATAATTGCTAATCACCGTTTGCAATTTACAGTCATGCCTTGGATTGAGAGCATAATTCGTTCCGGAAACGTGCTTGTAATCCAAAACACTCATATCAAAACGAAATCCCCCCAAAAAAATTTGTAGAGATTTTTAATTTAAGCCGTACTACAGTACTTGTATTGCAAGATGTCGCTTGTATATCAAGTTAAAAAAAATAATTAAATAAATATTTAAAAATTTGCTTGTCTTGCAAAACGCTCTCAAACCAAGTTACTTGCAATCCAAGGTATTACTGTATATGGAATAACCTACCATTGGAGTATTTGCTTAATACTTCTCTTAAATTTGGACATAAGGAAAATGTTATTGTCATAGCTCTCAAGCTGCCTTAACAGGAATACTTTTTCATTACTGATCTGATTTCCATCACTGAAATCCCAAATAAGCATCTAAAGAAGCTTAAAGTTTGAAAATCTCGGCAATAAAGGATAACTTTACCGTTGTAGCTCTCAAAGATCAACCAGTGTATTGATCATGATACCTTGGCTGGACACTGATGGAGACAATGACGACTAAAGGAAGAATCTTATGAGGGGTAGAATCCGCTGCAGAGCCGCCATCACATCCAGTGCCTTGCTAGCTTGCATCAGCCAGGGCAGAAGGTGAGGGCGGCTTTTTTTGCCCTTCCTATTCCTCTGGTTTGTCTTTTTCATCAAGGCTCCCAGAGGTTTGGGAACCAATCTTGGAGCATGCTGGGGAAGTGAGCTGCCGTTGGATCTGGTAGAACTCTGGCTGCCCCCTGAACACCCAATTTATGGGCCCATGGAAACAGCATTGGCCGTAGATCTACACCTATGGAGTTTTCCACACACATACCTGGTGCCTACACGGTGGACATGTCACCTCTCTGACGGAACTGCTCTCTACTGACAGAGCAACACTCCTGCCCCATCCTAACCCCTCCCCACCCCTCAGTCATTGCTCCCTATATGGCACTTTGGTCTGATGTAGTCGGGCAATTCTTAAGTTCATGTCTTCTTTTTCACATTGATGCAATGTGAAATTGGACTGCTATACGTTATGCTACAGTTTCCTCCAAAATATTATTTACTAGTTGTCCACTTTCAAATTATTGCTGAACAGCATTCTAGAAGGAATCACGTGTATCAGGAATGCCACAGCTACAGGAGCTTGTTGGAAAACTGGAAACCCTTTCTAGACATCTTAGAAACAGTTGCTCCTAAGGAGTGTGTATCTGATCAAATATGATACCATGACAGATGGGCCAATAGTTTTGAAGGTTCCACTCAGAGGGTCACCAGATTGGTTGCCCTACTAATATGTTTACTCAATTAGAATGGCGCCAGTTAGTCCCACCTGACTTGAAGCTGTGCCAGCATTCCTCACAATAAACTTTCATTTCTTAGTTTTATATCTGCCCATAAAACATTGCTGCAGGCAAATCCATGGATGCGGCCTACTTGGTCCAAATATGGAAGGTTAAAAATAAACAGCCATTACGTATGAAATTCAAAGACTGCAATAGTTGTAATTCGGATGCTTCAACTGCACACTCTCTAGTGGCCTAAAGTAATGTTATGGCTGGATTGCAAGAACGGTCTTCCTGATAGCTCCTCCTGTCAGTGTAGCGCTCTAACAAGAAGCTGCACTTTCTGAATTTCCCCAAACCAATTGTAACACAGTTATACTTTGATATTTGCAGTTCTCCAAATTTTGCTATGCGGTTCCCCCATCAAAACATGTTCACAAAAATACCTTATGTATACTAGTGAAAATATTTTTTTTTAAATGCATTAAGCGTATACTCCTATGCATGTTTAGGCAGAAAAAAGGCCTACAACTCCCAGTCCCAGCATGCTGGGAGTTGTAGCCCATTTTTTCTGTCTAAACATGCATAGGATTGCACCTTAAATTAGGGGAAATTACTTACAAAAAATATATTAAGCAAACACATACAAACATGCATATATTAGAAGAAAAGCACACAAAAATGCCTATGAATTTTTGTGTAGACTTTACAAAATCCCACAAACTGATGCAGAAACAGGGCAAAATTAACTTAAGACTGGAAAAATGAGCAACTGAAATTGACTGATTCATCCATCCCACTGTGTGAGCTGTTGCACAAGCTCTTATGCAAGGATCCATGGAACAGTGCTAATGGCTATTTTCTTTTGACTGACAGTTATTTGGATCCAACTGAATGTTTGCTTGTGTTGGGTTATTGCACAGTTGATTGATCTGCCAATTTTTTAAAAAAAATACTGCTCCTGTGCATTTAGCAGGAGCCTGGCATCCAAAGACTAAGCATCTAAAGGGTTTTTGTGTTATGAAGACATGTGGTGGGAAAATCTTGAACTACTTAACTTCAGCATGTAAGGCTGCTGTTAAAGACATAGGCACAAAGCCGGTAAAAGTTGGCAGCTCTTTGGAAGACATCCAATCTCCTGTTGTCCAAAGCTCCTTGATGTGAGAGTAGGATAGGAATATTTTAAAGAAGCAAAAACAAATAGATCAACTTCCATGTTGTTCATCGCAGAGGTATTTTTTTTAATAGACTAATATCTGTTGGCAAAAGATTCACACAATGATTCACACTTTTGCTTTTGGAATAACTTGACTGCTTACTCTTTCATCAACAAAAGTTGGCCCTATAAAAGTTACCACACAATGACTTTTGCACACACAGTCTTTAACATCTGCAAACTGTCTTGTTGGGGGAAAAGAGTTGTCTGCTTCTGGTATTGGCTCATGTGTGCTCCAAGTTCATCTTTTGTCTGCGTGTATTTGACCACCTTCACTGGTCTTTAATCGATAATAGGGTTTAACAAGATAAACACAAACAGTGCTTCAAAAGGATTTCATTCTAATGCCTTAATTAAAGGGCACAAATTCATTAAAAAAAATAAATACCTGCTGCCCCAAGGCCAGCAAGGAAAGCTGTCCTTCCTGCTACAAGCTAATCTGGCTTTTATGCAGCTTTCCTTTTGCTTATCTTTGCAAAAATAGAACTTACAGCATCTTACGTTTCCTATGTGCATGGTGCTCAAATTGTGTATTGGCAGGGTACACAATCAGTTCATTGCAAACTTTTCAGCGGCCTCTGCTTTGTCCAGTTCTCATGTGTTCCTTGAGGCTGATTCAAATTACCTTGCATTAAAGTGGGTTGAAATCTGCATTGCTCTGTCCTATGGCCAAGTTACAATTTCAGTGTGTGTACGGACATTTTTAATGTGCTACCACCACAAAGATTTCTGTATGTTGGGACAAAGCAAACTACCGTATTTTTCCGTGTATAAGGCGCCCCCATGTATAAGACGACCCCCACTTTTCCAACCCAAAATTCAGAAATCAATATTTTGGGTGGGGTGTTTGTGAACGGGCAATTCAGCCCATGTTCGGCTTCCCAGAGGGCTGCTCGGGCTGGCCTGTTGGTCCAGATTTGCGCGGCTGCCAGTGCCTGGGCCTGCGGTGCGCAGCAGGACTGGGCCGGGCGGTGGGCGCGCCTGAGCCGCTCCCCTCGCGGGCTCCGCTCGGCCTCGCGGGCTTCTCCCTGCGCCCGCCCCCTCACGGCGGCACCACACTCACCCCTGCTCGCGGCCCTTCGCTCTCTCTGAGCCGCGGGGCGGCGCTTCACGGGGCGGCCACCAAGGCCGGCATCCCGCCGATCCCCGAGCACGCGCACAGCCTCCGCGGCGGTCCGCACCGCACAGGACCAGTGCCCATCCTGCAGGGCTCCGGGCGGGCGAGGCTTAGGCTACCACGGGAGGCCTGCGCATCAGCCCTCGATGTCCCCAAGCACACGCGCAGCCTCCGCAGTGGTCCACACTGCAGAAGAACAGAGGACGGGCATTTTTGGTGCTATATTTTCATGCAAATAGTAGAAGGTTGTGTCATGTGTGTGTTTTTAAAGGTTGTCATTGATGTTTGAGCCTGGGGAGGGGAAGAGAGAGCCAGAGGGAGCACGAGACAACGCTCCCTTGATTGTTTGCCCTTCAGCTTCCATTTGGCAAGAGTGGCACAAAAAATACGGAGGTGTGTGTGTGTGTGTGTGTGTGTGTGTGTGAAGGGAGACAGCAGCAACCCCAAGCAGCTTTTACAAATGAGTGACAAAGGCGATGTCCATTCATAGCCTCTCGCACCAGCCAATCGCTGTCAGCAACCTGTGGAGAGGAGGCATATCGCTATAGCAACCAGTGGATGGGCCATATGCTTTGCCGCCAACAGCAGGGGCTGCGTGCGGGCCAAGTCCGCCCAGGACCTGCGCCTCGGCATACCGTACTTCCGTGTATAAGACGACCCTCAATTTTTCGACTAACAATTTAACGAAAAAGTATCGTCTTATACACGAAAAAATACGATATGTGCTCACACTGAAAAGTCTGGATTTGGCTGGGTAGTGAAGCAATCACATATCTACTTTATCAGATGCTCAGACTCAGTCCGCATTCCCTTAACCCACATTTTAGACCACTTCTAAGTTTGTATGAATAAGCCATATGAAATAGATCAAGAGCCAGAATACTGACTGATAGTGGTATTCCCCCCAATCAGAGCCATGTGACACGTGCTCCATCACGTATTGTGTTGGTTTCTTTTCCTGGAGGACTCTTCCATAGTGACCTTAACTTATATGGTTATCATGTCTAGATCCTGGCTCTCCTTTCTTTCCATCATTCTGCCTGCCCCCAGAATAATCTGCAAGGTTCATACCTTTCAGTTGTTTCTTGTATTATTTCCAGAGAAGTAGCTATGTTAGTCTGGTGTAGCAGCAGGTTAAAGAACTGAAGCCAGATTGAAGCCTAAAATGCAGAAGAGGGAGTCAACCAAAGCTCTCTAGGGAGGGAATTCTAGTATGGAGGTGCCACAGTAAAAAACTGTCTCTCTTTAATTTTTCTGATCTTTCTTTCTTTCTTATTACATTGATATCCTGCCTTTTTTCCTCCAAGA
The DNA here is from genome assembly GCA_021292165.1 of Shinisaurus crocodilurus. Taxonomy (NCBI): domain Eukaryota; kingdom Metazoa; phylum Chordata; class Lepidosauria; order Squamata; family Shinisauridae; genus Shinisaurus; species Shinisaurus crocodilurus. Next base: position 35,753,200 of record CM037876.1, read on the forward strand.
AACTTAAGGTGGCTTATGTGATCCTCCTCCTATCCATTTTATCCTTACAACAACCCTGTGAGGTAGGTTAGGCTGAGAGTTAGTGACCGGCACAAGGTCACCTAGTGAGTTTCATGGCCAAGTGGGAATTAGAACCCAAATCTTCTGAGTCCCAATCCAACACTTAACCACTACACCACACTGGCTCCCTGGAGGTTTTTGGTTCTGTTGCTGTTTAACTACTTAGATGTTTTGCTCTGGTTCTCTGGATTATCTTTGCTGCTTTTACTTTGATTGTGTGCTTGTTTATTATTGGCAACCTTGGCCTAACTTCAAAAGCCCTCTGCAAGTGATAGGTTCAGACCTCTGGCAAAAGTGATCTTCCCTCCTCTGGCAGTCTGCTGGGCAGAGAGGAAGACAGAGAGAGATATAAAAGAGAGCATTAAAGAGAGAGGAGGGGGAGGGGACATCAGAGGGGAGAAAAGGGGTGGCCCCACCCACTTTTTGCTCTGGCCATGCCCACTTTTGACTCGGGACCCTTCCAGCATGTGGCTGCCAACAGAATGTGGCCCTTGACAGAATAAAAGGTTCTCCACCCCTGCTCTAACATGCGAGTGCTCTAAAATACGAGTAAGTGAGGAACTTGCATGCTTCTGTGCATAAAATACCCATCTGCAAATGAAGTGTGATCTATGAACGATACACATGGTTTAAATTGCATAATAACATCAAGCACTCCCAACTGGTGATACCTCTGTTGTAAAATAGAAGGTCTGCTTAAGGTCTTACTGGTGCAGGCTTTAGAGTACAAGTCATCTTTTTGAGTCTAACAAGCTCCACCATCAAAGGGAGAAGGCAAAAGAGAAAGAATTATGGGTGTAATTTATAAAAATGTAGAAAACAGTAGAAAAGAGAAATGGTAAAAAAGAACAGTGTTTTCTCTTGGTGTACTACAAATCCTTCTGCCGTGTATGTGATTATGATTCAGTTGTCCCAGTGCCAGCCAAGGGAAGAGTAAGAGTTAGGGTTGGGCAGCCGGGCCGCAAGCCAGAACATAGTTAAGACATAATCAGATAGCACGTGGTTGAAGACAGTATTATTAGCTGAACTTTATGCATTGCTCTGGCTTTCGCCAAGCTGCTTCAGTATAGCTAATAAAACCTTGTGTATATCTCTGAAAGGTAGACTCTGCTACTGAGACTATCTGTGAGATGATTGTTTTTACAGTAATACCTTGGATTGCAAGTAACTTGGTCTGAGAGCATTTTGCAAGACAAGCAAATTTTTAAAATAAATTTCGACTTGATAAACAAGTGACGTCTTGCGTAGGGATGTAACCGCTCACCTCGAGCGGGCGTAGCGGGCCGAAATCGGCCCCACTCACACCCACCAGAGACTCGCTTTGATATAAGAGTGTTTTGGATTACAAGCACGGTTCCGGAACGAATTATGCTTGCAATACAAGGTATTACTGTATTTTATTTTATTAGTAAAGTATAAATGTTTCGAAATTCAAAAAACACTAAGACCAAAGGAGTGACTGCTGTAGGGGATGTGCTGCCAAAACTTCACATGCCATGTATAGGTGCATGACATAATTGGGACCACAGAGTTGTGCCTCCTAGAGTAGACACTCTGTGGACATTACCCAGATGTCCTCCGGGGCAGGATGTGGGCGTAGCCAATGCCTTTTCTTCCTGCCCGGGAACAGAGTCTGAGCCATGAACTTGTAATTGCGGCATGTCTAAAGATGTAGCCGAGAGTAGCATGTCTGAACTTTTCCCAAGTTCAGAACACGTCGACTACCAAATGATTCCTGCACAACTGTAAATACATTCTTAAGCCTGCCTGTATCCAATCTGCAAGATCTGAGTGAGTAAACTCTGTCTTTAACCTTCAAAAGACTGTTTGTTTTATTGGTAGTATAAGGGGGAAGCCAGGTAAAGATCCAGTCTGCCAAAAGGGCAGTCTGTAACCACTAATTGCTGATTCTGCTCTAACCAGCAGCTCTGCACGCTCACGTTTTTCCACTGTAGTTGGGGTCTGCTCTGTTGTGCTTGCAAACGCAACAAGGGAGAGATAATATCTCATAATATCCTCTCCCACCTCTTTTATCAATCCCCAACAATTACTGAGTGCAAATAGTATTTCATGTAGCACTTTCACAGTCACAATATCCAAGGACTTACGGTACTTAAATTCTAGAGCAGCCTTCCCCAATCTGGTGTGCTCCAGATGTGTTGATAAACCAATACAGAGCTTTAGAAAGGCCAAATTTAGCTTGCTTTCAAATTAAATTTGGCCTTTCTAAGGCTCCATAGTAATTTGCTGGTATCTCTCGGTGGCAAACCAGTTCCTTTTGTTCTGGCTATGCTGCCAAATTCATCAACACGGCAGTGGTGACAGAAGTGCAGTCCATGGGGGGCAGGGTGAGGTGGGTTGAAAGTGGCTCTGGACCCCCTGAAGTTGCCCACCCATTCCAGTCTGGGTTCAGGCCTGCTTTTGGGGGTGGAAATAGCCCTGGTCACTCTGATGGGTGATCTTTATTGGGGGAGAGATGGGGGAGTACAACCCTGTTGATTCTCCTTGATCTCTTAGCAGCTTTTGATACTATCAACCATGCTATCCTTGTGGACTGGATTTATAGGTTGGGGGTGGGAGGCACCATACTGCAATGGTTCCACTTCTACCTGCAGGACCAGCATCAGAGAATTGAATTGGGTGACTGTAGAATCATAGAATAGTATAGTTGGAAGGGGCCTGTAAGGCCATCGAATCCAACCCCCTGCTCAATGCAGGAGAACTGATGTGGGCAGTCCAGGCAGTCACCCATCCAAGCACTGACCCAGCTCATACCTGCTTAGCTTCAGCATGTGGCCTGCATTATGTGCTCTCGGCACCCCCTGTATGTCTGGCAGTTGCACTTTGGGGTGCCACAGAGTACTGTCTGGTTCCCAATGCTTTTTAACGTCTATATGAAGCTGTTGTGGCATGGTGCTGTCAGTATGCTGATATCTCCCAGCTCTATTTCACTGTGGCATCTGAGTCAGGTGTGTCTGTGCAGGACCTAGATCAGTGCATGGAAGCAATGCGACTGGGTGAGGGCCATAAGCTGAGGCTGAATTCTGATAAGACAGAGACACTGTAGGTGGGTGGTTCCTGCATCGGGGAATTAGGTACGTTACTTGTTTTGGACAGGGTTGCACTCCCCGAAGGATCAGGTTCATAGTCTGGGGATTCTCCTTGAACTATCTTTGTCACTGGAGGCTCAGGTAGATTGACTGACTTGGAGTTATTGACAGATAAGGCTCTAAACCACTTGGGACCTGAGGCTACCTAAGGGAACAGCTACTTCCATATCAACTGGCCTGTATGGTGAGATCTACAGATCAAGGCCTCCTGGTTGTCCTGTCGCCAGCACAGGTACCTCTGACAGCAACCAGGAGGAGGGCCTTTTCTGTTGTGGCCTCCAGCCTTTTTTCGCTCCCTCCATAGTGTGACAGGCACCATCCTTGATGGTTTTGGTGTGTATTAAAAATGTGTCTGTTTACCCAGGCATTTGTTGATTTTAATACCTAGCTTAGCAGATTTTTTGTTTGCTTTTAACTTTGTCTTTTATTTTAATTGTTGTTTGAATGAATTTTGTACACCACCCTGTGAATGAACAATGAAGGGCAGTATCATCATTATGATGACGAAAAGCAAGTCTGCAGGAATGAAAATTGATCTAGTTGTGTGCGTAATTCAAGAATTAAACATGGCCAATGGTCAGGGATGTTGTTATATGCCATCATAAACAACTCTATCTGATTGAAAAGCATATGGGCAATGGTGTATATTTTGCCTTCATAGGGCAATACATATAGGTGCCTGTATGCATTTCTAGAAAATAGTTGCTTAGGATGGCACACACAAATTGTTGGCATGAAGGAATAAGGGTGCCAGCATGCTACAGAAATGCAGCAGGTTAAGCTTTTTCCCATTGTGGCATGAGCACACTATGGCAAATGAATTATTGTTTGTCATATAGCCCTTCAAGTTTCACGAACTTTCCAAAAAGAAAGTGGGCTAACCTACATAACATTGAAATTGAGGATGTACATAATCTTCTGGAACTGACTCAATCAACAAGATCCAAGAGAAATCTAGGACCCTGCTCCCAGATCCATCCTGGATAAATTATATGGAGATACTAGTGTAGTGCTGTCAAGCAATCCCTGTGTGAATTCATTAATGGAAAGTGGGGATATCAGAGCCTAAACAATATGATTGGATGGCCTAGTTCAGTCATGGTAAGAGTCTTGGGAGATTAGTCTTCCAGGAAGCACAAATGAGTGTGGACTTCTGCTCAACACAAAGACTGGTATAGCTTATGACAACGAGTCCATGAGACAACAAGGTATTACAGGATCTAGAGGATGCATGAGTCCTGGATGCCTTGTGCATTTAGAAAGTGGACCTTTGCCCATCTGGGAAGCTGCAGAGGGTTCCATTGGGAAACAATGGGCTGGTTCACATGACATGGCAGCCCACAATGGCTTAACTGACCTGTGGAGGCTCTTGTGTCATCCCAGGCGCCTGCAGGCACAATTTTTGCATAATGCCCCTGGGTGCTGTGGCTTGCCGTGGCTTGTCGTGCCATGCGAACCCAGGCAGCAAGGGTTCTTTGAGGGTTAGGCAACCCTCAAAGAACCCATAGCTTGTTTTGAGGTTATTTGAGGATTGTCAAACCCTCAATCAACCTCTGCTGCCTGGGTTCACATGACATGGCAAACCTCAGTAAGCTGGGTGCCCATAGGTGCCCAGCACAATGTGACAGTCCCCCGGGATAAATTAAGCCACAGACGGCTGTTGTGTCATGTGAACCAGGTCAATGGGTCAGAGAGCAAAATATAGCCTTCTCCTCAATATTGTTCTCTTTTTTAAATGAAGAAAGTGGAAGCCAACGGGTATTTTGCCTGGCCATTACAATATCATTTTATATGGGGACTCTAAAGTTTTGTTCATGACCATTTGTGGGAATTCATGGTGAAGTTTTTCAGAGGCTGATGCACTGTGGTGGGCTAGAGATTTAGAAAAATAAAATCCAGCTAGCGCCGCTGAGATTTTCAACTCCAAGTGACAGGCAGACACCTAGCACTGCTAATCCTCTTTTGATATCTTCCGTAGAGCTCTCTGACAAGGGTGTGTATGCAGGACAGGAAGTGCCTGTCAGGATTCAGCTTCAGCTTAAATCCTTCTAGCATAAATGAAGGAAACCAAGAACCGTCTTCTTCTTCATCCTGAAGGCCGTATGAACAGGGCAACCACCCCTGGCTTATCATGCACAGTACAATTCTTTCTCTCCCTGTGATGTGAAGAGACTCTCAGGCATCTGGCAGGAAACATATAGAATGAAAATGCAGGATTTGTATAAGCTGCAGAGCTGTTTAACTAGAGAGGAAGAGGCTTGGCAACATGGATGGAGACTGTCCTGAATTCCAGTGGAAACTGTGACAGACTTCCTCCAAAGCCTCTATTCAGTAACAGTATCACCTCACGGTTTGGTAAAACAAAGTACAGTAATACCTTGGATTGCAAGTAACTTGGTTTGAGAGCATTTTGCAAGACAAGCAAATTTTTAAATATTTATTTAATATTTTTTTTTACTTGATATACAAGCGACGTCTTGCAATACGGCTTAAATTAAAAATCTCTGTACAAATTTTTTTGGGGGGATTTCGTTTTGATATAAGAGTGTTTTGGATTACAAGCACGTTTCCGGAACGAATTATGCTCTCAATCCAAGGCATGATGGTAATATAAGGGGACTAATCGTAAGGGCCTCTGCAAGGGTACAAGAAGTAGTTAAAGGCTAATCCAAGGCTGCTTCCACACTTGCACAGTGTATAGTGCTACAGTAAACTTGAAGTGGAATTGAAACGGTGCTTCCACATGGCACTCCATTTAGTGCTATGTCCCCCATCCTGTTCCAATGGCAACAACAAAAGTCAGTGGCGCATTACTGTGTCAGGTGTAGCAATCTAAGCAAAAACTCCAAATTAACTAAAATTAAACATTTTCTTGTTGATTTTTTAAATTAATGAAACAAAACGAGAATGGAAAAAATTAAGAAAATTAAGAAAAAGGCAAATGCCAGCTGTTAAAAAGTAATGGGGAAGGGGCTGTATTTAAGGCAGTGTTCTCCAACCTTGGGTCCCCAGATGTTTTTGGCCTACAACTCCCAGCATGCCCCAGCTGGCAGCATAGCTGGCTGGGGCATGCTGGGAGTTGTAGGCCAAAGGCATCTGTGGACCCAAGGTTGGAGAACACTTATATAAGGACATATAGACCAGGTTTGTACGGTTGAGGAAGGAAAAGAAGCCATGTTGGTTTGGATGATATGGCAACTTGTGTGTGGCATGGGCAATTATGGAAATGAGGCAGCTGTCTGAACCCAACCGAGATAACAAACCAAGGTGAAAAACCCACAGTTCACAGCCCAACAACAAAGCATGGGTTCTCTTCAAGGGTTGTTCATGGTTAACAAGCAATGTCTTGCAGCGCAGCTGGGTTCAGACAACACAATAACCCACGTTTCAAGAACAACCTACGGTTCAACAACTCACACTCAATCCATACTCAGCCCATGAGTGTGGGTTACCATGTTGTCTGAACCCAGTCAGTGTCTTGGACTGGACAGCCCTTTAAACAGAGGACATGTTCAAATAGAGGATGGTCCTCTGGCAGCCTTTCAAATAGAGGACTGACTGTCAGCAACTATTTCACAGATCACTCCTTTTCCTGGTGAGTCAATAGCTCTTTGCCAATCCACACATGAACATGTGTGTTGAAAGTCAGAAAAATAACTACAAACCACTTCTCAAACCAGATAGCAACACAATGGGGGAAATAAACAGGAATGCAACAGTTCACAGAGATATCAGCTTGATTCTAGGTAATAACTGAGTGTGGTCAAGTACAGAGAAAATGCCTAGTGTGGAAGCACTCTTAAGGAAAGTGGTAACAGACATTTTCTGCAAAGAAATTCACATTTTTCAGATGCTGATGTGAAAAAGGGAGACACAGTAATGTATGAATCAACATTTCCAGTCACAGGACTATTTCTTCAAATGATTATCGTGCACAAATCTACCTTCCAAATCTGGAATAACACCCATACCATATATTGTCCATCATCTGGTCACGCTTTCTGGATGCATGTTTTATAAATAGTTTGTGAATACACTTGTCATAACATTGCTTACGGAGCAACCTTGTGCTGGGCTGATCCAGCCAGAAGTGATTTTGGCTATGAGAGCGCATCCTTTAGCTCCATGTGTCTTTGGCCCATGTTCTGTGGTTGAACCACTTTTATGGAGCCACCCAGACTTCATAATTACAATCTCCTCTGCCTTAGCTAATCAGCCGCTGGGAAGGAGATAATTTGCTTAATTTACTGAATAAGCATGTAGTAGAGTTTTGTGGATACTCCTAAGGCAAAAAGGTAATCACGAAAAACAAAAGCGACCCCCCCACACACATTTATATCAATTGCCAGTATGAAACCGAAGACAGTAACAGTGCTAATTGTATAGAGTGTTTTTACATGGAACACTTTTTACTTGTGCTTTAACAGCAAAACAATAATTTTGCTTCAGTAGCACTGATAGTCTAGGAGAGGTAATGGGAAGCTAACCCCATGCCCCCGATATTCATACAGGCAGTCTCCAGGTTATTATGAATGAGTTCCGTTCTTAAGAATGTCTTTAAGTCAAATTTGTATGTAAGTCGGAACTGCATCGCGTTCTGTATATTAAAACCGGCATTTACGCAAATTGCGTAAATTACACAAATTGCGTAGTATACTACGCTATGCACTCTATGTAAACGACGTAGCACCGGGGAACCCAGAAGTCCGTTCTTAAGTATGGGTTGTCTGTAAGTCAGATGTTCTTAACTCGGGTACTGCCTGTATTTGGAATTAGTCATGTTTGGATGAGTTCAACAAATTTGCCTCAGTGAAGAAGTTGTGGGAACTTCATTTTCCTACTTTTGCTGGGTAATAATTGTTTCAGAAATCTGCTCATGAATGCACTTATTATCATATAAGATAATTTCTGCGTAAAAGAAAAGTTCTGTCATTAGGTAGAGTTCTTTACTTAATAATATACTTTTTAAATTAAAATGGAGTTATATCACAAACTTGTCATACAGCTGTGCAATAAACTGCACTATCATGGGATATGTTCAGTTTACCATATACACTGCATGCTTTCTTCACACCAACCGCAGAGCAGGGTTTCTTGTTTTGACACCTGAGCAGGGTCTCCATTTTAAAATCAGATCTGCTAAGTTGGGGGTTGGCTCTCTCAAGAGCAGTGCATCACCCAAAAAACAATCTGGCACAAGATCAGCCTTCAGCACTTTTGTTACTGTGAATTTCTATAAATAATTAGAAAATGTTGATATTCATTCCCCTGGTGGTGGTTCACATTCACCAAAATCCCCAGCATAGGAAGCAATTGATGCAGAGCTTCTCTGCCTTGTTACTATGCTGCTGTCAATGGCCCAGGCTGACCTAACTCCACTGCAGGATGACCAGAAAGCACCCTGGTCAGTGAAATACTATATGAATATGTACATGTTGCCCATGACAGGCTGTAGTCTCTTCTTCTGGGATATTTATGTAGGTTCTCTAACTCCTCATTCTCTTGTACTAATACATTTGACATTGGGGGGGTAGGCCTAGGCAGTATGAAAGGGTCAGCACTCAGCAGTGATCAGTGCTTAAAGTAAAACAAGATGCCATAAATGAGGGAAACTGAAGACATGGATCTGGGAGATCTCCGGAAACTGTTTATATGTTTCTGCAGTGGCATGGTATTCACTTACCTGTGGCTTCTCCCTGTGTGTGAAAACCAAGTGGGTTGAACATGGAATCTTCCCACCTGGCCTGGCCTGGTAGTTCCCTTCATCACAGTCTCCAGCACTTCCTGTTTTCAGAATTAAACACTGGCTTCACTCTGAAGTATTGCAGGGACCTTATTTTTAGCTATATATATATATATAGCTATATCCCTCCTCCCCCCTCACAGCTGGCGCGGAAAGAACCGTGCTGGCTGCTAATCTGAGGTCACAAAAGTGGGTGTTTAGTGGGTGTTCCAGGGGGCGGGGAGGAGAGGAGAGGAAACTGGCGTCACCAAGATACGATGTATCCTGCTGGTGCCTCAGCCTCTTTCCCTCCCCCTCCAAAGTGCTGCAGTTGGGCAGCCGAGATCGGCTGTCTAGCAGTTTTGCACAGTGGGAGGAGAAGGGAGGCGACCTTCACCTCTGCACTCCTCCCACTCTGCATAGGATGCCCATAATCCTCTGCGTTCGGGGGGGGGGGTTATAGGCATCCCCATAGGACTGTGCCCTTAACTATGTTAATAATTGACCTTGATGTGACTGTCCTTGGCACTAAAGGATGAGAGAACGTTCCAGTACGGTTGTGGCTTAATTTATTAAGTTTGAGATGACTAGCACTGAGTAACTCGAAGGTGTTTTCCATCTCCATCTTTCTCATAGTCTCTGAATTACATCACAATGGAAAGAAGCCAAAAAATACACCCTAGTTTTCTGGCAACTGAATGCTGAAAACTAGAGACCTGAAGCATATTACGTACTTTGCAGGAAATTCCCAGACTTTTATTCTAAGACAGGCAGGCACCATACAAACTAATCTGAGGAGATAAAAATCTAATCTGTTTTGCATAGATGGCAAAAAGAAAAGAAAAAATAAATAAATGACTGTAGTTACCTTTCCCATAAATCAAGCAATTTTCTAGATTTCCTCTGTAGATTACTACTGCTGTGGCTGCTACTACTAGCACTTCTACAACACCCATTCTAGCAGCTATACCATTTTATTTTTTTAGTCCTTCAGTTTTGTGTATAAATGTGTCAATGCATTTTTAGATCTTTGCCCTGCTGCTGGTTTTTATTCTAGTTTTATTCTGTTTTAAACTTTGAAAGGTTTTACATTATGTTTTATTGTGTTGTATTTTAGGGTTTTAATTTCTGTGAACCACTCAGAAAAGATATTGGGTAGTATAGAAATTTAATAAGTAGATAAATAAAATAAATAAAACATAAAATAGTGTAATCTTGCCCACTAAAATGTGTGATGCACCAGCTGTTGGACTGCAGGGGAAAACTGTTCACACAGAAGCCATTTTGCACACATGGTTCCCCATTAAGTTGGGGAAGCCTGCTCAAGCTCATGTAATGCTTCTAGCTCGATCAGATAATCAGAATAAACACAAAAGGGAAGAAACCTGGAATTCTGATTTGTTTTAGAACCACACCTCCCTATGGTAAAAGAAAAGTTTCTCTTCTGAAGTCAGTGAATCAGGTGTCATATTATTCAAACCACTTGCCCATATACACAACCCAATAACCCTAGGGACAAGGAAACAGCATCAATCGTATTTTCCCTTCAATGGTCAGGTGGTCCATGTTATGATAAATTTCAGAAACACATATAATGTTGGCATTTACTGCTAATTCTTAACCTTTTTGTGGGGCGGGGAATCAGTGCAAAATGTCAAAACCCCTGACCTTTACCGGTAAATCTGACTACCATCAAGTGCCTATGGCTACCTAATTTCACCTCCTTTCTACCATTTACTAGTGAATCTTGACATTAAAAAAGGCACACTGGTAAATGTCTAAAACAATTGTATTTGGCAATTGCCAGTAAATTTCAAGAACCACCAAAAGCTTTTGAGTAATGACATTTTATTTTCATTTTGATTGTTTCATTGTTTACCATGTGTGTATGTATGTACGTTTGTGTATCTATATCTTTATATATATTTCTCAGCATTTACTAAGGAAGCTTGGTAAATAACAAGCTTGAGTACACAATTATTCCTGACAATTACACAGTGGGACTTACTTCTAAGTAAAAATGCACTGTATGGTTGCAATACTATCCACACTTACCTAGGAGTAAGCCCCATCACTGAACATAGTGGGACTTACTTCTGAGCAAACATGCATAGGATTGTGCTGTAAATATTCTTTAGGAGAGGCCATCATTCAGTAGTCAAATGTCCCAGGATCATTCACTGTCATCATTCTCCAGGTAAAAAGATCACAGATTGAAGGTGCTGGGAAAGATCTTTGCCTGGGACCTTGCAGAGCCACTGCCAGTCAGAAAGAACATGACTGGGCTAGACAAAACAATAGACTTTCTTGGCATAAGGAAACTTTCTTTTAATTTTGTGAATGGGCCCCGGGATGCCCGGAGCGGCTGTTTGTCCCTGCAGGCTGGAGCGGCGGCGGCTCCGGCCGCTCTGGGCTGCCGTCTCTGTGGGGACCCTGTGGGACGGCCGCCCGCTGTTCTGACGGCACGGTGACCGCGCGCGGCAGGGGCTTACCCCGCTACCGACCGTGGTCACTTTCCGTGGGTCCCGCCCGCGGCTGTCCCGCGGGGGCACCTCCAGTCGGCGTGCACACGACATGGGAACCGCGGGGGAGCAGTGCTCCCCCGCAGTTCCCGTGTCGTGTGAACCGGCCCTCTTTCTCTCTCTCTCTCTCTCTCTCTCTCCCTGTGTGTGTGTACATGTACATGCGTGAGGAGGGCCTGCGAGGGGAGCTAAAAATGAGAGAAAGGAGAGGCACCACGCACGCACCCATAAACTGGGAAGCTGAACTTCACATTGATTTGAAACAACCAGCCATATCTTTGGCTTCAGGCCTTTAGCTCTACTTTGTTTCCTCAGGCAAATTTTCTAGATGCAGGAGGAACCAATGAACTTAAGTTATGAAATATGAAAGCTGGAAAGATCCCTCGAGAACTTTCCCCTGAAGCATCGTTCCAACTCATAGTTTACACTTCTTTGTTTTGTGCGCGTGTATGAATGAAATAATTTTCCTGGTACTTTGGCACAACTTTGCCTTTCTGTTAACACACTCAGATGACTCATAATTAGAAAGAGCAAGCACACTTTGTTTGCTCTGTAGTGGTTACGCTGAAACTCATTAAGTGTCACTGCATCCAAGTGCACAGTGTTTTATGTAAACAAGACCTCTGAAGAAGGTATAGTTGTGTAATGAAGATGAAAAGGAAAGCGGCTGACTAATGTTAGGACAAATTAATAATGCCCATGTCAAGTTCTGAAAGAAGAAAGCATTTGCTGTGCCATAATTGCACATTTCAAAGTAGAATAGGAGAGAAGTTGCTAGCAGGAGGTTCGTCTAGGGGTAAGACTCACACAGAGAAGGTTAACTACTGATGTTAAAAATATCAAAATGGGTCAGCTCTAGTTCTGAAATTGTACTTTCTGAAATTAGTAATCATCACACTTGACTAGTCAATGAAAGTTTGGGGAACTTTTACAAACATCCTAAAGAATCTGTGGCAAATCTCAATTAAGCTTACCTGGGCTACAGCCTGACACACTGTTTTTAAGGCAGGAAATTCATACCACACTCTTAAAATGCTCTGGTTTTGCTGCACTCAGGCTGCACCCTTGTCCCCTTAGGTACAATCCAGACTCTCCAATCCCTCTCTTTTCTTGGACTGATAAACCCTGCTGCAGGCCTGTGTTTAAGCACCTTCCCAGTTAGGCGTATAAAACCCTGTTAATTAATCCGTTAGTTACAAAAATTGTGTGGAACATGCCAAAGTTCAACAGACAATGCAGCCAGCTTTGTTCTATGATGGTCTTTGCTGTTTTAACCTACTCTTTTAGGAAAACTGTGAAAAAGAGCCCTTAAAAGCATGGGTCACTGACACCTCACTGTTAGGACCACCAAGTGTGTTCTAGATCAGTGTTCTCCAACCTTGGGTCCCCAGATGTTTTTGGCCTACAACTCCCAGCATGCCCCAGCTGGCAGCATAGCTGGCTGGGGCATGCTGGGAGTTGTAGGCCAAAGGCATCTGTGGACCCAAGGTTGGAGAACACTTATATAAGGACATATAGACCAGGTTTGTACAGTTGAGGAAGGAAAAGAAGCCATGTTGGTTTGGATGATATGGCAACTTGTGTGTGGCATGGGCAATTATGGAAATGAGGCAGCTGTCTGAACCCAACCGAGATAACAAACCAAGGTGAAAAACCCACAGTTCACAGCCCAACAACAAAGCGTGGGTTCTCTTCAAGGGTTGTTCATGGTTAACAAGCAATGTCTTGCAGCGCAGCTGGGTTCAGACAACACAATAACCCACGTTTCAAGAACAACCTACGGTTCAACAACTCACACTCAACCCATACTCAGCCCATGAGTGTGGGTTACCATGTTGTCTGAACCCAGTCAGTGTCTTGGACTGGACAGCCCTTTAAACAGAGGACATGTTCAAATAGAGGATGGTCCTCTGGCAGCCTTTCAAATAGAGGACTGACTGTCAGCAACTATTTCACAGATCACTCCTTTTCCTGGTGAGTCAATAGCTACGCTGGCTGGGGCATGCTGGGAGTTGTAGGCCAAAAACATCTGGGGACCCAAGGTTGGAGAACACTGTTCTAGATAAAGGCTTCTGTGTTCCAAGAGAGTGGGCATTTGTGGCTGGCCCTGGAAGAGATGGCACCCTGGCTTGCATGCTGCTGCTGTAAGGGGGTGTGGCTTGGGCTTTATAAGCCAGCTCCATGCCCCTCTGCAGCTGTGGTTGGTCGGTTGGTTGACATTGGAGCAAGGAAGCTTGCGATCAGTTGGGCCTATTGCAGCCTGCATTTGGAGCAACTGATTGTGGACTGTTCTGCTGGGCCCAATGCAGCCTGACCTGGCGGGCCTAGCTCATAGTGTGACCCCACTTTGGGGTCTTGCATGGACTCAGTGCAAGGCCCCCCTTTTGAGGCCTCACGTTCAGGCCTACCATTTGGAGGTTCAGGCACCACCTCTGGGCCCATTGAGGCCTTGTCTTCAGGCTGATTGAGGGCTCATTTCTGGGCCTACTGAGACCCTACCACTGGACTTATTAAGGCCTCACCCTATCTGGGCCTTGTCAACAGACCTAGTGAGGCCTTGCCCAGTTCAGCAACCAGTGGCGCAAGAATAGAATTCACACATAGCAGGATTGAAAGCAGAAGTGGAGGACAACATCTTGGGTCGTAGGCCCCAGGCTTGCAACAGTGGGCCCCCCGGAAAGGCAAAAAGGGTTAGGTTAGAAGAGTTGCTTCCAAAGATGGTGTGTGCAAGAGTGACCCACCCCCCCACATACACACTCCAAAGCAGATTGAAAAACAGGAAAGGAACCACTACTGCCCTTTAAGCAGCCAAGGCATAGGAGCCACATGCTTGGTTTCACTTCTATTTAAGGGGATAGAGCCTCCCCCTCACATTCACACAAAGGGGCAAGGCAATAAGGGGGAAAGGAAGGCCAAGAAGCCTGTACCTAAGTGTCCTGCCCCACAGACTTCCTTGGACAAGGAAGAAGGGATTACATTGGCCATGATAATGTCATGGATTGACTCCCTAGAGAGGGAAGTGCAGTAGAGGCTGGTGGGGCAACTCCAGGGGCCAGTAGAATAGCCTCAGACAGCTGAACTACCCTCAGTAATCCCTCTCACCCCAAACAGAGAGGTGCAAAGGACCAGACGGGTCACTAAAGCAGAAGTCCTGGCAGCTATTCTCTCTCACTTAGAGGTGTTGGAAGGGACGAGTAGAAGCCCACAGCCACTGAGAAGGGATCCGGAGCCAGCAGAAGAACCACAGCAACCCCGCCAAAAACAGAGCGATGGCGCTGGCGGCGTGACACGGCGTGCTGTGTGCGACGGCGATGGCGACGAGGTCGGCGGCGGAGGAGGAGGAGGAGGAGGTGAGGGCAGCGGCGGTGGCGGCGGCAGCGGCGGTGGTAGAGGCGAGGGCGGCGGCGGTGAGGTGAGGGCGGCGGAGGTGGAGGTGAGGGTGGTGACGGCGGTGGCAGAGGCGAGGGCGGCGGTGAGGTGAGGTGAGGGCGGCGGAGGTGGAGGTGAGGGTGGCGGCGGCGGCGGCGGCAGCGGCCCATGGAGGGAGCAGGAGGGTCTCCGCGGGAGAAAGGGCAGCTCTTCTTCCCCTCGCGGAGACCCTCCTGCTCCCTCCATGGGCTGCCGCTTTGGGAGGGACTCGGGACTCGGGACCCGACTTGAGTCACCATTTTGGACCTCGGACTCTAGACTCGACTCTAGACTCGGGTCCAAAGACTCGGGACTCGACTCGGGACTCGGGACCAAGGACTCTTCAACATCCCTGAAGGGGGGCTCCTGGTACCTGCCACGTAGGGTCTAGGGACTTGGGGCAGGGAAAGACCCCCTTTGGGGGCCCAAACGGGTCACCCAACTAGAATGTGGGGACTCAAGGGGTGGGGACTCAGGCAGGCACCCCTCAACATCTTAAGGTGTGTCAGGGGGTGGGGACAGCAGCTCAGCTGCATCCACCCTAGGGGCAGATATGCTCGCCCTTTAAGAGATCAGGTTCCCACACTGCTTTTCACCATTGCAGGTCAGCTTATATTAAGTTAATGTTGCTTAATAAAACTGTGGCTCTAGTTTACCCAACCTTCTGTGTTTCGTCTCTTTATTTTGTGGTTCGGTCGCAATTTGAACACAGTCACTGCAAAAGTGTACCAAGAAAAGCACACTTGATGAATTTCTGTTTGACAAGAGCCACTGGCAGGAAAGAAGCTGGCAGCCTTGTCAGTATTATGATCTCTTATCTTTTCCTTCCTTCACTGTGTTCGTAGAAGAAATACACAATTTGCTTGTAGAAAACTTTTGGAAGAATCAGCAGTACCCTATTCCTTCTTTAATGCTAATCAAGAGTAAACTTTTTCACTGTTAGGGCCTAATCCTATGCATGTTTAGACAGGAAAAAGTCCATGGCTAGCTGGGTCATGCTGGGAGTTGTAGGACTTTTTGTGTCTACACATGCATAGGCTTGCACCCTTAGATGCTTTGACACAAAGGTCACGTGCAGCGCCAGCCCAGGATATTTTGATGTCTTTAGTGGAGAAGGAAATGCCGCCCCCGCCCTCATGGTAAGGGGCATAGTACCCCAAACCAACCAAATTATTTTGGCACCTGAGGCAGAGAATCCCACAAGCACCGCTCCCCCATTCCTGGCAGTAAAAATACAAAAAACCCACACCAAATTAACTAATGATTTGCAGCTCTTTTAAGATGCCCCAGATCAGCTGCCACATTCTGCCTGATGGTAGGGCTGGCTGTAGTCATGTGTATGATCAGTGTTCTGACAAGAGCTCAGTGGTAGCGTACATATGCGTGCAGATGGTGTTAGGTTCAGTCCCTGGGATCTCTGGATAAAAGAATCTCCGCTAATAGATGATGTGAAAGATCTTTGCCCGAGACCCTGAAGAGCCACCAACCAATCAGAGTAAGCAATACTAGGCTAAATAGACAAGTAGTCTGACCTGGCATAAGGCAGCTTCCCACGTTCCTAGCAGGGATGGAAAGAAGGTGGATTGGATCAACTGTAGATCTCAGTGACCGGGTTTGCACGATCACCTTTCAACAGACCATGGTTTATTTGAGAGTTGTTTCCCCCTCCAGCAACCCCTGCCACCCAGATTCAGACAACATGGCAAACCTTGGTAAGCCTCCCCCCGCCCCCCGGCAGGTTGAATAGTCAAAATCCCTGCCGTCACGTGCCGCAACGCGCCCCCCCCCCCGTGACCGTGCGAATTGGCTTCGTGTGATCTGCTGTAGATCGACAAGGCTCACCAGCATCCAATTGTTTAGCAATGAATTGCCATTTTTAGGTCTAAATCACAATCCTTGAGCTGTAGTAATTGAGATGCAGATTTATGCATGCAGGTCATCCCAATGTATGGCTCGTGGTGTGCGGTAGATCCTGCAAGCCGAAAATCTGCCATGCCATGAATTGGAGGGCCAATCACCCACAATCCACATGATTGGCAGGATTGCTCCCAATTTTGATCACATATGGATTAGTAGGGGCAACACAGTGTTATGCCAAACAGCAACGGTAGCTCTAACCCAGTGTTCTCCAACCTTGGGTCCCCAGATGTTTTTGGTCTACAACTCCCAGCAAGCCTCATGTGTGAGGTATTTTCTGTTTACTTACATTACTGATCCGAGTGATATCTGGAAGCACCACTGTGTGCTTAGAATCCATACTTTCCAGAACTGCAGGCACATAATAAAATGTGTACCATGGGTTTGGGGATCCTGATGAATGGGGTGAACTCTGATAAGGTAGGAAGGGGGGATCCCTGGAAATCAGGCAGAGGCACCTTCCGTGAGCAGAGCCCCTCTGTCTAACAGAGGGGCTTTGCTCACGGAAGGTGCCTCTATCTGATTTTCAGGGGTCCTTCCTCCACACCACCGTGTGTGTGCGCACGTGCGCAACCTGAGAATTTTCACCACGTTGCCATAGTACCTGAAAGACTTCAGTATATACATACTAAACTGAAAAGAGAGAGCAGGAAGAAGAGCTGGTAGTATTCTGAAAAATCATTGCAAGGAAATATGGGATCATCAACCAGGATAAAAGGTCAACAGTCATACCCTTGTCTACCAAGAGTAATTATAGTAGACCGGATATATGTGTGTGGACAGAATCAAAGTTTTCCCCCCTAACGACATGCCATTTGGCTTGCCTTTCTGCCATAATTGATGTTCATGATCACAAATAGGTCCCTCAGTAGAGGAGGATATCAGAAAATACTCATATAGGTAGAAAGTTGCCTGAGATCATGGCCTGGAGGTGCTTGATTCAACAACCTCTCTGAAGCTAAGCAGGTCTGGATAGGGGCAGTGCCTTGATAGGAGATTGTTTGGGAATGCTATGTATACCCCCTTCAGTGCCATCATGGAAGGAGGGATAGAAATAATACAAATAAAAGTAAGTGGCATAACTGTTTAACCTTTATAGCTATTTCCAATGAATATTTTACCATGAAGCCAACATATTTGCATTCAATGACATTAAAATCTGAAAACTGTTTGATGCTTGGCTGTGAAATATATCTTGCTGTGAAATATATCAGTCTGAAAACCAAGATAACAAACAACCAAAGCTAAAATCTAGTGGTTCTTTTGGAGCAAGTAAGTAGAACCCCTTCTTGTATTTTAAGAGTTTTCCATGAACACAGAACTCCCAACAAATAAACTGAGAAAAAACCACCGGCAGTGGGCTTTAAAAAAATATTTAGGGTGATATTTTTTTAAAATTGTTTTTTGCCCGGTAGGGTTTTCTTCCCCTTTTACAAAGCACAGACCTTAATGAGTTCCATGGGGACAGTGGTCTGTCAATCAAAATAGACTTTTCAAGTATAGTCATCTCTGCCCTATCACAGAACCACAAGGCATGAAATAATTAGAAAGCCCAGAGTAACTGCTCTGTTTTACAAGAGCAAAATCCTTGTGGATCATTTACATAAACTTGTCACTTCCCATTATGGTCCAAATACAGGCTGGGTAATAATCATGGAACCGGAGGAAGGAAGGTATGCTCTTCCTCCATATTTGAAGCACAAGGTACTCATGTGTCCAGCTTTCCATTCCTCCCTTCCCCGCTTCCACTCACTGAATTAATATAAAGTATCTTTGATTTTTCCATTAAATAGGAACTATTCATGCTGCTATGGCAGCAGACCATGTGCAGCCTCTTCTCCTTAAGAGAGGAAAAAAGGCTTTTGCGTCAAGCCATTGTTAGGAGAGAATTCACTTTGAGGAGCATTTCAAAGCTGATCCGATTGGGGAAAGAATAATGTTAAATATTGGGCATGAAATATTTATAAGACGGGCGCATAGGAGCAGCTGACAAAGTAACCTGGAAAATAAACACTCTCCCGCTTGGATGTTTTTTTTTATCTTTGTGTGTGCACATGTGCAGGAGTAGAAGAGCATGTGTGCATGCACAGGACAGATGTATATATGTATAAATACACCCCTTAACACCCCCTCCCCCTCCCCCAGATACACACACAAGCAGGCACTCAGTACCCGAATGGTCGAATGGCTTAATGGGATTTAGAGCAATCTGCATCTGAATTCTGCTCAAGTATGGTAGCAGTGACAGGTTGCTGGAGACAGTTTTAATCATTGTGAGCAGAAAAACCCAATAGCAAGGGGCACCCATAGAAAAATGGAAGTGTTTGATGCTGATGCAACTCCTATTTTCTTGCAAACATTTTTCCATAATTGTTTTTGAGACGCCTACGTAATTCATATTCTTGCAACACTAGTGCTTGTGTGAGTGTCTTTTGAGAAAGAGCAACCTTCCCTTACATGGTCTATTATAATATAAATCTTATATTGAAAGTCCAAAAATGTGGTGAATGTTGACATTCACATGTGAATGTTGACAATCCCAGATGAATTTTGTATATCTATGAGTTTTCAGATTTTCATTAAAAAATTGTCTGGGCTTCTTGACAGTTGCCAATGTTAGCACATTCATTGTAGTTTGGAGATTAATTGAAGCCCTTTCAGAAAATAAGTTTCATCATATATGAAAAACATTTTTTAAAGTTTCATTGTAACAGACTATTCTTAATTGCAACTTAACTCTCCACTGAACAGAAAGGGCGTCGTTTCCATACTTAGGACAGCTCAAGGTATTGTTTTATCACAATCAGCTAGTCCCTGTTCCCTGAGGGGCATTAATTACTGGTTTCCTCTCATTATTTGTTGTTGTTGTCCACAACGTTGGGTTGGACCCAAATGTTAGTCATGACTAACTTAAGTTCTATTGATTCCAGTGGGTCTACTGTAAGTATGACCACTTCTGGCTCCTATGCCTCACTTTCAGAGGCATAGGGCAGTGGTGGCATCGAGGCCCATGGCCCTCCCAGTGGCAGGGCAAGTGGGATCTGCTGACCTTCCAGATCCGCCGCCTGGGGCAGAGGATTCACCCTGCCTCATGTGAAGGCCGGCCCTGTGATGGGTAGGGTAGATTTAAACCTTCCTAAATTTGCTCCCCACCCCCATGCAGGAGCTATGCAGGGTGGGAAGCCCCCATGCTTTTTCTTTAGCTTCTGCATTGGGGAGGGACAAATTGAGTAAACCAAACAGCTGAGAGGTTAAGGTTTAAACCTCCCCTACCCACATGTGGTGGTCTCAGTCCAGATCTGGGCCCCACATGCTTGCTTTAAGTAAGTAAGTAAGAGAGAGAGAGAGAGAGAGAGAGAGGATAAGCTGCACTCTACATATTTAACATATCATATAGGTTAGTCCCAAATGAGCAATGACTTTCCATTGATTCCACAACAGATTAATTTTCTGGAAAGGTCCTCTTTCTCATCCTCTCCTCCCCATCTGAAGAATGGGAAGAGTTACAACCTCCTTAAACTTGTTGTAGGGGTAAATATAGTAAAACAAACAAACAAACACCATAAAACGCTGGAGTGGGCTAAATGCCTTTGATCTGATCCATTTTATATGAAAAGTGCAGATGATGTCATTTATCTTCTTTCTCTCAAATCTAACCCCTCTTTGAGTGGCAGAATTTGGAAGTTTAAGGGGAGAGGTAGGTTATAAACTGTGTCCAGCCTATGCTATTAATCTCCAAGATCTCCAGGAGAGAGAAAGCATTGTTGATGGATTAAAATCAGCTCTTTACCTCCCTTGCATGCAACAAAAGTCTAAATCCCATCTCAGGCCAGATTGCTCCATTTCACTGCATGGCTTAGGCAGATTGGGAAAACGGTTGTCATTCAGCTTTTCTCTGAAGCTAATCAGGAGATGCTGCTGGGGTGGTGGGATTTCAATGTTCAATGCATCTCCCTTTAATCAAATGGAGCAAATGACCTCCAAAAGCAGCTTCTTCTCTGTTGCTGCCGCCGCTGCTTCTGCTGCAATGCATGAAGACTGCTTATTTCTGCTGTCTCAAAAGGCAGTCAAATGATGCCTCACCGCAAGCATAAACAGAAAGATGTTGGGGATTTGAATCTAATATGT
This sequence comes from Shinisaurus crocodilurus, assembly GCA_021292165.1. Lineage (NCBI taxonomy): Eukaryota > Metazoa > Chordata > Lepidosauria > Squamata > Shinisauridae > Shinisaurus > Shinisaurus crocodilurus. The sequence continues at coordinate 35,774,067 of CM037876.1, forward strand.
AGCACTTCACACAGACCAACTTGATTTGGTCCACCAGAGCTGAACCCTTTTATTCTTTTATAACAAACTATGTTGTATAATGCAGGAGGTTGCTCTGAGCTGAATTTTGCATCTGTTGTTTCAGTTCCCTTGCTAAATTTGTCTAACAAACATTGGTTACAATGAATGGCTGTGTTAGGAGGGGAAGTATCTTGATGGATGTAACCCACGGTTTTAGGATAATTTCCTTGGCCACACAACCTAGCCATTAAATGCATCAGGTACACTAGCATTTATAGACTGTAAATTCTGTAGCACCGGTCCAATGGCTCTGGGTGTACATAAGATTCCTGTGTACATTTAATGCCCCTGTTCTGTGTCAGTAAGATGGAACTTTTGAATTGATCAGTAGAAAGACTAACTGCACTCATGAAAAACGAATCCCAGTTAGTACTGATAAGAGTCCAGGGTGAAGTTCCACATGACCTTGGACCAGGAATTGAAAGTGTTGAGATACTAGGGCTGCTAGTACCCATTGGGACTGGTGGGGCAGAGGGCAGGGCAGAGTAGCTAACCATAGGCAGAATCAAGGTGTCTTCTTCCTAGCAGGAATCTATTACACTGTAAGGGCCAACCGAGGCACGCAAGTTAACTTCGGAATCGTGAGTTAAATGCAAAAAGTTCAGGAGGGGTGTGTCTCTAACCCATACAGCAACACAGAAGCATTCCTTTGAGTCCACATATGTCTGCTCCACCAGCAAGCCACTGCACAGAAAAAGAGAATTTGTAATAAGTAATTTCAAGATAATGAGTGCAAAATAGAAATGAAAAATAGGAAAGAGAGAAATTGGGAAGGAAAACATAGAAAAATAGTGAGCTGTTGGGGGCTATCATGACATCTCCCGCAGACCCCATAATTTTTCCCAATACCCCCATCACAATGTTAAAAAAAAGAAAAGAAAGAAAAAAGAAAAATTGGAAAAGCATTGGGGAGAAAATAGTAAGGGGATAGAAGCTCCACCACCACCCCGATCACTTGCATGCCCCCAGGTCTCCAGGCTAAAAAGAGATACAAGTTTTTAAAATTTAAAAAATAGCTAGGGATTCCCAGCCCCCTCCACACTCAATACACACACAGATACACACTCAGTTGAAACTCAGGAAGGAAGCACAGAAAGATTTTTTTAAAAAACCCACCCAAGTACACTGATTGGCTGTGAGTCTCTGAAGGGCTGCCCATTTCGAATGCAAATACCTGGGCTCTGGGGGAACAGATCCGGACCAAATATGGAAATCCAACAGAGCGGTCCTTCTGCATGGCCTGCCTGCTGCTGAGTGAAGGGAGGAGGAGGAGACAGAGGCAGAGAGCTGGCAGCTATGCTTCTAAGCATCTACCAGCCAAGCCCCGCCCAGCCACTTGCCAGCACTAATGGAGATCAAGAGGAGAGGAAAGGTGACCATAGACCAGTGCTGCACAGTCAGAGTAAGTGATCTGCTGTTCTCTGGGGAAGGGAGAGAATGGGCTTTGTTGCCCCCCCCATGTGCTTTTTAAGAAATTGCCTCTGTTGAAACATCACACACAATCCCATAAAATGCAACTGTTCCCCCCCCCCTTTACCATTGAGTATATGCCCAGCATCTGCGGGAACCATGGCTGAGCATCTATCAGCATCCACACAGTGACAGGTGGCCCACCACAAGGATGGGCAAATCTTTCCGTTTCACTTTCTCCCACATTTGAATTTTTAAAATCTCAAATTCTTTTTCTCCTGAACATGAAGATCTCGGGTAATTTTGGTAAAAAATGAACTGAACTGAAACTCTCATCCGTCTGCACCAGCCAAATTCAATAGGTACAGCTATTCCCAGCATGGGGGAGGACCATGATGTATCTGCCTGTCCCGTAGCCATTAAAGATGAGCAGCCTGACAGGAAAAAGAGTTGGGAACCCTAATTCAGCACAAACATGGCTGAATACACAGGGATTCAAACCCAGACTTTTAAAAGCTATGCACTCAAAGCCTTGAGCCTGGAGAGGCAAATCTGTCAGTTTAACTTTCTTCCATATTTGAATTCTTTAAATCTGAAGTTCTTTTTGTCCTGAATATGGAGATATTTGCTAATTTTGGTAAATTCTTACCAAAACTGAGCTGAAACTGAATTCTTACCCCCACTCTCCACCAAGCAGATAAATCTACCAAAATTGCCACTGTGGCGAGGAGGAGAAGCAGCTGCTACTGCCACTCACCTGTCCTCTCCATCTGGTTTGGTTTTTTTTCCATGGAAGTGTTTGTGGTTCATGTGGGAACCATGTACCTTCTGTGAAAACAAAACCCCAGAGGGAACCCATGAATATGTATGTGGAGTATTTGATGGCGGTAGCTGCTTCTCCTCCTTTGCCACCAGCCCACAAGCCTGTTCTCTTCCTCTGGCAATGAGTCCTAGCTCCATGTGCATGCATAAAGTCCCAGATTAAATTATTGGCATCTGCACTTAAAAGTATCTCAGGTAGCAAGTCTTGGAAAGGCCCATCCCTGAGCCCTTTGAGAGCTGCTGTTTGTTGGAATAGAAGAGTGGTAGGCAACCTAGTGCCCTCTGGAAGTTTTGGCCTACATTTTCCACAATCCCTGTCTAGTGGCCATGCTGGCTAGGTCTTATGGGAGTTGTAGACCAAAACACTTGGCTACAGGTTGCTTACCCCTAGAGTAGACACTACAGGGCTAGGTGGACCAATGGTCTGATGTGTAAAATGGGAGCTATGAACCTGTCCTGTTCTAGGTTGACATAGGGCTCCCAGGGGAGAATGGGTTGCAGTGGTAGTACTGCCTGGAAAGGCTGGATCATGTCTGGCATAACAAGGTCATGTCTGATGAGGCATCCAGTAAGGCAATGCAGGTTGCCAACAGGCAAGGCAAGGTCTGTCAGGACCCTGGACAGATCACTGACTGAAACTCGCCCACAAAGAGCAGTTGTCTGAGCATGCAGAGGCCTGCTGAAGGCTGGCAGGTCTGGACCTTCTGTTAACTTCCACCTTCCTCTGAGGAGCATTCTACTTCTTAAAGGGCCATTGTCCGATTCTGCAGCCACACTTAAGGTGTGGGAATGGTGAGGACTGCATCATAGGGGTGCCTTCCGAGTCTGAGGAGCCTGGTAAAGACATGTCCTCTTGCCTGGAAGGTTCTAGAGTAGCAGGTTATGGGTTACTGGATGAAGCCTTCTCCCCCACTGTGTCCTTAAGCTGAGCCAGAGGGGAGATCCATATAACATAATAGAACCCTTCTGGGGGTGCCGCGGGGGAACCCAGACAGAAGAGTGTACTGAGTGAGCACATCGTGTCTGCTGCTGCTGTTACTGCTGCTCCTTCTCCCCTACTGTCAGCCTGCACCTGCACAGTTGCCGGTCCATTTTGTTGTGGCTCTTGGACAGGACCGGTGCAAGGCAGTTTGATGCCCTAGGCAAGATCAGATATTTAGCGCCCCCCCTTCCCACTTGAGAGCGCTGTATTTTTCCCCCCAAGGCATTTCTGGCACCCCCTTTAGCCCTGCGCCCTAGGCGGCTGCCTAGTTGGCCTAATGGTAGCACCGGCCCTGCTCTTGGATGTAGTTCACACTCTTTCTCTGGCAGCAAGGAGGAGGAGCCGCTACTGACCAGGGTTTTGGGTCCCACTGATAGTGCTTTGCCTGAGCCTCCCACTTCCACAAGGCTGGCCTGTTATGCATCACCAAAAAAAGAGGAAACACACCACCAAGAAAGAGGTCAGAGATTTGCATAAATGTGCATGTGCTAAATTACATGGACAGATGCACATTAAAAAAAAATAAATCACTCTAATTTAAATAGAAATACAATGCATCTCACCATAGAGGGGATAACTGTGACCAGGTGACCTGAATTGCTAAGGGTTGATGGGCAACTTCAAGGTCCCTGCACTGGTTCTTTATCTTGAAATTGGACATGGAGCCTTCAAAGACAGGCCTGTCCTCTGTAAAGTGGGACAGATGGCCATCCTAACAACCCAAATCCACCCACCACCCTGCAATCCTTGAGCCTGCATTGATGTGGTTCAGGGAGTTTTTCCTGAGGCATATTAACAGCTCAAGCAAAGGAGAGATGAAGAAATAGGAGCGGTGGGAAAGAGACAGGAGATGAGCAGGAAAATCCATTTCTGTAAATTGGCCCACATGCCTTTTTTCTTTTTAAACAGCCAATTTAATTAAATAAAATTCCTTGCAGGCTGAGACTTCATATGATAAGATTCAGCCAAGATTCAGCCAAGATCCCCCCCCCTTAGCAGTTGTATTCAATCATAAACCCAATGTTTTCCTATCACAACACAACATAGCACAACTGTGTGTATTAGGGATTGATTAGGAGTACCAAAGGAACAGGCATAAAGCAGCAGTATGATTGACTATCCAAGATCACTTTGGATGTGGCACTTAACTGCCACACACACACACACACACACACCATGCTTATGGTTGTCACGTAATGTTTGAATATTTTGAGATGGAGCATGCACAGCACAGGTGGACTCCAGTGGAAGATAATCTTGAGCTTACATGGGGCAGTATCCAATAGGGCTGTTGAGCAAGCAGCCCCTTCCCGCCAATTCCATTGCGCAAATGGGACCCATTGCGTACACAATGGAGATGTGATGCGTCCTTTAGGAAGCTCCAAAATGAGCTGAAATGCTCCTTTATGCAAGCTCTGCTGACCTGCCCCATTCCAGCATGTGTCATGTGTCCTACAGTTAGTACCTAGACAGCAGACTGAGCAGGCACACAGGTTACCTGGTCACTGTCTTCCCTACAGTGGTGCAATGTATGGTATTTCTCTTTAAATCATAGCAATTACTTCTAATTTTGCATCTATACATATACATTAGCATAGGCACATTTTATGCACATCTATGTCTTCCTTGCTCCTTTTTTGGGGTGTGTGTGTGATTTATTTCCTCTTTATGGCAGTGTGTAAGTGGCCACCCAAGGGTCCCCTTGGGAGAGATAATGACTGTTAAACTAGGTAAGTGTATTGTGTAGATTTGGGGTCTTCAAAGAGGTGCCCATGGACACTGCTGATATTTATTTTATTTCTTAAGTTTTTTTTAAATGCATTTTGGCATATGCCTTCGTCAGGGGCTGTAATTCAAAATAATACATACAATTTTGTTAATAGTATAAAGTTATCCAGATAAATTCTTATTAAAATATTCACAAGCAGACCTTACATGTTTGCAAAGCACAAAAAGACTCATTTACACCGTGATAATGACAAATCGTTATTACTGAAAAGTTAAATAAAAAAATAAAGTGCAAAATGCTTAAATTAACACCTAATACAAAGTAACTCATGAATATTAAAACCATTTGAAAATGGAGTATGTATTCTGTATAAGCCTGCACATCAATCAAACCTGCCCATATTAAAGTTATTTGTTGTCATGATGGGTGCAGCTAAGTCCGTTTAACACTCAATTAGAATAACAATAATAAATGCTTTATCAAATATTTACAAATACTACATATTTAAACATATTTAACCACAAATTACATTTGACAGTGGAAGCTGGTGATGCCTGTGTCAGTGGGGCTCCTTATCCGTTGCATCTTTTTGTTTGAGCTTTATGAGAGCTATCCACGGTGCTCCATGGTGGTGAACCTATTTTGGGGATTGAGTTCAGCACCATGGAGAGCTCCTATAAAGCTCAAGCAAAAAGATGCCATGGATAAGGAACCCCACTGACATAGGAGTCACCAGCCTCCCCTGCATTTGAACACACACACACATTTTTATTTATTATATTTATACCCCGCCTTTTTTCCTGCAAGGAACCCAAGGTGGCTTACATAATCCTCTTCCTCTACATTTTATCCCCACAACAACCCTGTGAGGTAGGTTAGGCTGAGAGTCAGTGACTGGCCCAAAGTCACCCAGTGAGTTTCATGGCCAAGCAGGGACTAGAACCCAGATCTCCTGAGTCCCAGTCTAACACTCTCACCACTACGCCACGCTGGCTTATATATAAAGCAAGAGGCATATAAATACTTGTAAAGTGATGAAGCTGCTAAACAATACTTTTAAACTGGGTATCAGGGAAGATGTATGGAGTTCTGTCCTATAAGGAGTACTACATTGTTTCAGAACAATGTCTGCAAAATTATGTAGATAGGTAAAAGAGTACAATCTAGCAGTATCAGAGGAGTTAATCAGGTGACTACAGGCCTTTATATGCAATCATGAGTGTTTGTGCAACACTTGTTTCACTTTTGCTGCACATGGACTTCATGTCTCAATTCAAATGTTGCAGGATATCACAGTTGCCCAACACTCTGGATACATTACACTGTGACTCAGAAAATGGGAAAGTTTTCTCCAGTAGTACAGCCTCCTGTCATGTCTTTGTAAAGGGCTGTTGTGTAAATGCCATAGGAGTGTGTCCAGACCAGCTATTTTTTTTGCGTCATCTAAGGTTGATACTCCTTACAAGGAAGCAGAGCATTGCATAAACACCCATAATCTCTCAAAGTGCGTCATTTCACAGATAGCACAGTGAAAGCATGTCTCTCTGCTCCATTATTCTTAACGGAGGCTTGTTAAAGCTGATTTAACAAGGATCAGGTCACAGGTGATACAAAAGACATCTTCCTGAGGCCCTGGAGAGCTGCTGCTACTCAGAGTGGGCAATCTATTCTTTCTTTATTTCTTTAAAACATGTATATACCACCTTTTATCAGAAATTTCAAGGCTGTTTATATATTGGGCTAGATCAGGGGTGGGCAACATGCTGCCTCCTGCTGTGGCTCCTGCTGTCCCCCCCCCAAATGGTAAAAAAACCAAAAACTAAAACTAATTAAATGGCATCCGGAGCAGACATTTTGACCGCTTTATGACCCTTTTGGTGTGCCACAGCTACTACGGAGCACCAAAAGGTTCCAAATTAGCTTGCAAACAAGTTAATTTTGACCCTTTTGGTGCTCTGCAGCTGTTTCAGATGCCTTAAAAAAAAATTGTGTTGCAGAGTGAAGGGGCGTGCTTCCCTCAGGGAGTCCAGGGTTGAAAATGGCCCCCAGAGCTCCTGAAGTTGCCCCCGCTATGGGCTGGATGGATAAATAATCTGACTTAGTGTAAGGCAGTTTTCTATGTTGTATGCAAGTAATGTATATATTTGTATGCAAATAATGAATGGAATCCAATAATTGAAGCCCTCCTCTCTGTGGCGAAAAGAAGTCAACTAATTTAAAGGCAATTGGGGTTCCATTCATGACTCATTTCCCAGGCACAGGAAAGAAATAAAACAGGTAGAAGCTGCAAGAAGGAAGCTACTAATTAATGTTGCAGGGGACATGTGCTGAATGGGACTTACTTATACATAAACATTATAAAAGGATGTTTATCATGCAGATGCTTTAACTCTCTTAGACCTCTTTGAGATGTGCCATCCAGGGTGAGTACAAAACATATCGCAATAATTTCCCTTTCAAATATCTTTTGGATATATATATATATATATAGAGAGAGAGAGAGAGAGAGAGGAGAGAGAGGAGAGAGAGAGAGAGAGACTATTTCTTTGCCTACACTGCACTATAATTAAATCTCCTGCCACTGCCCTAGGACAAACTTGTCAATGAAGTATTGCTCTGAAGGACATTTATTCTTAGGAAAAAAAATTGGGGGGAAAATTAAAACATTTTGAAGCTAACCAAGCCAACAAATGAGTCAAGAAATGGATCTTTGTGAAGAGCACTAGAGAAAGCAAGTCGTCCTGTCTTGTTTGGCTTGGCACTGAGGGAGCATAAATACGCGTCGAAGCTGCTACAACATGCCTCACCTTTACCTGAAGACACAAAGTCTCCCCTGCCATGAGAAATGCTCCAGAGTATTGTATGGTGCAAAGATGTGTCTGCCAGATGACAAAAAAGTACACAAGCCGCCTAACAAACACAGGAGGCTGGGGTGGGGATTCCAAATAGAGACAAATCTCTGTCCCTCAGGGAATTTGCATTGGGTTGATCTGTGTAAGAGATATTTCTCTGCTAATTAAGTCTTGATCCGTTGGCTGCACTTGAAAGAGATCAGGAGTGTATCAAGTGTTCTGAGCAGGTGCTGACTAGCTCAAAAGCACTGGTCCGTCAAACCAGGTATGGGATTTAACTACAGAGAGAGAGAGAGAGAGAGAGACTCAAGTGATACATTCTATGGAACATGCTTCCAATTTAGTAATGCACTAATAATATTGTTATGGTGGTTTCCATTTGGTTTGGCTCCACGGAATAATTTCAGAATACTCTTCCCCTTGATGGTGAAAGATTTCTTTGCTTTCTCTTTCTCTGCCTGAAGAATACGGTACTTCAGAAACCAAGTTTAGATATGGTGGCAAAAAGAAGGGACGGTTTAGTTCGGCATGGGCTCACTTAGTCAGTGCAAAACAAAAATGCAAGATTGTTGTCTAGCACCTTAATCCCATGGATCAAGTTAAGCTGCAGTACAGTAGTGCAAATCTAGAGACCTGAGCTGCTGCAGCTGAAGGCCAATCCTATACTGCGAGAACAAAGCAAAGCAAGCTAGCTCTGTTCTGCTTCCCAGGAAGTCTCCTTATACAGGTGTGATGGATTGAGGCCTACACAGGATTGGGTTTGTTGAGGCCTACACAGGCTTCAGTTTGTTGAAGCCTGAAGGCCCAAACACTTCCCTCGAGTAGTTGAAGCCTGAAGGCCCAAACACTTGGATGGGAGGGGGAGTTTGAGAGTTTTAAGTTACCCAATAGAAGTTAAGAATTAGATCTCCGATTCAAGGTCACATGATTATAACCTTCCATTCCTGGGAAGGCTATATATGTGGGGTGTGGTCAGCTAGCAGTCAGTGTGTGCTGGGAGAGAGCTGGAAGCAGCAGCAGAGAAACAGCAGAGAGAAGCAGAGAGAGAGAAAGAGAAACTGGCTGCATAGGAAATAGGTAGTCTGAAGTTATACTAGAGAACATTGGATTGTTTGTTTGTTTTATTTTATCATACTTGCTTTTGAATTATATCAACTCTATTAAGTAAAAACCCTAATATTATAAGTAAAGTGCTGTTGTTTACCCTGAGAGTTTGGAGTGACTTATTCACCACGCCTACAGCCTACACCCATGCTATTGGAAGCTGTAAAAGGACTTGATCTCCTGGAACGGGAGGGGCTTTGAGGAGAGGCAGAGATCTCCCAAAGGAAGGTTAAGGGGTCCCTGCAGTAGTGGAACCTTGACAACAGGTAATTGGATCCTCTCACTGGGACCTATAAATCATTGCCTTAAGATAGTGGCTCATGGGGCCTGGCTATAAGCAGCTACGGTAATGATTCCCTACTTGACTAGATGTATAGTTAAATTATATTTTTATTAACAGTCAACAGACCATTTATAACACAATTAAAAACCCAGCTAAACAACAGCTGCGTAATACAATAAAAGGATAAAAGACCAATATATCTTTACATTTGTTTATATACATAAACAAATAGCACACATTAATAATGAAATTGACAAATCAATAGCCTAGCACACCAACATCTAGGGTGTAGTAGTGATGGCCAGGTTCAAATATTTCGCTACTTGCTTTGTAATTTGTTGGTTTGTGCCAAGAAGTAATATTGTCACAAGAGACTCCATTGAGTGACCAGGGAACTTCTGTGTTATAGGAAGTATCAAATCTTTCCTTGCACCTTGGTAAAAGCTGCAATGAAATAATACATGTAGAATCGACTCTATCTCCATGTTGTTGCACGGGCAACATCTGGTGTTCCTAGGAGTTTTGCCATACCTACCCTCCAGTAAGCTTGAGGGGAGGGCATTGAGCCTTGCTAACGAAAAGGCCCTCCTATATTTGGGGATAGTTAGCCACTCCAAGTAAGACATTCCTTTACTTGGAGGGTATCTCAAAAGGCCCAATGACTGAGGGGAGCATGGACCCCGAGCTGCGCTTAGCAGCTCTTGGTTGTCTATATCTATTAATCTCTGTTTAACTATGAATTTGGCACTACCTAAATCCATAGAGAAAAGATAAGAGGGGGCAAGACCTATTGAAATGACTTTATTCTCTATAGCCTTTACCCACGGAGATTTATATGAATCTAACAAAACCTTAGACACCAGTGAATCAGGAGGGAGTACCCGATGACAGCGAAGCCAAAAGTGGATAGAAAACATCCATGCCATGCATTGCAATGAATTAATTCCAGCCTCTAAATTAAGGGCTGCCCCTGCAACACACCTGGGAACACCAAATATTGCACTCAAAAAATAAGTTTGAATGCCCTCAAGTGAGTTCTTGGAGTAGGGAAACCATATAGGTGCTCCAAAAAGGGTCTGTGACCGAATCTTAGCTTTAAACACCCGAATGGCAGCAGGTAAATATTTCCCACCTTTCATAAAGAAAAAGCGGAGAATTGCGCCCACACTCTGAGCTGCATTTGATTTAATATAACTTCCCTGTACGCGCCATCTAATGGCCTGGTGGAACCATATGCCCAAATATTTATATGAGTCAACTTGTTCGATTTTCTGGGACTCCACATACCATGAAAAACTGGTATTCCACTTTGAGAAGACCAATATTTTTGTAAAATTGATTATTAAACGATTGTTTTTACAATACTCCGTGAAGCCCTTCAGTAATCTCTTCAGACCCAATTGGGTCTGAGAGATCAATACTGCATCGTCTGCATAAAGAAGAATAAAAAATGTTGTGTGGGCAATTTTAGGTGGATGAGACGAAATTGATGCCAACGTGGAGGGAAGGTCTGCCAGATATAAGTTAAATAAAATGGGGGCAAGGACACATCCTTGTCTTACACCCTGGGTAGAGGCAATCTCATTAGTGAAATGACCATGATGCTTACTTATGCACACTACCTATACACTCTGTCAGAATACTTTTGGGAATGGAATACTATTATTGCACTTGTAATTTAGACTTTCATATATCCAGAAGTGAAGGGAGGGAATCTATAAGTCTGATTTTTGTGAATCTCTCCAAAAAGGTTCTTTGAGAAGGCATTAGTGGTCAGCGTAAGATTCTCTGAAGCATAGCCGCAGTGGGCAACCAGGCAACACAGTAGCCAGATTCCGGCTAGATGGGCAATCTAGAAAAGAAATACAATGAATAAATAAAATAAACACTGGGCTGGAGACAATGTTTCAGGTACAAGATCCTGGCATATAGCAATTCATGACTATCAATAAGTTTGTCATAAATGCTTTCTAGCTAAAAGTTACTCTACCAGGAATGTTGAAGCATTTGTGGTACAGGAACATGGTCCCCTCTAGAAGGAAGCAGAATCTCATGCTAAGTCAGATTAATAGTCCATCTAGATCCCTACTGTCAGCAAGCTTCAAATCCAGTGCTCGTGTGTATCAACTGAGATCTTACCACATTGTGAAAAACAAAACAACGAACCCCCTTTGCGGCTCACAGATCATGTTGTGGGCAAGATCAATATGTCCCTCTTACAGATGCAGTCATAGAATCATAGAGATGGAGGGGTGTTGTAGGCCATGTAGCCCAACCCCGTGCTTGCTTGATGCAGAAAATGCAGAGCTAAAGCATCCCCAACAGATGGTTGTCCAGCCTCTGATTAAAGACTTCCAACAAGGGCTCCATTGTTGAACTGCTCTTACCATTAAGATGTTTATCCTAATGTTCAACTGAAATCTACTCGCCTGTTAGATCTAGTCCTGTCATCTGGAGCAACAGAGAACAAGTCTTTGGGTTCACACAACATGACCAGCCAGAGTAAGGGTTAAGTATGGGTTGAGTGTGGGTTGTCATTGAACCATGATGGGTTGTTGTTGAATCATGAGTTGATGTGTTGTGTGAACCCTGCCATGCCAACAAAACATGATTTGTTAGCCATGAACAACCCACAACTCACAACCCAACAACAAACCATGGGTTCTCTTTGTGGGTTGTTTGTGGTTTGTTAGCATGGCTGGGTTCACACAACACAACAACCCATGGTTCAGCAACAAGCCACACTCAACCCATACTCAACACGTATTCTGGCTTGTCCTGTTGTGTGAACCCAGCCTTTGACTTCTTCTATGTGACAGCTCTTCAGGTATTTAAAGGGTGCTATCATGTCCCCACTCATGCTTCTCTTCTTCTGGCTAAACACACCCAGTTCCTTCAACCTTCTTCATGGGACTTTTTTTCCATACTCCTGACCATCTTCCTTCATGGCCTTCTACTGAATCCCTCATGGTTTTTTGAGGAATGCAAATGTAATTAATCTATCACTATCATCCAGAGCAGTTTGCAGTTGAGCCACACACAAGGCTAACGGAAATATCCTGACAGTTGGCTGCTTTCTAACTGCCGTCTTCCCATCGTTGCCTCCCCCCAGATTAATATATAGCACCTCGAAGATCTGGAGAATTTCCAAATACTTGGGAGCTCAGACCCCCACACTTGAGCTAGGAGTAACCAACTGGCAATGGCAGCAGTGCACCCTTTGACTTCAGCATGGTTACAATCAGTTTCTTTGAAGTCCAAACCATCATTTTATCTCTTGTTGCACATTGCCTGTGATACGCCGGTCCACTCCACACAGCTGTCACTGGGTAAGTCGGCAGGCATTTGAAGACGTGTCAGCTATCATAGTGAAAAAGACAAGAGTTTTAAAAAGTGCTCCTCTTCAATGAAATTATTTGGATGCCTGATGAGAATATAATTCCTTATATTTGGTCCCATAAGGCCAGTGACATGACAAAATTGATTCTGAAAAACCCAGAGGCACCTGCCAAGGTCTCTGGTAGTTGGAATGGTAGAGAGGGGGAAAGAATTAAGGCCAGTGGCGGGTTGAGCAAAAAGGTATCACTTAATAAGGTGCTGTCTCAACAGATACTAAAATTGTTCATTGAACTTCCTACATTTCAGTGATGATGTCACATGAACTAATATTATGCATGCACAAATGTTAGCATGAGTGTGGCTATAAAAATACCTGCTCATAGATATGCACACACTACTTGTGTATGTATGTGTGCGGGAGGCCACATTCCCAGAAGAACAGCTTGGATGCCATTTCTCCTCGTGTTACAACTGGCAATAATCAGTAACCAGTAATGGGGATTTTAAAAGATCACATCCAATCCCAGGAGCAAGACAGCACATGCCCACTTGGTATTCAAATGAAACAGCCCACATTTCTAGGAACTATAGTTTGAATGTGTGTGTGTGTGTGTGTGTGTGTGTGTGTGAACAAAATGGCATTCTCCTATACAGCACACCATACAAAATCAATCACATTAACTACTTCTGTCTTCTTTCTCAGGTTGAGGCTGTGTAGTCCTATGCAGATGTAGTTGGGAGTAACCTCCACTAAATTTTCAGCAAGACATGCTTCCATATAAGCATGCATAGGAACGGGCTATTAGAGACAAAAATGTATTATTCACATCACTTCTGAAAGTGCCCTTAATTTTTCAGTCTTGCGTTTCATTATGCTGGATAATGACCTCATTCATTGCTCTCCACTGAATTATTCAGTGTGTGTTTTTTCAACCTAAGAAATTTGTTGCTGAACATATAGAAACACTAAGGGTTGCAAAATCCCTTTAAGTGAACCAAATTCAGATCTATTCTGGCTCTACTTCTATTGGCACAAACCATGAGAGGTTGGAGAAAAACTGAGACTACCTTTACATGTAGGCCCCAAAATGGACCAGGGTGTTGCTTCTTCTTCCTTCCCTTGCTTAAGAGGTGGAGCCCAGAATTTGTGAACAGATTAGTATATAGGCCCACACCCCTGTTCACACATTCCCTGACATCCAAACAGTCTCTCAAGCAATCTGGACAACCAGGGCATGCTGGCCAAGATCCCAGTTTTCTCATTCAAAATCCCAGTTCTTCTCCTTTATCTTTTACTTTTCTCATCCTTGCACCACTGACTCTCCCATGTACATTTCTATCACCTCAAAGTTGTGGGAAACTGGAAACATTTATTCTTCCTCTGGTATGTTTTCACAATATACACACAGTGAAATTAACATGTACCGGTAAATCTCTCACACGTTACATGGCCCAAGTGGGTACACCGAGGGTGGTATCCAGTGCTGCCACTTTGCTTATGCCATTGATGTAACACCTCTAGCGACCTTACATTGATGTAAGCGACCTCTAGCACAATGTCACTAGGTCACATTGCTATGGCAATGGCATAGTGCTGTATCAATGGCATAAACAGAGCAGCAGTGTTGGATACTGCCCCTAAACCTTTAACTTTAAACTTTAAAAATATAAATATGTGAAGAGGCCCTGAGTTTAAACATTCCTCTTAACCAAATTATGGACAGGGTGTCCTCACTTATAAATCCATTGTTGTGCTATTTAAGTCATGGTGGGGGGGTTTTGGCCAGCTGTCTTCCCTTTTGCACTAGGGCTCAGACAGAAGTTTCATCTGACAAATCAAACTGTGTTGTATTTAGGGCAGGCATAGTGAACTAACTGTGTCCAAAAAGCTCCCTGCCCTTCATTAGGAAAAACTCTGCTGCAGGTCTGTATTAAGAGCCCTGAGAGGGGTATTGTATAAAACCCAATTACATGACCAATACCTGGGTGGATCCTGAATTCTTTATTTAAGGATCAACAGACAAGACACAAATGACCAAAAACAAAACAAACTACAGTCATGCCTTGGATTGAGAGCATAATTCGTTCCGAAAACGTGCTTGTAATCCAAAACACTCTTATATCAAAACGAAATCCCCCCAAAAAAATTTGTACAGAGATTTTTAATTTAAGCTGTACTACAGTACTTGTATTGCAAGACGTCGCTTGTATATCAAGTCAAAAAAATTAAATAAATATTTAAAAATTTGCTTGTCTTGCAAAACACTCTCAAACCAAGTTACTTGCAATCCAAGGTATTACTGTATAATCCTTTTAAAGAAAAACAAAGGGGATGGAGTAGAAAAGCCCACAGCAGTTAAGTTGTACATTTCTGCCAGACAAGGGTGATAACCTTGGCAAATAAAATAGACTCTGCAATATCCCCCGCCCCCTTTTGCTGTTCAAATGAACTGAATATGCTCTTGTATTTCATAGCTGGAGTGTGCTCCAGGAATTTGTAGTATGAAACCTGCCTACATCAGCATACACCATGTGCTTGGCCTCTTGGCAGACCAGATTACATTTTTAAAAAATATCTTGGAAGGCCTGCTGTCTTTGTTTAATATACATACATGCTTTCCTTCCATGGCCACAGCAGCTGCTTTGTTATTGGAGATTTGAAGCTGAGGGAAGCTGTGTGCCTAGGCATAATCAATGAACAAAAGGTTCATTGGTCAGTATTTATTTTATTTTGTTTTCATCCCACTGTATTCCCAAGGAGCTGAGGGTGGCGTAAATGGTGCACAGCCTCCCCGCTCTTTATCTTTTAACCTGATAACGATCCTGTGAGGTAGGTCAGTCTGAGAGACAGTGGCTGTCCCAAGATCACCCAGTGCTTAATGGCTGAGTAGCAGGGTCAGCGGTTGGTGAGAGCGAGGCTTCAGCTAGAAAGCCCACACCGTTCCCACTCAGCTTTCATCCAAACAATTCATCCTTAAGGTCTGTTCATACTGGTCACATTTGGGGTGATCTCCTCTAGATCTGCTCTAGATCACACTAGCCACATTTGGGGCAATCTGCTCACTTGTCACATCTAATACTCCATAGAATAATAGAAAAGTAGAGTTGGAAGGGGCCTATAAGGCCATTGAGTCCAACCCCTTGCACAACGCAGGAATCCAGGTCAAAGCATCCCTGACAGATGGCCGTCCAGCTTCACCTTGAATGCCTCCAGAGTGGGAGAGCTCACCACCTCCCTAAGTAATTGGTTCCATTGTCTTATTGCTCTAACAGTCAGGAAATTTTTCCTGATGTTCAGGTGGAATCTGGGTTCCTGTAACTTGAGCCCATTATTCTGTGTCCTGCAAACTGGGATGATCGAGAAGAGATCCTGGCCCTCCTCTGTGTGACAACCCTTCAAGTACTGGAAGAGTGCGATCATATCTCCCCTCAGTCTCCTCTTCTGAAGGCTAAACATTGCCCAGTTCTTTCAGTCTCTCCTCATAGGGCCTTGTTTCCAGTCCCTTTATCATCTTTGTGACCCTCCTCTGACCCCTCTCCAGACACCATTTGTTTCCCAATACTGCAGGGGGTGGGGCCACAAGACCTGCCATGACTGGTATTGTCTTTTTGTTTTCAACATTTCTATCCTGCCTTCCTATAAAATTACATGACATGCACACATAGCAGCAAATCGCATAACGAGAAATTGATATCACAACATCATCCTGTTGTGATTTCCATTCTACTCTCAAATTAACACAAATATCTGTATACTACACAAAATGCAAACTTTACTGTGCTGTACTTTACCAGTAGCAAAGGTCATTTAGAGAATCATTTTGCTTTTCCAGTGTTAGGGTGGTCACGTGTCCTACTGCACGGAGGACAGTCCTCTATTTGAAGATGTCTATCTTGAAGGGCTGTCCAGTCCCAGTCCAGTTTAAAACCAAAGGACCTTAAGGAGGAACAGCATGTGCCTTGAAGTTGCCCATCAACAGTTAGCACCTGGACAGCAGAACTGAGCAAGCACATAGGAAGTCTGTCTTCTCCACTATGGTGGGTGACATTGACATATATTGTTTTTCTGTTTAAGTCTGGGGTAGGGACCGGTGGTCCTTCAGATGTTGTTGGAATCCAATTCCCATCAGGGATGGTGGGAGTTGTACCCCTGATTAAATTATAGTATTTTTTTTCTACATTTGCAACCATACATATAAATTAGCACATACATATATTATTCAAATCTGCATCCTTTTTGTCCTCTTTTTTGGTGGTGGTGGTGGTATTATTATTATTATTATTATTATTATTATTATTATTATTATTTTATTTATTTATTTACGGTCATAGACCAAAACCCTTTTTTGGTGGTACATTTTCTCTTTTTTGACAATGCATAAATGGCTACCCTATCAGTAGTGCCACCAACTTTATATAATTCCCTCCACAGGGAGGCTGCCTGGCCCCAATAAAATCAGGCAAAACCTGGATTATCAAGAAGGCCTTTGGAATAAATTGATTTGTATATTGTTGCTCATCTGCTGCTGCAATAGTGGGGTTATTCCCTCATTTTAATTTACTCTTGCTATTTAATTCTGTTGTGCTATTTTACATCTTTGATTTTGCAGTTTTGCTGCTATTATTCCAGAACATTAGTTTGTAGTTTGTCATTTATTGTCACAATGATTTTGTTGTTAGCTGCTTTTGTTGTTACAGTTCATGTGAATTGAAAGTGGTATATAAATGTTTAGATTAAATAAATGACGGCATATTTAAGAACATCTACCGGTATATAAAAGAAGGTGTCCTGACTGACTGACTGATCAACGCCCAGCTCAAACCGTTTAATCTAGGAACGTGAAATTTTGAAGGAACATTGCTTTTATGATGTAGACCCCCACTAAAGAAGGATTTTGGGAAATTCCGTCCCTAAGGGGGTAAAAAAAGGGGGCAAAATTGCCCCACTCTCATATCTGCAATTCTGCAAATAGGCCCCACCTCATAATTGCTGCAGGAGCCAACTTGCTGCAGGAGCCAATAGCAGTAGTTATGCAAATAGCCCATACGACACTTCGAATGTTCGTATGAATTCCTGCAAGGGCCAATCGGGCTGGGTATGCAAATCTCCCCTAGGCCATTTAGAATGTTCTCTGAGGGGGTGAAAACTTTTTACATGACGGGGTGAAAAGGGAGGGAAACTTTAAATGACTGACTGACTGTTGTGTCAAAGGCAGCCCCCTGTACGGTGCATTTCAGATTTAGCAGGGTACTTATCTGGGGGGCATTGTCGCATAGGCTCCATCACATTTAGACGGATCTACCCCAAACTTGGCATGCTCACTCTTCATCACCTGTAGACTCTCAGGATTAACCTAATTTTTCTTTAAAAACAGATATTTCTGTCACAAAAGATTTCTGCTGCCAGCACCCAGCCTAAACGTTACACTTTCAGTCAGAGACACTGCATCTTTTCCATACATGTTTCTTTTAAAAACAATTATACCAAATCCTAAAATCCACGCAAGCGCAGCCTCAGGCAACAGCTAGTAATAACATAAAAAGAGCCATGCTAGATCATACAGGTGGATTCCTGTGGGAGAAGGGCATCCTCAATGTACTCAGGTCCCAAGCTGCTTAGAGAAATTAAAAGTTGAAACCAGTACTTTTGAATTGCACTCGGAAACAGTCTAGGAATCAGTGTAGCTGTTCTGAGATATTTTTGCTTCGCCCAGCCCCAGTCAATAATTTAGCTGCTGTTTTGTGACCCAACTGCAGTTTCTGAGCAGTGTTCAAAGGCAGCCCCCTGTACGGTGCATTTCAGATTTAGCAGGGTACTTATCTGGGTGCACACGAATTTGGCACCATATCAGGGCTGGCCCTACCATGAAGGAGAGTGAGGCGGCTGCCTCAAGCAGCAGATGTCAGGAGAGAGGGACCAGCAGCAAGGTGTTGGGAGGACAGAGCTTTGTGTGCCATACAGGCTGCCCTGTATTCTCTAAGCAAGCCTGCTGCCCTCAGGTGCACTGTCTCATTGCCAGTATGGAAATAAGATGCAACTGCCAGTCTGGTCAGTTTGTGTACATGAAATGGAGGACCCCATCCTGTCCTTCACCTTAGGCAGCAAAATGTCTTGGGTTGGCTGTGTGCCATATCAAATCAAATTCTGAATATGTCTGCACATGGAAAGAATACTCTTCTTGTTTGGGGGAAAGGAAGCCTGGATGTCCTGTGAATGTGGTGTGAAATGTAAGTGCTATGTAGCCCACTGCATGGAGTCATTAAGGAATAATTAAATTTGCAACACATTTACTATTTATGCTTTTCAGCTCTTCCAAAGTTTGGGCCGGAATCCAAAGGCCTATATGGGAACTTCTGTATGTGCAACAGGGCTTCTGACACCTCTCTCCTAACCACACAGACCCTGGCCACCTGAACAAACCACCTCCAAAATGTAGGATTGGTATCTAACACCTATGTCAAACAGGGGAACGACAATATAAGAAAAAAGTCAGAAGCCACAGTTAGGGTGGCCACTTGTGCATCAGCAAACAAGAGGAAATGCATCACCAAAGAAATTGCATAAAAGCTACAGCTATGGATGCACATTTAGAAATCATTAGTATAATTTAATTTAAATAGAAATAAAATGCATCTCCCCATAGTGGGGAAGACTGTGACCAGGTGATCCGTGTGCCTGCTCAGTCTGCTGTCCAGGCGCGAGCTCGATGCCACTCTTCATTATATAAACTGGAGTTGTTACTGTTGCTTTTATTTTAAATGTTTTATGCTGCTGCTTTAGTTAATTGTATTTTTTATATTTTATTATTTTGTCTTGTAAACTGCCTTGAGAAGGCTTTGCCTCAAAAGGCATTATAAAATATACATATAAATTTAAAATAAAATAAGCAAACTGTTGTTGGGGAGCTTCAGGGCCTTTGCAATCCCTTCTTATAGTTCTTTATCTTTAAACCAGACTTGGACTGCACAGCCCTTCAAACAGAAGACAATCAAATATGAGGATAAAATGGAGAGAAAGATGAGGATTATGTAAGCTGCCTTGGGTTCCTTGCAGGAAAAAAAGGCAGGATATAAATATAATAAATAAATCAAAGAGAGGGCTGTCCTCTGTAAAGTAGGGCACATGGCCACCCTAGCCACGGCACATGTGTGGGAGCACCTGCTCATGACTAAGAGCTCTTTGGATGCAGACCCTTGTGAATCAATGGGTGGGAAATTGCCAGATACATACTTTTCTCCAACACTGATATCAGTGTCACATTGGGAAGCAAGTTAACAAAGGTGTTACAAAAGAGGGATGCAAATGGAAACTTGGACTTCTAACCCATGATAATCTCCACCACATCTCTCTTGGTCTGACAGGCTTTAATGGGCAGTTGCTCTGAGAGATTTGTGTTTGCCTCTGGGTCTGTGGGTCTGTCACGGGGTAATGCTATTTCCGTTGATGCTGAATTTACTGAGAAGCAGCAGAACACACTTTCACACAATTTGTGCCACTCTCTTGTGTCATTCATATGTCATACAGGACCCTTTTATGGCTTTTAAAAAAAGTGTTTTCCCATGACCACAGTTTAATGCGATGTAAATCTATGATCTCCCAGCAACTCTTGTGTAACAAGAGTATTTTTCATCTGAAATAAACTAGCTGAAATGTTGGCCATCTACGAAAAAGCGTGCAAAGTAGCAAAAACTTGTATATAAACATTCGTTTCTAGAGCAAACCCTAATTCATAAAATGCAGGGAGACATTGTTTTTGAAAGTCTGCTGCCATGACTAATTATTGCAATCAGTAGGGATCCCTGTGATGGAGCTATTAAGATTACTAGTAGTAAATATTGGAGGTTGCCTTCTTACCACAAAATAATATGGTAATTTTAATATGGTAAGTCTCAATGTATGGTCAGGTACCATTGAGCAGATATTATCTGGTATGTAATATTGCAGAAATTATATACTGCACAAATCAATGGCTTTTCTTGCCTGAGAAAGTTGTAAAGTATTTCAAATGCACAATGCAAATAAATAAAACTGTTCTCTGGAGCAGAAAATTATCTCTACCACAAGCACCAAAGAAATATATCATCCTGTCTTTGAGCAGGCAGTACTGGAAATGGGAGAAGTCTCTTCCTCATGAAAAGGGCAACACTTACGGTACTTAATTTGCACAAGCCCTGACTCTAGACCAGATGCTTTGGCCTACAACCCCCATCATGCCTCACAGTTGGCCATGCTTGCTAGGGCTGATGGGAGCTATGGGTCAAAACATCTGGATGGCCACAAGTTGCCCACCCCTGCACAGTGAGTGGGAGGAAATAACCAATACTGGATACCCTCCTCCACTGATGGAGAATGGGGACTTTAAATCTGTATCTAGCAGTTACGTGTTGTTGTTGTTTTCATTTTTACTCTAGAGTAGGTGCAGGGCCCCCAATCTTGATCATAGAAAAGCTGGGTTTCAGACTTACAGAGCAATCCTATGGTCCCTGAAAGAGCATCCCAGGTACATAGTATATTGTGGATTTCCTCTCCTGAGGCCATAGTGTAGACCAGTGTTCTCCAACCTTGGGTCCCCAGATGTTTTTGGCCTGGGGCATGCTGGGAGTTGTAGGCCAAAAACATATGGGGACCCAAGGTTGGAGAACACTGGTCTAGACACATCAGGAGGTGTGATACCAATGGGGATTCCTCCCCACACCCACAAACAGACACACATTCCTCCCACCCCTCTCAGCTGCTCCTGTAAGAATCTGGAAGGGAAGAGGCTAGAACATTATTTTTGAATTAATCCTTCCTAAAGAGTCAAACCTGGAAATGGGGCAAGCCAAAGGCAGGAAAACATGACAGGATAACAAGCCAAGCAATTCTATCCACAGCCTAGCATTTCTAAAGGTCACATATGAAAGGCTAAATTTAGCAACATCAATCAAATCAGAACTGCAGTACCTAACCAAAAGCTCCTGGGTTGGGTAAGCAATAATTGGATTACCATATAGGCAAGCATATTTCAGCCCTGGAGTGAACTGCCCCAGGTATAATCTAATCACAGGTCCTGTTGCAGGACTGGGAATTTCCCAACTTTTGGGGGGTAGGTCACAACTTTGATTAAGCACAGCACTGCCTTGATTAGTTTTGCCCATCCTAGCTCACCCTATTGACATTCATGATGACTCTTGCAGTGAGTGATCCCCCAACTTTTGCGAGTAGCCCAACTACAGTTGAGAGTCTTCCTTTCAGGCTGTGTGCTATTGTTATGTTGGATCTGTCACCTATGGTCCCTTTGAAGACTTTGTTTTTACCCTGTAAGCCTTCAGTGGTCCAAGCTCTCAGTGTTCCTTGGCACCCAAAGGCAAGGTCGCATTTCATTATGTAAACCCACCGAGTTCCTCACCATCCAGAGGCAAGTTTCCATGCTGCTGAAATCACTTAGTTTCCTGGCCACCCCACAGAAGCAGGTTATCATAACCTTTTCACCCAGACTACTAGAGTCTGGCCACCTATGTCTCTTCTTAGTGAAAGCAGTGACTTGTTTTTCAAAGGACCTATTTTTCTTCATTGAAACCTCAGGAGTTTTAATTGTTCTCCATCCAGCACCATTCTTCAGGAAGGATCTATCGAGATCCAAGGAGAGGTGTCTTTCAAGCCCCATCTTATCTTCTGGAGGTCCTCCCTCTACAAATTGTAGCCTCCACCCCTGCACCCACTTTTCTATCATGTGCTTGTTTAGCAATTTGATCTCTTCAAACCAGCTTTTGGTTGAAAGCTTAGCCACTTCAACTGGTGTGAGTACTCTGAATTTAGCTGCCTCAAATATTAGGGTCTCTCCTTTTGTCACAGTGACCGTGCACAAGGACTAGCCATTACGCACCACCTGTTGTTAAATGAGCTCTTGAGCTCATGAGCTCTTTTTCCTCCCTCTTCATGCAATCTCACTCTCCTGAGCCTCTTTCTCCATTTCTCTCACCCAGTAATGTTAGTGGCTCAATTTGCTTAGCCCCGACCTCCCTGACTTCCTGATAGCCATAGTCTAGCCCTTTCCAACCCAAATGCTTCATGTGTGTCCGTGGCCTAGACTTCTGTACACAGTAGCCCTCAGTTTAGACTCTGAGTGGACTTTTGAGCCAATTTCCCCCACAACTGGAACTTGGTGCATGCATGGATCTTTACAGCATCCAGGTAACCCTTTGTCTTGTGTACTTATTTTGCATTGGTATGTCTGTACTCTATGAACATTTTGGAATTAATAGAAATGCCTATAGACAACTAGCTAATTCCCAAAACATAATAATTGTATATATTTTTGTGTGTTTAATAAAATTTCCCCTTTTTCAAAGAAACCTGTGTGTGTATCATTGGGTCACTTATGTGAAGATGCACTATTGCCAAAGTTAAAAAGTTCATTAACAAGGGTGTATCTTGGAATGTGTGCAAGTTTGTACGCATGTCTAGAGGGCACATTCGGTAACACTGCCTTCCTCTCCCTCCCTCCCTCTCTCCATGGTGCTGTATGATGCAGGTCATTTCACCGTGTTGCATATCAAGGCCAGCCTTGTGCTTTCCCAAAACATAATAGAATCCTATCCGTTTTCATGCAGATTTCAAATAATACAGTAGAGCCTGGAGTTGAGTTGGGAGTCGACAACTGACCCATCACTAGATAGGTCATTATCTTGAGCCAAAATATCTCATGTAAACAGGCCCCAGAGAAGAGTCTTTGAATGCCCCCCAAATAAAAGCGTACCTTTATTCTTTTGTCCCAGCCTGCTTTATTTACTCTGTCTAGGATTTAACTCCTGCAATCACAAAATGGTTCCATAAAGTCACCATGTGTACAGCTCTGCTATCTCTTGCTCCTTCAGACTGTGAAACACATTTAATTGAATTCTGTTTTAACTTCAGTATGAAGTTTGAGTGAAAATAAAGATAATGTTCAGAGGGAGGAGAAAAAAATCTTTTTAATGCCAGCTTCATTAACTACTGGGCTGCTGAAATGGGGGTCACTTTGCCCAGACTGAAGTAACTTCAGATCCCTAATTGCATTGTATTTAAATTATTGCTTTATTTCAAACATGTTATGCTTGTTAGCAATTTAATATGGCCAGGAGCACAAATTAATTATACCTGGCAGCTTACTGGAGGGAAGTTATGGGAAACAATGTTTATGCTGTTTCTGTAATAATGTGTACCTTTAGTTTATACATTTAGATCAGTTCCTCCCAAATCATGCATAAATGTTTACAGCATCTATGTTCCCATGCAAATTGGATTACTCTTGGCATATTCATCACAGAGACTCACTACTGCTTCTCTCTTCAATATTCAACTATTTATTTTTCTTTCATTTTAATAGTGAGTTGGATGGAAGGGAACGAAAATTAGGGGGGTTCGTGCTGACATATTTTAAGTCTACAGGGTAGACAAATCCTTTTTGTTTGTTTCTAATTAATGTTTGTGATGGACAGATGAATATTGCTATCCTGTGTATTAATTTTGATATATTTTTGCATATAGTGCAGATATATTGTCTGTATCAAAGCCATATTTTAATGGAAGACTCAGTTGCTCTTGACACATACAGTCATGCCTTGGATTGAGAGCATAATTCGTTCCGGAAACGTGCTTGTAATCCAAAACACTCTTATATCAAAACGAAATCCCCCCAAAAAAATTTGTACAGAGATTTTTAATTTAAGCCGTACTACAGTACTTGTATTGCAAGACGTCGCTTGTATATCAAGTAAAAAAAAAATTAAATAAATATTTAAAAATTTGCTTGTCTTGCAAAACGCTCTCAAACCAAGTTACTTGCAATCCAAGGTATTACTGTACTTTTAATGGTATGGGTGGGTGCTGCTTTCTGCAGTTGCTCAACACCAATCTGCGTTCACATAAAGGCTTCTGTCCATGTACTCGCCTGAAATCCTATTTACATACCATGCAGATAGTGTCCAACCCTTTGGAAGGTCCTTTCCTTGTGAAGTATGTGAACACAGCATCAGACTCAACCACATGGGCAGAAGCCGTGTACACACATTCCAATGTTTCATGGATGAGACAGGAACATGCCCGTAATGCAGCCTAAGAAAATAGAACAGTTCAAAGAAAATGTTGACCTATGTGTGGCTGCTGTGAAAAAGGCAAATTCCATGCTATGCATAATTAGGAAAGGCATCAAAAATAAAATTGCCAGTCTCATACTATCCTTATGCAAACCTACTGTGAGGCTACACTTGGGATGCTGTGTATTCTGGTCATCATAACTAAAAAGGTGTACAAAATTATGCATGGTGTGGAGAAAGTAGATAGGGAGTCATTTTTCTCCCTTTGTCATAATACTAGAACCTGGAGTCATCCAATGAAACTGATTGGAGGGAGATTCAGGACATATAAAAGGAAGTACGGTACTTCTTCACACAGTGCATAGTTAAACTATGGAATTCACTTCCACAAGATGTAGTGATGGCCACCAATTTGGGTAGCTTTAAAGGGGGCTGAGACAAATTCCTGGAGGAGAAGGCTATCAATGGCTACTAGTCCTGATGGCTATATGCTACCTCCAGTATCAGAGGCAGTATGCCTATGTACACCAGTTGATGGGGAACGTGGGTGAGAGGTCACTGTTGCACTCATGTCCTACTTGTGAATTTCCCACAGGCAGCTGGTTGGCCACTGTGTGTGTGAGCATAATGCTGGACTAGATGGACCCTTGGTCTGATCCAGCATGGCTCTTCATATGTTCTTATCTTTAGGCATAGGAACTCTCTATCCAGAGAGATCTGTCTGAAATCTCCCTGATGACAGTTTTAAGGCTTTTGGCTGTATTCTGGTAGTTTATTTGCTGGCTTTGTGTTTTTGTTTTCGCTTTTTGGCTATTGTTTCTCAGCTGCCTTGAGGGCTTTTCAAACGTGAAAAGATAGGTTATAAATGCTTTTAATTAATTAATTAATTAATTAATTAATTTAAAATGTCACAGAGGTGCACCACCTCCTCCACTGTTACTCATTGCCTGAGTATGCTGTATTTGTTTATTATGCAATATTTAGTCCGCCAGTGATTTAAAAGCAAGGGGGAGTGTTTGTATATCTGGCCAAAATTAGACAAGAAAAACCATGATTGTCCTAAAGTACATGATCACCAATTCAAAATATACCTCAGCAGCTGCAGTTTGGGCTGTCCTCTGCGTGGTCCTTAGGGCAGTATCCAACATTGCTGGGCTGCTTATGCTATTGATGTTCTGCTAGCCTAAGCAAGCTCTAGTGCTATGCCAATAGCATAAGCTGATGCAATGGGTTTCCCCGGACTAGAGGTTGCTTGTGCTAGCGGTACATCAATGGTGTAAGCGGACTGGTAGTGTTGGATACTGCCCTCAGCGTTCATGCATGTGCATTTACATTTGTGCTGTGCCAAAAAAAATTTTTTTAGACCATTCTCATTCAATTTGATAGAAAAGAAATTGCTTTTGAAAATCAATTCAAAGTGAATAAAATTTTGGAGAAATTCTTATTGGTTGGGTTCAAGGTTGTCGTGGTTACCTCACTTACAAGGTGGCCAAGGTGTGCGTGCAAGTGTCCTGTCTTTCATTGTACAATTATCTCTCCAGCAGCCTGTAGCCTTCCTGCACTTCAAATTAAATTTAAGGGTAATTCCTCCCACATGGCTTTTTTCAGATCAGGAAGTGCAGGCAGCCTGGGAGGCTGCAGACCAATGGACAGATGCATAATTTAAAGAAAACACACAAACAGCACCCTTGACTACCTTTGAGTGATTAGGTAAGTTCAAAAAAATCCACCAAAAGAAATTCAAAATAAATTATAAAATGCCCTGAGAAGGAGGCAGAAAAATGGAAACCTCTTTCATGGGGTGTAATGGGAGTTGCGGAAGATGGCGAGGAGTGCAGTGTTGCACAACAGTCCTGCCTCAATGCCCTGTATTATGCTTTGTATGATACTATGCTCTGTATTATGCTCTGTATGGTATTATACCCTGTATTTTGCTCTGTAATAGCAAGGCATGACCTTGCTTAAATTGTGAGTTGGCTGCTAGCCAGGCTGATGCAATCTTCAGCAACTTGCTGGCTGCAGGCCAGAGGAATGACACTGCACAACAGCCCAGGTGTTACCAATTAAGCATGAGGTCTGCAGCCCATGGAGTTTGGTGCTAGAAAAGTATATAAGACTAGCAAATGAAGACTAAGGTGTGGTGGTTGTTGGTAGTGGTAGTGGTTGGTTGTGTGTGTAGTGGTGAAGTGCTGAAGAATCGGAAGGAGCAAGGAGGAGCAGAGGAAGCTGTTCAGAGAGCCCTGCAGAAGCCCCAACGCTGAAAGCTGATACTCAGGCGGAGAGCTGCTGGAACTAGCATTCGGGTTGGTTGGAAATAATACAGTGACTGTGTCGCTAAGGGGTGGGAGTTCCACCAGGGAACTTGGAGGAAGGCATAGCATTGTTGTATTTCATGCTCAGCTTTGCAATAAAGATGTTTGGCTTTAACTTCCTGGAGGAGTATTTATTATGGTCTGAAAATCCCTCAAAGAACCTTTGCCAATCCCTTTTGGGGAACCTGTGGCAAAACATGGGGGAAGGAAACTTTCAGGAAATTGGAGGACACATTTTGGCACAGCACAAGCTCCACCTCTTCCCATGTCTGGACACAACACTGCCTCCCCACACACACCTGGTACAGGGCTTTTAGGGAAGTAGTGGTATTATAAGCATCTGCATTTGAGACAAGATGTATTCACAGTCACCCCTCAGAATGTGTTGTTTGGAAGAGCCTGGATAAGGTTCTAAACACTGTAAAATGATGACAAGAGCTGATCCAAAATTTCTTAGAAGACTTTCTTTTTTTCAGACCAGTTCTGAGATTTTTCTTTTCTTACCTCCCTGGAAATAAAAGGCCACTTTGCAGAATTTTCTACAAATTTCCGTCACCGGGGGGGGGGGGGGGGCCTTCCCTCTCCAACCTCCTACCATACCTGGAATGACCCTAAGTATGGGGCATTGTGGAGGATGAGGATGCAAATTGGTAGTCAGGCTGCCAACACACTTGCTGCTGTTGCTACTTGCAGTGGGAGTGCAAACCCCCCAAAAGACCCTTAGGAAAAAAGAATGAAGCTTTACTACAACCCCTGCCAATGGGGAGCCCTACCTGTGAGAAACTGTTGAGGAATTTCTCCTCCCTCTGGAGAAATTCAATGAAATTGTTCTCCCAACTTCTCTGTCCAAACAGGGTGGAGAATCTTGAGTGGCGATTGGCACACAGCTCTAATTCACATGTATGCTTGCTAGGGGAAAAAGTGTACATTCTAGAGCTGCACTGAAGTTTCTCAGAAGATATTTTTATTTATTATAGGAACCCAAGGCAGCTTACATAATCCTCCTTCTCCTCCTCTCCATCTTATCCTCACAACAACCCTGTGAGGTAGGTTAGGCTGAGAGTCAGTGACTGGCCCAAAGTCACCCAGCAAGCTTCATGGACAAGTGGGGACAAGAACCCAGATCTCCAGACTCCCAGCCCAACACTCTAACCACTAAAAGTTCTGCATTTTTTTTCTTTTACTCACTCTGCTAGAAAAAGCAGGCCACTTTGGACATCTGAGGTGAGGAAGCCTTCATGCACGGACTCCTATTTGAGGAGGTCAAACCCTGGAATCCGGAACCCTGCAGGGAAGCCTCCATGTGTAGGGGTCTACACTTCCCTGCCTCCTACCTCAGATATACACAGTAATGCACAGGGATGTTGAAGAGTCCTTGGTTTCGAGTCATGAGTCGAGTTACGAGTCCTTGGACCTGAGTCTCAAGTCTGAGTCCAAGTCCTTGGTCCAAAATGGTGACTCCCAAGTCCCGAGTCCCAAGTCACTCCCAAAGCTGACTCCACGAGTCCCTAAAATCAATGGGGTTTTCCCCCAACAAAATAAGGCTACTTCAGATGTCTGGCTTAAATAAATTCTAGGCACAAGTGTGCCTTTTTATTTCAAAACTCTGCAACTGATTTTGGCAAGAACAGACTAGGCAGACAAACCCAAAATAACCAGACAGGCAGAGGAGGCAGGGAACCCCAAAGCAGGCAGGCAGAGGTCTTTGTCTTGGACAATTCAAACTGTGGAACTGGTTAAGAAGAGACCAGGCAGGCAGAGGAGGCTGGGAACCCCAGACAGGCAGGCAGAGGCAGCCAAACCCAAAATGTCTGAAAGGTTGCATTTTAGGGAAATGATTTTAAAAAATAAACTTGCTGTACTTCCTAAAACTTATCCATGTTGCATTTGAGGAACATGATTTTTTCTAAATGTTTGCCCCCCATTCTGGAACGGTGAGGTCTCATCACAATTTCACCCTCACTCTTTGCCGGCGATTGCACTCCTCTCCGCTCCTTTTGGCACAGCCCAGGGATGTTGACGAGTCCTTGGTCTTGAGTCCCGAGTCGAGTCCCATTAAAAATATTGGGACTTGAGTCCGAGTCGAGTCAGAGGGGGGACTCAGTCCGACTCACGAGTCGAGTCCTCGAGTCCGAGTCCCCATCCCTGGTAATGCGTGGGTGGTGGGGGCAGGGCTAGGAGGACCCCCATAACATTGGGGCAGGACTAAAGCCACACTCCACCATCCATTTCTACATGCTTTGTCCCTTCACATGAGAAGCATGTGAAAGGGGCTTGTGTGAGTGATACTTCTGCACTCTGAATAACATCTAGAACACACCATCATTGCTGCTAAAAATATGAAACAAGAGCACTACTTACTGCAGCTTAGCTGTTCGTTAAATCAAATTCAGCACAGAAGTGGCTAAAATTAAAGGCATGTTCTACAACCAAGAATTGCATGCTTTAATAAGTACATAGAGCTCTGCCACAGACAGGGATTCCTACTCGGGTAGCTCTATTGGAAGCAGTGGTACTTCTTCCCAGGTAAATGTGTAAAGGGGATTGTACTGTAAAGGCAATAACCAGCACCTAGAGTGTTTCCAGATGAGGCTTTCATCCTGTCATTGCCATGCCTCAAATAGAGAATTTTATGGGGGATCTAGACAATGTCGTCTTCTATTAGTAACCCTCCTATGTTTTCTCACCACTTCTTTGCCTTTTTTCTTATCAGGGGAAAAAACCCAAAAACTTCAGGAGGAAAAGACAGAATGGGCACAAAATACATTGTGATTTGTAGCGCTAGAAGCACCTCTGCCTTTGGCCTTTTGCCATGCCTCCCAAGGCAGCCATTTTGTGGTGGTGCCCAGGACAGTTTCTCAAATTGCCAAACTTGCCCATGGCCCCAAAAGGTTGCCTACCCCTGAACAAGAAACTCCCACTTCACTTTGAAGCAATCCCAGCTGCAAGGGGAAAAAACACTTTTAAAATAAAAATTGGGAGGAGTAGGATGTCTGGGGGCACACTGGTGCCCACGGGCTCCACATTGCCTACCCTGATCTACACAGATCTCCCTAATTTTACATTCTGTTCAGTAGCAGCTGCTAGCAGAAGATGAAAAGTAGTGTGGGCGGGAGTTGGGGGAAGCCTTTACCAGATGCAGCATATATTAATAGTGATCTGTGATCTGGGTATTGGCTCTAGAGTGTTTGCTTCTCTTAGATGTGGGCATTGTACGGTTTGCTGCCAAAGATCATCTCCTTTTTATTGCCTGCAATAACACAAACTACAAAGGACATCATTCTCAAACATTCCTCCCCCCCGCCCTGCTCAAAAAATGAGCATTAAAATTTTTCTACTTGGGCTTATTCTTAGCACCTGAATTCATGGCAGGAAGTGAAATTAAAATTTTAAAGTATGCCATTGAATTTACATGAATGCAGGGAAAAACAAAACAACTCCCCCCACCCACCCTCAACACACACAAATGACAATAAATGAACTATCAAAGAGGAAGCACTGAATGTCCACATGTACATGATATTTCAAAGGACGAATTATAATGCATCTTTAAAATGGGATTGATCCTTTGTTCTTGGCAGAGATTAGATTCTAAATATGGAAGAAGGAAAATGTAGCTATTTTCACGGCCTTGCATCCTTAACAAATTATTTTTAAAATGTTGCTCTTCAGCGAGATGTGGTGGGGGTTTTTTAGCTGCTGTGGGGGAAAAGCATGCATTATTAACAGACATCCATACATAATACAATACTGCCGCACACAAGTAATAATCATTCTGCTAACTCATTCATTATACAATTTTGAATCTTAGAACGTTAAACATTAAAACACACACAACTAGATCAGATTCCAGACTGCAGACTGGTAGCTCGTGGCCTAAGGCTCGTAACCTTGTTACCTAGCTACATGTGCTTGAATCCATTGACTTCAAGCATGAGTAACCGGATGCAATGTAACTTCGGAGAATTAGTTTGGCTGGGAATCAGCTCTGTGAAGCTATGGGGTTTTGCAGAGAGCTACAGGGAGATCTACACTGCAGGGCAGATTGTGCAGCTGTGATGTGGGGAATTCCCCTAAAAAAAAGTTCAGCATTGTATTGAAAATGTTCACTCTCGGTAAAAGGGACTGCTGAAGCTGTGTAAGAATGGGAGAAGAAGTCACAACATGCAGCGTATGCCTCTGAGCACATATGGTCCATGTAGGCTCACAGCTGTTGTGAGGGCCCAGCAGGGTCAGAAACAAGTGGCGTAGCGTAGCCCAGTCAGGCTGGGAGGGGAGGGGAGGGTCTGGTCTGGAGCAGGCAGACAAGAAGGGCAGGCCCAAGAGGACAGGAGTCTATTTTGCACTTTCCTTCACAGACAAATTGCTCAGAAGAGCCTGTGGCTTACGCTGGCTCAGCTTGTCTGAGCGTGGGAAGCTAAGCAGGGTCAGGCCTGGTTATTACTTGGATGGGAGACCCCTCCTCTAGTTTCCTGCATTGAGCAGGGGGTTGGACTCGATGGCCTTGTAGGCCCCTTCCAACTCTATCATCTATGAAAGTCTATGAAAGAACCAAAGCTGGAGCAGTGGTCATAAAGAGCCAAGCCCCTATTGATTCCTCAGATCACCTGGTGTGGCTTGGGGTTGCCATGTGCCCTACTTTACAGAAGACAGTCCTCCCTTTGAAGGCATCCTTTATTTCATCCACATGTTCTGGACTTCAACTGTCATCATCCCTGGCCAGCATGGCCAACGGTAAGGAATGCTGGAAATTGAAGCCCCAAAAGTCTCTGGAGGGCATCAGGTTGGGAAAGGCTGTTCTATTTGAAGGGGTGTTCAGCCCAAGTCCAGTTTAAAGATAAAGAACCATAAGAAGGGAGAGTGGCCTTGAAGTCACACATCAACAGTCAGCACCTGGACAGCAGACTGAGCAGGCACACAGGACACCTGGTCACAGTCTGCTCCACTATGATGAGATGTATTTCCGCTGAAATTATAGTAATTATTTCTAAATGTGTATCTACAGCTACACATTAACATGAGCATATGCACATTTTATGCAAATATGTGTCCTCTCTTATCCTTTGTTTTGGTGATGCATAGGTGGCCACCCTAGTCTGGCTGGACTGACAAAGCCATACCACTGTCTCTGGCCATTACAGCAGAGATTAAGCTTGAAGTTCCCTCTAGTGGCACAGGAAGTAAGGTATCTGGGGCTGAGTGCCGGAGTCCCCAGTTTGACATCTCCATTGTCTTATGGCAGGGATGGGGAACATATGGCTCTCCAGATGTTGGTGGACTGCAACACCCATCAGCCCTAGCCAGGATAGCCAATGGTGAGGGAGCTGTAGGCCAAAACATCTGGAGGACCACATATCCCCAGCCCTGTATTATAGCCACCCATCCTCCGTTAACTCATTTAATCATTTTTCAAAGCCACCTAAGGTGGTGGTTGTCACAAACCTTGTGATGGAAGCAGCTCTTAATATAATGGGCCTCAGGACATGAAGAGGCCCATTTTTCTCAGTTGCAGTTTTGTATCTAATAAAGTTTCCAGTGTAAAACCAACTTCTTAGAGCAGATCCCAGGAAAAAAAAATACAAATTAATTTGGGCCTCAGTAATACCCACCCACCCACCCCAAACCACCCAGGCTGCCTAGTGAAAAGAGGAGCAGCTAATTAGCAGATGACAACAGACAGCACAAAGCCAACAGAAGAAAAAGTGGGACTCAGCAAGGGAGCAAAGCCAGTCTAATCCATTAACAGCCTGCTGCAATAATTATTTTTTTTAAAACTCTGGCATTAAACTGGAATAAACATAAAGAAGATATTATTAAACTTTTAATCTCTAGCAAAAGGAACCTCATTTTGCCTAACAGCAAGCAGCGAGCAGAGAAATGCTACTTCAATTAACACCACTGTAAATTCTCATTTAACACTTGGTAGGAGCATCCCAAAGTATATAAAAAACACCATAAACCCCACATGAGATGATATTCCTTTCAGTACTTTCCATGGTATTATACTATTAATACACTGATACCTATTAATCATGGTCTTAAAGAGGGAGAGGCATTGATGAACACCATGAACAAGAAAGGCAGTTTCTCCCCCCCCCCCATCTGCCCTCCAGCTTTAACTCTGAAGGTGTTTAATACAGAATTTTATTTGACACTGGTGAATGGACCCGGTATTGCATGGATTGGAATACTCCTTAATTTGATACAGCAAAGCTGGTAGAGTTGGACTCATTCTACCTTCCCTGTCTGAATGAATTCATGCCTGCTGGTATCCCTAGGTGTGATCCCTGCCATGGTGACCCGCTATAGCTCCTTGAGAGAGGGGTCTGTCTACTCCATTCCCCTGAGGGGGGCTGCCCCACAACAGGGGGAGGGGCCAGGGCCAGGTATATAACTCTATCCCCCTGTCTTCTAATCTCCCCTGGCATCACACTGTAACTAGGGATGTGTGCGGAGCTCAATTGTGGTGTGGAAGTCCTGCAATCTCACCGGGCTCGACCTCCCGAACTCTGCTTGCCCTACCTTTTCCCTGGCTCGACTTGCATTCTCGCGAGCCAAGCCGGGGAAAGCAACTTCTGGTGTTATGTTGTTTATGTAGAAAACGGCCAAATTTGCGCAAATTACGACCAATTTTCACAAATTATGGTTAAATTTGCGCAAATTTGGCTGTAATTTGCACAAATTTGGCCATTTCTACATAAACAACATAGAGCTGGGGATCCAGAAGTCCAGCGAGTGCCTCACCTGGCGCTCGCGCTCGGCTTGCGCACCACGAGTCAAGTGCCGGGTGGGTCACCCATCCCTAGATAGACTGCAAAGCTACGTGCTGGTTAGGGAAGTGTGCCCCTAGTGACTGCAGGCTTCAATCACATGGAAACATTTACATTAATTAAAAGTAATTAATGTTTTTTTAAAAACAAAACAACCCCCCCTCCCAAATAACCACAAGGTGCACACCACTAAGGTCTGCTTAGTATGCATGCCAAGTTTCAGGTGTATAGGTTTCTTGGTCTAGGTGCTACAGCACTGATGGACAGACAGATGGACAGACAGAAAGATAGACTCATACACATCCTCTTTTATTATTATAGATTAATAATATGGACAACATGGACAAATCAGAAGCACAGATATGAATCACAGGGTGAGAAGGAAGGGAAGGAACAAGACGTGGTCAGTAAGACTACCATAGCCAAAGTTTCAGGAGCTTCTCTAGGGCTAGCAGCACTAGCTCGTGGCTCAGTGCACAGATGGCCCATATGGTGAGCCACCAAGGTTACATAATGAAGCATCTCCCAAGCAATAAAAGGTTCCCAGGTACTGGCGTGGCTCCACCTACCAAGACTTGCCATTGGTTCACCTCAAGACAATATGCTGTAAAGGCTTCCCATTAAAGTGACAACTTTTCCTTCTCTCACGGGTGGACTGTGAACATTTTGTTAACAATTTTGTTCCCTAAGCAGTTGGAATCCATGGATTCTGTAACATCCCACCAGCTCAGCCAATGTCAGATGCATCACTGATACAAGTGCAATTCAGTGTCGAAAATATGTCAGTCATGGAAGGTATACATTTCCAAGGCCCTCCATTTCTCTCCTGGTATTTTACAGTTTTCCACATCTGATAATATGGTTGCTTTGATCCTGTGATGAAGGAACAGTTGCGATGTTCTCAGATCAGTGCGGGATAACAGTGCAGGATAATAATGAGTGTTATTTGGAAGAGTATTCTTCCAAAGTTGTTCTCAGATAACTGAAGGTCTATTCTATAGTTCATTGAGCCATAGTCTTATTTCCTTCTTGGTGCAGATAGCACTACTTCATGTCCCAAATGTTATTTTTTTTGTTCTTTCTTGAAGTCTGTATCACGACTACCTTATTTTGTCAGCTGTTCCTTTTTTTTCTTTTTTGGTGGTGGTGTTTTGTTTTGTTTTAGACATAGACACCCTGCTGCTACAATTTAAATTTATACAATGTCACTATTATTATTTGTTTAACGATTATGGTAACTTGATAGCATAGTTTCTATGGTTTAGTGCATGGCCCAGCACTGTCATTTTAGCAATAATTTTAAATCATGCCTCTCCCATCCACCCCCCTTTTGCTGTTTGTTCTTCTCTTTAATTATATTCATATCAAATACTTTGAAGTTAATTAGACTTTTGGGATACGTAAAAGAGAACCCTTTATTGATTCACTTCTAATATCTTATCTTTGGAATCTTTATTCCCTGCATGCAAAATGTACTGACTGAGTCACACTTAGTTACGTGTTGTGATGGTTCTAATAATATGTTTAACATGGTACAGAGCTTTATCCTGTGAATACAAAGGGCGCTCTGTGCAACATTTTGGTTGGAGGCTGATCTTTTAGAATGTAAGAGTTGCCGTTTAATAAAGCCAGGATGTATCTTTCAGATTCAGCTTCTGACAGGCCAAAACTTATGGTTGTCAATAGCCTGGTGTAAGAAGCATAGGTCAGTTTTGCATTAGTTGTGCAAAATCGTGTGGCGAGCCCCCACAGATATAGGAGGTGCTCCTCTTCAGACCGTCACCCTGAACACGTACTGGGTGACAAATGCAGTGACAGAGGGGGGTTGGACTGGAGTGCACCTCTCTTCCCACATTCTTTCAACATGATAAGTAGAACCAGGGCTTTTTTTCTGGTGGAACTCACCGGAACTGAGTTCCAGCACCTTTTCTTCTATTAATTGCATTACAATTTAATCGCCATCTACTCCCGAGGAAATGTAATCCAAGAGTTCCGGTACCCTTTTCTCCAGAAAAAAAGCACTGAGTAGAACACCTGAAGAGGGTTGCAGAGGACAAAGTATTTGAGAATGGGCCAACAACTCAGGGAGATACAAATATATTCATTCAGTCACCATTTGCATCTCTAGTCTTGAAAGCAAACATTTGCATTGGAGGGGAAACCGCGAGCGGGACCTCAAGGAATATTCTTCCCAGTCATTAGTCCTGTTGCTGAATAAATTAATTAGAGCCTGAGAGAGAAAGAGAGAGAGAGAGAGAGAGAGAGAGAGAGAGAGAGCCTCTGGCTTCCACCCACAAGTCCCCTGAAGTGTCAACATTTTGGATTTATTTATGAACTTCAAAACTTAAGGTGTGACGTGGTGTGTCTCTAAGCAGCAGGCAGCTGGCATTGTGCCCAAGTCTCCCTTCTCCTCCTTTCATGTGGGGAGGAGATTATGTTTTGTGTTGCTGTTTGTACTCTGCACCTGAAGGGTGACACTTTAAGAGGGAAAATGTGGCTTCTGTATGCCCCATTTTGGCAGCCTTCCAAACCACATGTAAGTGATGTGTCTGTCTGTAGCCTCTCTTCTGAGACTCTTTCCTTGGGGATAGAGGAATTAATATATCAAATCTGTGGTCCAGCTATTGCAAGGCCCTGTGTCTATGTGGTATTTCAGTGAAAGGGTGTCGACAACGTCCTCTCTGTAGCTACTCATAGAGTTGTGTCCCATCAAGGGAAGTGTGTGTTTAATCTAAGCTTCTCTTGACGAGTTCTTTGCAGGTGTGTTGGCCCAGAAGAAGCGGCAGATTTGGCCAAAGATGGAATGAACTACCTCAATCCATTGGTCCATCTGACCCAGCACTGTTTATTCTGAGTTGCAGTGGCTCTCTGGGACTTCAGGAAGAAATCTTTCCCAACTTTGGTATCTGATATCCTTTTAAGTGAAGATGCCAGGGATGATAGAGCCAGTGTGGCGTAGTGGTGAGAGTGTTGGACTGGGACTCGGGAGATCCGGGTTCTAGTCCCCACTTGGGCCATGAAACTCACTGGGTGACTTTGGGCCTGTCACTGACTCTCAGCCTAACCTACCTCACAGGGTTGTTGTGAGGATAAAATGGGGAGGAGGAGGAGGATTATGTAAGCCGCCTTGGGTTCCTTGCAGGAAAAAAGGCGGGGTATAAATATAATAAATAAATAAGTAAATAAAATAAACATCTACATGGAAAACATGTGCTCTACACTGAGCTATGGTTAACAGGAAATGTGGTAGCTATGGCATTCATACATCAGAAAAAGAGAAAAAGGGTGACACAAATTTACATAACATTTGTGTATGCTAATTGCAAATATGTATAGATGCAAATTTAGAAATAATAACTATAAATTAAATAGAAATACAGTACATCTTACTATAGGAGGGAAGACAGACCTGTGTGCCTTTTCAGCTTACTGTTCAGGTGTTAACTGTTGATGGTTAATTTCAAGGTCCTGTTTGCCTTTCTTATAGGTCTTTATCCTAAAGCTGGACTTGTACTGTATTGCCCTTCAAATAGAGGACTGTGCTCAGACAGCTCTTCAAATAGAAGATTGTCCTCAAAATAGGACACTTGGACCTGCTAACAGTAGCCTTCATTACAGTTTATCTCGGTTCAAACATGCATACTGTGGGTTGCATGCCTTGCACTTCCTTTGCATCTCACTCTTTTATTCTAATTGGTGTTGAATCATGAGTTAATCTAATGATTGGAGCTATCCTGTTCCAAAAAGGCAGTCCCTAAATAGGCATCCTGACGTGCCTTGAACACTGGCTGTCTTTCATATAGATCACTAGTCTTCCATAGCATGCTGTCAGTGGCTGTATTGGACAATACGCTTTCTCCAATCCAGCCTAACACATGAAGGGGAGCAAATGTACAAAGCTCGTCTCCACCCGTCTGGCTTGCTGTCCCTGCCTCTGCCAGCCTCACCTGTACACATGGTTACATTTGTAAATATAATTGTTGTAGATCGCACAGATCTACAACAGCTATTGGGTGGTATAGAAATGAAATGAAATGATGATGATGATAATAATAATAATAATAATAATAATAATAATAATAATAATGGTGACATAATATCCAAATGCCACCTACATATCGTACATAGAATTCAATGCGCATAGGCAAAAATCATGTGCTTGTTTTCTCTTTGGGTGTGTGTTGTGAACATGTGGGACCACATGTATAAGACCTTCCCCCAACGTGCCTGTTCCTGCTGAAGACATGTGTGTGTTCAGCATGAAGGCAGATTCTATGCACATTTAGCTGAACATACTTAGCAGCCTTCCCATCATTCGAATTCACTGGTTTCCGGTCCTAGAGGGGCTTCTAAGCATGTTCAGCTGAATGTGCCTAGAATCTCCCGTCAGTCCTTTGCACAGAATGCATGACGGTCAGGAGCTGAAGAGGTGGGGCTGGTATGTGCAGGGACATTGGGAATGGGGCGGCCTGTGTAGCCCCATGCCCCTACACCAGGAGTGCAGAACCTCTTTCAGCCTGAGGGCCATATTATGTTTTGGAGAAGCTCTTAGGGACTGCAGTCCAGTGGTGGGTGGGGCCAAAGGCAAAAGGGGCAGAGCTTAGAACAGTGTTCTCCAACCTTGGGTCCCCAGATGTTTTTGGCCTACAACTCCCAGCATGCCCCAGCCAGCATAGCTTGCTGGGGCATGCTGGGAGTTGTAGGCCAAAAATATCTGGGGACCCAAGGTTGGAGAACACTGGCTTAGAAGATGCATTTCAGCCTTTGAGAAGGGGGGGGGGAACTGCACAAAAGCAGGGAAGCCATCGAAAGAGCAATGGTTGGGGGAAAGGGGGGTGGGGTCAGGGGAAGGGGTCATGGCCTTCTGGGAAAACCCGGAGGACCAGATTGGGACCTCTGGAGGGCCGGATTTGGTCCCTGGGCCTGAAGCTCTGCACCCTTGCCCTACACAGTTAGTACCCTCACACGTTTGACTGAATGCCTGCATAGGGGGGTACAGTTAAGCAACAATGGGATAGTTTTAATCAGTTTTTATATAATATGTTTTCTTTTAATTGGATATTTTATTCTTCTGCTTGTATTGTGTGTGTGCGTGTTTAAAAGATTATTAGCCATGCTGAGCCCTAGGAATGGCAGAAATAGAAATAATATGTAAATAAGCATCTGCCCTTTTCAGCATCCTCCTGTCTTCAAGTTCTCCTGAATGTCTGGGCCAACTTTGTTCCCCACCCATAACTGTCCTTGCGGCGTCTTGCCAGCTGCAGGCTATAGCTATTTTCTTGGCTACATTCTATTCTTTTCCCGTGAGCTAAGCTAGCAAGCATTTTAAGGCAAGATATATATATGTATATATATATAGTACTGAGCGGAGCTCTTTGTGATTTCATCCCCCTTATCCTGTGGAAATGAATGGATCTATTCATTGCAATCAGAAGTATAGGGAAGGGGGGGTTATTAATTTCAAAATCTCATACAAAAATCCATTGAATCCCCCATTCTACTTGGCCTATTCATTTCCTGAATGCTTGTGGCATATACCCTTAGGAAGGGAACAAATCTGGACCGTGCTAATATTCCAGGGAGGGTACAAAAAAAAATAAATCATTAATCAGCATCATAGGCCTTTGCTGACACAGGCCAACATTGTCTCTCAGTCGAGTCTTCTTGTTCTTGACAGAGCAAGCGTCTCATAGGAGGTCTTTTTTCATATGATTTAAATAAATAAAAAAAGCTCAAAAAATATTGACGTCACTACCATTTTAGCTTATGACAGCCTAGGGAAGATGAGTACACTCTTCTCCCCATCCCCCATGTTTTAGGTCGCACGCAACTATTTTTTCAGGAGCAGCTCCATTTCTGGCTGACTCACTATTGTTATAAACAATTCAAAGGTCCTATGTACTAGCTATGCATGCCAAAGGCATCAATGTCTTATGGCGATGAAATTGTCTTATGGTGATAAAAAAAATGGTATAGTTGTGAAAAAGTAACCACAACAAATGGTCTTAAAATAACAGTGCTTCTTTTAACTCACTGTTGAATAATATAACCAAGAGCAGGCCTTTAAACCTTGCTATGAATCCTATTCTCCTCACTGAAAGGTCTTGGCCCACTCCTCACAGAAATCTGAAAATCTCCCCCCCATTTATAATTTGAGTCTCAATTATCTCCTTACAAAAAAGTCCATGATGAGATATAAAATTGTTTCCTTTAAATCAGGGATGAGGAACCTCAGGCCCATGGACCAAATCTGGCCCTCCAAGGTTCCCCAGATAGCCATGCCCCCCTCCCCTGAGCCCCCCCTTGCCCCTAACCAGTGACTGTTTGGGGATTTCCCACCTTTTGCACAGCCCCGCCCCCCGGCCGCCCATTCTAAAAGGCTGAAATGCCTCTCCTGTTGTGGGCCTGGTCCTCCAAATACACATGCTGGCATTCTGACACCCAAATCACTGAGACTCTTTTATTGTAACAAATCCCACAGTAAAAGCTTAATGGTTCCAGTCTTCAGAAATCATATAGCTGGTGACAATTCACTATATGGTCCATAAATAATTCCACAACAATCCAAAGCTAATAACTATAGCCAGGTCAGAGATCCAGACAACTGGTTTCCCTGTTATAATCTCTGTGGCTCAGGATACAGGGCAAGGGCTTGAATGATTCCTGAGGGCAACCTTCCAAGGTAATCAGACAAGGGTTCTAGAAGAAGACCTGAACAAATCCACACATGCAAAGGTTTACACCAACCTTGAAATCT
This sequence comes from Shinisaurus crocodilurus, assembly GCA_021292165.1. Classification (NCBI taxonomy): domain Eukaryota; kingdom Metazoa; phylum Chordata; class Lepidosauria; order Squamata; family Shinisauridae; genus Shinisaurus; species Shinisaurus crocodilurus. Next base: position 35,814,544 of record CM037876.1, read on the forward strand.
TGGTTGGAACCTCCACATTACATGGGTCAAGGCCTATCACATCACACCCAAAAGTCAAAACAGGGTGAAGAGTTAGTCCAGAGTAATTTCATACATGCAGAGACTTTGACAACCATGGCTTCTACATTGGCATCTCCATACTACATGGGTCCAGGCATAGAAAAGTCCAAGAGTCAGGATCAGTCCAAGCCATCTGGAAACTCTGGGCTATTAATGATGAAGATCCACAATCCATCACAAACAAGAATTCATATTCTATGAAAAGTATAGCAGTACTTTTCAGGGCAAATTCTTAACAATACAAAGTTCAAGAGATAAGAGTCGAAACTGGAAGAAGAGTACATGTGAAGAGTGCCTCAAGAGGCTCAGATGGTACTAAGTCCAAACAGAGAGGATTTCAGGCAGTGAAGATGAGAAAATTCCCAGCAAAGGCTCCCAGCCTGTGCATCAACTTAAAAGCGATGGTGATAGCCCTCCTCCTGAACAACCAACTGACAAGGGATTGTAGACCCCTGCCCAAACAGGTTGTCTCTAGGGATGTATGAGAGCCCCTTACCTCATTCGCGACTGTTCTACCGGAAGCCTCCATGCCGGTCGAAAATTTTAGTCACACGGAGGCTCCCGGCAGATGTTCCAGGGACCCAGAAGTGACAGGATGGGTCCCCGCCCTGGCACTGCATTTCCCGCATAAGTTCCATAGAAACCCAGCTTAAAACAGCCACGAATAGCAAATTGCGGCTGTTTTAAGCTGGGTTTCTATGGAACTTAAGGGAAAAACACAGTGCCGGGGACCCGGCTAGAAGAACCTCTCCCTGGCTCCTCTCCAGGGAGATGTGGCTAGCCAGGGAGAGGTGAGTTCAGTGGGGCTTGGGGGAGTCGAATGGGATGAGTTCGCCCCCGTTTCCTCCCCCCTTCGATTTTCGCAACATCCCTATCCTTCTGCCCTTCAGGGGAGATGCTTCAAGTTGAGTAACACCTCTGAAAACCACCCCCTCTTCTGTTAGGATCTCACGAAGGAGCCGCCAACTCCCTTCTGTTGAGGCCCCCGTCCTGCAATCACACATTCTAGCACTCTGACACCGGAGACTCCAAATCAGTGATATCCTTTTATTTCAGCAAATCCCATGGCATAAGCTTAACAGTTACAGTCTTCAGAAATCATATAGCTGATGGCATTTTACTATAGGCTCTTGAAATGGTTCCACATCAAGGTAGGGGACTGGAATGTCTCTTAGGGACCAAATTCCCCGATATCCAACACCAAGGAAGGGACCAGAGCAAATTCCTGCTGCTCGTCAGACAAGAGAAGGATCGGAGTCGATTCCAGATGCTCATGTAACAGGGGAAGGGATCCTAGAAACAGGCCTGACTACCCACGCACACCCATAGAAAGCTGAGCCAACTTTGCCACTGAGTTGGAACCTCCAGGGTGCTGTGCGTCTTGCCTTCTAGCTGCTCCTCCAACAGGGGAAGGATTTGACCCCTATTGCTCATGAGACAAAGAAAGGGATTCTAGAAGAGGACCTGAACCAGCCTCTCTGAAATGGAGCTCTGTCCTCGGCTGAAAGAAGTTCCACACCCCCACTTTAAGTTATTTGTACCGGTGCTGAGTAGATTTCCCTCAATAAGCTGTAACATGATGCTTAGAAACATGGAGTCAGATTCAACAATATATCTCCCCCAATCCAGACCAACGCATGGAGGGGAGCAAGTGCACAGAGCTCCTCCCTGCTCACCCTGTGCACCATGCAGAGGTGGACCATCCAAATGCTGCCTTGCCTATGTGTGTACATGTCAACATGTGTAGGTTAAAAAATATGTGGTTGATCATTAAAAGCCCCTCCGTTGTGAGGCTGAGAACATCTCTGGCAGGGAATCTAGCACTGAGTTTAAGATATTTTTATAATCCTGGAAATACATACCTAGTTATCTCTTCCTTTGTTTTCATAGTTTCATAGTTCATAGAGTTGGAAGGAGCCTACAAGGCTATCGAGTCCAACCCCCTACTCAATGCAGGAAACTAGAGGAGGGGTCTCCCATCCAAGTAATAACCAGGCTTGACCCTGCTTAGCTTTCCACACTCAGACAAGCTGAGCCAGCATAAGCCACAGGCCTGTATAAGTCTAACCTACCTCTTCAAGTTAAAACAATGGTTATGTAATCCCACACTGGTGTTTGTCTTCAACCATTCAACCTCTTCTCTTCTGTCCCTCAACTCCTAATTTGACCTTCAACCTCCATTACCTCTCCCTACTCACCAAAATGGCATTTCACATTTCTAATAGAATATTCTTCTTATAGGTTTTACTCTCTCTGCTAGCATCATTTCATTCAACACAAAACCATGACCTTCCACCTTTCCCCATGGTCCTGTCAAGTCTTCCACTCTACTGCAGTCTATCACTCTCTCAGCACCTCCTTTGCAATTCTCCTCACTTTTCTTCAGCTGCTTCTTACTACCACTTTCTCTAAGTGCCATAACGTTTATAACTTGAGCACAGTACCTTATGTGCCCAATGGTACTGAGAAAGCTGTGGTGGGTGTTTGGATTTTCTTTTTCTCCCCCCGCCCCTACAACTGGCTTAATTTTATATCCTGTGTTAGCTTCGAGTCAAGGAAAACTTTAATTACAGTAAACTATAACATTTCAAACAAACTCTGTATTAAATCAGTATCATGGTGGAGATTTGAATCTGAAAGTCTGCAGGAGGAAAGAAGCAAATGTGGAAAGTTTAGGTTTTTCAGCTCTATTCTAGATGGATTTAACCTATTACCCATTCTCATTCATTCATTCATTACATTTCTAATCCACCCAATAACTAATGTTCTCTCTGGGCAGATAGGAAGGTAATACTGCAGATTGTCTAAGGGTAGAATCTAGAGAGAGTATCCTACTTTACAATCCCTTATTTGAAGGGCTGTCAGATGACAGTTCTCTGTTTGATGGCATCCTCTATTTCAGGGGTCCTCAAACTACGGCCCACGGGACACATCTGGCCCACCTTGTCTTTCTATCCGGCCCAGCGGCCAATCGAGGAGGAAGGGGGTGGGGGGGAAAGGCACAGCTTCCATTTGTGGGGAAGTCAGATTGGAGACCTCATTACTGCGAAGATCAACCTGCAGAGCAGCCCCGGCTCTTGAAGGCAGGCACGAGACTTGGGAGGCAGAGCGGGAAGAGGTGCTCAAACACACGCACACACACGTGCTTGCAGCTCCACACACACACACACACACGCACGCACGTCTGCATGTGCCCGCCGCCTCCAGAGGTTTCTCCGGGTCCTGCCCACCTGCTCTTCCTCCTCCTCCCCGCGTGATCCTCTCTCCTGATCTCCGAGGGCCGAGAGAAAACCGGTGGCGGAAGACTCCATCAGGCTCCCTTTTTTTGCTCCCTTTTTGCCTTGAGTTTGTTGGGGGGGGGAGGTTCTTGCCCCCTCTCGCTCTGTCTTCTCCCTGGGAGGTGGGAACCGAAAGAGAGCGGAAGAATGCGTGCGTGTGTGCCTGTGCGCGCGTTCTTGTGTGTGCGTGTGTGCCTGTGCGCGCTGGAGCCCCGGGCTGCGCGTTAGAGGAGCAAGGGGGAGGATGTTGCTGCTGCCTCGTAAGAGAGGGAGACGAAAGAAAGTGCAGGGGTCTCTCCGCAGGTGGCGGCGGCACCACCACCAGAGGAGGCCAGTGCTGCCAGCCTGCGGGGGAGGAGGACCCCACGGTGCGGCCGCGAGGAGCTTGGGATCCCGGCTGCATTTCCGCACTGCGTTGGATACCACATGAGGCGACAGTGGCTGCGGAGTGCCCGGGGATTATGAGCAGCCGAGTTGGAGGAGGGGCAGGGCTTTAATATCGTGATATAATATCTACTACTACATTCTTTATTATAGCATCCAAAATCAAGCCTTTCTATACCTTTTTAAAATTTAATGTATTTCAATTTTAGACAGCAAAAAAGGTAGTGCATTCTTATTTTTTTAAATCCACTTTTGCCATCAAAATAAAATTCCATCCTCCATTTAATCACTTATTAACATTATAATCATTAATTTATAATAACTTTCCATTTAAGGGGGGGGAAATCACCCCTATCAAGTAAAAAAAAAAGGTCCCGGGTCCTTTTTTAAAACTTGATCCATTTGTTCATATTTTTTTCAAACTAGTCCGGCCCCCCAACAGTTTGAGGGACAATGAACTGGCCCCCTGTTTAAAAAGTTTGAGGACCCCTGCTCTATTTGAAAGGCTGTCCAGCCCAAGTTTAGTTTAAAGATAAAAACCCTAAGAAGGGAGAGCAAGGAGTCGCCCATCAACAACAGTTAGCACTTGGATAGCAGACAGAGACTGAGTAGCTCACAGGTCATATGGGCACAGTCTTCCCCTCTATGGTGTTTCTATTCAAATGATAGGATTTCTTTCTAAATTTGCATCTATAGATGTAAATCAGCACATGCAAATTTTATGCAGATCTGAGTCCTCTTTTGTCCTCTTTTTTTGGTCTAGCAGTCCCTCTTTTTTTAGCAATGCATATGTGGCCACCGTAGTAGAATCTTAAAATATTGCTGAAGTCACAGTGTGATGCTCACCCCACTTATCCATACATTGCTTGGATTATTCCTTCTTCTTCTTCTTCTTCTTCTTCTTCTTCTTCTTCTTCTTCTTCTTCTTCTTTTTTTTGAGAACAGGATGCACCACTATTTGCTTTAGCACAGTATTGAAATGATAAATACTGGAGAGAGTGTATGTATGTATGTATGTATGTATATGTACATGTATATATGTGTACGTGTGTGTGTTTGTATCTATATCTATATCTATGTCTATATCTATATCTATGTCTATATCTATATCTATATGAAAGGCAGTATTCCACTGTGTTTCCTGTTCTTTGCAACACCAAGTGAATACTTTGATTTCTATGCTAGTTTAACATCCCAGAAATGAGTACAGATTTTGGTCTGAGAAAGGCATGAAATATAAATATAAAAACACAAAAGGCTACACAGTTTCACAGTATTTCAAGGAGTGGTTGTCCCAGATATAAGCAGACCTTCCCCTTCTGAAATCCAAAATAAAATCTGGGACTTTAATATTCAATTAATATGCAATGTTTATTCTTGATTTGTGGTCCCGCTCAGAAGAGCATCTTCACAATGCTTCAGAAGCAATCAGAGTTCTGACTGTTGACAAATCTACATCTCCTTTTGGTTTTAGCATTATACTTGGGAATTGTGTTTTTGTTCAGTGAAGCTATTTCTGTTGCTGGCAGAGGGGAAAGCTTGGTTTTGCTGTTGCTTTGCTGTGTTGAATTTGTCATGCCTTAAATCTTTCTGCCTCATTGACTTTGAGAACTGCCTGGGCTCTGTTGATTATTGACTTAAGATCAGCTGCACTGTATCTAATTTGCTCTAGTCTGGTCCTTGATTTTGACTCTGGTTGATTAGAATAGCTCCATTTTCTTTGGCCTCAGATAAGCTCATTTGTGCTTCTGTGTCTTGATCTTTATTTGGACTCGTTATTTCTGTACTCATTAAATGTCGCAAAGTCTGTCCAAGCTTCAGTTGTATACTCGGTGCAAAACAGCCTTTGGAAAAATGTCTAACTGCTCTCCAGTCAATAGGAAACCTGGATCTAAAGCAGGCATTCTCCCCGAGAGATTATATTGCTTGGCATTGGTCCTTATTTTTAAGCTTACACAGGAAACTTGTTGTATATGCCAAGCTAGACAGGCAAAATCAATACCTTTGCTACCTTCTGTAAGCTTACAGTGCCAGTGTTTTTCACTGCTGCATAGAAACTAAGCCTCTGAGTATAATAAAAATATAAGCTATTCAGATCATATGGGTTTTATTTTTAATGTTTCAAAGTGTATGTATATAGCCAAGCCAAGGAATGTTACCAGGCCATGGTATGTATGGCTTTTGAGTTACTGGTAGTTAAAAAAAAAAAGTGGCTTTAGCCTACAATCAGGAGATATATATGGGAAATTAGGAAGTGACCACATGACTTCAGGATTTATAACACTTGTCATGGTTTGTATACATGCTGATGCATCGCACACATTACAGGCAGTCCCCGGGTTACGAACGAGATCCGTTCGTAAGTCTCATACCCTCCAACATTTCACAGATGAAAATAGGGACACACATGTTAATTTGTAAGAGTTATGGTTAAGCAACATGAAGGTGTGATCAAGAGGGTGTGGCCAGGCAACGTGAGGGCGTGGCCAAGGGTATACCCACCACCCCAGGATGCTCTAACCGTTTAAGGGCTCTGACCACTCTGAAGCCACTTTGATCTCCAGACCCATGATGATGATGGTGACTGCTGTTGTTGACATTATTATTATTGTACCATCAATGTGCATGGTGCTTTACTGAGTATAAGAGAACAGTTCCCTGCCCCAAAGAGTTTACAATCTAAAATGTAATCGGGGTTTTGTCCCCGCTCAGCCATGAAACTCACTGGGTGATTTTGGACCAGTCACTGACTCTCAGCCTAACCTACCTCACAGGGTTGTTGTGAGGATAAAATGGAGAGGAGGAGGAGGATTATGTAAGCCGCTTTGGGTTCCTTGCAGGAAAAAAGGTGGGGTATAAATATAATAAATAAAAATAAATAAATAAATAAAATGTAATATAGAGGCGACAACATATGGTAGCAAGGGGTAAACTGGGGAGGAATATGCAATTATTTCAGTCAAACATAACTTTCAACCTACTTTCCCCACATTGTGCAGGCAACTCCTTGTTTTAAAGATCTCTCTCCCACTTTAAAAATGGATCCCTCAATGGTGACTTTGTTCTTATTAGTAGTTTGCCAAAAGAAATAGTAATATTTAACATTGAGATATCTCTGAGTGTGCAAGGTGGTTCACAGGCCCACCCTGCAAGCTCCTATTTTCTCCACTCAGAAAAAAAACATGTGGGCTCTATTGTACTTTATTAAGAAACAAGAACAACAACACTGTGATTGAACAATAATGCCAGAATTATTATTTGGCCTGAAGTTGCAAAATTTTTGAATATTGCTATTGTGACTAGGCCTTTTATGCTTGTCTGATTCTGTTTTTATTTTCTAAGTTTTTATTTGAGTGTATAAATAAGAGCTGGTGTATCTTGTTTGTATTGTATTGTTTTACGTATTGGTGTGGTCGGTAGACCGTAAATAAAATATTCATTCACTCTATTATTTGGCCTGAGGTAAAAGAAGTCATTAAGAGGCTTGTAGCACCAACAGTGTCTCTTGAGTCCTTAAGAATTGTCACTAAGCAGTCTTTTGAAAACTCCAAAGTAAATATTACTAGTCAGGGCCGGCGCTACCGCTAGGCAAACTAGGCTGTTGCCTAGGGCGCATAGCTGAAGAGGGCGCAGAAACGCTGCGCTCCTCTTCGCTGCCGGCGCGCTCCTGCCCCGCCCGCCCACCTCGCCAACAAAGCCAGGTCAGTGCGGGGGATTGCGCCCGGAGGTAGTGGTGGGGCCGAGCCTGGGTGCCTCCCCCCCGCGCCGCGCTGCCTCCCCACACCGCGCTGCCTCCCCACACCGCGCCGCCTCCCCCCGCCCTGCGCCGCCCCCCCTGCCCCGCGCCGCCTCCCCCCTGCCCCGCGCCGCCTCCCCCCCGACACCTACCTTCTCCGCGCCGTTTCCGGAGCCCCGCCCGCGCTCTGTTTTGGCGGGAGGAACCAGGGCAACAGAGCTTAAACAGCCCTGTTGCCCTGATTTCCCCCGGCCAAAAACAGAGCGCGGGGGTCCCGTCGCGTCACTTCCTTTTCGGAGGAGGCAGGGGAAGGTAGGTGGGGGCGGCGGTGGGGGCGGCGGGCGGGGGGTCTGGCGGCGGCGGCGGCAGGCGGCAGGCGGGTCCGGTGGCGGTGGTGGTGGTGGGGGTTTGCAGAGCAGGGCTGCTTTGCTCCGGAGGCCCCCCATGGCACGAGAGGGCCCCCCCGCTAAATATAATTTAGCCTAGGGCGCCAAACTGCCCTGCACTGGTCCTGTTACTAGTATTCCCTTATGTGCAAAATATCCCTTTAATAAATTACTTCTTTAAGTCATGGCTAGCTGGGGAATGCTGGGAGTTGTAGGACTTTTTTTCTGTCTAAACATGCATAGGATTGTGCCTCTAGCGTTGGTTCTCATTTCACTCCTAAGACTCTTATACCAGGTGGTTTTAAAGTGTCCTAACAGAATTGGTGGCAGTGGAAAAGGGTCAGCACCTGGGCTTATATCTGTAGGCATGTCTCTTTAACTGTTTGGAAATCAGGCATCTAGCTGCCTGATTGGACTAAATGTTTGTCCAATCACACATAGCAGAACTACAGTATTTTTCCATGTATAAGACTATACTTTTTCCTAAAATCGTTAGACTAAAAATTGAGGGTCGTCTTATACACGGAAGTAAGCCAAGGAGAGAACTGTGTGGTTGCGAAACTGCCCAGTGGGGGGCGTCTTATACATGGGGGCGTCTTATAGACGGAAAAATACGGTATGCATGATTGGATTATTTACTTTAGTGTATGCACACACAGCCCCCATTTGGATTGGGACCAAAGTGCTCCAGGTGGGGGGTTTCAAGCTTTCCTGCTCCCATTTTTATCTCCAAATTCCACCACTCCCCATGGGAGGGATTAAAAAACAAACAAAAAAAATCTCCACTGATTCCAATGACGTTATTTTTTTAAACACCCGCCCCCCCCCATTGTGGGGTGGTGAAGGTGGAATTTTGTGATGGAAGGGGAAAGCTTAAATCTGCCTCCCTCCCTCCAAATTGCGGTTACACAATCTTACACTAAAATAAATGATCCAATCACTGGATATCTCAGCTATGTGTGATTGGATGAATGTTTTATTTGACCCCCCCAGTCCTTCATACACTATAAGCAGTCTTTACCTTTTAAACATCTTGAAGGGATAATTTTATTTGCAGGCTTTTCCCTCCCTTCATCCCCATGAAATGCAAGCACCGTAAAGCAAAACTGCTACAACTTAGAAACCCCAAACAGATTTAGTATCTCCTGTTAAATACAGCTTTGCAAGGGGAAAAGATACTTGTTTTCCCCTGGCAGCAAACAAATATATGTTACTATTTAACTCTTCGTCTGCACGCTCACGCCGCTGCCATTGCCCCCGAAAATCCTTCTTCTCGCTTCGCCCTCGCAACCAACCGGACCGTAAGCCAAGCTGCGTACGAGCAGAGCTGTTCGCCTCGAGACCTTGAAGGGGAACAACGACTCACTCCTCCCACCCACTCTGGTTTTGAAAACCATAAAGAGAAGTGGGAAAGAAGGGCCGGTCCTCAGCAGGAGGGGGTGTTTGAGGCGCTTGAATGGAAGGGAAGCAAGCGAGCCGGCAGCAACCCGGTGGCACCTGCGGCCCCCTCTCTCTGTCAGCCAATTAGTCCGATTGCGCAAGTGGGGAGGCGGCACAGCGGCTGCCACCTCCAGGTGAATTCGGGACTCACCATGACAGGGTGAGAAGCCGGGATGGCTGAACTGTGTGCGGGACTGTCCCGCCATTTTCGGAACAGTTGGAGGGTATGAAGTCTGTCTTTAAGTCGAATGTGCGTAAGTTGGAACACAAGCCGTGCAATGTTTTCAAAGTGTCGCAAAGTGTCGCAAAGTGAAGTGCGTGTGTTCGTAAGTACAAACCATTGTATTTAACTCAGATTTTTACATATATGGCAGACCTTTCTTAAGTATGAGTTGTCCATAAGTCGGGACGTTCATAACCCAGGGACTGCTTGCATTACAAATGGTTATAACAACTGTGGAACGTGGGAGAGCATTTCTATGAGCAAAAAGAGTTTGTATACTATCAGTACTATGGGAATAATATTGCATACACTAATGATTATCACTTTGGTACTAAGTGACACAGAGGAAATCTTGAACATTTGTTGCTACAACAAGGAACACTGTAACTCAAACTCACTGACAAACAAGATCTATTCATACTAGAATTTCAGTTCTCATAAGAAAAATGTAAAATGAATCAGAGAGGTGGAATAACCCTAGGAGGAACCTACCAGCATTATGAGAAAGCTACCAGTATAATATTTAATACAGCAAGAATTAAGGTTTATTAGAGCCTATTCTGTTAGAATATTTTCATGAACAAGCTTATTTTAGAACTATCACTTTCTTCTTGATAATTGTATATCTGTAATTCCTGATTTGGACTGATGAGCGCTATTCGTCTAACAAGTGTTTATGAGAGATTTTTACGCCCATATTCCACATGACAAGAAGCCTGGGGGATTTCAGTCTTCCTTTCCATCTAGAGCTGCAATCAATTTCGCAGAGTGAGACGTTCATGTGGAACATATTCTAACTGAGACACTCTTGCCTGACAGACCCATGTGCGGGTGTTCCAAACAGGAGATGAGAAGACAAACTATTATCTTGGTTTCTAATCTCAGACTACCAAAAATAACTCAGCTTTCCTTTGTCAATACAATTCCCACCCCCAACAATAACAACAACAACAACAACAACAACAACAACATTTATAGTATCTTGTCAAGACATGTAACAAGTATAACACAGAGGCAATTTAGGTCTGTGCTTTGCTGAACTGAACTTCTGAAGGTCAAAGAAGACGATTGGTTTTGTGGGGACATTTGGGACAATGCCTTTTTGTGGGGGCCCTTCTAAGCCAGTGGCAGCAGTCAGCAATGCTGTCCTTAGTGCCAACAGCTTGGAGCTGCCATTTTTTAATTTCCTACAATACCCTCCCCCCATTTGTGTTGAAAGCATTGTGGGACATTTATAATGGCAGTTCTAAGCCACCTGACCTAAGGACCCACAACAGGAGACATCAAAGTGGTGGGCCTTAGGGTGGCCATTTACAGATGACATTCCTCTATTTGAAGGGTTGCCAGAGGACTGTCCAAGGGTTGCCAAAGGACTCTGTTCAAACAGAGGAAACCTTCAAACTAGAGGAGAGTCCTCTGGCAACTCTTCAAATAGAGGACTGTACTGTCCTCTATTTTGAAAGTTTCCTGTGTTTGAAGGGCTGTCCAGTTCAAGTCCAGTGTAAAACTAAAGAACCATCAGAAGGAAGAGACTAGAAGTTTCCCATCAATAACACCCGGACAGCAGATTGAGTAAGGCACACATGTCACCCAATCACAGTCTTCCACACTATAGTGAGACATACTGTATTTCTTTCTTTTTTTAATTGGGAAGCAGCAGTGAGAGGCTGCCAGTCTCAGCAGAGAAATCAGGAGTGGGGGTGGGGGGATTTAATTTATTTATACTGCCTTTTGAGAGAAAGCCTCCTCAAGGCAGTTTACAAGGTAAAATTTTAAAACTAATAAAATATAAAATACAGTTAACTAAAACAGCAGCATAAAACATCTAAAATAACAACAACAAAACTGGTAAACTCCAGTTTATGAAATAAAACTGGACATCCATTCATTTTAAACCAGACTGGAACATCCAAGTCTTTAAGGCCCATTTCAAAAACAGTCAGGAATGGAGCCACGTATACATCCCGTGGTAGAACATTCCGTAAGGATGGAGCTACCACAGAAAAGGCCCTATTTCTTGGGACCACCAACATAATTGATACTCCTTTTAAAAGGTGATTTTCTCCCTCAGGTCCCTTCAAAGGGCTTCTCTACACAAGGCATTTAACCCGGCACTTTACCAAGGCTTTTTCTTCCGTTTTCTTTGCGGGAGGATTACAGCGCCCTTGACACAAGGTGTTTTTTCTGGTGGTTTTCCTCTCTGCCTTTCTATATGTTCCGTTACACAACACAAGGTGGTGCTGTGGTATAGAGCAGAATTGCACATTTACACTAGGCTTCTGTAGCAAATAATGGTGACATCCAGGATAATACCACACTTTCCTCGCTCTAAGAAAAGCTGCGAAAATGGCCACACAGCATGGGAGACGCCCTGGAGGATGACGATGTCATGAAAAGGACCTGCAAACTTCCGTGAGTGGGGGATCACGAGCACACAATAAATGGCTCGTGTAGAGAGAGAAGCCCAAAAGCACATGCACTGGTTTTCAGAAATGTAGGACACAACTGTGTCAGCTATAGAGTACATGACTGATTCTGAAGATTAGGCTGCATAGTCTTTTTAGTCTTCAAATGTAGTTTTTCAGCTCTTTTAATACTTACATAGGGGAAACACCACCAATCTGGGAATATAAGACTTCCAGATATTTCCTTGCCATTACCAAATAAGCTTCCCATTATCAGATATTTTTAATATTTACTCTTATATTTGCTCTTTTGCATGGGGCTGGCCATGCAAAAGAGCATGGCCAGCCCCTCACAGTGTGAGAGACTGGAATAACCAATAAAAAAAGTGATTGACTGTAGCATGTGTATCAAACCAAAAGACTACTACAATTGGTAAGTGAGGAGAACCAGAAGTTAATAGTCAGGGAAGGAAAAGTCACTGCGAAAGCATCCCTTTTTCTATTCTATAATTCAAATGGCATATATCCCTTTTAATCTCTTCCCGCATAACAAACCTGCAGTGTGACAGCACCTCTACACTCCTTTCCATTGCCTTCAAAGTGTTATCAAACTTAACCATCTTTGCAGTGATGCTATCTTACTAGAATGTGTTTTGTTTTGTGTCTGCCTGCCTTTTTGTGGTGGTTAGTGGTGTCTCTTCTGGCTGAATGTTTTTCACATGTCTCCTCATTTGTTACTTCATCGATCTTATAACTCTCCAGGACTAGATTAACAACTGTCAATAGGTCCTTTGCCTCAGGGGTCAGAATGAACAACCTATGAGATCATAACAATGGAATATTGTAAGACACGATACAAAAGTAAAAAACTCATCTTTTTAATCTTTTTTTTAAAATCTGTATATTCCAAATGCTAGTGTTCAGGCTGGAATATTTTGAGGAGGAATGTGAAAAACTGTGTCATATCAGAGAAAAGAAGAAAGTTTAATAGATTTCATAGATCATAGAGTTGGAAGGAGCCTACAAGGCTATCGAGTCCAACCCCCTGCTCAATGCAGGAAGCTAGAGGAGGGGTCTCCCATCCAAATAATAACTAGGCCTGACCCTGCTTAGCTTTCCACGCTCAGACAAGCTGAGCCAGTATAAGCCACAGGCCTGTTAATAGAGAGATATACGATGTTTTCAGTATGACAGTATCACATTTTTCTTCTGTTGTTTTCTGCTTCTTATTAGTGCTGCAGCAGCTAGATCATATTTACTAATAGAGACCTCGGTTTTTCAAGTGCCACTCTTTGTGTAGCCAAAACAGGACCGTCAACGCAGAAGAGGGAGGAGGTATCAGCTGGCTTCGGGGAACCCCAAGGTGTGAAAAAATCTTTAAAAAACAACAAAACAAAGAACAGGCAGAGCCCCCCAAAACAACCCAATGAGGAAATTCTCAAGAAGGGCATGAAGACAACGGCTCTCTCATATTGTTTATCCCCAGCATCTTGTATTCAGAGGTAAGGGGTCCTTTAAGTAAGGGGTGGGGAACTTGTGGTTCCCCAAATGTTGTTGAACTCCAACCCCCATCAGCTCCAGCCAGCATGGTTAGGGATGGTTAGGGAAGGTCACTGGACTGGACACCTGGCACGTCGAGACTGGTGAGGAGAATTGGAGTTGGGGAAAGAGGACTGCTCACTCCTTTAAGAACTGTCTGCAACTGCTCTCCCACCTACCGCACCTTCCAGTAATCTTCCCTTGTCTCGGACTGACAACAAGTGAAAAGAGGAAAACCTGCCAGAGAAGAACCAAGCAGGCTGAGCCATTGGCAACCGGCAGGCCCCTGGGAGATATAAGCGATAAACTGAAGCTGAATCCTGGCAAGACAGAAGCCCTGTGGGTTAGTGGTTGCTGAGTCTGGGAGACAGGCTCATTGCCTGTTCTGGATGGGGTTGCACTCCCTTTGAAAGATCAGCTTCATACTCTGGGGTGTACCCCTAGATCCATCATTGTTGCTGGAGTCCCAAGTGACTGCGGTGGCTCGGAATGCCTTTTACCAGCTTTGGCTGGTTCAGCTATGGCCTCTCCTGGACAAGGATAGCTTGGTTACAGTGGTACAGGCACTAGTAACCTCAAGACTGGATTACCGCAATGCAACCTATGTGGGGCTGCTCTTAAGGCTTGTCCAGAAGCTGGAGCTAGTGCAGAATGCAGCAGCTTGGCTGTTGATAGGAGCTGCCCCTTTTCAGCATGCAACTCCTTTGCTGAGGGAACTGCACTGGCTGCCTATTTGCTACCGTGCCAGGTTTAAGGTTTTGGTACTAGTGTATAAAGCCCTAAACAACTTGGGACCAGGATACTTGAGAGAGCACCTTCTCCCTTACCGACATGCCCAGTCACTGAGGTCATCAGATGGCATGCTCCTGGTGGTTCCTCATGGACCTTTGGCCCAATTGGAGTCCACCAGGAGAAGAGCCTTCAGTGTGGTGGCTCCATTTCTCTGGAACTCCATGTCTCTGGTGGTCACGCAGGGCAGGCACCAACATTGTATTGCTTTTGGTGCCTCCTGAAAACATCTTTATTTCAGGAAGCCTTCCTGAACTAACCAGCCATGGTTTCTATTGATTCTGTTTTAACATATTGTTTTATTCTTTTTATCTGTTTTTAATCTTCTTATTGTTCACCATTCTAGAATCTATTTAGATGTGGAACAGTATATAAATGTTATAAACAAATAAATGATAGTTGTTCTCAGGCCGATAAACTACGGTTGATTGACCCAATATAATTACATCTGATGAACCAGGCCTACACTGTTAACAATGCAATCTTACATAGGTTTGCTCAGATGCAATTCCCATTGGGTTACTTACACCCAGGTAAGTGAGTACAGCAGAGGTCCACAACCTTTTTGGACTCATGGACACATTTGGGAATTTAAGAAACTGCTGTGGCCACCACCACAAAATGGCTCCCATGGAGGATTAGTCACATAATGGCTGCCATGGGGGCCTGGCGAGTCATAAGTGAGCTAAAGAGGAGTGGGGAATAGTGAGGCTAGAGGCTGGGAGGGAGGTGGAAACAGCAAAGCAAAGGGGTAGAGGGGAGAGAAAGAGCAAGGCTAGAGGCTAGAAAGGGAGAAAAGGCAGACTGCCTTAACATTTTCCAAGGTTTTTTTAAAAACTTTTTTTTTTAAGGGGGCAGGGAGGGGAGTGCTTCATGGGCCCCATTGGAGGTCGCCATGGCACCCATGGGCACCGAATTGGGGACCACTGGAGTACAGTGAAAGCAGCCTAATTTGTCTAATCCTTTTTTTAAAAAAAACTATCTAAATTAGCGGCCAGCTTCTGATTTTATATTGTATAATGTTAAAAACACATTAAAAAGTTAACTAACCCAGACAAACACCTTATGCAATTACTGTGAGAAACCATGGGTATAAATGCTTTGGAAATGAATTCTTCATCCCATGAGAAATCCATGAACACATGAAATGTTTCCAAGACAAAATAACAACAACAACAACAACAACAATAATAATAATATTCTGGACATTCAGATTGCAACTAAAGTGTTCAGGAAACCAAAACAAACTCTTTTGATCAGCTGCCTTTTTGTTCTAACAGGAAATTTCAGTGAGGGGGGAAATTCTGTCAAGATTTTTTTTTCCTTGAAGGAGAAGCTATTTTCCATTCTGAAGAGATTCACTGGGAATTTTCTGACCAGATCTACTTCAAGCTCTCTGGCTCCTCTCTCCTAAAAGGGACAATCTTGTCTCATTTGTACAACACCACTTATAAATTCATACCCTCCAACATTTGACAATGAAAAAATAGGTGCTCTTCTTTCCACGAAGTGAACAGATGGAACAAGCCAAAATGGGTGAGCAGAGTTCATGGGGCCTGTGATACAGCCTGCCAAATGAGCTATTGAAATATCTGCATCAAAATATTTATTTCTTTGCACCTGTGAAGACACTTCTAATGAAAGAATTGTACGCATTTTTGTCACACAGCAAATATTCATGTTTTGGGGTTTCCAAAGTGCAAAACTCTCATGGATTCTAGAGAACTTGCATGCTTGTCACATTCAGAGCTGCTCTAGGGGACTTTTTGACTCTAAAGAACAAGAGTAGGTTAACTTGATCGCAGCAACACATTTCAAGCTGTCATTAGAATGGGAATTGGAATGGCTGGGTGAGTACATTATCCACATGGCCGCCCCAAGTACATACCAATGGTGCTTCCATATGAGCCTGAACAGGCCACAAGCCTGATGGCAGACCTGGATATGCCCACAGGCAACTGGGGAGGGAAGGACTCATATGAACTGAGCCTATCAGGCTAGAACTAACCTTCCAAAAACAAGCCCCTCGTCTTTCCTTTTCTCCAGTACAAAACATGATGTGACATCATTGTACTCTGAATTTCCCTGCCCTCATTGTCTTTCATTGGCTGCTGCTTGTGGTGGTGTAGAAATTTGGAGCCTGATGACATCATGTCCCACATTTTGTGGTCCAAGATGTGGTATTTCCTTAGCTTAGTTCTGTGGGTTTGATGGAAGTACTCACTCTATGTGAGCTGGCTTTCCAGAAGCCTGACCCATGGTCAAGAAGCAGCGGGTGTCAAGGTAACTTTGAGAACCTTCTCCATTCTTGGACAACAGATACAACTTGCTATGCAGACAGACTAACATACCCTAACCAATTCCAACTGGCTCACAGAGAAGACCACACCCACTCATGGAGGAATAGGAGCTGCTATTACAACCCAGACATGCATCTTAAAGAGACAGGTCACACATACTGCATTAGACTTTGCTGGGAGAGAGGGAGATCAAGATAGGGTGGACATGTGTGCTACTTTACAGAGGACAATCCTCCATTTGAAGGGCTGTCAGATGACAGTCCTCTATTTGAAGGCATCCTCTATTTGAAAGGCCAAGTCTGGTTTAAAGAAAAAGAACCCCAACAATGGGAAAGCAGGGGCCTTGAAGTCTCCGAGGAACACAGGAAGCTGCCTTATACTGACCCAGTTTGCACGACCGCAGCTGGGAAAATAAGCTACAGTGGTTCTGGCTGGGCTCGCATGACACAATGCTAATCCGCCTAGCACTCCACCAGCATGCACAGGGTGATTAACAAGCCACCATGGCTTAGTAACCACCCTGTCATCATGTGAACCAGATCACTGAGTCAGACCATTGGTCCATCTAGTCCAGTACTGGCAGCACTGACTGGCAACAGCTCTCTATAGTTTCAGGCAAAGGACTTCCCGAGCTATACCTGGAGATACCAGGGATTGAACCTAGGGCCTTCTGCATGCAAAGCAGTTGCTCTACAGTGAGCAATGACTTCTTGGCACTGGGACAACAGACTGGGACTTGAACAGGTCATGTGGCTACAGTCTTCTCCACTATGGTGAGATGTATTGTGTTTCTATTTAAATTATATTATTTATTTCTGAATTTGCATGTATAGATATAAATTAGCACATGCACATTCCATGCTAATTGGAGCCATCTTTTGTCTTCTGTTTTGGTCTTGCAGTTCCTCTTGCTTAGCAATGCGTAAGTGGCCACCCTACGACAAGACGTGGGGCTCCTGTTTTCAATTATGGCGCCTGTACATCCTTCGTAATGTGCAGTTCCAGCCGCAGCCTTACTCACCTGTAACTAGTCTCTAGATTATGTCCATAGTAAGAAAACAGGCACCATTCCTATTACATAGATATAACTGGAGGGTCTGTATATGCCTTGGGCCTGACCCTGACCCTGCCTTACTGTGTGGTCCTATGAAGACTCATTTAATATTAAACACGTGAGTTATCTATAAACCGCTTTGAAGGTGTAACTTGAGGTAAAAGTGTGAAACACAGCAGTACGCTCCTTGATTTTTATATGATGCATGCCCTGTATTCAAAACTTGGACTTTCTGATAAACAGAGTTATTATTTGGAACCCTTGGATAACCATCCAGTCAAGCCATGGCAATTAGTATTTTTAGAACTTGGTGCTGATGCTCTTCTCCAGCGATAGCTCATTTAAAATGCTAACCCTGTAATTTATTAGCAATATTTAATACCTCAGTGACCATAAAACCTTAGCGTTTTATTGCCACTGATTAACATACCTTTGATGTTCTGCCCAGCATTACACAATCCAAAACAAATTACTTTCAGGAAGCTGAATATTATATAAATACAGGAAAGCAATAAATAATGCATAGGCGAAACATTTTTTCAGTGCGTTCGAACATGCCACATTCTCTTCATATGGCTTTGACTTCTGAGGCAGCAGCCCTCCCACCAGTCCTCCGGGGAGACGTTTCACCTGGGAGTGCACTTCGCACTACGGTTGTGGCGGCAGCAGCTGCTGGAGGCTGCTTTTCCACGACACGGGGGTTTCATCAACCGCTAAGACCATTTTTCAGATCTCTACCAGAGGAAGGCTGAAGTTGCCTAGTCAGAGTGCCTTCAAGTTACAGTCTTCTTGCTAATGGGCCCCAGATGTACAAGAAACAGAAACTTTCATTCATTTTTCAGTATGGTGTTTCTCTTTTTCTCCCCTCTCCCCTGCCAGCCCCTCAACTTTTGGCAAGAGGTTAAAGCAGGGGAGAGAGACTTTATATAAAGAAACAAATGCAACAAAATATATTAGATATTAGCTAACGCTGATGATGATCTGTACTAGACTGTCCTGGCAAATAAGTGGCCTGAGACAGAATCAAATAGCTTTAACCTTGTTCAGACCTAAAGTAAAGATTTTCAAAATGGCCCCAGGGAGTAAGGAACTCAGCTCCCAATGAAATACACTCGTTCTTTGAATTGATTCATTCTGGGGTCTTCCCTTCCTTCTCCAAATGAGAAGGAAATGAGCTCTAGGAAATGAGCTCAGAAGCTCATACAAATTTCAGCTCTGCAGTCCATTCTTATATAGGTATACAGTAAAACCTTGGATTGCAAGTAACTTGGTCTACAAGTGTTTTGCAAGACAAGCAAATTTTTAAAATAAATTTTAACTTGGTAAACAAGCGACGTCTTGCAATACAAGTACTGTAGTATGGTCAAGAAAAATGAAGACTTTACACTATCATTCTTTATTGCAGCTTAAATTAAAAATATGTGTACAAATTTCTTATGGGGAATTTCGCTTTGATATACAAGTGCTTTGGATTACAAACACATTTCCGGAACGAATTATGCTTGCAATTCAAGGTATTACTGTACTCTGAACTGTGTGCCTAGGGTTGGTGCTCAGTTACACTGCTCTCATTGCTAAGTTGTGCCTTTATTTTTGTGCGACTGATACCTGGGAGGGATTTCAATACTTAAATGGCTCTTTCTTTTTCTCCCATTCCCTCACAGGTTCCCCACTCTCCTTGGTCCCACTGCCCTGCAGCAGAGTTTTCTGGAAAAGGTTAAATAAATCTTATTCAAGAGCAAGTCTCATGTGAGCGCCTGTCAGTGCCTCTTGTTTGAGTCCACATCTGGCTTAAGCCACATGGGATGAATTATTTGATTTCCCCCTCCCCCCTCAGTTTCCCTTTGTACTCATCCGTGTTGTTTAAGGTTCATGTTTGAAGTCTACCCACAGCACCCAATACTAATTTTGACCTCCACATGGAATACTATAATGAAACACTATGATGTGGTTACAAGAGAAAAACTATTGCCACTAATAGTAATGATGCCTATCGACTGTCTCATATCTTGCACTTGCGCAAACAGTATCTGGCATAATTTCTTGCTACTGTTATTTACATCATTATCCGCCTATCTCTGCAACCCTCTCTTGTTTCATCTTCGGACTCAGGACAGATTTGAATGCTTAGTCCTTGATGAGGAATAGTCCTCTTGCATGACCATACCAGTCAAGGTTTCATAGTCAATTCCTTGAAAGCATATCCAACAACAAAACCACTGCATTTGAAAAGCAGATGCTTCCAGAAGAGGACTTCTAGAATACTTGCTATATTGGTACAGTTGTTCATAACATGAGATAACTGTGTGCCAACCCAATGGGTTCTTCAAGGAGCTACGGTGACAATTGTAAACCTTTTGTGTCAAGGTTTAAACATTCCTAATGACAAAGACATGAGATAGTCTATCTTTGAAGCCTGTGTTCTCATTTTCAAATAGCCATTCTTGCCATATGTCAGCCTCCCCCAGCTTGGTGCCCCCCCCAGATGTGTTGGACTACAGCTTCCATTACTCCCAGCCAGCATGGCTAATAGGGTGAGTGTTGCAGCCCAACACACCAGTTTGGGGAAGGCTACTGTATGAAGTGCTAGAATTACTGGACAGTTGTCTTTCCAGTGTAGCATGAATGTTTTTCCATGGATGTTTTTGACCAAGAGTGGCATCTACTCACTCTTCTTTGGTGCAAGACAATGTGGCCATGACCAGAGAGAAATGCTATCAGAAGGAAGACAGTGTTGGCTCCAGATTTGGCAGGGTTTTGGGGGCAAGAAACCCACAGGACCCCCCCCTCCTTCTCGCTGCTATCACCACTGCCCATTTGCTTGCTTTGGGCCTAGCCCACCCAGTATTTTTATTTATTTATTTATTTATTACATTTATACCCCGCCTTTTTTCCTGCAAGGAACCCAAGGCAGCTTACATAGTCCTCCTCCTCCTCTCCATTTTATCCTCACAACAACCCTGTGAAGTAGGTTGGGCTGAGAGGCAGTGACTGGCCCAAAGTCACCCAGTGAGTTTCATGGCCGAGCGGGGACTAGAACCCAGATCTCTCGAGTCCCAGTCCAACACTCTCACCACTACGCCACACAGAGGGCAAAGAGAGTGAAGGCTGCCGCTCCTTTTTCTTCCTTCTGCCACTGCTCACTTGCTGGGGGGGGGGGAGGACAGTGGATAGTCAGGGACAGCAAGAAGGCAGAAGAACAGGAAGAGGTCTCTCAAGGGATTGGCATGGCCCCCCTGCTGGTAAGATGGTCACTTGTGAATTGCCAAAAAAGAGGGCAACTGTTTGCATAAAAATTGTGTGTGCTACTGTATGTGTATAGATGTACATTTAGAAGTAATTATTATAATATAAATAGAAATACGTACAGTACATCTCACTATAGTGTTGAAGACTGTGACCAGGTGACTTGTGTGCCTTGCTCATTCTGCTCTCCAGATGCTGTTGATGGGAAACTCCAAGGCCCAGCTCTTCCATCTGATGGTTCTTTATCTTTACACTGGAGTTGGACTGGACAGCCCTTCAAATAGCAGATGTCTTCAAAATGGAGGACAGTCCTCTGGCAGCCCTTCAAATAGAGGACTGTCCTTTGTGTATGTATGTATATATATATATATATATATATATATATATATATATATATATATGACACATGGGCACCTATGGCTGGGCTAATGGTGCCAAACCCTGATGCAGGCCTTGGGAACAGAATAGTACCAGCTGGGTTTTACCCTGTGGGGTAGTGGTAAATGTTGAGGTGCAGTCACACATCATGACAGTCCCTATAGCCACACCTCCAAGGAGAGTCCAAAAATTCAGGCAGCTGTGTTGATGCATATCAACAAACCAGTTGTGACATTCTTCATCTCTACCAGGAGCAGGTTTTTTGTAAAGCAAATGGGTGTTAGTTGCCCATTTGAAACCAAGCCACCCCAAAATACTTTGCATTACAACAGGGAACAAAGTATAGTTGCTGGGAACATTCATTTCCCCTACCTACGATGGGAATTGCAGCTAAGCTCAGAGGGAATGGGGAATTCTGAGTGGGGTGGCAGATTATGTCAGCATCCCTGCTAATAAAAAAAAGTGCTGTTGCTGTGTCCCTGTGAGCCCTGGCTCCACTATACGACTGGTCTTTCCTGCTTCCAAAGTAAAACTTTTCCTCTTCCTTACCATTCGTATGGAATAGCTAAAATTTACACCAGCTTCTTGTGCATGCTAGCGAGGAAGCAGAAGGGAACCTTAATTCCTTCCAACCATGGTCAAAGCCGCACCGTATTCTTGTGAAACACAGCTCTATTGCATAGGAATTATTGAGCTGTGGGGAGCAAGTGGCCATGAAGCCAAAAACAGCTGCTATTGGTGTCAGTTCCTGGTGGCCTGAGGGGATGTGTTAGGATTTTTCACCAGATGGTCTCGAAGGCCAGAAATTCAGATTCTCCGCTGGGTATTGCAGGAAACTAACCTGGGAAGGGCCAAGTGGTTTTGAACTGGCATATCCTGAGATACTCAAGTGCAGAAAGTCTTATGTCCACTCTCACCTGTGTTTACTGTCGGTTCATTGACAGGTACTTTGCCATTCTCCACCCAGTGAATCACGTGGGAAACTACTGAACTGAGTCAGATATAAACCAGGTGCTGCTCTTTTATCTGTGCTGGGCAACTTTTGTGTAGAGATACAAAGCAAAGGGAGGCATGTGCCTGAGCAAGATACAGACAAAGAACAAACTTAGCTACTGATTCCACTTACATTTCATTGCCATTTTATTAAGAACAAAGGTTGTATCATGACAATGATACAATAGAAGAATATCCATTATCTGACTCCCTCGAATGATTTATATGAGTTCAACCTGTTCCCCTACTCCTTCCCCGTCAATGCTCTCTCCTGCTCATCAGACTCTATTGACAACACTCCTATTTATCTGGACTTTCAACCAAATGCTTTAGATCTCCTCCAGGCCATCTGAATAAATGCTGGTGGATTTATATTGTTGACATGACACTTTTTGTGCAGCTGTAATCTGTGCTTGGTAGGAGTGAATCTTCCCTATGGCTTATTTTGTTTAACAATCAACTGTTGGCTATGACATTTCCCAGGGGTATTGCAGGAAATTAACCTGGGGAAGGGCCTTGGCTCAGTGGTAGAACACATGCTTAGTATGCAAAAGGCCCCACGTTCAATCTCTGGCGGCATCCCCAGGTAGGGCTGGAAAAAATCCTGCCTGAAACCATGCAGAGTCGCTGCCAGTCAGTATCAACAATACTGGGCTAGGTGGTCCAATGGTCTGACTCGGTATAAGGCAGCTTGCTAGGTTGCTAACATCATGAAACAAGGCTTCCATGTTGCCTAGCCTTACAATGTGCACAAGGAGGAGAGAGCTACTGCCCTCACACATGAAGAGACAAAATGGCACATGAGTCCATGAAAATAATTCCTTGCAAAGTTGGTTTTGAAATTTCCTACAATTTCTGATGAGTTATGAACTCCTGCATCTTTCTGCACAGGAAAACTAGTCAAAGAAAACACATTCTCTCTCCAAGTTTGGCCAGCATATTTCAGTGACTAGCTTTTGTATAACTGGCATATTTTTGTACCCTGAAGAATAAGGCAATGATTTAAAATGTATCAGGAATTTTAAATATTTCAAAACTATGTTTTTTTAATACATGGTTTTCTTGCACCAATTGGCTTTGAAATTACACTTTCATCCTTGTTTTGCTGTGTGGTGTGGCCCTCCGTCTGCTCACACAACCCTGCAAAAAATAATTTGAATTCCCTGTCTTGTGTGCATGTGCGTGCGTGCGTGCGCGCGCACAGACACACACTCAGGAATGCTTAGCTCACTTTCCCTACTTGCCCTCCTCACTCCTACATGTCTGAGAATTGATGTGCAGCTGCAAAGGCCACCTTGTGTGACAAGCATGTTGTCATGCAATACTTAAGCAAAAATAGCGTAAGTTAAAGGGATATCAGCCTCTCTTCTGAATTAACATCCTAAGTGCAAGTTTTAATGCAGACACGGATAAGAAGATTTCCCTGACTTAAATATCTTATAAATGGTACTTACAATTTTTCTTCCTTCTGCTCCTCATTTTGAAGCCGTCTCTTAGCAATATGCTGACATCAAAAATCAGGGTCTGTGGTACTAAAAAAGAGGAGACAAGAGATGAAAAGACGTTAACAAATAGAAGCATTATTATTATTAGAAATGAAGTACTGTTTCCATAACATTTTGACCTTGTCTGATCTCTAGCTCAGGTGCACATGTTTTCTAAAGATACATTAATCTTCACCCTAACGATGGGGCTTGTTTTCTTGCCCTTCTTCCAAAGAGCTCAAGACTGTGTACATCTGGTTATCTCATTTTATCTTCACAACAACCTTGTGAGGTAGTTTAGGCTGAGAGATGAGCCATGAGCAGATGACCCATATCTATGTACAATCCATGTGTAGTGGTGGTGGTGGTGGGAATGGGATCATGGCAGCAGGTCCTGTTCTGGCCTCCATGTACTGTTCACAACAAAGTCCACATGGTACCTCCTATGCTCACAATGGGAAATGAGACATGCAGACTGCACGGCCGACATTCCTCATCAGTCAGGATAGGGATGCTTGACCCTCATAGAAATAAATGTGATTGAAGAGTGATTCATATGGTCTTTGTTGTGCCCGGAGTATCGTTTCATCCTGAGATCAGGTTTCCACTTCTCCTTCTGCATAATAGCATCACAGTGGCTCACGCTGGCTCAGCTTGTCTGAGTATGGAAAGCTAAGCAGGGTCAGGCCTGGTTATTACTTGGATGGGAGACCCCTCCTCTAGTTTCCTGCATTGAGCAGGGGGTTGGACTTGATGGCCTTGTAGGCCCCTTCCAACTCCATAATAGTTCATAATATGAATCTATAATGCGCTACTGACGAGAGGTTACACATTTTGGGGCGTGTCAATCTAAAGGCCAATCCACATGTGTGTTTTCTCCACAGCCGTGCCATCAACTCTGACATTACAGCAAACTGTGTGAAACTGTGTGGAAACAACTAGCAATCTTTAAAAACACACACACACACACACAAACTAGAAAGTGCTGCTTGCAATTGCTCACAGGTGGACACATTTAATACAGGTCATAAATCTGTCTTTTGCCTTTAACAGTTACATAGAAATGAGTATTTTGTGAGGAACAGTTTTTCTACCAATTATTTATTTATTATATTTATATCCTGCCTTCTCCCCCCCACCCCCTTGCAAGAAATCCAAGGCGGCTTACATGGTCCTCCTCCTCTCCATTTTATGTGCACAACAACCCTGTGAGGTAGGTCAGGCTGAGCGTCAGTGACTGGCCCAAAGTCACCCAGCGAGCTTCATGGCCAAGTGGGGGCTAGAACCCAGGTCTCCTGAGTCCCAGTCCAACAATCTAGCCACTATTGTGTCACTAGTGTGGCATAGTGGTTAGAGTGTTGGACTGGGATTCGGGAGATTCGGGTTCTAGTCCCCACTCGGCCATGAAACTCACTGGGTGACTTTGGGCCAGTCACTGACTTTCAGCCTAACCTACCTCACAGGGTTGTTGTGAGGATAAAATGGAGAGGAGGAGGAGGAGGATTATGTAAGCCGCCTTGGGTTCCTTGCAGGAAAAAAGGCGGGGTATAAATAAATAAATAAATAAATAAAACCACACTGGATGTCTCTTACCAATGTGCAACTATGATGGGAAAAGGTGAAGACACCAAACTTCTCCCTTCCATGCAGCTACTAAAAGTAGCAGGAGCCCTATTGCACACTGACTGTGTTAATCTCCATTGTTTTGTCCATCAGCCCAGTGTAATGACGGTGGTCTCTAATTGAGTGAAAGAGTCTTTTAGCTGCATTGCTGAAGCTACAGGGGTGAATGGGTCCTAAATGGTTGTATTGACCTCACTTTCAAGCTCAGTTAAGCTAGACCGCTGTGAAGTGAATGTTTGCAATTGGCCAGGCTTCTCCCACTCGCATCTGGACAACGTTGAATGTAAGCCTGCCAGGGCTGAAATCTGTCATTTACTGCCTGGGCTTGTTTAGCAGACACCTTCCTGGAGACACACCAGAGCCGCAGTTGCTGTTTGTTTTTTGCCTGTTTCTTTTCATGATTGACAATGGAAATCAGAACATTTTGAATGGAAACACCTTCCCCCTTTATGCATATGTCTTGGACTCAGTGACCAAAGTGAAGCCCCTCACCCCTATCATTTATGCAGGCTTTGCTTAGTTGCAGCGCAGACTTCAGTGGAATTACTGGTTTTCACTGGTGTGGAAAGAAAATCATGCTCCTTTCCCAGCTGAATGGAAATTCGATAGCTCAGGAGATGGAAAAACAGGGATGACATTTTTCATTTCTAAGACTGTGCCTTTTGTTCTAGGCAGGGCATAAATGGCACTTAATTTGAGTCTGGGTTTAGGCCCAACTTGCTTTCAGTGTCAGAGCTCTGTCCCATAACATGTGAAATAATATAGGAAAATAGCTGAGAGTATATTTGGGGAGGGGCTATAACTCAGTGGCAAAGCACAGGCTTTGTTTGCAGAAGAAGAAGGTCCCAGGTTCAAGCACCAGCATGTCCAGGTAGGGTTGATGAAGATGCCCTGGAGAGCCACTGCCAGTCAGTGTAGAGCAGTAGCCTTCAACCTTTTCAGACCTGGGACCCTAACTTTAGTCCAAAGATGCATTTGGGGATTCACAACTGAATTATTATTATTATTTACAATATATTTGTGTGGTGGTTGTGCTACTCTTGTGACCTCACCATAGATCAGGATGTGACCTAGCAGTGGGTCCCAACCCACCTGATGAAGACCAGTGGTGCTGGGCCAGCCCTACCATTGGGCAGAGTGAGGTGACTTCTGGGGAGAAGTGGTGGCAGCCCCCCCTCCCCACCATTTCCCTCTGTGTGCCATGTGCCCCCTAAGCTAGTCTGATGCCCTCAGGTGTGGTGGAGGATGCCTTTAAGCCACGAGTATTGAATAAAGATTCAACTGTTAGTCTGATTGGCTTCTGTTTGTGGAATGAGAGATGGGGCACCATCTTGTCCTTCACCTCAGGGAGCAAAGTATCTTGGGCCAGCTGGGTGTGTAGACAACACTGAGCTAGATGGACCAATTATCTGACTTGGTATAAAGCAGCTTCTAGTGTTCAAAGTGCCATTTCCTAATTCCCAGGGGAATTCCCACATGTCTGAGATAGAGGAAGTGATTTCCAAGAGAGAAACTATGACTTCCAGACCCTGGCAGCTCTTTCATAAATGGAGCATTTGGTGTGAAGCTCACAAGCAGTGAGCCTATCAAGGATCAGAGTGTTACATTTGTAAAGAGAATAATCTGTGATTCCATTTTAAACCCTGCTTGTGGTGGATTCTTACTTATGGAGTGTGGTCATCATTTGACTCATTAACCTTGCAAACAAGCTGCAGTTTTTACATGACAGTTGGCAAGCCATACTGAGGTGGTTTATGATGGCCTCTGCTTGTGGCAAGTGAGTCGGACAACGTGTTTGCCTCAAGCAGGAGTCACCACAGGAAGAGGAAACAGAAGGCCAGCCAAGCAGGGTATTGTGTCTCTACTGTGTGCGTCAGTCAGCTAAGGCTGGCCATGTGTCCTCTGTTACAGAGGGCAGCCCTCTATTTGAGGGGCTGCCAGAGAACTGTCCTCTCATTTGAACATATCCTCTATTTGAAGGGCCATCCATGTCCAGTTTAAAGATCTTCTTTGAGCTGGGCCCTGAAGTTACCCATCAACAGTACCTGGACAGCAGACTGAGCAAGGCACACAGATCACCTGGGCCCGGGCTGATCCACATTACACAGTATATTGTCAAGTTAGCAGAACAGTATTGCTATACAGTAATACCTTGGATTGCAAGTAACTTGGTTTGAGAGCGTTTTGCAAGACAAGCAAATTTTTAAATATTTAATTTTTTTTTACTTGATATACAAGTGACGTCTTGCAATACAAGTACTGTAGTACGGCTTAAATTAAAAATCTCTGTACAATTTTTTTTGGGGGGGATTTCGTTTTGATATAAGAGTGTTTTGGATTACAAGCACGTTTCCGGAACGAATTATGCTCTCAATCCAAGGTATGACTGTATTCACGTTCTGCAGTCACTCCTCACAGGGCACACTCTCCTTAAATGTACTGCAGTCATCCTGGTTTGCCACCCCACACCTAATTCCGGAGCGGCAGAACTGGGCATTGCCTTGAACACACAGGGGAAATGGCCCTTTAAGAGAAAGGGTGGTTTTGTGGGGGGTTTTGGTTCATCAGCTATGCGAAGGAGCAAACATGCGAAGGAGCAAGATAGTTTCTTTTAAAAGGGGGGCAGCTTTTCCTGCCCCATGCCCCCTCACGAAACAGAAGGAGAAGAGAAGAGACCGTCCTCCACTGTCTTCCCGTGGGGTGAAGCCAGCAGGATCAGCGCGCCTTTCCCCCTCCACCCAAAACCAATTTCCCAAACCAATTTCTTCCTCCGTGGTAATTTTCCCAAGCTCAAGCTCCATTGAAATCAATGTGATTTACCTGGGAGTAAGGCCACTGAAGAGAATGCGATGTACTTCTGAGTAGACATGACTTTTGGCTCATTTACAGCTTGTTCTCTGGGCAGGGGTTGAAAGTGGCATTCAAAACTTTATTTTTTCAAAAGGGAGAGGAGGGGGGAGAAGCACTTTCTCTCCAGTTCACTTTGTTAGAGAGAGAAGCCATAGGGAGAGAGGTGGGAAAGCAATTTCTGCTTTGCCAAAGCCCCAATACAGCTTTCCCTCGCCCCTCAAAAACAATCAGCTAACTCCATTTACGACACTTTCGTTTCTACACATTGGACAGGCAACGACAGTGCCAGGTGAGCACACATTAGCCACGTACTGCAATAGAGAACTGCAATAACGAAAGAAGACGTGATAAAAGTGTTCCAGGAAATTATGGAACAACAGAATAATGAGAGCTCAAGAGAAACGCAATTGGGACAGAAAAGTGAGAGCATTGTGTGCCTTGCAAGTCACAGAAGTGATCCAGTACTGCAATAAACCTTAGGTGTGGATCCAGCCCAGCCCTTGTTACAGCCTTCCATACTATGGTGAGATGTACTGTATTCAATAATAATTATTCTTATTCTTATTCTTATTCTTTCTAAATTTCTAAATTTGCATCTATGCATATAAATCAGCATATGCACATTTTATGCAAATTGGTGGCCCCTTTTTTAGTGATGGATTTCCTCTTTTTTTGTGATTTGTAAGTGGCCACCGTACCAATAACTTCCTTCTTTTCTATGTCCAGAGCCAGTTAATATATGTATTACTGAATTCAGCACAATTGCCCTAGCTCCAGTGAATAATGATGCAAGTACATCTCTTAACGCTTACTGCTGGCACTGTGGCCTATATCACTGTTCTTCACAACTCACAACTAACTTTTGGTTTGATTTAAGGTGGATCACATGATAATCATCTTTTGGACAGACAGAAGGAAGAGAAGGGAAGGGAAGGGAAGGGAAGGGAAGGGAAGGGAAGGAAGGAAGGAAGGAAGGAAGAAAGAAAGAAAGAAAGAAAGAAAGAAAGAAAGAAAGAAAGGGAACCTAAACAGATATAGTAGCAACATAAAAAATACTATATTAGATAAAAAAATAAAAATGGGTTGTATGTTACTGGCATTAAAGGTGGGTCCTGGATCTACAGTAAACACTACTGACATAAACCTTTGCCTTGTTTTTATTTCACAAGCTGTGCTGATGTCAGCAAGATATGAGGGAGGTTACAGGAAAGAGCTCCAGTTACTGATATAGACTTGCACCCAAGCAGTTGTGGTTAGGGGGTGAGGGAAACACTTCAGGAAATATTTCCAGAAAATGAAGCTTCTAAATTTTGAGGTGGAATTTGCCTCAAACTGATTCCTAACTCTATCAAATTAAAGTTTACGGTGATTATAAAATAAAGATTTTTGTATGATACATATTCTCTTTATGAGTAGCCCGGAGGACAGAAATTTCTACAGGAATCCCTTTTTAGCTTTCTCAAGTTACTTAAATATCATGATACGTAATAACAAAATTATCTTGGATTAAATATAAAAGGGATTTTCAACAGTTGGACTCGAGACAATTATAACATAACTTGAAAAACTTTTATTGCCTACTTACAAGTTTTTTAAAAGTTCATCATTCTTCCAAGGAAGAAGACATTTGACATTGTGCACTTTATGGTATCACTATGCAGGATCCCAATTCTAACCAGGGTGAAAGAAGCTTCTATGCACTAATCACCATTCCAGATCAGCTCCTGTATGCAGAATGGGATACTGTGGGAAGGAAAAACCCATATCCCCCACCCCTGTTTGCACAACTGGCTGATCATATGATCAGCACCTCTGATAATGCTGAGCACCATAGACTGGCGCTGAATTCGGGCAATGTGTTCCCCCTTCCCCTTCCCTTCCCTTCCCCCAAGCAGGCAATCAGCTCCGTTAGAGATAACTGTGCCAATTATATTCCCACTAGGGAGAAGGGGGGAAATCCTTATGCACAGAAGCATCGCGCAGCCTTCCCCTGTGAACAGAGGTCTCTCATTCAGGGGTCAGAGTTTCCATAATTTTGCTGCCACAGAAAGATTACGGGAAAATCAATAACTGTCCCAAATGAGGCCTGAACAGGCACTGAGTTGGTGCTTCATCCCAATGCACAGCCCCCTCAATCTATATCCTGAAAATCCACATTAGGGACAGAAAGAAGTTTTTCACATCATTTTCCAAAGTGCCCTACAGGTCATGATGGCTGGCCAGAAATTTACCTGGTCCCTTTTTGAACTGAGTGGGAATTTTAGAAGGAAAAGAGTCATTAGCTCATTTTCCAGGTGGTCGCTGGTGGTGGAAGGATATTTTGCTCATTGGAATCACTGCCTCTGTGCAATGTGGTTTTCTATGTGCACACGATTGTGCATCTGTGTGCATACGTACACATCAATGTGCAAGCCAAGCATTAGGCTTTTGAAAGGAAGGCTTTGCAAGAAAATGCTTGTCAGTCTGATCCAGTGAATTGACTCAATGTCCAGTGTTGCTTTGTTTACTACAAACACTTCTACTTTCATCTTTTTCAGAGGACATAATAAAGCCATTAAAATTGTTATTGGCACAGAGCATGAGGCCTGATTAAATCTTGGCAGACAATACTCCCCCAACTCTGTTCCTTTTTCTCCTCCCTCCTTCTCCACACCGGAGTGATATTAAATCACTAAAGCCACAAGAAGAAACTCAAATTACTTAAGTAAGACGGTACTTTCCATTTCAGCTTACCCCAGGCAAATTAAACAGGCCCCCTTGAAACAGTGACAAGGAGAGTTATAGGAGCTTAAGAGCAGCAGACACCAATTACATTTTGAGAACTAAATGCCATAATTAACAAGACATATTCTTTAATCTAAAGCAACTCAAATATGTGGCTGGATAAAGAAAAAAGGTATAGATAAACTCTGTAATTATAATAAATCAGTGCACAAGGGAAATGTATACCTTTGAGGGATATTTCTTTATTCCGCAATTAACTTTCAGATGTCTCACTAAGCATTCCTCCTTCCACCATCTGTATATGCCACAGTCACCTTACCTCTCTTTTTACACTTTCATCACCCATTCTTCCTACGAAGGACCCCAGTTTTGGAATTCAATTATAAGCATTAAGGGGCTCATTTATCATGTTATTCAGGGCCAACCCAAGATATTTTGTGGACTGTTCCATGTATAGAATCCAACTGGACTGGCACCCAAGTATTACTCAAACACTGGTGACAGGATAGCTTCCTTCCCTACATCTGGGAGCAGCAGGGGATGCAGGCAAAATGGTGGGGAGCTGCTGACCCACCCTCAGCATCTGCCACCTGAGGCGGCTGCCTCAATCTGCCTCATGATAGGGCTGGCCCTGATGGCACTTTGTGAGCAGGATTGAGCTTGGCTGGAAATGTTCCCCAGAGAAAAATTAGGCTGCCAGATAATTACAAAGCTCATCAGCTGTAGCAGACCTAAACTGGATTGATAAGGTCGTGAAGGAGGCATAAAGCATGGGCTGAGTAAAGGTCAGTCCATGCAGGCTTTGGTGATGTGGTAACTGCCTGAAATTCCTGTGCATGCCAGCTCTCTGCACATGCCTAGCCACCAGGTGCATGAAGTTCAGATGGCCACTGGGGTGACCACTTATAAATTGCCAGAAAAAGAGGAAATGCATCACCAAAAAAGAGGACAAAAGAGGACAGAGATTTGCATAACATTTGCATACACTAATGTATATGAATACATGCAAATTTAAAATAATTATTATAGTTTTAATAGAAATACAGTGCATCTCACCATAGTGGGGAAGTCTCTGACCACATAACCTGTGAGCCTACTTAGTCTCAGTCTGCTGTTCAAGTGGGCAACTTCAGTGCTCCTACTCTCCATTCTTATATTCCCCCCCCACACATACACACTTAAACCAGACTTGGACCACACAGCCTTTCAAACAGAGGATGCCTTCAAATAGACGACTGTCCTCTGCAAAGTAAGGCACATGGCCACCCTAGTCAACACCAAATGCGCAGCCCAATCCCACGCCTGTTTCCTGTTACTGTATTCAGAGGAACGTATACGTAGGATTGCCACCTTTCTGTAATAAGCTATAGTGATGCACTGAAAGTAATAAATACTGGATGACCAAGCAAGAAGCACATCTTCAAAGAGAGTGGAATGCACTGCTAAGGCTCACTCCTTCCATTAGCCACCGGGGTGGAGACATCTATGCACAAAAGATTTTAAAAAGCACTTCCTAGGCCAAGCCTATCGGAAGACAGAATCAGGTTCCATGGGCTTTGTTAGCCGTGTTCCACTCGCAGCCAGAAATGTTGCTCAACTGGTGTAGAAATCTCCTCAAACATCTTAATGTCCATGATTTAACAGTCAAATTTTGATGTTTGTTGTTTCGCAGGCACCCGGCAATCCATCCCGATGGAGGGAAGCATTTGACACGCAGTCTTAAGAGTGAAAGAATGACTAAGGGGGAATGAGAGATAAGCAGCAGAAAGCGCTTGCTGAGTTCGCCCCTGCACCGAGGAGCCACGCCGGGGCTCTCTTAGCACTGATGTGAGGCAATCCTTGAGCTGAGCTGACCTGTGCCTGCCTGTTCGGTCTGCTATTCAGGTGCTAACTGTTGATGGGTACACAGTTCTTATGGATCTCTATCTTTAAACCAGAATTGGACAGGACAGCCCTTCAAACAGAGGATGCCTTCAAATACAGAGTTGTCTTCTGTAAAAGACACATGGGCACCCTAAATTGGCCACTGGTTGTGTGGCATGGCCTTGAATATGGGATGAACTTGGTTATATATTGAAATGGTTATATGATTGCTTTTCTGCATGCCCAATTTCATTACTTTTTATTGAAGGCCAGAGGATGTCCACCAAAGTGGTGATGTTGAAAGTTCCACCTCAGTTCTGCCCTAAGCTCCACCTCAAGGTCTACTTTTAGTCAGAGTCTTCACTAATCCTCTTCTCAGTGCCAGCTCCAGGTTTGAGGGGGTCTTGTTGGCTGTGGGATGCTGGGAGTTGTAGTTCAGCATAACTGGAGGGCACCAAGTTGGGGAAGGCTGATCTAGATGTACCTTTGGCCTAATCCAGCAGGATTCTTCTTATGTTCTACTTTGCCATCCAGAATAGATCTTTGCAAAGAGATGTTGACAAAGATAACCAAGAGAGGGGGGATTTGTTATTAACTTTGAAATAGGGGACACTCCATGATTCTCTTTTAATTTAAAGATGCATGTGCCAGAACCAGACAAGTAGGAAGAGGAAAGGAGACAAGACCGTTAAAAGTGAAGCTTTGTGGATGTAGAATGAATGTGTCAAGGTTAAAGTATTCTACTAATCCCAGGGTCAGGAAAGAAAGCTGCCGCTAATAAAGTCCTTCTGTGCCATTTTATTCACTCCACTAAAGGAAGGAGGGCAGCCAGGAGACCAATTACAAATTGCTCGTCTGATGCCTTTAATCCCCTTATTTCCATTTCTCATCAAAACGAAAGATTTCCCCCCACTCTTTCTCACTCCAATAAATACAAAATTCCAAAATTTGTATACAGCACATTGTGCTTGGCTGCAGGAAAAGTTCTAACATACACAACGCTCCTATTGCATTCTAAACTCCTTGCCATTCCTCTTGCTATCTGCCAGTTCTAGAACTCACATATGGGATGAATTTTCAAACACTTCGCAAAAGACTCCCATTCACCTTCTGCGATGAGACAGGGCTCACTCACATAGGCCCAAACATGTTAATGTATGTATACAAAAGAGCAATGATGGCTCCGATCAGTCGCAATTGTAGCAGGGTGGCCAGGGGCAAAATCCAGTCCGGTGCCGACACCCCTGCTGATTCTCTTGCGCCCTGCCAATTCTCACCTGCAAGTGGCAACCACCGCTTTCGGAACAAAGATTTAGCATTTCCAGGGAAACCAGAAACAAACAAAACTGCTAATTTCTGGAAGAGGGCAGGTCAGCGGAGCTTGCAAAAGAGAGCTTCGCTGACCTGTCCCAATTGAGAAACTAGTGCTTCCACTCGATTCAGGGCTCTGGGAAGAGCTAAATCTCTGTTGCACAAGCAATGGCTTCCGCTTGCGCAACGGAATTGGTGGGACCCACCACTTGCGCAACAGAATCTGTGGGGCGCAAGAGAATTCACACAGGCATAAACGCCCCATTGGATTCTGCCCCGGGTGTCCTACTTTACAGAGGACAGTCCTCTATTTTTGGAGAGCTGTCAGAAGACAGTCCTGTATTTGAAGGTGTCCTCTATTTGATGGGCTGTCCAGTCCAAGTCTGGTTTGAAGTCAAAGAACAGACTGAGCAGCACACAGGTCACCTCGTCAGTCTTCTACACTATGGTGAGATGTACTGTATTTCTATTTCCACATTATAACAATTATTACTACATTTCCACCTATACCTATAAATAATGTATAAGTAAAATATAAAATTATATATACATTATGTGCAAATGTTATACAAATTGGTGTCCTCTTTTTCAGCAATGTGTAAGTGGACACCCTAAATTACAGAGTGCCACAAGTAGAGTTTCCATCTCCAAAAATACTGATACTAGGTGGGGCAAATGCTGATACCTAGGTGGGGCCCACAGTTGGTACAGGAGTATAGCTGGAGCTTAGGGGCTTATGATGGTTCCTGGGGTGGAATTTATTTATATAAGGTGAGCTGCTTTTTTTAAAAAAAGTGAGGAGACAAATCTATGCTATTCCTTGCTTTTCTATCAACTGGGCCCAACGCAAAAACAAACAAACAAACCCTGCTCAGGCCATTTTTCCTCTGGTCTGCAGCTGGCAAGCCAAACCACAAAGCCATGGAGAGGAAGGATTTATGTTGATTCTAGGTCAAAGTAGTAATCTGTGTTGCACACTGAAAGGAAGACTCTCCGCAGAAGCTTCCCAACCCCCAAAAAGCTGCCCTCTTGTAAATCTAAGAAAGGGCAGTTCATAATTTCTAAAACAAACAAACAAACCCAACCACCCCCACCCCCCAAAAAGAACAGAAAAAGGAACTAGAGGTCAAGCATGCCAGACATTCACGTCCTGTGAGCTGGAAACATTCCTCTAATTTCAGATGCGCTGGGGGTGCATGTGCTTACTTAATTGTGAGGGAAAGGCATTGTCAAAGAAGAAGAAGCACACCTTCCCCCCAAAAGAGAACACATTTGTATAAAAATTTGCTAATTTACTGACATATAGATGCAAATTTAGAAATAGTTACTATAATTTCAAGTGAACTACAGCAATACATCTCACCTTAGTGGGAAGACAGTGACCTGTGTATCTGCTCAATCTGCTTTCAAGTGCTAACTCTTGATTAGCAAATACTAGGTCCCTGTTCTCCCTTCTTATTTATCTTTATACTGGACTTGGCCTGGGCAGCCCTTCAAATAAAGGCCACCTTCAAATAGAGGCCTATTCTCTGAGAAGTAGGATACATGGCCACCGTACACTTTGTGCATGCCCAGAGACATTCTCTCCTTCATTATGTCACACATTCCTAGCACTGAGAATGGAAACCACCATGTTTGAGCCCTGTGCAGAATTCCTGCCTTTTGACCTTTGGAAGTTCCACACAAATGCTTTCCGCTGGTTGATACTTTACACTTACAAAATTTCAGACTTTCTTCCCAAACTCATAGAGATCTATAGTCTTTGTTTCAGACCCTCTGGAGCTGCGAACGTATTTTCCTGGAAAGGCATTTAAAAAGTGAAGGGAGTTGCACTTCAATGGCTCAGAGAACAGAGCTGGCTCCCTCAGCAGCTGCAGATTTTGAACGTCTGAGTCAAAGCACAACGACAATATAGCACTAGCCTGGGAAAACAAGCCAGTCATTGGGAGTTAGAACAATTTAAGGCTCAAACCTATGCATGTTTAGACAGAAAAAAGTCCTACAATACCCAGCATGCCCCAGCCGGCTGGGACATGCTGGGAGTTGTAAGACTTTTTTCTGTCTAAACATGCATAGGATTGTGCCTTTAATGGCTTAGTTGAGAGATGGTGCTAGGCCCTTGCCCTTCGGTAACCACTGCTGCTCATAGGAAGACACAAAAGGCATCCGTGCAAACTCTTTATAAGCTCTCTGCAAACCTCCTCTGAACACCGTGATGAAGAAAGATGCCACAGAAAACAGCTCTGTTCACAGGAAAACCGGGATTCATTAGTTTCAGGGCTTAGTTTTGGAATCTCTTTTCAATACAGGGCTGCGCCTTGGAACATGTGAAGTACAGAGTGCCCTTAAGCATGAGCAAAGAGTATTTCTTGGCTTTTCAGACATTATAGAACTGCAGACTTGAAATCCAAGATCTGCATACATGACAAGCTTGGCTATCACAGCTACTCCTTTTCCATGAGACCATCAGAGGTGAGTTATTGCTCGTCCCCCGTCCCCCCATTGCTAGTATTTCCTGCTGATTGACAGTTCAAAGAACCAAGTTCCTTCTTAACCAAAAACGCCTGCATTTGTTATAACAGTTTCTAAGGAAAGAGCTAATTTTGTCAAATGTGGTTGCTAGTTTCTTGTTTATCGTGAAAGGATGGAAACCAGTCTTCCCCAACCTGGCGCCCTCCAGAGGTATTGGAACCCCCATTATCCACAGCCAACATGCTGGCTAGGTATGCTGGGAGTTGTAGTCCAAGACCTCTGGAGGGCACCCGGTTAGGGAAGGCTAATGTAACTATCTGCATGGGTATTACATAAATTTCTTTTTTATGGCTTACGGCCAAGACAATGATGGTGATGAATGTATTTCCTTCCCTGCTGAGTAACTACAATCGTCTCGCACACAGGGGGGGCTTCCAGGCCGCAATATGAAGCTTCCAGGCAGTCTGGAGACTCAGCATGTCTCATTTCCAAAACTAAGCAGGGAGCCATTGCTGTGTTCATTTTTTAAAAATCACATTTGTATCCTACACTACCCTTCCTCTCAAGGAATTTAGGTTAGCAAGCATATCAGTTGTATCCTCAGAACAACCCTGTGAGGTAGCTCAGGCTGAGAGATGGTCACTTGCCCAATGCTATATGATAAGTGGCATGGCTAAGCATTTATTTGAACCATGACTTTCACCCATTAAAAAACAGAACAACTCCAAACATGACACCGCACTGTCTCTCAAATCTCTTGTAAGTGATGGTCCTGTGTGATCAGTGTGTGTGTGGGGAGCTGGCAACGGGTAGCCCCACTTCCTTGACAGGGCTGGCGTCAAATGTAGACATGGCTGGACACCTACCGAGGGCCCACACCCCAGTAGGGGCCCATTGGCAAGAACCCGCCGGAGTTCCGCTTCTTCTTCACCATTGCAACCTGCTTGTTCATCTGCCTCTCACTCTGGCCCGGACAACAGTGGAGGTGAGAAGGAAGAGCAGTAGCTTGCTGTCAAGCAAGCAAGCAAGCAAGCAGTAACAATCTTGAAACAGAGGATGAGTGAGTAGCAATAGCATCTGTTGACAATGGTGGTGAGAAGGTGGACTCACTGAGGGAGGGAGCCCATTGGGGATGTCTTGCCCACGGGCCATCAAAAATCTGGAGTCAGCACTGATCCTAGGGTTCCATACTCTCACCTTCCCCCAGAGAGATCAAGGCACTTGGATTCCCATAACAGTGGGTTCAGACAACACAATAACCCACATTCAAGGGCTGAGTGTGGGTTGTTGTTGAACTGTGGGTTATCGTGTTGCCTGAACCCAGCCGCACTAACAAGCCATAGCTTGTTAACCATAAACAACTCATGAAGAGAACCCATGGTTTGTTGCTGGGTTGTGAACTGTGGGTTGTTCACCATGGTTTGCTACCTCAGCTGGGTTCAGACAACACGATAACCCATGGTTCAACAACAACCCACAGTTCAATGACAACCCACACTCAACCCATTCTCAACCCTCCAGTGTTGATCATCATGTTATCTGAACCCAGTCTATAATTCACAGTAACACAATTGCAGGCAGTGCTTACTTCACCCTGCTACCATCTCCATTGTGAGTGTCACTGGCCCCTTAAGCTGTGATCAATCCAGGCCTGAACAGAGAGGGGGGGCTTCCACTTCCAGTAGTCCCCTCGGTATTAGAGGTAGACTGGCCAATTACACATTACAAAAAAAAGAGTACAATAGAGAATGCCAAATTTTCCATATGCTAATTTATAGATATAGATGTAAATTTAGAAATAATTATCATAATTTAAATAGATCCTGTGTGCCTACTCAGTCTGCTGTCCAGGTGCTAATTGCTAATGAATAACTTCTTATAGTTCTGTCAGGTCTTTTGGTTCTTATTCTTTAAACCAGTCTTGGACTGGACAGTCTTTCAAACAGAAGACACCCTCAAATAGAGGGTGTGGCCCTCCAGATGTTTTGGCCTACAACTCCCATCAGCCCCAGGCAGCATAACCATTGGTGAGGGATCACGGGAGTTCTGGACAAAAACAGCTGAAGGGCCACAGGTTGCCCACCCCTGGAATAGAGGACTGTCCTTTGTAAAATAGGACACCGGGCCACCCTAAAGGGGCCTGCCATTTCCAGTTGCAGACTCTTGCCAAGCTGGCCTCTGCCGTGACCCTCCTCTGCCTCTGGTATCACTCTCCCCCTCCACAAGCTCTCCCCATTTGCCTGTGGCCCACTGGCTTATATCCTGGGCTTTGGCCCCACCCTGGGAGTCTAGCTAACTGATCGCTGGCTACTGGTTACCTCTCACCCTTCAATGACTGGTTCTTCTTTGGGCCCTTTCTTTTGGAGCACTTGCCCATCCATCGGCCACATGCTGGGTTATTTATTATAATCAGATAAATCGGTTCGTCTGTTTAAAAGCTAAGGAGTAAATCAATCAATGAAACTCTTGTTCAGTGGGTAGCACTAGTTACACGACCTGGGCAGCAGGAATAGTTGAAACAGCACAGAAAGGTTAATGCACATTTTCAGGGTGGAGGAATGCCTCCTTTATCCTCTTGTATGCCAGACACAGCTCAAGGATTGCCTCACATCAGTGCTAAGAGAGCCCCGGCGTGGCTCCTCGGTGGAGAGGCGAACTCAGCAAGCGCTTTCCGCTGCTTATCGCTCATTCCCCCTCAGTCATTCTTTCACTCTTAAGACTGCGTGTCGAATGCTTCCCTCCGTCGGGATGGATCGCTGGGTGCCTGCAAGACAACACACATCAAAATCTGACTGTTATGCTCATGATGATAAGATGTACGTGCAGATTTCTATGCCGGTTGAGCAACATTTCTGGCTGCGAGTGGAATACGGGAAACAAAGCCCACAGAGCTTGATTCTGTCTTCAGATAGGCTTGGCCCAGGAAATGCTTTTTTTTATCTGGGGAGATCAGCCACCACACTTGCTGATTTTACAAGATTTGCACAGAGATGTATCCGGCGGCTAACGGAAGGAGTGAGCCTTAGCTGTGCATTCCGCTCTCTTTGAAAGTGTGCTGTTTGCTTGATCATCCGGTATTATTACCTTCAATGCAGAACTATAGCTTATTACAGAAAGGTGAGAATCCTCTGTATACGTTCCACTGAATACAGGAAACAGGCATGGGATTGGGCTGTGCATTTGGGGTTGACTAGGGTGGCCATGTGTATTTTACAGAGGACAGTCCTCTATTTGAAGGTGTTCTCTATTTGACAGGCTGCCCGGTCCAAGTCTGGCTTAACGATGGATAAATATAAGAAGGGAGAGTAGGAGCATTGAAGTTGCCCATCAAGAGTTAGCATATGGACAGCAGACTGAGACTGAGCACTTTTCTACACGAGGCATTTATTGTGCGTTCGTGATTCCTTACTCATAGTTGTTTACGGGCTCTTTAGACGACAACATGATCCTCCAGTTTCACTTCCGTTTTTCCACAACACTATCCTGTTTGTTTTTTAGAATGGGGAAAATGGGGTATTATATTAGAAAGGGGGAAATGGTGCCGTTTCACCTTGTGCATTTTAGCTATTCTGTTATAGCACAGCACCACCTAGAGGTTATGTAGTAGAAAAGCAGGAAAGGAAGAGCTCTTTATGTAGAGCTTGGATCTCAATGCTGTGACAAAACTGAAAGTAGATACAGCGATTGACAGCCTCCTGTAGAAAAGCCCTGAGTAGGCTCGCAGGTTACATGATCGCAGTCTTCCCCGCTATGATGGGATGTATTGTGTTTCTGTTTCAATGATAGTAATTCTTTCTACATTTGCATCTCTAGAAATAAATCAGCATATGCAGTTTCTATGCACGTCTGTATTCTCTTTTGTCTTCTTCTCTTTTTGGGGGGGGGGGTCATGCAGTTCCCCTTTTTTGTTTTTGGTCAATGGCGCAATGACAGAATGACACAAGCTAGGTTTGCACACAGCTAATGAGCCAATGGTGATGAGTAATGGGAGTTTTAGGCCAAAACATGTGGAGGGCCACAAGTTGTCCACCCCTGGAGTAAGTGTAAATCCAACTATGTACTGTACGATTTACAATGTTGCTCTCCTGGTGTAGAGCTGATGCAGATGTTTCTGCCTACCTGTCCTGCATCACTAGCCCCCAAAACTACTTCATCCAGCCTTCCCCAACCCGGGGCCCTCCATGTGTTGGACTGCAATTCCCATAATTCCCAACCAGCATGGCCATTGGCAAGGGCAAGGTATGGCAACTGAGAAAGCCCTGACTTGTATATCTGTACTCAGATGGCAGAGGGATATGGAGCAGAACCTCTGATGCTGAATGAAGTGCATGGGTACATATAGGAGGAGAGTAGAAAACCCAGCTTTCTAGCACCCTAACCTGAAAAGGCAGCTCAGAAAAGAAAAAAAAACTTCAA
Organism: Shinisaurus crocodilurus; assembly: GCA_021292165.1. Taxonomy (NCBI): domain Eukaryota; kingdom Metazoa; phylum Chordata; class Lepidosauria; order Squamata; family Shinisauridae; genus Shinisaurus; species Shinisaurus crocodilurus. The sequence continues at coordinate 35,855,498 of CM037876.1, forward strand.
AAGCTCTCAGAAGAAGCTCAGGCTCTTGTAGGGATAAAAGTCTAACAGAGCAATCCTATGTTCCGGGGGGGGGCGTGTGCCAGGGACCCTAGGATGGTGTGGATTCTCCCCACCCCAAGGCCATAGACACAGCTATGAGCTGGGGGAGGGGAAATCTGAGCAGGGATTCCCCTCCCAGCTGCCATGTAAAGCTCTACAGTGGCACCTCTTCTGAGGTCACAACAGTGACCTCTGAAGAGGTTCATGGAGGGAGAAAAGGGGATGGGATGATGGGCAGGGAGGGGAGGAGGAAGGAGAGACATGGATCTGCTAGATCAGTGTTCTCCAACCTTGGGTCCCCAGATGTTTTTGGCCTACAACTCCCAGCATGCTCCAGCCAGCATAGCTGGCTGGGGCATGCTGGGAGTTGTAGGCCAAAAACATCTGGGGACCCAAGGTTGGAGAACACTGTGCTATATCCACAAGCCTCTCTGTTGCCTGTCCTGCCACTGAGAGGTAAGAAAGCTAGACCTGCCCTCCCTGCAGGGCTTTTGATAGGCAGAGAGAGGGCTCCAATCTCAGAGACTTCTGTCTAAAGAGTGGCAATCCTATTGGATCGCACTGTTGGGCAAGGAATTCCAGAGTTCTGAGCATCTCTCTACATACCCACCCTCCTTTTTACAGACATGGCACGTTGTTGTCACAGCCAAAATAACACTCTTGGTCGAGCTCAGAGATTGCCATGGAACGTAGGCCTACTGAGCATGCTCTGATGAGAAATGTATTCTAACATTCATAATAGGTTTGCAGCCTGATTTCTGGATGGGCTCCTATGCCTTACACAGCTGGATTCAAGGCAGGCATTCAGCACATGCAAGTATGGTGAAGGGAAAACACGTACCTGTTGGATTCCTGGCTGTCACACAGCAACCACCCCACCCCCCAAAAACCCCAGTGGCAACTATAACTGAGAATCCATGCGCCCTACGTGTGTTCATCCCGGATGAGCTGCATGATGAGTTGGATAAAACTGGTTTGATGTGACACAAAAGGCCAGGCAAGGGTGATGCATAGATTACACAAAGAGAAATAATTGTCAGCTAACCAGCAAAACAACCACCTTGATCCCGCAGCTGGCACCATGACAGTACCTCCACAATGAGCAAGTGCCTGCAACTATTCACTAGTTTCGACACACGCTCAAATCAAAATAATCTCAACAACATAACCAAATGTGCCCGAAACCCAGTTTAATTCATCAATGAACTTTGCAGGCCTAGTTTTTATAGCTACTTGCTGTTTAAATACTGTGCTTTGTATGCCACAAAACGAAATCAGGGCCGGATTAACATAGGGGCGATTGGAGCGGCCGCTCCAGGCCCATAACAGACAATAGGCCCACAATATAGGGACATGCAGCATGATTTGAGTTAGCTCTGATCGTTATCATTCAGCATAATTAATGATTTTTTCAAGATTAGAAAGGTGTTCTAAGCACATCTGCATTACAGGCTTGAGGCAAGACCTAGCAAGAACTGTTGTTCTCAAATTAGCATTTCGGTAGGTTTTTGCATTTCAATCACTGTTACTACATTTCTTTGTGAGAACTTCTAGCACATGGGGGGCTTGCTAGGGTCTGTAATATTCAGATTTAGAAGGGACCTCTCTCTCCAGCCTCGAGCAAAAGATCTTTCTGATTCGCAGCTCAATTGTTCAAATGCTAGTTTAACAAAAAAAACAAAAACGAAAACGAAACAAAGCAACAAGAACAACACAATTATTCTTGGTCAAGCAAAGCTTCCTGGCTTTTTGTTGTGGCTGCTTTTTCTTTTTTAATAAATAAATTTGGGGGAAATTGGGAAAACCCTTACTGATGAGCTGCAGGAGTTTTTGAGTTTTGGCACTTTAATGGTAATTAAAATATTTAATTTGTTTTAATATAAAATTGCGTCTTCATTTTATTTATTTCCATAAAAAGGCCCACCAAAATCCTCAGCACCAGGCCCATAATGCTCTTAATCCGGCCCTGAACGAAATAAACATGATTCTCTAAAGAAAGTTTATTATCTATATGCCCTTAAGTGGCTTGTCTGGCGAGCTCTCTTCCTTATAATACTTTTCAGCACAATCCTACGCATTTATTTATTTATTTATTCCATTTATACCCCGCTCTTCAGCCAGAAAAGGCTCTCAGAGCGGCTTACACAAATTAATAATAAGACAGTCCCTGCCCTCAGGCTCACAATCTAAAAGACATGAACACAAAACATCAAGGAACACTGACTGAATATAGTATTTAAAAAAAAAAAATCTACAGAATGTAAGAACAGCAATACAAGTTAAAAAATATTAAAAAACACTAAATATTCAAAAAAAATACAACAGAAATAATTACAGATACCAACAACAAACAAACAAACAAACAAAAGGCAGGAGCAGCAGCAGCTTTTGTAGCTGGAGTCAGTCAGGCCCCACCCTCCCTAGCCAGGTGTGATGAGCCAGGGAAGCAGGGACAAGGTCTTGCAGGACTCACAGCTAGATGGTCTCCAGGCACCTTCAGTAGGAGGAGCAGCAGCCTTTGTAGCTGGAGTCAGTCAGGCACCACTCTCCCTGGCTAGGTGTAATGAAGCAGGGACCAGGTCTTGCAGGACTCACAACTAGATGGTCTCTAGGCACCTTCAGCAGGAGCAGCAGCAGCCTTTGTAGCTGGAGTCAGTCAGGCCCCACCCTCCCTGGCCAGGTGTGATGAGCATATATGCTCAGAAGTAAGACTCAGTGATTTCAGTGGGACTTACTCCCAGGGAAGTGTGTATATAGGATTGCACCCATAGTTATTTAACCGAGAAAGCTCATATCTCTATTTTTAATCATTATAGGAAATCCACAATGTCTATAGGACCTGAACTTACTTGTATTTTCAAAATGGCACCCAGGTTCTCCATTCAACAAGGTTGAAAGATTATTTCTGTTCCTATCCCATCAAAGGCATTTTAGGGAACATATGAAGCTGACTCTCAACCTAACCTACCTCACAGGGTTGTTGTGAGGATAAAATGGAGAGGAGGACGAGGAGGAGGAGGATTATGTAAGCCACCTTGGGTTCCTTGCAGGGAAAAAAGGTGGAGTATAAATATAATAATAAAATGAAGCTGCGTTATACCACTGTAGACTATTTGTCCATCTGGCCCTGCATAATCTACTCAAGTATTTCCTATCATCTACTACATATCTTTTCTTTGTTTTAATATTATAGATGCTGGGGATTGAACCTTGCACCTTCTGCACACAAAGCATGTGGTCTACCACTGAGTTATGATCGCTTCCCTGGTTTTGCATTTTCCACTTTGGTGCCAGCTTTCTGAACTTTGGTGTTCATTACATCTTTACACAAAGTTTCCATGTAAAGCTGAGATGCGAGTGATATAACCCCAAAGGGTTCACAATTCTTAAGCTGTCAGAGTGAGTTTAGAGAGGTTAAGTATGGTTTGGGGGCATCATTCAGAAGTAAATGCTTGCAACATATAGCAGAGGCAAGCCGTTTCACAACAAGCTTGTTGTCAGTGGTTCTTCTTCCAAGTGATGCTTCATCCCAGGTGGCTACTCCTTTTATGCAGGCTTTGCGTTGTGAGCAGCACAGATCTGCCAAAACCTCATTCTTTTATTCAGTAGTTATGGGAATGAGAGAATCTCTGAAATCACAGCTAATATGTGATAGAAATACAATAGAACGGATGATAGCTAGGAACAGAAGGCTCATCCCCTTTCCCTATTTTTCAACTGCATTGCTATCTGGGATAACCACCCTGTACAACTTGATAAAATGCCATCTCATGGTGCTATTTGCCCAGCATAGAAAAACATACAAGTGCCTGTATGAAGACTATACAGGTATGATCCCCTGTGTGGCAAATAGCTTTAGGAAGACAATTTAAATCAACCTTGTATTTAAGCATTGGCCTAGTCATCATAGGTGACCAAGAGTTCCATGCAGGCGAGTGCATAGAATTCCCTGCAGGCAAGTAAAAGGTCTGGTGGAGAAAGGGTGGTGTCTGTGCTAGCTGTTGTGGGATTCAGTCCTGCTTACTTGTGAGTAGAAATGCAGAGGCTGGTATTTAGGATGCTATTTAATGTAATAATAATATTTGAAAGTGCTGCTGAGCTATTGAGTCCTGCTTACTTGTGAGTAGACATGCAGAAGCCTTGTCCTGCTTACTCCTGAGTAGGCTTAAAATGGGTAATAATCACATTTTGGCCCTGCCCACTTTGCCATAGGCTCTGGCCATAGATGGAATGCACCCAGGGACCTTTCTCAGTTTGGAATTCAGCCCTGGGACTGAAAAAGGTTCCTCCCTGCTTTCTAACCATTCAGACTGGTGGAGGAGGGACACTCATCTGTCCTCTCCACTGCCAGCCTGCTACATTTTCTGTGCTGCTTGTGAAGAAAGAGACTTTTCTTCCTCTACAGCAAGGTTATAGGATTAGCTTTCCTCCCACTGTAGAATTTCCCTTTTGGTCAGCTAAATTTGATACCAGATCCTCCATAGCAGATAGTATTATTGATCAGACCAAGCTAAGAGAAGGAGAAAATATATAACTCTGAAGTAATGTGCTAAAGTAATTCTGTTACTCATTACCAACTATCTGGAGAGTCATCTCTTTTCTTTCTTTGTTCTGGTAAGTCGTCTGCCATGGCTTACAGATGTATACAAATTTATTCTGCTGTTCTATAAAAGCTCTACAAACATTTGCTTTACCGCTCTGATGTCCTGGAAGTAGCACTAAGCCACACTTTTTGCCTTATATCTCACGTATGTAATTAATAATTGCATACAATTGCAGAGAACTGAAAATATTTTTTCCTTCAAAATTCTGTAGTGAAAATACCATTGTGAGAAGGAATTGAACCTCCATAATCCATTCCGTCCCATAGGGGCATGCTGGGAGTTGTAGGCCAAAAACATCTGGGGACCCAAGGTTGGAGAACACTGGTTTAATCACTCCTGCTGATACAGGAGACCCCTTGGGCATGTATAGACTTTTTCATCTTTACATAGGAAGATCTAGAAGTATTTTCTTCTCCCCTATTACAAATATTCAGGTATAGGATTGCTTGAGCAATTTTATATTTGCAAATTCCAGTGCAGATTGACTTGATCCACACCTCCCAGACGAATGCATGAATCAGAACATAACTGTCCTTCCGTTCTGATTTCACACTTCTCTGAATGTTGCGATTCAGTTTTCAGCTCCAAAAACATACCAACATGCACGTTTTGGGATAAAATACATTTAGAAATGCATGCATTTACATAAAATATATTTTCACTTAATTCAAATTTTGTGAGAAAATGCACTCAAAATATGTATTTAAATATGTAACTTTATATGAATTTTCATGTGAATTAAAAATACACATTAATGTGGAAATGGATGGGGCAGACATATGAATGATCACATGCAAAATTGACACGGACCATAAATGGGTTGACCCATCCATCCATCCACATTGAGTGGACCATAGGCTTCTGGTGAGGAAAGGGATGGATGTAAGCATCTGTGGTATTAAAGGGACAGTGCATTTTTTTAAAAATGTATGTGTTTCAAAGAGCATTTTGTTGGACACACCACCACCATCTTGTCTTCTATTTTAGTAAGAGGATGAAAACACTGATGACCTTATCTTCTCACATCCTTAAGCTCTTCTTACACTTTTCAGAAGGACTACATTGGGACAAAATGTCAAACGGCTGGGAGCAAGTGAAATAATTGGCTCTCATATGCTTTCAAAGACCCCTCAATATCTGCTTAATTTGCAAGTTAGGCTCATTATTCAGTGCCATCTAGTGGAAGTTGCCCATACAAGTAGCTGTAATAGTGCACCATGTTTGCATGGCAGGATTTCCTAGTTAAATTTTTGTGGGTTCATTTGACAAACCTTATACTTCTCTGGTGGCACTCATTAGAAGGCATGTCCCTGATTTGAACCTAATTTTTAAACCTCATATAAAGTTCCTGCTTTTCACCACATGTGCCTGTTCTTCTGAATTTCTTCCTGCAACATTGCAACTCTCCACTCTTCCATACATTTATTTATTTTATTTGCTTATATAATTATTTCTATGCCAGCTTTTAGATTCACATCATAAAATATTTCAAATATACAGTACAATTTTAAAAACCCAAATCAATCAAACAATGACACAATGGCAGCCCCCAATTAATAAAAAATAATAATACAGGCCAATTGAAATAAAATACACCAACAGCAGGACAAAGGAAGAAAACACAACTTTAAGTTGCAGCAGTTAAAACTCAAGAGAAGGCAAACTGAAAAAGATGAGTTTCTAAAGCCCTCTTAAAAATATTCAGGGTTGAAGTTACACATACCTCAAATTATGATTCCAGGATCTGGATCACCTTGGCGAACACCTAGGAGCTCAGATCACAGGGGCAGTGTCAAAGGTAGGCATGCTTGGGCACCAGCTGAGGCCCACAGCCCAACAGGGGCTTGCTGACAACAGGCCCCCTGGACTTGCTGTGCCCTCTTCACCATTGCAACCTGCTTGTTCACCTGCCTCTCACTCTGGCCCAGACAACAGTGGAGGTGAGGAGGAGGAACAGTAGATGCCACTGCCGACTTGCTCATTGGCTCTCTGCCTGTCAAGCAAGCAAGTGGTAGCAATGATGAGAGAGAGAGAGAGAGGATGAGGAGAAAGAGCAGCAGTTGTCAATGGCAGTGAGAAGGTAGACTTACTGAAGGAGGGGTCCCATTGAGGGTCTTGCCCAAAGACCCTTAAAGCCCTAGAGCAGAGCAAGTACTGCCAGATCAAATCAAGTTTATAAACTGTTTCCATTTCCACAGTGGTCCCTGGCCATAAACAAACTTGTATAATCATAGTGCATGGAGGAGGCGACAAACACATGTCTTAATTATAAGAAGTGTCAAGGCATCGTTGCGTTTGTTTGTTTGTTTGAACCGGGGCTGGGGAACATGTGGCTCTCCTGATGTTGGTGTGAACTACAACTCCCATCAGCCCTAGCCAGCATAGCCAATGGATGATGGGAGGGGCAGTCCAACAACATCTGAGGACTGCACGTTTTCCAGCCCAGGTTTAAGCTTCGCTAACATGCAGGAAGACCTGGGCAAAAAAACAGGTCTTTGCCTGGGACTGGAGTGACATCAGATTTGGCACCCAGTGAGCTTCCCTAAGGAGGGTACTCCACACACAGTACACCCCAACTGAGAAAGCCCTCTCTCCTATCATCACCCACCTAACATCAGAGGATGGGGAGGCTTCAGTCTCAAACCATTTAGGGCTTTAAGGTAATTGCCAGCACTTTGAAGTGTGGCTGGAAATAGATCAGCAGCCAGTGCCGTAGATTAAGAACTGGCAAGATATATTCCCTTTATCCGGTCCCATTTAGTAACCTAGCAGCTGTATTTTCTACTAACTGAAGTTTCTAAGAAATCTTCAAAGGCAGTCCCATGCACAATGCATGACGACAGTCTAATCTGGATGCTACCAGGGCGTAGATAGTTGTGGCCAGGTTGTCTCTGTTCAAGAAGGGGTGCAGCTGGCACACCAGCCTGAACTGATGGAAGGTGCTGCATGCCATGGATTCCACTTGGTCCTCCAGCGACAATGCTGGATCTTTCAATATGCTCAAGCTGCTAACCAGATCCTTTAGGGCAGGGGCTGCATGCAGCCTTCAACCCAATTTCATGTGGCTCCCGACCTAATTTCATAAGCCCTCTATACGCATCAGTTCAGACTTCTGGCAAAAGCCATCTGTCCCTGTCCTGCCAGCCTGCTAATTAGGGAGGAGGAGGAGGAGGAGGAGAGAGAAGGGAAGGGCAAAGAGAGAGAGAGGGGGTGGTGGTTCCAACCCTACCATTGCTGGCCTTGGTCCCACCCATTGTTGTCATGCCGCATATGGTGGACTCCTCTTCAGAGTAGGGCCAGCATCAAAGATAGGCAAGGACCTGCCGAGGGCACACACCCCAGCAAGGGCCCACTGACATGAGCCCCCTGGACTTGCTGCTCCTCTTCACCATTGCCACCTGCTTGTTCACCTGCTTCTCACCCTGGTGGTGGTGGTGAGGAGGAGGAGCAGATGGCACTGCCTACTTGCTCACTGGCTCTCACTGCCTGGCAAGCAAGCAAGCGGTAGCAATGATGGGAAAGAGGAGGAGGAGCAAAAGCAGCTGCTGACAATGGCAATGAGAAGGTAGACTCACTGAGGGAGGGGGCCCATGGAGGCCGAGGACCCTCAGAAACCTGGAGCCAGCACTGACAGCTGGCTTTAGCAGCAGCCGCAGCAGCTGCAGCAGCAGCAGCAGCAACCGTCTTGTCCAGCATTCTGTTCTCACATCAGCCAATGAGCTGCCTGTGGGAAACCCCCAAATAGGACACCTCCGGTATCAGAGACAGTATGTCTGTTTACATCAGTTGCTGGGGAACTTGAGCGGGAGGGTGCTATTTCCAACAGGCAGCTGGTTGGCCACTGTGTGAACAGAATGCTGAATGAGATGTACGTACCCTTGGCCTGATCCAGCATGGCTCTTATGTTCTTATGAACAAACTCCCAAATGACACTGCTCAAATGTGTAGATTACAGGCAGTCCCCGAGTTAAGAACGCCCAACTTACGGACAACCCAGTACTTAAGAACGGACTTCTGGGTTCCCCAGCGCTACGTCATTTACGCAGAGTGCATAGCATAGTATACTACACAATTTGCGTAATTTATGCAATTTGCGTAAATGCCGATTTTAGCGTATAGAACGCTATGCTGTTCTGGCTTACATACAAATTTGACTTAGACATTCTTAAGAACGGAACTCGTTCATAGCCTGGGGACTACCTGTATTCCTATGAGTAGGTGTTTGTTGTTGGTATTGTTGTTAAAACCAGCTACCACTTGCTTGCTTGACAGGCAGAGCGCCAGTGAGGAAGCATGTAGTGGCATCTAATGCTCCTCCTTCTCACCACCATTGATGTTTGGGCCAGAGCAAGAGGCAGGTGAACAAGCAGGTTGCAATGTTGAAGAGAATTAGCAAGCCCAGGGGACTCCTGTCAGTGGGGTCCTGATAGGCTGTGGGCCCTTGGCAGGTGTCCATCTATGCCTACCTTTGACGTCTGCCCTGCCAGCTATCAAGCTTATTGTCAGAACTGACTCTGTATCTTTGCCATTAATCTCCTCAAGAGTGGAGTGTGTATGGAATAACTGGTTTAAATGACAGTCAGTTTGGTCTTGTTGTGTAAACCCTTGTAGAAACCAACTACCAAGAAGATTTCTTACCTAAAATGAAAAATATGGCCGAATTAATGATTTACATTTGGAATAGTAGTTGAGGCAAACAGACTTTGCAAAACATTTTTTTTTTAATGGCTTGATGAGTTTGGGGATGGGGGGGGAATGAAGCTGTTCTATGAAATATTCACTCTCAGAGTTAGGAGTAATATCGTTTCCAGTTTGATCCTATGGGTGTCTGCTGGGAGCTGTTGCTGCATGAATACTTATTTGGTGGATTTATGGTAGTTGTGCTTAAGACCCACTGAAGTAAAATGTATAAAAAGAGATACATTCAGTATAAAAATAAAACATATAGAGTTGCTCCAGACATGACACTGGATGGATTACATCCGCTGCCCCACCTCTCCAGAACCAGAGACTAGAAGCCTCCAGTTTAAGCAACTGTGTATTCAGTCAATTGTACATGATTCCTTTTCAAAGCCAAATTGTCTCCTGTCTCTTTTTCAGACACTCAGTCCTAAGCCACTTTATTTTACATCTTCTTCTTGTTGTTGTTATTAAAAATTATTTCTACTATAGAACTTTTCCCATCTGTGAGCTTGGCAGTTCAGTATTATGTGGCATAATTATTAATACCAGTAAACACAGAAATAAAGGCCACAATATTAACTGTAGGTCAGAGATAATTATGCCAGAAATGTGTGCATGTCTCCATTTGTACATGGCTTTAAAAGTTACGTTGGCTCTGGGCTTAACCCAAATTCATTCTGTCTGCCTCAGGTACCTGCTTGAAAACACTTCTCTCTAATCCTAGATTATCTCAATACAGGGATTTCCCTTGTTACTTTCAAATGCCAGAAGCACTTGTCAAATTGAAATGGGACAGCCTTTTTTTAGAAACAGCACCACCTGGGATCACTTGTTTCTGCCGATGGGCAACTTATTTTATCATGCTGAGAAAATCCAGAGACAGCAGAATAGGTACGAGTACTGGAAGAAGGCGCTCTGCTCAGTAGCAAAAGTCTTAAGGTTTTGTTGTGCTGACCTGCAAAATTGATGTGAAATTCTCTTCTAATTTCGCCAGCCATTTTCCTCTTGGTATGTTATGGCTAAGTGTAAAGGTTATGTGCAGAGTCATAATCAACCAGTGGAGGGATATAGGGAAGCCTGGGAAAGATCAGCAACTGGGAGCTTGGCCTCTTCCCCCTTGAAAATCCAACACTGCAAAGAGTAGCAGAGAACAGTTTCATGGAAAACTCATGAACCCAGCCATGCTAACAAACCATGGTGGAACCTTGCTAGAACATGGTGAAAGGATGGAGAAGCCATACTGCCTTCTCCACAGGTTCTCTGGAGTGGTTCTCCAGCTGCTGGGTTGAAAAGGTGAGGGATGAGGAAGTGGACTGATGGCCCCCTCCTTTCTACGCCTTCGGTTCTGACTTCAGAATGGATAGTTCCAGGTTTGAAGGAGCCCTGGGCAAAGTGCCCGCTGGTAGGCCTTCTCCTCATTCAGTGGGCCCTGGTGGGTTTACCTGACAGTGGTGAGCAACAGCACTCTAAGGGCCAAACTAAATGTTCTTCAAATCACACATAGCTCCCAAAATTCTACACACACAGGTGGTGGTGGTGGTGGTGGTGGTGATGTGTAAAAAAAAGAAAAGAAAAACATCTCCATTGATTCCAATCGAGATGTTTTTTCTTTTATTCCACCTCCACTCTATGGGAGGGTGGAATCTGAGGACAGAAACAGGAGTGGAGAAAACTTAAATCCCCCTCACTTCCTGGAATGCCATGGTCCCAATCCAAATTGGGTCTGCGTGTGTTTACACTGGACAAAAAAACCCCAAGCACGCATAGCTCTGTTATGTGTGATTACAAGAAAGTTTAGTTGGGTCCTAAGGAGCACTTTGAGCTGTGGTGGGCAGCTAGTCGCCATTTTAATTTCCCATAATGCCAGTGTGACACAACTATAGGCTTGGGGGGAAATGTAAATGGTGGCTAAATTGAACCACCCAGTTCTGCTTGGAGCACCAGCCTGGGATATTTTTTTTATGGGGAGTGGGGCAAGATAGATGTGTCAATGGGGCCTTAGCAGTTGTTTTAGAATAGCCTATCCCAACCTGGTACCCTCCAGATGTGCTAGACTACAATTCCCAGATGTGTTAGACTATATGATGGCTGGGGGGTTCTGGGAGTTGTAGTTCAACTCCATGGAGCCATCTCTGCTGCTGTTTGACTGAAAAGTGGACACAAAAACGTACACATAAATTGATATATGCCCTGTCGTTTGGTCACTAACAATCCACCAGAGAGGACTCACTGCTGAATGTATATCCAGAGATAACGGCTTTGAAGTACAACCATATCCGAGTCAGTTCATTCGTCTTCACAGTGCTGAAATGGTTCATCCCCTAGCAGGCCATTGGCATAAGAACAACAAGAAGTGACCACCTAATCGTTTAACAAATGTTTCCCCCACATCCTCATTTTAGAATATCATTCATCCAGGCTACCTTTTACTGCTTTCTCAGAAGTGTCTTCCTTTTGTAGGAGTTGAGGATGCTAATAAAAATTAAGCAAACTGTACAACCCCTCTCTGCATTTTAGCCTCCTACTCCCCGAGAGATTCCGAGCATTTGGCCTTCAACACTTCTTGCCCTTAAATCTTCTGATTTCCCATTTGGCGGTGCTTCCCTTCCCATCATTAGCAATAAGAATGAGTGGCAACCCATTTGTTGAATACTTCTGTCAAGACTTCTTCATGAATGGTCTCTCCCTCTCCTTCCCCCCACCTTGCCACCTCCTGGTTTAATTGAACAAGACTGTCTGAAGTGCATTTACCTGGAGCTTTTTCATGGGTGGTTTTAGGGTGGAATTATTTTCTTAAATATTTATCTCTCTTCTTCCAAAGTACTACTGTGTCATAAATGTTATGTAGGGCTTTCCACATCTGGGGATTTATCTTTAAGCCTGTGATGAAATTTTGTACTGTGGCACACCTGCTATTTCTAAACATTCAAATACTATAGAGAGAATGCTAAACAGAAAACTGGTGAATGACCCGGTATTATTATTGTTCATTCACAGATAAACAGAAGCAGAATGGCTTGGTGCTAGGGAAAAAGCCTACCATATGTTCTTTTCAAGAATGCTCTTCATCATTGCTGCCTATTATTATTATTATTATTATTATTATTATTATTATTATTATTATTATTATTTCCTCCTCCCCCCCCCCTCGTAAAGTGACAAATGTGACTAAAGTGTTTCTGAAGCCTGGAAAACAAAATGTGTCTGTTTTGAAGCCAGAGTAAGCTTTAACCATCCATTGGGGAATGAAAGGACATTTTGAGAGTTTCAATACAAACCCATATTGACATCTGTAATGTAAAATCCAACACTTCCTTTACCCGTAGAGTGACTCTGTGCACGTTTGTTCGATATGCTCTTACTTTGGGATGTATAAAGATCTTGATTATCCATTAACTAATCAATGTTGTTGTTCTCAGAACACATATACACACAGTCATTCGATGTGCATTACTCTGTCACTCCTTTACGTACACCAGCTTCCTCCAACCTGCTGCCCACCAGATGTTTTGGACTTCAACCCCCATCAGCCCCAGCCAGCATGGCCAATGATCAGGAATGCTGGGAGTTGTAGCCCAAAGTATCTGGAGGGTGCCAGGTTGGGGAAGCTGACAGACAGAAACAGATAATTCTTTCTGCACCCGGCCCAATTTTATCTTGATGCACGAGCTGAAAAGGGGGCTTTTCACATTCAGAGAGGTGAAAAGCGATGGCAGCATCAAATTCAAATGCTAAAAGGAAGGCAAACCTCAAAATGACGCTTAAAATCATGCTCTTATTTTCATAAAAGCCCAAGAGATTTCAAAGTGAATCTTTGTATATAGATAGTTCTTACATGTTGTGATCTTGGGAAGAAACCTTTTAAAGATCCTTCTTTAGAAAGGTATCACTCCAGTCAATCAAGCAGCAAAGTATGAACTAGGGATGGCAACATCTGGCCTTTATAAAGAACAGATCCAGTTGATCTTATAGGCATCTTATTGAAGTTGCAAAGTGGGAAATTTTAATCAGCAATCAAATTTTATCATTAATAAATAAAATACACTAATTGTCTCAGGTCAGATTCAAATCTTAAAGCCCTACAAAATATTACAGAAGAGTGATGTTTTGGATTGACAGCTATCATTGTTTAACTTGATTAGACTCTATAATACAAGTTTGAAGTTTCATCAGACTCTCAAGGCAGTTTAATGTTCCCCAGATAGAAGCTCTTAACAAAATGCTTTCATGTGGTGACAACACCATGTGGGAGTTATAATGTTTGTTAGCTACTTACCCCATGGATTGGCCCAACTAAATGAAGAAGCTGCACGCCACACCTTTGGCCATCAGGAACGTGTTTATTTATTTATTACATTTATACCCCACCTTTTTTCCTGCAAGGAACTCAAGATAGCTTACATAATCCTCCTCTCCATTTTATCCTCACAACAACCCTGTGAGGTAGGTTAGGCTGAGAGGCAGTGGCTGGCCCAAAGTCACCCAGTGAGTTTCATGGCCGAGCGGGGACTAGAACCCAGATCTCCCGAGTCCCAGTCCAACACTCTCACCACTATGCCACACTGGCTCTAGCTTGGAGCGGGGACTAGAACCCAGATCTCCCGAGTCCCAGTCCAACACTCTCACCACTACGCCACACTGGCTCTAGCTTGGACTCTTCAGTCAGGTCACTCCACACAGCGAACCATCGACAAATATTATGGCACTTGTGTGAGCTGTTGCAGCAACCTCCATGTTAGAGCCATACCATTTGAATTGGATCTTATACTGTGTGGAAACTTGGAACCAGTATTTTATACTCTAATCCAGTTAAGAATGTCAGGATCCCAACTGACCTGGAGCCTGGAAAGACCTCTTCAGAGGAAGAAAATTTGGAATCCACTGGAAACCCTGCCCCCCCCCCATGGAAAACCCAGGGGAAACCAGCAGCAGACCAAAGGTAGCCTTAGGATGCCTCACCACCACCCACCCCACCCATAACCACTTTGACCCTATCCTAAACCCTGCCTGACTTGCCTCCCTTGTTCCCTGGGTCTACAGAGCAAAGGTGGCAGCAAACCCAGTAGCAAGTGCAAAACCACTGGAGGAGCACCCATCTGGTCACCAGATGGCTCTGTCACCAGGAGGCTTCTCAGGAAGAGAGGGCTACTTAGGAGACAGGACTTACTCAGGAGGAGGAAACAGACCCAGCTGTGAAGGATGAACCAGCAGAAGACCAGGGAATGGGGGAGCGAGAAGATGGCCCTCCATCTCCTCAGGACAAAAGAAGAGTCACGCTGAATCAGACCAAGGGTTCCATCTAGTCCAGCATTGTGTTCACACAGTGGCCAGCCAGCTGCCCATGGGATCCCACAAGCAGGACATGAGTGCAACAGCATCTTCCCACTCATGTTCCCCAGCAACTGGAGTACATAGGCATAGGATTATTTGGATCCGTGCCAGTCGGGCTTCAGGACTGGACATGGGACGGAGACGGCCTTGGTCGCCTTGGTGGATGATATGAGGAGGGCTTTGGATAGGGGCGAATGCTCCTTTCTAGTCCTCCTCGATCTCTCAGCGGCTTTTGATACCGTTGACCACGGTATCCTCCTGGACCGTCTGGAGGGCTTGGGCTTGGGAGGCACTGTATTGCAGTGGTTCCGGTCCTTCCTCTCTGGAAGGTATCAGAGGGTAGTTCTCGGGGAGGAGGCTTCGAACCCTCGGCTGCTCACTTGTGGAGTGCCGCAGGGTTCCATCCTCTCCCCGATGTTATTCAACATCTACCTCAAGCCGCTGGGAGCTATCATCAGGAGGTTTGGGGTGCAGTGTCATCAGTATGCGGATGACACGCAGCTCTACCTCTGTTTTAAGTCCTCACCGAGGTTGGCCGTTGAGACCCTGTCCAAGTGCCTGGAGTCAGTGGCTGGCTGAATGGGAAGGAACATGCTGAAACTGAACCCCGACAAGACCAAGGTACTTCTGGTGGGGGACAAGGGAAGGTTAGGGGATGTTGACCTGGTGCTGAATGGGGTACATCTACCCCTGAAGGACCAGGTCCGCAGCTTGGGGGTCATTCTAGACTCCCAGCTGTCCATGGAGGCTCAGGTGGCAGCTGTGAGCCGGGCGGCGCTGTATCAACTCCATCTGATACGGCAGCTGCGCCCCTACCTTCCTAATCACCTGCTCCCATCAGTGGTTCATGCCTTGGTCTCCTCTCGCCTAGACTACTGTAATGCGCTCTATGTGGGGTTACCCTTGAAGACGGTCCGGAAGCTTCAGCTGGTACAGAACGCGGCGGCTCGCCTGATTAAGGGCAGCCGCCGGCGTGATCACATCACGCCAGTGCTTAATGAGTTGCACTGGCTACCAGTTGCTTGCCAAGCCGAATTCAAGGTGTTGGTTTTGACCTTTAAAACTGTGGAGAAAGCCCAAAAATCAGTACACACACGCACACACATCTTTCCCCAAAGGAGGGGGCCAGGGGAGGAGGGATGAGGTCACCAGGGAGTAGCCAGACAAGCCATCAGCCCCAACAAAGGAAGACCTCGGCAGAGATCCACAACCGTCCAGGAAGGGCCATCAAGGACCATCAGCACAAAGGGCAGCCTCGAAGAGCTGCAAAGGTTTCCCTACGTCACCTTCTTCCCGGGCAGGAATAAGCCTATCTGCACGAAGGGGCAGGCATAAGCCCCCACCTGACCTAGGGGGTGGGGGGAGAGCGGGGAATCCGGGGTAGAAAACCCCTCTCCCGTCCCGGTTCGGGTTGTTGGGAACCACGGGGCCAGATCCTCCTAAGCAACAGCCGCCCAGGCACTCCGTTCTCCGCTAGGAAGCGCCGATCGAGAGCTGGGCTGAAACTGACTAGAGTATTGTCTTTGATGTAAGTAGAGTGACCTGAATGTAACCTGCTAGCCGCGGAGCCCGCTCATTGGGTAAGACGCGAGTCAACTAAGGTCTTGTTGACTGTAAACGTATTCTTAGAAGACTGGTAATTCCGACCTAATCATTGTATAAACAAATAAAGAGCCTTATTTGGGCATACAAAGGCGTGTGGTCTTTTCCGATTGTACTGAGAGCCGATACGAGCGGTATTGCTCTGCCGGTTAACCCTAGAGTTGCCGAACTCACGCAAAGGATCCGGTTGCTGATCCTTCACAAAAACCCTACACGCCTCCGGCCCAGCTTATCTCAAGGAGCGCCTCCAGCAACATCAAGTAGGCCGCTCAACAAGGTCTGCCACGGACGGCCTTCTCCTTATCCCATCAGCCAGAGCAGCCAGGCTGGTGGGGACTAGGAAGAGGGCCTTCTCTGTGGCGGCCCCCACATTATGGAACTCCCTCCCTAGTGACCTTCGCCATGCCCCCTCCGTGATGAGCTTCCGCCGTGCATTAAAAACATGGCTGTTCAGGCGGGAATATGGGGTGGGTTAGGTTTTTAATGAGAATTTTTTATATTGTTTTAATTATTATATTTTATTGTGTTGTTTTGTTGTATTTTAATTGTACATCGCCCAGGGTGGCCGGGTGACCGGCCAGATGGGCGATTGATAAATATAATAAATAAAATAAATAAAATAAATAATACTGCCTCTGATACTGGGTTTGCTGGGTTAACAGTACCTTGCTCTAGCTTCCACACCAGGTATGGGTCATAGACAAAAAAATTAGGAATTACAGGATCAAAACCATTGTTATATAAAAACATATTTTTAAGGGAGTGGGGCAGAAGGAGTGTTGTAGTACCTAATTTGTTTCCATAATAAGGTAATATTGTATTGTTTCTTTGAAACAAATTGATATTAACACTAGATATCATATTTTGAACATGTTGCAATCTGTGCCAACAAATTTGCACGCTGCTATTGTTGATGACAATTGATCGCTGGGAAGCACATACACCGGGGGTTTGATAGAGAGTTAGACATGGCAGCTGCTTTTACACTCACTGATGCATCTCCTCATTTTGCACTGGGACACACATGTTAAATTTAATGTATCTTTGTTGCCTCCTGTCAGACCCTCACTACTCACCTGTTGAACATACTCCTTGATAAAAATGTAAACATTTGAATTTTTAATATTGGAATGATGAAGAATCAAAACATTTTCATGGTTTCCATTCTCCTTTCCTTTCTGTCCCCTTTTTTTATCGCTAGGATGGAACTATCAGCTCTTTGCTGGTTTCAGGATTTCAGTTCATAGCACAACAATCCAATGCATTATTATTTTTTTGGCCATAGCTCAGTGATAGAGCACATGCCTTGCATGCAAAAGGTCCCAGGTTCAATCCGCAGCATCTCCAGGTAGGGCTAGGAAAGATTCCTGCCTGAAACCCTGGAGAGCTGCTGCCAGTCAGTGTCGACACTACTGGGCTAGATGGACCAATGGTCTCAATCAGTGTAAGGCAGATTCCTACATTCCTAATATAAGCCCCATTGTGTTCCATGGGGTGTATTCCCAGGTACATGTGCATAGAATGATGCTGTCAGTTCCTCAATTTTTTAAATGTAGTCTTTTGATAGTCAAGACTTATTAGAGAAAGCTGGTATAATTCTTAGTCTCTCCCTCTCCCTTTCTAGACTAATTGACCACAGCCCGACACACCCAAGAATATAACAAGAGATGAAAGCAAATATGAAAGATATGCAGTGAGGGCAGCGCATGCTACTCTGAAGTTTTCTTCCTTTGTGGCAGCTAATTTAACTCCTCAACCACAAAAAAAGTGTTTTGCTTTAAGAAAATGAAAAATAACATGGATCCTTCCCAGAATCACAACTTGCATGATTTCCAGCTGTGAAATGCAACTGCACAAATAGAGAGCCCATTCGGCGATTTATTTTGGGTGGGGGGATGTTTATAACAAGAAGCTACTGTATAATAGTGTTCAGCTCTTTGATCTCATGGGTACACCTTCCTAAAACAAGTAAAAGTAAATAGATACCACAGGGTACCTTGGAATGATTTCTGCCTCCCAAGTTTAATTGGGTCACATGATTCTGAGACATAAATAAAACACCCACTGTTTTTATTTTAAAAATCATAGGAGAGTGAGAACTGTTGGTGCAAACAGAAGTGGCAGTGCTCAAAGCACATCTCACTGAATTTTTTTAAAAAAAGTGAAATACTATAGGAAAGAATCTGCCTTTTTAATTAATAGCTACAACTGAGTTATTATTGTCAAACAGAGCTAAGAGTTGGACGTCAGAGTTTAAATATACCATCATTTTAAGAAACTGAGATAACATTCCCAGTCTATATATCTATTGTATTTTTTCTACTGTTCATCTGAATAGCCATGTTCATGAACCCTTTTTGCTAGCCACAAGAGTCCCTTTGAAATCCCATAGTCTAACCTACCTCACAGGGTTGTTGTGAGGATAAAATGGAGAGGAGGAGGAGGATTATATAAGCTGCCTTGGGTTCCTTGCAGGGAAAAAAGGTGGGATATAAATATAATAAATAAATAGTCCCATTTAAGTTGGTGGACAGTTGGTATGAACTTTTTACTGGGTTGGTTCAGAAGTAATTTGTGATAAGTAAAGGAACACTTTATGCCTGTTCCTTGGTTTAACACAATATTTGCATTCTACCTGTTGTATCCCTGCTCAGAATGTCTCACCTCTGGTTTTTACATTTTATCTTCACAAGAAGAGATTTGAACCTACGTCTTTCTGATCTAAGTCCCTCACTCTAACCAAGGCCCTCCTCTAATGACTATAGCACATGCCTCTCACACTGTGTGGTCCCACCACTCTGTTGTGTTACAGAAATTTCAGACCAGTTGGTTCCCAGGGTGTATTCACACCCGTCTCTTTTAAGGTCCACTTGTTTCTTTCTGCTCATATTTCAGTGTTTAATTTCTGTTAGGGTGGCCACGTGTCCTCTTTTACAGAGGCCAGTACTCTGTCTGAAGGGTTGCCAGGGTACTGTCTTCTATTTTGAAAACGTCCTCTGTTTGAAGGGCTGCCCGGTTTAAGTCTGGTTTAAAGATAACCATCAGAAGGAAGAGCTGGACCTTGACAGACACTGCCCATCAACAGCACCTGGACAGCAGACTGAGTAAGGCACACAGGTCTCCTTGTCACAGTCTTCCACACTATGGTGAGATGTGCTGCATTTCTATTTAAATTATAGTAGTTATTTCTAAATGTGCATCTATACGTATGCAAACTTTATGCAAATTGGTGCCCTGTTTTGTCCCCTCTTTTTTTGCATTTCCTCTGTTTTGGCTATTCATAAGTGGCCGCCCTACTGTTCTTTGTCATTAAAAGATTTTCTCTCCCCCCCCCCCCCGCATTCAGAATACACATTTGTGTCCACCAGAGAGCCCAGGATTTATGGGTTGTAGCAGGGATGGGGACTCGGACTCGAGGACTCGACTTGTGAGTCGGACTGAGTCCCCTCTCTGACTCGACTCGGACTCGAGTCCCAATATTTTTAATGGGACTCGAGACTCGACTCGGGACTCGAGACCAAGGACTCTTCAACATCCCTGGGCTGTGCCAGAAGGAGTGGAGAGGAGCGTGATTGCCAGCGAAGAGCGCATGGAAGCGAGGTGTGCCGCTGCTCGGCCACTATGGACGGCTACCAGGAGTGCAGCCCCAACAGTGTGTCAAGATTTATTTTGATTGATGTGTTGTGTACTTGGGAGAGGCAGAAGAAGGACCTGAGATTACTCTGTGTGGCTGCTCTGAGTGTGTTTCTGGTTCCAGCAAGTTCATCGCCAGTGGAGCGGGTGTTCAGTGAGGGTGGAATTGTGATGAGATCTCACCATTCCAGAATGGGGGCCAAACATTTAGAAAAAATCATGTTCCTCAAATGCAACATGGATAAGTTTTAGGAAGTACAGCAAGTTTATTTTTTAAAATCATTTTTCTAAAATGCAACCTTTCAGACATTTTGGGTTTGGCTGCCTCTGCCTGCCTGTCTGGGGTTCCCAGCCTCCTCTGCCTGCCTGGTCTCTTCTTGACCAGTTCAACAGTTGAATTGTCCAAGACAAAGGCCTCTGCCTGCCTGGTTATTTTGGGTTATTCTGCCTGGTCTGTTCTTGCCAAAATCAGTTGCAGAGTTTTGAAATAAAAAGGCACACTTGTGCCTAGAATTTATTTAAACCACACATCTGAAGTAGCCTTATTTTGTTGGGGAAAAAACCCATTGATTTTAATAGGGACTCGTGGAGTCAGCTTTGGGAGTGACTCGTGACTCGTGAGTCACCATTTTGGACCAAAGACTCGGACTCGGACTCAAGACTCGGGTCCAAAGACTCGTGACTCGACTCGTGACTCGAGACCAAGGACTCTTCAACATCCCTGGGTTGTAGTAAAGGATAACCATTAAACTTTTATGTGATATTTCACAATCTACCTTTAAAACTATGTCTTGTGGCATTTGCCAAAAACAGCACTGTACCAAAGCACCCAGGTGAAAATATGCAGAGGAATACCATTATTAGGCCAACCAAATGATCACTTCCAAAATTGTGCAAACTTTCCAGATCCCCAGATCTCTTCTTCAGACAAGATGTTATAAAAGGCAGGTTGTGTGGGTGGCGTGGGTGGGCGAGATGGAGATGGAGGGGAAAGGTGACTAGATAGTGAAGTCACATTGTCTGCAAGTTCAGACTAGTCCCAGAGTGTAGTATGGGAGAAGTCTGCATGTCATGTGATGGGTTAGGGTTTTAAAAGAATTTTTTCTATACTGTTTTAATTGTTATGTTGTTTTATTATTGCATTGTTTTAATTGTACATCGCCCAGGGTGGCCGGGTGGCCGGCCAGATGGGCGATTCATAAATGTAATAAAATACATACATACATACATACATGTGGCTTCATCATCTATTCATCTTTTTTTCTGTCCCCATGCCCCACCCTCCCAACCTGCCTTTTATAACATCTTGCCTGAAGAAGAGATCTGGGGATTTCGAAAGTTTGCACAATTTTTAGTGATCTTTTGGCTGGCCTAATAAAGCTGTTATAGCAACATGGTTTTTGGAAATTTTCTTAAGGTCAACATGGCCAAGAAAAAGCAACACCTTTGCTGCTGCTGCTGCTGCTGCTGCTGCTGCTGCTGCTGCTGCTTCCTCTTCTTCCTCTTCTAAGTACATTAAGTAGACATAGGGAAGCAAAGATTTGCTATCACCTGACACCATAGCCCTGCTCAGGCATTTGCCAGGACACATGAGGACTTAAAATGAGTAGAGCGACGTGGCCATGCACACAGTGGCCCCGCCCCCTACATCTGCCTGCCCCCCTCCTCAGTTCAAACCTCAGTTCAGACAGGGAACCCTGATAAGGCAGGACCCACGATTGTGCAGAGAGTTCTACTCCCTTTCAGACCTTGCCGATTCAACATGGTCAGGTCTGAGCTGAGGCTGGCAGGGCCCATGTGCCAGGAGACATAGTGGGACAGGGCCGGGATGCATGGCCTTGACTTTCTACCTCCTTTAAGACCTCGCATGTTCAGGCGAATGCCTGAACAGGGCTCATGAAACAATTAAAAAGGTATGCCGCCACCTACATAGAGGCATACATGGTTTCATAGAATATTTAACCAGGGCCTTACATACCCCAGCTCCGCTGTGAATATGGCAGCAGTCTTGCACATTTCTGAGCTGATCACGAGGTGGAAAGGCAGCAATTGTATCCAAAAACAGAAGAGAAAATGTTCTCAGGTGCCAGAAAAAGTTTTAATAAGCCTGACTACTTGGGAGTATTTGAAAGAGAGGAAGCATTAGAAAGATTTTGCAAAACATATATGGGAAAAGGCGAGAGGCCCCTGAGGAAGGAAATATATTTCTGAAACAAATTGGGCCTATTGAAGCTTTTTTCTGGCACTTGAGAACATTTTCTCTTCTGCGGTTGGATCACAAGGGCCCACCACCTCATCTGTGAACTGGCCCTATTGTTAGCTTGAAATGCTACTTAGCATGGTAGGGATGGTTAGGTGTCCCACTTTACAGAGGACACTCCTCTATTTTGGAGAGCTGGCAGAGGACAGTCTTCTATTTGATGGGCTGATCAGTCCAAGTCTGGTTTAGAGTCAGAGATTCATAAGGAGGCAGAGCGGCACAGGCCGTGAAGTTGCCCATCAAGAGTTAGCACCTGGACAGCAGACTGAGCAGGTACACAGCTCACCGCCACAGTGAGTTATATTGTATTTCTATTTAAATAACAGTTACTATTTCTAAATTTGCACCTATGCATATAAATTTTCATATGCAAATCTTATGGAGATTGGTGTCCTCTTTTATCTTTTGGGGTGGGGTATGTGTGATACATTTCCTCTTGGGGGGCAAATTATATGTGGCCACCCTAAGTATGAGTGAGGAGATCACATTCTCACAGGGCCTTAAACGGGAGAGGAGGCTGACTGGCTAAAGGTGACAATTAGAATATAGAGCACAGATGTTGTTCGCTACTTTGATTCTAGCAGTACCTTTTTCCTTAAGGAAGCTAATATAGACATAAAGAGACAGGCATGCCACATAATGATATATTTATGCGGTTGCGATTTGGTGGCTGGGGCATATGCATAACCAACCCTCCACTGATCTGTTCCAACCCTATGGATTATAGCTAGTGGGCAATTCACCTGTCATCCATCCAATAATGAGCACCTGTTGCATCACCTTCTGTTGTTTATTGACCCCTGAGGCTGGTAAGACTTACTGCTTCCTTGATAAGGAAAGATAAAAGGAAAGAACATCAAACTCAGGTAAAAGGGGGGGGTTATTTTATAGTGATTTGCTTTGTGGTACCCCTTCTTTGCCTTTCTTCTCTTTCAAATTTTATCATGTCCTGACTGTGATTTTCCTACTTTGGTAAGGAGTTATTCATAAGAATAGTCACATTTACCTGAATGTTGCATGTGTGCTATTGCACAACAAAATATTTAGGATGCAAACTTTAAAACTAGCTTACATGGCACTGGCCAAACTTAGTCAAAGTTAGAGCTGACTCATATGTTCAGAAAACACAAAATATAAATTGATCTAATACCATTACCTAAATGATTTGGGACTTTCATGCCCCAAATTGCTGAAATCTGATCCTAAGCATATTACAGATTTGTTGTTGTTCAGTTTGGGGCTTTTGTTTATGTCCAGCCAGTGTTAATTAAGCTGGTACTGAAAAAGTATAGAGTTGAATACATATTCCAAAATAGCTGTTCTTGTAGTGTACCACTTTCAGACTGCAGGTGGATGATCCCCTGTTTGAATGCTCCTCTGTGTAAGCAATTCCCTGCACATCATAATCTTCTAGCACATCAGGGAGAAGGCTAGACTAGAACCATTTCCCAAGAAGAGCTACTTTTCTATGTACAACAAGGATGCTTTTTAAAAAAAACCACAGAGAAGTTATCACAAGATATTTCTGAATATTCCATCATATCCCTTAAGATCAACTTAAGAGTGTTTCCTTGACTGTACAATCAATTCAAGTAGCAAGGACTCAGAGAAAGCTGTTTTCCTTGACTGTTCCCCAACTGAACTTCCTTTCTCCAGAGCAGCATCCCTCAACTTGGTGCCCTCCAGATATTTTGGACTATGATTCCCAGCATTCTTGACCATTGGCCATGCTGGCTGGGGCTGATGGGAGTTGAGTCCAAAACATCTGGATGGCAGCAGGTTGGGGAAGCCCGCTCCCAGAGGTCCAACGAAGTCGAAGATGGTATGCCTTCCAAGAGTGCTGCAAGTTTCTCTTATTTGGGCTGGCTTCTAAGAATTACGTAGCTTTTATTTCCCCTGAAAAACCATTGTGCCAGCTTATGCTATTAGCATTGCGTTTGAGGTTGCTTGGGAACAGAGGAAGCTGTGTTAGACTGAGTCAGACCATTGGTCCATCTAGCCCAGTATTGTCAACACTGACTGGCAGCAGCTCTCCAGGGTTTCAGGCAGAAATTTTTCCAGCCCTACCTGGGGATTGAACCTGGGACCTTCTGCATGCAAAGCGAATGCTCTACCACTGAGCCACGGTCCCTTATGCTAGCACTACATCAATGGCATAATGGCAGCAGCCCCATTGGATACTACCTTGTGTTTTATACCCACACTGAACTGGTTATATACTGTTATACTTTCTGAAACTGTTGTTAACCATCCTGAACATTGGAAAGCAGTAACATTGCATTTGTAAATATATTGTATATACTAGCGAATGGATCCAGCTTTGCATGGGCTGGAATAGCCCTTAGTTTAATACAGCAAAGCCTTCAAGCAAACTTACCCAACTGTCAGAATTGGATACATTTTGCCTACCCTGTCTGAGTGAAGTCATGTCCATGGGCACCCCAAAAGTATGGCCCCTGCCATGGTGCCCCTGCCCTACAGCTCCCCGAGGGAGGGGGTCAGTCCACTCCTTTCTTCTGAGGGGGGCTGGCCCACATCAGCGGGGAGGGGCAGGCATATAACTCGGTGTTTCAGCCTACTGATCTTCCCTGGCTTCAAGCTGTATGGACTGCAAAACTATGCACTGGTTAGGGACATCTGCCCCTAGGGACTGAAAATGTTGCTGCAGACTTCAACCACATGGACACATTTTAATTAATTGATTAATTAGAATTAATTAAAGTGTTTTAAAAAACAAAATAACCCTGAATGCATACCCTTAGGGTCACCTCAGTATGAATGGCAAGTTTCAGGTTTCTGGGTTCAAGGGCACTGCTGGTGATGAAACAAGTAGGACGCCAACTGGAGTGACATTGGCGGAAAACTTGGAATGAGTCTAATCGAAGATGGGCTAGGTCATTTGAAAGCCAACTCCATGGCAATGGGGGAGGCAAAGTAATTGTACTTCTCTACCACCCTTGCGTCTGCTCAATGTCGCCCAGCAGAGCTTTTTCAGGTGGTCAGAGGCCTGTTATGCTCTGGCCCACAAGAAGAAGAGGTGGGCCACTTGATAGCCCACTGTGAGCATGCTTGGGTCCTAAGATCTTCAGGAGAGGCCCTTCTTTTGAGACCACCACCGTCAGAGGCGTGTTTGGTGGCCACCTGAGAGAGGGCCTTTTCGGTGGCCACTCCCAGGCTGTGGAACTCCCTCCCAAGGGAGGCCAGGTTTGCTCCCTTTCTGCTGTCCTCCTGCCAGAAGGCAAAGACTGCTTTATTTAAGAAGGCCCTTAGCCTGTAAGTGTGTCTGTTGGGTTGGGTGCTGTTCTCGATTGTTATGGCTTTATTATATTTTAATGTACTGTTCTATTGTTTTAATCCATTTAATTGTTTCTGTAAGCTACCTTGAGTGCCATTTTTTGGTAGGTGCAGTATAAAATAAATAAATAAATAAATAAATAGGTTCCATGGTGTTGGATCTATGGCACTGACAGACAGACATCTTTGTTTATTATTATAGATTAACAGGCAGCGCGATCTACTGTGGCGGCCTTTAACCCTCCAAACTCAGAGGATTACGGGGGTTACGGCCATCTAAGTCTTTTGCGCCTGCTTGCAAGGAGGACAGGCTGAGGCCCCACCAGGATACATCATATCCTGGCAGAGCCTCACTCCTCTACCCCCCACCCCCTGGAACGCCCACCCAGCACCAGCTCCAAAGTCAGTCTTGTGACTTTGGAGACACAGCTGGCGTGGAAAAGGTGGAGAGAAGGCACTCCAAATTCAGAATCCCTGCTCCCAACTTGGAGCAAGTTTCTGAGGTTGAAGCTGGGACTCCGAATTATCCTATAGCTGTCTAGAAACCATCTAGAGGCCATAGGATTGCACCCTAATTAAACTTATTTATTTATTTGTCTGTTTCTTCCATTTCTAAACCACCCAATAGCCAAAGCTCTCTGTGTGGTTAAAATAACCAGGGGATCATAAGTCAAATTATATCTTGTCATTTCTCTGATATTTTCCATGATAATTTCCCCAAAACGTTTAATCTTAAGGCAATACCAAAATGTATAAGCATCCATCTTCCATTCCTATGATGTTTTATTTAGGCAGGCCTTTGGCATTTAGGCTGATTTGTGGCTGAAGGAATTTTAAATTGGTTAGTGCTGCTTATTTCTTTCACTGTTGTGTGTTAATTGTGTTTTTAATTATTTGCTTTTATGTTGTGTTTTAATTAAGATTTTGTTTTTAATCTAGATTATATTGTTAGCTGCCTTGAGTACCCTTTTTTAGCAGAAAGGTAGGAAATAAATAAATAAATAAATAAATAATCCTACACATACATATGGGGGAGTAGAGTAAGGCCCACTGAACTCAATAGGGCTTACTTCTGATGAGACATGATGTATAAGATTGCACTGTAAATCTAGGAGATATTAAATACCGTGTTTAAACATGTGTTTATAAAAACTCTGTTTTAAATTTGAATACACAAATGTGTAGATTTTGGCTGTCAGTGGGCAATTAAAATTTCTTACCCTGGATTCTCAATCCTTTGCATATGATATATATCTGCAGTGATCCTCATTCTTTGGTTTTTTAAAGAAAGTGTTTTATTTCATCAAACTTGAGCCCTGCGGAAAGGGTGGGACAGAGATCCACAACACATAACTAAATATTCATGACTTCATGGAGCTAAGACTTGGAAAACTCAACGTGGCTTTTCCAAAACCAGTTGCATCTCTCTTGACGAACAGTTGTGTCAAAGCCTCATCTGCGAAGGTTGGCTTTGCCTCCGTTATCTAGCTCCAAGCAGGAGATCGGATATGTTTTTGCTTTGACAAACATGTGACATTTGTCAACATTTGCCCCATGATTGGCATGGAACTCTCCTCACAGCACATGGATTTAAAGGAGGAAACCACCCAGACTGTCTGAGTGATGATGGAGAAGGAATAAATAAACTCTCTCTCTCTCTCTCTCTCTCTCTCTCTGACAATGTTTTTTCCTGCTTCTGGAACTTCCTCCCGTTTCCACAGAGGCATTTGTATCCGGTACTTCACTAGGATCCTCTTTCACATCAAAGTGTCTCTCCACAGGCTGCACAACTCAGGACGTACAACCTTTGGTTTTGATGGGAACAAGTCCGGAGCTGAAGGAAAGGGAAAGAGATGTTTGGTTTAGCTCCATTTAAGCATCCCTTTTCTGTATAAAGCGCTCTGTGTTTTTGCTTTCTAGTCTATTCTTTTGCTACAAGCACACTCTTCACACAGCCCCTTGAAAAGCTGGTTTGCAACTCGGTTTTCAAAATAAGCTGGATGAAGGTACAGCATAGTATCTAGGATGCAGTCTTTAAGCTAACTTATGTCAGACTGGCCCTGTTGACTCAGAGTCACTTCAGGCATTTAGAAAAAGCACGTGGTAAAGCCATCAGAGGACTGTGCCATCACAGGGAAAAAAACAACAATTATGCTTGGAATTATCTTTTGTTATTTTATTTAACGCATCAATAGTAGTGCCTTTTTGCCTCAAGCAGCCGACACACTAAAAGGGTGGGGAAACCTATCAATATATCACACATTTTTGAAAGCTACTCTGTCCTTTTCACAGTTTCCAAAGGGGCAGCTGTGATAGTCTGCTGCAGTAAACAGAGATGGCCAAATGTCATTCCAGTAGTTCCATGGTACGTGTATTTATTTATTTATTTTTAGAATAAATTAACAGGATGGACAACAGAGAGTCCTGTGCCACATTGAAAACTAGCGAATTTATTATGGCATAAGCTTTCATGGACACTGTCCACTTCATGGCATAATTAAGGTGTTCATCTTTAAGGTGCCACAAGACTCTTTGTTGTCCATCTTGTTAGTTTACTCTAAAAATAAATAAATAAAGGTGCAATCCTACGTATGGTTAGACAGGGCTTCTCTACATGAGGCATTTATTGTGTGCTCGTGATCCCTCACTCGCGGAAGTTTGCTGTGCCTTTTCATGACACAATCATCCTCCAGAGCCTCTCCGGTGTTTTCGAGCCATTTTTGCGGGGGGGGGGGGGTTAGAGCGAGGAAAGTGTGGTATTAAATTTCAAAGCAGAGCAAACAGGAATGAAAGCCTTGTTTAAAGTTGCAATTCTGCTATACAGCAGCTATACCACAGCGCCACCTTGTGGTGGGCTTATAGAATATATAGAAAGGCAGAGAACTACAAACCCCAGGGATAAAAAAAACCTGCGTAGAGGGTGCACTTTTCCTCCCACAATGAAAACAGAAGGCGCCTCAGTAAAGCAGCAGGTTAAACCCTTCATGTAGAGAGGCCCACAGAAACAGGCCTGTGGCTTACGCTGGCTCAGCTTGTCTGAGCGTGGAAAGCTAAGCAGGGTCAGGCCTGGTTATTACTTGGGTGGGAGACCCCTCCTCTAGTTCCTGCATTGAGCAGGGGGTTGGACTCGATAGCCTTGTAGGCTCCTTCCAACTCTATGATCTATGAAACTATAAAAGGCCTACAACTCCTAGCATGTCCCAGCCAGCATGGCTGGCTGGGGCATGCTGGGAGCTGTAGGCCCTTTTTCAGTCTAAACATGCATAGGATTGCGCCCTAAATGTAAACTGGAACTATTCAAATGATATTTGGCCATCTCTGTGAAGGGGAAATATATTTGGATTCCACTCTTTTTCTTAGTTGAAATGTCACCATTTTGCCCCCCCCCCCAATGCAATCGGCACAATGTGTGCTAATAGGATTTCTTAATTTAAATTCAAAGCTCATTTAAATCAGTGGGAAAGAGCACTCACGCAACCTAGGATGCACCCCAAGCTTATGTTTCCCATTAAAATCAATAGAACTTGCTACAGGGTAAAACATGCTTAGAATTGAGTGTGTGCGGGGGAGTTTATATAAAGAGAGAATAAATTATTATTTTAAAAACTCTCAAGTGGCTGTTGGGGAAAGGTTTGGCCCACTTGTGAGTAGATTTGGCCCACTTGCAACTATTTTGAAATGAAAAGCTACAGGTGTGTTCATAACAAACATGATAATGTACATTTGTATTTGAGTATCAGAACCAGACTGCAAAGTACAGAAAACAGCCCTGAAATAATCTGTGGTCCCACACCACGTAAAAATGACGGAACTGCAGGATGGGTCAGAATTCCATAATTATGGAATGTTCCATTCCCCCCCCCCCACATGTTAACACTGACAAAATGACAATGATTTAAGATTAAACAGCCTGAAAACCCTGCTAGATCAGAGCAAAAGCTGATTATAGTCTTGTTTCCAACAGTGAGTGGCCAACCAAATGCCTATAGAAAGCCCACAAGTGGGACATGAGGGCAAAATAGTCCTCTCCTACTGTTGTTCCCCAGCAACTGGTACACAGAGGCGGCAAGCTCCCTCTGATCCTGGAGGTAGCACCCATAGGAGCTTCCCCATACATTGAGATCGATGTCTAGGGCCCTGCTCTCTGGTCCATCTTTAAGTTATATTAAATTGGTGGGTCCCACGAGCAGGGCATTCTTAGTGGTGGCCCCACATTTGTGGAATTAATGCTCTTCCCCCACCCCGCAAGGTGTGTGCAGCTCCATCATTACTAGCTTTTTTTAAACTTTGAAGTCTTTTTTTTAAAAAAAATTCAAGCTGCATTTATTAATGTTATTAATTGCTGTCCAAGGGGTTCTTAGGGCTGTTCGTTTTAGCGGTGTTTGTGTATATATCTTGTTTTCCAGGATTAGGTAATAATTGCACCCCAAGTTCTTTTCCCCCCTCTTTCCTGCCTCTCCAGATCTAAACTCTCTCTCTCTCTACCCGTGCCACCGCAAGCAAGTGTCTGCTATATCTTGAGTTTCCCCATTGTGAATTATTTATTTATTTTATTACATTTATACCCCGCCTTTTTTCCTGCAAGGAACCCAAGGCGGCTTACATAATCCTCCTCCTCCTCCTCTCCCTTTTATCCTCACAACAACCCTGTGAGGTAGGTTAGGCTGAGAGTCAGTGACTGGCCC
Organism: Shinisaurus crocodilurus; assembly: GCA_021292165.1. Classification (NCBI taxonomy): domain Eukaryota; kingdom Metazoa; phylum Chordata; class Lepidosauria; order Squamata; family Shinisauridae; genus Shinisaurus; species Shinisaurus crocodilurus. The sequence goes on from CM037876.1 coordinate 35,885,629, forward strand.
AAAGTCACCCAGTGAGCTTCATGGCTGAGCGGGGACTAGAACCCGGATCACCCGAGTCCCAGTCCAGCACTCTAACCACTATGCCACATTAGCCTCCTGGGTGCTCTTCTGCTTCTCTAGCACCCTCCATCTCCTCATTTCATGCTGCATTCCTCCCCTCCTCAGCACTCTTAGGCTACTCTGTCTTGCCTGGCCCTTCCCTCACTTCCTTCTCCTGTCCTTATAGCATCACTCAAATAGTTGCTGGTCTCAAGTGACTGCTGCTTACGTACATTATCCTTTTATTTTTGTAATATATGGTATATTTGATTATTTATTAATTTGTTACATTTATATCCCTCCTTTCCTGCAAGGAGGCCAAGGCAGCGTACCTGATCCTCCTCCTCCCCCCCTTTTATTCTCACTACAACCCTGTGAAGTAGGTTAGGCTGAGAGTCAATGACTGGCCCAGAGTCACCCGGTGAGCTTCATGGCAGAGTGGGGATTAGAACCTGGGTCTTCCCAGTCCTAGGCCTGGGGGCTGAATCTGTCCCACCTGGGGTTGCAAACTTCCCCTCCAGTGTTCCCTGGATGGCCTGAATTCTTTCCCTTGACCCTACCACCTTTCCCTCAACCAAAAATCATTTGATGGTTCCCCAGTTTTTGCTCAGTTCTTCCCCATTCTAAAAGCCTTAGTTACTGGCTACAATATGCTGGGTTTGGATTTTTTTGTTTTGTTTTGTATTTGTATTTTGTATTTTGGCCCCACCCTCCACTGGAATAGGTCCCCCGAGAGCTTCTCCAAAATGGAATGTGGCCCTTCTGAAAGAGGTTCCACACCACTGGTCTAATATCTTGCTCTGGTCTTGTTGCCAATTGCCCAACTTTAGAGAGCCCCGTTTTTTGGTGTACGCTTTTCCCCAATTGAACATCCCATTTCTTGCTGCGGCATGCCAGGACTCTAGATCAGTGTTCTCCAACCTTGGGTCCCCAGATGTTTTTGGCCTACAACTCCCAGCATGCCCCAGCCAGCGTAGCTGGGTGTTGTAGGCCAAAAACATCTGGGGACCCAAGGTTGGAGAACACTGATCTAGACTAAAGGCTCTATTGACACTCATTTGTCCTGTACATGTGAACATTACACATGTCGCAAGGACACTCGGAAACAGTGTATAACCTAAAATAGCCCGGGGAAACATAAAGGTAACCATTCCATTAAGAATTAGATTGTCATGCTGGAAGACATTTGCCCAGAATGGTGACACCACCACAGGGCAATTCTGGAAGGTGGTGCCATTGCTCCATTCTTTTGGGTGCATCTCCTGCATATATCTGATCATTCCATGGCAATGGAATAAAACGGAATAAAACAAGCTACACGTACACCGGTCAGAACTGAAGGACACTGACAAGAGCTGCTTGAGAGACTTTTTAATAGGGATCTGGAGAAAACTTTTAATTTCTAAAGCTGTCAACATGATGCCTTTCAACAACATTTAATTTTAAAAGATTTAAGGCAAATTAAAAAAAAATACTGAAAAATCTGCCAAAAACATGAGTTTCTGTACTTATAATAACCTACTCAAATTTATCTTCCCAGGAGCAAACTGCCTAGGGTGTAATCTGTTAATGGATAGACCCAAGACTGCACAAGTAACTCCTTTTAAAAATGTTTTAATTCTGGAATCTCCCTCGTATCATGACCTCCTTCTTCCTTCCCCCCCCCCCGCTCTAAATTCTGAGTGACTTAGCCTTGGCTCAGCTTTTTGTGCACCTTAAATGTTTTCCCACCTGTATGTCAAGCTTCTTTAGGGAATATTCTCCCTCCAGGACCAAAGGCTTGCAAGATGGCTGGAGGAAAGCAAACAGAAACTTCTTCAATGGCTTGCCGCGCTTAAAAATTCATAATCATCCCTGTAGCCAACGGCAGCAAAGCTAATTATTTACTGTCCCAACCAGCCGCGTCTCTCCTCCTGGGAGAACGTGCTACTGAGCTGGCTGTGCGGAGACGTCTGCAGGTGGTAGAACGCTTGTAGCTGGAACCCAAGCACGCACCAGGCGGCATCACTGACGGGGCCGACTGTAGCTTTGAAGAAAAGTGCCATGGTGACTTGACTATAAATTCAACTGTATGCTCAGCTGTGGGAGAGAAGGCAGAGAAGCTCGCCTGGCTCTCTAGCAAACCCTCTGGCCTTTCTTAGGCCAGCAACGACAGTTCAGAACATTTACAGAAAAAGAAGAGGTGGTTTGTTTTCAGAGGCTCCTCTGTGTGATTGCAAGGCCTCTGTCCGCAACAGGCCTGGCTGATGCAGCGGGACACTTTGTTTTTACTCTGTTTGCTTGTGTGGTTGGAGGTGAGCCCTCAGCCCTATCATACAGTGCTGCAGTGGAGCCAGGGCTCCCAGAGTCAAAGCACCAGGACTTTTTTTTTATTGGCAGGGACAATGACATCACCTGCCAACCCCCTCAGGCTTCCCTGTACAGCAGTGTTCTCCAACCTTGGGTCCCCAGATGTTTTTGGCCTACAACTCCCAGCTACGCTGGCCAAAAACATCTGGGGACCCAAGGTTGGAGAACACTGCTGTACACTCTGAGCTTATCTGTAGTCCTCACAGTAGCTGGGTGGGTGGGGGGGAATTGATTTTCCTAGTAACAATGTATTGTTCCCTGTTGTAATGCAAAGTATTTTGGGGTGGCCTGGTCTTGAATGAGCAGTCAAGACCCATCAGCTTTACAAAAGACCTGCTCTTGGTCTAAAACTGGTTAGACCAAGTTTTAGACCAACTGGTTAGACCACTAAAACTGGTTTGTTGACATGGATCAAGACAGCTGCCTGGAATTTTGGGCTCTTTTTGGAGGCATGGCTATGGGGACTGTGATGGTGAGCACCTGCCCTTCAGAATTGACTATGTCCCTACTGCTGTCATATTAAGAATATAAGAAGAGCCCTGTTGGATCAGACCAAAGGTTTATCTAGTCCATCCTGTTTCCCACAGTGGCCAGCCAGATGGGCATGGGAAGCCCACAGGTTGGACTCGGGGGCAATCATCCTCTCCCGTTGTTGCTCCCAAGGAGCTGGTGTTCAGAGGCATGTTGCCTTTGATCCTGCAGTTAATCTATAGCCATCATTGATAGCCTTATTTTCCATGAATTCATCAAAAATTGTTCATATTGAACAGCACTACCTGGTGTAAACAGAGGAAGGTGAGACTATTTTCCCATCAAACCCAGGATTGTCTACTCTGACACCAGCTCTCCAGCTTCACCAGCAGAGGTCTTTGACATGACCCACTACCTGATTCTTTTTTAACCAAGATGCCAGGGCTGGAACCTGGGATCTTGTACATGCAGAACCCATGCCCTATAACTCCGCTCTGGTTCATTCTCTTGATTGATTGATTGATTGATTGATTGATTTTTTTACATTTATATCCCTCCTTTCCTCAAAGGAGCACAAGGTGGCACACATGATCCTCCTCCTCTCCATTTTATCCTCACAGCAACCCTTTGAGCTGGGTTAGGTTGAGAGTCAGTGACTGGCCCAAAGTCACCCAGTGAGCTTCATGGCTATGTGGGAACTTGAACCCAGGTCTCCCCAGTCTCAGCCCAACCACTACACTACACTGGCTGTCCTTCCTGGAAGCACAGAGTTGAAAAGAAGAAGTAGGGTGGCCATGTGTACTACTTTATGGAGGACAGTCTTCTGTTTGAAGGTGTCCTCAGTTTGAAAGACTGTCCAGTATAAGTCTGGCTGAAAGAAAAAGAACCCTAAGAATGGACAGCAGAGACCTTGAAGTTGCCCATCAACACTTGGACAGTAGATTGAGACCAAGTAGGTGCACAGGTCATTAGGCCACAGTCTTCCCTATTATGGTGAGATGTGTTGTGTTTTCATTTAGGGCGGGGTAGTGATGTCCAAGAGACAGTAGGATGAGGTGCTATGTTCTCCATATTGAATTGAGCTAATTAGCCAATACTTTAGCTAGAGGCTTCTATATTCTAGTGTCATCCAAGTTTCTTTTTAGGGCAAGGACTGAAGGCTGCTTTAAATATTATGGCTGGGATCCAAAAACAACAACACACACAACAAGTTCTGGGCGGCTTTGGGCTCATGGTGTGCCAAGGCGGGATATGTGCTTCCCAATTCATCTGTTCTCTGACATGCTCAGATAGCTTTCGCGGTGGCACTGCACAAACTGCAAACCTGGAAACAAAATAGGAAGGACCATATCCAGGGAAGATACCTGTCATCATAGATCTGTGGAGCTACTCTCCTTGCCATCATGCAGCTATTTCTGTTTCTCCTAGTGCTGATACTACTAGTGTAATCTGTGGGCTAGTAGTCATTAACATGTAGCAGTAGCTAATTTCTGGCTTGTGCATGTCTAGCTTGCTGGCAACTCAGCCTGCCAATCATTCACAAAAGTCCTGTGATCACTGGAGGAGCTCTATGTCTGCAAGCACTCATAGTAGTGCTGGCTCCATGTTTCTGAGGGCCCTCGGGCAAGACACTCTCAATGGGACCCTTCCCTCAGCAAATCTACCTGCTCACCACCATTATCACCAGCTGCCCTTGCTCCTCATCCTCTTTCCCATCATTGCTACAACTTGCTTGCTTGATAGGCAGAGAGCCAGGGAGCAGGTAGGCCGTGGCATCTATTGCTCCTCTTTCTCACCACCACTGTTGTCTGGGCCAGACCAAACAAGCAAGTGAACAAGCACATTGCAGTGATGAAGAGAAGAAGCAACTCCAGGGGCCTCTTGTCAGCAGGGGAGGTGCTGGGAACCCAAAAGATCTGGGGGTCAAGCCCTCAGGACAAACAACAACAACAACAACAGAAATTTACATATGCTAATTTACATGTGGTGTGTGTGTGTGTGTGTGTGTGTGTGTGTGTTTAAAGGACCCTGTCTCCTAAGGACACCCCTATTTGTAAAAAGGGATGTATGGACAGGGGAGAGGAGGGCATTTGATTTGAGAAAGAAACCTCAGGCAGAAAGATTAAGGGGCGGGGGCAGCAGGAGGGGAAGCACCTGTGAGCAAAAAGCCAGCTCATTCAGGGGGATCCGATGCAAGAGAGATCATCAGGGCCCCTGTGCCTTTATTTCAGCAAGTGCCCATGGACAGCAGGGTGGTGGGGCAGAGGGCCTCCCAGATATGTGGGGCTCCAGCGCTAGTGGGCCACCCCCTAACACCACCTCTGCTTTTCAGTGGGCTCCTTCTGGGGCATGGGCCCTCGGCAGTTGCCCAGCCATGTCTACCCTTGGCGCTGACCCTGACTCATAGCTTCTTCCCTAAAGTTCCTCCCAAAGGGGTGGGTTACACACACCAGCATGTGCCACCATATCAAGATCAGTCTACAACATTCCATCATTTGCATTCACAGAAGGGTGGCATTCAGGGCTGGCCTAAGACGTTTCACTGCCTGAGGTGAAGCAGCGAATGGTGGCCCCCACCCACTTTTAGCACATGAGGCAGGGCATCCCACAAGCACCTCTCCCTATCCCGGGCAGTAAAAAAAAAATAAAAAATACAGCAATGGCAAATTAAATAACGTATGGGTTGCTGCCCTTTCATAACACCCCAAATCTGCTACCACCTCACTCTGCCCAATGGTAGGGCTGGCCCTGGTGACACTCTGGAATATTGGAGAAATGGTGGCGGCAGCCAGTTTCTTATTTGACAGAAGAGCGCTTTTTGAAAGAATGTTAAAAGAACACTGGGATGTATGAGGAATGGAAGGCAAAGGAAAGCAAAGGGAGCTGTTGCTCTTTTCATCCTCTACTGCCCTCTGTTGATGCAAAATTTCACGGGCACAAGATTCATTCCTCAGTTGCACAAACCAATAAAATCAGTATTTCAAAAATGGCCAGTGGTGCAGCTGGGGGTGGGCGCTGAAGCACAGCCCAGCAGCCCCCAAATGACCATGCAAAGAGCAGCAGGTGATTGGGCAATGGCAAACAGGCCCAGTATCAACATGGGCTGGCACGGGCTAGCCACCACAGCATCTTTTCTTTCTTTCTTTAAAAAAAAAAGAATTTGATAGTCAGGAGGCTAACAGCTAGACTTGCACATGGATACAGATGCTCATTTTATTATTTTTAGACCCTCAATCAGAAAGCTATGGGGCTGAATAAGGATTTGAACCCAGGGCTCCCTCCAGTCCCACTGTTCTAACCACTACATCACACTGGCTTTCAATTATATTTAATGATAGCTTGTTGGGAAAGTAATACCTTTGGAATATTACTTTTAATCTAAGGCAATTATTGCTTGCAGACCAAAGAGTGCTTTGGCAGCAGTTCCTTGCTTTTATGACCAATCCCAAGACTTGGTGTACCAGTACCCAGGATGGAGAATACTAATAACCAAGCCAGCATCACAAGCTACAATGCCACACTGAAACTACAGGGACATTATGCCAGAAACGCAACCAGATTCAGCAAAGAAAAGTTGAAGGTTGGGACACAGAGGTGCTGTTAGGCACTTAGAAGATTCGGGGCTGAATCGTTCCATCAGCATCAATGGAAGGTTTTATTTTATAACCTTAATTGCCATGTGGAGGGGAGATATTGGGGGGCCAAAGTGCAATGCAGGGGGCAAATAAGCTGAGAAAAAACCTTCAACGGGCACTGATCGACATTTAGGGCTCTGGGGAATAAATTCTAGGCCAGCACCCCATGAGGCCTGGCCTAGCAATGCCCCTGTTGGGACACCAGTTAGTTGAGGTCTGCTTCTCATAATACAGCCATCACATGATGATGGCGGCCACCTTCAAAAGCATCCATGTGGCAGCTGCTCCAGGGGATGAGCTGTTCAGGTATATTCTGGCCCATAGTCACCCATGCAGCGTGATCCATCTCTGTGCCACAGCCGGAAATTCCTGGCAGCAGTTAGCAGTGGCATGGAAACAAACCAGGCTGTAAGATCCTCTGATGGCAGAGCTTTAGGTATTTTCATAAGTGACCCTGAATCGGACTTAGCTGGCAGCTCCTGGAGATGGTTCTATGGCACATATACTCGGTCAACATGGAACAAGATAGGTGGTTGGCCATTCAAGCCACCACACGTGGCTGTCTTCCCTGATATTTCGAGATTTAACGCAATCCAATGGATAGAATGCTAGATTAGAAATGCTATTTCTACTTAGCTATGGAGTGCCACCTACAGGAGAAAATTCCTCTCATAATGACACTACTTTAAATAAAAGTGAACTGTTATTGCTGTGATTATATATTTTCAATGAAGCGACTTCTGTTAGTATAAAAGGAACTTACCCTGATCCATAGCACTTGTGGGTCCCCGCCTCTCTCCTCTTTCAGAATAGATGGATCATTGAGAGGGAGGGGATGCCTGGATTTCATTCCCCCCTCCCACTACAGAAGAATGTGGGGGGGGGGGAAGGGGAGGGGGCCTCAAAAGCACAGCGACTTCTTCCGGCATGTTGGGTAATGGAATCCTGTCCACACAGCTGTTGGATGCAGAGGATTAATGTAGCATCCTCCTGTGCACATGTGGGGATGGGCAAATCCTTGCACAAAATGTAGGAAAGTAGAAAATTGCCTTATACCAAATCAGACCGTAGGTTCATCTAGCTCAGTATTGTCCACACTGACTGGCAGTGGCTCTCCAGGGTTTCAGGCAGGATTCCTTCCAACCCTACTTGGAGGCCGGGGATTGAACCCGGTACCTTTTGTATGAAAACCATGTGCTCTGCCACTGAGCCATGGCCCTCCCCAGTGTCCCCCAAGTGTGGGACACACATTCAACCAGGGGCAGAACCCAATGGAGGCTGGTGGCTCCAAGGTCAGTGGGGCAGTGTGTCCATGCTGGGCTTCAGTCTAAACTGCAAAGGAGCTCTCCATGGTGCTGAACCCTACGCCATATTCCCCACCACCACCACCAAGCTGGGTTCAGCACCATGGAGAGCTCCTTACAGGTTCAGCCTGCCGCCCAGAGTAGATACACACTGCCCCACTGACATAGGGGGCCACCAGCCTGCACTGCCAGAACTCCACCATTATTAGTCCAGATGAAGAATTTTGAGTGGCTCCACGATGTCAGGTTGAGTGTGTGAGAGCGATGGACCCAGAAGAGCTGGATTGAAATGCTTGCTGCTTCTGTCCATGATTATATGATCTTTGGAAAACTACTCGCTGTCAGCCTCAGTTTTCCAAATGTAGGATGAAAATTACAAATAGCCTCACAGGTATCTTGTGATGATGAATGTCATGCAATCGCAAAGCACTTTCCAACCGAAAGAGTACCTTGTTTTCCAAATTATTTCAGGAGCTGTTAGCGCGGCTGATTTTGTGCCATCTGAAAGTACCCAAAGCCTTTTATCTTGCATGGGAATCAAAAGAGGTAGCCTGAAGTCATGTACTAATTCAGCCCCCAGATGTGTTGGACTGCCTTCGGCCATGCTCACTGGGAATTATGGGAGTTGCAGTCCAACACACCTGGAGGGAACCAGGTTGGGGAAGGCTGTACTAACTGATCAGTGGAGCTTGGTCCAGTTAGGGTGTAATCTATGCATGTTTAGATGGGGGGGGGGAGCCTACAGCTCCCATGCTGGGAGTTATAGGACTAGTTGTTGTTTGTTTTGTTTTTTGTCTAAACACGCATAGGCTTGCACCTTTAACGATTAATTATCTTAACTACTTTGCCTTTCTCACCTACTGAAAGAAGTTCTGTATTGATCAGTGAATTCAGTTGAATCTACTAAAAAGCATATAGTGCAATTATCCCTGTGATTAAAATAGAAAGCTCATTCATTTTCATCTAATGCAAATGTGGGTCCTTTTTGGGAAGTGATAGGGATCTGGGCCTGGGTGAGTTCTATGTATGTTTTTTCCCCGTAGAGCTGAGGGGACTTACTTGGTTTCTGCAGTGCAGAATGCCTGCTGGTTCTGTCTAAAATGATGAAAGCACCGAACAGTGAAGAGCAAACAAGAAAAAAAAGTTTAGGCCTGATCAGTGATGATGAGAGAACTCCAGCTGGGTTCTCTAGGGAGCAATGATAAAGAATTAAAGTCTCGGATTTTTTTTTTAAGCTAACAAATGAAGCTTCTTTATTCAACGTAAAATGGGATAAAGAAAAGGCCTATTAAATAGAGCTAATGCTAATACTAATCTTCAAGTAATGGTCCTGATGCCTCCAATAGAGAAAGGAGAGGGTTACTAAAACCCACATTTTGGGGAGATTGAGAGAGAGAGAGAGAGAGAGAGAGAGAGAAGTTAAAACTAGAAAACTTTGCTACCCCCAGAATGATGTAACTAGACATGATGAGATTTGCTGGGCCAGTAAAATAGCACCTTTTATTGGAGCCAACTAATGTTCATAATGAATTATAGCAGCTTTTGACTTGTACATAATTCTTCCTCAGACTGGATGTTCAAGAAATTATTATCAATAATAATAATAATAGTGTGTGTGTGTGGGGGGAGATGTCTCTTGAGCAAGGGCATAGGCCAAGTCCAGACTTATTTTGGTTTACTAAACCAAGATATGAATGAGCCCTTTGCTCATGCACATATCTGAACCAAAAAACTAAGGTTACCAGCTTCAGAACAAGCTAAGATTCCAAACCTGTTTCAAACCATGGTTTAGGATCTTAGCTTGTTCTGAAGTTAGTAATCATAGTTTGCCATTTTGGATTCAATGGGAAACCACAGTAAATTGGAGACTTCCTGGTTTAATTATGGTTCATGCAATGAGGCTGCATGTGTGAGAAAAGGTTTAATTCATGTTTTGGCTTATAAAAGCAAAATATAATCATCTGAATGCACCCAGTATAAAGCCCCACTTCTCTTGTCTGTAGATTATTTAAATCTTAGCAAGAAACGGAAGATGATCTTTCAGACTCAAGTAGATTAGAAATCTTGCCATATGCTAAGGTCTGAAGCTACACAGAAGCACATTGGAACATAGGAGAAATGGAACTCTCATTAAAAATATAACAACCAGGCAGGAAATGTCTACTCCTTTGGAATCTGCTGCCCAAAGTGACTGCCTAATGACAGCAACCTTACAGTTGAGGAACTGAATGTGAGTAAAAACAAAGTGTCCGAGACCACCCACTGAGCCGATTTGGAACTGGAGTCTTTTATGCTCAAATCCAAACACGTTCTGTTCCAAGTAAAGGCCTTAGTAGTATGAGGGTTTTAGACTAAGCAGGGGGTCCAAGGCAAAAGTTCTGGTTACAAGGCAAGGCAAAGTAGGGCAACATTTAGGTCAAGGCAAGGCCAGGCTTAGCACCCTGGACAGCTCCATGTGGCCCATAGGCTGGAGCCTCCACAAAAGCAAGGCTCAAATGTTGTTTCTGCTTCAGCACCAAGCACCCCCAGACTATGGCTTTGTCCCAAAAGATGGGGAGTCAGAACCCAGGTGATGATACCTGGCAACCATAGTCCTTGTATGCATCATAATCCATAACTCTGAGGGGGTAGTCACATCCATGGAGCATAGAGGCCCTTGTCTTCAGTAACTGGAGACTGGTTCTCAGTGGACCCTGCCTATCTGATTCAAGTGTCCTTTCCCTCCACCCCAGATCACTTGCCAGATCCACAGCTTCCTGACCTTCCCATGAGCTCTGCTTCAGCAGGAGTTGACACAAGTGACAACTGAGTTAAATAATAATCAAAGCATTCCATTAATTGCTACGTAGTTCTAGTATTACACATCAGAATTAGCTAGTTTAACATGGGCGGCCTGGATTCAAATCTTATCTCATAAATTCCTTGTGTATCCCTAGAGAATTCACTTTCTTAATTACTGTTTTCCATCTGTAAAATGGGAATATTAACGGTCCTGCCAATTGCCTCTGATAGGACAGCAACAAGATACATTTGTAAAGCGTTTGCATATTTAAACCACTATAGAAAGGATAATATAATAGGAATAAGTGTTAACATATATAGTGGATCTGGTCTTGTGCATGTCACATTAATGTAATTTTATGCAAATATGTCTTGAGGTTGGCTTGTTTTTTCATTATGTTTTATGCCAACTATCTATGGCCTTCCAGTTTATGCTAGATCTATGAAATAATCCCCACGCTACCTCATTCCCCCACCTATGCCTGATTTAAAATAAACTCAAGTGTATAAATTGGGAAATTGCACTTAACTAATACAGAAATGCAATTTACATGTAAAAGTCTCTTAATAACCTGAATTTGAGCCTACTTTACAATACTTTTAGTATATCATGCAATGCTATTTTGTAACTTCAATTTCCAGCTAACGAGGAGTTCCTCTAATGAAAATAATGATTTTTTCATGCTGTACCAGATGGTAATTTAAAACATTTCAATTAAACAAACCATCTCATTAGAGTGCCTTGATAATGCAGTTGAGTTTTCTTTGATATGGTCAGAAATATCTCCCATGCTTTTGGGATGCAATCAAAACTCTCCAATAAACTTGTTGCTAAAAAGACAGCTGCCGCCTTGTACATGTATTTTCATAGCAATCAAATGACCTAGTTTAGAAGTGTTTGAAGCCATTTCAAGTGGAATAGGAACAAATTAACCTTGTTTAACAAGTAGCGTTCAATTTGTGTTCTAACACTCTTCTGAGCTCTGTCATCTCTGTGTTATTTTATTTCTCCTGTTACATAACGCGCACTCCTCAAGCATGCGTTAAGAAAAGTGCTTCTTATGTGGTGCCCCCAAATAATTACACAGCGGCACGAATATGTCCTTTGAATGTCTCTTTTGTGTGATTTGATTCTTTATATGAGCACTTTTCCCTCTGTGTTTATGTTTGAGACAAAATATTTTCCACAACTTTATTGGCAAGCAAGCCATTTCAGATTTGGGTGGGCAAAGAAGAGAGATCTGTGGTGCAGCTAGGTGATTTTAAGACTCAGTGTTCTTACACCCCACACCTTTAGACAGCCACGTGTATACCTTCAGTCATGAAGCGTACAATTAACGTTTCTCTTCCCTACCTTCGCAGTCATTTACAACTGCTTCTACAACCCTGATATGTTAAAACAAACAAGCAAAAACTGTTTGCCAATCCTGATTTACAAAGACATACTCTGAGCACGTGCACTTTCACATTTTAAACTCACTGAAATCGTGGCACCATCATGACAACGGGAATAAGATGGAGATGGCTTCTGCTGCCCTGATGCTAAACACACTTATTGGCAAATAAGCACCATTTTGTTGTAGAAAAGGGTAATATATTGTAAAAATAAAAATAATAAAATGAGCACGTGTAACCATGTGCATACCGAGCCGGCTGCACCTGACTATGAAATGTGTTGTTTTTTAAAAAAAATTAAAAGAAGAAAGAAGGAAGGATGCTGTGATAAGCAGAGTCAGCCCCACTGGGTCCCAGCATGCCCATGCTGGCCCAAATGTTTGTTTGTTACATTTATATCCCACCTTTTCCTCCATGGAGTCCAAGGTGGCATACAAGATCCTTCTCCTCTCCATTTTAACCTCACAACAACCCTATGAGGTAGGTTACAGTGAGAGTCAGTGACTGGCCCAAAGTCACCCAGTGAGCTTCATGACTGAGCGGGGAATAGAACCCTGATCTCCCGAGTCCCAGTCACATACTCTAACCACTACACTGCACTTGCTCTCTAAGTGTTGGCACTGGGCCTGTTTGCTGCTGCCCCGATCACCTGCTGCTCTCTGGGTAGTCATTTAGGAGGGCCTGGGTTGCAGGGCCCTGGACTTTGGCCCAAGGTCCAACACTATATGCACAACTGAGAGAGATTCAGCAAGGTCCAAAGAGCCAATCCTAAATTCATTTAAAGTTAGGCTGTGGGGTGGGGGGAGTGGTGTTGTTTTAGTTGTGCTTCTTTTCTCATTATTGCTAACAAGAACTGTAACAATCTCCATTAGCAACATACGTAGTATGAACAGTCACTATTGGTGGTGGTACTCAGTGGCAAGCAAAGTGATTTGTCCCTTTGAACTGCATTCCTAGTACTTTTAATTGTTTGAAAACCCAATGATCTGGCCAGAGATATAGATGCATCCAAGGAATAATGAGATGTGGTCAGAAACACAGAGGTATCAACTGAACTCCTTCCTTGCCCCCTCCCCCCCTTAAAAGATGCTTGCTTAGCTGATAATCTGATTTGCTTGCTCCGCGGAACTGTAGGAAATCTCTCAATCACGTTATGATTCATACTGTTTACCCCAGCGTTGTCTTGTATTACTTGTTTTCCTCCAGTATAATGCTGATGAGTTCCCCCTATTTTGTAAGCATTAGTTCACTTGTTGTTGTTTTAAAAAACTTTCTGCTTTCAGAGAAGCCTTTCCACATCAGCACATCTGTTGACAAACATGTGAGCATTGAGGTCCGCCTGGCGCCAACATTGTAATCTTTCAGTGCCGGGTTAAGACTTATGCAGTGCATAAGGTTCTGCGGGATGTTCAAGGGTTCTCAGTCTGTTCATGCAGGCACACACTAGGCCTGCTGGGCTTGACCCCCTACCCTTCAAGAGTTCAGCCTAGAACAAAGCCAACACTCTGCTGTAGTTGCACCTTGCAGGGAAAGGAGGAAGATTGGTAATGAAGGACAAGCTGCTCGCAGTGAAGATTTTTTGTCATTTGTGATCCCCAAGGGTCACAGTTTGAAGATTACTGCATTAGATTTCATAGATTTCATAGATCATAGAGTTGGAAGGAGCCTACAAGGCTATCGAGTCCAACCCCCTGCTCAGTGCAGGAAACTAGAGGAGGGGTCTCCCATCCAAGTAATAACCAGGCCTGACCCTGCTTAGCTTTCCACACTCAGACAAGCTGAGCCAGCGTGAGCCACAGGCCTGTTATGTGTGGACAGGGTTTGCCTGTCAATCCCTAGCAAAAGGGAAAAAGTTACAAATCAACCATGCATTCATCATGGAAAGCACGCAAGGACATAATTGCTTCATCCCACATACAAAAGATGTGATGTTCACTTTGTAGGAATCTCATCCACACACACATTTTTTTTAATAAGTGGAAGAAATGTAACCCCCACTGTTCAACTGGGAAGATGCATATGTAGTCAGTGCTGAGATCCAAAGCTCTGGTTTGTACATAGAGCTTCATGCAAGCAGGCTTCTTCTTGCCAGTGTTGCAGAGTTCGCTTGCACAGAGCTGCATGTACACTTTGGCACCCCTGTGCATGCACACATAGATACAACAGTTATCTCTACTGTACCTGGAAAGCCGACTTATACTGAGTCAGATCATGGTCCATCCACCTCTGACTGGCAGTGGCTCCTCAAGGTTTCAGACTGGGTCTTTCACGGACCTTAGAGATACTCGCATTTAGGAACAGATTAATCTGTCAGTTTTGCTTTCTTCCACATTTCTTTCTCACAGTTCTTTCTGTCCTGATTATGAAGAAATTTGCAAATGTTGGTAAGCTCATATATGAAAAAAAAAATGAAACTAACAAAATTCTCACCCATCTGCACTGGTCAAATTCAATAGGCACACCTGTTACCAGCATGGAGAAGACAATTCTGTACCTGCTTGTTATGTAGCTGTTACAGAGGAGGAGCCTGTCAGGAAAAAGAGGTGGCAACCCTAATTCAGCACCACAAACTTGGTTGAATACACAGGGATTCTTCAGACCCAGACTTCTAAAAGCATTCAAAGCCTTCTGACTGGATGGACAAATCTGTAAGTTTCGCTATCTCCTACATTCATTTTTATTTTTTTAAAATCTCAAATTCTTCCTGTCCTGTTTATGAGGAACTTCACAAAGTTTGGAAAGTTCTGATCAAAAACAAACAAAACTCTCACTCATTCCAGGGATTGAACCTGGTATCTTTTGCATGCAAAGCAAGTGCTCTACACCACTAAGCTATGGCTCCTTCCTAATCTCTCTTTTTTTTAAAGACACAAATAAAGCAACATTTTCATTTATGCTTGTTTCTAGTTACTATTTAGGAAGAGCAGAGAAGCAGAAAGAGAAGGACTTGAGTATTTATTGCTCTCCTTCCAGTGCAACGCAGGCTTCTCCATCCTTAATTGTTGTATACCTGCTGACTTGGCAAACCAAGTTCATCGAAAAGCAGTACAGGCAGTCCCCAGGTTATGAACGAGATCTGTTCGTAAGTCTGTCTTTATTTTACATGTATGGCGGTCCATTCTTAAATCTTAAGTATGAGTTGTCCCTAAGTCGGGACTTTCGTAACCCGGGGACTGCCGGTACTAACAAAAAATCTCTCCTTTGATGCTGCTATTTGCTTTGGGAGAGGGTTCAATTCTCCCTCCCTGTCTACTGTGAACCCAATAACTATTACCCCCCCTGAGCTGACGTTATTTGCATTTTTAATTACCTGCACATTAAATGCAAAGATACATTTAATCACGCTGTGTGATACAGTTAATCACACTGACCCCAATTTACCTTGCTTCATTATAGGTGATGCTGGGTGACTGAAGGGCAGATGCATATTCTCATATTCTGTGGCCTTCTCAGGTTTACTGTAAAGCACATGTGGCAGCAACCTGAACTTAGCATCGTCTGTGGACACAACCTGAAAGTGAGAAAAGACTGGTTCACTTGAAGGTTCTCACCTTGCAGAATGGCAATTTAATTCTGGATATACCCAAGAGCACACTGCTTATTTCGACCATAAACTCATTTCCTTTCTTTTTCAAAGAAAAACTCTACGTCCAAATTGGCAGTGTCCCATTAATGAAAATTTAATACTTTCCTTCCATCTCCTCCAAGCTCTTAAAAACTCAGAGGCATTTAAACAGAACAGAGTCATTAGCATTGCCACTTTCTTTTTCTTTTTGGTTTCCTGTAAGGGGGAAGTTTGACCCTGAGGTGTCATGTTAATTTGGTTCCCTTTCTTTCTTTTTTTCTGGATATGTCCCTTCTGGTATTTCTCATTTTGTTGTTGTTGTTGTTTGTTGTAACTTGTAAGCTGTAGGAGGAGGGAAATTGTAAGATAAGTTAAAATTTGCTCGAGTTCATGCACTTAAATTCATGGCTGCTCCAGTTTAACAAGGAAGCAGCCCAAATAGTTCCTTAGGAACAGAAGGAAGGTGCTTTATCCATCTAGACGCAGCGTAGCTGGCTGGGGCATGCTGGGAGTTGTAGGCCAAAAACATCTGGGGACCCAAGGTTGGAGAACACTGGTCTAGACCACTATTGTCTACATGTCAGGGCTGGGTCATGAGCAGCAGTCTGAGATGAGCCAGGAACCAGAAGCCATGGGACAAATCAGTAGCCAGGGCCAAAGAGTAAGTCAGAATTGGGGATGTGCTGATGCTGGGAAGTGTGGCTCGTTTGAGCTCGACAGACTTCCTGCCCTCTTCCAATCTGATGGGAAACTGAGTTGGCCCTCTTCCGATCTGATGATTGGAAGTGGGCCAACTCAGGGCTTTTTCTGTGGACTTCCATCTCTAAGACGGGCCGCAGTTTGAACATTTTTTAAAAAAATTGCTAAGGAAATTTGCGCAAATTGTGCAGATCACTGTATTCTGTGCGTTTTGCGCAAATCGGTACCCGGAAAGCACGTGGATCTAGCACTCTTTGCATAAAACCGGCCAATTTGTGCAAATTGTGTAAATTTCCTTAGAGGGTTTTTTTGTTTGTTTGTTTTTTAGATGCGCAAATTGCAGGCCGTCTTAGAGATGGAAGTCCGCAAGCTGGCTTGATTTGCACCATAGCGAGTTGGCACCAGTGCAGGGCTGGCGAACCAGAATCCCGGGGGGGGGGATCGTGAAATCCATCAGATGTTCACCCTCCTATCGGATTCCTCACACATCCTTAGGCAGTACCAAAGGACAAACAAGGCACAAGTCAAAGGTTAGGAAGGAAGAACCACATAGGATGAACATAGGAAACTGCCTTATACTAAGTCAGACCATCTAGGCCAGTACTGCCAATGCCGACTGGAAGCAGCTCTCCAGGGCCTCCGGCAGGAATTTTTCCAGTCCTACCTAGAGAAGCTGGGGATTGAACCTGGGACCTTTTGTATGCCAAGCATGTGCTCTACCGCTGAGCTACAGTCTATAAGGATATACAAACACACCAGAGCTCAGGAAGACCTTGTTGCTCCAACAAGACTCAACTAGAACAGGATGTCCCTTTATATTTATTCTTGTACAGGAGGAACCAATGGCAAGCCTGGGTTGGTGGAGTCAGTCCAGGGCCTGGTGGTACCTTACTGAGAAGCTGCACCCTGCAGTTCAGTGGCTCACCACATGGGGTAGCTGTTCATGGGTCCCATCTCCTGTCACTTCAATATCTTATCATGGATTGCTATCTTTATCGTGTATAGCCTTTTCTACTTGTTGTGCCAGAAGAGTTTCCAAATGTGATCAAAAGCCTTTCCCGGCAACAAATAACATGCACCCCTCACAGTACATTCCTTTATCCTTGACTTGCAGTGCTCTGAAGGTCCCAGCATCCTTTGCCTGGTCCTCTCCAAGGGCTCCAGTGAAGCTCTTTCACATCACCTGCTACCTGATCCTTTTTAAAACTGGAGATGGCAAGGATTCAACCTGGGACCATTTATCCACGCAAAGCATGTGCTGTGCTCTACTACGACTAGGCTTAGGATGCCAATATTTTTTAAGGCAGCAAAGAAGCACCGCATGATCTGCAGGGTATGCTCTGGGATCACTTTCAATGTCCCAGCTATGATCAGTTCTATCGGAAGACAACAGTTCCAATGTTGAGATGACCTGCAGGTCCCAGCATCCTTCTCAGTGGCTGCACACAGGCTTTGGAACTCCCTTCCCAGGCAGGCCTGCCTAGACCCATCTCTGATGACCTTTAGATAAAGGCCGTTTTATTTAGACAGGCCTTTGGTTGCTGCTCAGTTTTGTTGTTGTTGCTGCTGCTGCTGCTCACATGTAATATGTTTTAAATGCTATTGTTATTGATGGGTTTTAGCTGCTCTTCTCTCTCTTATGTTGTTTGTAATTTATTTTTTTATTAGTGTTGTTTGCCGTCTTGGGTGCTGTGCAGAAAGGCAGGATGGAAATCTAAAAAAAGAAAGAAATCCTTGACCACAAACTTGACACTGACCAAAAGAGCTGCTGTAGTGTGCATAGGGTGGCCATGGGTCCTACTTTCCAGGAGGCAGTCCTCTATTTGAAGGTGTCCTCCAGGTCTGGTTTAAAGAGAAAGAACCTTAAGAAAGGAGAACACAGGGACCCTGAAGTTGTCCATCAGCAGTCAACGCCTGGACAGCAGACCGAGCAGGCCACAGTCTTCCCCACTATGGTGAGGTGCCTTGTATTTCTATTTAAATCATACATATTATTTCTTCATTTGCATCTATACACATATAAATCAGCATATGCCCATTTTAAGCAAACCGGTGTCTTATTTTGTCCTGTTTTTTGGCAATGTGTCAGTGGCCACCCTAAATGAGCAGTATGGCTCCATCTACACTACAAACTTATATCAGATTCCTATAGCTGTATAAAAATGTACCACTGTACAGTTCTAGGAACTGTGATTCAGTGAGGTGCTGACTGAGAATTCTCTGTTAGAGATCCATAGCCGGCACCAGTGCATGCGCTACCACACTGCGCTCCCCTCTTCACCTTCCTTTCACCGCCACCATGTTTCACCAGACAGACGATCTCCTGGGACACCCTTCCCACAATGCCTTGCTCTGAGGAAGGACCCCCTCAGAGCCAGGCATTTTGGCCTAGCTGGCTCTCTGAAGAGAGCCCCCCTGCCCGCTGAGGTTCTTAGAAGTGGGTAAGAAAGGCAGGTGGCTGAGAGCAGCTGCCCATCCTGTTTTGCTCTGAGGACCCCCTCAGAGTGAAGCAGAGGCCAGGCAGCTGCTCCAGAAACCCCACCGACTGCTCTCTCGTTGCGGGATTTGTGACGGAGGCAGAGTGAGACCAGCGGGGCTCTCTGGGGCAACTGCTAGCATCACTGATCTGGTGGGTGCTTCAGGGAGCTCCGCCAGCCTTGCCGGCCCTGCCTTACTGCTGCGGCAAATTCCACGGCAGGAGAGTGGCTGGCGGGGCATTAGGGGGCACCCGCTGGAGGCAGCAGCAGCAGGCCCCCCTGGTGGGGGGAGTGGCACAATTTGCCACTCCTCCCACTCTGCCACTTGAGGCAGGGGCTTCACCCCACCTCATGAGTGGGCCAGCCCTGCCCATAACACACCCGCACCCAAACCTACCCACCTTACTGCCATAGAACTATTCATTTCTGGGGTTCTCTTATTTAAGTGTGAAGTATAGGTAACGATAGTGGAAATGGCAGGAACACAAGAATATTTGCTGTGTAAATCAGTTCATCGTTAAGTAAAATTCGCTGTACAAGTTCTGTTGAATTCATTGCCCTCAGCCTAGCACACTAACCTGAGAATCATTCTTCAGCCTTCCACACAATTTTAATATTTGTTGAGTTAGGCATAAGTAATAAAAAAGCAGTTATCCCATTCTTGTCCTTTTCAAGAGAGACGTGGGTGCTGGAGGAAAGAGAGAGGAAAAAGGCGGCTATCTATTTCACATTATTAATCTAGTAATGTATATACTTAATTGCCAGGGGTAAAAAGAGGCACTCTTCTCTCTTCAAATGATGAAAATATGAAGTGATCAAAATAGATGGGCCTCTTTTTTTTTCAATCCTCTAGGCATTAAGAGCTTAAACGCAAAACACATGACTCATTATATCAAGCCAACTCTTAGGGGTAAATATTCTGTGTGGGGAATTAGTTGCTGTTAATTGGAGTTGTGAGCTTAATTCCCAGAACACTGCACAGAACAGAAAATATACCTTTGTTTTAATATTGAAACAGGAAGGAGGAGGGACAATGATCTAGGGAAGTGTGATTATTCTGCCATGTAAGCAACAGGGCATACAATGTCTAGTACTAAATAAAAATAAAAAGCTTTAGTATTTCAATCATCATTTAAAATATATATATGTTAGAAACCTGTATCTAAAGTTTTGGCTGCCTACATTTAGGGCAACATGTGTCTAATGGCCTCTCTACTCAGGCCCTATATTTTCTAGCCTCCAAAGCTCCTTTGCTTCTTCACTTCCTTACTGTCAACAGCACACAGCCCTTCCTCAGCACTGTGTGAAACTTTTGTCACCCCATCTTCTTGGCCCCACCATTTCCACGATCCCATGCTTATCTGCAATTCTGCCCTGTTCTCCTTTAAAGCTTTGCCTTCTCCACTCATACTTTAATCAGAGGCCTGCTTTTAAGCTCACTGCCTACTGAGTAGGCCCTACTCTAGTTCCTGTCCTTCAGCCTCTTTCCACCTGAACCCTTTCCCCACTCCACTTCCCATGCCTCAGCCTCCCTGCCTGCTCAGCATCATGACCTCTGCCTCTCTTTCCCTCAATTGCACACAATCCCAGTGTCAAGATTTTCTCACATCCAAACAGTGCTTTCACTTCCTTCGGAGGCAGCTCTGTTGTTGGTAAACATTATATTGCTGACACATCCCCCTTTCTTGAGCAATTAAAATGTTAATGAACATTCCATGACACCACAACAGCTCAGTCAACAGTCAGTCAGTTACTGGGCCTGACGAATAATCTGGAAGAATACACTGCTGTAGCATTGCTGAAACTAAGCAAGTATGGGCCTGCTGTTCAGTAATGTTCTTAGCAAAGAAACACACATTTTAAAAGATCAATTCTTGATATATCGGACAAGCCAAAACTGGGAAGTATAATAGCAGTATAGTAAAATCCCGTGAAGAGGTGCATGCTACTAAATATTGCTAAGGGTTAGAAGGATATGTGACATATGACTTCTCTACATGAGGTGTTTAACTGATGCTTCTTCTTCTGCTTTCTTTCCAGGAGGAAGAATGTGTCCTTTACACGAAGTTTTGTTTCCAGGGTTTGCCTTTCTCTGCCTTTCTATATATTCCATTAAACAACCACAAGGTGGCACTGTGGTATAGCTGCAGTATAGCAGAACTGTGATAATACATGAGACTTTCATTCCAGTTTGTTCTACATTTGAAATTTAATAGCTGACTTTTCTCACTCTAAAAAAAAGCTGCGAAAATGGCTGCAAAACACGGGAGAGGTCCTGGAAGATGACAACGTCGTGTAATGGACCCGCAAACTTCCGTGAGTGAGGGATCATGAGTGCACAATATATGCCTCGTGTAGAGAAGCCCATAGATCCTCAGATATATTTGGAATGCATATGTAATCAGGATAGATTTCCCCCATCCTTGAAATGACAAGTGATTAGTGCCCACTAGAGAGCAGATTATATTTTAGGTCTTTCCCCAGAGGATGTGGTTCAAAAATCACATCTCTTGCAAGGTTATTCTACAAGTGAAGGGATTTGGTACCACCAGACCAATAGAATAGAATAATACTACAACCGTATGTAGGTAAGTATGGTCAGGCAAACCAAACAGTCTATTAACAAAATAGGCTCTGAGGAAGAGTTAAGAATCCACAAGGCTGCTCTGCTCTCTAATGGCTACCTGAGGTTAAGAACATAAGAAGAGCCATGCTGGACCAGACCAAGGGTCCATCTAGTCCAGCATTCTGTTCACATAGTGGCCAACCAGATGCCCATGGGATCCCACATCAGGACATGAGTGCAACAGCACCTTCCTTCCCATGTTCCCCAGCAACTGGGGTACATAGGCATACTGCCTCTGATACTGGAGGAGGCATATAGAGCTTCCTCTCTCTCTCTCTCTCTCTCTCTCTCCCCTATATAAATGTGAATGTTTGTACGTTTGTACGTACGTATATCTGCACGGGGGGTTGTGTGCGTCGCATAGGCTCCTACACGGTTGGACGGATCCACCCCAAACTTGGCACGCATACTTTCCATCACCCAAGGACAAAGACTGGCGGGTTCAAATCTCTGGAAAACCCTTGCCGTGCCTGTACGGCCCAAAATAGATGAGAGCCAATGGCGTCACTTGGAATGCACGCAGGGGCCATTCAGGAGCGGTTATGCAAATCGCTCCAACAGCATTTAGAATGTTGGTATGCTCTGCCACAGGGGCCCAATCAGGAGTGAATATGCAAATCTCTTCTATGTCCAAACAGAATGTTCATATGAACTGCAGCCGAGGCCTACACGGGGGGGGGGGGGGGATTTTGAACAAACAGTGCCTATAGGAAAATGACAACCCGTGCAACGCCATTGTGTGGTCCCGGGAGGGGGAGCTGGGAATTCATTATTGTGTAGTCCCGGGGGGGAGGAGCAGGGATTTCATTGTGCAGTCCCGGGGGGGAGCAGGGATTTCATTGTGTAGTCCCGGGGGGGGGGGGGAAGCTGGGATTTCATTGTGTAGTTCCGCGGGTAGCAGGTAGTCCCGGGGGAGCTGGGATTTCATTGTGCAGTCCTGGGGGAGCTGGGACTCCATTATGTAGTCCCGGGGGAGCCCTTTCCTATGGAGGGATTCAAAACAGTGGACAGCTACCTTAAGTAGTGCCTATAGGAAAATGACGACCCATGCAACGCCGGGTAAAAAAAGCTATATATATAATATTTATAACATATAATGCTATATATATACAGTAGTACCTTGGATTGCAAGTAACTTGGTTTGAGAGCCTTTTGCAAGACAAGCAAATTTTTAAATATTTATTCTTCTTTTTTTTTTTTAACTTGATATACAAGCGACGTCTTGCAATACAAGTACTGTAGTACGGCTTAAATTAAAAATCTTTGTACAAATTTTTTTGGGGGGATTTCGTTTTGATATAAGAGTGTTTTGGATTACAAGCACATTTCCGGAACGAATTATGCTCTCAATCCAAGGCATGACTGTAATATACAGTATATAGAGGTTGCTGTAGGAACATTTGCCCATGGAAATCTGCTCCTGGTTATGTTCCGGGCTCTATTCTCGTTAGCTTCTACAAACTGGCCTAATAAAAGCCTAGCAGCCTTATCTCTTGCAGCGGTAGAGAACACTCTCAAAGCAGCGGCCAGAGATAATGAGAATGAAATGGTGGTGTCACAGCATTCTCCAAGGGGGTCGATGACAAATGGCAGTAGCCCTGTTCAGATCTTACACCTTGGAAGTTGTCAGCAACCATTTAAAGTCTATTTTATTTCATAGAATCATAGAATCATAGAAAAGTAGAGTTGGAAGGGGCCTACAAGGCCATCGAGTCCAACCCCCTGCTCAATGCAGGAATCTAGGTCAAAGCATCTCTGACAGATGTCTGTCCAGCTGCACCTTGAATGCCTCCAGAGTGGGAGAGCCCACGACCTCCCTAGGTAGTTGATTCCATTGTCTTATTGCTCTGACAGTCAGGAAATTTTTCCTGATGTTTAGGTGGAATCTAGGTTCCTGTAACTTGAGCCCATTATTCCGTGTCCTGCAAACTGGGATGATCGAGAAGAGATCCTTGCCCTCCTCTGTGTGACATCCCTTCAAATACTGGAAGAGTGCGATCATATCTCCCCTCAGTCTCCTCTTCTGAAGGCTAAACATGCCCAGTTCTTTCAGTCTCTCCTCATAGGGCCTTGTTTCCAGTCCCTTTATCATCCTTGTTGCCCTCCTCTGAACCCTCTCCAGTTTGTCTATATGTCCTTCTTAAAGTGAGGTGCCCAGAACTGGACGCAGTACTCAAGATGAGGCCTAACCAGTGCCGAGTAAAGGGGAATTATCACTTCCCGCAATTTGGAAGCTATACTTCTATTAATACAGCCCAAAATTGCATTTGCCTTCTTTGCAGCCACATCGCATTGCTGGCTCATATTCAGTTTGTGATCTACCACAATTCCAAGATCCTTCTCACTTGTAGTATTGTTGAGCCAAGTGTCCCCCATTCTGTAACTCTGCATTTGGTTTCCTCTCCCTAGGTGCAGCACTTGGCATTTATCCCTATTAAATTTCATTCTGTTGTTTTCGGCCCAGCGCTCCAGCCTATCGAGGTCACTTTGAATTTTGTTTCTGTCTTCCAGAGTATTAGCTGTTCCACCCAACTTTGTGTCATCTGCAAATTTGATAAGCATTCCCTGTACCTCCTGATCCAAGTCATTAATAAAAATGTTGAAGAGCACCGGGCCCAGGACCGAGCCCTGTGGTACCCCGCTCGTTACCTCTCCTTTATGTAAGGGATGTCTATGCTTCCTATTACTGCCACGCAACCTCAAGGCATCTCACAATAATAATCGAAACAATAAAAATGCCATATTAAAAACAACATCAATAAACCACAGAGATAAAGTCAAAAGAGCTGCAGATTTATTTATTTTTTAAATAGAGTTCTAAAACTTTACACTTGAAGGTTTTAGAGCTGCCCTTTTTCTTTTACAGTCATGCCTTGGATTGAGAGCATAATTCGTTCTGGAAATGTGCTTGTAATCCAAAACACTCTTATATCAAAACGAAATCCCCCCAAAAAAATTTGTACAGAGATTTTTAATTTAAGCCGTACTACAGTACTTGTATTGCAAGACGTCATTTGTATATCAAGTAAAAAATAAATAAATAAATATTTTAAAATTTGCTTGTCTTGCAAAACGCTCTCAAACCAAGTTACTTGCAATCCAAGGTATTACTGTACTTTTAATCTACAGCTCCTTTAAGGCTCAAAGGATCTCAGACAACATTAGAAGCACAAGAGAAAAAGACAAACTTCATCAGACAAGTAAAAAAAAAGAAAGAAACAAAGATCATGCCAGGTGGTCTAGGAAGAGAGTTCCATTATTTTGGTGCCACCACAGAAAAGGCCTTCTCTCATATCACGACCTGTCTCAACTCAGAAGGCAGGAACGTCGGGAGAAGGGTATCTAATCTGGCAAGCAGACATTGTCTATAAACATAATGCCTCATAAAGCTGGGCCCACTGTAAACTACACTGAAATAACTACACTTGCATTAGGATAACTATGGACAGAATTCAAGCTTCTTGGTCCATCATTTTAAGTTTGGTGGTGTCAGCAGCAGCAACTTCTGCGCGAATGGTTTGTTTTGTTGAGAAACAAAGTAGCTCTTCTAATTGGGCCTGATTTAGAATTCCTCCATCTTTGGCATTAATGTTTTAGCTTCCTTGAAACCGTTGCCTCTCTGATGAGGTCTTAATGGTAAGATCACTAGCCGAAGCAGGAGGCTGCAGGAATACCGCGTATCTGCGAGAGAGTGATAAAGGAGCAATCCTTGAAGTGTAGGCCACAGGTCAGCCATCTCACATAACTCCTTCTATTAGCTGATCCTCCTTGCTTCATTAATTGCCACCAGTATAATCCACAAAGTAACAGATAAACCCAGACTAGCCTTGCATGTTCTTGTCAGTAAAAGGAATGTTCACAGTGCTCATGAACTGCTCAGAGAAATAAGCTGAAGGGATGTGCTTATAAACCCCTTAGAGCAAAACCTTTCTGTGTCTCCACAATTATATCTCCATGTGAAATCCAAAAATTCTAAAAAAAAATTAATTTTTTTTTATTTATGGACAGTTTTGTCACCATTATCTCCTGTACCCAGTGTACTTGATAATATGCCTCCAAAGAGTGATCCCATCTCTTCCAGTTCCACGCTTTTAACCTGATGTAACATTGCCTATTCTGCCCAGAGCTTAGCCAAGCGTTTGCTGAAGTCAAGAAGGGTTTTGCTTCTTTCTTTTGTGGGGAGAAGATGTTCTTAAGGCTAATCTAAAAAAATGCAATATAAACATCAAAAACTGGGAAGCTCTGGCCCATGAACGATCTAACTGCAGGTTGGCCTTTCACAAAGGTTCTATGGACTTTGAAGAAGCTCGAGTGCAAGGTGAAAGGGAGAAACGTGCTAAGCGAAAAGCACGTCAAATGAATCCTTTACAAGACCATCTTCCATCTGGTAACCTGTGTCCTCACTGTGGGAAGCTGTGTGGATCTAGAATTGGCCTCCACAGTCACTTACGGACCCATCGCTAGAGTCTACATAATTTTCTTTAGAATTTTCCTCCTTTTAAAATCTCCTTTTTGTAAATTTTCTTTTCTTTTCTTTTTTATCCTGGAAGACAATCTTACTCGGTCACGAGTGATCGCCTGACTGACTGACAAGGCTATCGAGTCCAACCCCCTGCTCAATGCAGGAAACTAGAGGAGGGGTCTCCCATCCAAGTAATCACCAAGCCTGACCCTGCTTAGCTTTCCACACTCAGACAAGCTGAGCCAGCGTGAGCCACAGGCCTGTATATCATGATAGACATGGAAGGGTTACATTACAGGCGGTCTATGTAGCCTTTCCAGGGAAATTCCACAAACAGTATGTAAGGGCTTCTCTGCATGAGACATCTATTGTGCTCTCGTGATTCCTCACCCATGGTCGTTTGTGGGTGCTTTACATGACGTCGTCATCCTCCAGGGCCTCTCCCGTTCTTTCGGAGCATTTCCGCAGCTTTTTTTTTTTTAAGAACGAGGATAATTTTATTTATTTATTTATTATATTTATACCCCGCCTTTTTTCCTGCAAGGAACCCAAGGCGGCTTACATAATCCTCCTCCTCCTCTCCATTTTATCCTCACAACAACCCTGTGAGGTAGGTTAGGCTGATAGTCAGTGACTGGCCCAAAGTCACCCAGTGAGTTTCATGGCCAAGTGGGGACTAGAACCCGGATCTCCCAAGTCCCAGTCCAGCACTCTAACCACTACGCCACACTGGCTCTCACTGAGCTATTAAAGGTCTATCACTCTATATTACGCTAGAAAATAGTCGTGTATTTTTGCAATTCCGCTGTACCACAGCGCCACCTTGTTTTTGTGTAATAGAACATATAGGAAGGCAGAGAAAGAAAACCCACAGGGAAAAAACACACACACATGTAAGGGATCTTAATCCCACAAAGAATCTGGTAGCAGAAGCCTTGGTGAAGTGGCAGGTTAAAATGAGTTAAAAGCCTAATGTAGAGAAGCCCTAGGTGTCAGCTGTGATCATATAGGATTGTCTCCAGAAATGTTACGTGGATGATGGACTCTGATTTCATTTTTTCCACATGTGTTCACACTCACAGAATAAAACCAAAAAAGCATCAATTTTTACATTGGAATCAGGCCTTTGCTTTCTTTTGTCAAGTTGCCACTGATTTAAGGATGTTCCCAAAGGTTCAGCCCTTCTTCCCAAGGAACTGGAAACCCACCACTCACCACAATATATACTGCACTCTGCCCATCCAGCCCCCTCTGCCTTCCATCACATGTTCGCTGTCTGTCCTCCTAGCCACATACTTTCAGTGGTCTGGAGTACTGCAGAAAGAATAGACTCATGCAGTATTGCCCAGGCTATTCACACTTGCAAACACACACACTCATATGTACATACATCCCTCCTAGACTTTTTGCACCTTTCCACCCCCAGCAGTTCAGTCAGCTCATTTTGGAATGCACGGGTTTTGGGGTGTTTTTTGTTTTGCTTGGTTTTTTTTACAATAAATACTATGAGATGGGGGGAAGTCAACAGATTTTGCGTGCATATTTTTCGATCTTTTGATTTATGTATATCCCTCTCTTACTTGGAGCTCACAGTGGTCTCCCATGTCCCATCCAAGGTACTGATCAGGTCCACATGTGCTTAGCATCACTAATGCTGCAACATCATCTTTTCCTAGACCAGTGTTCTCCAACCTTGGGTCCCTAGATGTTTTTGGCCTACAACTCCCAGCATGCCGCAGCCAGCATAGCCGGCTGAGGCATGCTGGGAGTTGTAGGCCAAAAACATCTGGGGACCCAAGGTTGGAGAACACTGTCCTATACCATTCTGTTGGATACATTTTTTATACTGACTGCAGCAAGGGTCGGCCCACGCAAGCTCATTTTCATGCAATCTGTGGCTCACAAACTAGTATTGGTTGTTCTTGATTAGCCCTTTACTGAAGACATAGGTATTTTGCAGTAAAGATGAAAGCCAGTGTGGCATAGTGGTTAGGGTATTGGACTGGGACTCGGAAGATCCAGGTTCTAGTCCCCTCTTGGCCATGAAGCTCACTGGGTGGCTTTGGGCCAGTCACTGACTCTCAGCTTAACCTACCTCACAGGGATGTTGTGAGAAATATGGAGAGGAGGAGGGTTGTGTAAGCCACCTTGGGTTCCTTGCAAGAAAAAAGGCAAGAGTATGAATATAATAAATAAATAAAATAAAGTTGGTCCGTCATTAAAAAGGTATAAACTTGTATGAGGTCAACATACAAGTTTGCACCTCCAGGGCATCTAGTTGTAGAGCTAAGAATATACTGCTTTAAGTTGTTGGAGCATATCCTGAATTAAGTTGCCACTAGTAAGTTTGAATTCGTATTTGTCATGCTCTCTTTCCAGAACATTTCCCCATGCTTGCCATCCTGAATTAGGACAAACTTATATTAGGGGTGCTTCCAGACAGGGTGCTCCTAGCAGTACCAGTCAGAAGGCAATCTGCAGCGATTCCATCTTCCCCTGCTTAATGAGATTTTTGTGGTAAAAAGAAAAAAAAAAGATGGCAGAAGTGGTGGGAAAGCACGGGAGGGCTACAAATGGAAGAAGATGATGATGCTCCCCATACAATTCTGTGAATGAGGTAGGGCCATGATGACACTGTAAGAGCCTTACCTGGAAGCACTCTACTACAGGGGTGGGGAACCTCGGGCCCGGGAGCCAAATCCGGCCCACCTGAGATCCCAGTCTCGGCCTACATGCAATGGAGACTGGTGGCTCCAGTGTCAGTAGGCCGGTGTATCCACTGCAGGTCACAATTTGAACTTTTCAGGAGCTATCCATGGTGCTGAACCTATTTTGGGAGTGGGGTTCAGCCCCATGGATAGCTCCTTTAAAATTCAGACTAAAACCTAGAGTGGATACACCACCCCACTGACATTGGAGGAGCCACTAACCTCCACTGCCTATATGGTTCCCCAAATGGCCCACCCCTTCCCCCAACCACCACTCATTTGGTGGTTTCCTTTTTTTTTTTTTTTTGCAGTCCCCCCCCCACTCTACAAGATTGAAATCCCTCTCCTAAGGGTTAGTTACCGGCAGTAAGAGCTTCAAGCTACATTACACTGGTATTTTTAACCCCTTTTGCCTTTGGCTCCACCCACCACTGGAATGTGGGCCCCAAGAGCCACATTTGGCCCTCGGGCTGAAAGAGATTCCGCACCCCTGCTCTGGTACAACAGTCTTTCCCTCTCACATCTCCCATAGGAACCATAGTTCTGTGATGGGGGCAGGGGAATCTTTAACAGAAAATTATCTGCACCCTCATCTCCAGTGCATGCAGTTGTAGAGTTCAGAATATACTGCTTTTAGTTGTTGGAGAATATCCTGTATTAAGTTGCCACTAGTAAGTTTGTATTTGTATGGGCCAGGTTAACTTCCTAACTCCATTAAAGGGCCTGGCTATATGTAGCTACTGTTTGCTGACATTCTCAAACACTAACAAGTTATCCCAAATGTATGTTGTCCACATTTATTGGTCTGTTCCGGTTCAGGTACAACGGAGACTTTTAAATAATGGTTCAGGTTCTGTTCCAATTCAGATTTAGTTCAGGTTCATTTCACTTCCACAGTATAACACTGATCTACATTTGCAGTGTAGATACGAACCTGCACCTCTTTCTTCTTGTGTCAGATTCTGCTTCTCTGGGACCATCTGTCCACACTAAGCCCCTGGCGTTGATATTAGAGCCGATTTCTGGACTGTGCTGATGATTGTATATGTCTGCATGTAGGATGTATGGAAGCTGAAATTAAGAGTTGACTGGGTCAATATAGACAAGCACAGAAATGATTGCATGCCAACAGCCCGGTTTCATGACTGGAACCTGATTCACACAACCCAGTTCCCAATCTCGGGAATTCATCACACAATTCTGAGTTTATCTGTATCGGTTTGATCCTCCCCCCGCCCGCCCCCCTATCACACCTGCGAGGCAAAACCTCAAAATAGTGCTGGAAAATTGAATTTTATAAATAGTAAAATGCCAAATGGTGATGCATTCTTGTTCCAGTAAAACCTTTTTCAGTAGCACTGAAATAGACCATAATGCAAATTATTATACACAGTACTAGCTGTAATAGAACAATCCATGTTAAAGCAACATAAACCATATCAGTACTTTTACTGAGAAATTTAGAGTTTCAGTTTGATAGTGTACCAAAGGTATGTTAGATATGATTGCTATTTGTTTTTATTGCATTAAGGCATATTCCATGTATATAATTTTTTAAAAATGGGTTTTTCTATTATAACTAGTACCGGGTATAATAATTTGTGGGGGAAAGGCTATGGTTCAGTGGTAGAGCACATGCTTTGCATGCAGAAGGTCCCAGGTTCAATCCCTGCCATCTCCAGATAGGGCTGGAAAAATGGCTGCCTGCCCGAAACCCTGGAGAGCTGCTGCCAGTCAGTGTTGACAATACTAAGCTAGATGGACCAATGGTCTGACTCAGTATAAGGCCGCTTCCTATACGTTATGGTTTGTTTATTTATTTCATTCATTGCCCCTGAAAAAAGGTTTTACCAAAATGCATCGGGCAATTTCATAACAGCATTTTACTATTTTATAAAATTCAATTTTCCAGCACTATTGTGAGGGGTTGCCTCCCTTTTCGATTTCTGTGTTTGATGCTGCCCTCCCCCCCCCCCGGATCATTTTTTCAGCCCCGGGTTCTTATCCTAGGGAGAGCTGTTGGATTCCATCCAGTGTGATTTCTTATGAGGGGAAAACATGCAAGGGTTACATCACTGGGCTTTGTCATGAGGTGAGACGAGCTGTCATTTGAACAGGATGGAAGGGTTGGAAGATCTTTTTGGAATGGCATGATTCCCCCCACCCCCGCACCGTGCAAGAGCAGGAGTGATCAAGTGGGCAACAGGGTCAGCACCTCTGTTGGCTTTAATCAGCAACTTAAAGCAAACTCATTGCTCTCCTCCAAACGTGGAGCAGGGGTGGGCCGAAAATAAATAGCTGAGCCCTGCGATTAATTTACACTTCAAATATACTTCTGAGTTGGTTATTCCTCAATTAATAAAATAGCTGGTGTATCCCTAAAGTAGCATAAAGTGACACGCTGTGTGAAATCAATTTTCCTTTCCAAAATCATTAAATCCAGTAGCCTGTGACTGCATCCCTGCTAATTCTGGTTGCAGCCCTTTCATCCTCCATTAACTTTGGCGCTCCTAACAGGCTGTCAAAAATAATTTCCCAGGACGTAAATAATTCAGAAATTAAAAATTAATAAATAATAACAGGGAGCTACTGGGAGAGAGACTGGGTCAATTAGTCAGCTCTGCATTCTGTTTCTTCACAGCAGGAGAGCACCCATATTCGTTACTAGACTCTTGCCTCCGATTCCTAGGTCTGATTTACGGCTCTTCATTACTGGATCCAGTCAGACACAATTACCTCTATCACTATCTCCGTTCCCAACTTCAAAGAAACACACATTTTCTTGTCTGCTATTTTTCCTCCTCGCAGCAGCCTCAGCTTGACGTCTCTGGAATTTCTTCCATGCGGACTAATTAATAAGACTTCGACTTATCATATTCACTTCTTTTCTTTGATGTCCTACCTTAGTCAATCATCCTATTTAATTAGAATTTCAATGATAACTTTACTTATCTTGTGGGTAGATGTAAATTAAAATAACAGGATTTTAATTCTCTTTCTTACGGGGTTATGACATTTTTTATTTTTTATTTGACAGGAAAAAGTTTCTGCCCAAATGTGATGTTATGTACGTTTGTATATGAGGGGCTGCCTTCTGCTAAACTGTTTTCCTCCTTGCTACAAAATAATTTTGTTTGTCGAACAAGTACCATTGAAGTGGAAATGATCCTTTTAATGTCACATCATCTTCGCAGGTCCATGTTGGGAGCAGTTAAATTAAACTGTACAAATAGAAGCAAACAGAGAGAAACTTTATATATTGCTAGCCTGGAAAGAAAAATGCCATCTTTTTTAATGTAATACTTGCAAAAAAGTCACTAGGGAGGAGGAGGAGGAGGAGGAGGAGGAGGAGGAGAACAACTACAATGCATGTACACGGCTGGTTTGTTTTAAGTACGGTACTTCCACACATTGTCTCCGCAATCTTTTTGGGTTCCTTGCAGAAAAAAAGGCAGGGTATAAATATAATACATAAATAAATCTTTATTTATTCATTTAAAATTTTAAGCCGCCTTTAAGGGGACGGCAGTGTGCACAATAAAAGAAAAACAATAAAACAGTAAAAAAATATATCAATAAGGACAATTAATGCCAATGATAAAACAACCAAAATCCAGTCCGTAAGTAAAAGCTACAGCTAAAGCCACCAGTCTGAAAATACAGTTCAAGGGAAAGCCAATGAAAATAGCAAAAAGCTTAACAAATCACAACAATTCTATAAACAGGTCAGTTATTATGATCCCCATGTGGCAGATCAGGATGGGGATTGAGACAGAGACAGCGAGAGTGGCTTGCCCAAGGCCACAATCCTATAGCATGTTTAGACAGAAACAAGTCCTACAACATCCAGCATTCTCCAGCCAGCCATGCTGGCTGGGGAATGCTGGGAGCTGTAGGCCATGTTTCTGTCTAAGCATGCATAGAGCTGCACCCCTAGGGAGTTCATGACACTGGAGAGATTCAAAGTGTGTGTGGGCGGGAGGGGCTCCCTGCTTTGCAACTCAGTCTCTTAAGCTGCAATCCTACACATACTTACCTGGGAGTAAGTCCCATTGAACTCAATAGAGCTTACTTTTGAGTAGACAGGCATAGGCTTGCACTGCTAGTTGCTATACTACGGTAGCTTTCATGGGTGGACCTTATTTATTTAAAATGTATAGTTTAATTCGAGGTTCTGGTTAATACCTATACAGCTCTAAACAGTTTGGACCCAGAATATTTGAAAGAATGCTTCTTCCCGCAGGAACCTGCCCCCCAGTCATCAGAGCACTGCTCTGAGTCCTGCCCCCCACCATGGAAGTACGATTGACTGACTAGATGACCTGTGTGTCTGCTTGCTCAGTCTGTTGTGCAGGGGATAACTGTTGATGGGAAACTTCAAGAGCCCTGCTCTCCCTCCTTATGGTTCTTTGGTTTTAAACCAGACTTGACCTGGACATCTCTCCAAATACAAGATGCCTTCAAATAGAGAACTATACTCTGCCAGCTTTCCAAATTAATGGACTCTCCTCTGTAAAGTAGGACACCTGGCCACCCTAGAAGAGGGCTTCCTGTTCCAATTAAGCCTTGCTCAAGCAACAGGGGCTTCCAGAACTCTGGTGTTTTCCTGTATCCTTGATCTATCCTGTGTCCTGGTTTGTCCTTCAGCCATGACTTGCTCTTCAGTCCCTGCCTCACTTTGGACTGCTACCCACAACCCACCCTGACAATAATTGTGTGGATGTTCATGCACTTTTGAATTATATTCCTGAATGTGAGGATTAACAGGTAGATAGCAAAAGTGGACTTTTGGGAGCCCTTAGAGTTGAAAAGAGACTCATACTTCTGTCTTGGAAAGATAAACACCCAACACTTATCACTCAACAATCTGAATATCTTACTTCCCATGTTACATTTGAACATATATCCTATAGTTGTCAGCTTCGTATGGATGCTTCCTTAGGTATATGGATTGCTTATATTAATGTACAGCAATTAGTTGTGGTTTCCGGAGAGATCCCATGGTCATCCCCTGATCCCCATTTCTTCTATAGCAGGAAGTTCTTCCAAGTGTTTATCCTCCATGCATGTGGAGTAATGGCCATTGAAAAGAGTTGGGCAACCTTAATGGGGGGGATGGGAGCTTAAGAAGTTCTTGAACTTGAGACACAAAGCTTTAAATCATATTCAGGATTATTTTTTTTATAATGACACAGAGATGAAAGTTGGAATAAAGAAAAAAGCACATACTCTGGAATAAGGCATCTGAAATAGCTGTTACATGGCTTAAGATTTGTCCAACACCGCACATATGCACTGAGGCTCTGTATGAACATTTGAAATGGATGCATGCAGAGCACTGGACTGGGGCAAATATTTCAAAATATCAAAATAGAGTTTAACGGCACAATCCTATGCGTGTTTAGACAGATGAAAGTCCTACAAAAAGTTGTAGGACTTTCATCTGTCTAAACACACATATTGTACCTACCTTCCCTGAATGTACCCACCACCTCTCTCCAGTATGGCTGCTGCCCAAACATGCACAGGATTGCACCTTAAAAGAAACTAATGATAGCCAGGAACGGTGCAGGGCTGTTTGGCGCCCTAGGCCAAATTATATTTAGCGCCCCCCCTCGTGCCGTGGGGGGGGGCTCCGGAGCAAAGCAGCCCTGCTCTGCAACCCCCCCCGCACCGCCGCCGCCGCCACCACCACCACCACCACCACCACCACCACCTACCTTCCCCCCCCCGTTGCTGCTGGCTGCCGCTGCCGCCTCCGACGCGACGGGACCCCCGCGCTTTTTTTTTTTGCCGGGGAAACCAGGGCAACAGGGCTATTTAAGCCCTGTTGCCCTGGTTCCTCCCGCCAAAACAACACCGGCGGGGCTCCGGAAACTACGCGAAGGTAGGTAGGTGGCTGGCGGGCGGGCGCACGGGCGGGGGGGAGGTGCAGCGGCGGCAGTGGCGGCGGCAGGCGGGGAGGTGCAGCGGAGGCGGCAGGCGGGGCAGGAGCGCGCCGGCGGCGAGGAAGGAGCGCAGCGTTTCTGCGCCCTCTTCCGCCACGCGCCCTAGGCAGCTGCCTGGCTCTGCCTAGCGGTAGCACCGGCCCTGATGATAGCCCTATTAAGGGAGCACTCCTATGGCCCCCTAGACAGCATCTGAGGGGCAATAGAATATTTGGATTCCCAGATCCGAGGTCAGAAAACGCACTCCAACCCCCTCCCGCTCAGAGCTCCGACAAATACAGGCCTGTGGCTTACTCTGGCTCAGCTTGTCTATGCAGGGCATAGACAAGCAGGGCATAGATGAGCAGGGTCAAGCCTGGTCATTACTTGGATGGGAGACCCCTCCTCTAGTTTCCTGCATTGAGCAGGGGGTTGGACTCGATAGCCTTGTAGGCTCCTTCCAACTCTATGATCTATGAAATCTATGAACCCTTCCCCTCGCACCCGACATGGAAAGAATTGCACTGGCTGCCTCTACGAGGTCAGGAAAGCAACCTCGGAGAGGGGGAAAGGGGGTGTTCCGGTGGGCAGGGAGGGGAGGAGACTGAAGAGGCCGGGATAGGAGTTATCCTGAGGGCTCCCCAGCCTCCTTCCCTCCTGCTCTGAAACGCTGTTGCTAGATGGGCAAAAAAGCCCATCAAGTGAAAATGGACGGCAGGAGGATTGGGAGGCAAAGATCGCCTCTCCCACTCCTCCCGCCCTGCATAGGATAAGCGTAAGCCTCCGAGTTCGGGGCATATGATCATCACACAACAAGATTGCACCCTCAGTCTATAAAATATATTACACATGTAATGGTTTAACTATTTGGCTCAAGTTTTTTTTTTAAATGTAAAATTGGAATACCTCCCTTCTCTTTTAAAATTTCTAGGACATCTCCCTTCTCCTTTAATTTAGGGTTTCTGTCGATTGAACATGTGGCCCAAATCTGTCATGTCCAACTAACATCAGCACTATTGTTTAAGATATTAATACAGTTGTAAAGTGTTGCCTTTATAAAATATTTCCAAATTCCTTTATCAGCAATTTAAGTGTTGTTCTTTAACAATTGGATCCTGTTACAATTTTCTATTTAGGGCATTATTATTTAATTTAATTTAATTGGTTTCTTTCCTCCCCTTAGGGTTCTGGACCCAGAAAGTTCAAATTAAATACTCTAATTGCTCTGAAACTCACTTGTGGTCTGAAATGTGTTCCTTTTAAAATGAGCTTGCATATCTAGTTCATACATATTTTTCTCATTATTTCATGAGACTGAGAAACGTTGGTGTCTAAAATTTGCATTTGAAAACAGCCAATAATTAACCAAAATAATAATTATATAGATATCAGACAAGGAGGCTACTTCACAACAAACTGTAAGTTATAAATTTATAAATAAGGCCGTGAACACACTTCAAAGCTTTTTGAAAGCACGTTATTTAAAAGACGAAAGCAGAGGCAGCTAATGATGGCATCAGACCCTCACGATGTCTGGAAAGACAACTTATTTTTGAACAACAACATCCTGATGAAAGTTGAAGCTCTTCAAATTTAAGACCTGTTGATTCCACCAAATGAGGCGCATGTGCTGCATTGCAAGAGGATTATCCTTCAGCAGGGGTGGGGAACCAGTGGCCCTCCAGATGTTTTTAGACTACAGCTCCCATCACCCCTGGCCACTGACAACATTGGCTGGGACTAATGGTGTTGGTGTTGAAAGAATTTGTAATCCGTGTGCTAGCCTTGCCACCGCAGCAGAGTTCTCTCACACAGCACAGCAGTAACCCAGCACCGCCCAACTACTCCAGTTGCAGACTAATCCAGGACTCAGGAATCACTCTGTAAACAGCAACAGGTCGTTTATTTACTTATTCAGAGTAAGCACTACAGAGTATGCATTCCATAGATACAGCCCATGTGCAGAGTATAAATGCCTAGCAAGCATAAGTCCAGTGGAGAGAAGGAGAACTTCACCCCACCAACTCAAAGAGAGTTACATTGCGGAAGACACAAGAGCAAGAGCCAAAGCTAAAGCTCTTCCCCTTAAAATGGCTTCTGTCTGGAGCAGTACAATACGTCAGAGAACAGACACGTGACAGCCTGGTTCCCAGAGAGCCTTTCCCACACTGTAGCCAAGAATAGGATAACACAACATGCAGATGGCTCAGACGTAAACATCCTGCTTGAGACAGCCAGTACCCAAACAATCGAAAAAACTCCCAGCTTGCAGTTGATATTTCAACAAATGGGACTAAAAAAAAAACATCCAACAGGTTTAAGGGGCATTTGCAGTGCAGTGCTTGAGGCAAAGGAAGCCTTTAGAACCTCTGCCTCAGTGGGTTCTATGGGGTGTAATTAGAATAAAACTTGAAAAGATATAAACTGAACAAAAATGTCTTTAGTAAGAATCACAGTTAAACAAAACCATACAATTGCCCCTATACAAATAAATGCAACAACAGTCCCTCTGAGTCCAAGTAGAAATACCGAATTCATGCTTGCACCTTTGCAATTAGCCAGTCCCAACGTTCTCGGGTTATATAAAATGCTGGACACTTCCATTATTCTTCTGTAGATCCTTTAGCGCCAAACCACAGCATAAGCACAAATGGCAGCTTATACGTTGTAGATTCAAGGTTTTAGCCAACACCAGAGATCCAAAAAATGATTCCCCATTTCCTTGCAATTCAGCTATACACCATTATCAATTCAGGTACCTTATACAAGGTGATAAGAGCCCATGATTATTAAACAGTTCTCCAGCATTCAGTCCCCCAGCAGAACAAGCTGCCTCTTTTTCTCCTAGCTCTCCCCTGAGTGAGGTCTCTGTGCCTCAAGGACTAAACCAGGGCTCTCCAACCTTGGGTCCCCAGATGTTGCTGGCCTACAGCTCACAGAATCCCTTGCCATTAGCCATGCTGGCAGGGTATGCTGGGAGCTGTAGGCCAGCAACATCTGGGGACCCAAGGTTGGAGAGCCCTGGACTAAACCAACCAGTTCATAAGGATTACACTTGCAGGTTACATGATCAATCAAGAGCCTTGCTGCACACATGTAGGCTCAGGTGTGTTCATAGTGAAGCTATCTAGAATGCATTCAATAACCACAATCCAGAGAAGTCCATTCTTAGCATGTGTGCAAAAGATAGCACACATACATATGGGGCTTTCTCTGCGTTCCCACAAAACAATAATAAAAACAATCTGGCAGGCACTGTGAGCTGCTGCAGTGAAAATGAAGGAAGAAGCTTGGTTCCTGTGCAGATCAGATGTGGGTGGTCTCAGGAATCATAGTCAATATGTGTGAATAAAGTATGTTTCTTATTTATTTATTTATATTATTTATTTATTATCTTTATACCCCGCCTTTTTTCCTGCAAGGAACCCAAGGCGGCTTACATAATCCTCCTCCTCTCCATTTTATCCTCACAACAACCCTGTGAGGTAGGTTAGGCTGAGAGTCAGTGACTGGCCCAAAGTCACCCAGTGAGTTTCATGGCCAACCGGGGACTAGAACCCGGATCTTCCAAGTCCCAGCCCTACACTCTCACCACTACGCTACACTGGCTTATGGCTGGTGCTAGGTCAGCATCAATGGGCACTTCCCAGGGTCCATGCTCTAGTTGGAGGCCCACTGCCAATCCCTGTAGTTCACTTGCCCTCTTCAAACACTCAGGCAGTGAGAAGGAGCAGTAATATCCACACATGTTGTCCTCTTTCTGGTAGGTACAGATAGGGCCCAGAGGAAAGGCAAGTGAATGGGCAGCAGCAGTCATGGTGAGAAGTGCACTCAAGGAAGGTAGCCACACTAAGGGTGCAATCCTTTGTAGGTTTAGGGCGCAAGCCTATGCATGGTTAGACAGGTGGACATCCTACAACTCCCAGCATTCCCCAGCCAGCTATGCTGGCTGCAGAATGCAGGGACTTGTAGTACTTTTTCTGTCTAAACATGCATAGGTTTATGCCCCAAGAGCCTCTTACCAAAGGCCCACCAAAACCTAGAATGAGCACTGCTTGTGCTGAGATACGGAAAGTGGGGGAACCATTTTAAAATCATAACCAGAAGTAAGGAGCAAGGGCCAGTCTTAGGCACTGTAAGCACAATATTTTGAATTTGGGAGGAATTCCTTGGACAACACATTCATTCCTATAATAATGCACAATGTGGTTGCATGAGTGTCAGAGGCATGCATTGAATACTGTTTGCTATACTATTAATGACTGTTTTCCAAGACATTGTGAACTTTTAGTTTTGTTTGAGGTTTTTGTTTGTTTTTTTAAAGAACAATTTTTTGAGACTCCCCTCTTGTACAAATGTTTCCGGGGAGCATACATCTAGCTAGGTGTTTTGCTTTGTTTTTAAAAAGTGGGGAATGACTATCCTGTGTCTGCATACATACCACACACGCTCTTCCTAGCAATGCATGGACCTGCCTGAGTATTAAGAGGGTCCTTCTCTTGTGCCCGCACCCCCACATTCAGAGGCAAAGGGCCTTCATAATGTGACCAGGACCGGTGCAAGGCAGTTTGGTGCCCTAGGCAAGATCAGATATTTAGCGCGCCCCCCCTTCCCACTTGAGAGCGCTGTATTTTTTCCCCAAGGTGTTTCTGGCGCCCCCTTTAGCCCTGCGCCCTAGTTGCCTAGTTGCAGCTGCCTAGTTGGCCTAATGGTAGCACCGGCCCTGAATGTGACTCTCTAGTTCTGGAATATTCTCCACAAGCAGGCTCACCTAGTGCTGAAACCGGTATCTTTTCAGCCTCAGGTGAAGACCTTTTAAGAACATAAGAACCTAAGAAGAGCCATGCAAGATCAGACCAAAGGTCCATCGAGTCCAGCATTCTGCTCCCACAGTGGCCAGCCAGCTGCCCATCGGAAACCCACAAGCAGGACAGGAGTGCAACAGTACCCTCCCGCCCATGTTCCCTAGCAACTGGTGTACATAGGCATACTGCCTCTGATACTGGATACCCTTTCATTTGCCAAGACCTTGTAGATGTTGTAGCTTTCAGAGGGTTCAGTTTTATTTCTGTATAGTTTCATGAGAGCGTTGATTTGTTCTTTGTGCTTTATTGTTTTTACATTTCTGTACGCCTTTTGGACTGAAGGGACAAGATATAAATATCCTAAATAAATATGGTTCAATGGAACAAATTAGGTTTAACATCCTTTGAAATCTCAGGAAACTTGCAGTCCTCCTCTGCGGCATGAATTCTGAGCAGACCTACACACCTAGCCATATTCTGAAATGAAGAATCCCTCAAATCTGTGAATGGTAGCACCATTCTGATTGGCCACTCCTACCTTTGGGTCCTAAGAAGCATCCCAAGCTGATGTGCGAGGGTAGAGGTCAGAAGTTGGATGGCAGTACCACTCTTATTATTCCTGCCATGGCCATCCGAACTGCAAGTGCTGTGGAGAAAGAAATGTAACTTTCCAGCCAAATTCATGTCAGCAGGACTGAAGCTTGAAAAGGCGGGGGGGGGGGGGGGGAGAAATCACACTTGTGGTTGCTAGGCAACCACAAGACTATCATCTTTGTTTCTGGGTTATAGCAGGAACATGAGATGCTTATGTGTTGCCCAGCAACCATGCAAGTTATGTCCCCCACCCTCACCTACTTCCTATCCTTTCTCTTTGTAGCTTATGGTTAATGAGCACAGCTGGCTGGAAAGTTCTAACAGCTGCCATGTCCTTAATCTAGGAGTCACCTGATGAACCATAGCAGGTGTGACAGGGAAGAGGAACATTGTGCATGTTAGGGGCAAGCTGGCGGCCTATGCTGCTTGGCTTGGATTTTGTCCACGGCTGCCACTTGCCAACCGGTACATTATTTAGTGAGTCACTTGCAAGGGTATCAAGTTGCCTAAACTGTGCTTGTGCTGTGCTTCCAGGCATAGTCAGTGATGTGGGTTTTCTCGAAATTTCCCCCATCCTAAATTGATGGAGATCTAATTTAGCATGTTTATTTTACTTACCGTATTTTTCGGACCATAAGACGCACTTTCCCCCCCCCCAAAAAGGAGGGGGAAATGTCTGTGCGTCCTATGGAGTGAATATAGTAAAAAAAAAAAAATTTTTTTTTTTTTAACTTTCCTCTGCTGGTCCGGAAGAGCGGAGGACTCCTGGGTGGGGTGGGGGAAGCCCCCGCCTCTCAGCTGATTTTTTTTTAAAAATTTTTTTGTACCATACAGTAAGTGCGTCTTATGGTCCGGTGCGTCTTATGGAGCGAAAAATACGGTATATACTAAGCAAAACTAAAACAAAGTATGTCATGTTAATTCTATGTGCTGTAAACATATCTGAAAAGAATTTCCCCCCCATAGTCAAAAGTAGTTAAACTGAAATATTTGATTAGGGTGGGGAAAGCAATAAAGTGCACTTAGGATGGTTAAATGTCATATTTAAACACATTTAAACCTTTACTCAAAAATGTTTTTATTGGAGCACCTGTAAATATTTTAAGATGTTATTACTCAATAATAACCTACCTTATTAGATTATTTAGATTTTAACAGCACAACTGAACTGTATGCCATATGTGATATTCGCCATCTTCTATCCACAATGCCCTCCTGCATTCTACATAGGGCAAACAAGCCAATCTCTGCAGAAAAGATGAAATGGACACAAATCTGACATCAGAAATGGGAATACAGTACTAAAAAACTAGTGGCAGAACATGTCAGCCTGCCAGGACTCTCTGTCACTGAGCTGAAAGAGGCCACTTGCGGAACAAAGAAACTTCCAAAAGAGATTAGAGCGGGAGAGTGCTGAGTTGGAATTCATCAACAGGTTTAATTCTAATGCCAGAGGCTTGAATCAGGATAAATGATTTTTGTCACACTACATGTTAATTGGCTTACTTAGTGCCAGGATGTTTTTGACCACTGTTAATAAAATAATGTGATTGTCACTATTAGTACTTTCTACATTTAATTTCCTTCTGACCTTACTGCTTACAATTCTCTCTCTCTCTCTTCCTGCTCCCCTCAATATGTACTGTATATAAACCTGAAACTCTCCATAATGTTCCATGCATCTGATGAAGTGGGCTATAGTCCATGAAAGCATATGCCAGATTAAAAGGGCAATCCTATACATGTCTACTCAGAAGTTCACTTACCTGAGTTCAGGGGGCAGTGCAATCCTATGGCCCCCCAGACAATGTCTGGAGGGCCATAGAATTTTTGGAGTCCCAGCTCAGACGCCGGAAAACAGCTCCGATGTTAAAGCAGGGATTCTGTGGTCAGAGCACCATCCCCCCCCCACCCTACTCACATCCGAACCGTGCTGGCTGCTTCTCCAAGGTGTCAAAGCGACCTTGGAGGAATTTAGGGGACAGGGAGGGGAGACTGGCACCGCCAAGATACGAAGTATCCTGGCGGCACCTCAGCCTCCCCTCCCCCCCTCTGAAGCACCACAGTTAGACAGCCGAAATCAGCTGTCTACCTGAGTTGCAGGGTGGGAGGAACATGGAGGCAAAGGTCACTTCTGCGCTTCTCCCGCCCTGCATATGATACCTGTAATCCTCTGAGTTTGGTGGGTTCCAGGCATCTCCATAGGATTGCGCCCTAAGTGTATTGACGAATGCAACATAAATTTGTTAGCCTTTGTTGTTTTTGCTGGGGGGGGGGGGAGATAATTACAAGTCTGATTTTACATTTGGCTAGAATAATATCCATTCCAGTTGCCCAGTTTAACAGGAATTGTGTTCTGTTCCTTCATTATGTTGCTAATTAATTTTATGAAACAGGGCATAAAAGCAAAACTTTTTCTGAAAAAAAGAGAACAGCAGAAAAAGATTGGAGGGGAAAAAATCCACCCCACATTATTGTTACTCATGCATAACAGCCTTCACATTGCTACAGTGGAAGATCAGAGAGGGGAGGTATTAATCAACAGTATCACCCATCCATACCCAGAACAGGGCAAGATTATATAAATGACTACACTGATGTCATTTTGATGCCAGGCAGAGACCTTATTTTCCCAGCCTTTTCAACTTTAATTGGTTTTAATTCAGCTGTTGTTTTGTGCTTTTAGAACGGCTGCTTTTAGTATGTTTTAAATATGTTACTCTGTGTTGGATTTTTGTAGGCAACATAATTGAACGGAAGGCAACATAATTGAACGGAAGTGTAAAAATGCCTATAAAAAATGAAATAAAATGGACGTTATAGAGACCAGGGCTTGCAGGAGCCAAGCCTACATGAACTTTTACTAGTTATAGTAAAAACTTGACCTCAGTACAATTGGGTGCATGCATTTAAGGGTAGAATCCTATGCAAGTTTGGACAGGAAAAAAGTCATACAACTCCTAGAATCCCTCCAGCCAGCATGGGGCACGGGGGGGGGGGGGGGAATGCTGGGAGTTGTAGGATTTCTGTCTCAACATGCATAGGATTGTGCTGTAAATGAATAAAAG
Source organism: Shinisaurus crocodilurus (assembly GCA_021292165.1). Taxonomy (NCBI): domain Eukaryota; kingdom Metazoa; phylum Chordata; class Lepidosauria; order Squamata; family Shinisauridae; genus Shinisaurus; species Shinisaurus crocodilurus. The sequence continues at coordinate 35,928,534 of CM037876.1, forward strand.
CTACCTCATAGGGTACAACAGCTTGACTGTAAAACACGTTTTGCTCACAAAATGATTTATTTCCAAATCAGGCTACATTCCTGTGCACACTGACTTGTAAATCCACAATCCTACACACACTTACTTGTGGAACCAAATGGGATTTACCTGTAAGTAAACAAGATTGTAAGTATACAGTATCACACAATAAATACTGCAAGTTGCAACATATTTTTCACAATCATTTACTCAGGGCACAATCTTATGCAGAAAAAAGTCCTACAACTCCCAGAATTCCCCAGGTAGCCTTGTCTAAACATACAGAGGATTGCGCACTTAGGCTGCAGTCTTTTTCCCACTTACTTGGGAGTAAGCCCCATTAACCTCAATGAGACTTACTTCTGAACAGTCATGTATAGGATTGGAAAAAATATGTAATAGGTTTGCGAATTTAGACCAAAAATATACAAATCAAACCCACACGTCTTTCTGTATGACTTAGGTTATACTTACAATTATTATTTATTTTATTTCTATACCGCCCCATAGCCAAAGCTCTCTGGGCGTTTTACAACAATTCATTCAATAATACTGTACTCATAAAAATACAAATAACAATAAAAACATACAATATCATTACAAAAGTTTAAAACCAAATTTAAAAACCCAGTTTAAAATGGCAAAACTGAACAAGTTAATAGACTAAACCTGCGGCTGACATAAACCCGCCCCCGTGCTGTTTAAATACGATTAATGTTACAAACTATTAACAGAGGATTGCGCACTTAGGCTGCATCCTTCTTTTAAAATCTTGAGGCATAAAAAAGCTGTCCAGCCTCCCTCTCTCGACCAAGTTCAAAAACCCCTCCTCCGCTATCTGCCGTACAAGATGGCAGCGCCCAGCTTAACCCACGTTCGCTTCTTAGGAACAGAATGAAGAATACGTAATCGTACTTCCGGGTCTTGGTGCCCGTGCTTGAACTTTGACCTGCACGCAAGCTCTTCCTTTCTCTTCCGGTGCCGGCGCCAACTCTAGGTAGGTCTGGTTTCGTCCATCTGCGGGGGGGGTTCAATCCGTTTCCATCCGTGGTGCAGAAGGATTGGGCGAGCTTGAGGGTGAGTCGTGGGGTGGCTGGGACTCTGAGGCGAGGAAGAAAGGGCAGATGATGCCGTTGGGAAACGGGAAAAACTGGAGGACGAGGCCGTGGCCTCGATGGAGCCCCAGCAAGGAGGCCTTTCCGCCTTCCAGGTGCCGGTTTGAGTGAGGTCTTCGGGTCTCCAAAGCCAAGCGTAGATACGGGGGGAGCATGTTCCTTCCTGTGCTTCAGTTGTGCTAGCAATTGAGATGCTGGGATTTCGGTCGGGGGACGGAAAAGCGTTTTCTCCAATGCCCACTTCGCTCTGCCAGCGAGGAAGGCGAGCCGTTCTATTTAGCCATTTGCTCTGTTTCTAGCTTCTGTGGGTGCTCGTTCGTTTGCACCTTCCTTCTGCAGCAGCTAGAAGCACCGGTTTGCTGGTGCGCTCGCTTTAGCATGGCTTAGTAACTCCAGGGAAAGACGGCAAGAGCCTTCAGCTTGTAGTTTCTTGGAGCCAGTGTTATGTGCAGAGCAGGGCTGGCGAGCCTGTGGCCCTCCAGATGTTGTTGGACTCCAATTCCCATCAGTGCCAGCCAGACCAGTGGTGAGGGATGGTGGATGTAGTACTTCAGCAGCATGTGGAGGGCCATGGGTTCCTTAGCCCTGGCGTATAGTTGGCTTAACCCAGAGGAACCTTGGTGTAAATCCTTGCTTTTCCTATGAAATTCACTGTACAGTTGTCTCGGGTCATCTCCTAAGCCTCGCCTATCTTCCAGGTGTAATTAAAAGGGGATAACCCCAAAACACATTAAGCTCTTTGGAAGTATGGCAAATGTGACAAATCATGCACCTTGATAGTAAACTGTTGCGATAACTCTGCAGAAAAGACTATGTTGAAAGAAAACTGATATTTAAATATTGCAGATACATAGATAGGATTATGGCTGTAACACTGTCTGTGCAAGGATTAAAAACTCGATTTGTTTTTCCTGTGTTTACTATTAAAGTGCAGGTATGGCCTTTGTATTTTCAGTTAATCCATGCTTGCTTTGTCATTAAAGTAGTTTGCTTGAGAACTTGCTGAAGTACTTGATCAGAGTCACAGAATGGTATTTTATTTGTTTGTTACGTTTATATCCTGTCCTTTCCTCCAAGGAGCCCAAGGTGGCATACATAATCCTCCTCCATTTTATACTCACAGCAGCCCTGTGAGGTAGGTTAGGCTGAGAGGCAGTGACTGGCCCAAACTCACCCAGTGAACTTCATGGCTGAGTGGGGAATAGAACCCGGATTTCCTGAGTTCCAGTCCAACACTCTTAACTAACACCACTATACCATACTAGTTTATTTATGGTACTTTTAAACAACCAATAAACATTCTCTGGGTGGATGACAAGAGTTAAAATACAATACAAATGACAGCACAGGAATAAATAAGTATAAAGATATAAAAAAACAGCCATAACATCTAAAAACTAATTCTCTATGCCTGGGTGAAAAGAAAGGTCTTTGCCCGGCGCTGAAAATATAACTGTGTAGGTGTCAGGTGAGCCTCCTTGGGGAGGGCATTCTATAAACGGGGTGCCACAACTGAGAAGACGCTCTCTCTTGTAGCCACCCTCCTAACTTCCTTCAGCAGGGGCACCTGGAGGAGGTCCTCTAAAGATGACCTAATGGTCCAATCAGGTACATACCGGAGGAGTTGTGCCTGCAGATATTCTGGCGCCAAGCCATTTAGGGCTTAAACAGTATGGTAGCTAGCGTTTAGGACTTAAACTTGGGAGTTCCAGGTCATTAATGAATTTCATTTCATGGGCTACCGGTAATTAATCTTTCTTTCAGCCTGACTTACCTCACAGAGGTATTTGTGAGAATAAAATGATGGGTGAGAATCTATGTATGCTGCTCTGAGCTGCTTCAGTAAAGGGCAGAATAAAAACATAATACCACTGAAGAGGTAGTTGCTGAGTTGCTGTTGATGTGTGT